>OZ014534.1:50281033-51712391 GCA_963966105.1 Volucella zonaria
TTTTTCGATTTCGACGATGCAAGTGCCATTCAGGGATAATGGCTGAGTGTTTAACATTCGCTATGCATTGGTTATGCTGTTAATATTGAAATTTAATGAGCTTAACATACGCTGCCGTTCCCGATCTACGGCCGAAGAGCAAGGGCGTGAGTCCGGGAACGAATATGAAAATCAGAGAGTGCTGTCGTCAGCAAAGGAATACCATATATTCGATTAGAAGTAGCAGACAAGAGATCATTAATGAAAATTAAAAAGAGTGTCGGAGACAAAACGGAGCATTGGGGCACACCAGCAATTATTTTGTGAATATCAGACTTGAAACCGGTGAGACATGCCATCAAATAACCAGTGGACCTGTTGCTACGAAAACCATATTGCCGGTCATTGAGAAGTTTTCGTATTTCGGGGTATTTCATGAGCTGATGGTTTATCAGCGTTTCCAAGACCTTGGAACGTAGGGACGTAAGTGCAATGGGTCTATAGGAGGAGAGAGAAGAAGATTCGCCTTTTTTAGGGACGGGCTGGAAAAATGCTGTTTTCCATCTGCTCGGAAAGAGTCGTAAAGAGTAGGATTGATGAAAAAACTTACACCGTTGTTTTGCCAGCGTGGAAGAACACCTCTTTAGAAGAAGGGGAGATATACCATCTGGACCAACGGATTTATGTATGTTGAGATATTTAAGTACTCTTGCTAATACACGAGTGCGAAAGTGTATTCGCCCCATTGTAGATTCGACGCACTCAAATGTAGGCGGGGACAAAGCACAATCTGGGAGTGTTGAGCTAGCCGCAAAGTGTGCAGCAAGCAGATTGACCTTGTCCAAAGAGCTGACAGCTGGAATGTCATTGTAAATGAGCGTTGGGATGGAGAATGAGACAGAATGTCTAATGTTTTTGACGAATGACCAAGTTTAGTTTTTGTAGCAACAAGATCTTTGAATTTTTCCTCTTTCTACTTTAAGGGTAGTCCCAGCTTCCAATTATTAATTCCGATAAGTAACCGAGGACTCTGTTTGGCAAACGATTTAGCATCTTGAAACCAAACTAAAAGAAGCTAAGCGCGCAATTTGTTGAGTTTGCGGAAAATGTGTTAAAAATAAATTCACCGATCACAATATTCGAAACAAAAAATCATTCGTGCTACTGCAACAATTACACCCTGAATGACTCGAACTGCAACCAACTTCAGACTGCTATAATTTCCAAACAGTTCATGACAATGAGCTCAAATTTTGACATATGACAGATAATTTTATTATTTACAAGCATTTTAAACGATTTGCGTCTTAGTTGTGTTGAAAAATTTTTATCCGCGATGGAATTCAAACGTGATAGTGTGATTGCTTTATATTTGGCTGGAAAACCACAAGTAGCTATCGTTGGAGCCCTCCAGCACCTCAACGTGAATAAATCATTTGTGTCTCGAACCATAACTCGTTACCGTGATACTGGCAGCGTAGCAAAACGCCATGGAGGTGGTCATAAAAAAAACAGCAACATCGGCAGAAATGGTTCGGAAATTGAAGGCACAAATTGAGCGAAATCCGCGTCGAAGTGGAAGAAAAATGGCTCGTGAGCTTAACATATCGTTGGAACGGATGCAACACATACTGAAAAGTGAGTTTGGGCTCAAGCTATTGAAGTTCCAAAAAGCACATGATCTTACACCGCAACAGGAAAAATTTAGAAGTCAAAAGAGCGAAGGAGTTGCTACGCTTGCACGAAAGTGGTGAGTTGCCGAATTTGGTTTTTTCCGATAAGTCGCCATTTGTTATCGAGCAATATGTCAACAAACAAATGACCGAGTTTACTTGCCAGAGAGGTCCTTCGAAAGTTTACACCTTCGGACGGCCACCAGAAAGCAGGCAGCACCGATGGTGATGGTTTGCCATAACCGCCGATGGTCGCCCTTCGCTCGTATTTTTGGACCGTGGCGTCAAAATTAATTAGATCGTATGCCGTGAAACTGTCTTAGAGGCAGTACTGAAGCCTCGGGCAAACAATCATTTCAATCGGAGACCGTGGACATATCAACAAGACTCGGCACCGTCTCACAAAGCGCGCGTCAACCAAGATTGGTTAAAAAACAATGTTCCACACTTCATTTCTTCGACGCAATGGATTGCAAATTCTGTCTGGGGTATTTTGAAGGCGGAGGTTGGCACTAAAAACCAAAGTTTGGGACCACCTCAAATAAGCACTTCGCCGCAATGGGCCAAAATACCGCAGAGGCACTTGCAGCGTGCGATGCTTTCTTCGGCCGTCTCAAGGCCATTATTCGCGCCAAAGGTGGACATATTGAAAAACTACTGATACAGTTTGAAAAATCGATGTATTTTCCAACATTTTTTGCTTTGGCACAATAAAATTTATTAAAAAATAAAAAAATTATAGCATTTTAAAAATTATAGTTCGAGTCATTCACCCTGTGTAATGTTATATGGAGCTCAAATATGGGGATGCAACACATATACCGCGGTCGAAAAAAGAGTTTTTAGGTTGCCAAGTAATACCCCCAATTACGAGTATATTGCTTCACCCAGAAATCGGGATGGCTCCACTGTTTTTGCAAACGCTTAAGTTACATTTTAAGTTATAGCTTGAATTAAGTCGAATAAATGGGGGCTATCGCCCCAATCAAAATTATAAAAATTCAATTAAACGGTTTGATGCTTGGTATGATATGTCAAAGTCAATTACTGCATCCCCCGACCGTTAAGGCGCACAAAATCCAAATTGGTCTGTAAAACGTCAATCACTTGTCAGCATTAGCATAAACGTTTCCATTAAAAAATTGCATTCAATCATTTTACTTGCATTTTTCATTGAAGAAAACAAGTAATTGCTTGCGTTAAATGTTTCTGATTCCTCCCTCCACTTATTCCGATTCCAATTTCGAGTTCAATTCTATTTTTGTATTCATAACTATGTACATTATTTCGACTTCTGATGCGAATTCCAACATTTCTGACACTGGAATTTTCTTCGTCGTTTTCTAATTCAATTGACATTTGCAATTTGCAGTGAGAAATTCACTTGGGAATTGTAACACATTTCGTTTATAAGGAAACGGTTCTCACTTCGCAATTCAATTCTATTTGAATTAAATAATATATTGGATGGTGAACTGCACCTGGTGAACCATTTAAAGGGAGAGCAATTCAACAAAATGCGTCACATTATGGCGTGTTAGATACTTTAATTGGCGTTTTGTTGCATAAATGCCTCAACTTCACATGGAAGTCAATTAAATTGGGTTATTCAATAATGCAGTGTCAATATTTTGAAGCAATGTGTAATGGCTTTTTCCATTGACCGACTGAAGGCTTGTTTTTGCACTCTGGAGAGAAAAAATGCCATATAACTGTTCCATTGACACTCTTCTTACTTTTTCAGAAGCAACATTCCTCTTCTGGATTTTATGTCAGTATGTACTAACCCATACTGTCTAGCAAAGCAAATTTTTGTTTTCGAGCAATCAACTGTGTTTGGCTTCAAAGTCCAAATTGCCCAACGTCAGGAGAAAAACCAATCGAAAACGTCATAATTGTGTTCGCGAGCGCGAAAAAAATGTGTCTTCTCCGATCTGTCAAATCACAAAAGTTAGGTTAAAACGGTCGTATGAAGGTCTAGTGCTCTTACCCCCATGGACAGATACAGGGTTTAAGTACGTATGCACATTTATTAAGTGTTGTGTCTGAACACAATCATCGTTCAAGAGAGTAGCTAGAAGCTAGATTACTGTTTCCCTTCACTACATGCCGACGAACTTAGCCTCGTTGAGATCTGTCACTTTTTCTTTTTTCTGCCGTCACCTTCAACACGTATCGTTGTAACTAAATCTCATTTTCTTGTATGAATTACTATTTAAATTGTATATTGAATTATCTTGTTTAAATAAACAACAATTGAAAAATAAATAGTATTCTACTAACACTGGCGACGAGGATGGGATTGATTAATTAGGATCAGATTCCGCGAGATAATCAAGTTTATGGAGGACGACGAGGACGTAATGGAATAGAAAGTTAAATTATCCCCACAATCGCAAACACGTAAGATGATTTTCATTGGCTCTATAGAGAATTTCGATATTTCCAATCCATCGGCTTGGAGTTCTTATAAACGTCCGCGTCGGTTCGATATGTTCTTGGTGCCAATTCCATCGCCGACAAGGGGATACAAAAGGCAACTTTTTTGACAGTCTGCGGTCCAGCGTGTTTCGATTTGGCAGAGACACTTATTGCTCTAAAAAAGGTTGTAGAAGTAAATTGTTCGAGATCGTTGATGTGCTGACATTTTACTCCAACATCCTCTGAAATTGCTGCACTCTTTAAATTCTTCAAGAGGGATCAGCAGCTCAATGAGACGGTTGCCGAATATATTGCAGAACTTCGTCGATTAATCATCGACTGTAATTTTCAAGGCGAATTTATTGATCGCATGCTGCGGGATAGGCTAGTTTGTGGACTGAAGAATACCCACTTGCAACAGAGTCTGCTGGCGGAGAACAAAATAACACTACAGACAGTGCAGGAGAAGGCTGTAACGGCGGAGGCAGCAACGAAAAATCAACAAGAGACCCAAGTGAGTTCAACAGTTACGTCACCCTCACAAGTTTATTCGATTCGGGTTAAGCGTAAGAGGGCAAGGGGGACGGTAAGTTTGAAAGCGGCAAATCGGACAGTTTACCGAGGTGTAATGGATCTACATCCACAGACATGCCAGAGTTGATTGCCCATTCAAAGTTGCGAAGTGCAATATGTGCGGGAGAGTCGGGTATATTAAGAGAGTCTGCCAAGCAAAGCAGAGCGCGAGCAGCTCAAACACCAAATACACCAAATTTAAAAAGCAGCAACAAGTAAATTCCATACAGCCACTCTGGAGCCCAAAGAAGGTTGCAACGATAACAATCAATAATATCGACTGTCAGTTCGAGGTGGACAGTTGATCGAGTTACACCATTATGTCCGAGTCAGGGGCAAACATGATTTGGGAGCAAACGCAGCCGAAGATCATCGCAACAAATTTGACTTTGTTTCCTTACAGTAACAATCGCATTCCAATTTTAGGTCTCACCAATGTCGACATTGTTTACAACAAAAAGCGTTTTGCTGCTGGCCGCCGAACAAGTGTCCTTGGTCCCAACTGGTTTGATTCGTTGGGAATTGTCGTTCAGGGTGTGCACAATGTTCGTTCGCCGCTAGTAGAATTGCTCGAGAAATATTCGTCACTTTTCGCTAAGGAGTTGGGCACGTACGTGGGGGAGGAGATTAAACTTACGCTCGGCTCTACGGTGCGTCCTGTCAAGCTGCCAGTCAGAAAGCTTCCTTATGCTCAGCGACAAGTAATCGAAGCTGAGATCAAAAAACAAGTTCAACAAGGGATTCTAGATCCGGCTGAATATAGCGATTGGCTGACACCTATTGTTCCGCATTTGTGGGGACTACAAGTGCACTGTTAATAAAGCTCTAACGCTCCATTGTTTTTCAACACCGTCGATCACGGACATTTTGGCATCCATGCCAGCAGGCACTACGTTCGCTAAAATCGATTTAGCATAGGCGTACCAGCAAATGGTGGTGGACGAAGAGTCATCAAAGGTCCTCACGCTTATTACATAGAAAGGTGCGTACAAGGTAAGAGTCTCCACTGCTCCGGGAATTTTTCAAATGCGAATTGAGCAGCTACTGCGAGGGATACAGGGAGTAACCGTTTATTTTGATGCCATAGTCGTCATAGCTCAAAACTCACATAGTGGAAACATTGGAGGAACTTTTTCAATGGTTAGGCGATGTTGGGTTGCGCCTTCGAAAGGACAAGTGCGAGTTTGATTTGTCATCTACCTCTTTTCTCGACTATGACATCGATCACTGGAGGATTCCGTCTGATGAGAAGGTTCGGATAATTCAAGAAACTGTAGAAGAAACCTGATATCTCATATTCTAACAGCGCCTTTTCATCCATCGAGTAATGGCCAGGCTGAAAGGATGGTTCGAACAACAAAGGAGTAACTAAAGCGCAACCCGGTGGGCAGCTTACAACTTCCACTGGCAAGGTTTTTACTTAGGCAGCATACACTACCATCAGCAGCAACTGGTAAATCACTTGCCGAATTGCTTCTCAAGAGGATACCGACGACGTATTTCGACAACCTATAACCGGACAACAACCCAGTGCGATCATCCAACAAGAGTTCCCCAACAACTTCTGCAACACATTTCAATGTCAACGAACCAGTGTAAGCGAGGAATTACTCCAGTTGACCTATGTGGACTCCCGCCATAGTGGCAAAACAAAATGGCCCCGTTTCATATGCTGTGACTGTTTCCCTTTACTACATGTTGAGATCGGTCACTTTTTCATTTTTCTGCCGCCACCTTCAACACGTATCGTCGTAAATAAATTTCATTTTCTTATATGATTTAATATTTAAGTTGTATATTGAATTATCTTGTTTAAATAAACAACAATTGAAAAAAATAAATAGTATTCTTCATAAAGTCTCTTCTTTATAATTATTGAGCGATTTACCTAGAATATGATTAAGTAAGTAGTTATATCGTATCGAAAGTTGTTGATCTAGTTTGTCGTTGATATCTTTACAATTTGCAAATTGCTATCGCGTGAAATTAATGGAGCTAAAGCCTGTCATAGGTGGGTAAACGAGTTTGCTCTGGACTGCATTCTAAGATGTTAAGTAGATCTCATGTAATGATTTGGATTTATGATTGCAACTAGAAAAGAATAAATGACGGGTGTTGTAAGTAGGACGATCAAGGTTGCACCAGAATACAATATCGAACGCAACCAGAACCCGTTTTGGCCTAATTGCACTGTACAACTATTGTACAGTGGTTACCAATTACACAAATATCATTGCATGACTTTGGCAATTGGGCATGTTGTATGTTTGCATTTACATGACATCTAGTAACAGTCAGTAACATTTAATGACTGGCGGAATTTCTTTCATGATCGGACTCACACTATAAATTAATTACTGTAGGAGCGGAATTCATTGAATCGTCTGACCTTCGGACGATACTTGAGCCGGTAAGCAATCCACAATCTTTTCTACTGAAGCATAGCAGGAAAATTGCTGACTTCTTAGAAACACCGTGAAGCATTCATTTAGTCTACCGACAGTTATACAGTCTGCAATTATACTCATATGAAACCCAGCTACGGGTCTTGACAAACTCTTTTTTGAGGCCTGTCTGGCAAATTGACACGTGATCTCATTTTCATTACTGCCATTGTGACTTATCCAGACAAGGCTCAGTGAATTCAGCCTTCCGACTAAATTCAGCGAAATCTTGCTTTTTGAACTAGCTTGAAAGTCGTAAGAGGGTTCAGCAAGGCTTTAAGTAATTCCTAACTATCGCTACAGAAGCAGATACTTCTCCGTTTCCATCTGTTCTCACAATATAGTTCCTTGCAATTGGGATTGCGTTTTCCTAAACTGCCGTGGTCTATGCCGCTGTGGGCGCGACCTAAACTTCACCAACAAACGAACTGACATTCGAACAAACAGAACTGAACTAACGATTGACAGATAAGAAAGAAAGATTTTTGGAGAGAGGTGCAAAGGTGAGTGGTTGCGATAGTCAACTGGCAGTCGGGATTGAGCAATACAAAATTTTTAAATTTCAAAGACATCCTAAATATAAAATTAGAATTAGAGTTTAAAATGAATTAATAAATATATTGTAATACTCGTACAAATTCCTTGTTATTCCCCGAACGCCATCTAGAGTTTCCTCATAATAAATTTATATAATAGTAGTTTGGCATAACTGCCATATCGAAAGAAAACAATGGAAAATACCAAATCCGCAAAGGATCGGCCATCTTTCCATACGATTCTGGCGACAGAGGAGACCACACGTCCCAATAAGAAGAAAGAATAAGAACCACATAACCACTTAGGTGGAAATGGACTTTGTCGCTCATTATGATTTTGGATACGAAAGCATCCTCTTTTTAAGCCAGCTTTATCAGAGCATGGGAGTAATTTAATCTCACTTGACTTTATAAGGGAACATCTTCAGGTCTTTCACCAAAAATTCAACGCAAAGAATGTCTGCTGATGCCAAATTGTGTGCATCGTCGTTTCGTCGATGTTTGTGAGTTCTCTCGGACGTCCATGGGCACAGCAGTGATATTCTCAGTCGAACGAGCAATTCGGGGCCGGCCACTTCAGGCGACAACTCTAGTGGACCCAGTTTGCACGAGACGCTCAGACAAACGCTTAATATTTCGCGCACATGGTGCATGACGACGAGTAAAACAACGACGAAATTCACGGTGGGTTAAAACAGGAATTGGTCAAATAAGCAGTAACGATAATTCCACGTTCTTCATATTGTTGTCAACCAATTCTCTATCTGTCTACAATATAAATATCAAAGCAGCATGACACTTTGATATTTAAACTGGCAACACTGTTTCTACAGATTGTGAATTTGACAGATGATAGTTGATTTAATTTTTAATTTTGTTGGGGGTTGAGGCTCCCATTTATTGACTTAATACAAGCTTAATCTAACTTAGAAACTAGGCCTAAAAACTAACAGAAAGACTTAAGAGCTAGGGACCAAGGAAGTGATGGAGGACATCTTGTTTGAGACGAGGAGTGCTCAGGTGGAAATCAAAAAGGCAGAGGTTTGAATTGACCTTTCGGAGCATCCGGGAGATTGGTTCGTTGGAGCTATAAGAGGTGCAGTGGACCGGTAGATAGAAGAGACGAGGACAACGTAGATTGCGGGGGTTGATATTGAAGGAAATAGAGTTCAAAATGGATGCACAGTCGATGCAACCTGAGAGAAGTCGATGAATGAAAAGAATGTCAGCAGCATTCCTACGTTCTTCTAACGAATTCGTATTTAGAAGTTTGAGGCGCTCCTGATAGGGAGGTAAGATTAGAGGGTCGTACCACGGCAGACCACTGAGAGCAAATCGGAGGAATCGACTTTGAATACCCTCGATTGGGGAAACATGAACCCGGTGAAAGCTTGCCTGGCATACTCAAGCAGGGGGCGAACAAAGATAACATAGAGATATCTGGTTGGAAAATTGCTTGGATCACCGTTTAATAAAGCCAAGTGAATGAGTTCACTTTGGGGATCATCTTATCGATATGCGAACAGAAATTAAGCTCACAGTCGAATAATATGCCAAGATCTTGAAAAGACTGAACCAGGGGAATTGGTAGACCATAGAGAAAATAAAGTCGGGGAGTAAACGGGTTGCATTTACGTGAGAAGGTTATAGATTGACATTTAGTTATATTAAGTTCCCTGCAGTTTTTGAGGCACCAGATTGAAAACCGATCAAGATCTTCTTGAAGAAGGGCACAGTCATGGGCAGTCGTCAGCGTAAAGGGAGAGGGAGGAGTGTTTAATGACTCTCTCAACATCGTTAATAGTAAGAATGAGGAGAAGAGGGCCAAGATGACTGCCTTGTGGAATTCCAGATGAGCCCAGGATTGGAACAGAAAGGGCGGATCTAAACCGAACACTATATTATCGGTTTACCAGATAAGAAGAAATCCTTTTTAATAAGAGAGGCTCAAAGCCGAGAGCAGACAATTTGAAGAGGATCAATTGATGAGATATCTTATCAAACGCTTTAGTGAAATCAGTTGCGATAACATCGATTTCTTTGCCATTTTCTAAGGCTGAGAGAGCAAAAGACACGAATTCAACTAGGTTTGTGGTACCTTTTAGAAAACCATGTAGTCTGGGCGAAATAAAAGACTTGCATTTGAAGCTTAAGGCTTCTTATAAAATGCTTTCAAAGATTTTGGCTATATGAGAGATTTTAGCAATGGGTCGATAATTGGTAACTTCATGCTTAGTTCCATTTTTGTGTATCGGGATTATAAAAGATGTCTTCCAAATCTGGGGAAATTCTCCCTGTGTAAGGGATAGACGAAAAAGATAGGAAAGCGGTAGAGACAGGTTAGAAAAGTATTTTTTAAGAAACACGGCGGGAAGTCCATCTGGGCCAAGTACCAATTTGGTAGATCATTGAAGTAAGAGGGATCTGGTATGAAGGAGTTGTTGACAAATGATTGCTTGAAAAATGTAGCAAAAAAGTTAGCGAGGCAGGAGGATCACTTGAAGATTCGGTTTCAAAAGCGAAGGGGGAAGGATAACCATCAGTCTTACTTTTGCAATTGACAAATTGACTTGGGGTCATTTATGAAATTGGTTTGCGCACTATTCAGGTAGCGTTGATAGAGGGAGTTATAGAGTTCAATGAAATGAAGATATACCATATACCTAAATAATTTGAATAGTCGGAAGAAGAGTGGTTGCGAAGGAATACCGCCCCTAACTTGTTTCTTTTGTTTCGTAGAGAGCGGGGTCTACGATTATACCAAGGAGGGGTGTAGAAGAACTTTTATGGCGGCACATAAAGGGAGATGGTTTGAATATTTCTCAGTACAAAATGGAGAGGGCAGCAACCAGAGATAGATTGGTAAACTTGAGAGAAGCCCTGCTTAGATAGATATTGATTTTACAGAGGTGACTGGAGGGGAGAGTTGTGGAAAAATAAGAGAAGAATTGGAGGATGAAAGTTATCAATAGCTGAAAGAGATAGGGGACAACACGATACTGAGGAGTTGATGGGATCAGTTGTGAAGACAAGATCTAATTGCCTTTCCATATAGTTGGAACGCCACTGACATTGCATAGACTTGAGTCTGTTAACCGATCTAAGAAGAGGCATTCTTTAGTAGAAATGGGATTGGAAGCGATGAAAAAAGATAGGTCTTTAGATGGAGTCCACATCAGCTGAGGCAAATTAAAATAGCCGAAGATAATGATATCATCAAGCGAGGCCGATAAGTCGATCAAATTGTCAATTGTTGCAATATCAAGTTGGTAGGTTGCGCCGGAAGAATGTAACAACACATATGTTAACATACAAGCATCTACGAGTAAGCGTTATTTTAACTGACACAAAGTCGAGCTTAGGAGAAGATGAAGTTGACTCTAGTCTATGCCAGTAGGACACCTCGACAAGGAGATTCAATCAAGGGGGGTGTGCGGTCATCATCCCGAAATACATTAAAAGAAAGAGGCAATAAATCCTGGTTTTTCATGTTGGTGATAAGATTAGTCTCGGTCAGAGCGTAGATATCAAATGGGAGAGCATAAGATTGGCGCAAAACGGTGTGGGCTTTAAACATAGTCCTCTTACGGTCTGATAATAGAAGGCAAGAGGTTGGTTTTTGCATGACTTTTTAGGGTCGAAAAAATTTATCGTGGCCAAGTCGACTGCGTTGGAGGTGTGAGATTCTTTTAGAGTGTACATAGTGGCGAAGAGCGACAAGATCGTCCGCAACTTTTTGGGGAGGGCGTATTGAAAATCTCGTGATAATTTACATAAAGTTTCCTGATACTGGTAACATTGGTAGGGAGGCCTTCCTGCTGGATAGAAACCATGACATTTGTTTTTGTTTTACCCTCGTACACCGAGTCTGATTTATCGTGCAGATAGGCGAGATACAGACGTATGTTCTATATAAAAGATATATATCTTTTTATTTCTAAGCCTAAAGAGCGCATAGCGACATTCGGTGGTATCGCTAGTTTGCTGCGTTAATTTAACAGTAGGTAGCGAAAGGGGGTCAATGGAAGAGGGAGTGGTTAATGAGTTTGGTGTCGCAACGGATGGAGTTTCTGATGTGAGAACTGATGAAATTAGGAAACTTAGCTCCAGTTCTGAGGTAGAAATTAGGGAAAGGAGTGTGTGTTAGGGGTGGAGTGGTGGGAGTTTGAGTTGTAGGGGTTAGGTCAAAAGAGACACGTTGACGTTGGTGCTTGATTTGGGACGGAATAGGAGGAGTTGGAGTATGGGTGGGAAGCTTACAATTAGGACAAATTTGAGTTTTAAACTCCAATTGGAGCTGGGTTTGTTGTGCGAAGAGGAGGTGGGTCTTGGCAAATTGGATTTACTTGCTAACTTAATTGTTGGTTTAGGTATGACGGACTGTTTGACTTTATCCTACTTCTTGGTTGTATTTTCCAACTATTTGCAGACACACATCTTTCCAAGATTGAAATTGTTGCTGACTGGATTATGGAATAACCATTCGTATTTGGCCGGAAGATTTATCTTGAAGCTGAGATGTTGGAAGCAAATTGAAGTGGCTAACGGTAATGCTATATTTTTTTTCAAAGAAATTCGAGATCCAATCAACATCAGCATTTGTGGGATCGCCTTTGATAAGAAACGTAGTGACCAATTGATTCTTCGAAGCAAGCTTATCAAGTCTAAGTTGCCATTCGGAAGGTGTCCAAGTTGAATTAAAATGATTGATAAGCTTCCGTGGGGCAGCGATTGGGGGAGCTAACATAGATGTGTTCTCTGTGGTAAAGTTAGAACAAAGTTTGCAGAAATCAGTGGGTTTCACCGTCCGCATATGACTTATATGTGGGGGTGAGAGTGAATCCACTCCAGGTTCCATTAGTTCAGCGATGAGCGATGTATTATAGGGAACCTTCTGATAAGGCTGTTTAGATATTGTCGCGACGTGATGTTCAATATCGCATAAAAGGGATCGAGTCGCAGTAAGTTCGTCACCGAAATCGTTCACTTTATCGAAGATAACTTCGAGCATGGGATCACATTGTTTAGGAGAGAGTTGTTTGTGTGACGAGGACTAGAAATGAATGTCTATGTCGTCATGCAGGGAATTTATCAACTCGCACGTTTTTTGGTTGGAGATAACCTACGCAGAACATATAGCTTTGATGTCACTCAACACTTTATCCAGGTGACGTAAGGGGGTTTCTTCATTCCTGGATCTCCCGGAGTCTAACTCGATTAGACCAACAATTTGCTTATCCATGTGCTTTACTTTGGATTTTATTAGATCGGCTGAGTTCTGCACTGAGTTACGTAACTCCTCAATACTTTTAACACTGCTTTCAATAGCCGAAATTTTATCCGTCATCTTTTTGGCGAGTGGGTCTTGCTAGGAGTCATTTGAATAGCTTAGGCATTTTCTTGCCAAAAGCACGTTCGAAACTGAGATACTCTTGCTGTAGTAAAAGGTGTAGGAATGAATAGAGGAAATAGAGACTATCACACGTGCCAGACACCAGGGGTGCAAAGTTTTTGTAGAACTTAAGGACGTCGGCATAGAAAAATTGGTAGATTTCATTTGTTAAAAGCTCTGGCTGGGTTTCAGCCAACACATGTTAGGTAAGACTTCAGTCCCTTTATGTTACTACAATTTGGGAGGAGAAAATAAAGCCAAGATAAGTTATCTTAAATCCAAGTGTGAATAGTCGTAAAAAAAAGTAAAATAATCTCCTGGCCACCCTGTTCTAAATGTTCATATATAAAGTTTAAATTCAATAGAAAGCCATTTACTAACATTCTCAACCATCGATATTTATTCGTATCTATAATGTCAACAAACGGCAAATACCCGCAAAAAGGGTTGGAGATTGACTCTGTGGAATTTATTTGTTTGTATCCCCTGAGGTGGAACAAACATTTTTTTGATGTAATCAACCGATATAACATAGCATTCCAGCGTAATCATGTAATTCTTTAATTGATAGAATTAAGCTGCTTCTTTTGATACGTGGTCATCGGGCAGATAAACATTATGTTCCATAATGAGGCAATAATTTAAATTGTTAAATTAAAAAAGAAAATGGATAATCGTTTCAATTTTGTATATTTTTAGCTCTTTTCTCTCCACAATTGATATAGGTAGTGCAATTTAGTAGAAGACTACAGTGCATCAGTTGACTTTGAAAAGGTAACCGAGAGGTCTGTGAGAAATCGAACGTATGCAACTTTTGCTTTTTTCAGATAATCAAACAGAAAACATGAGCACTTTACTGATCTCCGAAACTCTGAATGCTATTTGCATTTTACGAAATTAGTTTCAAAACATCTCATACTGTGTCTATGGGTACGTTTTGGAAAAAGCGGGCATAATTTCCACGTCGTTAAATTCAAATTGGACAATTGTTCTGTTGGAACTACTAAACAGATCGTAGACTTTAGCAGTATGCATTTAATTGTGCATAAAATTAACTTTTTATTGTAGTTTCAAAACATTGATAGCCTTACGTACCAGGTTTTATAGATGCCGACACTACTCTCTGTTTCATTTTTCTGAATTGCGATGCACTAAGAAAAATGTCAGGAACTTAACGACTTTTTAAAAACTTAGTACGAGTAGTTAAACTAAACTTAAACGTCGATTGTCTGTTAGGATCGAAAACACGGATCCAACTCAACGAGTAGTTGAGTGTTTGTTCAATTGCAACAATGCAACGATGCTTCAATATTGATGAATGACATGCAAACAAAATGAAGTGCGTCATATTGTTTTCTAAACTATTACCAGCTTTGGAGGAAAACAGTCGCAGCTTTATCTTAGAGCAGTAAACGTTTCCTTTCGAGACTTTGGATAGCATTCCGAACACAGGTTTTGGTGCCTTGCTGATTCTATTACACACATCAGGTTCAAGGCTACCATCAAGTGAGGCACTTCTACCTAGATAAGGATAACTATTAATTGGCATGACCTGATGCCCATCAACATGAACTCTCCGTTCACGCTATCACAGGCTTCGCGACGTTATCGGATATCCTCACTAATAAGAATTTCGGTTTTAGTCAGAAGAGCACATATAAAAAAAAAGAGTGACGCAAATTCAATATGAAATAAAATACTTAAAGCTAGTGTTAATGTCCATGATGTTAGCTTTATTTAATAGATATCAGTGCTTAAATATGACATCGGGCATATGCGAGCCCATAAAGTCCAATTTTTGACAACTTTATTGAGCAATAACACAGCAGATGTTGACTTCCAAATCGTCCAACGGCTCTGATTCATTCGCATAGATTACTGATTTCACGTACCTCCAATGAAAGTATTTAAAGATCACAGGATCATGGAGGCCAGTTCACAGGTCCATTACGCGAAATTATGCGCTCAGCAAATGTTTCCCACAATAAATTGATAGTGTCGCGCGCCATGTGGCATGTTTCGCCATATTATTGAAGCCAAAGCTGTGTCACGTCAATGCCATTCAAATGAGGAATGAAGAAGTCAGAAATCATGTATAGAAACATATAGCGCTCTCCATTGACGGTAACATTCTGGCTGGCATCGTCCTTAAAGAAATATGGGCCAATGATTCCATCAGCCCATAAAGCACACCGAACAGTGAATTTCAATGGTTGTAAGGGCGTCTCGGTAAAGGCTTCTGGGGTTTCTCCCCTCCAAATCCTGCAATTTTGCTTGTTTACATATCGACATAGGCCTCATCGGAGATCAAAATTTTGCCTTGAAAATGAGGATCAAGTTGAATCATGTTTTTGGCCCATTTGGTCACGCGGTTTCCAACTCTTGCACAAGCTGGATCTTATAAGCTTTTAAGCCAAGATCTTTCCGTAAAAGCTTCCACAAAGTGCTGTGCACGATGGCGAATCGACTCATTCGAATTCTTCTCAACACTGTGCTCCACAACGGCAATAACTTCTTCTGTTCGCACTCTTTTTCCACTAGAGTGTACGTGGTGCGAAAGCGATTCATCGTGTTCCGAATAACTTGCTCAGATGGACGATTATGTCGACCGTAAAATGGACGTAGCGCACAATAAGTTTGGCGATGCGAACCACGGTATTTAAAATAAGTTTACACAATTTGTACGCGTTGTTCTGGCGTGAATCTATTCATCATAAAATGGCAAAACGTACTAACCACAAATCACACCCTAAAGAGTCTCACACCTCCAACGTAGTCGACTTGACCACGATAAATTTTTTCGACCCTAAAAAGTCATGCAAAAACCAACCTCTCACCTTCTATTACCAGAACGTGAGAGGACTGCATTCTAAAACCCACGCCGTTTTGCGGCAATCTCATGCTCTCCCATTTGATATCTACGCTCTGACCGAAACTAATCTTATCCCCATCATGAAAAACCAGGAGTTATTCCCTCTTTCTTTTAATGTTTAGGACTAATCGACCCTCATTGGACCTCAAAATGTTATGAAAAGGTGAAAGGTGTCTATTTAGAGTTCCTGGAATATCTGAACAATAATGGCCATCACCTACAAAGTAAATTCAAATTCTGAGGACATCTCTTCTTTAGCATCAAGCAAAGATGCTGAGATTTCATTCAATGGCAAGCTTACAGATTTTGTGGAAAAATTCGGCGTATGGGGCTTACAAAATTAACTTGCACTTCTTAAGTCGTCAAAACTTCAGTTGAAACGGCTTTTGGTCTTGGATGTCGACTTTGTATTCGTCAGGTGAAGGAAATCACTGTTGAATTCATTATTCTGCTTGTCAACGGAGTGATGTAGATCAAGCTTTTTATACAATCTACAGTCGTCAAGTTTTCAAATCCCCATCACAAATTATGACTTGTAAAAAAAAGTCAGTTTTTGGAGGAAATCAAGAGAAACATTTGGAAAAGTCGCCCTCCGTACAGCGCAATTATGTTGCAAAATATATTGTACCCTTCACTAACGTTTCCAGAAGTAAAGACACCCTGTCTAGTAACTGGCGTACAATAACAGATTATCTTGAATGGCAGCGATGTCCGCTATATAACGGTCTAGTACGCTTTTAACTGTATAAAAATCAACTTTTATTTTCTTTCGTTTCATAAATAGGGAGCACTCAAGGAGCATCTAACAACCTTAAAATGTTTGCATACAGCGTGGGCTTACGTTGGTTTTGAATGTTTGCAGGTTACAATGATTAGGAAATAAAGAGCTCGGCAGAGCATTCCATAAGCGAGTTGTACAGCTTAGGCAATAATCGTGGCATTTGAATGTGCGTCCGAAAGTGGGCTTGAGGATAAACTGATAAGCATTCATAGCGAGACGGGTGTTAACTTTAAAGGTTTGAACGGTCGCAGCACTGGTCGTGCAAATAGCGATAGAAAAAGGTGAGACATTTCGTCGGTGTATGAGGTCGTCAATTGTCTGGGTAATATTAGTATTATTTATGAGTTTTATCGCACGGTTTTGAATCCTATCTAGCAGCTGCAGATGCAACTGACCAGTGGGGGGGTAATGTACTCCAATTTTGGGCGAATGAATGCCTCATATATTGAGGCCAGATTAGAGCGGGTGAAATATTTCTTACATTACTTGAGGAAACCTAGACATGCGCAGCATTTTTGGTGACATCGAATATGTGGTCATTCCAAAGTAATTTTGAATGAAACACATACCGAACATGGAACGTTTTTCATTTGGTTTATCATTCCTAGATAATCTGGATGTTTAAATTTCGCTTTAACGACAACATACAGCATTGCTTTAACCATTAAATTTCACTCTGTTGGTGGTTCCCTACTTAGTGATTCTGTTTATATCAGGATTTAATAAGCTTAACATAAGCTGCCGTTCCCGCTCGTCAGCAAAGAAATATATTGGATTACAAGTAGCAGACAAGAGGTCGGTGATGAAAATTAAAAAGAGTGTCGGAGACAGAACGGAGCCCTGGGGCACACCAGCATTTATTTTATGAATATCAGACTTGAAACCATCCAAGACAACTTGAATTGAACGTTCCGAAAGGTAATTTCGAATCCACTAAAGAAGAAGCCGTCGATCCCAAATGCACGCATTTTCGACCATAGACGTGACGTTTTGAACGGCCGTCATCGACCGATTATTGACACCTTTTGTTGTGACGGTCTTTAGAGTGGCAGATATAACAACGAACTCTACGAGTAGTTCAGCGACATGGATCTGATTAGAGAAGTGTGCATCATTGAAATCCAGAATGTTCGAAGAGTGCGTTTCCGTCTCGGTAGACAAAGACCTTGTTTTATGTGGCGCGAAAGAGAGTGTGTAGTTGGAGGCAGTTAGGCAAAGACTATTCTAACTGAAATAGTATATTACATAGCCAATATATGCGGGCTAAAAAGTAATCACTTTTATGCTTAGGTTCACATCTGTAAATACCACTACATCACAAACTTTCCTTTCTCCTCCTTCTACCTTTCCGCCCGCGCCCTGGCAACAGTGTAAGGGTATTCATAACCCCTTTGGCGCGCGTAAATTATAAAAAAAAAAAAAAAAAAATGTAGTCCCTGTTCCAATCCGAAATCCAATTTCATGTGATTAAAATTCCATCTCCGTAACCAAATTATCCACTTCTGCTTTATTTACAGATGCCCCAAACTGGACAGCAATTCGACCTTTAATGAGTTTGATGCGCTGTCTGACTCCATACAAAGAATTGTATCCCTGTATCTTCATATTGAAATCGTTATTACGGGGAATTTGAATAAACACAATTCTCAGTGGCTTCGACATTCTGGACGGAAATCACCCGAAGGACGGTGTGTTGAGATCTTCGCTGTGGAAAATGACTTGACCCAGATTGTAAATGAGCCCACACGACTACCACGAATAGTCATACCGCCAATACCCTGGACTCGTTTTTAACTTCTCACCCTGATAAGTACTCGTACACTGTTCATGTGCTTTCCCCTTTAAGCTCGTCAGATCAATATGTCGTATTAGCTAATTGTTCTTACATGAACCACACAGTTAAAGCCAGTTGGAGCGGACTGTACAGCTTCTTTAGGAATTTTAACTGGTCGTTATGTTTCCTCGATAACGACGTGGATGCCGCTGCTGACATGATCACAGAAACTATTCTCTTTGGAATGAGATGCTTTATCCCTCATTTGGATGAAGAGTATCAAGCCAAAAGAAAAGGCACGGTACGACTCGAGCTCTAAAGAGGCTGTCATGGTTAGAGATATATTTTTTCGCTTCTACAAGACCAACCGGACAGTGGAGAACCATTTAAATGAGTCATGAATGACGCCCTTATTAAGAGTGTGAAATTCCAATACGACCAAAAATTGAGGGAAAAAATACTGTAACATCACAAAGGCAGTAAAAATTGTTGGTCGTTCGTCAAAAGCATTATAAATTCTGCCTCATCTTCTTTCTCAACGCTCATTTACAATGACATTCCACCTGTCAGCTCCTTGGACAAGGCCACTCAGCTTGGTGCACACTTTGCGGCCAGCTTAACACTCCCAGATTCTGCTTTGTCGAATTGTCTGAAGAGGTGTTCTTCCTCGCTGGCAAAACCACTGCGTAAGCTTTTTTATCAATCCTACTCTTTAGGACTCTTTCCGAGCAGATGGAAAACAGCATTTGTCCAGCCCGTCCCTAAAAAAGGCGAATCTTCTTCTCTCTCCGACTATAGACCCATTGCACTTACGTCCCTACGTTCCAAGGTATTGGAAACGCTGATAAACCGTCAGCTAATGAAATAACTCGAAACACGACCGGCAGTACGGTTTTCGTAGCAACAGGTCCACTGGTAATCTGATGGCATGTCTCACAGAAAAGTGGAACCAAAGCATAGTTAGTTCCACTTGATATTTCTAAGGCATTTGACACAGTTTGGCACCAGGCTCTTTTGGCGAAAATGCGTACATTTGGGATCGACGACTCTCTTCTTCAATGGATTCGAAATTACCTTTCGGAACGTTCAATTCAAATTATCTTGGATAGTTTGAAGTCTGATATTCACAAAATAAATGCTGGTGTACCCCAGGGCTCCGTTCTGTCTCCGACACTCTTTTTAATTTTCATCAACGATCTCTTGTCTGCTACTTCTAATCCAATATATTCCTTTGCTGATGACAGTACTTTCTGCTTTTCATATTCGTTCACGTTACTGCTCTTCGGCAGCGGGAATGGCAGCGTATGTTAAACTCATAAAATTCCGATATTATCAGCATAACTAATTGGCAAACCATAACAGAGTAGAATTTAATGCTTCCAAAACATAATGCTGTCTGCTGTCGCTAAAACGAAATTTCAACACCCAACCAACCAGTATCCATGAATGACACTTGCGTTGTCCAACCCGAAAAACTTTCCATTCTCGGTATGTGTGTCAACGACAACTTACGTTGGAATGACCATATATTCTGTGTCGCCAAAAATGCTGCGAATGTCTAGGTTTCCTCAAGTGATGTAAGAAATACTTTACCCCCTCTGATTTGGTCTCAATATATGAGGCATTTATCCGCCCGAAATTGGAATACAATGCCCGCATCTGGTCAGGTGCTCCTAGAACATATCTGCACGTGCTATATGGGATTCAAAACCGTGCGATAAAACTCATAGGTGATATTAATATCACTCAGACAATGGACAACCTTGAACATCGACGTAATGTCTCGGGTCTTACTCGCTATATCTACCACCAGTGCTCCGTAGATATAGCCGGTACCATTCCGCCCCTTCAAACTTTTTATAGTACCACACGTTTTGAATTGAGTGCTCATCAGTATACCCTCAAGCCCACGTACTCTATAATATCGTGATTTATTCCTTAGCCGTATAACTCGCTTATGGAATGCCCTGCCTAGCTCTTTATTTCCTAGACATTGTAACCTTCAAACATTTAAAACCAACGTTTACCGGTACCTCTCTTTCCATCCTCGCTGATTTTCCTTCGCCAGTGCTTTTTGAAAGCACTTTCAGGGTACCTAAATCTTTTGAGCGCAGCCAATTAGAAACAAATAATAAAGTACTCTATATGTAAACGTGTTTGCAAAGCTCTGCTGGTAGATCATCATTTAATTAGCTCCACTGACCTCTTTTATTTGTGAAAGGGGACTATT
Source organism: Volucella zonaria (assembly GCA_963966105.1). NCBI lineage: Eukaryota > Metazoa > Arthropoda > Insecta > Diptera > Syrphidae > Volucella > Volucella zonaria. The sequence continues at coordinate 50,301,709 of OZ014534.1, forward strand.
TCTTCATTTTGAATGAAAGTGGTCGCTCTTCGCGCGAAATTTCTCAACATTTTGTCCCTTTAGCAATCACTTTAAATAATCGACGAGAAGGTCTCTTCAGCCAGCTTCGACTTTACGACTTTCTGAGCTTGGAAACTATAAATGCTATTTTCTTCGTTTTATTCATCTCCTTTTACCTCGGTCCATATTTTCTCCACGCCTGTCTTGTCTCACGTTGCAGCTCCTCAAGATGTGTACCTTCATACCATGTGTTATTTTATTTTAGGCTTGCTAGTATACTACGGTATATTCAGTTACCTCTTTTATGATGTTGCGATATTGCTACATCCAACAAAAAGGTTCTAAACCAGTCGGTCTTTTAATCTGGCTGCGACGAGCTAATGAGTCGACGTCTGCTGATCTAAAAAGTAAGTATGAGTAGTTATACAATAGCCGTAAGTATGAGTAGTTATACAACAGATGAAGTCGCCAAATGCGACTTTGCCATCACACATTCGGTATCTACAGTCTTGAAGTGGTAAAAATCTGTTTAGCTGTTTTTCTCTGGACTAACTTTAGCAAATATGATGAAAACGACAAAAAAGCTCCACGTAAATTCCGCTCCCGTTCGATCGGCCAATATACCAATGTCGATCGAATTCACCAGCTTAAATGAGTCCTAGGGCCGCTTCGCTCTGCAATTTACCATAAAGTGGGTGTTCAAGATTGATTAAAATGTGCTGACTTTCCAAACTTAATGTAATTTACCCTACAATAAAAAAAACAAAAAAATTGGTCAATCGAATGTAAAAAAAATATGCCTCTATGGACACAGCACTAATAACTCCTTTCAACAAATTCGTTTACTCGGTTGGATTGCTGCATTTTTTATTCGTTTTGTTGCAATTCAAAGAAGCATTACTATTCAGAATATCATTCTGTTGTCCTTCGATTGTTTTAATCAAATCCTCAACATTTTGTGGTCCAAATTCGAGCCGGATTTACGTGTATATTCGATCATTGCACTGGATATCTGGTTACTATCGTTTAATTCCCATTAATCGAAATATGTACAATTAATCAACCATCATTCGAATCAATTCGTTAGTTTTAATCTTGCTAATGAACAAACATTTAAAATAAATAATTTGCATCTACATAATATACATGGATGTGACAATATTCAAAGACTACTCGTATACTGACTGATTATCCACGTGGAGAGCAAGTTCTTCAATCTTTCCAACGAATAGTTTAATTAATTGTGATAATTGTGGTTCAGATACATTTTGGGTTTGTATCGACCGCATGTAAATTTATTCGTGATCAGAGTTACGCATTGCATGCGTTTTTCATTAGCTGTGCATGTAGTGCAAATATATAAATTTATATATTGTAAAAATGGAAAAAGATTGCTGAATTATAATAGGATTTATATTTTTCTTTAAGCACAATGTCTGCTGCCTGACACTTCCCAATTTCTCAAAAAACCATGCGACTGCTTTTCCGGAAATCGCCCCTTACAATCTGGCTGCTGTCATTTTTATATTCTTTTTTGACATGCAGATGACATTACAACATAAACGTTATTCTTAAGGTATAATTGCATTTTCGTTATACCTTTCAATATATGTATATACAGCTGTGTTCCATCATTATCGAAACAAATTAGATGTGCGGTTCACGCAAAGAATATTGGACATTTAATTTGTAGAAGAATAATTATTACGTGAGAACATTCTTTCGCAACACACTGTCATATTGTAAAATTTCTGTTAGCTGCAATTATCTAGCGAAAAATAGCCGCCAATAGTGTTGGGATTTTATTTTTGCCGCGACATCTCCCCCTACAATTCTAAGAAGTGGGATTCGAGGAGTGAATCAAACGTTTTTTTTTTTTGCAAATCTCGATGTTAGAACGACTGTATCGTGCGAGTCTACGTTTGTGGCAAAACCACGGGTTTTTCATCCTTATATTCTGGAAATTAATTTCGATAAAAGTGTCTTTGATAATTTCTTGGAGTCCGCTACAGTTTTGAGGCTCAAGAATATTTTAAGACTCTTAAAGTATCAAACAACAGGCACTAAAGCCGAATTAAAAATCCGGGTGCAAGAAGCGGTAACGGGCTATACCAACGAAGAATACTCCAGGCTTATGCAGGAATTTCCATCGACAAGCAAGGAACTTAGCATCAACGATTCAGTCCCCGCATGTGATCGTGAATCTAGTGTTGGATCCAGCGATGAAGAAGAGGCACTTGATGCTGAACAGCGAAGAATTTGTGAAAAGAAGGAGGTGATAAGGAGGTTGAAACAGCAACTATGGGAGCTGCAACTGAATGAGACAGAATCAATTTCTCGACCAACTTCTGTTTGCAATTTTAGAGATGTGGAGAATTCGGTGTCATCTTTTAGTGGAAACGACAATTTCAACGTGAAGTTCTGGATCGAACAGTTCGAGGAGTATTCGGAGGTCTTTAGCTTAGATCGGAACAAGTTCACTTATGCCAAGAGGCTTCTAAAGGGCACAACCAAATTATTCGAACAGTAAATGTCCGAACTTGGACAGAACTAAAAAGTACATTACAAAGTGAATTCCTGAAAGTGGTGACAAGGTCCGACTTATACAACGAGCTTAGTGCAAGAAGGGAACATCGAGAAGAATCAATGCAACAATATGTTCAGCACATGCAGCAGATTTCATCTCACAGCTAAATTGAAGAGGAGTATCTTATAAAATATACACCCTGAATGACTCGAACTGCAACCAACTTCAGACTGCTATAATTTCCAAACCGTTCATGATAGTGAGCTCAAATTTTGACATATGACAGATAGTTTTATTATTTACAAGCATTTTAAACGATTTGCGTCTCAGTTGTATTGAAAAATTTTTATCCACGATGGAATTCAAACGTGATAGTGTGATTTCTTTATATTTGGCTGGAAAACCACAAGTAGCTATCGTTGGAGCCCTCCAGCACCTCAACGTGAATAAATCATTTGTGTCTCGAACCATAGCTCGTTACCGTGATACTGGCAGCGTTGCAAAACGCCATGGAGGTGGTCATAAAAAAAACAGCAACATCGGCAGAAATGGTTCGGAAATTGAAGGCACGAATTGAGCGAAATCCGCATCGAAGTGGAAGAAAAATGGCTCGTGAGCTCAACATATCGTTGAAATGGATGCAATACATACTGAAAAATGAGTTTGGGCTCAAGCTATTGAAGTTCCAAAAAGCACATGATCTTACACCGCAACAGAAAAAATTTAGAGTCAAAATAGCGAAGGAGTTGCTACGCTTGCACGAAAGTGGTGAGTTGCCGAATTTGGTTTTTTCCGATAAGTCGTCATTTGTTATCGAGCAATATGTCAACAAACAAAATAACCGAGTTTACTTGCCAGAGAGGTCCTTCGAAAGTTTACACCTTCGGACGGCCACCAGAAAGCAGGCAGCACCAATGGTGATGGTTTGCTATAACCGCCGATGGTCGTTCTTCGCTCGTATTTTTGCACCGTGGCGTCAAAATTAATGCGATCGTATACCGTGAAACTGTCTTAGAGGTAGTATTGAAGCCTTAGGCAAACAATCATTTCGGTCGGAGACCGTGGACATTTCAACAAAACTCGGCACCGTCTCACAAAGCGCGCGTCCACCAAGATTTGTTAAAAAACAATGTTCCACATTTCTTCGACACAATGGATTGCAAATTCTCCGGATGCAAATCCGTTGGATTTCTCTGTCTGGGGTATTTTGATGGCGAAGGTTGACAGTAAAAAATACCAACGTTTGGACCACCTCAAACAAGCACTTCACCGGGAATGGGACAAAATACCGCAGAGCCACTTGCGTGCAGCGTGCGATGCTTTCTTCGACCGTCTCAAGGCCATTATTCGCGCCAAAAGTGGACATATTGAAAACTACTGATACAATTTGAAAATTGATGAAAATTTATCAAAAAGTTGGAGTTCCAGTCATTCACCCTGTGTAATAAAAGGTATTCCTGATTCAGAAGTGAACAAAAGCCTTTTGCACAGTGCAGAAACTATTGCAGAATTAAAATCAGCCCTTCGGAAATACGCCAAATTGAAGAACAAACACCGCAATAACACAGAGCGAGTAACTAGGTCGACATCAAATACCCCGCACATCCGTCGTGCACAAGCAAGCAAACCAAAAGCACTTGCCGATAGTTCGCAATTGTCCAAGCAACCAAATTCAAGATTCCAGAGAAAGGATGTAACATGCTACAAGTGCGGTCAACCTGGCCATATTTCCACAAGATTCGAAAGCAAAACCCCATTAATGGCACTGCAACGTGATGAAATGGCTTATGTCAACAACACCCCAACAGCAAGGACAAAAGACGATAATGACCAGCGATCAAATGAAAGCTTCAGTTACGCTTCTATCGCTTTTGGCTTCTGGAAGCCCTATCAGTTTCCTTGCCGTGAGATTTGCTATCAATACTGGAGAAGCCCAAACACAAATACTCGGGAGTCAACAATAGTCCATTGAAGGCAACTGGAAGTATCAGCACCAAGATAGAGTTCAAAAGTTCAATTATTAATATTAAATTATTAATTGTAAAGAATTTCTCAATGACATATCCTCTAATTTTAGGTAGAGATTTCATAAGGAAAACGGGCTTGGCATTTGAAAAATTAAATCGTAGCATCAGCAGCAATCAAGATCCAAGAACAACAAGCAAAAATATCCAAGAACAGCAATCAACATCATCTCTAATTTGTTCACATCAAAATAATGAAGATATGCTTGCTGACGTCATCAACCTAATTCTCAATATCGACATTTCAGATCGAGGTGAGTTAGATTTGAATTTAATCCCAGTATATATATGTGAGGATGTTAAAACGAGGATTAGACAAGTAGTTAGTCGTGCGTTATTTTGCCCCGAATTTCAATTTCGAGAAACTGATTTCCAAATGAAGATATGCCTGTCTAAAGATATCCCTTTCCATTGTGCACCTAGAAGGCTTCTGCAAACTTTCGCTTTAAAAGTTACTTCATGATTTGTTGGCTAAGGGAATTATCCGTGAATCTAGCTTCCCTTATGTTTCGCTGATAGGGTTAGTTCACAAAAAAACAAGGAACTTAAACTTTGTATCGACTTTAGAGACCTCAACAAAATCATTTTACGGGATAATTATCCCCTGTCACTCATAGAGGATCATATTGATTGCCTAAAAAATAAAAAAATATTTCAGCACACTAGATCTGAAAAATGGTTTTCACCATGTAAAACTTTCAGACGAGTCCATGAAGTACCATATACTTCATTTATTATCCCAATAGGACAATACGAGTACACGAGGATGCCGTTTGGCCTGAAAAATGCTCCTTCTGTGTTAGAGCGGTTTATGAAACATATTTTCACAGATCTTATCACAGCAGGAAAGATACTTACCTACTTAGACGATATTCTTATCGCAACCGTTTCTATTGAAGAACACTTAGAAATTTAATTGTAGATTATAATTTGCAAATTATTGTAGATTTGACAAGTCCATGTTTATTCATACGGAAATTGTTTACCTTGGATATATTGTCACAGAAGATGGTATCAGGCCTAATGAAAGTAATTTTAATTTTCAACTAAAAGCTTTCCGATGCCAATGTGTACCAAGGACGTGAAAAGCTTTTTAGGACTTTGCTCCTACTTCCGTAAACACACCATTCGTTTTTGGTTTAAAAGAAATGGAAGCGTTCAATTCCTTGAAGGGTAAACTTACTGCATCTCCAGTTCTTGCTATATATAGTCCGAACAGTCCCACAGAATTGCATTGCGATGCAAGTTCGATAGGATTCGGAGCTGTTTTAATGTAGAGACAGATAGATTTATTTTTATTTTTCAAAGCAAGCATCCGAAGGAGAAAGTAAGTATCACAGTTACGAGCTTGAGACCCTTTCAATAATACCACTTTGATCAAGAAGTTCCCGCAACACACTACCGTGTGGCGCTACCATTATTCCGATTTGAGTTCTGTTTTTTTTTTTGTTAAATTGTTAAATCTGTTGTTGACATTCTCTCTAAATCTTAGCGTCATAGCTTGACATTTGCAAAAACTACGTATCCAAGAGTACATCTATCTTTGTGTGTGTTGGCGATTTTTTACTATTTTAGAAATGGATTTCAATTTGCAACAAATTTTGCGTAAAAAACGGATTTAATGGTGCGCGAATGTTGGAAATGTTGGAAAAGTGTTCCGGCAACGATTCTCTAAAGAAAACGGTCGTTGATGAACGCAGTGACAGACAATCGACATCGAAAGCCGACGAAAACATTGATGAAGTAAAAGAAATGTTGGTCAATAACCGTAAATTAACCATCAGAGAGATAGCGCAGGGCTTGAACATTGCCTATGGATCCGTCCAAGACATTTTGGTTAATGATTTGGGTTTCCGTCATGTAGCAGTAAAGTTGGTGCCAATAGACCTCAATTTCATGCAAAAAAGAGACCGTGTTGACGTCGCAAAAAAGATGATTTGCGAGGTTAAATCCGATCCCACATTCATCAAAAGGATCATTACTGGAGACGAGACGTGGGTTTATGAGTACGACACGCAATCCAGACATCAGGCAAGTGAATGGCGTTCACCAAATGAGCCGACACCAAAAAAACCACGTCGTTTTCAGTCAAAGAAGAAGGCAATGCTCAGAGTATCATTTGGGTGTTATGAGACGTTTGCGTGAAGCAATTCGCCGAAAGAGACCAGAATTGTGGGCAGAAAACTCACGGATTTTGCTCCATAATAACGCACCGGCGCACAGTGCAACAAATACCATCCAACAGCCACCGAATTCACCTGATTTGGCTCCTTGTGACTTCTTTCTGTTCAATCGAGTTAAAAAACCGCTACGGGTAACGCGTTTCAGCAGCCGAGAGGAAGTAATGGAAAAATCGCAAGAAGCACTGATGGACATACCCAAAACTGAATATAAAAATGTTTCGAGGATTGGATCAAGCGCTGACATAAGTGTGTTACAGTCGACGGGGACTACTTTGAAGGGGACAATATAGATTTACATGAATAAGCTTGTATTTTTAATTTTCTGAATAAATTCGGGGATCAAGGTGGTATATGCTCTTAGAAGATTTAGAATCTATTTAGTGGGAATGTCTTTCAAGATAATAACTGATTGTCAGGCTTTGACCTTAACTTTAAAGAAAAAATCTTTAAATCCTCGAATATTTAGATGGGCGTTAGAGCTCCAAAGTTTTGATTTCATTGTTGAGCACAGGAAAGGTGATCGAATGACTCATGTCGATACCTTGAGTAGGACTTACAATGTTTTATATGCGATGACAAATCCTTCGAGTTTGTCTTAGCCGCTGCGCAAAAACAGGATCTAAAGATAATTTCTATAGCAAATGATCTTGAGAAAAGTGAAAGTCATTTATAAGAAATGGTGGATGGATTGTCTTAAATGTTTACATTTTGCGCCTCATTCTAGTAAAGTGGAAGCAACCTTGCATTCGATTTCAAAAGGAATTCTTCGGCTTTGCATGTTACACATTGACCATCGCGGGCCTCTGCCGAATTCAGTCAAATAGAAAACATGTTCTCCTAGTAATTGATGCGTTTATTAAACTTTATCCGGAAAGAGCAACTCAAAACAAAGAAGCGATTAGGTGTCTTACATCATTCTTTGAAAATTATTCTAGACCGCAGCGCAGTCTTAGAGAAGAACGAGCTGCCTTAGGGGATATTAGGAATAGGGCGCTTCAGAATATAGAGAGTTCTCAAATTAGGAATAAAAATTATTTTGACAATCGTCACAAAGCACCAAAGGAATACAGGCAAGGTGATTTGATCATGATTACGAATATAGTGACAATGCCATGTGTAAATAAAAAGCTTCTAGCTAAGGTCCGTATGAGACCAAAAAAGTTCTACCAAATGACAGATATCTTGTTTCGGATATTGAACGGTTGCAGTTGACTCGATTAACCTATAAAGGCATATTCTCTCCTGATAATATGAGGCTGTATAAAGTAGAGACGTTGGATAAATCTGGTAAAAACTTGGAGCTTGCTAAACATTCTAGAGATCTTGGTTCTAGCGCTGAAACATGATATTGTACTTTGATAGCATAATTTCACATATTGAAAGGCAAGCACTTTTTCCTTATGTATCGTATTCTTATACTCGTATATTTTTTATAATCGAATTGCAACTTTTTCATTATTATTATTACAATACATTTTTTTAAAATACGCATTATTCATATGTACGAGTATATAGTATGTATAGAGAATAAATTCATATCTTGTCATTACATACTACGAATATTGATATACTCGTAGCTATTGAATATTCCGTTGTGATCGGGTCGATCACTTTGTCAGGATGGCCGAGCTGTAGAAAAATATTTATTACGTGAGAACATTTTTTCGCAACACACTGTCATATGGTAATATTTCTGTTAGCTGCAATTATTTATCGAAAAACAGCTGACCATCTGATAAAGTGATTGACCTGAAGTCTCCAAACCTAATGTAATGATGTATAAATACGACCGACACCAGCAGCGGTAGTCAGTTAGCATTACACCAATAAAACAAATTATTTCTCGTCAATAGTTCTTCGTTTGACATGGGGTCATATTGAAGGTTCATTAACGAAGTTATCTACCTTTACGGCAAGGATTAAGGAATCCACTCCGATAGTGGAACTCGAGTTTAAATTAATTCGGGCAGCGGATTTATGGATTGAATTTAATCGCAAGAGTTCGTAGATAAGGAAAGCTATACAGATCCTGTTCCAGAGTTCGAGGAAGTCGAAACCAAATTTTTACGGTAAAGTCGGTTTTGCTGTGTGGAATCAGGGAGCGCTAAAAGGCAGAACTTAAGAATGACGTCGTAAGTCAATCAGCTGATCGAAACGCTCAATAAATAAGACGCGTCACTCAGATTGCTTTCTTACGTCGATCCGTATTGAACCATTTACTGAAAATTATCAGGAATGGCCATTCTTTTCCGATATGTTTGAGGGCACGGTCCGTAATAAGGTTAATCTTTCCTCGCATTCAAAAAACTAATTTTTTTTAAAATCTTGTCTTTGAAATGAAGCACTAGATCTGCTTAAAGGAGTAGTCTCATGTCCGAGGTTAATTTTGAAGGTTTTTAAGGATTTATTTTTTGTGGAAAATGAAATACAATGTTCTTATGATGATTATACATATGTTATGATTTAGCTATTGAATAATAAAAAAGAATTTTAGTTAAATAAAAAAAAAAAGAGGTAAAGTAGGTCTCTTCAAAAAAAAAAGTAGGTGGCTGGACCCCTGATTGCTCTTTTTGTAATCATCTGACATCAAAATTCCAATGACAATAAGTCATTCTGTCCCGTAGCAGATTTAAAAGATTTGAAGAACAACAAAATGGCGGCCTTATAAAAAAAAAATTGCAATAATCGACTGTTTTTTTCGGTTTAAAATCGAAATGGAAAAAAAAGTGGATAAAAAAGTTGAATTGTAACAGCGGACAGAACCATTCACGTGCAGAATATTGTGTTAAAATTTGAGCCGATTCGGTCCAATAATTTTTTTGCTAATCATCTGGGCCGACGGATAAAAAACGCGTTTAAAGTTTGGAGAAGAAAGGAAAATGCAGGGTACACTCTGTAAGTGTCTCGGTCTACAATTTTCACAGTATATTCTCAACTTATTAAAATTTGAAAATATGCAAAAAAAAAAATTGATTTCTGAAGATCGAACATGAAATTACCCAAATAAACTTAAACCTAAAACTAAGGTTGGTTGGAGTGGTGAAGGAGAACGAATTTGTGGTAAGAAGTGGTGCAGTGAGAGTCAAAGACAGGAGGGTTTGAATGGATCTTTCGTTGAAAAGTGCTTGCACACAGCGAGACGAAGCAAAATCAGGAAGGATAGAAAGAGGGGTACCGGTAAACGTTGGTTTTAAATGTTTGAAGGTTACAATGTCTAGGAAATAAAGAGCTAGGCAGGACATTCCATAAGCGAGTTGTACGGCTTAGGTGTGCATCACGATATTTTAGAGTACGAGGACTTGAGGGTATACTGATGAGCATTCATAGCGAGATTGGTGCCACGTTAAAAAGTTTAACGGATTTCAATGAGCTCTGGTGGCAGAAATAGCGATAAAACAAAGTGAGACAGGAGACATTACGTCGGTGTTCGAGGGTGTCAACTGATTGACTGATATTAGTATCAGCTATGTGTTTTATCGCACAGTTTTGAATTCTGTCTAGCAGGTGCAAATATGTTTTTCGCGCACCTGACCAGATGTGGGCATTGTACTCCAATTTCGGGCGGTTAAATACCTTATGTATTGAGGCCAGATCAGAAAGGTAAAGTATTTCTTACATCGCTTAAGGAAACCCGAATATGTGGTCATTCCAACGTAAGTTGTCATTGACATACATGACGAGAATGGAAAGTTTATCAGTATCGGCAGATAAACCATTTATGGATATTGGCTGGGTGTTTAAATTTTGCTTTAACGACAGCAGACAGCATTGTGTTTGGGAAGCATTAAATTCTACTCTGTTAGCGGTTCCCCAATTAGTAATGATGTTAAGCCCAATTTTATGAGCTTAACATACCCTGGCGTGATGTGAACGAATATGAAAAGTAGAAAGTACTGTCATCAGCAAAGGAATATATTGGAAAGAGTGTCGGAGACAGAACGGAGCCCTGGGGTACACCAGCATTTAATTTGTGATTATCAGACTTCAAACCATCCAAGACAATTTGAATTGAACGTTCCGAAAAGTAATTGAAGAAGAGAGTCGTCGATCCCAAAAGTACGCATTTTCGCCAAAAGAGCCTGGTGCCAAACTGTGCCAAATGCCTTAGAAATATCAAATGCAACTAACTATGCTTTGGTTCCACTTTTCTGTGAGACATGCCATCAGATTACCAGTGGACCTGTTGCTACGAAAACTATACTGCCGGTCGTGTTTCGAGTTATTTCATTAGCTGACGGTTTATCAGCGTTTCCAAGACCTTGGAACGAAGGGACGTAAGTGCAATGGGTCTGTAGGAGGAGAGAGAAGAAGATTCGCCTTTTTTAGGGACGGGCTAGACAAATGCTGTGTTCTATTTGCTCGGAAAGAGTCCTAAAGAGTAGGATTGATGAAAAAGCTTACGCAGGGGAGTTGCAAGCGAGGAAGAACACCTCTGCAGAATAAGAATGCCATCTGGACCAGCGGATTTATGTATATTAAGATCTTGAAGTACTCTTTCTACTACACGAGTGCGAAAGTGAATTTGTCTCATTAAAAATTCGACGCATTCAAGTATACTTAGGTGGGGACAAAGCACAATCTGGAAGTGTCCACAAAGCTGAGTGGCCTTGTCCAAAGAGCAGACAGTTGGAATGTCATTGTAAATGAGCGTTGGGATGGTTGATGTGGCAGAATTTCTAATGTTTTTGACGAACGACCAACAACTTTTACTACCTTTGGGACATTGTAATATTTCTCGTCTCAGTTTTTGGTCGCATTGAAATTTTACACGCTTAAGAAAGACGTTGCAGCTATACCTGGCTGGTTTGAACTTTTTTCGGTTTTTCTCTGTCGTGTTGCACACTTAATCCGATACGTTATAAAGGATCTCATTCCTAGGAGAATACTGTCTGTGATCATGTCAGCAGCGGCATTCACGTCGTTTTCGAGGAAACTTAACGACCAGTTAAAATTCCTAAAGAAGTTGTTAAGTCCGCTCCAATTGGCTTTCTCGTATTGCCATACGGTTCTTTTAGGAATCTTTTCTCTAACTGTGTGGTGGGTGTACGACAATTTAGCAGATATGACACAATGGTCCGACGAGCCTGGAGGGGAGAGCACTTCAATGCAGTACTTGTCAGGAAGAGAAGTTAAAAACAAGTCGGCGGTATGACTATCAATGTCTGGTATTCGTGTGGGCTCATTTACAAGCTGGGTTAAGTTATTTTCCGCAGCGAAGATCTCAACACACCGTACTTCGGTTATTGTCTGTCCAGAATGTCGGAGCAAACCAGAATTGTGTATATTGAAATCGCCCGTAATAACGATTTCAGTATGAGAATACAGGGATACAATTCTTTGAATGGAATAGGACAGCGCATCAAACTCGTGAAAGGTCGAGTTGCTTTCCAGTTTGGGGCTTCTGTAAATAAAGCAGAAGTGGATAATTTGCTTACGGAGATGGAATTTTAACCACATGAAATTGAATTCCGTATTGGAACAGGAACTACATTGTGGTGGAATTTGGTAAGCTACATCACCACTCACATAAATGGAGAGACCGCGATGGGAAAAGAATAGTGACACTAGTTCGTAGCCAGATAGCTTTAGATCAGAGTGATCTGAGAGGTGTGAGCGGGGATCTGCCTGTGTTTCACTAAGTGCCAACACAGCTGGCCTGAATTTACAGACGTGGACGTACGCGGAAAAATGATTACTTTTTAGCCCGCATATATTTGCTATGTCCACTCTAAATTCCCGAGTCATTACAAAGCAAGCCTGCAACGTGAAAATTCTGACGTTGGTTTACCGATTCAAATTGTTGTACGTGTTATGTTCTTACAATAAAATGAAACAGTGCACCAATAGAATTCATATTCCCAACCCGCTGTTCATCTGTTTTTACATGCACTCAGTCGCTGGCTCTGGTGTATGACAGAGTTATACAGTAAAGGCAGTGGCCAAGCATTGTTGTTTTCTGCACAAACCCAAATTGAGAGTACGAATGCACTATATCTCGTGTTCACTCGTCGGAGGTCAGCTCGGCACTATATACGAGTAGTTATGAGTTCTTAATATTTTCTCGCAACTTATGAACGTAACTTTTCCATACATCAATTACTTTCTTGATTTCACCTTTTTTCGCTTTGTTTTGTCCTTTGTCGATACTTCGTTACCTCCTTCGAAACAAAAGCCATACGATTTAGGCCAAATGCATGAACTTTCTAGTACAAGGATAAACCGCTTAAAGGAATGCAACTGGAACCATGGAAGAAACCATGGTATCGATACCAGCAGCGTGTCACAGATATTTGGATATCATAACTCAGGACTTCAAAATATTTATATTGGTTTCGTATTTTTAAAACATTTTGCAGTGTATAAAATAAAAGTCATTCATTCAAATAATCTACGAGCCAAGCGTAGTCCAAAATGTTATACAAGAAAGCAATAAAATTCGTTCTTTTTGATTCTCACTTTTTCATGTAGGTACGCCTGTTGTTAATTTCCCCAATTATTAACGCTGAAACTTTGTAAATCTGAAGGCAATTAAACTAAATTATCTTGAGTGTAGAGTATGGAATATATTAGTTGCTAAGATGATAAACTGTTTCTTTTTTGTTGTCTGTAATTTTTACTATGTACAACTAGTTCTGCTGGTATGTTGGAACTTATAGCTGACTCAAGAGGAGACAGTTAATCACTTAGCATGCAGATGAACCAGAGTTTAATTGCTTTATTTACATTTGAATTTTCTACACGATTGTTTGACTGGGAAATCCACAAATACAAATCAAATACAAACAGCTACCTGCAAGTCAGTATTTCAAGACAGTCAATTAGAATATTAAAACACTTATTATAAGACTTTTAAGATTTGTTTGCATATAAAATGCTAATGAAGAAAGTGTATTTTTTTTTTCAAAAATTCCCGGTTTCTGTTTACTTAGTGAATTAAACATTTCTACTCATGTAAGGGCCTGATCTGGTGTTTGAATAATTAAAGTGTCGTTGAACACTTACGTGGCAAGTGTAAATTTTAAAAAGCAAACAATTGTAAAGACATCCCAAACAATTCACCGTGACTTTTGATGTAATTCAAATTTTGTAGCACTTAAATGTAATCACTTTATCGGTTGATGGATTTTTTTTCCGGAAATCAGCTAAATATTTTAATTTTTATTAAATTCGATCTGTAAGATGTTGTGGTAGACCAAGCTACTCCTTATTGTTGATCAACGGCTTAAATGGAAATCAGGCAATCAACAAATGCAATTAGTTGTGCTACTGTCGTTTTTTTTTTCTTCCTTAGAATAGAGCACTAAGCCAATGAAGTAGTTTGCACACTTCTCAGGCCCCAGCGCCTAGAGCACCGGAACCTGTACCTGACATGCTGGCTATCTTGCTCTCAATTCAGGGGCAGATGGCTCAGCTTCAGCGTCAAATACAGGAACAGGCTACGCGGGTAGATCAAATATACGCGCTGCTGCCGGGCCTAGCGCACCTCCAGTCGTAATGAGTACGTACATGGCGGAGCAAACCCTGAAGGTCCTTGCAGTGAATGTGAATTCATTGATTAGGTTCGAACGACGAGCCGCACTATTTAAGTTGCTTAAAGACCAAGCCCCTGATGTGCTTTTGGTTAGCGAAACTAAGCTTACCAAAAGACACAAAATGAGGCACAAAAGATATGAAATATTACGAAGAAACCGACCCAATTCTATTCAAGGAGGTGGTGTTGGGATCTTTATAAGAAAGGAACTGCGTTTCAAAAGAGTATACAGTCGTGTAGTACGTAGGTTTCAGGTGCTGGAAGCATGCGTCATGTACATTCCTCTCCGTAGTGGAAAGCGGTTGTACATGGTGTCTGTCTATGTACCTAAGGCTACTCAATCCACCTTATTCATCTCAGAGCTCGAGACACTTTTTCGATTCCTGAGGCTGGAATTGGAAGACAACTATTTTATTATCGGCGGAGATTTCAACGCCAAACACAGTGATAGGGGAAACAATATACCAAATACTAGAGGGAACCTACTATTCAATTGGTGGGGTCAGCACAGTGTGATGTATCGACTCGGCCTCAAAGCGACGGATAGTCCGTCGTTTCCCAGACACGGGTCCTATTTGGATCTCCTGCTGTTCGACTCACGAATACAACTGACGTGCACTAACCAACAAACTACAAACTGTCTACGCACTTTCGTGTATGACAGTGACCATTGCGGTCTCAGCACCGAAATAGCTGTTCCCAACGAAACTGCGGAATTGGAAGAGTTTGTTCAAAGGTATTCCTACAATTATAGTAGAGTGCGTTGGACACACTTCTCAAGAATACTGACAAGAGCACTCTCCTCGAATTTGCTCTACCCACCGTCCAATAGAAATCTGTCAAACGATGAGATTGACAGATATCTAAGACTAATGGACGAGACAATCAAACGAACTATGGACAAAACGATACCACGGTATCAACACACTGACAACGAAAACTTATTCCGCAACGCAACTATTGACGCACTGCACCGACACAAAAGTAGACTGCTGTCAAGACTAAAAACCCTGTACAGACAGTTCACTGACAGACATAACCCGGAGATCATGACATTGAAGTCGTCGATTAAAAACCTCCAAACATTAATAAAGGAAAATTACAGAAACTCTGTAAGTTTGTATTGGAACAACAAAATTCGGGCTGTAAACACCAGCAACCCGAATATGTTCCCGCAAATAAATAAAATATTTCGGAGAAATAATCAGAACGACCTTCCATGTCTTAGAATCGCCCGAACGACGAACAACGAACAAATACTTGTAGAAGCAGGCATTGATCCAAATGAGGCCGTTGATGATGACAACTTCTTTGTGGTCGAGGATCCGCAGGAGAAGGTGGAGGCTATAGGAGGGACTTTCCAGGAAGTGTACAAGGCGAATGACATCATTGGCCCGAACCACGACCTGGAGAGTCGAGTCCTTGTCCACAATTCCTGCCTTCGAAATGAAATTGCGAATTGGCGATTCGAGAGCTCGGGTTTCACCCAGTTCAGTGACGAGAATATGGCAAATAATGTCATCACCAACGAAAGGGTATTACCACCGTTCATTTCGAAGAAAGAGCTCCAAACGGTCTTCGAATCGCTTAGAAGTAAGAAATCAGTGGGAACCGATGAAATACCGAACATTGTGCTTCGACATCTCCCACTAGAAGCGGTGGACATTTATACCACCCTGTGTAATAATGCAATGAATAATTCACATTATCCAGCGCATTGGAAAACAGCGGTGGTACATCCCATTCCCAAAAGGAATAAAGATACTTCCAATCCGGCGAATCTCCGCTCGATTAGTCTTCTTCCAAACATCAGTAAGGTTTTCGAGAAGGTGATCAATAGAGTCCTGACTAAGTGGGTTGAGGACAAACATATCGTTCCGGATAATCAATTCGGGTTCAAGGCGTGGCATGATATCATTCATGCTGCGTCTAAACTGGTTTCTGATATCCAGTGGAACAAAGGCAAGAAACAGTGCACTGGTGCCTGCCTGATTGACTTGGAAAAGGCCTTCGACACCGTATGGTTAGAGGGACTCTTCTTCAAGCTGGACAGGTTGGGCATTAGTAAACCACTGCTGTATATTCTCTTTGATATGCTCTCCAGTAGACAGTTCATCGTGAAGAATGGCGATGTGACTTCTGCTGGAACATTTAACATTAAAAACGGTCTGCAACAAGGTGCGGTAAATTCGCCGAGCCTATTCAATATTTACACAAGTGATCTGATGGTTCACTGCACCATGCCATAGCGTACGCAGACGACTTAATTGCGTACAGATCAGGTCCAAAGATTGAGGTCATTAATACACTTTTGCAACGTGACTTCGACAAAATTAAGCGATATTGCGATGACTGGAAGTTGAAAATCAACTTTCAGAAGTCGGAAACCATTCTGTTTAGGACGCCTTTGTCTGGGGCCTCTAGGGATACCAGAAACAATTGGCGAAAGTTCTCTATCGTCGGACAACATGGACCTGCTTGTCGAAATGTAGTCAGATACCTTGGGATCTGGCTAGATCAATATCTGTATTTTAACAAACATATAGATGTTGCTCTGGCCAGAGCCAGAGGTGCTTTTGCCCTTACAAGGAGACTGTTTTATAACAGCCAACTCGATGCGAGGGTGAAGGTGATCTGCTACATGGCCCTTATCCGGCCTATGCTTGTATTTGGATGTCCCGTGTGGTTCAACGTGAGAGCAAGTTTATTGGAAAAGATTCGGGTGTTTGAGAGGGCTTGCCTTAGGGCTTGTCTTCGCTTATACAGAACACCAGAGTCTGAGTACATAAAATTCTATCGCAATGAGGTCTTGTACAATAGGGCGAACCTAATAAGAGTGGACAATTTTGTTATTAAGTTGACTCGAAGGCACATTGCAAGAGCAATGACATCGTCGAACAACCTGATCTCTGGGGCTTACTCTACTCTAATTATATGTATCATGAGAGAGTTCGCTTTGACGGCTATGTTCCTCCAGAAGCGTTCCTCTACCTTGATAGCAAAGGTCTGATCCAGGACAGATTGGCTGTGCCGCTAATCTTCCACGTTGCTCGAACAGCTGCGGACAGGCGACTCAACTACGACAGAGACGTCGCACACGGCAGTGCGGAGCGTCTCCGGTTGAGTAGGGCGGTAGGGAGTCGCGACATGAGGGATGTTGCTCATCAGCACCAGCAATTTTGGTGGCTTGTTGAAGAAGAGGATGCGTCGTCGTCGAATTCCTTCAGCAATAGATAGCTTCTTGCGAAGCAAAGTGGGTCAGCCTAAATTTTTTTTGTTTTAGCGTTGGCTGGCTTACATAGTTTTAGGTAGAATTAAGTTAGATTTAAGCGAAAAAAAAAAATATATATATATATATATGTATATATGTATGTACATGTATTTATATATTACGTATATATATATAATGTATATATATTATATATGTATATATTATGTATTAAATGTAAGTAGGTTAAGTTTTAGTTTTAAGTTTTATAATACTCGTAAGTTAAAAAAAAAAATATAAGTCATGATACTAAGTTTTTCTTAAAAAATGTTTTCTTAGTTCTAATTATAATAAATAGACATAGTATAAACATGTAATGTAAGATACGTCGAAAGACATAATTTAAGTATTAGCTTTAACTTAGAGTGCCCGCATGGGGCCAGTAAGTTAGAATAAGATTATTTTAAGTTAATTAAGCTAATTTTTAAGCGTTTTTTTGTATAGCATTTAAGAGTAAAATAAGGGATATAAATAAAAATGCATATAAACTGAAACTGAACTGTAGTTTCCACACTAGACATCAGGGCCTAGTACCTCCAGTTTAGTGTCAATCTTTCTTATTCAGGCAGAATAAGATTGCGGCTGATCGTTAAAAGATATTTGTTTTGTCCGACTGCATCAAGGTGTGCAGCCCTCCAGATCATGGCAAGCATCAAGATCGCAGACAGTCGCAATTCATGTTCAGGTTTTGAAAAGTTTTGACAGCCCTGTCAAGCATATTTGTTGGCTTTTATTGGTTTGAACTTTATCGAGCAAATGGTCAAGTTTCTTAAATTTTGTAAAGGGTGTTTTTATAAGAGGTTTGGTTTTTAAACTGGCAACACTGTTTCTACAGATTGCCAATTTGACAGTAGAAAGTTGTGCCATTTTACGTTGAATAGATTATAATCGTCCATCTGACCAAGTTATTCGGAACACTACGAATCGTTTTCGCATCATGTACACTCTAGTGGAAAATACGCATCCCCAAAGACGACAAACAGTGCGAACAGAAGAAGGTATTGCCGTTGTGGAGCGCAGTGTTGAGGGGAATCCGAATTCCACTTTGTGGAAGATTTTACGGAAAGATCTTGGCTTAAAAGCTTATAAGATTCAGCTTGTGCAAGAGTTGAAACCGCGTGACCAAATGGGCCAAAAACATGATTCAACTTGATCCTCATTTTCAAGGCAAAATTTTGTTCTCCGATGAGGCCCATTTTTGATTAAATGGATATGCAAACAAGTAAAATTGTCGAATTTGGAGTGGAAAAAACACAGAAGCCTTTGTCGAGACGCCCTTACAACCATCAAAACTCACTGTTTGGTGTTTTAAGGGCTGGTGGAATCATCGGCCCATATTTCTTTAAGGACGATGCCGGCCAGAATGTTACCGTCAATGGAACGCGCTATGGAAACATGATTTCTGACTTCTTTGTTCCTTAGTTGAATGGCATTGACGTTACAGAGCTTTGGTTTGAACAATTAAATCCATAACTACATCCTCACACATAAATTTTCAAAAAGGACATTAATCCAATAAATGTAAATAAACAAGAAATTAAAATGAACATAAAATAAAATCTAAATCAAAACATCAAAACAGTCTGCGTGCTTTTATGGTGCTACGAAGTAAGAATAGCTTAAGGACTAATTATAGTTTCTATTAAATGGTAGTTAGGAATCAAAAGGTTGAGATTTAATCATTATTTTCTCATGATCAAAAGTCATAAGTAGGGAGTGGCAAACGAAAGATACATAAGAGATGCACTAATATTCTTTCCTAGGATATCACAAAGTAAATAGTTTTTTTTTTTCTTTTTGAATATATACGAGTATATAACTCGAAAGATAAGAAATAAATAAGTTAAGCAGTCTTCTGCTTAGTAGCTTCTCGTTTTATTCAGATTCAACCGAAGTATCTGGACTCAAATCCTCGCCGTCGTATGTGGTTTCTTCACGTCCTTCACGAATACAATTGAGGAATTCTCTGTGAGACTCCACTACCGGCGGTTAGGTTTTCATAGGCCAGCTTCACCTCGTAGTAGGCCTTCTTCAGTGCTTTGAAGTGACGATGCTCGTTTGAATCTTTCAAAAGAATACACTTAGCAGCTGATCCTTCGCCAGAGCAATCAATTGTAGAATTGTGATAGATTTGATGATAGAAGTATTGCAACACAGGTGAATTCCAAATGGACGGCCCATACCACAGCCATATGTTGAGGAGAATCTTGAAATTCATAGCAAACAACGTTGGAACAAGATACTTAAAGGGCAAAAGACTGATGTATACATGAGACCATGAAGTAATTCGTATTCCTAGAAACACCTGATACACCAATCGATTTCGGTGGGAATTCTGTAAAGCCAAAAGGGACAAGCACTCGGTGATAATATTGTAAGCACCCAAATTCGGATTCAGTTCAACGAAATAGTTCTCGAACTTGTATCGTTGACAGCAACCAGAGCCAAAGTAAACAGGGTCTTTGACGCAGCCTCAGAGTAATCAGGCTCTTTCGTGTCCAGCATAGCATCATGGAGGTAAAACGTTACAATAAACAGTGAGTAGAGTTGAAATTTCTCACAAGATTGTGATTTATAGAAAATAGTATTTTCATAGGTGGAGAAGAGTCGGCCAGCATTTTTAACCAGTTGGGGTGAGATCATATATTCATTGCAGTCGTAGAAGTAGAGAAAAACTGTGGATGCTGCATAGAAGGCAATGTTCCAAATGGAGCGTGCAAATTGTTTGCGTTTGTAGAACTTGACATTGGGCGATTTAAAAAAGACCTGAGAGAGGTGATAGAATCCCCAAAAACCAACGGTAAACATCACAAATATCCAGAACACTGTATTCAGCAGGCAATTCAGGTTCACATCCTTCAAAAACACTTTAAATTTAGCATTTCCTAGTAAGTACTTGAGTGGTGTGAAGAAATTTGTAATTTCCCGGGACCAGTAATCGAAGCTATTCGGGGTCGCGGTTCTCATGTCCAAAATAGAAGCCATGGTGTCGTGTTTTGGGTGATTTTTCAGCAATTTAACTGTCACTGTACTGACGTAACTAAGTTTGTGGTTACATTTTTCGAAAAATCGGCGATATTCCATGAATTTTGTTTGGAAAAAAAGTGTTTTTCTTTTTTTCCAAACGAACGTTTTCCAAGATGGCGCAACATACCACACGGCGCCCGACACTATCAATATATATAGAAGACACCGTCCACATTCCTCACGAAGGGATGGGGTTGGTATCTTATTACGCAAAGGCATGCGCCAAAGGGCCATATATGGCGGGGATTTAATGAGGTTCGGCGTGTTGGAAGCCTGCATCGTATGCATTCCTCTTCATAGTCGAAAGCGAGTGTATGTGGTGTCGCTTTATGCACCTAAAGTACCTAATTTCATTCAATTTATAACTGAGCTCGGAATACTTTTTCATTGCCTTCAGCTTCAATCAGAGGAAAATTATTATTTTTTGGCCGGAGATCTTAACGCTAGACATGCGGCAGGGGGAAATAATCCGCCAAACACCAGGGACAAGCACTCATACTTCTGGTGGGTTCAAAATATAATTGAGTACAGACTTGAATTGCACGCGACGAATATCCCATCCTTCCCGTCAGTCGGTTCTTTTCTGGACTTGGAACTGGGACAAGGAACTGGGACAAGGAACTGGGACAAGGAACTGGGACAAGGAACTGTTTGCGAGCGCTTGAGTACGATAGTGATCACTACGGACTTGCCGCCACAATACGGATCCCAAAGGAGCAAACGTAGTTGGAGTAGTATGATCACCGTAGAGTACGGTGGCCGTACTTCTCCAAAATTTTACAGCGTAATTTACGTTTGAGTGGAATTGATTTCCCGAATAACAGAAACTTAACAAAGGAAGAAATCGACCGTAATTTACTGACGATGCAAGCCGTTGTCAAACGAACTATGGAGTAGACTATCCCCCGAATAGAATACTCCGACGAAAGCCACATCAAAAAGTACAGAACTGCAAGAATCAACGCATTGTACGCACACAAAAGTAGACTGCTCTCGAAGCTTAAGCAGATGTATAGACAGTTTACTGACAGAAATGACACAGAAATACGAACACTAAAGTCAATGATCAAAAACCTAAAGCAATTAATTAAAGTAAATTACAGTAAGCCTGTAAGTCTGTACTGGGGCAATGAGATTCGAACTATAAATTCCAGTAGTCCGGATATGTTTCCGCAGATAAATAAATTATTCACGCAGAAAGATCACAATGACATTCAGTGTGTCAGTATTCCACAAACGACAGAAAACAGACAGACACTACTGGCCGTTGGCATAAGTCCAGAAAGTGCCGACTCAGGCGACGGTCTTTTCGTGGTCGAAGACCCACAGGAGAAGGTGGATTTGTTGGGAGCTTTTTTCGAGGCCGTGTATACGGTGAACAATCCGGTTCACTGTAATCACGACATTGACAACAGGGCCTACGTTAATCACTATTAACTGCGCAACGAACTTCAAAATTGGCGTTCTCACGGTTTCACCATATTCAATGAAGAAAACGCGGCAAACGTCATTATCGCCGATGAACGAGCTTCCTCGCATTTGTTTGTGCGAAAAGATGAACTCCTGTGCATCTTTGAATTTCTTAAAAAGCAAAAAGTCCTCGGAAGTGGACGGTATTCCAAACGTCGTATTAAAACACCTGCCCTTGGAAGCAGTGGATATATTTACTAAGCTATTTAACAATGCGCTGAATAATGCATATTATCCGACGCATTGGAAAACAGCAGTGGTACATCCAATCCCGAAAAGGCACAAAGTCAGAACTAACCCTGTTAATCTTCGGTCAATTAGTTTGCTTCCGAATATTAGCAAGATATTCGAGAAAGTGGTTAATAGAGCGCGGTTAAAGTGGGTTGAGGAACATAATATAATTCCGGAAAATCAGTTTGGTTCTAGGGCTAGGCATGACACTATTCATGCTGCATCAAAGCTGGTCTCCGACATACAATGGAATAAATGCAAGAACCAGTGTACCGGTGCCTGCCTCGTTGATTTTGCGAAGGGCTTCGACAGAAAGGGGCTTTTCTATAAGCTGACCAGGATGGGCATGCCGAAACCTCTGCTATATATGAATTACGACATGCTTATGGGCAAGAGGTTCGTTGTTAAATGTAACAACGTCATTTCGAGCAAGATCTTTGACATTAAAAACGGCTTACAACATAGGGTTGTGATTTCTCCGATACTGTTTAACATTTACACAAGTGATCTAGTAGGTTCCCTCAATCATGCCATAGCGTACGTAGACCATTTAGTGAGGTTGAGATCAGGCCCAAAAATCGAAGTCATTAATACCCCTTTGCAACGTGACTTCGATCATATTAAGGCGTATTGCAACGATTGGAAATTGAAAATCGATTTTCAAAAGTAGGAAACAATCTTGTTTAGAACTCCATTGAGATAGGCTTCTAGGGATACCTGATATAACTGGCGAAATTTGGCCAGCATTGGACAGCATGGACCGCCATTAGCGGTGAGAAGCATAGTGAGATACCTTGCTATCTGGCTCGACAAGTATTTGTATTTTGACAAACATATAGATGCTTGTCTTGCTGGGGCCAAGAAGGCTTTAGCCCTGACAAGAAGGCTATTTCACAGCAGTCAACTTGTCTCCAGGGTGAAGGTCATATACTATGTGGCCCTAATCAGGCCAGTCATCGCGTATGGTTGTCCCGTGTGGTTCAATGTAGCGCCGTATCAGATGGAAACGATTCGAGTGTTTGAAAGGCAGTGTCTTAGGACCTGTCTCGGCTTGTACAGAATACCAGAATCAGAGTGCAAAAAATATGATCCCAACAAACTCCTCTACGATGGTGCTAATATGAATAGGACTGACAATTTCCTGATTAAGGTGATGCGAAAACACGTTGCACGAGCAATGACCAACGACAATAGCCTGATCTTTGGGGGTTATTACCCCAATGAAATATACCACGAGAACACGCTTCTATCAGGCTTTATCCCGGCAGAGGTATATCTATATTGACGCTAAAGGGTTAATGGAAAGCAGGAATGGTGTCCCGGTAATATACCACCGCCACTGCGGTGCGAGGGACAAGCCGCTCATCTCCGACGGGTATGTCGCCAATGCTCAGGAGCTCTTCCGTTTTAGTAATGCGATTGCGGACAGGGATCGGATCAATGCCGAGAAAAAGTACACCGAATTCTGGTGGCTTCTAGAAGGGGAGAGAGTGGGCTCGCTTTCCTAGGTCGGTACGTTACTAAGGTAACACACTCCTCTTAGTTGTAAGTTAGATTAAGTATAGTTAGGGGGATCTCATGGAGAGGCTACGTTCGTTAACATAAGGCGGTGCCGCTGAGAAGTGCCCGATGCTTTATGGCATTGGTTAAATCTCGGGGATGCTTGTGCACGATGTTGACGAATGCCAGGCGCCCAAAATCGCAATTGGTATGGTGACCAATCGTAGATTTAATCATTTTTGTCTAGAATGTAAGTAATAATGAAAGAAAGAATAAAAATGAATTTAAAAGTAAAGTAAAGTCCTGTGATCTCACACCTTTAGATTACTTTCTTTGGGGGTATGTGAAGTCACTAGTCTATGCCGATGAACCAGAGACGTGTTATTGCTGATATACGGTCATAGTTGCTCGATAAAGTTGTCGAAAATTGGATATTACAATTGCGGGAAATTTATCATATTTAAGCGCTAATGGCATAAAATTATCTAATAAATGAAACTAACATCATAGACATTAACATTAGCTTCAAGTATTTTATTTCATATTTAATTTGTATACGTCTAAAAAAAACACCATTTATAGGCATACTATGCAAGGACGCGCTGCCGGTTTAAAGGAGAGCCTTCATGTGCTCTTCAACAAATTTTAATTCTTAATCCAGATTGTAAAGGCGATGGCAGGAGGTTAAGGGATTCACTATTGCCAAGGGTTTTGGTGGTTTCTTGCGATTGCAGTCATTCAACGTTATATCCTCTCACAAAATTTCTCCGTCGTTTTGTTGTTTGAGATATCTTCAGAATACTAGGTGTGGTAAAAAGTAACCTCCTTGGGAATGAACAATTTTTTTTTAAACGTTTTTTTATTTTATTCAATGTAGTCTCCTTTCAGTTTGATACACTTATTCCAGCGGTTTTCCAACTTCTTCATCCCGTCCTAAAAGTAATTTTCCGGAAGGTCTGCAAAATACTCCTCCGTGGCGTCGATGATTTCCTCGCGTGAGCTGAATTTTTTATTGATGAGCCATCTTTTGAGGTTTGGGAAGAGATAATAGTCCGAGGGAGCCAAATCGGGCGAATACGATGGATGTGACAGCAATTGAAGCCGTAAGTCATTGATTTTAGCCGTGGTTGCTATGCTATTGTGCGCTGGCGCATTGTCTTGCAAAAACAAACATTTTTTTCATGTGAGGCCGTTTTGCAGCAATTTCGGCCTTCAATCGCTCCAATAATGGTTTTTCCTTTTTCGAGGTAGTCCACGAAGAGTATACCATGACAATCGCAGAAAACCGACGCCATAATCTTTCTGAACCATCGAGCCTCCCTCGGCCGCTTCGGAGCACTCGTGCCGGCTTCAGTCTATTGCCGGGCACTCATTCTGTTCTCTGGTGTGTAATAGTGGGTCCAAGTTTCATCAACAGTTATCAATCGACGTCAAAAGTCCGCCCGAGTCCGCATCAGCAGGTCCAAACACTCTTTCGAAGTGCTCTCGCGTTCGTGTTTTTGATCAGGAGCGGCACCCAGCGGCAAGATAACTTTTTCATATGCAGAATATTGCCCAAAATATGGCGTATGCGCTCAGTACTAACCTTTGTGGTATCTGCTAGCTAGCGCACCTTCACTTTCCGGTCAGCCAACACCACCAGTCAATGGAAAAACATAGTAAATCTCTAACACAACGCATTTTACGACGATCTTCGAGGGAATCAAAACCCAACAACAAACATTTAGAGCGGTAAGAATAGTGGACATTGTCATTCAGAAATAAGCGGCGTAATGCACAGCGCAAGAAGTTTTTTTGAACTTTTTCTATTCTATTAATGTCTTTCAATGAAAACGGATTCCAAACAACACTACAATATTCCAGACATGGACGAACCATACTTACATAAATGGTCCTTGAAGTCCGATGAATTTCTTTTCAGAAATCCTAGAGCAGAATTAGCTTTTGACATTAATTTGTTAACACGGGAATCAAAAGTGAGCTTACTACCAAAAACAACACCAAGGTCTTTAAATTCAACTACAACATTAATTGATTGGTTTCCAAGACGATAAGCAGGGGTTAGATTATATTGTGTTCTATTATATGACATCGTGACATATTTGTCGATATTGAGATAAAAATCGTTCATTTTACATCATTCAAAAAAATAATCTAAATCTCTCTGGAGTAGAAGACAATCACTGACATTAGAAATAGTCAGAAAAAAATTGTATATCATCCGCATACAAAAGACATTGACAAAATTTTAAAATTCTCGGCAAATCATTAATAAAAATGAGAAAAAGGATTGGCCCAAGATGGCTTCCTTCTTTGACACCAGACACAACATTAATGCCGGTTGAAGGCAATAAATGTCCGATAGAAAGGAATAGTTTCCTCCTAAACAGATAGGACTTAAACCATGAAAGTAATGGGCCGAAAAATCCGTGTCACTCAAGCTTTTTTAGAAGGATATGCAAATTAATTCTACTAAAGGCTTTCACGAAATCAGTATAAACTACATGCACTTGCTTGTGCTTCTCAATGGAACTTATGCAATGAATAGTAAACTGAACTAGGTTTGAGCAAGTCGAACGACCTTTCCAAAATCCCTGCTGAGAATCACTAATAAAGCTGCTTAAGATGAATACCATCCGTTTCTTCACTAGGCCATCCAAAAGTTTAGGTATAATAGACAGTTTAGAAACTGGTCTATAATTCGAAATTTGGTCTTTTTTATCACTCTTATAAATTGGTGTTATAAGAGAATATTTCCAATCATCAATAAATGCCCCACTAGCCAATGACTGATTGAAAATATAGAGCAGGTGGTAGCTAAAAGATTCAGCACAAGATTTTAATGCAACCGGGTAGAATTAGACTCATTAGAGTGCCCCTCTCAACGGAAATCTTTAATAAAAGGCCAAAGATTTATCCGACACTGAAGAGAAGCCATTAGACCAAGTTGTTGTCCTAACAACTGAAACGAATAAAATTTGGAAACTTCAAAGTAAAAAAAAAAAAATATTTTCATAATTCATGTACATTTTTTTTATTTGCTTTAAAACTCTGTTTTTATTAAATTCATTCACAATTACAAAAAATGAAAAAAATTATTTGGGTTCTCATTCTTTCCTCAACTTCTTTTGAATGTCCTTCATAAGGTTGGTGACAGTTACATCCGTGATCTTTTTGGACGCTCTTTTCCATTTAGCACTAAAATCTTTCACGTCCTTTGCACACTGCTCGCTTTCCCTCAATTTAGCTTTGACCAAAGCCCAATATCTTTCAATGGGACGGCACTGTGGAACATTGGGTGGATTCATGTCTTTTGGGACAAAGTCGACATGTTTAGCAACAAGAAAGCTCAACGTCGCATGCGCATAGTGAGCTGAAGCTAAATCTGGCCAAAATAATGTTGCACCCTCGTGTTTGTTTAAGAAAGGAAACAATCGTTCTTTTAGGCACTCGTTAATGTACACTTCTCCGTTAATTGTTCCCGTTGTAATAAACGATGAGCTTCTGTGTCCACATTGGTGAATGGCCTGCGAAGCGAGATATTTTGACCCGAATTTTCCATCCCAATCGATGTTGTTGATTGCGGAAGAATCTCAGCTTCAAACGAGTTGTAAAACTGCGCACATGGAAGAGTAGTAAAGTCGGCTTTGACATAAGTTTCGTCATCCAAAACCAAGGACGCTTTCTTGTTGCCGATCAACTCGTATAGCTTTCGGGCTCGTGTTTTTATGACTTTTGTTTGCTTTTCAGTAACTTTTGGTATTTTTTTTCTTTTTTCGTGTTTTTAGACCGTTACGTTTTTTAGATCTTAGTATCATTGTTTTTTTGGTATTACATTTCCGAGCAACATCTCTGGATGACATGGTTTTTTACGATGGTATCCCGTCCAAATTTGGATCACATGCTCCACTTTTAGCTCCACTTTTCTGTTTTCGCTTAACTGTCAACGTCTCCAAATATCGTTTAATAACAGAATCTACTGTCTGTCTGCTATGTTTAATTTTTTTGCGATGAAATGGTTTGGACGCGAAGTATTTTCGAGCCATTTGTCGATGACCTTTTACGGCGTTCCTCTTGACTCATATTTTATAAATATTTTAAACCCCACCGAACTAAAATCAATAACAAACTGAAACCAGAGAATATAGAGGCTAATTTGGGTACAAAATGGGATTGCAATTTTTACGCATTGGAAGTATAGCCCGTATTAAAGTTTACAGATTTTATTCGTTTCAGTCCTTATTGGACCATAGATAGCCTACGCGATTAAAAAAAAAAACTTTGTATTAATACCTAGGCAGCAGTTTTTTTTTACAGCTTTAAACTGGCTTGAAAATGGAGGAGTTGCTGACAAGCACGGAATATTTAAGTCGACCGTATGCAGATGTGTTTACAGAGTTTGTACAACAATTGTTGATTTACTGTTTGAAAGTGTTGTACTCGTATGTTGGCCTAATGAACACGAAAACATATGTGAACAGTTTATATTGCCGGTAAAATAAATAAATTTTTTTTGTAGAATTTTTTAGAATATGCACATCTACGTATCTTCTGTATTAGTATGTCAAACTAAAATTATTCCTCAAATAGCTCCCATTAATTGATTAAGTCTATTTATACTATTTTTTTTTTAATTTTTATTTTATTTAATATAATCAATTATTATATTAACATACCTTCAATAAATGAATATAAAAAATTAGATAAAATTAATAGACGGGACTTTTGTAAAAATAGATGCTCCCAGCGAGTTTGAATCTGCATATGTCGGTAGGCATGGAAAGCACTGTATTAATTGTATACTCGGAAGTCTACATGATTCAAGAGTGTTGCGAAGAAGTCCCCTTTTTTATAAATTTAGAAGTAGCTTTTACTTGGGTATAGGGGATATCCGTTATTGGATAGGTTAATTACACAAATTTTGAGAAATTCAACTTCCGAAATTGATCGATACAATAGAGCGCATAAATCAACTCGAAGAATAATAGAAAACGCTATTGGAATTTTGAAGGAGAAATTTTCATGCCTGAAGCACTTACGATTGCAACCGATAAAAGCAGTTACTGTCATAAAATGTTGCATTATCTTGACTAACATTTCACGACAACCGACAGGTAATTATTTTGAGATGTCCACCACTGCAGAGGAAGAAAACTTAAAGAACCCAAATGAAAATGACGATAATTTGATGGCCAAGCTACAATATTTTCTACGTCATTTTTCATGAAAATTTAATAAAATAGCAAGATTTTTTTTATAATAAACAAAATCTCTTTATTCTTTTTTTGTATTGTTTGTTTTTTTTTAATTTTTTAATAATAAAGACAAAAGTTTACTGGTCTTTGTTCAGATCCTGAATTTTGAGGATTCTGAGTCTGATGTCTCCTCCAGTTCCGTAGTTAGGTGGCTTACTGGAAGCCCTAAATCAATTTCTTTTTTTCGTCCATCCAATTGCAAGTTATACATAAAGGGTGACTAACTCGAACTATAACTTTTTAAAATGCTATATTTTTTTATTTTATGATAAATTTTATTGTGCCAAAGCAAAATATTGGAATATACATCAATTTTCAAATTGTATCAGTAGTTTTCAATATGTCCACTTTTGGCGCGAATAATGGCCTTGAGACCGCCGAAGAAAGCATCGCACGCTGCACGCAAGTGGCTCTGCGGTATTTTGACCCATTCCCGGCGAAGTGCTTGTTTGAGGTGGTCCAAACTTTGTAATTTTTTAGTGCCAGCCTTTGCCTTCAAAATACCCCAAACAGAGAAATCCAACGGATTTTGCATCCGGAGAATTTGCAATCCATTATGTCGAAGAAATGAAGTGTGGAACATTATTTTTTAACTAATCTTGGTTGACGCGCGCTTTGTGAGACGGTGCCGAGTTTTGTTGAAATGTCCACGGTCTCCGACCAAAATGATTGTTTGCCCAAGGCTTCAATACTGCCTCTAAGACAGTATCACGGTATATGATCGTATTAATTTTGACGCCACGGTAGAAAAATACGAGCGGAGAGCGACCATCAGCGGTTATGGCGGCCCAAACCATTACCCTCGGTGCTGATTGCTTTCTGGTGGCCGTCCGAAGGTGTAAATTTTCGAAGGACCTCTCTTGCAAGTAAACTCGGTCATTTTGTTTGTTGACATATTGCTCGATAACAAATGGCGACTCATCGGAAAAAACCAAATTCGGCAACTCACCACTTTCGTGCAAGCGTAGCAACTCCTTCGCTCTTTCGACTCTAACTTTTTTCTGTTGCGGTGTAAGATCGTGTGCTCTTTGGAACTTCAATGGCTTAAGCCCAAGCTCATTTTTCAGTATGTGTTGCATCCGTTCCAACGATATGTTGAGCTCACGAGCCATTTTTCTTCCACTTCGACGCGGATTTCGTTCAATTCGTGCCTTCAATTTCCGAACCATTTCTGCCGATGTTGCTGTTTTTTTTATGACCACTTCCAAGGCGTTTTGCAACGCTTCTAGTATCACGGTAACGAGCTATGGTTCGAGATACAAATGATTTACTCACGTTGAGGTGCTGGAGGGCTCTAACGATAGCTACTTGTGGTTTTGCAGCCAAATATAAAGCAATCACACTATCACGTTTGAATTCTATCGCGTATAAAAATTTTTCAACACAACTGAGACGCAAATCGTTTAAAAAGCTTGTAAATAATAAAACTATCTGTCATGTGTCAAAATTTGAGCTCACTGTCATGAACGGTTTGGAAATTATAGCAGTCTGAAGTCGGTTGCAGTTCGAGTCATTCAGGGTTCATATTTCCAACTGAAGTCTCTTTTTCTTCAGGGAAATAATATCTTCTTCGTCGGATGTTGTTTGTTGCCGCCTTCCGTTTCGCGCACGCCTTCGTTTCTGGTATGGATAGGCTTAAGAATAACAACAAACATATTAGGGCAAATAGAATTTTTTAAATAATAAACGCTTTCTTTTACCCTATTTCGCTTTCATTATACTCTTTATTTGTGGATTTAGGTGACCTGCCATCTTCTAGTGGTATTGAAGAGGAATCATCAATAATCCCACCCAACATTCACGATTCCCTACCGATAATATCAGTAATGATATTATCCAGATCAGTTAATATGCAGTTCATACCACATGCGAAACCAGTTTTCCCCGAATTATCAATTTTTATCTTTAAATGTGTCATAGCAACAATTTAAAAGCGCTTATACATGTGTAGGGTTCCCCGCTTCAAATTTTGCCACGCCTTTAATACCTTTAAAAATTACAGAGTTTAATATATTTTTCCACTCATTCATTTTCATTTCGTGGATAAATTATTTGAAAATTTGCGAAACAAAATGCCTTTTTTTTCTCTAATGAGTGAAGCAAAAACAAACTTTTGACTACAGCGTTTAACAAACTTGTAGATTACAAGTGTCGGTGCAACGAAGATTTTGAACACTTGTGATCAACAAGTGGAATTATATATTTGTAATTTGTGAAACAAAAAACTAGATTACAAATTTGTAGTTGTGAGTCACAATCATAAATCCAAGGAAATCTTTAGTAAAAGGCGAAAGATTTATTCGACACTGA
Organism: Volucella zonaria; assembly: GCA_963966105.1. Classification (NCBI taxonomy): domain Eukaryota; kingdom Metazoa; phylum Arthropoda; class Insecta; order Diptera; family Syrphidae; genus Volucella; species Volucella zonaria. Next base: position 50,333,035 of record OZ014534.1, read on the forward strand.
AGAGAAGCCATTAGACCAAGTTGTTGTCCTATAATAATTGCGCTGCCAAATAAACACTGTTTCTGTCCTCTGTAGCAGTCATCGTATTAAACGCCACAGTTTTTCATCCTTCTTTTGGCCGGCCTATCGTGCTGCATGGCCGTAAGTTATGGTGATAGTTGTTCGGCTGCACATGGCCTGAAGTTTCCATGTATGCACGTATATGTATATCCGAACGTCGTTGTGCTTTTTTTCATTTTGCTGGGTTATCAACGGAAAGTGGGTTCTCCTCCAAATCGATGACAGTGTTGCATCTTAATCTATTTCCAAACATATTGGGCTTGGAAGCGAGATCGTGGTATTTAGTTCAGAGATCTGGTCCAATAGCACAATCTCTAGTTGAATTTCTATCGCTCTAATTTGAAGCGGTCTTTCTGAGCGTAAGACTTAAACTTTACCGAATTGGCGACCGAGCTTAACAAACATTTCTTTCATTTCAATCGTCTCTCTGGAACGAGAATTACCTCCATGAGAAGCGATTAATCATATAAGCCCATTTAAATTTTTTTTTTAAATTCTCATTGTTAATGCGCCAGTATTTCCTTTATTACCGGTCTCTCCTCCATTGAATAGATAACGACATTATCCGCCTGTAAATTTCCTCGATAACATCAATTCTAAACGAAAGTCTTCCATAAAAGTAGCCCATATCAATTAATCTTGACCCAATTCTCGTGGCATACCTTGAACAACTTCAAAATCGCAGAACCGAATCTGAGTAGAAACTTTTCTAATGCCAATTAGATCATTACAGGCATAACTAAGCTCATTTATCACGTGCCTAAGTAGTGAGATTTAATATGCAATGCATGTGCGGACACATGACGATAGGTATAAGAGAATGAGACAAGCTTAATTTCACATGACAGTCCATCTATATATCCGTAGATACAATCAGTAACCCATTAGTCTGTCAGCACAAAAGTCGGTTTTGTAGATACAAGTACTGTTGTACACGAGTGGCGAATACTTTTTATGTTAGCAACAACTTTTCGGAGAGATTTCTATCTCCTCATCCGGTGTGGTCTTCCCAGAATTGTTAGACAAAAGGAATGATTCTAGTTGAATTCGTATCTGCGAGTAATTGCTATTCTCTTACCATCATCTTATTCAGTTTGAAATTATGTTGTATTCATGATATTCCTTTAGACGATGGGAACGGTCATCGAGGCTCATCGATGCGGCCTTATTATCATCCTCTCAAGGATAGTCTCCCGTAATTGGAATAAATCATCTTACCAACTGACAGTACATGTACATATAGTTGTATCTAACATTTTACTTATCCGTTTTTGTAAATTTTTTTCATTTAACGAAGGGTGCTTCAAAAGATACTTACGGATATGAATTATTGAAGCAAACAGTTGAACTGGACGGTATAATTGATGACGACAATGGCATCTTGTGTTGCAACGGTGACCAACAACGATACAGGTTGGATACTGAACAAACACTATACACCAGTCGAATCGACTGAATGAGATTAATTGTCGTTTCAATTAAGACGCCTCTGCCATGACACTTTCGTTGATCTGACCTTGTTGTCGTAAATTATCGGAAGGCTTATATAGATGACCGGTCGGGGTTCGGAATGGGATAGATTATCAAATTATCGTGAGTACGACACGATACGAGCTCTGGTCATAATTAAACTGCAAATAGGGTGGTAAAGGAGGATGAAAAAAATGAAACCAAAGGGGAAAAGATACACAACGTATCGTTATGACCATTTGATTGTGTCGATTTGGGGATGTTCCAATTTAAATTACTCGGGCGGTCAAATTACAGACATAGCATATTTGTCGCTTATAATTATACACATAGAGACACACATAGCCACCTATCATTTGTTGTTGAAAAAAACCGGGGTCATTAATTGTTAGACTTAAGTGTCTGAGAATTACAAAGCTAATGAATGATAATGATGAAGGATTGAAATTTGCAAAGTGTGGCGCTATTTTGCGGTAGCGAGATAATTTTAAGTCGCTTGTTATAAACACTTTGCATGACGAAGAATCCCACATGACAGCAAATTAACGTTCAACTGGTTGGTGGTGCCAATTATAGGTAGATTGGACTAATGTTCGAATTTAAGCGGTTTAATAGGAAACAATTTGTTGTGTTTACCTTAGGAACGAAGTTGAGAAAAGATACACAGAATGTGATGAGACAGTCTCGAGTACAATAGATGCCTTAGGAATGCAAGTCACGTTTGAGCAACATCCGAGTTCTGTCACACAATTTACGAAATCAAATGCCGTGGACTCGGGTAGGTCGAAGCGGAGGAAAATCATTCGAAATATTTGGCGCGTTTCAAATGAGATGACTTTGACATATTTGGAGCAAAGGTTGTACCCATGCTCGGAAGGATGTATCGCTATTCAACTGCGTTCACTTGTAAATTCAACTTCTTTGTTCATCGATGCCTTCATCAAATTTACTAACACACTCATTTGATGCTTCTTCATGGTCACATATAAAGGAGTTAGATTTGGCTGACCCTCATTTTAACGTTCCTGCTCCTATAGATGTCTAACTAGATGCTGATAAACTAAAGTGCATACTGAAGGGGGATCAAATTAAAGGGTCTAAAGGTGTACCACTTGCCCACTTTACTTTGATTGGATGGGTAATTACCGGAGACCAGTTTGATACGACAATGCCGGAAAACACCCTATCGTCATTCCACCCAATAGCTGACGTAGATATCTTACTTTGACGTTTTTGGGAGTTAGAAGATGTCGCATCTTCTAGTGACGAATTATTCATCAACGACCCGGCTGAGCAGCACTTGGATGGAAAATTTGTTGTTTCATTGCCCTTCAAAACATCCGAAACTACCTTCGGAAATTCGGATTTATCGGCCGTCTCGCGGTTATATGCTATGGAGCGTAGATTCCATTGTAATCCTCAATTGTATCGTCTGTATCGTAATTTCATGAAAGAGTACTTAGAGCTCGGCCATATGGAGCAGATTCCTTCCGACGAAATAGAATCAATTCCAGGTAAATCACATCATGCAGTCTTAAAACCTGACAGCAGCTCCGCGAAAGTACGCGTTGTCTTCGACGGGTTTGCTAAAGACTCCTACGGTCGATCCTTAAACAGTGCATTGTTGACAGGCCCTTCGATCCAGCGGGATTTGTTTGGCGTATGTATGCGATTTCGGCAGCATCGATATGTTTTTATGACCGATGTTATAAAGATGTTTCGTCAAATTTGGATAGACGATCAACACACAGATTTTCAGCTTATGGTTTGGCGTGATAATTCTATCATTCATTCGTATCCTGTATTCCCTTGCGGGTCCTGGGGCCTCTACTATGCTTACGCGCCATCGAGTGCGTTTTCTAGAAATGTGCCTCAACTCTCCCAGTTGCCGTACTTCCTTCTCAACTGTTCTGCGTCACGTAGTCCTGGGACCGCCGCGCATCCTGCCGTCATGAGTAAGCGAGATCCATTGCATCGCTTGGTTAGCTATGGATCTGTCACCCTTTCGGAGAATGTGACCAATCCGCTGCCACTTTCGTCATCGTATGGTTGTGCCTATAGGTTCATGGTCCGTTCTCTGATACAGCTGTTCGTTAGAGATACGGCTTGTGGTCACCCTCCAGGTGCCATATCCACGGATTCAACGTTGGAACGGAACAGTCGTAGCTTGGTGTTTAATCGGATTACTTCGCCAAACTGTGGATAGCATCCCAAACGCAGATGTTGCTTTGCCTATGCGGTTGGCTATATCCAGTTCGGTTCCGCCATCGGTTGAGACAATACTCCCAAGGTATCGGAAACTCTCTACTCTCTTAACCGTCTGTCCAACAATACATGTGGTATATTAGTTGATGAGTTTGGTCTTAGGCTGATCATTTTTGTTTTTGCCGAGTTAATTTTCAGCCCAACTACGTCTGCTTCCCTCTCCATATTTGTTGTCACTTGGGGAAGGTCCATTATTCTGTGAGACAGAAGGCATACATCGTCGGCGTAGTCAAGGTGTTTGAGTTCAGATGTAAGAGTCCATCGAATTCCTCCATTTCCTGTTAACAAGGCCGCATTCAGCACATCGCTAATCACCAATAGAAACAGTATTGGTGAAAGTATGCAGCGTTGCTTAACCCCGCTTTGAACTTCGAACTCCTCAAACAGTCATCCTCTGTGTAAGAAGTGACATGTGGACCCATCATATGTAGCCTTGATAATTTCTATTAATTTATCATGACTGCCTCTCCTGCGCAAGGCACGCCAGATAAATTCCCGATTGACACTATCAAACGCCTTTTCCAAACCGATGAACAGCAGGTGAAGTGGTGATCGGTACTCAACACACTGCTCGATGATGATCCTCAAGGTGTTGATGTGGTCGACACAGGAGGATCCAGATCGGAAATCTGCTTGTTCGGCGTTGAGTGTGTCTTCGAGGTGTTCTTTGATTCGCTTCAGGATGATTTTAGCTATTATCTTGGCCACAGAAGGCAGCACGCAGATACCTCTCCAGTTTTCGCACTGCATTAGATTGCCTTCTTTAGGGAGCTTGACGATCATTCCCTTCTTCCACTCGTCCGGAAAACTCTCGGCTTCCCATGTTCTCCCGACAAGTGGGAACAGTTGCTCAGCTGATGCCGTTGGCGCAGCTAGAACCAGCTCCGCAGGTATGCCAACAAGTCCTACCGCCTTATTGGTTTTCAGTGCTTTGATGGTGGCAATAATCTCTTCCTTATTGGGGGTTGTGGTGCGAATTCGGGAATTTCTTTCTACGGACACTTCAGTCTGACTTGGGTGCATATTGCTGGCGAATACTCAGTTTAGAACCGAAGCAAAATAATCCTTCCATCTCTTCAGCTGATCCTCATCCGACATTAGCAACGAACCGTCTAAGCCTTTCACTGGGTGTTAAGTAGAGCTTCGGCCACCTATAAGTTCTTTGGTGATTCTGTAAACGGTTCTGTTGTCGCACCTCGCTGCTGCTTCTTCTGCTTGCGTGGCCAGCGCATTGATGTAATTGCGCTTGTCACTTCTCACGCTACGCTGCACTTCTCTCATCTTCATGCGATATAGAGACTCTAGCTCGATCCTCCATGCTGCTGGAGCTGCTGCAATTCGAGCTCTTAGTTGTTTTCGTTCGTTGATCCTTCTCCAGGTATCCTCGGAAAGCCACGCCCTATGGCTTCCCTGCGATCGACCGACAATCCTTTCAGCATCTGATGTGAAAACAGTTTTCACAGCACACCAAAGGTCTTGGATGGTGGCGGGCAGTGGGCTGCTGATTGTTTCCACACCTCATGAGAGATGATCCCTTAGTTCTTGGCGCATTGTAGGAACTCTCAGTCGGTCTACGTTGAACCAAGGTATTCTTGTGTCATTAGATCTTCGAACGGCAGCAGTGCGTAATTGGACAGTAGCTATCATAAGATGGTGATCTCGTACCAACCCCATGTCTCCTCCTCGTCTGTTTCGGACGTCTAGAAGACTACTTTTAAAACAGCGACTGATGGCAAAATGGTCGATTTGGTTGGAGGTTGCTTGCCTGTCAGTTGACACCCAATTGATTTTATGGCAGACCTTGTGCTCAGACCTGGTGCTACCTATGACAAGACCATTTGCCTTGCAAAAGTCAACAAATCTTTCGCCGTTGTCATTGCGGTTGCCTAATCCGTGCCGTTCCATAACACGTTTGAGGAGCCCTTCGTTGTCGCTGCCTAGATTGGCATTAAGGTCCCTTATCACAATGACAATGTCGCCGTTGGGTGTTGCATTATAAACAGCTCCCAACTGGTTGTAGAAGGTCTGATTTTCTTCATCAGACGAACCATCCGTGGGGGCGTAAAACTGTATAATGGTGGCGCGACGTACTCTCGTCCGGAATCTGGCCGTTAAAATCCTATCACAGTGCGGCTGACAGGAGATTAGGCCTCTGCTTGCTGTAGGTGTTAACAGCAGTCCAACTGCATAACCATGCTTTCGGTTGGTCTTCCGGAGTAGACTAATACAGTGTTACGCGTTGGGTGTTGGTACTCACCCGCATCTAACCATCTTACCTCGCTTACTCCCAATGTGTCCAGCTTATAGTGCATAATATCATGCTCTAATCGAAGGAATCTGGCGTTCTGAGGTCCTTCGTTCTGATAGTCAAGGAGAGTCTTCACATTCGAGAAACCAATCTTAGTCCGGGTCGTCAACGTGTTATCAGTCCTTATCCGAGGCACTAAGTCGGTTTCCGTAGTGGGCTGGTTTCGGTAACGCGGATTGCTGGCCCAGGTTACCTAGTCTAGGCATAAGGCCCAAGGCAATCTCGCACTTGCAATTTTGGCCTACCTGTATAAGGATTTATACACGTAGTTGCCCGGGGACCACTTCGAGGAGATAGAGCAAGCACTACATTACGAACTTGATTGTTACGCTACTGGCCCACTCCATGTTTTGAACAGTCAGTAGTTTTCCGATCAATCGCCATGCAGACCCCGGTTCGAATTCTGAAGCAGTTGGCAGTTGATTATAGAGCGCAATACCCCACAGCCTCTCGAATCCTCTTAAATGACGTGTATGTTGATGATGTGATGACAGGTCCAAACTTAATTGAAGATCTTATCGCAAAAAAATCGGAGCTTATAACCCTTTGGCTATGGGTAAACTTGAGCTTCGAAAATGGAGTTCAAATTGTTGGCCCTTGCTCTCCAGTGTACCAAGAGATGAATGCGAATACTCTAATTTGGTGCTTGTCGTGTTTTGGAATCCGGTAGCTGACGAATACTCGTTTACATTGTCAAAACACCCTCTTTCCTCGTCGTCAACCAAACGTACCCTACTCTCGTAGGTAAGAGTGGCTGTTGGAAATACCAACCCACTTAGGCCTATTGGCCCATTGTGATGCCACGTGGATCTATGATACTCTTATAGATGGAACCAGTTTGAGCTTATGATCAAGCGTAGGAGACTGTTTATATTTTTTAGATCATTTAGGTCGTTGTAGAAGAAAGCTCCTAAGTGAAGTTTTCTTCTCTAGGAGGGAACATGTACAAAGTAGGTGGAGAATTGTCTCCTCCTCTTCCTCGTCCATGCAGCTTCTGCAGAAATCATTTGTAAAGGCGCCAAGCCTTCGTGTGTGCTTGCCTATGAGGCAGTGTCCAGTGATGACACCTATGATTGCGCTGAGATGTTCCTCATTTAGAAGGAAGGATCAGACACTTAGAGCGATTCAGATCCAGTTTTGGCCAGATCTGTTTGGTCGCTAGACATGTTGGTCCAACAGTCCACCTAAGGTCTGTTCTTTTATTGGTATCCAGCTTTAATGTTGGTTTGCACGCAGCGATTGATATACCTATGCTACACCCTTTTTCCGGTAGAATAGGTAGAGTGGTTCCAATTTTGGCGAGTTCATCGGCTCTACAGTTCCCTGGAATACCTCTGTAGCCCGGCACCCAACAATGGTGAAGGTTGAACTGCCCTGCTATCTCCATAAAAAATGATTGGCATTCAAGGGCGGTCTTAGAATTTAGTGAGTCCGAGCCCAGGGACTTGATAGCGGCCTGATTGGAGAATTCATCGAGATTCAATGATCCTACGCAGCCTCTACAACTCGAGAAGTTCGATGCTCGCTGTACTTACTCTCGTAAGTTTTCGACCCTTTTATGATTGCCAGCCCCATCTATGATATTGTTCAAAATGCTTTTTCAAGAACTGTGGTCATCTGATTACAACCTTAGCTGGGATGATCCCTTGTCAGACCTTCTAGCACAACGGTGGAACATTTACAGACAGGAACTCCACTCCTTCGAAAAACTTCGCATTCCAAGACATATATTTACATCTATAAACGAGGTGAAGTTACATGGCTTCTCGGATTCATCGTCATTGGTTTACTCTGCTGTCGTTTACAGTCGCTGTAGAATGGAAGACGGTACATATAAAGTCACTATAAATGCAGCTAAAACTAAAGTGGCTCCTGTTTCGATGCCGCGATTGGAACTATACCGCGGTTTACTTTTGACTATACTGTTAAATGTCTTGAAATCATCAATAGCCAATAACATCTCTAAAGCATTGGCGTGGTGCGATTCCAAGATCGTACTACAATGACTTTCGTCACCACTTCGTCGTTGGAAAACCTTCATGTCTAACCGCACAGCTGCCATACTCGTAACGATTCCACGACACTCTTGGCATCGGAATCGTATCCTGTGGACTGCGCTTTGAGGGGTGTAACTCCTTCCAATCTCGCAACTCACAGCCTGTGGTGGAACGGTCCATCATGGTTGTCTACAGATGAAGAACATTGGCCAAAATCAAAATTTCTTTCACAAAGTTCTAACTTTCATAATATCTAAATCGCTGCATTTATTGTCTCATCTCAAGTGAGATACAAAAAGCGAAAACCCTTATCCTCAAAACGATCAAACTAAAATCATTCAGTGCGGATCTTCGGTCTCCAATAAATAATCACCTGCCAATAAATAATTGCCTGCCAAATCGAAACTCCTCAAATACTCACCCTTTATTGATGAAGAGGGGCTGCTTCGCGAAGGGGGCAGAATCAAGCATGCACCTCTTTCATTAAGCATTAAATACCCTATTCTTCTTCCTAACAATAACAGTGCACATACACAACAACTACTTATATCTGATACATTTGCAATAGTTCGACAGCTTTATTGGATTTCGAGTAGTCGAAATCTCATCCGCAAGATAGACCACAACTGCAAGATTTGCTTTATGCAACGGAAGCAAACAAGCAAGCAACTGATGGGTAATTTACCAGTTCAGAGAATTGAACAAAGACGCCCTTTCACCAACACTGGGTGCTATGTTATGCTGGACCAATCACCATAATCACATCGCTGGCCAGGGACAACATCGTGTGGCATTTTATCCCACCATTTGCACCACACTTCGGCGGCTTATGGGAGGCCGGTGTCAAACTACACGTCGAGTTATTGGATCGTCCATTTTCACATTTGAAGAACTATACACAGTACTCACTCAAATTGAATCTATTTTGAACTCTCGTCATTTGTGTTATGTGTCTGATGATGATTTAAATCCTCTACTGCCCCCTCATTTTCTTCTAGGTAAACCTTATACGGCTGTTTCAAAACTTCGCCTGTTGAGCAAACCTTTACATTTTTTAGAACACTGGAATCACCTCCAAAACATGGTGTAGGGTTTTTGGAAACGCCGGAGTAATGAGCATCTTACAACACTTCAGACGCGGTCGAAGTGGCAGAAGACCAACCTGGCGACGTTGTGTTAAAGGAACCGAATTTTCCTCCAACAAAGTGGCTTCTTGGCAAAATTGAAGCAGTTGCACCAGGAGCAGAAGGACATGCTTGTGTGGCCACGATTAAGACGAATATGGGCTTGTTTGTACGCCCAATAACAAAATTAACTGTTCTATTCCCTTAATATTCTCTTAGTATTCTCTTAAATATTAAATACCTTTATAACGTTCTGAGTCAAGTGTTTAATTTTTTTTCGATATCTGAGTTTGTATCGTTCATTTATCCGAATCGTTTTTTAGTAGAATCAAAAACAATGCCTACAGCCCCAAAGAAGGTTAAGGACCTGAGAAGTTCTCCTGCGAACCATTAGAACTTGGAACCCAGTGAACTTCTGACTGAAGGCTTGCATTCTTTAACTAACTTAATGGGGGCCAATAGAGCTTTAAGCGTATCTTGGCTGTCGCAAAAGACGCAGATATTGCCTTCCCTGTGACTATCTATCAGGATTTCGTACGTCTCTTCGGAATGAAATTCTAGATCGTTTTTAAAACCATCAGTGAAGATTCGACCACATAACTTTCACGGCTCAGATCCTGGTTGCACCGAGCCTTAAGTACAGGAAAATTCGACTTCATATTCCCGCAATAACTCAAAGCCTGATGTTATTGAGTCTGACAATATGTCCGTAAGGTCAGAATTTGACTCTGACCTGATAGATAAGGCGCCAGTGCGTGTTGTATCAAAGATCACTTCTTTTTAAATAGAAGACGATGTTGAGAGTGCAACCCATAGTATAATTATCAGGTGGGAGAGAGGGATTCATCAGTGATTCCAAAGCAAAGCCAGATCCAGAGGACCCTCATCGGTGATAAGTTTTAAGCCTTGTCGAAAGGTTGTTCCTACTGCGTTGAAGTCGAAATCTGCGTTGACGTGTATGATGCGGCATGTTTGGTTCAAAGATGTATGCTATCCAGGCTAACGCCCACATAATTAGCTTCATTTTTTGATACGGATATAAATTACTTTTTGCACATGTTGATTCAGGCTTGAAAGGAATAACCTAACCTTTGGGAAGACTGACTGAAAGTACTTCTGGTGCATCAATGATGGATTACATCTAGAGCCGCTTGTACTTTGTAACAAACAACTGCTAGTATAGTACAGTATATCTGTGTTAACAGTCTGAATATGCCTGAGAATAGGTATTAGAAATGTTGAGAGCATTAACCAGAGATTCAACTAGTTTGCACCATATCAGGAAACAGGACTGTGCTCTGCGTGCAACTCCTGTTCATCCCGGCCCACATATGTTATACTGACCATAGTCAGCGTCCACATTTAGGGTTCTACTGCTTCGTCTATGCAGTATTGGACAATGTGCACATGCTGTCAAAAGTTGCAATGTCGAAAGCGCCCTCAGTGTCGATTAAAATCGCCGGTTCATGCTCATTTGTGTCGAGCAGAGGAGCCATTCCCGTTGGTAGACCCTCGAATTTCAGATCAGTGACGCGGACATTAACTTCAACCATTTCCTCATGCTCTTCAACAGGAAAGAAGACGGACTGAAATGTTTCTGGCGGCTAGCGACGGAAAAGTCATCTTTGCCGAGTTTCGGCGTAGAGGTTACTCTCACTGTTCGTTGCTTCGGTATGCACGCCAGTGCCAGGCGTGAATATTGTCTCCAGAGTTGACAGCAACTGGTCTTTATCACTTGTACAATAGTATTACTGGAAGTATGCCATTGGTGCCTGGCTACTTGAAATCAAAGAAGTTTGCAACAACGTATTTAATAGTCCCATCCATCGCGTCGCTACAACTGATGCAAGATTTATATGGGTCACTTGCCCTTCCGGTGATACGAGCTGGTTTATCTGTTTCTTATATATATATAGCGCAAGCTAATTTCTAGTATCCTTAAAATGTTTGCACACAGCGGGGGCTAACGCGGGAGGAAAGAAAGAGAGATACCGATGTGCATTGGTTTTGAATGTTTGCAAGTTACAATGACTAAGAAATAAAGAGCTCGGTAGGGCATTCCACAAGCGAGTTGTACTGCTTAGGAAATAATCACGATAAACTAATGAGCATTCATAGCGCGACGGGTGTTACGCTTAAAGATTTGAAGGGGCGAAACATTTCTGGTGTTGCAAATAGCGACAGAACAAGGTGAGACAGGAGACATTTCGTCGGCGATCGAGGATTTCAATTGATTGAGGAATATTAGCATCGCCTATGAGTTATAAAGCAGTGTTTTAAATCTTATCCACCAGGTGCAGAGATATTTTAGGGGCACCTGATCAGATGTGGGCATTGAACTCCAATTTTTGGCGGATGAACGCTTTATATATTGAGGCCAGATTAGAAGGGGTGAAATATTTCTTACATCACATGTGAAAACCTAGACATTTCGCAGCATTTCTGGCGACATCGAATATGTGGTCATTTGAACGTTCGAATCCTTTTCCGTTCCTCAGCCGAAGCGCAGGGACCTGAGCCCGGGAACGAATATGAAGAGCAGAGAGCACCGCGGTGAGCAAAGGAATACATTGGATTAGAAGTAGCAGGCAAGATATCATTGACGGAGATTAAAAAGAGTGTAGGAGACAGAACGGAGCCCTGTGACACACCATCACATATTTTGTGAATATCAAATTTGAAACCGTGCAAGACAACATGAATTCGACGATGCGAAAAGTAGTTTCAAATCTATTGGAGAAGAGAGTCGTCGATCCCAAATGAGCACAGTTTTGCAAAAGAGCCAATGCTAAGCTCTGTTAAATGCCTTAGACATATCGAATGCAATTATCTTGCTTTCTCCAGATTAGTCTACACTTTGGTCCCACTTTTCTGTAAGATATGCCATCAAGTCACCAGTGGACCTGTTTTCGTGTTACGAGATATTGCATGAGCTGACGGCTTATCAGTGTTTCCATGAACATGGAAAGAAGGGACGTAAGTTCAATGGGTCTGTAGGAGGAGAGAGAAGATGCGGCTTTTTTAGGGATGGGCTGGACAAATGCAGTTTTTATCTGCTCGGAAAGCGTTCTAAAGAGTAGGGTTGATCAAAAAGCTTATATTGTGGTTTTGCCAGCGTAGAAACGGGAAGATATACCATCTGGATCAGCGGATTTGTGTATGTTAAGGTCTTTAAGTACAATTGCTACTACACGAGTGCAAAAGTGGATTTATCCCAACTGAAGACTCAACGCACTCAAGTGTAGGCGGAGTGTTGAGCTGTCTGCAATGTGCTGCGGCAAATTGGTGAACGCTCGCCTGGAGATGACCCTGTCGCCGAATTTCTCCTTCACAAGTTCGAGCATTCCGTCACTTGTATGGCATATAGCGCCGTCTTGTTGGAACCGCATCTCGGATATATCGATGTTGTGGGGCTCTGATCACAGAAAGTCGATTAACGTCGCTCTATACTTGAGATCATTGAAGGTAACTGCGTCTCAGTCTTCATTTCGAAAGAAAGTAGGTCTCGTGATGCCGCCATGCCACAAACCGCACCACACAGTCAATTTTTGTGGATGCATTGATGCTTGGCCGAAACCTGTGGATTGTGTTCGCTCCAATAACAGGCGATTTTGCTTGTTCACATAGCCGCTGAGCCAAAAATGCTCCTCGCCCGAGAACATTTCCAGCGCCCAAATAGCGAACTCACGGTGTTGTTTATGGTCGTCCGGTTTCAGTTCTTGCGTCAGCTGATTGTGGATGTGGGCCCATATCCAACCACAAAATAAGCCGGATTGACTTTCTGGCGATGTCTAATTTAGCTGATCGACGCCGAATGGACATATCTAGGTCCTCTTTGATGCTGGCAGCTATGTTTTCTTCATTTCGCACCAATCTCTTTCTGGTTGATGGCCTGAGATCCAAAAGAGTGTACTCATGCCCAAACTTGTCCACGGTGCGTATTTCCAACTGAGCTGGAGTTTCGATAATGTTTTTTAATAATTTCCGCACGTTCGGCATGATAAAATGGCAGATCTTGCTGAATATGCTGAAACATAACAATTGGAAAAACTATCATTGCTAACTGCTCACATACGAGATAATAATTTCACATTCTCGTTTGAACTTTATTGGGTTTACCTCTTTCGTGTTACTCTTGTAGGACCAAAAAAATATTTCTCCAACCCAGACAGCCTCCTTACAGATCAAGTCATACCAAGTCTTGACTTTTGGTTTCATACTCTTCATCCGATGAGGGATAAAGGATTTCATGCCAAAGAGAATAGTGCTGTGATCATAGCAGCAGCGGCATCCACGTGGATATCGAGGAAACATATCGACCACTTAAAATTCTTAAGGAAGGTGTTAAGTCCGTGGTAAGTGGCTTTCTAGTATGCCTGGCATATGGTTATTTAAGAAATCTTTTCTCTAGCAGTGTGGTCGATGTAGGAGAAATTAGCTGATATGATACAAAGGTCCGACGAGCCTAAAAGGCACATTAACCTTGAATTTATCAGGGTGAGAAGTCTAGTATTCGTATGGGCTTATTTACAAGCTGTTTCAGCGATGACCTCAACAGACCGCTCTTCGGGTGTTGTCTGTTCAGAACGTCGAAGCCAGCCAGAATTGTGTATATTCAAATTCCCCCTAATAACGATTTCAGGATGAGGATACAAGGATACAATTCTTTGGGGTCAGACAGCGCATCGAACTCTTTAAAGGTCGAATTGCTACCAATATTGGGGTTTCCCTAAATAAAGCAGAAGTGGATAATTTGCTTACGGAGATGGAATTTTAACCACTTGAAATTGAATTCCGGGTTGAAATAGGGATTACCTTTGTTGGAGTTTAGTAAGCTACATCACTACGCATGTAAATGGCGAGATCGCGAGAGAGAAAAGAATAATGACAGTAGGCCGTAGTAGCCAGACAGCTTCGTGTCAGAGTATTTTGAGAAGTGTGGACGTACGGAGAGAAGTGACTACTTCTTAGTCCGCCTATATTTGTAAACACAAAGAACACAAACACCGACGATGCTCAGCAAAGCCGTGAAGTGAAAATTCTGACGTTGGCTTATTGAATCACATTGTTATAGGTATTAAGCCCTTACAACGATAAGAAACAGTGCGCCATGCACCAACCAAACTTTAACTCACAACCTGCTATGCAACTGCTGTTACATGCACTCAGTGATTGCCTTTGCTGTATGACAGTGGTTGGCAGTAAGTTACGGGAATGACACGGAGTGTCATTCTGATTAAGTGTACGTGCTATTAAGGACTGCTGGTTTCACAGAGTAGTTCGGTCGATATGATAGAAAACAGTCATCAGAATGAGCTTCTTATATTCTTCTTGCTTCGACCTGTAAAGATTGAGGCTATTTTTAAGTTTCCTTGGGTAGTTACTGCCGACCTGCATTCGAACGTTAAACAGGCAATCTACAGGAGTAGACACATCAGTTCAAGGGATTAGGTGGCTGCACCGTTTAATTTCTCTCCACTTTCAGTCTCGTTATGCTCCTCGCGGCCATAGATCTGATTTCGAGTTCGATGTGTGATATTTCCGGTCTAAAATTGAAGCTTCTGATACTTCTATCTACCTCTGAGATAAGGTCACCTCGTTTTTTTTTGGCTATCTTCCTCTGCTACTGCCCCAAAAATGCGGACAGCCATCGCATGCCATCATCCTGGTATCACAATATTCAATGTTTCGAATGATCACTTACAACCAACAGGCGAAAACATAATCCAGTTGACGTTAATTGCCATTAGATAGAGCAAGATTATGTCATTATTTTGTAATGTGATATCTATTCGAATCACGTTTGTTAATAGACGATAAAGATGCATTATCATACATCCTGTAGTTGCCTACATACAAATACGTAACATTCTAACACACAATAGACATATTTCTGGGTTTTTTTCTACCACAAACTGCAAATGTTTTGAATGAATAAAAATTCGTTAAGTGCCACACACTTAAGAGTACACAATTGCTCTTACATTCGAATGTCATGCGACGACAAAGCAATTCCGGCTGTTGATGCAATTTTAGATGCTCAATTACTCGAATGGCATTTGAGCGGAAATGCTATTTTTGTGATTTTGTGAATTTTTACAATTTTGTTCGCTGAGGGAAATGACTTTCCGGAGATAAGGGTGGTCGAACTAATCATCCCTTCAAAAAGTCAATTCCCAGAATGGTTAGTTGCGTGAGAGTTTAGTTGATCAGATAGTGATGTCGATAAAAGTTGATTTGGATTGTGCCAGTCTATCCCAAAGTCTATTTATATTTCTCACTGAAATCACTTTAAATAAGTTTTAGTTTTTAAAAAAGTCTAAACGGGGTTTAGATTGCGTCGTTGAAGGCTGAGGGAATCCCTTCCACACTAGGGCTTAGAGGATATTTGGAATATCCAAGATACATCGAAAACTTCGAATATCTACTCGTTAATGAGCATACTTGGGTCCAATCCGGCCCTTATTTAGCAAGCCGACCAAAAGTTGTACTTGCTAACCTCATCTGCCAGGGTTGATTATCTTCTAAGTCCGTCATACAGCCATATGAGTGTACCAGTTGTCCTCTGGAGCATATAAGTCAGCGGAGGATTTCCACTGCTATATTTAGCGTCAGTTAAATTGGCAGGGCAGGAATGCTATCAATGCGTACTTCGTGATAATAGAAGATGGTCCAATGCATGTCCCCTGTCTCATTATACTTGTTGAGCCAGGAAGCACATTAAGGTTCTGGCGTCGAATTGTGAAATGTAATCGCTATGCGTTAACGGTGGAAAGAAGTACAAATCTGGCAAAAGCCAACTTTCATGCGCCTTAAATGAGGATACGGGATACGCCGTAAACCATCAGGATTGTCCCAAGTTCCAATCTGGCTCGGAGGCAAAGATTGAAAGTTTAAAAGCAGCCGGAATCCCCAAATTACCTATGCCCATATGCCTCCAGTTAGGGGAAGCATAGTCCAACAAGCGAAGAAAGTTCTTCAGGACCCAGCGCCGGCGAATTCCTCTAACATGCTGACTATTTCCCTTTCTACCCAGGGGCAAAATGACCAAATACAACTCCAAATACAAGAACAAGCTACGTATGTGAATCAAATCTCCGCATTGCTGCCGATCCTAACACACCTCCAGTCGTAATGGGTACAAGCACTGCAGAGCATGTCTTAAACATCCCTGCGTTGAACGAACAGCTACACGGAAGTTTAAGTTGTTCAAGGATCTTGATGTGTTTTTTGTTAGTGAAACTAATTTATCCAAAAACAACGAAATGAGGTACAAAAACAATCAAACAGGAAGAAGAGATCGATTAGCTACAGGAGAAAGGCCCCACGCGTGAACCACGATTTTGGATGGAAATAGAGTCCTTTTGCACGATTTCTAACTTCGAAATGATATCGAGAACTGGCTATTTGAAAACCAAGGGTTCACTGCGTTCAACGACGAAAATATAGCAAATACTCTCATCACCGGCGAGAAGGATCTACTCCCGTTTATATCAAACGGTGCGCTGATCTTCGAATCACTGAGAAGTGAAGAATTCGTGGGAACCGAAAAGATGCCGAAAATTGTACCTTGGTATCCCACTAGAAGTGATGAGCTGTTTACTAATGCTGTGAATAACACCCATAATCAGGCGCATTGGAAGCGGTTAGAGGGATCTCTCTTCAAGTTATAAAGGCTGGGTGTAGGAAAACCAAACCATAATTTTGGATTGATCGCCGATCCTAATCAACATCTACCCAAGTGATCTTGAGAGCTCATTTCATAGCTTACGCAGATTACTTGATCCCGTACAGATCAGGTGCAAAGATCAAATTCATTAATGCACTCTTGCAATGTGACTCCTTTTTCTGGGGCCTCCGCGGGATAACACAGCCAAGCCCTTGCTTGTCGAAATGTAGTCAGATACGAGTATGTTGAGATCTGTCTATCCGCACTTATATTATAACAAACCTGTAGACCTTGTTCTGGCTAAAGTAAAATGCGCCTTCGGCTTAACAAGGAGACTGTTTTTTAACAGGCAACTAAAGTGTGGGTGAAGGTTATCTGCTATATGGTCCTCGTCCGGCCTATGATTATATTTGGATGTCCTTGCGGTTCAATGTAAGAGCCAGCTTTATGGAAAAGTAAATCCGTTCTCATGAAGTAAATCCTTACTAATGGCAAGGGCATTCTCGACCAGCAGCATAATACTGGCTTACGTCGTCATAGGGCTCGCAACCCTATACGGAAGAGATTAAATAATGTGACAAAGTACAATAGATAATAACGGATTCTTTGTTGACGACCTTGGCAAATGACTAAAGGACAAAAGTTTTCAGACCTTCACGTACCCTTACCGGACCACGTGCGGTCGAATAGCTATTCGAGATTCTCGACTGCTACAAAGTACACATAACAAGGATGGAAAAATATGATATCTGGTATAGAGAATGTTACAGACAACCGGCGAAAGACAAAGACTTAGGAACAAACCCTGAACTTCAATTCGCATAAAGGGTGAATTTACAAACAGCGCAGCTGACAGAATAGACGAACGACCTTACGAAAGATTGCTTCTACGAGCTCCTCGACGAAACCTACGCGCAATGCCCTAAGTATGAAGCGAAAATTGTCCTTGTCAAGGAGGGAGTTTTTGGTAATACAGTGAGGAAGTATAGCCTCCACGTCGTCACCTGCGGAATCGGACACAAAATTATTGATTTAGCGGCGTAACGTATTTATATGCGTAACTATAGCCAGCACACAGTTTCCACACCTTGATATCCATAAAGGACCTGGTTAACTCCTGATCAGCAAACCGTCAACAAAACTGACCATATTGCTATCGACTCAAGGCACTCCTCAAGTGTCTTGGATGTCCTATCATTCCGAACAGCTAACATCGACTAGGACCATTACCTAGTTGTAGCCACGGTACGGATGCAGACGTTGAACGGATAAAATCGCAAATCGCAAGAGACCGGCAGTGCCTTTTCCGATCAAGTTTCCCTTAACCTGTCGAAAGATACGGTGCCGCCAGCAACGAATGTAGAAGACTGAAATCACTGTCAAGCAGCAGTCACAGAGGTCACCTCTGATGCATTGGGTTTCAACCCGCCCCAAGAAAGAAACCTCTACTACCCTAACGAACGTACATAGATAAGCAAACCTGCAAAAATAGAATGTAAAGAACGGTCCTGCAGAAAAGAACGAGAGAGGCTCGCAAGCTCTACGAGCAGAAGGGAAGGGTCGTACATAGGCCCGTCAGATCAAAAAAGAAAAAGAGCAATAAGCACACGATCGAAACCTTAGAGAGGTGCTATAGGAAATTGAAGTCCCGAAGTTTTACCAAAATATAAAACAGACATGCCAAAGGTCTAAAGCCCGAACAAAAATCTGAAAGCAAGGAGAAGGAAACCTCATACATTTGGTGCTGAGAATTTACAAAAAATTTTTCTGCAGACTTTTAAACAGTGATGACGAGCATCTTCTCACTGTCAGGCCGAATAAACTATTCAGCCTGTACAAAAGCAAACAACATTTCCACCCACCCGGCCACGATGAAATCGTGACAGCCATTCTCAAGCTTAAGTTCAACAAAAGTGTTGGTAGAAGGTGATGATTAGATATGGAGCATACACTCATCTCTAAAATCTGGGTCGACAAAAGTATGCCCGATGAATGGACCCTAAGCATGGTTTGTCCAATTCACAACTACAGGGGAGGCCGATACCTTCAATGTTAGAGAAGGACCTAACCAATGCGATGCGTTATCATGTGATTTTTGCAACACCGTTCTTCAAAGAATTGTGCGAAACTCACAAGTCAACTCCAGAGGTATCATCTTTCAAAAATCTGTCAAGTTACTCGCATACGCATACGACATTGACATACTGCGCCGAACACAGCGAGCTCTCAGTGGAGCTTTTGCGACTACTAAAACAGAAGCGGCAACGATGGGTTTAGCGGTCAACAAAGAAAACAACACGATAGGCAGCTACCACTTCGAAGTAGTAAGGGACTTTATCTACCTCGCTGCCGCTATTAACTCCGACAACAACACCAGCGCGGAAATCTTGCGAAGAATCACTCTTGCTAATCGCTGTTTCTTTGGGTGTAGAAGGCAATTGAGTAGTAAAGCCCTCTCTCGAGCATCGAAAAGGACATTTTACAAGACACTGACCATCCCAATCCTCGTCATCGGATAATCCGGCTTAGATGGCTAGATCACATTGAAGGCATGGAAAGATTTTGATTCCTACCCAGAGCGACAACAGAGGACGACCTCATCTTAGGTGATGCACACAAGCGGAAGAGGATCTTGACCAACCTCGTTTGTGCAATTGGAGGCAGCTTTGAGAGTGCAGTCTATGATACGAGTATCAAGGGGAGAGATATTCATCAGAACAAAGCCAGGCGTGCTAGGGAAAGCCACATGCAGCCGAAATAGATCGTTTTTTGTAACCGTAGGCGTTGAAACCATTGAGAGCGTTGTCGATTAATATGAGCCGTCAAAACGCGCGTTGCCGAAAGCACCCTCAATTTCGACGAAAATGCCCAACGCGAACTCCTTAGATACGAGTTTCTAAATTGCTGGTTGCGGTCCCTAAAGGTCAATGTTGATTCGTATGTTGGTAATTGAAGTGGGTTACCAGCGAAGGACGAGAGAGGAAAATACCGCATTAAACCTCAAAGCCGGAAGTCTCAATGATTCAAATGTGCGCAGGACAGTAAACTATAGTAAATGCCAACTGTTCTTAATGATAAAAGCAGTCCTTGCATGGTCTCAGATTCATTACAAAAGGACCAGAATTGTTGAGTTTCAGACATTTAAGTTAATTCCTCTGAAGGCTCACCGACTTGTTCTAGTTGTGGTAGCTATTATAAGGCTTTTCAAGACTGTAATTTACAACTTGGAACTTGGCGGCCTTAGAGATAGTGACCATAAATTCATTATCAATTTCCGGCCGACCAAAATTTGCGCGGCTTATATTTAAGGACTATTTTCTTGTCAATGTGATGTAAATCTGTCCTCTTTGTCTTAAGAAGATACTTTCAGTTGGGCACACCTAGTTGGCTGAGGTCTCTTTCCACTTGAGTGCCTGACTTAAAGTCTTTTTTTACCGCGTTGCCGCTCCGGAATGGATTTGAAGACATTCCAGGACATTGCGGTGGTGTTCACTAACTCAACATATCCCAGCTATCGGAGCCGATGAGTTCTAGCATTTTTGACGCTCCGGTAAAACCTAACGCTTTTAATGTTGCAGAAATCCCAAAACGAGCCATCGATTTGCCGAAATCCTGTTTTGGCAGAAAATACCTCGATGGTGTTGTTACCGACTTTCAAGAACAGCGACAGTTTTGATTATCATCGAACAGACATGGGCGAGTCTGGGCAATGATTTGAAGTTCCTGGATTTCTTCCAAGGTCTGCCATAAGGTGAATATATGGTTGATGGTGGTCTAACCGAACTAAGGAGTACTGATTCCTTCATATTTGGCGCAGCTTGCAGGGTGTGCGTTCTTAAGGAAACGGCAAACGAAGCTGAGATTTCATTGACCCTACATATTCTCTTCCGACCACTGAAAATACTTCTGCAGCCTTTCTCGTCTTAGGTTAAGGCATCACCATCCTGATCTTTTTCTGGTCTGGTGAAAAAAGTTGTTATCGATCATCAGTCACATTGAATGGTAAGTTCTGCCTGACAGCGAAATGTTTGGCGTCTTCCCCGTTAAACAGTGTGCAGAAGTAATTCTTCCAAATTTTATGACACTGAATTGCTTCTGTTTGGTACAATATTTATGTCCTTAACAGCTTTAACCAGAAGAGACTTTTTATCACTTCGATCGAGGGCTTGTCTAATTTTTTCTTTTTCTTTTTCTTTTTCTGGGAAGGCGATATTCATTTACTGCTCATTCCTTAAATGCTTCTTGCTCCACCAATAGTTTCGTTGTGGTAGTTGGGTGAAACCTAGCACATCATTGTTGATAATGTCGCTACTGAAACACACTAATTCACAGCCTGCATTCTTCTACCACTCTCCCCAAGGAAGTGCCGTTAAGTACTACTTCGCGGAGCTGGTAACCACTTTACGCCTGTGCATCTTCCCTGGCCGATCCGCAGTTTAAGCAGAAGGGAGATTCCTTCAGACCAAACCTGTATAGATATGATTGAAAGCAACCATGTCCAGTTAGCAGCTGACTAATGTAAAAATCTACTTACACTCTACCTATTTACGAATATCGGGTATAAGTCGGTAGGTCTATCTCCCCTTTGTAGACTGGTTCCATCTCTCTTGCCACGCACTTGTGCTGCACTGCTTTTTTCCCAGCTTGATATCTTTGACTGAAGCTCAGGGTTCCCGAACTTTGGCATCGTAGGTCCTTTATGTTATATAGCATCATCTGACACTGTCCGATATGCACAGCAAACTCTCAGAGCACATAGTCTGTTGACAGAGTTAGTCTTTCTTGCGTGTGACTTAATTTTCAATGCTTTCGCCCATATCGACTGCACCACCCTTGACAGAACTAGTCTCATTTTGTCATTATTCTGGATAAGGCAGCGCTCACCTCTGCGGCCTTGTCGCACGTTCTTTCAAGGTGTTGCTTGTAAGTGAGCCTAGCATCGATCATCACACCTAGGCATCTGATAGCCGGTTTTGATGCTACGAGTATATCGTGATCGCCCACCCTGATGATGATTGTCTCTCGTTCCTTGCGACTGGTTACCAGAACTGCTTCCGTTTTATGTTCTGCCAGCTCTAACCCAAATGTTGCCATCCACCGTCTAGCTCTTCGAATACATTCACTGCCAATGTCTTCTATTTCTGCCAGGTGTTTCGCCGCCACATCGATTGCAATATCATCTGCAAAGCCTATGATTTTAGCCTCAATCTGGATTCCAAGTCTTAGAACCCTGTCGTACATAATGCTCCATAAGAGAGGTCCTAATACCGATCCTTGTGTAACTCCACCAGTTATGTGGTACTGCCTTACTGCATCGTCGGTATCGTAGAGTAGGAACCGATTGTCGAAGTAACTTAACATAATTTTTATTAAAAACCATGGCACCATCATTAACCTAAGAGAGTGTACTATAAGCCCCCAGTTTGCAGAGTTGAACGAATTTTTGACATCCAACGTTAATACGGTGCCGTATTTTTTTGACATTGTCCTCTGTAACCGCATCGGAGGGCCTGCCGCTGCAGACTTGATCGGAACCAATATTTGACGGTGTAATCTGACGGAGCATTAGCCCCATAATATTTATCCAACTTTTCTTTCGTTTCCTTCATCGTTTTGCCTCTCAAAAAATAATGTTTTATGAGAGAACGAAAATCGTTTTTGTGCATACATGCAACATGATGCCAAACACGTCAACAACAATCAGCTGTCAAAACGAAACTAAAGACAGTATTGCACTGAAATTTGGCATGTCTGCCTAAATATGAACGGACTTCAAGGCACCATAACCTTTTTTGCAGCACCAGCGCATTCTGGCGGTAAGGAGGTCACTTTTCATTCCATCTACTACATATACATATACCCCATTGACTTTCGCTCGGACGAACCCTATTCCAGGTGTCATCAGTCTTTCTTCAAATGCGTAGTCGCCGCAGGTCCAAATAGCAGCTCTCTTTGAGGCTTCAGCTGCCCAAACTCATCGAAGTTCCTATACTGCTCGCTCACTACGGCCACACCAATCTTCAACTCTCGAACAGCTTATGTCATAAGGTCCTGTGCCGCTTCGCAGTGATTTAGGTTAAGTCGCAGCACTTTCATATTTTTATGGTGGCCTTTGCAGCTTCTTGGTATGCAGGACATACTGAACTTCCTGCCGCGTGTTTGGTGTTGCTATTTGTTCTTTCTTCACAAAGGACGCATCTTGGGTCATTGTTGCAATTCTTGGACACATGACCTTTTTGCCCGCACTTGACGCAATTTTCGCTTCTGTCTACAGTACTTTTACACACCTTTGCAAGATGTCCAAAGTTAAGGCATCTGAAGCATCGTAGTGGTACTACTTTTTCCCGTATTCGGCATACCGTCCATCCGATTTTTATTCTTCCTACCTCCAGAATATTTTTGGCAGCGTTAATCGGGAGGCTGATGACTGCTGTTTGCGTCCCTGCGTAGGCTGTCCTCAGGGATTTAATGGCTGAGGCCTGATTACCTCGCCGTTCCTCACACTGCTCGGACAAGACTTGGGAGAGCTCTTCCTTTGTAATGACGCCATCTTTGCATTCAATAAGCAGTTCGTGCGTTAGGCATCTCACTTCCGCAACTTCCCCGAGAACTTGTCCAATTTTTATTTGGTGCTCTGAGGTTCTCTCATCTGATGCTTTCTTGAGCTCAAGCAATAATTCTCCATTAGCCGTCTTCCTTATGCGAGTTACATCAGAGCCTAGTCCAATATCGCCACAAGTCTTCTGCGTTTGATGCTGGTAGCAAAGCACTCCTCAAAAGGTTTTGGACGACTCGGTCAGAAAAGGCTCAAGCAGTCTCTTGTGTGTGTCAAATTTCTTCATAATACTCCCTCGGTAGTCTGTAATGCGAGGTATTCGCATTGGCATCTTGGCTACAACAAGGAAATGGCCTGAATCGATGGCTTCTCGAAACATTCTAATATTCACGGTCTTAGAGAATGCCAGATAGTGTACGCAATAAGCCAAGGGCAAAGAAGTCCTAAAACAGCTAATGTGAGCGTGCTCCTCGAGCAGAAAAGCTGTTAAGCCAAAGGAACATGAGATCGAAGAAGTTGAGAAATATTACTGCTTTTGTAGGTATATCAAGGACAAAAAACGTGGTATCAACCTCCTAAACAGGCATTGAATACTATGGTAAAGTAGTAACATCTTTAAGTCCAAACCATTGCACATAAGTAATCGATTCAGATATCACCTATGACTGTGACCATTAACTTAAGGCGTTTCTGAGTAATGCGCAGAATGTAGAGGCTGCTCAAGAAGTCTTTAACAATTTAAAGCTATTTAAACTAGTGGAGTAAACTCATTTAATCTAATAGAAGGGAGTATTTCCTTAAGCAAATTCTCTAAACAAGACCCTAAAAAACGAATCCAGAGCGCTGAGAAAGAGCTGCAAAGAACAAAAATAAGGATAATTAGATATCGGAAGCCTTCCACACCAACCCAGTCCATGTTATTCATAATTCCCAACAAGAGCGTACACGTTCTTAGTCTATTTATAGTTTCCTTAATTGCTTTGCTTTATTTAAAGTGGTCGCAGACAAAACAGTCAACAATTCGAGTAACAACACCAACTTCCTTCCATTAGCATAGTCCCTGCTGATTGGTATTCATTCATAAATCCATACCTCTTACCATAATTGTTGCCTTAGCGTTTCTATGTTCTATGGCTTCCAATAGTTGGACGTCATAGCCTGGGTGGTGCTCCTTAATCCAGCAGTTGTTCAGCTATTCATGACAAACGAGTATGACTTTAAATGTTGATTCTATCGCCCTTAGATAAATATTCGTAGGAAATTTTATTGCACTTAATCTAGTGGGCAGACATTCGAAGAAAAGTATTTACCTACGTACTTGTACGAGTACTACGTGACCAAGGTGCAAAATTAATTTGAAGTTCTTTTCTTATTTAGGAATTGTTTATTTTTGTAATCGAGTACTTGTTGGTTTGGAGGGGGGATATATTGAAATATCTGCAATTTAAGCACACTTATGCCTTCGATAGAACATCTTTTTCGCGGTGGGATTTTAAAGACCGCATCTAGTGCGATTTTCCTCCTACAACCTTAGAGTTATATACGGGTAGATCAACGAGGCTTAAGATCGCGAAACCTCTAAAGCAAAGGTATTGCCTAGCATGACCAGGCTTACTGAAAGTGCTTTAGTTGTCGAGTCATTCGTGTGATATTCAAGTAATTGGTGAGCTAAATAAAAGCCAAAAATACTAATTTTGATACTACAATGTCACATCCACCATGGAAGCCTCGGATGCTCCAGTCAGACTTACTCTCTAGCACATTTTTATAAAAAAAAAATTTAAATAGCACTACTCGACGTTGTAAGGCTCATTCGCTGGGAGACGATCGCTAGGCATTTCTCTTTACTCTTCCTGAGATGGAAATGCTCCACAGATTATCTGACCTGGTGCTCCAGATTGGTGGACATTTGGGATTAAGATCTAAAATTATGCAGACGATATTGCTCACTCATAGATACTGTATCTAACAAAGTCCCTAAGGCACTAACGATTTGCTCAAGTGCCTTCAGGGTAGAGTTATTTGTCATTTATGAGTGGATAATATTAATTTGGGGACTAGTATCTAGGGTATCCTTTGATAGTCGAATATTACCTACAGCCTGGGGTTTTACTCGTAGTTTGAAAACTCGAGTAACAGACGGCTTCAATGTCACACAAGATATGGCTGAGTTCAATCATGTCAAATTTTAGTGAGCCGTTAATGTTATCGAAATAGCAAAATAGCTCTACCGAAAACAATATAGGTGATTTGCCTAACTCTAATCTTAGCACAACACCAAGAAAGTGAGAGATAACCCAACACCTAACAATCTGAACTCATGTCCATGGAATTAGGCAGCCTAGGTTAGGTTTATGTTAGGTTTGCGGGCTGGTGCACTCTCTGGAGCTGCACCTCATCGTCTGCGTGATGTCCGGATGCTTTCCGTCTTGCGTTAATCGTTATTTGGTCTTTGAGGGTATCTCAGCTACTCAATTGTATCCGCGAACCGGAAAAAAGACGTAAATAAAACAGCGGATAGCTCTGAGGGGTGAAGAAATATGACAGTAACTTCCTAAAGCCTGTGAGTCCAGTCCCCAAAGCCACTGAACACCCAAAAGATTATGGCCTGTGATTTCAAGAGAATCCTACTTGATCTGGCTTTGCTGGGGCCGTAATTGTCTTGAAGTTTCCCCACATTTCAGTGACTTTGATTTGTATCGTTTGCTCCACTTGTATTCTTAGAGTGCAGGACGGGGTTTGCTATTTTGGCCCTCCAGTTCATTGTCAAAGGAAGGTCCTTTCGTCTGAGTGTTCTTTGCCAGCTGTTCCTTTGTGGCAAAGTGGTATCTAGCAGAGTTTAACCTTATGCGGGACGCAAGGAGCCCTAAGCTCTTTGGAGCTTCACAGGCTTTGATTTATTCTCGATTGCAGCCATGGGATATTACCTTTACTACCGTAAGTCTGGCCGCTTCTGCTAGTATTTCAGTCTGGAAGTCTTTCTGTAGTCTGGCAGGGGACGACGTGAGCATCTTAAGTTCAATTCATTGGAGAAGATCTGTAAAAATGGATATCGATTCTTTTAATATTTGGCTCCTGTTCCATGCCTCTTTGTATTTTAAAGCCATGAGCGGACTTTATGTTAAAGTCCGTATTGGAGCATAAGCCCAGTTTAAGAATTAATGCCCGGCTCTTCCGGTATGGTTTCCACCCATTAAGCTGACTCAATATTAGAGCGCTTTTTGCTGCCAATTAGATCTAGGGGCAAGAGATAACGTATATTTTCTAGTCCCGCAGTTGGCGTCGTTTTCATGGCATAGGTTGTGTCATTGCATGCAATTCTCGGCGTTTTTGTCATTAACTTAAGGTTGCTAGCTTTATTTATGGCTTGCCACAGTAATAGGGTACCGTAGGTCAAAATGGGTCTGACGATGTGATGACAATGACGATCCCCGTGCACCCACAGGATAGTGGACTGAAGATGTAGAAGGCGATTACTGCTTTCCTTGCACGTGCCTCTACATTAAGCTTCCAGCTCAGTTTACAGTCGAAGGACTGTCCCATTTATGGAAGGAAGGTTAAATTATAGAATTTTTTGGGGGTTGGTTCTTGGCCCATCCATAATTTAGAATTTCACTAACTGTGGGGAGGAATTTGTCGGCACCTATAAGAAGCCCATCATCCGCGTACGCAGGGGTTTTTATTACCATCCTTCTTAGGTTCAGAAGCATTACATTAATAACAAGGGTCTTCAGAAAAGGTGATGTCACTCCCCTTTGAGTAATGCCCCTTGAAGTAGTGACCCTCAATACGGTGTTGCCTATTGTTACATTGATGTTCTTGTCGCGGAGCATAGAGGTTTTCATGTTCGTGGGTGACGGACTAGCTCTGACATTTTATAAGTTTCTACTTGCAGCGGGAACGTTAACATTATTGAAGGCTCCTTAAATGTCGAGGAAGATAACTAATGTGTATTCTTCATCATAGATATGTTTTTTAACCGTGCTAACAACTTCATGCAGGGCTGTTTCCGTGCCTTTAACTTTTGTATTGGCATACTGGTTTGAGGCTAGATCTTTTGGGTACAGCTTCCTACGTTTAGATAGATATGGGCGGGATTACTTGCCTTGAGAATTCACTTCCCTCCAGTATTTTGGCATACATCTACATAGAATCTATGGAAATGTGCGTCACTATCTATTACTGATGATGGAGTCGGAGTGCATCCAGAGAAGCGAGCTTCTAGCAAACGACTCAGAGTCTCGGTGTTGGATTTCGTGTAACTACTATCCAGATACAACAAGCATGTACGTATAGCGATTTTCTCGGTCGCTCGTAGTTGACTACTGCTTGGTTATCATTACTAAGCTGCGTGAGGGCACTATTTAAACCCTAGTTCTTGTTTCATTACATGAGTTGGCCTTATAGCTCACCGAATTGGTTGAGTTCAGTGCTCTAATTTCGCTTTGAGTTATCCGAGTTTCCTGGATGTCAAAATCTTCCTTATTTAGCGCTGGCCACCTTACTAAGGTGAGGATTTATTTGGATTATCCACAGCATTCCGGCCCGCCATCTCCCACGATTTCCTTCATAGGGCGACTGTAAAAGCTCTGATTTTACATTCTGTTATCCCGACCTGGAACATATATTTGGTCTTGCGAAGTAGCGCTATTAACTTGTGGCTAAATTTAACACAATTTCCTTTGCATACTGCCAGCAACCGGCCCACGTTTAGAGGAGTTCTTGCTCGTGGCTGTTCTTGGTTGCATGGCAACAATCGCTGCCAGGTTAGCCTTAGACAGCTATCCATCCTAACTTACTTACTCAGCCAAATCCTCTTCAGTAAGCACGGTCATTTGCCAACCGTCCCCAGTTGCGCGCTGGAAGATCAGGTAAGCTTAAATTTTCGCGCCACCTAAGTCGAGCCCTTCCTATTCTGCGTCGTCCCTTCGGATAGCAATCGAAGGCTCTTTGGATCGGAGCTTTAACATTTATTCCATCTATTGTACATGCTTCAGACATCAAAGGCGACTGATGTCCACTTTTCTGACCAGATTGATGTCGCTGTAACGTTCGTGGAGTTCGTGGTTCTCATATCTCTTCCGCAAAAGCTCATTAACGCAAATGGAGCTAGAAATTACTCCAATAATCTTGTGCTCAAAACGATCAAGGATATCTTCATCTATCTGCGTTAAGATCAATGCGCCGGAGAAGTGGACTGGGTTGATTGGGGTCTGAAATTCATTTCTTAATTGCCTTCTTAGGACATACAAACACCCATCAGTTATTGTGTCAGTCTTTGTTTGATTTCTGATGAGGCTTAGACTAAAGCCCTAACTCTTGTATATCGGAGTCTTGGCTTTTATTATGACGTTCTAGCTGATTTGAGGACTAGAGACTCATGTCTCTCTAAAGGGGCCTTCTTTCATATGACGGATAAAATAGACTAAAGTTCAAAATCTTTAGACATTCCTTATTTAGGTCAAATCTTGGAATGAATTGGCTTATGCTTGCAAGTTATTTCCTGCTGGTTTAAATAGTTCAGTAGGTGGGGCGTAGTTAGCGTATTTAAACTTGAGCTCTAATGTTGCTAACCTTACTTTATTCTGGTCGGGTGGACGAACCAGAGTGTTGTGTCTTAAGTAGCACTTCTCCACTTCTCCACACCATTTGGGAGAAGCCGATGTTCTTCAAAATTGTTGGGGAAATATCCCGGCCTACACCCATATAGGACACAGGAGATGTAACTCTTATTTTTGTTGAAAATTGTGTTTAGTGACGAGGCTCAATATTGGCCCAATACTTTTGGCATAAGAGCTACCCAGAGGTTGCTGCACTGCGGTTTATGCAACCTTTCTGTAGTATATATGGATATAAACCATCGGTGTTTGAAGCCCTCACGGAAAACAACAGCTTACTTGATGGCCTCATCCGTCATCATAACTGATGACAGATACCAGCTACGGTGTGTTGTGTTACTTTTGTCAGTTACAGAGCTTCTGCGAAACGATCCTGTTGTTCTCCGGTTCTGATAAAGTCACGTGGAAAGCGAGTCTCTACAATGGATCAGGGAGTCATTGCTTTCGGCTCAGACCTAGTTTCGCCCTCTTGTTCCAGATGGGGACTTTGTATCTGACTTGGAATTCGATGTACTTGCGGTTTGAAAAGGAAGTTTCCTATAGTGCTTTCCAGCTGGTATTCACATTAGCGTACCTTTTGCAAGCTTTAAGTTGATTACTTTCCATTTCGTAACAAATGTGGACTAAGAGCTAAGCAAGCACAACACTAATCAATGAGTTCCGTCACTGCCTTCGTTAGTGGCAGTAGTACCGAATACGGAATTACTGCTATTCTTCGTTTGATGCCAATGTCAGTAGCAACCAAATTTTGGTTACATAATTGTGTAAGTTTAGTCGGCACAAAAAAGGAAGTTGTCGAACTTTCTGATTGCTCGTCTTTCCAAATCTGCACGCTGCGATTGAGGATCTGCACGGCGATTGCTCGGGAAATTGCTGATTGCCCTATAACTTGCATTGGAGCAATAATCAAGTTCGTAGTGTAGTGCTTGCTCTACCTCCGAGTGGTGGTACCCGGTAATAGCATGAGTAATCGCAAGTGCATGCTTGATCAGTATCACAATACTGGCTTATGCCGTTATAGGGCTCACGACCTTATACGGAAAAGATAAAAAAAAATGTGGCCTTGATAAACGACTAAAGCTCACTGACCTTCAGATCTTTACGTGGAATGTTCGGGCCCTTAAGAAGCCAAGTGCAACCGAGCAATTAGTAGAGGTCCTTGACCGCTATCATTCAGATAGCTAACTCTGATATCTACTATGGTGATTGCTATAGAGAACAGAAACAGCACTTATCCGGATGTGGATTTGTCATACGCGGCAGACTAAGGGCAAGAAGTCTTGAGCTTCCGAAACGTGAGCAAGCGTCTTATGACAATCCGTATCAAGGCTATATTCGCTACTGACGCCAAGAAAGAATGTTTGTACGAGCTCCTCGATAAGACGTACTCGTATGTATGACCAACGTCCGAAGTAAGAAGTTAAGTTCGTACTAGGCGATCTTAACGTCAGGATAGGAAAGGACAACATCTTTGGTAAAACAGTTGGTAGTAAGCATAGTCTTCAAGGGGACATGGCGATCTCCGGATCATGAAACCTAAGTCAAACTGATCATTTTCCGATCGACGTAAGGCATGCCTCCAGTATTCTGGACGTGCGAACTTTCCGGTCAGCTAACATTGACTCAGATCAATATCTTGTTCCAGCCAAGGTGAGAATGTGAATCTCTAAAGCGCCATAACAAAGAACAATTACTGTGAGAAGATATAACAAAGAAAAGCTGAAATCGCAATGGACCGTCAGAATCTTCACCGAACGCATATCCCGAAATCTCTCAACAACTTCTATGCCATCATCATCAAGTAACGAAGATCAGTTGAAGACCAGTTGAAGACCAGTTGAAGACCAGTTGAAGACCAGTTGAAGACCAGAAATCCCTGGTTTGATGAAGAACGCCGGAGAATATGAAGTTAAACAAGAAACGTACAAAGCTGGCTGTAATGAAGGATGCGAACTGCTCATGAGCAGAAGAAACGTGAAGAATATCGACTTCTTCAGTAGAAGAAAAAAGAGCACGAGAAGCGGGCAGTCGAAGATATTGCGAGATTGTACTTCGGGAATGACGTACTCTGGTAAGATGAACGTCTCAAGGCAAGAAGATCCGTACAGAAGCCTGTAGAGATGAGGATGGAAACCTTGTAATAGAGTCACAGTCGATGCTGAGAATATGGAAACACTTTTTCTGCAGACTGTATAATGGCGAAGAAGCTCAACATGTCGCCGTCAGGCAGAATAGACCATTCAACTTAGACGATGATAGTCAAAACTATCGCCCACCTGACCAGGACGAACTATGAATAGCAATATCTAAGCTAAAATCCAATAAATCAGCTGGATTTGACGGCCTTGTGGAGAGCATGCACCAACCCATTTCTCAGATCTGGTCAGAAGAGTGTGTGTCTGATGAATGGAATCTAGCATTCTATAGCGATATGAGTCCACATTGCATACAAGATCTTATCTGCCATATTGTGTGAACGTCTGAAACCTTTCGTCAATAACCTGTTTAGACTCTATCAGTGTAATTTCAGGCCAGAAAATTACATAATCGACTAATTTTTCACACTTCGGCAGACTCAACAAGTCCAAATCGATACCCACCATATTTCTATAGATTTTAAGGCTGCATATACCAGCATTTAGAGAGATGAGCTACATGGAGCCATATCTAGGCTTGGCATCCCTGCTAAACTCCTCCGTCTGTGCAGAATGATGATTAAGAACGCTCGCTGCTCCATCAAGGTCGGTAACGACTGAAACGAGTCCTTTTATGTCAAAAAAGGTTTTAGACAACGTGAGTAGTAAGACTCTATCCCGAAGAATTAAGGAGATTCTATATAAGACCTTGATCATTCCAGTCCTACCTTAGGGCGGAGAAGCATGAAAGCGGATGAAATCTATTGAAAAATATTCGGTCTCGTTTGCGTTGAGGGGCTTTGAGGAGAAGGTTTAATGACTTGTAGGAGCTGTACGGCGACATTGACCTAGTCAGAAAACTGCGCATCAGTCGCGTGAGATGGCTAGAACTTGTTGACCGAATAAAACCAAATGCTCCGGAGTAACCCGGAGGGATAACGCAATAGAGGAATACCTCAATTTAGGGTGCACAGGTAGCAGCAGAGCTCAATCGATTTAGAGTCCGCAACTGGAGACAGTTAGCTAAGTTAGAATGAGTTCCTTAGCTTACTGGAGAGGCTAGTTAGTTAAAGCCCAGGTTCACGCCGAACTGTAGTGCCACCTAAGTAAGTATTCCAAAGTAAAGACCGTGTTTTGTCTTTCCTTAAGATTTTCCAGTTTTTCCTTCTCTCATTCACATTATCGAATAGTTGATTCACGTACACATAGCACACTATAAGCTTTACCAAGATATAGATGTTATTCAAAAAGCTTGGATGGGCTGACTACCCTGGCTTAACAGTGCTCCAGCTTAAAGGCGAATCACAGCTCTAAGATTTGAGACGAAATCCGATAAGCCGCCTCGAAGTTAAATTCGTTTAGATACCGAAGTACTTATCATAAGTGGCCAAGCTAAATGGCAGTGTTATGAATAAGACCGACGAAGATGAATCGTAATGGAGACTTTTGTTGCATAGGGCTCAGTTCTGCCCCGGATTAAAGCGCTGTCAAAAGTGGAGTACGTCATGATTCACCAATTTTTTATTTGTCCAAATTGAGTAGATTTACTTCGATATCTGACTGTGATTATCACTTTGAATGAGATAACCGGAAAAGGTATGAAATCGACACATGAGTACTTAAGCCGGACATCTGAGGGGTAGTTCAAAAGTCACTCCACTCCAAGATGACAATTAAATTTGCATTAAAAAACCAAAAATGACACCAGTTTTATCAGCTTTCTACGTCTTTCAATAGTTGATGTCAGTTTGATTTAGATCACAAGTACCAATCGATGTTATCGTCTCCCATCAGCTGTCACATACAATAATTACGGTAGAATTTAAAGGTTTGTATTCCAATGAAATTAATTCTTTTCTGCATCTTTTGTGTATTGTTATGTGTTAAATATTATAGAACTTGTGGTTATAAATAATTTTAAGGCGGTTATAGCAGGATCATTAATATCAGCTCAATAATGCCATCAGGTGATAGCACTGGAAATCTCAGCGGATTATTGTTTTGGTTTTAACCTTGAATTATATTGCCTGTTACTGCAGATACGAATATTTTTGTCATAAAATCTCTGAACCAGAAATTTGATCAAATCAATTAAATAAATCAATAGAACCACTTAAATGTTGGACCAGAATGAAGAGGTCGGGTTTTATTGTTAACAAAATACGTATGTAGTTTCAATGCCAAAAGAATTAACGTTTACTGTTGTTAATTGAATTATTTGTGGTTATTCAGGCAAATCAAATCAATCAATTAAGATAAGGGAAAGGAAAATAAACCAGACGTTTTCAATGGAAAATCGACGTCAAATCGACAAATAAGGTGGCTGGGTAAGGTCTTATACTTAAATACAAATTATTATGTCTGACCAAACACTAATCAAATCGCTAAATTGTTATTGAGTAAACGTACATATGCTCGAACTAAGCTTGATTCCGTATTTAGAATTATTAAGAATAAGGCAATCCAGTTCGAATTTTACAGCCGAAAGTGTTCATTTAAGTCCACCTTTAGAGAAGGGTTTTCACCAAATTTGTTTTAGGTAATGAAGGTCCTTAAATATATTCTAGGTATCTTCAAAACGAGCCGATTTAGGCATGCTATTTTTGTAGCAATGCATTGAAATAACCCTACATCAAATCTCTTTAAAAAAAAAATTAAAAAGTACTGGTCCTCTTGTGGAAACTTGCGGAACTCCTCTTTATAGAAAAGATCAAACTACTGCTGTAATAAATAGAATTTGTACTGAAAATCGGAATCGGCTTTATATGCATACCAAGGATTCGGAAACAGGCAAAAATCAGCCCAGTGGGCACTCGACTGACAAACTGACATTGCGAAAACATCCAATTTTATGGATTTTGATGGAAGTTTTAGCCTTTGCCTTGACTATTTGCAAGTAAGACTCAGTAAGACTTCTACTTTTATCGAAATTTAGTGCTACATATTTTTCTCACATATCTCCATTATTACTATCCCGATTGTGGAGTTAGCTTAATTCGCAAATCTTGAGACCATGATACACGCCGCTTTCCAGTGAAGCCGATATCTCGGTAATGCTTTTGAGCTCAAGTGACACAATTGTTTGTTCTCCAAACCTCTGCTAGAATTCTAGCTTCTATTGCTTTTTGTATGAGATTGAGCTGGAACTGGGGACTTCCGCGAATATAAGGCCGATACATATTTATTCACTGAACTATACCCCAGCAAGAATAACTTGCCAAAATACAACCTGGGAAGTTTTCAATACAGAAATTGAAGAGAATGTTGAATGTACCATTTAAATGCGCAATGAATTTCAAGTCGAAGGTGACCATCTGGTCATGCAATACTCCCTATCAAAGAAAACAAACCCACAAATTGCAGCCCATATTATGTGCCCAAAATAACAAAAATAAAATAAATAGAGCGTAAGATGTGACAATAAAGGCGCAATCTATACCGGAGAACACATTTGAATCATTCGTTAGCCCTGTTACTTTCCTATTTCAATTTAAATTAAACAACGCCATTACGAGTATTTGCTTTGGCAAACTGTAAAAGGCACTGAAAGACTGAACATTTTTTCCCGATTTTTTTTTTATAATAACCGCGCTCAAGAGATTTTGTGTTCTTAAGATATTTACACACAGCGTAGGTACTCGTAGAAGAAAATTAGCGAGCAGAGAAAGAAAGATATCGATGCACGTTGGTTTTGAATGTTTGGAGGCTACAATGTCTAGGAGTAAAGACCTCACCAGGGCTGTCCAAATTGAGTTGTTTGGCTTAGGGAAAAAGCAAAATATTTCAGAGTACAATGGTGGATGTTGCCCTCGAACAACCTAATGGTATAAAATGGAACAGGTGTAACGGTAATAGTTTTGAAGGGCCGGAATGCTACTGACAATTTCTTTGGAGCATTGGTTATGGTAACAGGTGACTCAAAATTAATCACCTTATCGGAAGATGGTATAATTTTTGCAAACGGCGTCGTACGTTAACCATATTTGACATTTGTGAACTAGACAGCTGCCGTAAACAAACAGCGCCATACTCTGCAAGACCGTAGAATAATTGTGACGATGTTTTTGAGCAATAATCGGTCGGTGGTGTTAGGGCAGCGTGAATTTCGACATCGATTTCTTAATCACATCGCGCCAACTGGGCAAACATTCCGGCGCTTAGCTAGTCGACTCGAATAGAGTGGAACCACAGGAGACCACGTAGGGTGTGGCCGCCACCGGACTGGCCGTGCAGCCGAGACTATCCGATGTTGCTGAGAACGAAGGAACATCAGCCAGACGGCGAGCCACGCAATTGGACGTCACTATACGGACCCTACAGCGAATTTTAGTGAAAGACTTACACATGTTCCCGTAAAATGTGCATACAATGCATCAGTTAATGCCTCCTAACCGTCCGTCGCGTGTGAATTACTCCTCAATTCAACAACGAAGAGGGCGATTTTGTGTCGAAAATCATCATGAGCGACACGAGGCGCATTTCCACTTAAGGAAAATCTTCGCTTCTGGGGCACTGAAAATCCGCGTGTGGTGCACGAAGAGCCATTATATCCACTGAAAGCCACTGTGTGGTGCGGCGTTTACGGGGGAGGAGTGATTGGGCCGTATCTTTTTGGGAACGCCATTGGAAATATGGTCACTGTTACTGACGAACGCTACAGGACCATGATAAACGGCTTCTTACTGCCGGAATTGTTTGAGCGGGGCTTGGTGAATATGTAGTTGCAATAAGATGGTGCAACCGCACACGGAGCACGAGCCGCAATGGATATTATGAATGAAGCCTTTCCTAGTCGCGTAATCTCCGGTTTTGGCGATTTGGCATGGCCAGCAAGATCGCCCGATTTAACCATCCCAGATTTCTTTCTTTGGGGCTACCTGAAGTCGCGGGTTTATGCCAACAAGCCTCAAACAAGTATCGCAGCCGTTAAAAAGAATTTCGACAGGAATGCGAACAGTTATCACCGGAAATCTTGTGAAAAGTCATGCAAAATGCGATAAAATGGGCACAAATGTGTATCAACACTGGCGGCAGCCACTTGGCAGATATCATCTTTTCCACTTAACAAAAACAATTGTAAAGGTCCAAATAGAGGTTTCCGTTGCTTAAAATCATTCTTTTTTATTTAATAAAAAAGTAATTCAAAAACAAAATTGAATGATTAATTTTACGCCATGTGGTATTAGAAAGGATATTAATTGACGGGGCAGCACTGACGGGAAGTATGCGTTTAATCGCAGAATTGGTAATCCTATCTAGCCGTGTAGATATGTTTAGGGAGTTCCTGACCAAATGTGGGCACTATGATCCAATAATGACATAGCTCTAGAGTTCTGGATGTTCCAACGTTTCGAGAAGCTTTTATCTATTTGGATCACTACTTTTTTGTGGCCAAAGTGTGGATGAGCATATTTTGTTTCATCGCCCAGCTTTTTTCAATCCTCGGTTGGGACACTCAGTAGCTTCTTCTTTCAAGAAATACTTTCCCACCACAAGTGTCGAAAACCAGCAGCAACAATGACATTAAGCCCCCACGAAAATCGTCTGTGATATGTTGGGTTTCTTTCAGTTACACCAGAGAAAGTCCTGGCTTTATTATACGAGTAGATGCCGAATTGTGTGCCTTAATATCAGACATATGGGGTGGCAATGCTCGTAATATCCACAACTCGGTAAGAAAAGTAGAATACTGCTTTCTCTTAAAGACAGAAAAAGTTGATGAAAATTTTTCGGTTAAGGTCGACAAGATGGAATACGCGCTGGCCCTTTTCATCGATATTGAGGATGCTTTCGACAACGAAACCTCTGGCGGCTTGCGTAACTCGGCCCGACAATAGGGCCTAGATTAATCACTAGTTTTGTGAATAAAGGCAATGCCGATGAATAGGATACTGATTGCGGATGCTGAATGTAATACGTATAAACAGGAGTTGCCAGCAGCCAGCAAGGCGGCGGTCTGTCTCCACTGCTATGGCACATGTTGGACGACTCAATGCTTAAGGTTCTTAATAGTCCTGACGTCTATGCTCAATCATATCTAGAAGATGTAAATATTTTGTCGATTGAATCGAGTGTAGAGACTATTTGCTCTAAAATCCAGGCAGTCCTACGCGGAATCGAAATGACCTTTCAGTCAATCCTCTTCCAATTGAGGTTGTTCTCTTTACTAGAAGGAGGAAGCTGACTGATTTACCTCATTTGGTCTTTACCAGGATCAAATTCTCTAGAGCACTGTCAGCTTTCTGACAGTGGAAAGGAGCTGTCGGCAAGACATGAGGCCTGTCACTGAGAAGGTTCCTTTGGATCTACACGGCTATAATATCACGTAAATACATTATTGCTTTTGTAGCCAGTTTCCAAAGAACGGTCTGTTTCGACTACATGACTGACTCTGCTCCTGACGCACTGACGAATCTCCCTACGCTTGATATTCATATCATGGGCTGCACTCTCAAAGCCATCTTCCGTTTAAAAAGAAGTGGTCTTGGGACAACATGCGTTGGAGCTGTGGTGACCTTACAAGCCGACGGTCTTTTAACTCTGGTCTTATGGACACTGCGTCTGATGCTATGATATCAGAACTCCTGCTGTAGAAAAAAATACGAAATCCACTCCCCTGTTCCCAGGTGGTTTCGATCAGGAAAAAAATGTGTTCGGTCTTCACGGATAACTCCAAAACTGATCTGGGATGCGGCACTCAGAGGTTTCTACAGGACGCCAACCCTAGATTTCACTCCTCATTAGGAAAACTTACGTCCGTCTTCAAAGCGGGATGTACGCAATCTTGATAGCAACGAGTTATTTTTTGAAAAATTAGTGGAGCGTGCGAATTATTTGCATCTGTGCCGACAGCCAAGCTGCTCTTAGAATTTATATATAGCTGAACCGTCTCACGACTTCCAAATAGAACTGCGAGACTTCACTGAAAGCAGTCCGAAGGCTAAATTCGCTGACCAGAATCTACGTTGGATCTGTCTACGTCATCGGTTAGGGCTTCCATTGACATTTGTGTTTTACATGACCATAACTGAAGATGGCATGGCCCTCCAGGTTTCCGGAATTAAAGAATTGCGTGGAGCTCAAACATTAACATCAAATGCATTGCCCTTCAATATTCTGTTCTCGATTACGCGGAGAATACTGACACTACTGCAGCAGAGACGGCGATAATAAGTTCAGCGGTAAATCAAGGCGGAATGAAGGTTATGCTGTTGGCGAAAAAGGATGCTGACACCGTCATATTGCATAATAAATTGCAATATGCAGATACTCGTATAAGTTTGAGGGCTATGGTGATATTTAGGTTCTATGATTTATAAGACCAGGCTGGAAACCAACGGGAAAATAAAGGTTCTCTATATAGGACCTTAGTCATCTCAGTCTTATTCCATAATGCAGAAACAAGAACTTTTCATGGATAGATAAGACCAAGCTAGCGACAACTATTATTCATTTGGTATCAACGCTGTGGAAGAACTTGGGACAAAGGCGTCTCTAAATAGCTGCCCTTGTTCTTGTTAACTTATTCGAGGTCAAAGATAATCATGAAAGGCTTCATTTCACAGACTTGTACCCACACACTTAAGTGGATAGATGAACTTGTACAAGACATATAATGTTTGCTAGCACTTTTGACCTGATTATCGATTTTACAAGGACAGAGTTCTAGTGGGATGCGTCATGAGAGCCTCTCAATAACACATTTTTATTTCAATATCCACAAGAAATTATATGTTCACGTAATTGTGTAGTAACAACATCGCGAGCAAGAATATGTATGATGCATACGAAGCAATTTGAAGCCGACATAAATTACAACCAATAAATTTTACGCAAACGCATAGATAAACCAAATAATGTTCAATGGAAAACGCAAAAACCTACCAAGTAATGGATGAAAAATACCTCATCGCCGTATCCATGAAGTTGATTCTTGACCTAACACCATAAACTCTACTATTGTGGAACCGCAACACATGAGAATTTCAAAGAAAACTATGAGTGAACTGTAATGCAGGAGACCCATTAACCGAAACCTCCTTTCTAACATATATTTTGATGAATCAACAGATACGTAGATACATCAAAAAGTATGTATCTCATCGGAGATATGATAAATTATGAAAAAACAAAGAAAAAAAATTATTATAATGGTGGAATGGTTTTATTCATGTTCACTAACCGTTTACATGAACATACCACAAGGCAACCAGGTGTAGGTGTTTTACTATGGCTCGTATATTAGGACAACAACGACGCATCCTTGAATGACTAACTGTTTTTTGAAGACATTCTTGGAGAGCCTTCCATAATTTCGAACAGGAGGTCAACAGAAGCTTTCACACATCTAAGACGTTAATAGCAGATTGTGGTTCTGATCCGGGAATTCATTGTCAATAGTCCTTTCTTACAGCGTTCGTTTCAAACATACTGGACACGCTATGGCGAGGATTTCCGGCGTCTGTCACGTCAGTAAAAGATAGATAGCATCGTGATTTTTCACCACTTCAATTGAAGCCTGTAGGGATGTGTAGCTTAAACTAAATGTAAAATCATCCCAGTCAACAGTGGGGATATGTCACAAAGTAAATAATCCACTGGCGTTAAAGCGCATGATCTTAGTGGTCAAACGACGGGTCTATTTCTTGAAATGAGTGTATTGTCAAATCTTGTTTTGAATAAAGCGAGGCTGCCGTTGGTAGTGCGGGCAGGATGGCAGCGCCATCTTGTTGGAACAAATAATCGTTGTCCCGGTGTCTATTAACAGTAACTCTTGATTCGGCCTCATTTTGAAGAAATAAGAACCAAAGGTGCCACAGGCATATAATCCGCATCATAGGGTAAATTTTTCTGGACTCAATGGCATCTGGT
The DNA here is from genome assembly GCA_963966105.1 of Volucella zonaria. Lineage (NCBI taxonomy): Eukaryota > Metazoa > Arthropoda > Insecta > Diptera > Syrphidae > Volucella > Volucella zonaria. The sequence goes on from OZ014534.1 coordinate 50,373,108, forward strand.
GAGCTTCTTGAGGATTGTCCTCGGTTAATCACAATTTAACCTCATCGCTGTACAAAATTTTAAGGCGAAAAACTGGCTCAACTTCCACTTGCTTTACAGCCGAATCACTGAATATCCGAAGCAATAAACGGTCACTCGGCTTTAGCTCTGGTACCAATTGGATCTTATAAATCTTGAGACCAAGATCTTTCCGCAAAGTTTTCCAGATAGTGAATGGACAAAGGCCAAATTGCTCCAAACGGGGACGAATCGATAAATTGGGTTCCTCTTCAATACAAGCTTTTACAACCGGTGTGTGGGTATCTAAGAACGTGAATTAGGTGCATGCGAAATTGTTCAATAATTCGATAAATACTCGTAGCAAGATCAGATGGCCGATAATGTCTACCGTAAACTTTTAAAAGTGCTCTATAAGTTTCGCGAACAGAGTTCCAATTTGGAAAATACATTTCAATGATCACATTGAAAATAAATGAAATTTCGCAGCTTAATGTGACAGCTGATTTGACATTTAATCCCCATTGATAAGTCTGGCATTGTCCTCATTCGATTTGAAGCCGCAAAGATACTATTGGCTGACGGCAGAGTTGATGCATGTTCTACAGCATTTTCCATGTGTTTTCTCAAAACTGTTGGTGGATGTTCTCCTTTTGGCTCGCCAAAGTCTTGTTGTTTCAGAAAAATACGGATTCCGGTATATCTGGAAGCGGTAATTTTACCCAGATGCAATTAGGAAATCATCCTAAGGGTTTGAAAGGGTTTGGTTTTGATTGACAAACAATAGGCGGTGCCTTGCTTGCAATTAGTATTCAAACATTTTCAAGTTTTCCACGAAAATTTATCGTAAGGACGATTTAGTGATTCTCTATTTCTTAGCTCGTCGGTTTTATATTTGATGGTTCCTCTTCGACATCGAACAAATGTTTCACAGTCATGCTACTGTTCCATTGGAAGCCAGGCATCTTGAGGCGAGCGTCTAAGCACCGCGATAGGTGCGGCCAAAGAATCGATAATGAAATTCAATTACTCTACTTAATTGGCTCCCGACCTGGAAAGAGCCTCTATTTCGGACTCTCTTCGATCCTGGACACGCTGTTTCCAGTTGTACATACCACCGAGACAGAGCTTCGTGCAAGCTGTAATTTGAAGACCCAACATTCGGCTCCATATAGCAGAACTGGCAGGATCAATATTTTATTGAGTATTCCGAGTTAGGAGTTGTGAGTCCTTTTGTTTCGCTAAACCGATGTCGCAGTGGTTGGCTGGCCTCCACTAGGCTGTTATTCGTCGAGTTTATGGTTACACCAAGATAGGTAAACTCCTTAACCACTTGGAAGTTACTATTGTCGATAGTGATGTTTTGTCCAAATCGTATCGACCGTTTTTCAATTGACGTACGATTATGGGCTCTATGATGGCGCACCGGGTGCGACCAATAATGTCTATGCTGTCTGCATATTCCAGCAGGTGGACAGATTTTTTGAAGATAATGCTTTCCGTGCTGACACCTACCGTGCGCATTATATGTTCCAGCATTTGATTGAATAAATCACAGCGTCACGCGGCAGAGCTGTATGAGTTTTGCCGGTGTCCCGATTTCGACCATCACCTTGTAGAGCTTGAGACGTTGAATGCTACAATTTTTTTCAATTTTAAATTCATTGGTCTTTTTCAGGATTCTACTATTCCCTGCGTTTTGGTGAATAGGTTTTCCTCTCTGTTTAAAAGAGCCAGTGCTCCGGGCTGGAAGCCATCTGCCAGTGACTTTCCTAACAAAAAAAAAAAAAAACACCCGGATACTGTTCCTAATGCAGGGTTCTTCAATATTCTGCCCTAGGAGGTTGAGTAGGCCATTTTCTTTTTACACAGGATCTTTTTTCTTCCCCTATTCTGGCGCGACACTCTTCCCTTGTTGCTCTGGTTTTGTGTTGCTTTTTCTGTAGGTGAGCTTTTTCTGACACATTTTTTCGGCATATCATCATTATACCGCAGTGTATGGGGTCTCGACGACCTCCTTGATGCTGTTGTGATAAATCTGCAGAGATTGTTGTCGTTTGTGGATGTTAAATGCGCAGCGAAGAGTAGGCGCTAGCTGTTTTTTTTTTTGGCGCTTTGCAGCTCATCCATGAGATAGTGTCAGAGAAAAACACGCCCGATGCAACGAATTTCTGCATCGTTTGCCTAATCCACAGGAAAAGAGACCCTTTAAAACGTATCCCCTAAGCATCATCAGTGCAGTTTTAGGCCAGGGAAGTCCACCATCGATCGAATATTCACACTGCATCAGATCTTGAAAGAGATCCGGGAATTTCAGATCGACACTCGCCTATTCGTCAACATCAAAGCCTCATCATCGCTGTCGTCGTACAAATGGACGATCAGGTCGTGCAGAGTGACGTTCGAGATTCCTTACTGCTCCATCAAGGTTTGTAATGCATTTATCGAGACCTTCAATGTCTGAAATACAATTTAACCGCTGACAAGAATTTCGTGACAACGTCCTTGAGTTTGGCATCTACAGTGTGGGAGATCTTGCCTTCCGAAGCGATTTGGTTAAGAAGACCTTGTTCGGTGGTCTTAATGTGTTGTAAGAATTCCTTTTCGAATTTTGTGATCTTAGCTGGGTCCATCTTGTTAAAACGACCACAAACACTGCAGTAGATGACTGCTGATCTTCAACTTGATCTTCAATGGATATTGGCACGTATTGTCCTTGTTTCAACAATTCAGTTAGACGAACACCATGATTCAACAATTGTTGAGTGGGAGCATCCAAATCGGAACCGAATTGAGCGAAGGCAGCTACTTCACGATATTGAGCGAATTCTAATTTCATGGAACCGGCGACCTGTTTCAAGACCTTAGACAATGCAACGCGCTGTCGTATCATTTTTAATATCACCCTAGAGAGAATCGTGCAAAAGTTACTGGCCAACAAAGGGGCACGATATTCTATAAGTACGCACAATTACTTGGATACCCGGATGACGTTGATGTGATTTGGCGGAAACAGCAAGCCATCAATTAAGCTTTCATGGGTAATGAAGCGAAAGTACTCAAAATGCGTCGAGAACAAAGGAGAAAAGCATACCTTACCCCGAGGTAATTAAGAACATCCTCTAGCTTGGCTGCGCAGTTAAAAACAGCAACGACACCGGGCAGAAATCAGATGTATATTTACACTTTCCAACCGCAATTCCTTTGAGATTAGGAAGCAATTGTGTAACAGAGCCCGGATCTGCACAGAGTCTTGCACCTTGCCGAAAACTAATGAAGAAGCACTTGGCCGGACGAGAGAGAGACACTGATGAGGAAGTACGATCACGATCTGTACGGCCTGTACAGTGACATCTGTCTATGGATCTTACATCTGAGACGGCTGGGTCATGTTGAGCGAATGATCGACACAGCTCCGGCCCGAAGGTTTTTCGAGTCTAACCCAGAGCGATGGTGCAGCAGAGGACGATCGAGAGGGGATCTCAACCAACTTGGAGTGCGGAACTAAAGGCAACTAGCGAGAGAGCGTGCTTCAACCAGCACTGTAGCGCACCTAAGAAAGTAAATATTTAACCCTTGAAACGATGATTTGAAGAAAAAACGGCAGCATTTGACCAAAAAGAAAGTGCTTTGCCATTAACATAATGCACGGGTGCATACATGTGTAGTCGCAATGGCCAAATTTCATAAAGTGGGCTACGAATTCTCCCGATTTAGTGGAAGGGACATCAACCATCTATGAATGCGCAACTCGAGAGTTTCATTTTATGTAGAGCCGGGTCAACTGCAGTGGCCTCTAAAGGCACTTCGATATCACATCCAGATGTGGACATAAACCTCCGGGCTGTGGATTCTTCAATTCTATCGTAGATAGCTGACGCAGTAGTGTATGACCTCCAAATGTATAACTAGAGGGAGTTATCCAAAAATCATGTTAGGTAGAGTCCAGCTTTTATACTCCTATGTAACTACAAATAAGTTGGCTTTGTGGATGACGTAGCTTGTTGAAATAGCCAATATTGAAGTGCGTTAAGACCTCTACTCTTCAATTTGTTACATGACAAGTGGTCTATAATAACGGAAAGCATAAACTATCTCGTGCTCTGACGACATGGAACTAATTGAGACTATTATTGTGAAGTTTTAAAAGTGTTTGTCGTTTTTTTATGTGACATCAAGAGCTGACAAATTGTAAATTCATTATAAATTCGGTGTTCTATTTTACTCGTAGTTTGCTTGGGTGTCTTTCATTTACCTTGTCCGTTCTCACTGAGTGAGTAACATTATTACGTCAGATTAACTCTTTATGTTGACATACTTCTTAAAATCACAACATGAGTTTCAAGTGTTGTGAAATACAATGGAAACGACAATAACCTACGTGACCTAAGAAAGAACAAAATGCTCGCTTCCATTGTAAGAATCCCCCCCCAACTAGCACGTCATTCGGATTCGCAAACCGACGCATGAAAAAGGGATGCCCTCCGCCCTTGGTTTCGGTTTTCCTCTTGTATTATTTCTCCGACTACCTAAACCAGTTTCCGGGAGATGTACCAAAGAATACCATTCTACGAGTACTCACTACAGTTTCTCCAGAATCCGATAAGTTTTTTTTCTTGTTCCACACATCGTAGTCCGTAACACAAAGAAAGGGAACAAAGAGAGTCGGTACAATCCAGACACATAACAAAGATACTCGTACATAAAATGCATCGTCCACTGGACAGAGAAGTGATACTTTACAAAATCAAGCCAAGCCTTGAAGATATTTCTAACCAAAACCAATCCAAGCAATATCAAGTTGTATTCAGTGTCAATTGCTTTATTAACTAAATTACAACATTTTCATTTTACAACAAACACTAAACAGAGACGACGCGCGGCGTCGTCGTTCTATTGTGAAATTTACAATCTTTTCGTCACGCGAATACCCACTCGTAATCGTATCTTAGGACCCAGAAGACAAAGCAAATCTTCACATAACATACCGACTGCAGACTTACAATAAAATATCTGTTGGGTTGTTTTCTGTTGCCATTTCTTAGATAAGTATAATTTTATTGCCAGTGATTCAAATAGATTCAAGAAATCACAAGCGAAATGTTGATTAGATACTTTTGCTTATGGGTTAAAGCAATAGAGCTGCCTAATTTGGTGTCGGCCGATGTGTCGTACAGTGGTCAAAATCAAGCGCAAAAAGAGGAGAAAATTCTTTTCAAAACAAAAAAAAAAAAAAAAAAAATGTGAATGGAAAAAATTTAGCAGATTTGAAAGGGCTATTTATGAGATATCGCGATACAGCGGTCGGTAGTCAAACCACTTCTAGTCAGTTCGAATTGGGGAAAATTTCCAACCATTGTGGCCTTACGTCATCATTTTGTTACTGACGCAGTTTCTAGGCGGCGATTGTGGCTGACTCATCACCATATGCTGATTCGATGTTTAGTTATGCTAGGGTTAAGACCCTAAGTGATCTTGGTCTTGTTGAAACCACATATTTTCCGGATATGACTGCTTTGCAAATGATGACGGATATTCACGACCCACTATTCTACTCGTATGATGAAACCGCACAAATCATAGGCAATTGTTTATCTTTGATGATATAACCGTTATTTCACTTCATAAATCATTGTATTTGTAGGCGCTATTACAGATCTTCCGATTCTGCAGAAATAGGTTCACTCAAGCTGCAAAATTTCTGGAGTTTTTCCATAGCTAAAAGTCAATTTTAGAGGTGGCATGAGCAAGAATAGTAATTTTGAGACGAGGTCTAGACTGTCTGCTGCAACTATTAGGCGTCGCTATCCGCTCGACAGAGGATGTTCCTGAGAAAGGAAAAGAGTTCTTTATCTGGAAAAGAATTTCCTCCTACTCAGAGTCCGTCCCGTAAAAACGGATGTCAAGTTATAAGAACTAGTCGATCCGTTGTGAAGGGGCATTACTAAACAGAATAACAATGTACATACCTAGATATTGAAAAGGCTATGTGTCATGCCTACTACTAAAAGCTCAACCTAAAGCACGAAAGACAGTGAGGGTTGGAGAAAAGTAATCACATTTGGATGTAAGGGATTGGATGGCAACCTCTAAGGCAATGGTTTGGTATCCAAACATTGATTTCGAAATACAGTGGACAGTAGTAAACGCGTCAGCTACTATGTGAAAACTCTGAATAAAAGGGCGGTTCATAATATGTCGAGCAACACTGTCCACGAGCTCAAATTTGAATATCTCCTAGATCAAGTGCGGACTCTTACAACTCATTTGAGGATATAAGAGTTTAAAGAAAAAGGTTTGTAGACTAGTTGGTTGAGATGGTTGTGTGTACCTTATTACTGCGACTACATATGGGGCTACTATGATAACCTTAAACAGGAGCAAGACATGCCTGATTCTTCTTTAGGTGGAAGCAATGCTATTGGTTGGCTTGCAGTGGCATACATAATGAGGTCGTGTAAAAGTTTACCAGTGATTTTTATTCGTAGCTTAGCCGCTATTATCGAGAAATACTTTATAAGAGGATAGTGCTCTGTCAGAAAATCCGTAATTTGATGAACCTGCCTTATACAAGGTGGGGCAAAAGCAATGTCATAATGTGAATGTGCCATCATTTATGCAAATGACGTCAAGTGTCTTTGTGCTTTGACATTTATGTTGTAGATAGATAGAGAGTTAGTTGACAATAAGCATTGGGGCGGTACATACCTGAAGAACGCGGAATTATTGTTACTGCTTATTTGACCAATTTCCAGTCAGTTGTGAATTTCGTTGTCGGCCTGCACTATGTGCGCGAACAATTTAGCGTTTGGCTGGCTGGAATACTAGGTCCATTAGAGATGTCAGAAGAAGTGGCCATTGCATTCCCTTAAAGTGACTGTTTGGTGTGGTATTTGCAGTGAAAAAGTGATTGGCCCTTATTTTTTTGAGGATGCCGACGGCACCACTGTAACCATGACTGGTGAGCGCTACAGATAGATGTTAATAGAGTTTTTTTTTGGCGCAAGCTGCTGAATTGGGTCTCCAGCATTGATGGTTCCAGCAGGACCGGCTAACCGCTCACACAGCTCGGACAACGATGGAGATTTTGAATCACCAATTGTCAGGCTATGTGATCTCCCGTTTTGGCGATTTGAACTGACCGGCCAGATCGCCAGATCTGACAGCGCCAGACCTTTTCCTTGGGGGCTTTTGAAATCTCGCGTTTACCATAACAAACCACAAAACTTGCAAGTCTTGAAAGCCAACATTGAAGAAGAAACCACCAATGTGGAGCCAGATGTTTTGCGAGCAACAATTAAAAGCGCCGTGAAATAAACATGAATTCGCATCAACTCAGAAGGTGGTCTTTTGATCGATATCATTGCTTCAACTTAATGTCATCAGTTTCATATCTTCTTATAAACTTTTCGTGAAAACAGAGCCCAATTGTTTTCAGATCTAACAAAACTGCAGCCAATCCACATTATGACATTACTTTTGCTCCTCCTTTTACTGAGATTCAGAAGTTGTTTCGGTATTTTTTTTTTGGACACAATTTGGGTAGGGAGTTTCCCTTATGTGTTAACACTTCCCTGTTGCGTGAATCTTTCAAGAACTAAGGACTCGTTTTCGCCGAAATAGGGATCAAAAGAAACTTAAGCAAAAAGAGATTTAAAACATCATATTGGGCTAACGAATATTGGGTGGTACCACATGATTTTTTAATAAAAATTTAAAAGCCAATGTTATTTTTCCGTAAATTTCTATTCAATCAAAATAGGATCAGTTGGCTTATATGACATTCTTCCATTCCTTTTTCGTGCTGAAGTGCTGAATTTTTGAGCCAATGATATCTTCAAAAGCTTTTAAGACCTCTGCTCGGTTCCGGAAGACCTTCTGAGGGCAAAATGAATCTAGACTGCGGAAAAGATGGTAATCCATTGGGACAATATCAGGAGAGTACGGTGGATGCGGAAGAATTTCAAATCCCAACTGTAACAGGTTTTTCACCGTTACTTGTGAGGTATGGGGTCTAGCATTGTCATGGAAAAGGATCGGACCGTACCTATTGACCAATGCAGGTTGCTTTTCAGCCAATTTGGCATGCAACATGTCGATTTACTCACAATATTTGATAGCGTTTATCGTTTCTCCTGGTTAAAGAAATGAAAAGTGGGTTGATGTCCACCAAATTGTCACCATAACCTTTTTTGGGTGGAAGTCGGGCTTGGGGGTGTGTTTTGGTTTTTCATCTGCATCTAACCACTGCAGTAAGATTATCATATAATATCTACTTTTCATCACAGGTGACTATCCGGTGCACAAACGGTTCAGTTTGGTTTCTGAATATAAGCGATGCGCAGATTTCCAGGCGCCGTAGTTTTTGGGATTCGTTCAGTTCATGGGGTACCCACTTATCGAGTTCCCATACACCGAGAAAGGTGTCGACTTATTGTCATTGGGGATACTCCCATGCTTTCTATAATCTTCCGCACCGATTTTGTTGGGCCCGCATCCACCGTTGCTCTTAAAACATCGTCGTTCCACTTCATTTTATAAAAATAGAAAATTTAACATTCTGCCACAGATGTTCACTCGAGAACTTCTTATTTCCGACTGAGTGAAAATCGGACATTTCATGTGGGACAACCCAATAGATATGCAAGATACACGAAAAATATGAAAAGTTCATCTCTCATCTATTGTTCTTACTCAATCACCCAGAAGATTTACCTCTGATGGTCTCACTTGGTTAACAGCTAGCTATTTCCAGAACAATGGTACCAAAAGGAAGCTCACTAAGGAACAGCTAAGGGGAGAGTAATCTGCTGTTCCGGAATCTGGTGACATTTGAACTGGTGATCAGAGATAGGACAACAATCTCATAGAATTGTATATTTCCGTTGCTTCTGGAATACTGTTAACGTAACCTCACACTTCCTGAAATGTATGTAAAAATTGCATATCATCCAAGCCTTCCAGTTCCAATTTATCAAAAAAAAATAAAAAATTGGTGAACATTAAGCGAAGCGACCACCCGAGAAAAATCGAACACATAGTGTTGCAGAATTCTATAAAAGTAATTTATTAGAATGTAAAATTAAACAATATAAATTGGAAGGTGCAGACATTGTAGAAGTCTCGTGTGTAATCTCTGGAGTTCGTTACAATTTTATATATATTTATAGATTGCTCAAAAGTACGGCTAATGCCATTTTAGACAAATTTCCTGGATTTCTGGAAGTACAAACTGGTAAAAATATAATTCTTATTGATAATTTAAATATTAACATTTTGGCTGATTCAACTGACGCCGATAATCTTCTCTCGATGGTTTCGATTCCGTGTTGACTCAACCTACACGTTTAGCTTCTTGTTGGGATCACATATTTTTATGGCCTCATAGGAACAATTATGTCAATATCCTTTCACTTGGAAATAAGTGATCATAATTTAACCAACATTCACCCAGAATTACGCAAACTTAGTCTAATAAGTCATAAAATTCACATTTTTTCCCTTAAAAGATGACTTAATTTTGGGTTTTAGGATGAAGCCTATCACGTACAGGATCCCTCAATTGCTCTTGATCTTTTTCTTGAGAAGTTAAGATATTAAATGGTTTGTACATTAAGATACTTATGATCTTTTATAGTATTTATTAATATACATCAGTTATAATAGTTCAAAATACTTAACTCTAATAACAATATTTGTCTTAATCTAAGTGTGAGATAGGATACAAGCAAGGCTTAAAGAATGAATAAAGAAAGGGAGTGGATAATGTGGGAAAGAATTTAAATTTAGATTGCATTTTTAAAATTAGTTGGATTTGAAATATTCTTCAATTGAGAGGGCAAAGAGTTTCAAAGCCTTATAGTATGAATAAAAAATAAACGTGACGAGTTAAGGTTATTGTAACGATAAGGAATGAGGTTGATGGTTCTTGAGGAGCGAGTAAAATTGAGTCTGTTAAAAAAGTAAGACGGACTTTGAGTTATAATAATTTTGTGCAAAAACATACAATTCCTGGCGTTGATATATTGTTCCAAACTACAACCAACCAAACCCCTGGCAAACACAGAAATATGGTCATATCTACGTATGCCATAGATATAACGCACCGCGTCGTTGAAGGCAACTTGCAGTTTTCGCTTGGATGAATAGTCAAGACAGCAATAGACCACCTCAGCATATGTTATGAGGGGTAGAACTAGAGACTGTACCAGCTTTCGTCTTGTTTCCTGAGGGGTAAAATAAGCACTGATCCACAATTTGCGAAGACATCCGTAGATACGACCCACGACCACATTTGTGTGATTGTAACCAGACAAATTTCGGTTGATAATAAAGCCTAGACTAGTGACAGAGTTCACAGCTTTAATTTTGTTATTGTTAAGGTAAACATCGGGAAGGAGGCAAGGGTCGAAATTATTTTTGTGAAATGGGTATTATTTGAGATTTTGATGGATTAAGAAGCAGCCCATTAGCTACAGACCAGGTTGCAATATGTTTTAAGTCTTCATTGATGAGAAGAACAAGTTCATTGAGGTTACCATAAGGCTTCGCTAAATGTAGTTGGACATCGTCAGCATAAAGGTGTACTGAAGTATGTTTACAGACTATTGGAAGGTCATTAATAAACATGCAGAAGAGTATCGGACCTAATATTGAGCCTTGAGGAACTCCCTGCCTTATTTCTTTCAACAGTGAAAAACGTTCCCCTTTGTGATCTGCTAGGGAGAAAACTACTGATCAATTTTACTGTTCTTTCGCTGAAACCAAAGTGATTCTTGAGCTTCCAACACAGAACTTTATGATTAACTTTATCAAATGCCTTAGAAAAGTCTAGCAAACACAGCAACGAAACATAACCCCTGTCATACTTCTGCCTTAATTCTTCAAAAAGGTTCACCATAGCTGTAGCATAACTGTGGTTAGCTCTAAAGCCAGATTGCTGAGCATACAACAAATGATTCAGTGACAAGTGTTTCGCTATCTGCTTTGCCAAAACCTTTTCAAAAACCTTTGATAGACAAGGTAGAATGCTAACCGGTCTAAAATCAATAGGAGAAGATGCATTTGTTTTCTTTGCTATTAGCAAAACTCTTGCAAATTTCCAGAGCTGTGGAAAAGTTGACGTAATTATGCACCAGTTGATTACATGAGCGAGATGGGAGACCATTTCAGGTAAATGGAATTGGAAAGCCATCCTCACCTATCGAATTGGACTTTATGGCTGTAACACATTGAGTAATTTCAGCTTCCGTGGCTACTTCAAAATTTTCAAACATTGATACAGAGCCTACACAGTCTACTGTTCGATAAGAAGTTGGGCTGCCAGCAGTGGGTCATCACCCAGGAAAAAATTATTCAAGTCATCTGGATCCAGAGCACACTGAGAGTTATTCCTTCCAACAGACATAGCGATTGTCCTTAGGTTGCTCCAAAGTTTCTTAGCAGAAAGGGAAGAATTTAGTTTAGAAGCATACAAGTTTTTCTTTGACGTACGCAGGACAGTGGTTGAGTAATTACGAGCCCCTTTGTATGTGGACCAATTTACATCAGATGGCCTACGCTTCCATTTACTGTATAATTTGTTCCTCGTCTTAATAGACCAGACCACCTCCGAAGTAAACCAAGGACATACTTTATTCTGAACTTTTACTGTTTTCATAGACACACATTCATCATACAATTTTAGTAGTATTGATTGAAACAGTCTTACTTTTTCATTTGGATCACCAGTCAATCGGCATTGCTCCCAAGGAGCAGAAAAAGTCGCAGCTTGAAGGACGTTAGCATCAATAGAATTAAAGTCTTTAAAAGTAAGAGTATCAGGGATGGCGGTTTTCAAAAAATTGATATCATAACAACAAAAAAGTAGATCATGGTCTGAAACATCGAATGAAAGTTGGTCAAACAAGAGAACGAGCGACGGACACGAAACAATTATAAGATCAAGAAGACTGGATACTTTATCCTTCGCAAAACGTGTAGGGTAAGTTGTGTTTACTAGATGCATTCCTACTGAAGAAACTGAGTCTTTCAACTGAAAGGCGAATTATATTTTAGAAGATCCACATTAAAATCCCCACAAATGATTAAGTGTTCATAGAGGGCGCGATATTTGGAAATAGCTGAGAAAAAGGGGATGACGGAGCTACTTCTATGATTATTATAAGTACAAGCCACTACACATTTGGTATTACAGTCGCGTAATTCAACTAGAATGTATCCGATTCCACTTCCAGTAGACTTGGTAACAATATCACATTTAATACAATATTTGATTTGCAATAAATAGCAACCCCACCACCCGTAGTATCAGTAACTCGATCGTTACGGAAAAGTTCATAGTTAGGAATCTTATAGAGCAACTCACTTATATCTGGCTTAAACCAAGTTTCACATACACAAATAACATCAACATAGGAATTGGAAAACAAGTACTTTAAATAATCTAATTTTTGATTGTTTAAGCTCCGCGCATTTAAATAACAGACTTTAAGTCCATCGCAATATTTTGAAAGAATATTTACCATTGTGTACGTTGATTTTTCATTCATACTGTTTTGGTGTCCCAACATGGTATAAGTAATAATTTTTGAATTCTGTGTTTTTTGTGTTAAGTTGGTAAGTCTGTTGTTGACATTCCCTCTAAATCTTAGCGTCATAGCTTGACACTTGCATAAGTTACGTAGCCAAGAGTACATCTCTCTCTGCTTGTGTTGGCGATTTTTAACAATTTTAGAAATGGATTTCAATTTGCAAAAACGGATTTAATGATGAGCGAACATTGGAAATGTTGGAAAAGTGTTTCGACAACGGCTCTCTAAAGAAAACGGCCATTTACCAGTGGCACGAGCGCGGCGGTTCAAAAGTGGTCGTGAGTCAATCGAAGATGATAAACGCATTGGCAGACCATCGACATCGAAAACCGACGAAAATATTGATGAAGTATGAGTAAAAGAAATGTTGGTCAATAACCGCAAATTAACCATCAGAGAGATAGTGGAGGACTTGAACATTGCCTATGGATCCGTCCAAGACATTTTGGTTAATGATTTGGGTTTCCGTTGTGTAGCAGCAAAGTTGGTGCCAAAGACCTCAATTTCATGCAAAAAAGAGACCACGTCGTTCTCAGTTAAAAAAGAAGGCAATGCTCACGATTTTCATGGATTACAATGGTGTAGTGCATCATGAATTTTTGCCAGAAGGCCAGACAGTAAACAAAGACTTATATTTGGGCGTTATAAGACGTTTGCGTGTAGCAATTCGCCGAAAGAGACAAGAATTGTGGGCACAAAACTCATGAATTTTCCACCATAATAACGCACCGTCGCGTCGCACAGTGCCATCATTATTCGTAATTTGTTGACGAAAAATGCAACAAATACCATCCAACAGCCACCGAATTCACCTGATTTGGCTCCCTGTGACTTCTTTCTGTTTAATCGAGTTAAAAAACCACTACGGGGAACGCGTAGGAAGTAATGGAAAAATCGCAGGAAGCACTGATGGACATACCGAAAACCAAATATAAAAAATGTTTCGAGGATTGGATCAAGCGCTGGCATAAGTGTGTTACAGTCGATGAAGATTATTTTGAAGGCGGCAATATAGACTTAGGTGAATAAACTTGTATCTCTAATTTTCTAAATACATTCCGGGAACTTTTTGATCGAGGTAGTACATAGCTGATATACTTGTCTATATTTTTAACTTAAGTGCGTGGTTCCCTAATAAATTAATATATGCCAATGTAATACGCCTTTTTAAAAGATGTAATAAAAAGATAAAAACAATTACTGGCCCATTCCCTTGTTCCCTTTAATCTTAAAATTATTCGAAAAAGCTGTTAACAGGCGAGTATTGAACTATCTTAAAAAACAAAAATTTTTTAGTCCTGCTCAATTCGGATTTATAGAAGGCCTTTGGGCAGAAGATGCCCTCTTGGAGTTTAGTTCCTTTATTTACAAATCTTTAGATAATAAAATGTGTTGCACTGGGCTTTTTGTGGACATCACCAAGGCCTTTGATATGGTGAACCATAATATTTTATTAAGTAAATTATTTTGTGCAGCATTTCGCGGTTTTATGCTCAATTGGTTTACTTCCTACTTGAGTAATAGAACTCAAAAGGTCGTAATAGATAATTTTGCAAGTGGTCCAAAAGTACTCAACCTGGGTGTCCCCCAAAGTTCAGTCCTAGGCCCATTATTATTTCTCATTTACATCAACTCGCCTTTCGGCCAACCATTTTTAGGCAAAATCAAAGCCTTTGCAGATGACCTTGGTATTGCCTATGGTTTAAAAAGTCCTCTAGATTTAACTGCTAATATAAAACAAGAGGTTTGGGGTGCATAAGCTTGTTGCAAGCAATATAACAAAGGTAATGAACTTTATGACTGGTACACAACACCCTTTAGACTTTCAAATCAGGTTAAAAAAATGTTTACGTTTTGCTATCCATGTCCTATTTCGCCTTAGAAAATACTGTAGTAATAAAACCTTGAGGTCAGTGTACTTTGGATTGGATGATTCCAAACTACAATATGGTATATGTTGCTGAGGAGGTGCTTAAAATAAAAACCTGCTGCCTTTAATGGTTTTACAAAAATATGCTATTAGAAAGATTTGGACGGCAAATCGTTTGGTACGATCTATGATCTTGTTTAGAACATTGAATATTCTACCACTTAAACACTTGTATTACTATAAAGTATCCGACATTTTTTTTAAAAGAAGTGGTTAATGCAAAGTCTTCTTCACTGTTGTGTCCTGCAAACTGTTTAACAGACTTCCAGAAGATAATTCTCCTAACCAATTTTTTTAAAAAGATTAAGAAGTGGCTTCTTACTTTTAACCATGAAGAAATCAAAATTTGTTGCCGTATGTATGAATACTTAAAATAATTTACAAATTAATACAGAATACCCGACTTTTTGTAAGTTTTTATAACTTTTTATAACATTTTTTTACTTTTTGTTAGTTTTAATTTTTGCTATGAAGTGACATTGCTACTACTTAATAAAAAAAGATAATCTTTTTGCAATATCCATTGATATCATAGGTTCATGTGACATATTTATACTTAGAGCTAATATAGAATTAAGCTTCTCCCGAGAGTGCATTAGTTAAAATAACAGCAGGAGAAAAAAAAAAATCAAAATTCGCCCCAAAAGATCTATGAAAATTTCTCCCAGAAGTAACCTTTTTTACCACATTGTATATTACATTTTTAAAGAGTTTCAATAGCTATCTATTTCGCGAAATATCGGGAATGATATTAAGACTAAATGTGCTTATAATTTTGAGTTTGTATAGTCAATTTGAAAAAAAAAACAAAGCTTGAGTTTCTTATTAGAAAAAAAAAGGCGTTCAATAAACCATTTCATCTAAAATATATAACATTTTAAATGTTCTTTATAACGATGTTATAAAGCCGATAATAAACATCTGAATAGTAGAAGAAATTTTTAACAAATAAATTTTTGATCACAAATTTACTGTAACATTGAAATATTCTCAAAAAAAAATATTCAACTTCGAGATGTGGTTAATCTAATTTCGTAAAAAAAATGCATTCCTAATATTTCGTAATACAATACAATTTTCGGTTCGTAATTTTTTTTTTTTTAAATATTTGTCGGTCTATGGGTCGATTGTGTCCCACTGTACAATAGCCCAATTACCACTTTTTGCAACAATTATGGTTAAAAGAAATTTCATTTATTCGTGCCAAGTAAGTCACAGAGAATGGGATGGAAATTTTTTATTATTTTTTAAAAAACAAAAAGAAAACTTTAAAAATTTCACTTACCACAACAGATGATCACAAGCATTGCCTTGAGCACGGATCCTAGATGTTTAGAGAGCATTTTTCAGCGTTAGTGGATATTTGATAAAAACTTAACAACTTGCAAAGGTAAATTGAACTTGAAGTGTACTATCACAGTAGCATGTTACCACTAAAAAAAAAAAAAAAAAAAACAAACAAACAAACAAACACACGACAAGGCACTGTTTACACTGTCTAACTAGAGTACAAAACCGACAGAGACAGTTGACAAAAAAGATTCGATTTTCAAATGACTTTCGTTGTTAAATTAAAAAAAAAAAAAATTACGCACATCAACTATCGATGACTTATCCAAATAGGACAGTTATCCAACTGTCAGTCAGTAAACCACTAGAACAGATAGGAGATACTTTAAGTATATACGTTCGAGTGTGTACAGATAGCAGAGTACGAGTACAAAACACAGTATGACCAAGACAGTTCCGCTGTCATTGGATAAATGAATGGACAAAGCCTAACAATGACCGAAGACCGGCAATCTACAGTCAACAATCGATGGAGAGAACTCAGCTGTGGTCGTCACTGCCGTCACTGTTGCTGCCGTCGTCGTCGTCGCTGCTATAGATTGTTTTGTGTCCGAGTGATGATAGTCACATCACTTCGCAGGCCGCTGTTTCAGCGTAAAGTGTCAGTAGTAGTCAGTATGCCTTGCCATCGGTACCGTACTAGTCATGCTTAGTCAGTTGGGTAAGATCACAAAGGGGGATATACACTTGTAGTAAAATAGATACTTTGACGCTTATTCTATACTTCTCACCCATTGATGCAACGTTTCGTTTTCCTTTTATACGAGTGCAATAATTACGACGACCAATTGTCTACGTAAGGAGAAGAAGAATAACATTGAACCGGATAAACTGAAGTCAACATCGAATACCAATTATATCCGTCCGGCCAGGATTGTGGGGTTGGCAATTTGCATTCGTAATGCATAACCAATATGCAATGTTGCGTTATTCGCGGTTCTTCGGGCCATCCTCTGCTAGTTTTTAGATTCATTGGTGCAGATTTTTCGATTCCCAAGCCATTTGGATACTAGTACGTGTTTTCTTTTAATTTACTTTATAACCGTCATTTAGTAAACTATGTAATTTAGTTACCCCCTATTCCCGCCGTTAGATAAAGGTCATAAAATAATTACACTTTGAATGTAATTAAAGTTAAAAACCATAACAATTTTGTAACTAGTTTTAGGGATATAACTATGGCTGATGGATTGGAAGGCCTAGAGGTCAGGGTTAAGTGGTCTCAAGGTGATAAACGAACAAGATATTTCGTTATAGATACGCCGACAGTGCCAATGAGGGAATTTCCAAAGGCCTCTGTGTGGAACTTTCTACTTTTGACAATTTCAGAAAGTTTTATCTTTATTTCATTTTATGAGATTTGACTTTGTATGATCGTGAAATTTCTATTTCGAAATGGAGTGTCAACAGACAGATTGGGCTGACGCGATGATGCAAAATATACTAAAAAGGAAACCTGGACTGTGCGTCGTAGTAATAAGAAAGTGAGAAACTAAAAAAAAAAAAAAACCGTTAAAAGGTAATTCCAAGGTGAAATGTAAAAACCAATTAAAAGAAATAAATCACAGCACTTAGTTGATGTGACGAGCTCGTTGCCACTAAAAAACTCATTAATGGGTTGAATGTTTATCTAGTTTCATGGGATCTTGCACTGAAATGGGAGTTTATTAATTGAAAGGATAAAAATAAGGGAGATTTGTTATCACAGATTGACAAATGAGACAAGTAATTATCATTCTAATGGTCGGTCATACGTTCTTTAAAGCCACATTAGTGGAAAAGTCTGTCATATTTTATAATCACCCATACAAGTCATTAGTTGGACAACTATTCTTCTTCTGAAAAAATTAACCGGTAACACAGCACTCAGCCAAAGAAAGAGACTGTTGTAATGTGTGTAAGCTCTTTACTCCTTTTTCTGTAGAGAGATAAATATACACTTCAGCGACAAAATGCTTATATTACGAGAGACTAGTACCCACAGTAAGCGTCGTACGATGTTGTGTCACTTACGCCAAGCTTATGTTGGTGCTTAGCAAAATTATAGTGCCCCATCACGGCGCCAGTAAACAGCCTGCAGTCCTTCCTACAGCTTCATCGACGATTTCATTTTCCGGGATCCCCGCGGTTGATTCGGAAACTGCTGACAATATATAACTTGGAATGCGTGCCTTACCTCCAAGCGGCGGTCCCCGGTATTAGTAATTTCTTACGCTAGTAATTCCTTACTCATGCTCGTTCAAATGGCAGGCCCATGCACGCCCAGAAGGACGACACTATCATAGGGCTCACAACTCTCCGGAAGGTATTAAAAAATTTGAACTTCTTAATAGCCTTATATAATAGCCGATTCACTATTGACGACTCTGACAAACCATTAAAAGACAATGGTCTTTGGATCTGCACGTAGAATGTTAGAACCCATAATAGATTGCAGCAGACCAACAATCGGAGATCTTTGACTACTACAAAGCAGACATAACCGCCATCCAAGGAGTGCTATGAAATGGACCAGAAAAAACAAGGATGAAAAACTGTGGAAGATATTACAGGCAACAAGGACAGCAATATTTATTCGGATGCAGATTCGAAATAAGAGGAAGGCTTAGGAAACAAGTCTTGAGCTTCAGGCATGTAAACAAAGGCTTGACAACGATTCGCGCAAAAGCCAAATTCTCATCATAAACGCCCACGCCACGATAGAGGAGGATGACCTTACCAAAGACTGCTTCTATGAGCTCCTCGACAAAACCTAAACATGGCTTGGGGAAAACAACGTATATGTACATACGAGTAGAGAAGGCTTGCAGAAAAAAACGAGAGAGGCTCGCGAGTTCAACGAGCAGGAGGGACTTTAACAAAACTAAATGCCAATGTTCTCAAACCTGAACAGAAATCTGCAAGGATGGAGAAAGAAACTTCATAGTAGAACCACAGTCGGTCCTGAGGATTTGGAAATATTATTTCTCCAAACTCTCAAACCGTGATGATGGACAATTTCCCATCGCCAGACAGAGTGTACAGCAAGACAGAAGACGTTTCCGTTCATCTACTAAGATGAAGTCAGGAGAGCAATTCCCAAGCTAAAACTAACAAAGCAGCTGGATCCAACTGCCAAGCAGTTTAAAGCAGCAGCTGAGGTTTAAATGTATATCAACTCATCTCTTAAATCTGGCTCAACGAAAGTATGCCAAACGGAACCTCAGCATTTTCTATCAAATCTTATGGGACGAAGATCCCTTGAACATCCCTATACAGAATCTCATATAAAATCCTATCTGCCGCATTATCTGCCCATCTAAGACCATTCGTCAACAGTCTGACCAGCCTCTTTCAGTAGGGCTTTTGGCCAAATCACATATCAAATTTTCACATGACGGCAGGTATTGCAAAAAGAACCCGGAGTTTCAGATCGATACATACCACTTATGACAGCATCTATAGAAACGAACTTTACAGAACCATGTCTAGTTTTGGCACCCCATCGGTGGTGGGCCAACTGAAGGTATCTTGGAGAAAACCACGCTGGTTGGAGAGGCATAATGGCTGAGGCCCTGGTCCACCCCGAACTGTAGCACTATCTAAGTAAATAAGTGAGTAACACTACGGTGATTGATAACGATTCGACCTTTGGAGGCATTTTTGTCACAGTCAAGAAGTTTTAAGTTTGAGATACGAGCATCTGAACGAACTCCTCATGACGAGTTCTCTCAACGGAGAAGAAAGAGCCAGGTTTATAAATTACACACGAAACCTCTAATTACGGGGAAGGGGACCAGTAGGTAGGTTCGCCATTTGTACTGAGAATAAAGAAGCCTCATTTCTGTAAGCTTTTAAACGGCAACGATGATCAATATTTTGCTGTCAGGCAGAACGCGGCATTCAATGTAGACGATGATGGTCAAAGATTCAGTTAGACTCTCTTCGATCAATCGAATATAGCCATATCGAAACATAAGTCCAACAGCGCTGCCGATGCTGCCGGTCTATATACCATGCTGTTTAATGCGGCAGCCGCATGCGAAGAGCATGCATCAGATCAGCGTTTGAATACGCAGACGATTCTGACAAAAAGAAGACCCTCTAGTTTGCGGCATGAACTATATCAAAAACTGGGAGACCAGTGGTTCGAGTGCAATCTAAAGAACATCATCAACGGTGACATGCAACATTTTTAATAAAGAATTGTATGGGCTATTCAGAAACATAGACATAGAGACGGTTTTATCTAAAGAACAGGTAGCCCTAGAACGGATTGACTTGGTTTGTTGAGATCTCGTCTTTGCACATGACGGTCTATGGCTAAAATCTAAACAATAAAGGAAATGTAGTCGGGTCTTCAACGATGGCTCCAGAACAGGTCCGCAATGTGGCATTTTCTAACGCCAACTGCCTCCTCAGACGGTCATCACTAATTTACACCACCGCGCACACACAACCCTAATGGCGGTTGCGCGTTAAATAGTCCCCGCTATCCGCTCGAAAACAAACAAGCAGGTGCTGGAGACCAGTAAGGATGTAACTACGGTAAATATTATGTCATCAGCTGTAAACATTGGTTTTCCAAATAAGCACAATGCCACCATCAAAAATTCAACAAACGCCAAGACTTCAAAACAAAAATCATTATCGCCGGTAACTCTAACTCCTTCAGCAACAGCGATCGTAAACTCATCACCTGAAGGCTCACGTCGTAGCCCCCGATGAACAGGCATCTACTGGAATAGCACTATTCCAGGTGCTAAGATCTTTAGAGAAGCTTTTATTCAGCGCTGCCACCAGTGAACGGTGTGAAGACAAACAACTCCTCGTACGTTCTTTTAAATGGAATCTCTCAGTCCTTCCAAGAAAAATAAGTATGCTCTCTAATACCATCACCCAACCCATCAGCGCCGAGTACCTGCAGCCTGAACTAAGCCGCGTTGTCATCACTTCCTCAACAAGCATTGCAGGATAATTTTGTGTTGTACTTAGCACTCCTAAGTGCTTAGCAAAAGCAAAGTGTCCCATCACGACGTCAGGCAGCAGCCTACAATCGTTCCTATTAAGGGAGAGCAAGAAAGTCGCTGGCCTGCTGCAGAAGTCGGGAATCATGCGATTAGTTTGTCGGCATTCCGGATAGTCATGCCATCTGCAGTTATTCTCATATGAAACTCAGCTGTTAATGAAAGCCCTAACTAAAAACGCAGGAAGACCTAATGCAGGTTCGGGTTCTGAAAATCTCTCCTCTGGGCCTTGCTTAGCAAGCTAAATCAGTCCTGGGCACAGGAAAAGTCGATTTCGTAATTTTTTTCTGCAGCAGGAGTTCTAGTGTTATTGCATCAGATGGCATGTCCATAAGAAAGGAGTCAGATAGAGAAGACAGTTGGCGCGTAAGGTCATCAAAGCTCCACGGCGTATTATACCAAAGTCCACATCTCCTTTAGGATGACTTTGAGAGTGCAGCCCATGATTTGAAAATCAAGGGGAGGGAGATTCATCAGTGACTCTACAGCAGTTAACACGTTTGGTTAGGGAAAGCCCCCATGCAACGACGTAACATGTTTAATCCAAAAAACTTTGTTATTAATGATGATATAGTGAATCGGATGGTGATGAGTCAGACCGACAGAACTGTTAAAAGTGTTAAGCAATGAGTTGAACGATATATTGGCCGCAGCCTGCATCCGCAATCAGGGTCTTATTCATCAGCACCGTTTTTATCAACAAAACTAGCGCCCATAATGTAAATGGAAATGCTCAGCACGTATTTCATCTGTTCGAGTGCATCTTGAATTCTGTCTACCAGATTATGAATCTGCAGGATTTTCCGCGTTGGTAAGTATGTATGTTGCATGACAGAGGACGCATTCGCAAAGCAGTCTTGCGCACATGGAACTCAACCATCCTCTCCATACCCTTCAACATGAACGAAATCAAACTTATAGGTCTGAAGCTCTTGGCGGCCGTGTAGCCAGTCCAGTTTTCGGTATACGATTTTTTATTTTTCTCCAGTGTTTCGGTATGTATACATATATCCCATGCCAGGGAAAACTCTCTTCAGAGTTACCAGCGTTTGTTCTGTGCTGGTTATATGCTATCGGTGCTAGGTGACTTGAAGCCATCAACGGAAGCAATACCCTACTTGATGGCCTCACCTGTCATCAGAATCAAGGAGAAATAACCGCCTTGGGAAAATTTGTTGTTTATAAGGATAACATATAAAAAGAAAACAGAAGGAGCAACAAATCGCTTGCTTTCCGTAGAAAAAGTCACTGTTCTATGTCAGGTAAAGGACTTGGATCATATTCAAAATATTGATCAAGAAGATATTGAACGTCAGTCCTAGGAACAGTCATAGTATTGCTATCACATACTGCACTCGCATAGATACTGCAGCCACCTACGAGTACAAGATTAAGCTTAGATTTTAAGAAAAATGTTAAATCAAAAGTACATATGAACATGTTACGAGGATACATCTAATACAACTCGTTAACAAACGAGTTCAAAACAATATTACAAATGAATTCTAGGGAAATATTGTATTATCCCAAACATAAGTACTCATAACAAGAACTACGTAAATGAAACTGAGAAATTTAAATAGATTGAAAAGGATACAGACGACCCCTAAAATTTGAATTTAACGTGAAATAAGTCTTAATTTTCTAAAAATAGTTGCTCTCAAAGTTCTTTGACAGAGTCCACTGCCATTATTCATAACCAAAACATAGGCAGGGCAGTGCATAAACATTTACAAAACAGAGAATTTTATCTTCTAAAAATGATGAGTCCTTCGAATTGTTAGACAGCAGACATTTGCTGTGCAGCCAAACAATACACTCAAAATCTGGGATAAAATATTAACAAGATGTATGGATACGTGTAAGCGGGACAATACTCTGTACTCTGTGCTAACTTCAGCAAACCAAGGTAATTTTTCTTACAAAATCAAGAAGTGTTTAACACTGACAAGGTTTTTTTGTTTATGAACAATCAAATAAAGCGAACATTTTTTAATTTGTTTAATAAAAACCCTAGCTTAAGGGCACTTCTTTTTGGCTGATAGACCTTCCAATAGGATCAACTTTCACACTATGTTGCATCCGTAAAAAATCCAGATGATGCAAAAATTATGCCCACAAGACCATGGCTTGCGACAGGAGTTCCGGATTAGCCTCATGAACAGCCTGAAATCGACCTTTATGTTGGTCAAAAATCCTTTTTAGTGATGAATCGCGAAATGGATCAATGAATTTGCCTTCTAGATCATGTGATTTAGAGCATTCGACTACTTCTTGTGGGGCTATGTAGAGTCTTTGCTGTATGCTGATGAACTAACTATTCACGCCAATATATGTAGAGGATATATTGGTCGGGAAAATTTAACTTATTCACTCATGGTTTATTTGTATTTCTATATTTTTCAGAGAGAAAACAGAACTTTCGCTTACCTTACAGACACGTCGGAAGGCATGCATTTGGTCCGACTACACCCGTAAGAGTCATGAAAACTACAATTGTGTCACGAAAGTATGAAAACCCTAGTCAAGAACACACGTCATGGAAAGTTCATTTCTGAGTCTTCCTAGCAAAATACTCACCGATCCCATTGTGATCTGGTACCCAAAACATGGCTCAGTGAATCCACTCTAGGACTACGTTCAGAGAAGCCTCGCATTCTCGAACTAATTTCAAAATGGATAGAATATCCAGTACGCAGATCAAGCGCAGAATGGCTGTTGCTGCACACGTAGGTACAAGCTGCATGGACAGATGCAAATTTTTCTACGCGTCTATCTAGTATGTTGATTGAGACCTTTAAAATTCATGCCAGAATGCAAATTACCGATGGATTATCTCTATTGCGGGTACCACCAGGCGAGATAGTTTTTAATAATAGTGGCAACTTCTACTTCTGAGTGCCTACATGGCAGCCTAAAGTCTTGAGAGTGGCATGGAAAATACACAATAATTCAAGCTTGTATGCACGTTATATCAATTTAGATACTTCAAGTTCTAAATCAAGAACATCCAAATCCAGACCTACTATCATTGACACTGTTCGAATAACGATGATGGATGATTTGTCAACAAATAATCGACACAACATATGGTATGCGTACAGTACCAATTTCTTGCGAAATGAAATAGCCTCTATTGATTTACATTTGAATTCAATCAATGACGCCGAATTCAGTGAAGATGATTAAGGCTCGCAATTCACTCCATATTGAATGAATAGCGGCAGCATAAATTTAATTTACGATCGATGTACGCATCTGCAATAATGAGAACCGAAGTTGACGATCAGATGCTGTAAGATATACGTATACCACGTGCTCATTCCGGTCGACCGAAATAGTCATATCTTCTAACCAACTAAAACGAGCGGGTCAACTCAGCACGAAAGCATGTGACTTTAATTTGGTGCGACTTTGATCACGCGTTATGTAAACTGACATTGCGTGGCCAATTTATTTGATTCGATGTATATTTAGATCAGTGCTTTGAGTTTTGCAACACGCGCTCAGAAGGTCAGCGGCACCCCTTGAAATTTAGCGCCGGAAACACTATCGCCAGTAGTAGTAGAACTGAATCAAATGCCTCATGCTCTTATGTAATAAAAGATACATTCGAATTCAAATGGACAATAATAGACACAAACCCACAATGAAGTCAAAATGAATGCATGGGAAGATATTGGACAAGACCGGGTGCGAATGAAAATTGCGGTTGAAATGCAAATGTGCAACTAGAAATTGAAAATGTCGATAGGAATGGCGTAGGGCCGACAGAAATTAACACAATAAATGTTGAATCGTTTCTTTTAGGAGAAATTCAGATGACACTTCTTCACAGGAAGTGGGAAATGAGAGTATTCATCTTAGCAGCACCATGGCAGGCAGACGTCAGAAGCATGACTGTCACTAGAAACAGACAAGCGATACTTACCGTTCAACAAACAATTGCCTTTAACCTGCATCGACTGCACCCTTCGGAGAACAAACTGGGAGAAAGACAACAGGACCACCGATTCCAAATTCCGATGCTCAGCCGAAGCTTGACAAACTAAATACCAGACCCACTTTCATTTTTAATCATCTCTTTAACTCATCCTGTCCACCAGTAAAGGGAATAAAGGGTAGAAGCCCGGAACATTTCTCTGGCCGGACACCAGCAATCCACTTCAAACGTACTTTGATGAAATCTATCTACTGGAATAGTACACGGAGCCTGCCATGAGATTAACCCTGATATAGAGTAGCATACATATGTATCTCGCCGTTGCTTGCTTTGAATGCTTCAAGTCGACTGATACAGATGGAATATAACCAGTTACTCATATGCTGCAAAAAAGTCTGGTCTCGCACTGGCAAACATACCAAAACCTTGGTGAAAAATATGAGTGGCCTTTATACTCGTGATGACTAGCTACACGCCCGCCAAGAGCTTCAGACCTATAAGTTTGATTTCGTTCACGTGCGCAAGACAGCTTTGCGAATGCATCCTCTGTCATACAAAATACTCGTACATACTTTCCAACGCGGAAAATCCTACAGCAAGGCGCTTCAAAATCTGGTAGACAGAATTCAAGACGCTCTCGAACAGATGAAAAACGTGCTGGACATTTCCATTTCCGATATCGGTGCTAGTTTTGTTGTGCTGATGAATAAGACCCTGATTACGGATGCAGACTGAGGTTAATACGGATAGGGGGGGTAAAGAAGCAAGACGGCATCCTGTCTCCACAGCTATGATGTATGTTGGTCGACTCACTGCTTAACACTTTTAATAGTTCTGTCGGTCTGACTCATCACCATCCGATTCACTATATCATCATTAATAACAAAGTTTTTTGGATTAAACATGTTACGTCGCTGCATGGGGGCTTTCCCTAACCAGGCGTGTTAACTGCTGTAGAGTCACTGATGAATCTCCCTCCCCTTGATTTTCAAATCATGGGCTGCACTCTCAAAGTCATCCTAAAGGAGATGTGGACTTTGGTATAATACGCCCTGGAGCTTTGATGACCTTACGCGCCAACTGTCTTCTCTATCTGACTCCATTCTTATGGACATGCCATCTGATGCAATAACACTAGAACTCCTGCTGCAGAAAAAAATTACGAAATCGACTTTGCCTGTGCCCAGGACTGATTTGGGCCTGAATCGTATCCAGAAAAGCAATGCAGTTAGGTCTTCACGGATGACACCAAAAACCGACTTAGGATGCGGTGCTAGTGTCTTGCTGAAGGACGAAAGCCTTAAATTCCACTCCTCGTTACCTTCGTCTCTGTCTTCCAAAAGGAGATACTCGTATACGCAATCCTAATGGCAATGAACTATATTGCAAAAATCGGTGTAGGGCTGAACTATTTGCATCCGTAGAACAGCAAAGTCGCACTTATAACCTATAAGCTGAACTCTTTCATGACTTCCAAACTAGTTTGGGAATGTAAGACTTCACTGAACGCAGTCCGAAGGCTATGCAGTGTCTGGGTCTTAGCTGGCTAAGCAAGGCTCAGAGGAGAGATTTTCAGAACCCGAACCTGCATTAGGTCTTCCTGCGTTTTTAGTTAGGGCTTTCATTAACAGCTGAGTTTCATATGAGAATAACTGCAGATGGCATGACTATCCGGAATGCCGACAAACTAATCGCATGATTCCCGACTTCTGCAGCAGGCCAGCGACTTTCTTGCTCTCCCTTAATAGGAACGATTGTAGGCTGCTGCCTGACGTCGTGATGGGACACTTTGCTTTTGCTAAGCACTTAGGAGTGCTAAGTACAACACAAAATTATCCTGCAATGCTTGTTGAGGAAGTGATGACAACGCGGCTTAGTTCAGGCTGCAGGTACTCGGCGCTGATGGGTTGGGTGATGGTATTAGAGAGCATACTTATTTTTCTTGGAAGGACTGAGAGATTCCATTTAAAAGAACGTACGAGGAGTTGTTTGTCTTCACACCGTTCACTGGTGGCAGCGCTGAATAAAAGCTTCTCTAAAGATCTTAGCACCTGGAATAGTGCTATTGGTAGATGCCTGTTCATCGGGGGCTACGACGTGAGCCTTCAGGTGATGAGTTTACGATCGCTGTTGCTGAAGGAGTTAGAGTTACCGGCGATAATGATTTTTGTTTTGAAGTCTTGGCGTTTGTTGAATTTTGTATGGTGTCATTGTGCTTGTTTGGAAAACCAATGTTCACAGCTGATGACGTAATATTTACCGTAGTTACATCCTTACTGGTCTCCAGCACCTGCTTGTTTGTTTTCGAGCGGATAGCGGGGACTATTTAACGCGCAACCGCCATAAGGGTTGTGTGTGCGCGGTGGTGTAAATTAGTGATGACCGTCTGAGGAGGCAGTTGGCGTTGGAAAATGCCACATTGTGGACCTGTTCTGGAGCCATCGTTGAAGACCCGACTACATTTCCTTTATTGTTTAGATTTTAGCCATAGATCGTCATGTTCAAAGACGAGATCTCAACAAACCAAGTCAATCCGTTCTAGGGCTACCTGTTCTTTAGGTAAAACCGTCTCTAGTCATGATTTGACAGATAGCATGGAAACGTTTTCTACATATGTATGTCTGATTGTAGACATAAGCATTTTACCCATAAATTCCGACTTTTTTTAGCTAAGTCTATGTTTCTGAATAGTCCATACAATTCTTTATTAAAAATGTTGCATGTCACCGTTGATGATGTTCTTTAGATTGTACTCGAACTACTGGTCTAAAAGTACAACCAAGCGCCTCTTCATCGGTTTTTGATATAGTTCATACCGCAAACTAGAGGGTCTTCTTTTTTTCAGAATCATCTGTATATTCAAGGGCTGATCTGGTGCATGCTCTTCCCAAAGCCGTCTCGAGGCGCATTAAACAGCATGGTATATAGGCCGGCAGCATCGACAGTGCTGTTGGATGTATGTTTGTATATGGCCATCCTCACTTGGTCGAAGAAAATTGAACTGAATATTGATTATCGTCGGCGTTTAAAAGCTTAGAGAACTGGGTCTTCTATATTCTCAGCACAAATAACGAACCTACATACTGGTTACTTTGCTCGTAATTACAGGTTCCGTGCATAAATGGTAAACCTGGCCCTTTCTTCACTGTTAGGGCGTGCGTACCAACATAAGTTGGTGTATTAAGTCTTGATGCATATCGTCATGAGGAGTCCGTTCACATATTTACTTGCTTATTTACTTAGATGGTGCTACAGTTCGGGCTCCAGTCAATATACCTCTCCAGCCAGCGCTGTATTTTGCTAGATACCTAAAGCTGGTTGAGGTTTGCTTCTACTTGCGTGCACCGTCTAAGATGGGGTCGTCGGGTTGGAGTCGAAAACTTTCCGGTTCGGGGTATGGCATACGTGCGCTCTAGGTGTCCTTTTCGGTTTTGTAACGAGGTGGGCATCGTTGGAACGTCGCTTCTATCCTTCATAGACGCAGTACTCGAAGAACTCTTCTCATGAAGTCCCCGAGAGCATTTTCATCCGCTTTTGTTAGTGTCCATGCTTCTGCCTCATAAAGCAGGACTGGGATCATCAGTGTTTTGTATAATGTCTTTTTGGTTGCTTGAGAGAGAGCTTCAAATCTCAATTGCAATTGTTCAAAGAAGGAACAGTGACTTTTCGCATGATTTTTGTGCAGGGGTCTTGGTCGGACTTGATAGAAAATGTCCCTTTAGCTGTAGCTGCCTATCGCGAAGTTTTGTCCTATGCGTCGATGTTGTGTTATCTTTTTGTTGACAGCATATACTTTGTTTTTCCTTCGTTCACCGCTAAACCCGTCCTTGCCGCTTCTGCTCCAATTGTCGAAAATGCTCTTCTGACAGCTCGCTGTTTACCTACGTCCATTATACGAATTACGTCTGCGTATGCCAGTAACTGAACTCGCCTTGTTTCTGAAATTGAATGACTCTGTAGTGTTCATCGCTATGCACGCTGTCGTTTGCGGCTTTGTAGCTTTGAAAGACTTAAGCTTGGATATTGCTGTCCTGAGTTCGTGTTAGTCGGGGTGACGGAAATGTTGTTTACCTACGTCCAGATTGAATGGTTCTACTATGAGGTTTTCTGCTTCATCCTTTCGGATTTTTTTTCATGCTTTATTTTTTATTTTTTTGTACAACTTCCGAACTTTGTTAGCGCCCATCTAAGCAATCGATCGATGGCTTGTAGTGTTCCGTCTTTTTTCTTCTAAGTAGTCTTTGTATTTTCCTTCTTTCTTGCTCGTAGACATCACGAGTCTCTCTCGTTCTCTTCTGCAGGGCCGCTCTATATATCTGTTGATTTTGTTAGTTTTCCCTTCAGCATTGTCATCGAACTAGGGCTTTCTGTATTGGGGCAAGTTGAAACCCAGGATAGGAGGTCTCTCTGATTGCACTTTGCATTTGATATCACTGATTTCCTATTTTCGATGCTGGCGGCATTAAACTAATAGAGACGTTAAGGAAAACATGATCGGAAAAGGTCCTGGCGATCTTTATCGATTGCAGCTGTTAGATATTGAACTTTTCCAGAATGGTCTATTGGCTTTGGGTTCTTATGGATGTTCGCATCTGTGTCTGTGGCTACAATAAGATCATGATATGAGTCAACGTTAGCAGATCGGAAAGTTCGGACATCAAACACACTGGAGGAGCGCCTTCCCTTGATCGCATTATGAGCAATTTGGTGCTGAGTGATTCATATTTAGGGCAGTGCTCATAGGTTTTGACGAGGAGCTCATAGAAGTAGTTTTTGGTAAGGTCATTTTCTTCTATCGGGACGTGGGCCTTTATGAGGGTTATGTTGGCGAATTTGCGCTTTGTGCAAATCGACGTAAAGCCATCTAGCTTATATGTCCACCGGCGAGTGCACACGTCAACCAGCGCACTCATAATTTTCTCACGTGTTGCACAAAGAAAAAGAAAGCTCCTGGTCGAAGTGCTGTTGCTTGCACTCGGTCACTGTCGTTACTGTATTTATCATACGGTACGGGCAGTGACTGTGTGTATGTAACAACTAATGGATAGCGGGTTGTGAGTGAAAATTTTTTTGGTGCACTGTTTCATACTGTTGTAAGGGCATAACCCCTACAGCAATTTGATTCGGTAAACCAACGTCAGAATTTTCACTTCGCAGCCTTGCTTAGTATCGCCGGCGTTTGTGTTTTCTGTGTTTGTTCGTGATTATGACTAAGGAATTCAGGGTGGACGTAGCCAATATACGAGGGCTAAAAAGTAATCACTTTTCTGCGCAAGTTCACATTTGTAAGTACCGACCAGGTAGAAACCTGAAACACAGGTAGATCCCCGCCCACACCACTCAGATCACTCTGATCTGAAGCTACCTGGCTACGAAATAGAGCCATTATTCTTCTCTCACCGCGGTTTCGCGTTTACGTGCGTGATGATGTAGCTTACCAAATTCCACCACAATTTAGTCCCTGTTCCAATCCGGAATTCAATTTCATGTGGTTAAAATTCCATCTCCGTAAGCAAATTATCCACTACTGCTTTATTTACAGAAGCCCCAAACTGGACAGCAACTCGACCTTTCACGAGTTTGATACGCTGTCTGACTCCATTCAAAGAATTGTATCCCTGTATCCTCATACTGAAATCGTGATTACGGGCGGTTTCAATATACACAATTCCGGGTGGCTTCGACATTCTGGACAGACAACACCCAAAGGACGGTGTGTTGAGATCTTCGCTGCGGAAAATAACTTAACCCAGCTTGTAAATGATTTGGTTCTCTTTATAATGAGAAACTTTATCCCTCATCGAATGAAGAGTATCAAACTAAAAGAAAAGGCTCAGTACGACTCGAGCTGTAAAGAGGCTGTCAGCTTAGAGAAATGTTTTTTCGGTCCTACAACACCAACCCAACAGAGGAAAACCGGAAAAAGTTCAAACTAGCCAGGAATTACTGCAACGTCTTACTTAAGAGTGTGAAATTTCAATACGACCAAAAACTGAGGCAAAAAATACAATACTTCAATGTCCCAAAAGCAGGTCGTTAGAAATTTTGCCTCATCATCCATCCCAACACTCATTTACAATGACATTCCAGCTGTCAGCATTTTGGACAAGGCCAATCTGCTTGCTGCAAACTTTACGGCCAGCTCAACACTTCAGATAGTGCTTTATCCCCACCTACACCTGGGTGCGTCGAACCGTCAATGGGACGAATCTTGACATACGCGAATCCGCTGTTCCAAATGGTATGTCTCCCCTTCTTCTGAAGAGGTGCTTTTCCTCGCTTTTTCATCAATCCTACATTTTAGGGCTCTTTCCGAGCAGATGGAAAACAGCATTAGTCCAGCCCGTCCCTAAAAAAGGCGAATCATCTTTTCTCTTCTCCTTCAGACCCATTGGACTTACGTCCCATCTTTTGAAGGTCATGGAAACCCCCGTGGAATATCTCGAAATATGGAAACTTCTCAATGAGCGGCAATATGGTTGCCGTAGCAACAGGTCCGCTGGTGATCTGATGGCATGTCTCACCGAAAAGTGGAACCAAAGCGTACATCAATCTGGCAAAAGCAATACAGTTGCACTTGGTATTTCTAAGGCATTTGACAGAGTTTGGCATCAGGCTCTTTTGTCGAAAATGCGTGCTTTTGGGATCGACTGCTCTCTTCTTCAATGGATTAGAAATTACCTTTCGGAACGTTCAATTCGAGTTGTCTTGGATGGTTTCAAGTCTGAAATTCACATAATAAATGCTGGTGTGCCCCAGGGCTCCGTTCTGTCTTCGACATTCTTTTTAATTTTTATTAATTATCTCTTGTCTGCCACCTCTAATCCAATACATTCCTTTCCTGAGTACACTACTCTCTGGTTTTCATATTCGTTCCCAGATTCACGCCCTTGCTCTTCGGCTGTAGAACGGGAACGGCAGAGTACGTTATCCATGAATGGCACTTGCATCGTCGAAGCTGAAAAACTTTCCATTCTCTAGGTTTCCTCAAGCGATGTAAGAAACATTTTACCCCCTCTGATCAGGGAGTATATATTGAGTACAATGCCCACATTTGGTCAGGTGCTCCTAAAACATCTATGCACCTGCCACGTAATATCCCCTGTCTCACTTTGTTTTATCGCTATTTCCACCACCAGTGCTCCATTGAAATTGCCATCTCTGTATTTCCTGGTCGTTATAACTTACAGGAATTTAAAGACAATGTACATCGGTACCTGTCTTTTGTTCCCACCTAAATTTCCTTCGCCCGCGCTGTGTACAACATTTTAAGGGTACCCAAACTCCCGCGCGCTCATTATAAAAAAAAAGAAAAATGTCTGAAGCTCCAATAAACTCTGCAACTGCTATCCGCATCCATATTGGATATTGCAATACAGTTTTCCATCCTCTTTTTGTCCAGTTCATCCCATCGGACTTATTGGGTAGCTGTTAGATTTGCTTTGTAGCATCCAAGGATATCGGCTTGTTGATTGGTTAGAGGCGGTCTACTGTATATTGTTGTGAGCTCTATGATGATCTAGGCCAGTATTATGATACTAGTCCAGCACACATGCATGAGTAAGGATCTACTCACGTTATTACCTGATACCACCACTGGCAGTACTACCATGCAATCAAGTTATCTTATTTCAAGAAATTGGTGTACGAGTATTTTGACAAGAAACTTAGACTCCCTGCTTCTGTCGAAAAAAACCGGAACTGCAGGTCTCCCCATCTCCCCCAAAAAATTGTCTTTTAGATACTTAATCGGGGGGAAAAAAAATTAAAAAGAATTGTTCAAATTAGGTGCCGGTTTTTTGGTTAGGAATTATTTCAAAACGAATTCCACAGATTATGACTGCATAAATCTTCAGAGCTACTACAACAACCTCCTCGCATCGCAATCAAACAAGATCTCAACTACCTCAAGAAATTTTGAATTGCAAATTCAAAGAAAAGAAAAATAATAAACTGAAATTAATTAATGTAAAAGATTTTGATTCACATCAAGACCATAAGTATCCGAATCTGTTATTCGTCGTTATGAGTGGAATAAAAATGCAAATCACCCAAAATGTCACGTACGCACATCTGCTGCTGATATTCATTAATTTAATGGGGATACAGTAAGCAGAATTTTTTTGAAACTCAACTCCTCCATCACGACTATGTATTCCTTTTCATTTCTAATAAAGAGATAGGCTTTCCAGTACCTGAGAGGCAATATCGATCCGATAGAACTGTAGACAAGGCTTTAATGTTTAGTCGCTTCGACTATGGTAATCCACATAACCAGACATTTCGATGTACAATCACTCAATTGAAATGCGAGAATAGGCACGTATGACGGAGACTGAATATCGAAGAAGTCAATTTTTTTTTAATGATATGACAAAAGTTATCCTTGCACATTGATATGATACGAGCACATGTGCTCCGGATCAACTCAAATAAAAGAGTGAAGTGTATTCAAAAAAACTGCAGTTGAGCACAAGGCTCATGGCAATCATGAAGGATATTTCCAACGATGCACTTAATTAATGGGTGAACGAGGACTTCTGTCCGGAAGTACGAATCCTATCACTGGAATGGGGTTAGCCAGTTTCGTTTTTTTTTTTTACAAGTGCTAATCGAAACAGCTCAACGATATAAACACGTCCGTGGTTGGTACAGCAATATGTTTGATCAGTACACTGTTTTACAAATTTTTGAATATATAATGTATAAGATGATGATTTCAAATATGCAAGTTAACGCATGGCGCAATCACGCAACACTTAGGCAGGAAGTGCTTAGATAGCAGAAACTGCAACAGCAACGACACAATCCAACGCCCAGACCAAATCATAGAACAATATCGCATCCCATAAGTGTTAGGATCACCAACCATTAACCTTCGCGGTATCAACCCGCAATCCTAATGCCAAAATGAAGAGATGGCACGCTTTTATTGAAGAATATGCTCCCAAAATAATATAAAAGCCAGTTATGACAAACATATTCGCAGATGCACTTTCTAGGCAAATTTTAAATAACTTATCAGACGAATCTTCAATAGCAGGAACACAACATTGCGCTGAAAGCAGCGATAATTCGGAAATTAAGGAAACTTCAAAACCTCTTCATCAATTTAAACAGCAAATATTGCTGAGCAAAGCTAATTTTACTATTCATGAACAGAACGTACCTGGATTCTTAACGTAAACCACCTGTCATAAGACCTTATGTTTACGAGGTGCCCATACACCCATAGGAAGCAAGGATACGCCTTGCCATCGCTAATAAACTCGCTTTATATTTATTAATACTTCGCTTATATATTATACCAAAGCAGAACTTGTGTTGGAGGCACAAGTTCCACCTTTGGTATGAGTCGAGGCCGACCTAAAATCTTTTGCTGCTCTTAGGGTCGCAGCACCCAGTACTTCATTTGCAACTCTACAATGGGCTAAACCAAAAAGGAAACCCGTACCCGCGATTTGGGTTTAAACCACAGCCACCATGACGCTCCCACAAGGCGGCCTACCTCTAACAAGTCAGGCTCCTGACTCCCATGGTACGGTGATTTAAGTCCTGGTATGGACCACCGGTAGTCAAGCCGCCAACAAGACCTATGACCGGCAACTTGTAACTGGTCAAATCGTAGCAACCATTCAGAGGCTGTAATCTGAAGATGTTTACGATAAGACTAGTATAGAATAATCTGCCCCCGCTTTTTATTAGACAACGTCATTAATGGGCGAAGCCTTGATAATTGGTCGGGGGCCCACTATTCATGAACAGGTCAGAAATTTTGGGAAAACCAGGCACATTATAGAATATGATACCGTAGTTAACCTTATAACAATTTTAAAAGAATCATTGTACGAAAAATTGAAAGAAACTTTTAATAATAAATCTTTGTATGCCAAAAATTTTCCAATAGATATTACAAATAGTGAGGATCAACATATGATAACAAAGCAAACACATACACGGGCACATAGGAGTTACAGAGAAAACCTCAAACAAATTTATAAATCATATTATTGGCCCGAAATCGAATTCGCTAGAAATTGTGAAATTTGCAACAAAAGCAAATGCGATAGACATCCAAAAAAGATACCAATTGGAGAGGATCCAATTCCTAAGAAAGAGGGGGAACAGGTACACCTAGATATATTTTTCGCTAAACAATTAAAATTTTTAGCTTGTATTGACGCGTTTTCGAAATTTTTAGTTATAAAATTAATTGAAAATAAAACAAAATTAGACGAAAAGATTTTAGAATTACTACAAAGTTTTCCAGAAGCTAAAAGAATAACAATGTATAACGAAACAGGTTTTTCATCAGAACAATTTAAAACTTTAATGAAAAGATTATGCATTGAGATATATGTTTGCGATCCTAAACATAGTACATCAAATGGCCAGGTAGAAAGGGTACATTCCACTTTAATTGAAATTGCAATTGCTTAAGGAC
Organism: Volucella zonaria; assembly: GCA_963966105.1. NCBI lineage: Eukaryota > Metazoa > Arthropoda > Insecta > Diptera > Syrphidae > Volucella > Volucella zonaria. The sequence goes on from OZ014534.1 coordinate 50,408,371, forward strand.
TGAAACGAATAAAATTTGGAAACTTCAAAGTAAAAAAAAAAAAAAAATATTTTCATAATTCATGTAAATTTTTTTTATTTGCTTTAAAACTCTGTTTTTATTAAATTCATTTATAATTACAAAAAATAAAAAAAATTATTGGGTTCCTATTCTTTCTTTAACTTCTTTCGAATGTCCTTCATAAGGTTGGTGACAGTTGCATCCGTGATCTTTTTAGACACTCTTTTCCATTTAGCACTAAAATCTTTCACGTCCTTTGCACACTGCTCACTTTTCCTCAATTTTGCTTTGACCAAAGCCCAATATCTTTCAATGGGACGGCACTGTGGAACATTGGGTGGATTCATGTCTTTTGGGACAAAGTCGACATTTTTAGCAACAAGAAGGCTCAACGTCGCATGAGCATAGTGAGCTGAAGCTAAATCTGGTCAAAATAATGTTGAGCCCTCGTGTTTGTTTAAGAAAGGAATCAACCGTTTTTTTAGGCACTTGTTAATGTACACTTCTCCGTTAATTGTTCCCGTTGTAATAAAGTAATAAACGACTAGCTTCTGTGTCCACATTGGCAAATGGCCTGCTAAACGAGATATTTTGACCCGACTTTTTCCATCCCAATCGATGTTGTTGATTGCGGAAGAATCTCAGCTTCAAACGAGTTGTAAAACTGAGCACCTGGAAAAGTAGTAAAGTCGGCTTTGACATAAGTTTCGTCATCCAAAAACAAGCACGCTTTCTTGTTGCCGATCAACTCGTATAGCTTTCGGGCTCGTGTTTTTATGACTTTTGTTTGCTTTTCAGTAACTTTTGGTATTTTTAGTTTTTTTCGTGTTTTTAGACCGTTACGTTTTTTAGATCTTTGTACCATTGTTTGGTTGGTATAACATTTCCGAGCAACATCTCTGGATGACATGGTTTTTTACGATGGTATCCCGTCCAAATTTGGATCACATGCTCCACTTTTAGCTCCACTTTTCTGTTTTCGCTTAACTGTCAACGTCTCCAAATATCGTTTAATAACAGAATCTACTCTACTGCCTGCTATGTTTAAATTTTTTGCGATGAAATGGTTTGGACGCGAAGTATTTTCGAGCCATTTGTCGATGATATTTTTACGGCGTTCCTCTTGACTCATATTTTATAAATATTTTAAACCGCACCGAACTAAAATCAATAACAAACTGACACCAGAGAATATGGAGGCTAATTTGGGTACAAAATGGGATTGCAATTTTTACGCATTGGAAGTATAGCCCGTGTTAAAATTTACAGATTTTATTCGTTTCAATCCTTAAAACAGGAATTTTATCTAATAAGTGATGTAGAATCAATCTTTAGAGCCGCACAACAGTACAATAAAACAATTCATTCAGTTACTAACCAAAAACCTTATGAAGTTCTCTTTAATAAAGTAATACATTTTGATATAGAATCAAAGCTAATAGAAGCTCAGAGGAAAATGTTAGAAAGAAATAATAAAAATAGAAATACTAAAACTTATGCTCCCAATAAAGTTATTTATGAAAAAATTGTAGAAAATAGAAACAAACATTTGGCAAAATATAAAAAAACAAAAAGTCAAGGAAGATCTAGGAAATAAAGTCAAAATCCATCAAAGAAATCGAAGAGTACATAAAGACAATATTAACACTTAGAATTTTAAATATCTTTTCAGGAAAATGATCTGGATAATTTCGTTAATACTAATGGACATAGCGTCCACAGAAATAACCGACTATACTCGAGAAAATTACGTACTTATAGAACAAGGTAATACGGCAATCTACGAAGACTACGGTGACATTTTCCATATTATCAATCTAACTTATATTAACGAACTAGTAAAAGAAACGCAAACTCATTTTTATAAATACAATAATTATACAAAATACGAAATTAATACCGACGAAGATAACAATTTATACGACAATAATTATAATAACGATGTAGAAATAAGTTTAATTAAATCATTATTGGGACAGTTACGAATGACAAGACACAAAAGGAAAAGAGGAATCAATGAATTAGGAATCATCTGGAAATGGATAGCAGGAACACCAGACCATGACGACTTAGTACTTATAGGGCAAATAAAATTTCAGAACTTACAGACAATAATAACAAACAATTCATTACAAATTCCGAAATATTTATTGTAATTCAATCAGTAAATTATCTAATTCAATCAAAGACTTAGAAATCCAGTCGAAAATAGGAATAACTAGGGAAAGAAATAAACTGATAATTACAGAATTGCAAAATACAATTCAAACATTAACTTTCGCTAAAATTGGTATATTAAACCCAGCTATTTTAAACCTGCAAGAAATTAGAGAAATTTCAAATCACGAACAAGAAAGTGTTACTTTAACGGAGTTAATGGATGTTTCTAAATTTAAAATTATACAAAATAGAGATGTCATAGTTATTCATATTAAATATCCAATAACTAAAAGAAATTGTATTTTATTTGAAACAAGGGCCATAAGCCATGAAGACGGAAAACTGCTAATAAATAATGAAATTGTAAAATGTAATGATAAGTTTTTAAATGTTAAAAAGTGTAAGATCGAGTTGAGAAACATATTTTGTATTTTAAATTTAGAAGAATCATGTTTAACAGATATATTAAATAATAATAATAAATTAAAAAATAAAGAAATTGAAATTATTAAAGATGGAGCGATATTATTGTAGTTTCCGGCAAACACACAATCGATGGACATACAGTGGAAGGCGTCCACTTAATCACATTTGACAATACAACAATAATCGACAATACGACATATCAAAACCCGACGTCAGCAATTTGGAGTTACCTAAAGACAAGCCATTTAAACACTTACGACACAATTGAATATATAGATTCCGAGGATAAAGAATTAAGATTCCAGAATATTAATATAATTCATTCCATGAAAAAGGAAATTACAAGTCATCTGATTTCATCTACGAAAACATTGATGCTAATAATCATAGTCATCTGTTTTACCAAATACGGTACAAGGAAAAAGTTCCCCATACAAATTTCAAGAAATATAAGCAAATATACAAAGGAAATTGAAGAAATCGTTTTCAGCGAGCTGAACACCAAAATTAAAAACCTATCCGAAAAGTTTGAAGAAACGAGACGTTTCTCTTAAGAAAGAGGGGAGTTAATGCATGGCGCAATCACACAACACTTACGCAGGAAGTGCTTAGATAGCAGAAATTACAACAGCAACGAAACAATCCAACGCCCAGACCAAATCATAGAACAATATCGCGTTAGGTTTCATTTGGTAGAATAATTGATTTGTATGACTCAAGCCCACCCAACTCGATCAATCATAAAACGTATAAATAGAACAGGGCAGTTAAAGTTCAGTATCAGTTCGATGAACGAACTTGCTCAAAATTAATAAAGAATATATTTTTTTATTTAAATAAAATAGGAAAATTGTAATTTGCATATATGTGCTCGTACATGTAAATATGAATTAAATTATATTTTTAAAATATATACCATAAGTCCGATGGGTGATACCTGAGTCATGGGGTGCATGGTGAGCGTGGGAACTAATTGTTGAGCAAGCATTTGGCACATGTTGATTTTTGTGGGAAAAGAATTTACTTGAAATGCTTTGTTAACATTTCTGGGGTTAAATTATGTACATATATCATTTGGATCCTATATCAAATTCTCGTTCAAAGAAATGCTAAACTTTGTCCGGTGCCCAAATCAAGGAGGCTACCTCACATTTGTTGTACTTTTATGAAAACTGACCAAAGATGTTAAAATCGCTTTTCCGTACACTTTTCCCAGTCTAGCGGCAAGTGGAGCGGCTTAATCGTGTGCTGATACGAGTACCTATATGGGCAAAAGAATGTGAAGCAAATACAACCAGCGACTGAGACAAAGTTACACAAATTCAATATGAAATAAAATACTTGAAGCTAATGTTAATGTCTATGATATTAGCTCTGTTTAATAAATAGTCTCATGCCATTAATACACAAATATGATATGTGTTTAATGCAATGCGCGTCACGGCTAGCACGATTGAAGCACAATCATGAAGCCCAATTTTCGACAGCTTTATCGAGCAACTGGGGCCGTATATCAACAATAACACGACGAATGTTGACTTCCAAATCGTCCAACGTCTCTGGTTTATCGGCATACACTAGTGACTTCATTTACCCTAGAAGAAAGTAATCTAAAGGTGTGAGATCACAGGATCGTGGAGGCCAGTTCACAGGTCCATTACGCGAAATTATGCGCCCAGCAAATGTTTGCCGCAATAAATTGATGGTGCCGCGTGCCGTGTGGCATGTTGCGCCATCTTGTTGAAACCAAATATTTGCGCCATCTTGTTGAAACCAAAGCTCTGTCACGTCAATCCCATTCAACTGAGGAACGAAGAAGTCAGAAATCATGTTTCTATAGCGTTTTCCATTGACGATAACATTCTGGCCGGCATCGTCCTTAAAGAAATATGGGTCGATGATTCCACCAGCCCATAAAGCACACCAAATAGTGAGTTTTAATGGCGGTAAGGGTGTCTCGACAAAGGCTTCTGGGTTTTCTCCACTCCAGATTAGGCAATTTTTCTTGTTTACATATCCAGTTAACCAAAACTGTGTCTCATCGGAGGATAATGGATCAACCTGAATCACTTACCGAACCTACAATGCGTATAATGGTCATGCAATTTCAACTCTTGCACAAGCTGGATCTTATAAGCTTCTAAGCCAAGATTTTTCCTTAAAATCTTCCACAAAGTGGGTGGGCAGAGCTCCAATTGCTGTGCACGATTCTCGGATTCTCCTCAACACTGCGCTCTACAACGGCAATCATTTCTTCTGTTCGCACTGTTTGTCGTCTTTGGGATGCGTATTATTAGAGTGTACGTGGTGCAAAAATGATTCATCGTGTTCCGAATAACTTGCTCAGATGGACTATTATATCGGCCGTAAAATGTCGACCATGGTTTTCAAAATAAGCTTGCACAATTTGCACGCGTTTTTCTGGCGTTAGTCCATTCGCTGTAAAATGGCAAAACATACTAACCACAAATTAACTTTGAACTGTCAAAATGACAATCTAGAGAAACAGTGTTGCCAGTTCAGAAACCAAACTTCTAAAAAAAAACACCCTTTACACACCGCAATAGTTGGTCTAAGTTGCAACAGATGTTCCACTATTGTTGTTAGCATTGTTGGGCAGGTTAATTAAAGAGATTTGTTACATTCAAGGATTTCATCACTACCCTGTTAGCTATTCCCCAAGAGTGTCAGTCCGCTGCTTCGCAAAGGCATCTGAAGCTCCTTGACTTGCTTTTTGAAATAACCCTTTCCAGGTTATGCCTCACAGATTTGAACGTAGTATCTGGATTTCTGAGACCTGCGTCTTGCAAGTTGTGGAGCTTGGGATACGCCATAATTCTGCGGAGTATTCCTGGGGGGACTTCTTCCGTGTGGTGACCTTCGACCAGGTGCCACGAGTTCTTGGCTCTGTATAGCTTTGTTGTCGTTTGTGGCTATAGCGTTTTTGCTTTAATTTGGCCTTCGTTCCTTTCCAGATTTTGCCGTCATTCGGTGGCTCAACTTTGCAGTGAAATGTTTTGTTCACACCAACCGGGGACTGCTTCGCTAACGTTTCGACCTCGGCGTTGTTGGACCCTAGTCTTTTGTTTGGACCCCAGTTGTATCGCCAGGAAATTTTGCAAAAAAAAAAATAAAATAAAATAAACCGCGACCGATTTATCTCCGGTGCCGATTCATATTTATGCGGAACCAGATCAATTTAAATAAGTGAAATATGGTAAATGATGCGAACTATGATAATCAAATAAACTATTATTTTCCATTTCAAATGTCTTTATTGACCGTAGTATCACCTTTCTTGCTAAACTTGGAATGTCCAACGTTTGCTGCTTCATCCATAAGGAAACCTTCCTGGTCCAGCTGATTTTTGAAGGCCAATCTTAATCCGGTCAACAACCCATTTCGTAATTGCGGATTTTCCATGCAGCTACGGCAAACCATTTATGTAGAAAAAATGCACCGCTTAGTCGTTTCCGCACAGTGCATCATCTGGTTAGCTGGTGTAATAGTCACCAACACATGTGTACGTACTTATGGCTTTGCCATGCTTTGAGGGCGGTGTCGTGGGCGGAGTCATCGCATTTTTTTTGCATGCAGTTTTCTATCATGACGACTGCTTTCGTCTACGCGTCATGTTCCTGCTGCTCTTCTGAGTGACCAATTTTATCGTTCGGCTGTCATAGATGTTTTGCCGTCGGGTTTTGCTTAGCTGAACTAACGACGGCAGCTATGCCGATGGCAAGATGTGGATGCTGGTGAGCGAAAGGCGATATTTGCGCAAAAAAGTTCGTTGCGTTGCAACACCGGTCTTTGCTTGGTGCTCAGTATCATATTTAGCTATGGGGATGACCAGAAGGCGTGTTACTTGCACATGATTACATGGCCTTAGCCCATATTAGACTTTGATGCTTCCTATTGCATCTCGCATTCACTGATGGATAGAAGGCTTTTTGACATCTTCTAACATTTCGATCAGAGCTTTAATTTGTTATCCAACCCTGTGTAAATTCCTATTGGGAATCAACTCTATTGCCATACTTCTCTGAGAAACAGCGCCTCCTACCAGACTCCATTGGCGCGTTGGTATTTTTCTGACCATCGATCTTCGTTCTATCGAACTCCTCTGGAAAGGATTTGCTCCAGAGAACCAACTATTATCGGTTGATTTCCCTTAAATTTAGTTTAGATGAATCGGACTGCAATTGGGTCCTCACACAGAGCGCGGATGTGTAGCGATGTCTTTACACCAACAACTTAATTATTTTTTTTTGTGTTTACGTATTCACATATTAACTTGTGCACAAAGTATTTTGAAACTACTTTTGAACTTCTGCTGACTTGGTTAGATAGGCAACATCTATCCAATCATCCAAAATCCTACCAACGGCCATTCATTAAATCTACATCCAAGTGAACACATACATTTTGTACGTGCACGAGGAATATACGAGGGGCGTTCAATATATTCTCGGTATCGATATGAAAGAAAATGCGAATTCAATTTAAATTGTTTTATTTTTCAATATAATCTCTCCTAACATCAATGCATTTGTTACATCTTGAGATAAGCTTTTTTAAACCCTCAAAAAAATTAATTTCCTCCTCCTCCATTTATTGCCGACTTGAGTTCTTCATCATCCGAAAATCTTTTTCCACGAAGACATTTTTTCAAATCCGGAAACAGGAAATAATCACTAGGGGCAAGGTCTGGACTATAGGGTGGGTGCTGGATTTCTTCGAAACCACAATCTCGCGCAGCAGCCTTGGAAACTCGCGCCGTGTGAACAGGAGCGTTGTCATGAAGAAGCAACACACCCGCTGCGAGTTTACCCCGTCTTTTCTTTTTAATTTCCTCCCGCAAATTATGCAAAGTGGAAGCGTAGGATGTGGCGTTGATGGTTTCACCTTTTTTTTTGTACTCAATGAGCAAGATTCCCTTTGAGTCCCAAAAAACTGTGGCCATGAGCTTCCCGGCAGACGGAGTGACTTTGAACTTCTTCGGGGGGTCTGTTCCTTTTTTATGCCACTGCATGGACTCTTGTTTGCTTTCAGGGTCATAGTGGTGGACCCATGTTTCGTCCCCAGTAACAATTCGATCCATAACACCGTCCGCGTTCTCACTACACATCTCCAGAAGCTCTCTACAACATGCGATTCTCACTTTTTTCTGAGGCGCTGTGAGCATTCGTGGCACCCACCTTGCACTGACATTTGAAAGGTTAAGATGGTCATGAAGAATGGTGTGAATGGTACCAATTGAAAGCTTGGTGATCTCTGCCATCATTTTCACCTTTATTCGGGCATCCTCAAGAACAAGTTTTTCGACTTCTTTGATACTTTCTCCCGTACAAGCAGTAGCCGGGGCGCCGGAGCGGGGGTCGTCTTCAATGCTCTCTCTGCCTCTCCTGAGCTCACTTGACCACTTTTGCACAGTTGATAATGAAGGTGCGGAACCCTGGTAAACAGCCACCATCTCTTCATGAATAGTTTTTTGACTTTTTCCTTGCTTAGTGAGAAATTTAATTACAGCGCGATGCTCAATTTTCACCATCATCGTCTCAGTTGCCATTATGGTTCTGTTTAACTAGAGATAAAACGCGAATTAATAATCACATTTATATGAAATTTTACATGAATGCACTAAAATAATAGTATTACTTGATAAATAAGTCAATTTATATATACAACCACAGCTTCACCCCGATACCGAGAATAGTTTGAACGCCCCTCGTACGTCATAGATCGATAGCTCTAGACACCCAAATGAACTGGACATATACGGTGATCAACTCAAAAACGATTTCAGAACAAGATGACATGGAAAACAAAACTTTTACCTGAACCAGTTCCTAAAGCACCAGGGAGTCGAAGTCCAAAAGGCAGAACACTCTCTTACGAAATGCCGAATGTATGTGACAGCCATCAATGAGTTATTCTATTTTTGGTATCCAAATTGGCGGAAGATATCCATAAAATACTTAAATGGGAACGTTCCAATGCAGCCCAACAAAGGCAGATACTGCCTTTGAAGGGTGATATTATTGGAGCACGCTAAACCCAAAAAACTTCCAAACAGCGGGTGTACTAGCCCTCCTCCCACTCACTCAGGGCATAGTAGTCATATGTTTGTCCAGTAAATGCGCCCGGCGTGGCGGGTAACATCACATTCAAATAGAGGCAATAGAGGCAATAGACAACAAATCGACTGCCATCACTGCCGACATACCCATATGTCATATGCATCCATAAATATGCAGTCACATTTTCTGCAACAGATAACAGGAAGAGCGTTCCCTAGTAAACCACCAAATTTGAGTGAAGGACTTTATTGCGAGGCAACCCGCTGTGAAGTGTATGAGACTGTAGCTAATCACGTACATATAGTGCGGATACGCCATCAAAACGTGTCAATCTTCATCTCATCGAATATGTACGCTGCTTACTTGTCTGCCCAAGATGTCCCACTCAACAAACAATCGAAGTGGAAAAATAGTGGCATTCCAAGAATACTCGTATCTAGGCCCCTACCACTCCATTGTGTTTTTTTTTTTTCAATTCTCTCAGACATTTTGCCTAAAAGTAACCCCCATCTGCAATGCTATCAGGACAATATCCGTTCAATTCATAGACATAGACATTAACAGTCGTAGTGGCAAATCCCAACTGCGGGGACCACATGTAGCGGATGAATGAATTCGTTCCATCACCCACATAGTACACCACTACAGCGCAGCATCCAACTTTCAACAATAAGCCGGTCTGGCAGGGATCCACGCTGTTAAGTTTGATTTAAATATTAACTTCGTTCCACAACGGTTTTCAGTTGAGTTCTTGATAGCATCCTGGCTGGATGTAGTCGCTTTTTAACCGAGTGCCTCGAAATACGCGTATGTTTTCCTTTTCGTATCGGCTATAATTGCGCTTTGAATGGTATTGCAGTAGCATTTTATAGAATGTGATATCCTGCATCGTGTTCGAATGGATAATGTCCTTCCGGGTAAATACGCGTATCGTGGTTTACCGGTAAATTGTGTCGTTGTGCTGTGTTACCTTCAATGTTCAATAATTAGTCCCTGTGCAATAAAAATAATAAATATTTTAAGGATTTAACCACCAAAGGATTGAGCGTTACAGGATATTGCTTACTATGGTAAGAAGTTATTTTTCCTTCTTGGGTAAGTACGAGTATGAGTACTGGTGCGGGCTGAATTGTTGGATGCTCGCTGACATGTATTTTTCTTTGAAACTAGCCTAGTCCTATTATAGATGATGGTTGTTTCTAGTGGATATCCTGTACTAGACACAGCTAAGCACTTGTGGGCAACAGATAAGGAAATTAATTCCAAACATAGTCTACTTTCTTGTTTGCTTGGGACATGTCTGTATCTGATGTTTGGCGTTTATTTTTAGTTTGCTAAAGAAAACAAGATTTCCCGGGTATCTGGGTATCTGGGTGGAGATGTTATTAAATGTCCTGCGGCTATCTTATATTGTTTTTCGAAGCATTTAAGCGGCATATTTAATGTTGTGTCTTATATACATAATTTTTAATATATCTCCTATGAACTTTCTTATTTTGTCATGAGACGAAGTTTTCGCATACTCGTATTTGTTGCATAGAAACCCTACATTTCTTGCATGAGATCTACTCGTACTGCCCTGGTAACTTAATTTCAATAAAACCAGCTCACAAATAGCTCCTATTAGCGAAGCTGCTAGTGAGCCGAATAACACATCACTTCGTTGTTAGTATATCTCAATAGGTATGGGAAAACAGAGGTTGCCAGCCAGGCGACGTCCTATCTGCACTGCTATGGTGCAGTGCTTAACGCTCTCAACAGTTCTGACGTCAGTGCACTGGCATATGTGAAGGATGTAACTGTGCAGTATGTTGAATCGTGTCTAGTCACTGTCTGCTCTGGAAATGGGTTTCAGTCAATCCACTCTGAACTGAGGTTGATCTCTTTACGAGAAGGAGGAACCTTCAATTGCTTAAATCCAATTCTCCAAAGACGTTTAAAATTTGGGCATCATTCTGGATAACAAATTTCCCTGGACTAGATATGTTACGTCGAAAGGTTCTAATTCGCTGTAGGCAAATGATGGAGTCTGTCACCGAGAAGGCTCCTTTAGATCTACATGGCTATGGTACATCAGTTGTATGGTGGAACAAGCTCTCACGAAAATACGTCATTGCTGCTTCTACCAGACTCAAAAGAAAAGTCTGTCTCGGCTGCACCTGGCTCTACTCATAACGCACTGATGAATTGCAATTGAACCAGAACTCTTGGCTCGGAAAAAATACGAAATCGCGACTTTCCCTGTGCTCAGTAATTGTTTCGGCCAAATTCGAGCCAGGAAAGAAATGTAGTCTTCACGGTTGACTCCAAAACCAATTTAGGGTGCGGCAATGGTATCTTTCTTTAAGACGGCAACGTTAGATTTCCCTACTCATTAGCAAACTCGCATCAAGCGGCAGCCAAGCTGCGTTTAGAGCCTTACTTTACGCTCTTACGACATCTAGACTAGTTTGGGAATGCAAGGCTTCAACGACACTGGACGCAATCTGAAAGCCAAATACACTGAGTTTTGTCTGGCAAATGAAATCGCCGATAAACTTCCTCGGCAAAGTTCAGAGGAGAGTTTTTCAGCACCCGAAGCATCGTTGAGTCTGCCTACGTCCTCAGTTAGGGCTCCCATTGAGAATTGGGTTTTATATGAGCAGAACTGCAGATGGCATGACCAATCGCATGTTTCCCAACTTCCACTGAAGATCAGCGTATTTCCTGGTGTCCCTCAGCAGGAAAGACTGCAGGCTGCTTACTGGCGTCATGACGGGGCCCTACACTTAGATGTACTGGCCACAAGTGATAAGTAATACAACATCCTGGGATGTTTATTGTAAAGGGGATGACGACACCGCAGAGCACTACCTCTCTCAATGGCCGGCTTACGCTCGCATCTGTCTGCAGGTACTCGGCGTTGACGTAGTGGGTGCTGGTACTGTAGGCACCTCATCACTTACTCATTTTTTTTCGAAAGACGGAACAATTCCATTAAAAGGAAATGGACTACTTTTTTATCTGAGTGCTTTCTACCAAAGGGAAAACAAATCTTTCTAAGATAGGATAGTTCAGTACACCGCCCATTTTCCAAGTTAGATAAGACCAGAGAATTTTTTTCCCAAATCAGCTTAGAGCGGGCCTATCCAGTTTTTGACAAGGTTCATGCTTCTATGCCATTGAGCAGGAGTACGATGATAAGGGACTCTTGTGAAGTCACTGATATGAATCAACCAGGCTGTTGACAAAAAGCTTTGAACTTATGTCAATGCGGTAGGGCAGATATGTTGGATCTTGTTGATGTTGATGTATCCCAATAGTTGACTCAATTTAAAAGGTCTCAGTCTTTGAGGATATTTTTATAATCCACTCGTGCGTATAGTATTTTTTACATTCCAGCAGGCAGAGCTTATTCCTTAAGGTTTTCTCCAGACATATTATTCGGTTCACCGCCATTGGATAGCTATCGAAAAGATGAATCGCTTCATCAAACCGATCTCATACTCAGTGTCTACCCATGTTAACGTTCTATGCGTATAATAGCTCGGCAAGTCAGTTGGCTAATTATGTTTTGAGTAGTAACTCGATAATCTTCAGTAAAAATGTGATGCTTAACGAGTTTCTGCAGCTCCTCTTCCATCTTTATCGCATCACAAAGCCGAATGCATTTATGAGTTTTGGTTCACTCGGTTCAGTTATCCGAATTCTAAAACCCGAACTCCATCAAGGGCTTTGTTAAGAATTTATTACTGATTCCTTCGTCACATCACCAACTACCGCGAACCCTTTTTTTTGTGTTATAATTTGTTCGAACTCAAGGGATTTAAGTACCCTTAAAATGTTTGCATACAGCGCGGGCACAAGAAAATCAGGGAGGATGGAAAGAGAGGTACCGGTGAACGTTGGTTTTAAATGTTTGAAGGTTATAATGACTAGGAAATAGAGAGCTAGGTAGGGCATTCCACAAGCGAGTTATTCAGCTTAGGAAGGAATCACGATATTTCAGAATACGTCCGAAAGTGGGATTGAGGGTATACTGATGAAAATTCGTAGCGAGACGGGTGTTACGGTTAAAATTATGAAGGGCCGGAATGCTACTGGCGATTTATATGGTGGTGGAAAAAGTGATAAAGCAGAGTGAGACATGAGACATTATGTCGGTGTTCGAGGATGTCCATTGATTGAGATGATTAGAGGCAGCAGACAAAAGATAATTGATGAAAATTAAAAAGAGTGTCGGAGACAGAACGGAACCCTGGGGCACACCAGTATTTATTTTGTGAAAATCAGACTTGAAACCATCCAAGACAACTTGAATAGAACGTTCCGAAGGGTAATTTCTAATCCATTGAAGAAGAGAGCAGTCGATCCCAAAAACACGCATTTTCGACAAAAGAGCCTGATGCCAAACTCTGTCAAATGCCTTAGAAATATCAAGTGTAACTTGCTTTCGCCAGATTGATGTACGCTTTGGTTCCGCTTTTCGGTGAGACATGCCATCAGATCACCAGTGGACCTGTAGGTACGACAACCATATTGCCGGTCATTGAGAAGTTTTCGTGCTTCGAGATATTTCATTAGCTGACGGTTTATCAGCGTTTCCAAGACCTTGGAAAGAAGGGACGTAAATGCAATGGGCTTGTAGGAGGAGAGAGAAGAAGTTTCGCCTTTTTTAGGGACGGGCTGGACAAATGCTATTTTCCATCTTCTCGGAAAGAGTCCTAAAGAGTAGGAGTGATGGAAAAGCTTACGCAGTGGTTTTGCCAGCGAGGAAGAACAACTATTCAGAAGAAGGGGAATTATACCATCTGGGCCAGTGGATTTGTGAATATTGAGATCTTTAAGTACTCTTGCTACATACACGAGTGCGAAAGTGGATTCGTCCCATTGAAGATTCGACGCACTCAAGTGTAGGCGGAGATAAAGCACAATCTGGGAACCAGACATATCCAACAGGTCAGTAGGAGCACAGCCGGATGAGATGCTATAGCTGTTATCGCGATGGGCACCTTTCTAATACGTGTTCCGCTTCTAGACGTTATGTAGGTTGTGGAAAAGTAGGGAGTTGTGTTACTTTTCGGGAAATGGGAATCGGAATCACCCATTGGGAGGTTGCCTACTGGTAAGCAGGTGGTAGGAACGAGTGAAGAGGTCGTTCACTTAGGTTTCACGCTTAAGGCACAGAAAAAAGGCGTGCGCCCTTAATTGCGAGTTAGAGTTTCCGGACTTAGGACGTTAGTATTACTCGGTTCAGGGGCTTCGCGTACGTCCTTCTGTTGGGATGGCATGTATTACAGAGCTTATTGTTAGAACTAGGGTTCCTTAAGCTCAGGTATCTAGTTATTCGAAATGTTCCATATTTCCTGATACGTGGTGCCCATCTTTCTGGCTCCAGACAGGAATTGTCACTGATCTGAGATCAGGCGCGTAGAATTTTTCGAACCCGGCTGGAGTGGCATTGATTTCAGCAATCAAAAAAAACAGATCTAGATGAGGACTGGGATAGGTAATCAACCCTATCTATGCTTTTCAAAAACATGCCAGAAGGATTAGAATGCATACTTAGTGGGGTATACGATTGGGACGACGTCTGAACCGACCAAGAAGCGTTACTATCCAGTCTTACCGGTGGTTCAGCGTCACATAGATAAAGAATTTTCAGGGAAGAGATATTAATGGGAAGCATCATAAAAAAATCAGGTAGTTTAGGGGCTTCTCCCATTCTTACGATTAAAACGAAAGATGAATCCTTTAGGTTCTGGATCGACTACAGGAAGATAAATGAGTGGAGTCACGAAACTGAAAGTTTCTAAAGAATCTAAGGGCTGGGGACTTCCAATTTCAGTTACCTGTTGTAGCCGCACTTTCTAACACGATGTGTTAAGCATCTTCCCTTACTAGGCGAACTTTGGGCAGGACATGAGAGAGACACTGAGATCAAGAATAGGGAAACAGGTCGGCTAGAAGGCGGCGTGAGCTTAGGAGATAAAATATAGGGAAATGGATTCAATATATAAAGAATGAAACTAAAAAAATTGGGCTTCTGACAGGACTAAGTTAGGAATACGATTCAAAAAGCTGACGATGGCGGCGATGAAAGCTTCTAACTTATACAACCTTGTATGGCGTAAAAAATGTATGATCTTCAACACCGCGAAATACTAAGTTGCCAAAGTAGCTCCAAAATACGTCGGACCTTTCAGCATTGTGAGAAGTGGCTCAACTTGGACTTACGTTTAGGAGGGAAGGACTAAGGTTAGTAGTACCCGTTCATTAAAGATCTCAAGCAGATAGAGATAGGTTGAGATACTTCAAGTGGGCCTACTCGTAAGTCGAGTGGGAAAAAGTGTACTGACAACGCTGGTGCGTTCGATAATTTGCTTTGGCATCAGAAGACCGATGCGGAAATGAAAGTTTACCCATAGTCTAGTTGGTAGCCTCCCCTTTTGTGTTAGCCTTTGTCATTTTTGGTAGCTGGCGCGTAGGCAGGAGCTAAGGGTGGATTTTGTTGCGTGCAGTTTGCGTTCTTCTCTTCCTGATCTGTTGGATTCGGATTCCGTTTCCTCTCTCTACCTATCACTCCAGAGATGACTGTTTGTTTGATGATTAAGTGTTTTTCATCAATGAATGAATAAATAAATACATTCTATAGTTAATAAAACTAGTGTCGAATGAAGTGAGTCAGACAACAACAATATAGGAAATTTTAGATTAAAAAACAAAAAGAAAAATATATTGTGCGGTGGAGAGAAAAAAAAATTCATAATAATTAGATGTAAGTACACTCTCATTGAACAGCCACTTCTTGACCGCTTTATTAAAGGAAAAAAAATTACTAGAGCGCCTTATTTCAATGGGTAGTTTATTAAAGATACGAGAAGCTACAGAAGAGTAATAACTTAAGAAGAGATGAGTATTGTGTGAAGGAATGAAAGCAAGACTCATAGAAGAGCTGCGAAGATCATAGGTATTCGGATCATGATTTAATGAGTATCCACTTCTTAAGAAAAAGATTTTTAAAACTTTGTAGAAATGAAGATGTTTTAGAGGCAATATAAAAGAATGTGTAAAGAGTGGGAAACTATCTTCATGGCGCCCTTTTTTTCCAGATAATTCTCAGCACATATTTTTGTAAAACAAGCAAAGATTGCATTTTGTTTTTGTGTGTTCCGGTCCAGCAAGTTATACCATATTGCAATTTGGATTGAACAAGACCATAATAAGAAATTTGTAAAAGTTTTTTTGAGCAAAAAAGTCTCAAATGGTATAGGGTTCGGGTTGTTTTCAGCAGGTATTTCCTTAAGGAAGTAGTGTGAGCATCCCAATTTAGCCTGCTATCGAACTCGAGTCCTAGATACTTAAACACCTGTACGTTATCAATGATAAAACAGCTCGGTAGGCAATCTATGGAAGTGTTATATGTGTTATATGTACAAGATTTTTCGGAAAGCGATTCACAGCAATTATCAGAGTTTATCAACATATTATTGCAGTACGCACTATGAAATGTAAAGACGGGAAATTCTAAATGCAAAGAAGTATTAAAATACATAATTTTTGTTTTGTCACTAATAACTAGCTTATTAACAATGTCGTAACATTTTTAAATCATGGTTGATGTCAGCTATTAGATCTAACCAAGAGTTGCTGGAATATGAACAACCTATATCATCAGTAAACCCTGTAAGTTTTCCTTTCATATTAAGGGTAAAAATTGAGTTAATTAAAACTAGGAACAATATAGGTCCCAGACCAGATCCCTGTAGAACACCAACTGTAATATCGCAGCACTCACTAAACATATTTCCTATTCTAACCCTTTGTTTCCTGTTGGTGAGATAGGACTCAATCCATTTAAGAACAATCATCTAGTTAAATCCAGCTTTATTCAATTTATTCAACAAGATTTTATGATCAACAGTATCAAAAGCCTTCGTTATATCCACGAAAAGAGCTGCAGTAAGCTTCTTGCTATTGATGTTTCCATAAATTGAACTGCTGAAGTTAAGAAGTGCATCCTCAGTAGATCTGCCAGCTCGGAATCCGTACTGTCTATCGCTAAAGAATGAAATACGAGGGGCGTTCAATATATTCTCGGTATCGATATGAAGGAAAATGCGAATTCAATTTAAATTGTTTTTATTTTTCAATATGATCTCCCATAACATCAATGCATTTGTTACATCTTGAGATAAGCTTTTTTAAACCCTCAAAATAATAAATTTCCTCTTTCTCTGCAAAATACCGACTTGAGTTCTTCATCATCCGAAAATCTTTTTCCACGAAGACATTTTTTCAAATCCGGAAACAGGAAATAATCACTAGGGGCAAGGTCTGGACTATAGGGTGGGTGTTGGATTTCTTCGAAACCACAATCTCGCGCAGCAGCCTTGGAAACTCGCGCCGTGTGAACAGGAGCGTTGTCATGAAGAAACAACACACCCGCTGCGAGTTTACCCCGTCTTTTCTTTTTAATTTCCTCCCGCAAATTATGCAAAGTGGAAGCGTAGGATGTGGCGTTGATGGTTTCACCTTTGTTTTTGTACTCAATGAGCAAGATTCCCTTTGAGTCCCAAAAAACTGTGGCCATGAGCTTTCGGGCAGACGGAGTGACTTTGAACTTCTTCGGGGGGTCTGTTCCTTTTTTATGCCACTGCATGGACTCTTGTTTGCTTTCAGGGTCATAGTGGTGGACCCATGTTTCGTCCCCAGTAACAATTCGATCCATATCACCGTCCGCGTTCTCACTACATATCTCCAAAAGCTCTCTACAGCATGCGATTCTCACTTTTTATCGGAGGCGCTGTGAGCATTCGTGGCACCCACCTTGCACTGACCTTTGAAAGGTTAAGATGGTCATGAATGAATGATGGTGTGAATGGTACCAATTGAAAGCTTGGTGATCTCTGCCATCATTTTCACCTTTATTCGGGCATCCTCAAGAACAAGTTTTTCGACTTCTTTGATGCTTTCTCCCGTACAAGCAGTAGCCGGGGCGCCGGAGCGGGGGTCGTCCTCAATGCTCTCTCTGCCTCTCTTGAACTCACTTGACCACTTTTGCACAGTTGATAATGAAGGTGCGGAACCCTGGTAAACAGCCACCATCTCTTCATGAATAGTTTTTTGACTTTTTCCTTGCTTAGTGAGAAATTTAATTACAGCGCGATGCTCAATTTTCACCATCATTGCCTCAGTTGCCATTATGATTCTGTTTAACTAGAGATAAAACGCGAATTAATAATCACATTTATATGAAATTTTACATGAATGCACTAAAATAATAGTGTTACTTGATAAATAAGTCAATTTATATATGCAACCACAGCTTCACCCCGATACCGAGAATATCTTGAACGCCCCTCGTACCATCAAGATAGGACAAAATTCTTTTTTTAATTTTTAATTAATTTTTCGAAAACATTAGAAAAAACTGGGAGAAGAGAGATAGGCCTATAATTGTTGAGTACTTTTTTGTCACCTTTTTTGAATATAGGTATAACTTCAGCAATTTTAAGCATTTCAGGAAATATACCACATAAGATACTTTTGTTAAAGATATGAGCCAAAATATCTACAATTTAAAATGCGATGCTCTTAATAAATGCATTAGAATAAGATCTATGAGTAATGGAGGTCGAGTTGTTCAGAGATATAATCGTTTTATGGACCTCAATTGATGAAATTGATTCATCCCTGTTAAAACACTCAAGCAAACATCTACTATTATTATTGTATTACTAGATGTTATACCTACTTCAGTTATCGTTTTATTTGCAATGTTAGTAAAAAATAAGTTAAAGCTATTAGCTATGCCTTTGGGTTTATAATATCCTGATTTTCATGCCTAAGACAAGATGGTATACCATTAGTACTGTTTCTGTTAAAAAGCTCATTTACTATTCCCCATTTTTTTTTAAAATTACCTTTAGCATTTTGAAATTTGTTAATGTAAAAATTCTCTTTGCATAAAGGCACTTCAATATCAATTTCCTTACAAATTTTATCATATGCACTACGAAGATGATTATTATTTGGTTGCTTTTTACATTTCACTCTTAACTTATTTTTTAAATTAATTTTGTTTACCAGATAGTTAGAAATCCAAGTTGATTAGTTTATTAGTTTTCTTACGCGCCGTCACCGTACAACTTGCAACATGTGTATTAAGGGTATTAGAAAACAAATTAAAAGCTTCATTGGGATCATTTGCTGTCCATATCTCAGACCAGTTTTTAAGCATTAAGTGATTAAGTTGTAAGCTCAACGAGGTTACGTTCTTAGACTGATAATAAGGATCATGTTTATTAATTTGAATGTTATTCGATTGAAAGAACAAACAGACCATTGAATTGTCAGAAATTCTCAGCAGTGTTACTAACAAGAGACAATTTTTTTTTTTTTTTTTTTTATAATCAGCGCGCGCTCAAGGGGTTTTTGTACCCTTAAAATGTTCGTACACAGCGCGGGCGAAGGAAATTTAGGGAGGAAGAAAAGACAGGTAAGTTATAACGACCAGGAAACACAGAGTTCGACAGGGCATTCCATAAGCGAGTTGTACGGCTTAGGAAATAATCATGATATTTTAGAGTACGTCCGAAAATGGGCTTGAGGGTATACTGATCAGCATTCATAGCGAGACGGGTGTTACGGTTGAAAGTTTGAATAGGCGGAATGCTACTGGTGGTGCTAAATTTAGATTTACAATCAAGCTTACAGAAAATAAGGTCAATACAAGTGTTGGAGGGTTGTCTTGTAGGGACATTTACGCACGACTCTAAGCCATTGGCACACAATAATTATTGATATCTGAAGGCAGCAGGTGATTCGCCCAAGATATCCAGATTAATACCATCAGCTAAAATAAGATTTTCTACTTTTTCCTCGCTTAATAAATAGCGTAGCTCATCAATAAATTCCTCTTTACTCATATCATGAAGTCTGTAGCAACCAAAAATAACCGTCTGTTCTGTATTAATAGTGCAACTTATTCTTATCATTTCTGAACACCTAAGATCCAAATTTACACATTCAATTACATAATTTATAGCCCTGTCATTTATATAAACAACAATACCACCTGCAGCGTAGGAGTTATTACAATTAAAGTTCCTCTGATACCCCCGTATTTCATAAGAATCTTAAAATGTTTAAAAATGACTCCAAGTGAGATAAAAAGAGATCGAAGTTTTTTCGCAGGCTGCGAATATTTTGATGTATTGGGTCTATAACTTAATTCGTGCGGTTTGCTAAGAGATGGCGTAGTTTGTATTATCCCATTGTTATTATTCCATTGGAACATGCGCTGGAAAGCTACTGTCATTGTACATCATTTCAGTATATGTCATTCATTTGAAGCGTAAACTACAATAATTTTTTTTCACTCAAATATGTCGAACTTTGTGCCTGAAAAAGTGTTTTTGCGGGGAGTTTTTCTTCATTACTTTAATATGAAGAAAACTGCTGCCGAAAGTCATCGTATTTTGGTGGAAGTTTATGGTGAACATGCGCTAGCTGAGCGATTTTGGTTTGGAAGACGATGAACGTCCTGGACAGCCAAAAAAGTTTGAAGATGAAGAACTGGAAGCATTACTCTATGAACATTGTCGCCAAACACAAGAAGAGCTCGCAGAATCATTGGGTGTCACTCAAGCAGCCATTTCAAAATGTTTAAAAGCAGCTGGATATATTCAAAAGCAAGGAAATTGAGTTCCACATGAACCCAAGCCAAGAGACGTCGAAAGGCGGTTTTGCATGTCCGAAATGCTGCTGGAACGCCACAAAAGGAAGTCATTTTTGCATCGGATTGTTACTGGTGATGAAAAATGGATCCAGGGAGCAGTGGCCGAAAAACGCCCGGAATATGCGACCAGATACGAGGCAATAATTTTCCATCATGACAACGCTCGGCCCCACGTTGCTATTCCGGTTAAGAACTATTTGGAAAACAGTGGATGGGAAGTCTTACTCCACCCGCCTTATAGCCCAGACCTTGCCCCTTCTGACTACCATTTGTTACGGTCGATGCAGAACGCCCTCACTGAAATACGGTTCACATCAGAGCAGAATATCAAAAATTGGCTTGATTCATTCTTGGCTGCCAAGCCGGCGCAGTTCTTTTGGGATGGGATCCACAAATTGCCAGAAAGATGGGAAAAAGTCATAGCTTCAGATGGGCAATACTTTGAATAATACTATTGTACTATTTCGAAAAAAAAACCGCACGAATATACCCAATACTACAAAACAAAAAATCATTAATTCGCTGCTCACAATGAAAAACGCTTGAACAAAGTTCATTATCAAAATGGCAAAACGGAGTAAAAAAGTTAAAGTCATCAGTTAGATTGTTGAACTCAAACATGATAAACAGAAAAATAAGTTTAAATGATTAAAGTATTACTCGTAAGAGCATCAAAAGAATAAATCTTAAAAACATTACCACCTTCTTGTCTCTTCATCCTGATAACCCCATTATTAACCCATAAATAAGCAAAATTATGTTCACGTTGCATTTCTTTAGCTTTCTTGAGTAAAGCTCTATTAAATTGCGTTAGACTCTCATTACCGAAAATTGGTTTGATGTCATCCTCCACGCCGAGTACGCACGAAGTTAGTTTCACTTTCCTCTTGTTGATTAAAATACTCCGCTTAAGTTCCAAAGATTTCAGCTTCACACAAACGATGTTCATTGGCTTTTGTTTATGCAAAACAGAATTGTTGTTATCACCGCTTACAACTGATTTCACATAGCAGGATTTGATGTTGTCATGCGTTACGTTGACCTTCAGTCCCTCTTGCAAAATCTTGACGGTACAGCTGAGTGCATTGGTACTGTCGACATTTGGTATACCAACTATGTCAATACACTTGCTTAGCGGTTTCTGCTGTAGAACATTAACAGTGTGTTGGAGTTTGGTGACCTTATCATGCAATATTTTGTTTTCACTTTTTAGAGAATTGACTTCTAGCATAGCATTGCGGAACATTTGTTGGAGAGAGATGATCTCTGTATATAAGACATCTAATGTGATGGCTGTAGGAGGGTTACTATGATAGAACTCGGCGCACGGCTTGGAGACTCCAGCGGATGGACGGTCTTTTGATGCCCCGAGATATGGACACCATCCCAAAAATGGACGAGAGTCCACCCTATTGAGATTTGTAAGGCTCCAAAATACCTAAAATCATAATTTTGTATATTACATCCCATGATTCCCTACGACCTTCACTCCTCATTCTAGTTTGCATGTAGACTTACCCCCTTAATATAATTGTTGGGTAAGGTTTCCTCTCAACTTGGGCGTCACTGTTTTGAGCTCTGGAGGATGTAATATTGACCCAAACAGTCTCATCAACGTGTGTGATTAGGGGGTTCCAAAGGGAGTAGCTGCCAGAGTTGGCTAGTCACCAGTTGTCCGAAAAACTTCTTCATCTTTGATTGCTTTGTTTGAAGAGCTCTGGAGGCAAGTTAATTACTTTCTTTGTCTAAAACTCCGCTGGAACCTTACTGTGT
Source organism: Volucella zonaria (assembly GCA_963966105.1). Classification (NCBI taxonomy): domain Eukaryota; kingdom Metazoa; phylum Arthropoda; class Insecta; order Diptera; family Syrphidae; genus Volucella; species Volucella zonaria. The sequence goes on from OZ014534.1 coordinate 50,430,532, forward strand.
ACACTAAGAATTCTTCTTTTCGGTCATTTTTGGCACAGACCAGCATACAACGCTAATATAGAGAGGACCCTTTTTATCGATTCTATTTGTACATACATCCGCCACGAATACATTCAGTTTGAGAGTTTATAGTCTTGGTATACTATACAGAGACCGAGATTAGTATGAAGGCCTTCAGCAACCGACAAATTGTGCACCAATGTATTAGTATCATGTCGATCAAATAAAATCTAAAGTGTATCCATGATCATTCGATGAGTGTTTATACAGTTCCCCAATAAGAAATAAACTTCGCCTCAACTTTGGACTCACACATGGCCAGAATATGGGGTGGGTGCGAGAACATTCTGAGAGGTAGCAGTCTCCTGGTTGTCAAATACAATCACCATAGGCGCATCGGACCAAGAATCAAATGGAATGTCACAACAAGTGAAATTCGAGAAATTAAAGTTGACATTAATATCAGTTAGAAGGATGAATAAGCGGAAATTGTGTACCATTCTGATAGTCAGTGCAGATTCTATTCCACAGAGATACAATACCCGTCCACAGATGCAATAAGTGTCCACAACTCCGGAAATACTCGTAACAACTGAAATCATTTGCCAGCAATCCAGGAGATATTCACAGATGTGAGACGGAAATGACTCTTAAACGTTTGGAGAATGCGAACATCGTTTATGTAGCTTCCTGATTGAGCGTCTGCATTCGGAATGCTTGCTACGTAAAATTTCATCGAATCGGTCAAAAAGCTCAAAGGAGTCACAATGCATGCATGACCACTCAAATCAGCTTAATACTAAGCCAAATGACAAAACCTCCCCAAAAACAAGGATGGCATCGATACACTGTTTAAACACATGTAATTCCATCTCGAATTCGGATCCGTAAAACGTTCATTTTCGAACGGTTGCCTTCGGATGAAATACTCCTAGCAAATTCAATATCAACTCTGGAAATCAATCTCGAGAATCGGTGGTTTCCATTCAATTTAAGGGATTGTGGTTAGCTTGGTTCCTTTATCAATTCTACAATAATTCTGGAAACAGAAGTACCTAAAAGTCATTAAGTAGTTTTATTTGAACGCTGTGGAATTGTCTTGCTTCAATATTTGATTTGCTTTCCTGGCCACGAATGAATGCTGGACGTGGCGTCCAATTTTCAAAAGTGCCGCGAAGGTGTACGAGTACTCATTGTTGATGATATTCGATTTTCGGATAAAATTCTGGGTGGGAGGAGGAAGCAGTCGATGCTATTAAATAAATATCTTTGCGGAGTCAGAAGCCGTGGCTGGGGTGACATATTAAACAATGCATCGGCTACTATGCAACACCACTGACGCGCGATAATTTAGACAGGGTTTATTCGGATGTAAAGACTTAGGTCGTCACATCCGCTGTAAGTACAGTTCTATCCCAAAAACCCTCTGCATTATCTCGCATCTTCATTGAGGTAGTGAGAAATGAGTTAATTTTCTTGGAAGTCTGGCGACAGAGTGAGCAGAGGCAGATGCAGAGATTTGGTTTTCAAGGGTTTTATGATTTCGTGCCCTAAGATTACTGATTATCACTGCTCAGAAAATCGAAAGGAAATCATTTGCCTGGAATCCAGAAGATATTCATAAATATGACACTGAAATGACTCTTAAACGTTTGAAAATTGAAAGGAAACATGCTGCCCGGGTTTGGATATAAAGACTTAGGGACTAAAGCCATGAGCGGCGTTTGTCTTTGTGTTTTGCTGGATTCAACTCGTCATAGATGATGAATGAGGCTAAGCCGCCGACATCAAGCATGTTGTAAAACATTACCAACGGCCACCGATTCGTTAAACGCCAAGAATGGATTTGATCCATTTTGTCTACGCCTGGTTTGAATTGATTGTAATCCAATATTTGATCCGGCTTTGATGCTTTCGATGGATCGGTGTCACAACGGTAGTGAACGGTGGACAACATGACAACTGGCTTCTTTGGCTTTGCCAAAGCGACATTATTATTGTGAAAACAAAAGATGGTGCTATTCAGTACACGTTTAGGGTTCAGTAATTGATGAGGAATGAAAGTCTTGTTTTTTCTAACGTTGCCCACAAACGCCACAAACGCCACAAACGCCACAAACGCCACAAACGCCACAAACGCCACAAACGCCACAAACGCCACAAACGCCACATTTCAATCCATCAACATCTCTGCCAAATTTTATGATGGAAAGAAGTTGTCAGCGTAAACTCTTCTGTCGCTGGTCATATATTTTTCCATCAATTTCATGGCAACCCGCTCGCCTTGGTTCGTCTCTAGTTGGTCACCTGGTGGTTTTCCCGTATAAATTATTCCTTTCAGGGGATAATTTGACACAGAATCGCAGACCCAAAAAACCTTTATTCCGTATTTCGCGAGCTTACTCGGAATATCTGGAGTAAACCTAGTTCGTCCGCGATACGGAAATAACTGCTCATCGAGGGTCATTTGGCAGTCCGGGGTGTATGGTCTCTCTAAATTAGCCATCAGCATGAGCCATACATTGTCTATTGCCGTAGATTTGCATTGTTGAAGCCTCTCCGCATGAGTGTTACCGTTATCGAAGCGGATGTATGCGGTCAAGTGCTTGAACCGGTTGAAGGACATGGTGGCTTTGTAGATGGGCATATTGTAACTCGCCCACAATTTTTTTACTGGCTGCGAATTGGCGTGGAACACACCAGCAAACGTCCCAAAGAAGGCATACATATCGTCCTCGTTGGTCATCATCCAAACTCGCTGTTTTTTATTGGGATGCGCTTCGTTCCATGGTCGAAAGGATTCCACGGCTTTTCGATTAGTTTCCCGCACGATAATGTTCACGATTCCGGGTGACAGCAAAGATGTGAAGATGGCTCGGTGATGCGGCAATGTACCTCGTAATGGCCTTTTATGTGCAATCGTTGGCACATTATGCGAACGTGACTTTCCAGAAGGTGGTGCATTCGCATTCCATATCTTGCCATCTTTCGAACGCTAAGCCTTATCCTGAACAGTAGCAGCCTTGTTCAATATCGGACGCCACATCCACATTTTCACCTTCTTCTGGCACATGCGTCCAAGTCGTCACCTGATTCTAATGGGTCGAATGCCGATCCCATAATTTGTCCAATTTGCGTCTCAAGTCGCTATCGCTCTTCTGGATTCAAATTTGGTGCATTAAGTTTACGAACTAAATTTGTCATATAATCAACCTCACTGCCTTCTCGCTCCATTTGACTGGAAATGAAAAACACGCAAAAATTGAAACACGAGCCAAATATGTACTATTCACAACCGGCAGCAATATATCTCCTAAAATAATCATAAAACACATGAACCAAAGATAAAATTCAATGAACCAGTATTACTAACCTCCAAATAACACTTGAAAATAATCTAATAGCAAATCACCAGCCAATTTACGTTCGATATTCGCACTATGAATCTTACGTATCAACTGGGGGTCTACTCAGACCCATGCGTGTAAGATTCTCGAAAGTCGTTTAAAATGAAATTTTTCCACTATATATGTATCGAAAACGTATTGTTTACCGTTACTTTATGTTCACCTCAGAGTGCTTGAAGAAGTCATGGACTGCTGCTGCTCAGAAATACCAAGAAAAAAACTTAAGCGCATTTCAAAGCCGGTTTGGTCTGGCCAGACCCATACGCTAATCGGAGGGTTAAGGTCATTCTGGGGTTTACTTGGGCCAAAGCCAACAGGTCTCTCTTTATTTAACGCTCTTGCGCTTACCTTCCACAAGTCGGCATTGGTCCCTTTCCACATAAGTGTACTGCCCAAGCTGTTATCTTCCACTATCGCGTTGTTTATTTCATATAGATTCGAATACACTCATGACCGACTCTAGATAAGGTCTATGCTTTCTCGCGATATATTTTAGTACGAATGGGATGATAAGACATTCCGACCACTCTTAGGCTACAAAAGTCCCCATATGCACACTGAAAGATTCAGAAGAGGACCTCACAGGTACTTTAAAAAAAAAAAGCTTAGAACTCCTTCTGGTTAAGTGGGTTCCCAAATAGAAGCACAGGACGGTGTGTTGAAAAATCATAGGAGACAGTCTGACTCCATAGTAACCAAGTTTATAAACTTTGAAAAGATAGAATGGGCAGTATCTTCCCAGCACTTTGTCTAGAGATACAACATTAGTCGGAATCTTCAAGGACAGCCTGACACTGGAATATATCCCGTTGATAACGCGAGCTTTAGGTCGATTGAATATGTTCTCCGAAGAAGAGATGCGAATGTAGATTAGAAACATGCTATACCTAAGAGCAATTAAGACAGAATTAGGTCATGTGGAATTGAATATCACTACTGTAAACGGCTGTCCTCAGGGTGGAGTACTATTGATGATTTCATACGATATGCAGATGATATCTCTGTTACCATGAGGTTACCATCAGGAATTTCATGCAAGATGCCTTGAGAATTACCTGGAAGTGGTGAAGAAATGAAAAATGAGGGGCCCTTAATTAATCTCAACATATAGGGATGTGGTGGGGCAAGACCTGACAAAAATAAACAGTAATGAAACTGAGCAGGATGTTGAAGCCGTTGAGGCTTGCAAGCCTTTACACTACAGCGGCTTTGAAAATGATCCCAATTATGGGCATTTTAAGAGGAAGCTGCTATCCAAGCACTCAAGGTTCGTCATGTAAACCACTTCAAACAAGGTATCCTCATTGCTCATCTAGAAATACTTAAGAAGACAGAAGGCACCTTTGCGAAATATCCAAGTTAGTTTAGACCAATTGGGCACCACCCTTGCTTTTAAATCAGGTATAGGGTTTCACTTCCCCACAAAGGAGGAATGGGACCCAAATCCTATGGCAGACGTGGACTAGGCCTAAACCGCACAGACAAGAGCATATCAGATTGTTGGTATCAGTTTTCAGTTTATATGCATTTTTATTATTTCACTTAATTTACTCTTACTTGCTAGACAAAAAATGCTTAAAAATTAGCTTAATTAACTTAAAATTATCTTATTCTAGCTTACTGACCCCATGCGGGCGCTCTAAGTTAAACCTAACACTTAAATTATGTCTTTCGACGTACCTTACTACTATACTATACTATTTCTATTCATTATAATTAAAACTAAGAAAACATTTTTACAAAAAAAACTTAGTAATATGACCTTTTTTTCTATTTTATTATAAAACTTAAAACTAAAATCCTACAAACTACCTAAAAATAAATCTTAATCTACTTATATCTAATACATACATATATACATATATATATATACATAATATATATATACCTAATATATAAATATATGTATATATATATATATATACATATGTTTTTTTTCATTTTTTATTTTTATTAATTTTTTTTTTGTTTTTATATATTTTTTTTTCTTAAATCTAACTTACTCCTACTTAAAACTATATAAGCCGGCCATGGCTAAAAAAATTAGGTGACCCACTTTGCTTCACATGAAGCTACCTATTACTTGAGGAATTCGACGACGATCTCTCCCTTCCTTCAACTAGCCACCAAAATTGTTGGTGCTGCCGAGCAACATCCCTCATGTCGCGACTCCCTACCGCCCTACTCAACCGGAGACGCTCCACACTGCCGTGTGCGACGTCTCTGTCGTAGTTGAGTCGCCTGTCCGCAGCTGTTCGAGCAACGTGGAAGATTAACGGCACCGCCAATCTGTCCTGGATCAGACCTTTGCTATCAAGGTAGAGGAACGCTTCTGGAGGAACATAGCCGTCAAAGCGAACTCTCTCATGATACATATAATTAGGGTAGTAAGCCCCAGAGATCAGGTTGTTCGACGATGTCATTGCTCTTGCAATGTGCCTTCGAGTCAACTTAATAACAAAATTGTCCACTCTTATTAGGTTCGCCCTATTGTACAAGACCTCATTGCGATAGAATTTTATGTACTCAGACTCTGGTGTTCTGTATAAGCGAAGACAAGCCCTAAGGCAAGCCCTCTCAAACACCCGAATCTTTTCCAATAAACTTGCTCTCACGTTGAACCACACGGGACATCCAAATACTAGCATAGGCCGGATAAGGGCCATGTAGCAGATCACCTTCACCCTCGCATCGAGTTGGCTGTTGTAAAACAGTCTCCTTGTAAGGGCAAAAGCACCTCTGGCTCTGGCCAGAGCAACATCTATATGTTTGTTAAAATACAGATATTGATCTAGCCAGATCCCAAGGTACGAGTATCTGACTACATTTCGTCAAGCAAGTGGCTGTCCATGTTGTCCGACGATAGAGAACTTTCGCCAATTCTTTCTGGTATCCCTAGAGGCCCCAGACAAAGGCGTCCGAAACAGAATGGTTTCCGACTTCTGAAAGTTGATTTTCAACTTCCAGTCATCGCAATATCGTTTAATTTTGTCGAAGTCACGTTGCAAAAGTGTATTAATGACCTCAACCTTTGGACCTGATCTGTACGCGATTAAGTCGTCTGCGTACGCTATGGCATGGTGAAGTGAACCTATCAGATCACTTATGTAAATGCTGAATAGGATCGGCGAATTTACCGCACCTTGTTGCAGACCGTTTTTAATGTTAAATGTTCCAGCGGAAGTCATATCGCCATTCTTCACGATGAACTGTCTACTGGAGAGCATATCAAAAAGAATATACAGCAGTGGTTTACTAATGCCCAACCTTTCCAACTTGAAAAAGAGTCCTTCTAACCATACGGTATCGAATGCCTTTTCCAAGTCAATCAGGCAGGCACCAGTGCACTGTTTCTTGCCTTTGTTCCATTGGATATCAGAAACCAGTTTAGACGCAGCATGAATGATATCATGCCACGCCTTGAAACCGAATTGATTATCCGGAACTATATGTTTGTCCTCAACCCACTTAGTCAGGACTCTATTGATTACCTTCTCGAAAACCTTACTGATGTTTGGAAGAAGACTGATCGAGCGGAGATTCGCCGGATTGGATGTGTCTTTATCCCTTTTGGGGATGGGATGTACCACCGCAGTTTTCCAATGCGCTGGATAATGTGCATTATTCATTGCATTATTAAACAGGGTGGTATAAATGTTCACCGCTTCTAGTGGGAGATGTCGAAGCACAATGTTCGGTATTTCATCGGTTCCCACTGATTTCTTACTTCTAAGTGATTCGAAGATCGTTTGGAGCTCTTCCTTCGAAATGAACGGTGGTAATACCCTTTCGTTGGTGATGACATTATTTGCCATATTCTCGTCACTGAACTGGGTGAAACCCGAGCTCTCGAATCGCCAATTCGCAATTTCATTTCGAAGGCAGGAATTGTGGACAAGGACTCGACTCTCCAGGTCGTGGTTCGGGCCAATGATGTCATTCGCCTTGTACACTTCCTGGAAAGTCGCTCCTATAGCCTCCACCTTCTCCTGCGGATCCTCGACCACAAAGAAGTTGTCATCATCAACGGCCTCATTTGGATCAATGCCTGCTGCTACAAGTATTTGTTCGTTGTTCGTCGTTCGGGCGATTCTAAGACATGGAAGGTCGTTCTGATTATTTCTCCGAAATATTTTATTTATTTGCGGGAACATATTCGGGTTGCTGGTGTTTACAGCCCGAATTTTGTTGTTCCAATACAAACTTACAGAGTTTCTGTAATTTTCCTTTATTAATGTTTGGAGGTTTTTAATCGACGACTTCAATGTCATGATCTCCGGGTTATGTCTGTCAGTGAACTGTCTGTACAGGGTTTTTAGTCTTGACAGCAGTCTACTTTTGTGTCGGTGCAGTGCGTCAATAGTTGCGTTGCGGAATAAGTCTTCGTTGTCAGTATGTTGATACCGAGGTATCGTTTTGTCCATTGTTCGTTTAATTGTCTCGTCCATTAGTCTTAGATACCTGTCAATCTCCTCGTTTGACAGATTTCTATTGGACGGTGGGTAGAGCGAATTCGAGGAGAGTGCTCTCGTCAGTATTCTTGAGAAGTGTGTCCAACGCACTCTACTATAATTATAGGAATACCTTTGAACAAATTCTTCCAATTCCGCAGTTTCGTTGGGAACAGTTATTTCGGTGCTGAGACCGCAATGGTCACTGTCATACACGAAAGTGCGTAGACAGTTTGTAGTTTGTTGGTTAGTGCACGTCAGTTGTATTCGTGAGTCGAACAGCAGGAGATCCAAATAGGACCCGTGTCTGGGAAACGACGGACTATCCGTCGCTTTGAGGCCGAGTCGATACATCACACTGTGCTGACCCCACCAATTGAATAGTAGGTTCCCTCTAGTATTTGGTATATTATTTCTCCAATCACTATGTTTGGCGTTGAAATCTCCGCCGATAATAAAATAGTTGTCTTCCAATTCCAGCCTCAGAAATCGAAAAAGTGTCTCGAGCTCTGAGATGAATAAGGTGGATTGAGTAGCCTTAGGTGCATAGACAGATTGTTGGTATAGAACTCACACCATTCACATTGTATGGCTGATAGGGTCTTGTACGAAATGTAAAGGAGACTGATGAAGGCATACTTTGGGCAGATAAGAGGATCTTCTTGATTAAGATGAGTTGATGAATGCTTCTAGCAAAACTAAACCCCCCGCTTTAAATAATTTTGAAGGGAGTTCGTCTGGTCCAGCCACCCTATTGGCCTTTAGTTGAGATATCGCTAGTCCGACCACTTCTAGGTGATGCTTCTCTTTGGTGAGGTGACTCCCGTCTCGTTTGCTCCTATAGTTCATAAACGGCGTTCGTCTTTCTTCGGAGCGCCTTGTCTGACACTTCTTTTGTTACAAGGTGCTTGCCGCTGTTCATCGTTCTGGTCAGCGTTTCGATAAGTTTTGGGAGACTTGATAAGACTTATTCAGTGCTATGACGTTTGGAATATCCGCAGTCGAACAGCTAGGTGATGGTTCGTATTATTTTTGTATCCTCGTTCAATTTTTAGACTACTGAAGGCGAGCCGAGTAACACTACTTCCTAAGATGGGATGAGTCAACGATTGCAGTGATAGATGAGGCCAATATTTACGCTGCAGCGATGACATATACAATCTGTTACATACTCGTATGTATGTATCTAGTTTGAATGCAAGAAGTCGAAAATCGCCTACTGGCAATTCTGAAGAGAGTCCTAACTGCTAAACTGGCAAAGGCATACATATCGAATCCCTGGCGAACAGAAAGGGTAGTCTTTATCCCGAAAATCGGACAAATTGCTCACCAAGAACTTCAGACCTATAAGTCTTGAAGACTTAAAGACCACGGAGATAATGGTCGAGCTTCAAACTGATTTACGAATACATCCTCTGTTCAAGATGCAACATTCCTCCCAACGCTGAAGATCTTGGGCAGAATTAAAGGCAGATGACAAATAAAATTACATGCTCGGCATATCCATTATACCATCGGCTGAGAGCGTCGTTCTTTTGATGGCAGATATAACTCGGCCAAACATTACCGCGGAAGGATCACCAGTTTTTTGGATAATAGGAATGCGAGTGAACAGAAGCCTGACTCCAGATGCCGGTGTGAACCAATATGTGATGCCTTGGGAGTGGCGACCTGTTTCCAACACTGTGGTGTATGCTGGTCGACTGTCTGCATAGCGTTCTCAACATTTTTAACGTCAACACTTAGGAATATAAAGATGATGCAGCTGTACTTTTTATCGGATTAAGCGTTGTGAACGTTTGTTTTAAAGTGCAGCCAGTCCTAGACGTGATCTACTAATGTTTCATTAGAGATGGACTTTCAATAAATCTCCTCAAAATGAAGATTTTTCTCTTCACAAGAAGGATGCGGCTAACAGGTCTGACTTGTTTAACACTTAAAGTCATCATTAACGAGTCTTCCAGAGAAGCTAAGTATTTGGATGTGATCACGGACCACCACTTCTTTCCAAAATCCTTCAAGGCCCTATCGGGCTTCTGGTAGTGTAAGGGAGCTTTTGGTATAATATCGGGCTTCTCTAGGAGAGCCCTAGTGTGGTTTTTAACACTATCTGATACAATGGGACTACAATTTTTGCTGCTGCGAAAGTACGAAATACGCTTTCCGTGTCCGGAGATAGGGTTTCGGCCAGAAAACTTGTGTCCGTCTTCCAAGACGAGATACATATACGCAATCCTGCCGGCAATGAACTTGAAAATTCGGCTGATGGAGCGAGGTATCTGTAGCAACAGCTACGTAGCTAGTTAGAGAATACGAGGCTTTCCCGAAATTATGAGTTTTGTCTGGTTTGCAAACACAACATAATCGTGGGAAATATAATCACCGACGAACTCATAAGACAAGGTTAAGAAAACGACTGAACTCGCGTTGCCACTTCTTGGATTCCATTAACACTTGTGTTTCTTGTTAGAATAAATGCAGATGAAATGACTTTCTAGGATGCCGACAGACCAAACCTATACCCCACGATGTATTAAATATTTCAGCGGTTTTCTTTCTGTCTCTCATTAGGAAGACGGTGATCTGCGCGGCGATTGATCGGGAAATTGCTGACTGCCCTATAACTCGAATTTGACCAGCAGCGCAACAATCAAGATCGTAACGTAGCGCTTACCGTACCTTCCAATGGTAGTCGCCGGTACCAGCATGAGTAAATCCTTAGTCAGGCAAGCTAATGTCGCAAGTGCATGCTTGACCAGTAGCACTATACTCGCGTATTTGCGTACAGTACGGACGACCCTGGCAAACGGATAAAGGAGAGCGACCTTCGGATCTGCAGGTTGAATTTTTGGACCCTTAACAAGCCACTTGCAGCCGAGTAATTAGCAGAGGACATTGGTTGCTATCACGAAGATATCACTGCCATTCACGGAATGCGGCGAGATGGGACGAACATAAAGAGGCTGAAAAACTGTGATATCTACTACAGTGATTGCATTAGGGAACAGAAACAGTGCTCCTCACACGTGAGCGAACATCTTATGACAATATGCATTAAGGCCAAATTCGCTAATTAAGGACGACGCCACCAAAGAATGTCCCTACGAGCTCCTCGACAAGATATATCAGCTATGTCCTACGTATTAAATTAGAATCGTACTAGGCCAGCATTGGAGAAGAAGACATCTTTGGTAGGACAATTGGCAAACACATCTTATACGACAGCACGTCTGGCAACGTTGGATGAAATGTCACTACAGTAAATGCGTTTTCCTTATCACAATATACACAAGAGAATATGGCCGTCACATGATCATGAAATCCTAAGTCAGATCGGATCTCCCAAGCGTCAAAACGGAAGAACTACTGTAAGAAGACGTAACGTAAAAAATCTTCAATGACAAGAGCACTAGAAGCGCGCAATCGAAAATATTAAGAGTTCCAGGAGTAACGTACGGAAGTTTTAGCAAAAGGTAAAAACAAAGTGTCATGACAACAACACACTTCCAGAAACCTGTAGAGATGAGGGAGAAACTTTGTAGTAGAGTCGCAGTCGATGCTGAGAATACGGAAACTCAGACGATTATAGCCAAAACCTTTGATCAAAACCAAGTAGCGATAGCAATATCGAAGCTTAAGTCCAAAAAAACCGCTGGATCTAACGGCTTATCGGCCGAGGTATTCAAAGCTGCTGGTAGTCACTTTGTGGAGAGCATGCACCAATTCATTTCTCAGATCTGGTCACAAGCGGGTATGTCTGATGAATGAAGTCCCAACATCATTTGCCTCTCAACTGCGGCAACTGTAAAGTTATAAGTCTTCTCAACATTGCCTACAAGATCCTTCGTCAACAACAATCTGATTAGCTTCTACCCGCGTGGTTTCAGGCCAGGAAAGTCCAAAATCGACCAAATCTTCGCACTCTGACAGACCATGGAAAAAAATCAATAAGTCCGAATCGCTACACACCATCTCTTCCGTATATTGCAATTTGTAACATTTATAAAGGCGAGCTATAAAGACGTAGATTTGACTTCTCTGCCACACTCATCCGTCTGCGCAGGATGACGAGGGTGAACCTTTACTGCTCCATCAAGGTCGATAACGACTTAACCGAGACCTTTATGCAAGGTGCTGCGCTGTCATATGACTTCTTTAACATCATATTTGAAAGAATTGTCCGGAACTCATAAGCGAAGACCGGAGGCACAATCTTTCAAGAGTCTGTGCATCTACTAGCGTACGCCGATGACATTGCCCAAATTGAGAGAACTCAGCGGGGTGGCCCCGGTACGGTTGCTAGTATGGCAGACAACAGAGTCACAGTCGACAGATATAAGTTTGAGGTTGTAAACAACACTTCAGTAGAAATGAAACAAAGAATCAATCTTGCCAACCGGTACTTCTCTGGGCTATGAAGGAATTTGGGTAATAAGGGCCTATCCCGAACAACTAAAGAGACTCTATATATACTATATGGTGCAGAAGCATGTACTTTGTCGAAAGATCGAAAGTCGATCGCTTCGAGAGAATAATCCTTCACAAAATATTCGGTTCCGTTTCTGTTGACGGGCTTTGGAGGAGAAGATGCAACGTCAAAGCATACCAGCTGTACGGCGATATGAATCAGAAAACTGCACATCGGTCCTCTGACATGGCTAGGAATTATAGAACGAATGAACACCAATGCTCCGGCCGTAGAACCTAAACTCCCATGAACAACGCAAGATCGGAAGGCCTCACCTTAGGTGGCACGCACAAGTAGAAGGGAAGCTTAACCGATTTGCAGTGCTCAACGATGTAGCTTTTCTGTTAAAGTTGATAAAGTTATATACTGGGGACTGATTGATCTCTGCATTGTCAGACCTACAACCACTATTCTAACTCGCCTCTTTGACGCTATTTGAAAAGAAGTCAATACATATACGCATTTTGCGAGATCTACGAACGACTAATGGAAACTGATGAACTTAAAGATCGTTCGTATCTTCCCATAAGTATGAGTGTATGCAAAAATGTCGTTACTTCTTCATTGTTTCTCTAAGAATATGTGGTCCTTAGACATGGCAGTCAATGATTTTTTTTTAATAATTTGCGCGCACTTAAGGGATTTCAGTACCCTTAAAATGTTTACACACAGCTCGGGCGAGGGAAAATCAGGGAGGATAGAAAGAGCGGTATCGGTGAAAGTTGGTTTTAAATGTTTGAAGGTTATAATGACCAGGAAAGGCAGGGCATTCCATAAGCGAGTCAAACGGCTTAGGAGCGAATCACGACATTTTAGAGTACATCCGAAAGTAGGCTTACGGATATACTGATGAGCATTCATAGCGTGTTACGGCGAAAAGTTTGAAGGAGCGGCCATTTCTCTGGATCACTGGTGGATCCTATCTAGCAGGTGCAGAGATGTTTTGGGCGCATCCGACTAGATGTGGACATTGTACTCCAATTTCGGCCGGATAAACACCTTATACCCATATATGGTGGCCAGATGAGAGGGGGTGAAGTGTTTCTTACATTGTTTCAGGAAACCTACACATTTCGCAGCATTTTTGACGACACCGAATATGTGGTCATTCCAACGTACGTTGTCGTTGACACACATACCGAGAATGGAAAGTTTTTCGGTTTCGACGATGCAATTGCCATTCATGGATAATAGCTGGGTGTTTAAATTTCGCCTTAACGACAGGAGGCAGCATTGTGTTTTGGAAGCATTAAATTCTACTCTGTTAGTGGTTCCCCAATTAGGAATATATTGGATTAAAAGTAGCAAACAAGAGATGTTTGTTGAAAATTAAAAAGAGTGTCGGAGACAGAACGGAGCCCTGCAGCACATCAGCATTTATTTTGTGAATATCAGACTTGAAACCATCCAAGACAACTTGAATTGAACGTTCCGAAAGGTAATTTCTAATCCCTTGAAGAAGAGAGTCATCGATCCCAAAAGTCCGATGCCAAACTGTGTCAAATGCCTTATAAATATCAAGTGCAACTATCTTGCTTTTGCCAGATTGATGTACGCTTTGGTGCCACTTTTCGGTGAAACATGCCACCAGATCTCCAGTGGACCTGTTCCAACAAAAACCGTAATGCAGGTCATTCAGTAGTTTTCATGTTTCGAGATATTTCATGAGCTGACGGTTTATCAGCGTTTCCGTGACCTTGGAAAGAAGGGACGTAAGTCCAATGGGTCTGTAGAAGGAGAGAGAGGAAGATTCGCCTTTTTTTAGGGGCGGGCTGGACAAATGCTATTTTCCATCTTCTCGGAAAGAGTCCTAAAGAGTAGGATTGATGAAAAAGGTTACGCAGTGGTTTTGCCAGCGAGGAAGAACACCTCTTCAGAAGAAGGGGAGATATACCATCTGGACCAGCGGATTTATATATGTTGAGATCTTTAAGTACTCTTGCTACTACAAGAGTGCGAAAGTGGATTCGTCCCATTGAAGATTGGACGCAGTCAAATGTAGACTTAGACAAAGCACAATCTGGGAGTGTTGAGCTAGCCGCAAAGTGTGCAGCAAGCAGCTTGGCCTTGTCCAAAGAGCTGACAGCTCGAATGTCATTGTAAATGAGTGTTGGGATGGAGGATGAGGCAGAATTTCTAACGAACGACCAACAATTTTTAACTTTTAAACTTTTTTCGGTTTTACCCTGTTGCGTTGGTCTTGAAGGACCGAAAAAACATTTCTCAAACCCTGACAGCCTCTTTACAGTTCAAATCGTACCATGCCGTTTCTTTTGGTTTGATGCTCTTAATTCGATGAGGGATAAAGGATCTCATTCCAATGAGAATGGTGTTTGTGATTATATCAAAGCGGCATCCACATCGTTATCGAGTTAAAATTCCTAAACAAACTGTTAAGACCGCCCCAGTTGGTTTTCCCGTATTGCCATATGGTTCTTTTTGGAATCTTTTATCTCACTGGGGGTCGGTGTACGAGAAATTAGTTGAAATGACATTGTGGTCCGACGAGCCTAGAGGAGATACGACATTGACCTTGTATTTGTCATGGTGAAAAGTTAAAATCATGGCCGGTATGTTGGCGGTATGACTATCAACGTCTGGTATCCGTGTGGGCTCATTTACAAGCTGGGTTAAGTTATTTTCCGCAGCGAAGATCTCAACACACCGTCCTTCGGGTGTTGTCGCTCTGTAATTACGATTTCAATATGAGGATACAGGAATACAATTCTTTGTATGGGGTCAGACAGCGTATCAAACTCATTAAAGGTCCAGTTGCTGTCTAGTCCGGGGCTTCTGTAAATAAAGTGGATGACTTGCTTACGGAGATGCAATGTTAACCACATGAAATTGAATTCCGGATTGGGACAGGGACTACATTGTGGTGGAGTTTGGTCTTTCGTCTTGTTGCGTTCAAGGTTTCTTTCCTACGAACAACACGCAAGTCTGTCATTGACTTAAGCGCATCTTTATCAATATGTCGGAGTTTCTGCTGATCTTATTTTGATAAGACTTGGCCTAATATTTGCAAAATCTCTTTGTTATAACCTGGCTCAGTTTAAGATGCATTCTCAACTGGCTGAATTATTTTTATTCCTTTTGTGGGCTTATCAAACTATTTTCTCCTCTGCGTCATATGTTTATTTCTGTTTTGCCATATTGTATTGATCGACCTAAGTGACCATTTTGTATGTCCTGCCCAGTTTATTGCAAAATTTTCCCGATCTAAAGAACTAAATTTATTCCATTGCCGGGCTGCCGGAAAAACCAAAAAACAAACGCAAACCAATTTAATGGAGAACAAAGAAAACCGAGCCACACTGTCGGTGGTTGGGATTCGTGTGACGATCTGTCACCTGGATTTCCTGGGGAACAGAAAATTCCCTGAGGAGAAATTTGCAATGGCAGCAAAATCATTTGCTGAACCAAGTGGCTGCTCAGCAAATTTTTAAATGCTAATTAAGCTACAAATGCCACAATAGACAAAGGGGTGTTAGGCGCCATACACTTTTTGCTCCGAGTGGAAAAAATACCACACAATATCCCGGGAGAAAAAAATAAACTATACATTTTTTTGTCCTTTATAAAGGAACGCTTTATTTGCGGAGTGAAGGCAACGACAAAGCGTTAAATCAAATGGCGGTACTGAAGGTACCAATAAATAGATTGAACCGCTAGTTTGGAACCCGGTACCGACTGCAAAATCTTATCTTTTTTTTCCTACTGAAAGGATTCGCACGGGGTAAATAATGTTACTTATCTTTTTCTTTAGTACTGTTATACTCCTGTCCTACCCGTCCTGATTTCGTCAGTATTTCCTCCTCGTTTTGGTATATCTTCAAGTCCTTGTTCTTTTTCCTTTCCTTTATCTTTATCCTTTTTTTGTTTTAATTAATTTTCCTCTTCACCTTTTTTTTGTTGTTTCAAATTCTTGTTTTTTTTTTTCTGTCTTCAACTTTTGATGGTCAACCAAGAAGTGATTAACCCTAGCTCGAACCGTAGGTCTCACACATACGCTCCTTCATACATCCGTTCATAGGGATGCAACGGTCCAATTTTGGCCTTTATGTGCAACGCTCCGCAAATTTGCTGAAGTGTGCCACTGTGCATTGGATTTCCGTTGCTTTCACTCTCTCATACACACACACATTCGTGCTTCTTTCTTATTTCCCCAAATCTGGGTAAATTTCCTCCAAGATTGAGATTTCCCTTTGGTCCGAGCTAATATTTCCCTTTACGATCATTCATTGGGGTTGCATTCAGGCTGAATGCAGCACCAGTCCTTCCCAAAAGATAAAAAAAAGGAAAAAGGTAATGTGCCAACAATATATGGCCTACTCGCATTTATACCTCCTAATCATTATCCGTTCCTGATAATGATCGGGTGGTGTACCGTGAGGGCGAACCAAGGAACTAATCATGAGACGTGTGCTGGAGAGGGAATTCTATATATGGAGTGCTGCCCAATGGAAAACTAAACCAAGACGTCCCGGAATCCCCTTGTCAAGATTTAATTAAATGTGGGTCGCACAACTAGCAATACAGGAGGCGACCGTCGGATTACCTACCTCATCGGGAGATAGGATAAATTTATAATTACTCGATAGTGTTTGTAAAAACATTTGTAAAACCACTGGTCGGGCAAACTTTTTCAGGGAATTTTGGGCTGTAAACGATCACTTCCCGTACAGTTTTTGGAAGAGTAACTACCTCATCGGGAGAACGGAAATCTTTATACAGGGTAGAAAGGGTATTATCTCTAGTTATGAAAACTTTTGGTCGGGCAAAAAAAATCAGGGAATAAATGCTTCCCCGACTAACTCAAATAACGGTTTTTTGTTATGAAAACCAACCTCATCGGGAAATGAATGGTATTGGCACCAAAAGAAAGGTGAGACAGTCTTCTTTTCAAATCCAGTGGTCGGGCAACCTTTTTTAGGGAATAACCCTCCCCCCGACCAATTATAGAAAAAGCTAACAAAAACGATTTTTTTTTATTTTTTTACTTTAAAATTCTAACAAATTATTGGGAACGCATAATATTGGTAAAGATCAAAGCCAGAATAGTCTGTTTATCAAATCCAGTGACTGTTTTAGTACCCCCCCCCCCCTCCCCCCCCCCATCGTCATCGTAAATCAATTATAGGAAAAATCTCTTTTTTTTTATATTCCACTTTAAAAGTTACAAAACAAAAACAACTTTCTTGATCAAATAGATATTATTTTACAATACAAAGATAATTTACATTTATCTCTTTAACAAAGAAATACTAACGACTTACAAGCGTTTCTCTTCAAAACTATTTGTTTTACTTTTATTTTGATTATTCCCAAAAGAAAATTAACAACTTCCAACAGTTTAGCATTCATAGTATTTATTTTTCATTTTTGTAGTGTTTTGAATTGTGTTATTACACATAATTAGAAGACTTCTAAATTCTTAACAATCAACCAAAGAGATCCACTCTATTCTTCAGCCTTAGAACTTTTCAATTATTCAAATCAGAACAAAATAAATTACAAAAAGCTTTTAATTCAAAAATGATCATTTGTATTTATATAAAGTTTCAGTTCTTTTCTAACAATATAACATTATATTAAAAAATATTTCTTATTCAAAATAAATAAATGTATATAACTATAACAATAAACAAACAAAATTTAAATTTCATTATTTCACAAAATATTTATATATTCATTATTATCTTTTTTAAATAGTGTCGTCAGACTCCGATTGTTCAAAAACGGAATCTGACTCTCCATCGATTTCATTCAAGACAATGTCTTCAACATTCAGTGGTACTGTTTCCCCTTCAAACCAAAGAGACAAAAACCTTTCGTGTTTTAAAATCCAGCCAAAATTGTCGGCTTTAGTTCTTACAATTTGATTGCCTTGCGTTTGCCCACAACGAACTTACAAAAATTGTTATTTTGATTTTTTGTTTAAGAGATTTGAAGCAAGGCGGAATTAAACTAGAGTCGAAGTTAGCATAAAGGCTTTGAAACATTTTAACCCTCTCTAAATTTAGGATGCTACAATTGTTAACACCATACATTTCCAGCGTAAAATTTTGAATCGTTTTAGTGTCAACATCATCTAGATTTTCTTTCTGACGTCTCAATGGTTTTGCTTTCCCTTTCCTAAAAAAAACATGCCGTAAATGCATGAAACGCTGGCAAAGAAACGCATAAACTACTGCCTAATGTCGTAGCTAGCTGAGTGCAATTGATACAATTAATGTCTCGAGATTTAGTGTTTCCCCCAGCTAACCAAATCTTTAAAGTTTTCAACTTATGCATATTGCCCAGTAAGATTATTAACACATCAGTATCAGATCGCTTAACTAATATTTTTGAGTGAGCTTTTGCCTTGCTTATGTGGTAAATTATTCGCGTGTCCGTTAAAATTAAATTCAATTTCTTCAAATATAAAAACTGATTGATTTTGAACTGTATAGGAGAAGCATTTCAAAGAATCGGAGCCATTGAGTCGCTTTCCCAATATTGTGCTAAAAATTTTACCAGAGCTTCTTTGAGTTTGGGATTTTTCGGACACTTAAGGAAGTCATTATTTCATTTTTGTAACGGTCCAAGAATTGTATAATTAACAGTATCTTGTTCATTTCAAAAAATATGCTCAACACCTTTAATAGACGGATACGAATACCTATCAAAAACTAAATGCACATCTGAAGCGTTTGTGAAGCATAGTCTCCTCAAAATCATCTCGGAAATTTTTTCAAATGTTTGAGGAACTTAAGGTCCCAAAAAACGAAAAAAGTAAAAACCATCTATAATTTCAATATTTGGACAAATTGATTCAGATAAAGGAATTCGGTTTTTAAGCTTTTCGGTCAAAACAGATTTGTCAGTGTTATGCATTACTCCACTGTAATGACATAGGGAAAGTGGTGCAGGTGCAAGTGGATATGATAAGCACACTTCCATATCAATTTTCTTTTCCAAAGCTATAGCTAAAAGTCACCCAAACACATCTCTCTCCATTTTAATCAGTGCTTGTTTTTCACCATCTTTACTTTTTTGAAACCTTTTCAAACACTGATATGAGAAATTTCGAATTTTGTTCCGACTTAAGGCTTTAACGAAACGATCACAATTTTCGGAACACTTCGCAATAAAGGTTATTTCCTGTCTGTTTCTGGTTTGAAAAGCCCTTAAAAGAAAATCTGCAGTTTCTTGGGATGCTAGATGAAATAAATTATCTTTTTTCACACTTAGTTCCAATGGATTAATATTTTGTTTAAAAGTATTAATTATTCCAAATAACGCCTTTCTGTCTTTTTCGATGCGTTTTTTGTGCAAGTTAATGGGTTGTGTGATCCTTTTGATCAAGATTGATTTCAGCGAGCATTTTGGATAGTATTTTTGTACGTATGTTATGGCTGAGGGCCCAACACTGGTTTGCTGAAATCGAATTTGTGAAATAAGTAACACCAGTTAAAGAGTTCGCTGCATCAGCATTTATTATCTGTTCGAGTGTTAAGTCAACAGGAGCTCTTGCTAGACCCTTTGCCGTCCATTTAAACCCAAAAGCACCTCGTTTAAACTCAGTTATCAACCCAGAATTACGAATTTTTAACTCTACTAAGTTACTGTGGTATTTCAACATCCATCTTGCATAATTAGGTATGAAGTATGAAAAACTAATTCAAAATATTTTTCCAACAAATACGAGTATGTCAGTAAATATAAAAAAGTGTACTTTTTTAAAGCTTTCTCCGATATTTTTGTTTCGCGCACGTTTCTACACTTGCATTAAGTCAGCAATATGACTTACGAGAGATCAATCATTTTACTAATCAACAGTTTAATAGTAAGAGTGATGTCTCACGTTTTGTTTAATGAGAGCTACTATAACTAACGACTATGATTTTTTGTTCTGATTTGAATAATTGAAAAGTTCTAAGGCTGAAGAATAGAGTGGATCTCTTTGGTTGATTGTTAAGAATTTAGAAGTCTTCTAATTATGTGCAATAACACAGTTCAAAACACTACAAGAATGGAAAATAAATACTATGAATGCTAAACTGTTGGAAGTTGTTGTTGGGGGGGCACTAAAACAGCCAGACTATTCTGGCTTTGCTCTTTACCAGTATTATACGTTCCCAATAATTAGTTACACTTTTAAAGTAAAAAAATAAAAAAAAATCGTTTTTGTTAGCTTTTTCTATAATTGGTCGGGGGGAGGGTTATTCCCTAAAAAGGTTTGCCCGACCACTGGATTTGAAAAGAGATTGTCTCACCTTTCTTTTGGTACCAATACCATTCATTTCCCGATGAGGTAGGTTTTCATAAAAAAAAAAACGTTATTTGAGTTGGTCGGGGAAACATTTATTCCCTGATTTTTTTTGCCCGACCAAAAGTTTTCATAACTAAAGATAATATCCTTTCTACCCTGTATAAAGATTTCCGTTCTCCCGATGAGGTAGTTACTCTTCCAAAAACGGTACGGGAAGTGATCGTTTACAGCCCAAAATTCCCTGAAAAAGTTTGCCCGACCAGTGGTTTTACAAATGTTTTTACGAACACTATCGACTAATTATAATTTTATCCTATCTCCCGATGAGGTAGGTAATCCGACGGTCGCCTTCCGGACTATAGGGGTCCATTCTTTACAAAACTTTTGTTACAATTTTATTTTCTGTTTTTTTTTTGTGTTTAATGTGGTGACCGTCCGTCACCAAATAGATCGTCTGTGGCAGTCTGCCTGGTTCTGTGGCTTTGTGTATTTATTATACGCAGAGGGTTCCAAACCGTCCATCTGGCTCTAGACGTACAGCGTTTGGCTTAAGGTGACCGTCCGTCACTCCACCGAGACTCCCGTCTCTTCGTCTCGTGGATCTATTGGTTGTCCCCTCCGACAAGCATAAGAGCAGAAAGACAGAGTTCAAGAACCCACCAATTCTTCCCGCTAATATACCTCTCCAAGGAGACAACGGACATAAAGTGAACGGGTGGAGCGAAAAGCGGATCGAGCAGGAGAGACCGTGATGAAGCGAAGATGCCTTCTAAGGCTAAAGAATCTACCCGATAAGAGAGACAACACAACACAAGGGCAAGAGCCGACGACTTTGTGAATGGCTATTATTCACTAAAACGTTGGACGCTGGTCTCGCGCCTTGCTCCAAATTGTTACTTCAATGGACCGTCCGTCCTACCTGCTATGGTTGATCCTTCAAGATACTAGGAGGGTGCACCAGTGGCTGATGGACCCATGGCTGCCCACCACCCTTCTAGGATTTTGAAAAACCGACAGAAAAGAAAGTGGATGAGTAATCCCGAAGGGAAAGGGAGAGAGTAGAACTTGTTGTGGTAAATTTTACCGCAACAACTCTCTATCGGTATTCTATTCCACGAATGAACTAGTATCTCGGTCTTGTTTATAATTATTCTCGACTGCAGCTGATTTTAGACACTGGACTCTCTTGGATGTTTGCTGGTTCACTTGACCTATCGAAAACTTTATATTTAATCTACAAAGTCATGTTTGGCTATATGGAAATCTTTCTGCTTCAGGATTTGTAATAAGAAAGAAAATCAATCCGACCAATTTCGTCGTCGAACATTTTCGCTTCCAAGCATCTGTGTCCAAAGAATCCATTATGTGGGAAGCTATTTTCATTTTTCAATTGCACTTCTTCGCCATTAGGATGTCAATCATAAAGTCTGCGGTGAAGTCTTTGGTTTATGCAATTGATTGGATGAAAAGATGCCGATCAACGTTTTAATTAAAAAGCGAACCGCATTGATGCATTGTCTTGATTGTTCCAGCCATACTGTCTGTCCATCCTCTAAGCAAGAGTATTTGCGGTAGTTTTAGATACTTTGTGGCTCTCTTGGTTAGTTTATCCATTAGAGTTCGTCGAGCAGTTGAAAGATGTACGTGTCCTATCTAACTTACACTTAACATATTGTCGCAAAGAACTTTATAAAACACTTTTTCAGTATCCCTGCTACTCGTATCTACGAGTATGTCCACAGAGTTACAAGAACGTAAATCTCGAAGCAAATACTAACCAGTGAACAGTGCCGCTAGTGAATCTCTTTCTATCTAAACTTACAATTGTACACCCTTTGTGTTATTCCCCTAAAATATACACAGTCAATAATGGATCCGTTTATGTTCAAGTGTTTTTTTTTTTTTAAAGTTACAATATGAATCCCACTGACTTGAAGTTTATTGCCGCACATAATGCTATTAGAGGAAAGTTCCACTTTCGATCCTTTAGACAAGCGTTTTGAAATAAATTTTGACTAATCCCGTCCACATTGCCCTGCAAAAGGATATTTTCCATGTGAACTCGTGTCCGTAAGTGATTTACTCATATTGAGGAAAAAAGTTTTCTCTAAGTTGTAGCTTAGGCATTTTATGATATTGGACTTTGAACTTTAAATTTAGAAAGTTTGTCGGAATAAGATTAGTGCGGAACAAGTTCTTTTCTATGAATTGTAGTCAATAATTGTGGTTTTGAAGTATCACAAACAATAGAGGCTTTCAGAACAAAGCAAATGTATAAGTTTGTCGGTATTAGTTCTGTGACATTGACGGGGAAACATATGAGTAAACAGAGCAGTACGTCATATAAACCCGAATGGCGTTGTAAGTCTAAAGAGCCTTGTCAACATTAAACTTTTGTCATAAGTTCTGGTGAAATAGATTCTCATTGTGTATTCCGTTACAGTGGTATCTTCATTTGTCCTCATGGTAATAGAGGTGCGATTCCATTTGAAATAAGCGTAGCCTTTCTCAATTCATAGAACTCCTTCTTTGTTTTTTTATTGGAGGGAAAGCATTCATTTGATCAACCGGAATCGTGGGGAGTCTGAATGGAGGATGGAGGCAGTTCTATCGCAGGCCTTGGCCATGAAAAATACTCACCTGAGCCTTGGTTAGCAAGTTAATTAGCGATAACTCTGTGACCTGGAACCCAAACAAGACTGCGAGCAGACACATCTATG
This sequence comes from Volucella zonaria, assembly GCA_963966105.1. Lineage (NCBI taxonomy): Eukaryota > Metazoa > Arthropoda > Insecta > Diptera > Syrphidae > Volucella > Volucella zonaria. Next base: position 50,453,835 of record OZ014534.1, read on the forward strand.
CTTGGGCGTAGATTTTAGAGCTATTGATGGGGTTAAGCAGTGTGCCGACCAACATTCACCATTTTGAAGCACAGTCTCGTCGGATTTTCCGCATTGGTAGGATGGGCAGTGGATGCGAATGCAAAGAAATCTTGCTTGAAACTCGACCATTCTTTACATGCTCTTCAAAATGATGCAGATCAGATTGATTGGTTTGAAGCTCTCCTCAGATGCGACAACTGTCTTGCGATGGATAATACGCTGAGCACACGGTCTTCCATTTGGCAAGAGCAGCGACAGCTGTTAGGGCCCGGGTGAGGCTGGTAACCGAGTCCGAAAACATTGATCCCGCCATGTATTTGCGAAGACGCATCGTGAGTGCCTAAGACCACTTGGTAAGAGGCCTGTGTGGCTCGCTTCCTAACGCTTAAGTATAGATTAATACGGAGTCAAACTGCCCTGACTTCTCAGAGTTTTCTTCAGGGTCATGCACCAGGTCTCTGAACGAATCGTCGCTATAGAAGATTTGAATAAAAGTCCACCAGACGAGAGGGTTGTTGACAAACACTTGCAATTCGCTGTATCTCACCACAGCGGTCCGCGTAACAGTTACAGAAAAATAAAGTGCAGATAGCGATAAGTTAGCTAATGAAAGGCGGTAGGTCGAGTTTTTGAAATAAGCGGAAATTGCTACAAATTCAAGATTTGTATATACAGAGTCTTCGATTCTCGAGGGAAACCTCGTCTACAGGAACATCTAGAACATCTAGAACAACATGTGGAATACGTAACTGGAATAAACTTACTAAGCCCCGGTCTTTTTATAAGTGGGTCCATCCCGACCTGAGAAAGTGGGTCATCATTCATTCGTTCCTGTATCTCCTTGTGGGTCGTTGGGCCTCTAAAATGTCTACGCGTCATCAAGTGCGGTTTCTGGAAATGGGCCTCAGCTCTCCCGAATTTTTTCTCAGTTGCCGTGATTCCTTCTCAACTGTTCTGCGCCACGTACTTCTAAGACCACCGCGCATCCTGCCGTCCTGAGTAAGCGGATTCCATTGCATCGCTTGGTTAGCAATGGACCTGTCACCGTTTCGGAGAGTATGACCAATCCACTGCCACTTTCGTCGTCGTATGGTTGTGCCTATAGGTTCATGGTCCATTCTCTGATAAAGCTGTTCGTTAGAGATACGGCTTGGCACTTGACAAACATCTGCAGCTTCCTCATGATAGTGGTGGTCACCCTGCAGGTGCCATATCCACGGATTCAACGTTGGTACGGAACAGTCGTAGTTTGGTGTTTAAGCTAATCGCATTACTTCGCCAAACTGTGGATAGCATCCCAAACGCAGATGTTGCTTTGCCTATGCGGTTGGCTATATCCAGTTCGGTTCCGCCATCGGTTGAGACAATACTCCCAAGGTATTGGAAACTCTCTACTCTCTCAACCGTCTGTCCAGCAATACATGTGGTATATGAGTTGATGAGTTTGGTCTTAGGCTGATCATTTTTGTTTTTGACGAGTTAATTTTCAGCCCAACTACGTCTGCTTCCCTCTCCATATTTGTTGTCTCTTGGGGAAGGTCCATTATTCTGTGAGACAGAAGGCATACATCGTCGGCGTAGTCAAGGTGTTTGAGTTCAGATGTAAGAGTCCATCGAATTCCTCCATTTCCTGTTAACAAGGCCGCATTCAGCACATCGCTAATCACCAATAGAAACAGTATTGGTGAAAGTATGCAGCGTTGCTTAACCCCGCTTTGAACTTCGAACTCCTCAAACAGTCATCCTCTGTGTAAGAAGTGACATGTGGACCCATCATATGTAGCCTTGATAATTTCTATTAATTTATCAGGAATGCCTCTCCTGCGCAAGGCACGCCAGATAAATTCCCGATTGACACTATCAAACGCCTTTTCCAAACCGATGAACAGTAGGTGAAGTGGTGATCGGTACTCAACACATTGCTCGATGATGATCCTCAAGGTGTTGATGTGGTCGACACAGGAGGATAGAGAACGGAAACCTGCTTGTTCAGCGTTGAATGTGTCTTAGAGGTGTTCTTTGATTCGCTCCAGGATGATTTTAGATATTATCTTGGCCACAGCAGGCAGCACGCAGGTACCTCTGCAGTTTTCGCACTGCATTAGATTTTTGGGAGCTTGACGATTATTCCCTTCTTCCACTAGTCCGGAAAACTACCAACAAGTAGGATAAGTAGCTCAGCTGATGCCGTTGGCGCAGCTAGAAAGAGCTTCGCAGGTATGCCGTCAAGTCCTACGTCCTTATTGGTTTTCAGTGCTTTGATCGCGGCAATAATCTCTTCCTCACTGGAGGTTATGGTGCGAATTCGGGAATTTCTTTCTACGGACACTTCAGTCTGACTTGGGTGCATATTGCTGGCGCATACTCGGTTTAGAACCGAAGCAAAATGTTCCTTCCATCTCTTCAATTGATCCTCATCCGATATTAGCAACGAACCGTCTAAGCCTTTCACTGGGTGTTGAGAAGACTTTCGGCCACCTATAAGCTCTTTGGTGATTCTGTAAATGGTTCTGCTGTCGCACCTAGCTCTGCTTCTTCTGCTTGCGTGGCCAGCGCATTGATGTAATTGCGCTTGTCACTTCTCACGCTACGCTGCACTTCTCTCATCTTCATGCGATATAGAGACTCTAGCTCGATCCTCCCTGCTGCTGGAGCTACTGCAATTCGAGCTCTTAATTGTTTTCGTTCTTTGATTCTTCTCCACGCCCTATGGCTTCCCTGCTATCGACCGACAATCCTTTCAGCACCTGATGTGAAAACAGTTTTCACAGCACACCAATGGTCTACGATGGTGGCGGGCAGTGAGCTGCTGATTGTTTCCACTCCTCGTGAGAGATGGTGCCTTAGATCTTGGCGCACTGATGGAACTCTCAGTCGGTCTACGTTGAACCTAGGTATTCTTGTGTCGTTAGATCTTCGAACGGCAGTAGTGCGTAACTGGGCAGTAGCTATCATAATATGATGATCTCGTATCAACCCAATGTCCGCTCCTCGTCTGTTTCGGACGTCTAGAAGACTACTTCTAAAACGGCGACTGATGGCAAAATGGTCGATGTGGTTGGAGATTGCTTGCCTGTCAGTTGACACCCAACTGATTTTATAGGAGGCCTTGTGCTCAAACATGGTGCCACCTATGACAAGACGATATGCGTTGCAAAAGTCAACAAATCTTTCGCCGTTGTCATTGCGGTTGCCCTTTCCGTGCCGTCCCATAACATGTTTGAGCCATTCGTTGTCGCTGCCTACTTTGGAATTAAGGTCCTCCATCACAATGACAATGTCGCCGTTGGGTTTTGCATTATAAACAGCTCCTAACTGGTTGTAGAAGGTCTAATTTTCTTCCTCAGACGAACCATCCGTGGGGGCGTAAGACTGTTCAACAATGGTGACGCGACGTACTCTCGTCCAGTATCTGGCCGTTAAAATCCTATCAGCGTGCGGCTGCCAGGAGATTTGGCCTCTGCGTGCTGTGTTAACAGCAGTCCAACTCCATATGCACGGGGGCTTCCGGTTGGTCTTCCTGAGTAGAGTAATACAGTGTTACGCGTTGGGGGTTGGTACTCACCCGCATCTAACCATCTTATCTCGCTTACTCCCAATATGTCCAGCTTATATCGCATAAATTCATTCTCTAATTGAAGGAATCTGGCGTTCTGAGGTCCTTCATTCTGAGAGTCAAGGAACGTCTTCACACTCCAGAAACCAATCTTAGTCCGGGTCGTCAACGTGTTATCAGTCCTTAACCGTGGCATTAAGTCGGTTTCCGTAGCGGGCTGACTTCGGTAGCGCGGATTGCTGACCCTGGTTACCTAGTCTAGGCATAAGACCCTAAAGTCTATGCCCGCCATCTAAGGTGAGCTATTCCTTTACTGCCTTGTCTCTCCAGGTTAGTTTCGAAGACTCTGCGGGCTGAAGATCTGGTGAGGTTTGCTGAATCTTCTCCTCCAAAGCCCGCCAAAGCAAGCGGGACCGAATATTGTACGAAGAATTTTTCTCTCGAAACGGCCCAAGGATATCTTCATAAACTTTCGATAGAGTTCATGTTTCAGCGCCATAAAGTAGGACTTGGATGATAAAGGTCTTATGTAGAGTCACCTTAGTTGTTCGGGATAGGGTCTTACTACTCGATTTAAAAAAAGAGAGAGATTGTCAAGAGTGATTCTTCCTTTTATCTCTACTGAGGTACTGTTGGCGTATTTGTTAGCTGAGCCAAGGTAGATAGAGTCTCTTACTAGCTGTGGACTTTGACGTTCTGTCCAATTGGTGGATGACGTGAGTCCCTTCCTATTGATAGCAACTACCGCTAAACCCATTTTGGCAGCTTCTGTTTCAATACTAGCAAACGCACGTGCACAGCGCGCCGACTTCTGACAATTCTGACTTCTGACAATGCTCGCTTGTGAGTTCCGCAGAATTCTTTCAAATATTATATTAAAGAAGCCACGTGACAGCGCGTCCTATTATCGAAAATATTTCTTGACATTAACGGTCTCGGTTAGTCGTTACCGACCTTGACGGGCCAGGGAGAGTTCTCAATCGCCATTCTACAGGGATGCCAAAACTAAACATGGCTATGCATACTCGTATCTTATCTCTCTCTAAATGTTGTCGTATGCGGTCTTCTGACTTTTTGAGTTTTTTCCAGGATCCGCCAGAGTGTGAACATTTGGTCGATTATGGACTTTGCTAGCCTGAAAGCACACAGATACGGGCCAACCGAGTTGTCGACGAAGGGCTTCAAATATTCACACAATAAGGCAGATAAGATCTTGTATGCAGTGTTTAGGAAACGTTTACCTCTATAGCGGACGCAGTTCGGGAGCCCTCCATCGGCATACACTCTTCTAACCAGATCTGAGAAATAAGTTGATGTATGCTCCCCACAAGGTCAATTCCAGCAACTTTAAATACTTCGGTCTTTTTTTGGATTTAAACTTAAATATTCTTCCCAGCATACTTAGAACGGGGATTTCTTGGTGCTAGTAGAGTTAATGCTCAAGATACGGTCGTCCAAAATATCGGACGCCTTACATCGATCGCGAAATTATCAATTTAATGTTTCATAATCCGGAGATCGTCATGTCCCCCTGTGTATATTGAAACCGTGTGCTTGCCATAGCGACATTTCGTTCGGCAGCGAGACAATGGCTAATTTTTATTAGGCTTATTCCAGGTTTGTTGCCAGACGTGGTTTCGTATAAGTTTTTTTTTTTTCCTTTTGGGGGGAGTAGAAATGCCTTACGCACCATAAGGAGGTCTATTGGCGTTGACCATCCCCGTGTGTCCGTGTGGCTTCTGACACAACCCCCTGGGACCTACACCCTTTCGGGTTTACGTGCTTTCCCAATATTGTTCTTCTTCTCTTTTCTTTCTTCTGAGAATATCTTCCACAAACTGGCAAATTCTTCCCCAGTTCAGGTCACTCGTCAGCATTTTATCCACTATGTTTTCTGGGTTGAAGGCAACAATGTTGTTTTCCAGTGTTGTGCGCTGGGCTTCCCATCTTCAGCAGGCAAAAAATGTGTGATGTACGTCGTCTGCTGGGGAATCGCCGTACTGGCAGGCTGGGCTATCCGTTTTGCCGATCCTATGTAAAAAGGCTTTGGAATTTCCGTGTCCGGTGAGGAACTGGGTGACGAAGTAGTTGACCTCCCCGTGTTTCCGGTCTTTCCGCTCAGCCACATTTCTTATCAGCCTCGCTGTCCACCTTTCTCTGCTTTCCGAGATCCAGCGCTCTTGCAACTTCCGTATCGTTTGCTGCTCTGCTTGGTCGATTGCCACTTCCAATCCGATTTCCGCCTTGTTTTCGTGGACGTACTTCCTTTGTGCCGCTAGGAGATCCATGGGAGTCACTCCTGCTACTACAAGGACTGCTGGTTCCGACACCGTTCGGTAAGAGCTAGCCACTCGTAGAGCTCCACGTCTTTGCACTGCCCCCATCTGCTTCCGGTCGAAGCGCGTCTGCCCAGATCTCACTTCTAAATGGAAGAATGGCATGCATTGTCGACATTAATAGCCTGCGCTTACTTGGCGTTGGACCACCTATGTTCGCCATTAATCTACTGAGTGATGTTGTAACTCTAGAGGCTCTTTTCGCTGCGTACTTTATCTGTTGGTTGTGCTTACCAAGTGTTTGTGTTTGTCCTTATACTTGGTTTTGTCGTCATTAACTTCAATGAAAACACATTTCGTTTGTGCTTTAATTCTTTATGGTAGCGACCGATGATACTCGTACATCGTAGATATTACCTGAGTATACCAGCAGTTGGATAAATTGCTGAGGACAGTGCCTTCCTTGTTAACACCTGCTCTGTGCACTATCTTCACCAGCGCTAGCACTGAATCTATTTGCCACAGTTCGGTACATGTTTGGATTACATAGTTCGAACAGTTTCCAAAATGCGCATTGCACCGCGTGTTTTTCAGCATCATACGTACACCTGGATCAGATTTGCCGGTATCCTGAAATCAGTTGTCGCCAAGCAGAGGTTAAGACGATGAATGTTATCATACGCAGTTTTGAAGCGGATGAAATGATGGTGGATCTCGACTGTAAATTCGTTTGGCTTTTTCAGGATTTGCTTTAGTGACAAAATTTGGTTGATCATATGGGTAATCTTGCTGGAAGTGGAAGCACTCATACTTGGCCGATGAAATGGCGCATCCATCCTACCAAAACATCAAATCCATCTTTAGAAAGTTCCATGGGAAGAGCATCGGAGCCGATTGCTTTGTGGTTCTTTAGCTATTTGATAGCTGAGTCAACCTCTTGTTTACTGAAAGGGAGGATGGCTGCTTCATGGTGTGGAAAAAATAAATCAAGGAAGCTTTCCGTGGTTGGGGTAGCGCAGTAGTTACCTTCGTCGACTTCTTGGCCAGAGGGTTTGATTCTAAGACCATTCACTGGAAAACGAAAAAAGTCTTGATATCACTATTGGAAATTCCAAATTTTATGCGTTCGAAGTCGGTGAAAACTCCTTCTCTTTGTACAATACACAAAAATTTCAAGACGAAAAACAACGCGAGTGAGGAGACTACGCCTTTGTCCACACCGGACTATTGTGCCATCAATTTATTTATATAATTTAATGTCCATGGAAGAGTGTATATTGGCGGTCTGGAGGTGTCCATGGAGAGCATAATATCGGGTTTGCCCTTTGCTACTTTGGGAATGAATATGGAGGAATAAACCAACTGCATACGTTCGACATATGTATGTACATCTCATAAACTTGCACTAGCAAATGCATAGCAAGTAAGATGAAATGACAAGGTATGTAGTAAAACACCAAATTCTCCGCTTGCTTTTCCTCGTTTGGACATTCCGGATACCGTGGAGAACCATCGTGTCCAAATCTATAAAGAAATTTTGGATAGCCGCCGTGCCCGGGCAGTAATTACAGTCCCTTTTTGCGCTTGCTCTCCATGGTTTGGTGACGGAAATCAGTTTGAGTCCACTTGCCTTTTCTGGAACTGTCCCACCAGGATGGCCAATGGTGTCGTTTCTCCTTCCTTCACTATTTTAACCTCCTGCCGGTTCGAAGTTCGCTTAAGGTACACCTTCTACATCAGAGCCTGTACGCTTACTGCAGTTTGCTTTTAAACTTTTTCATACATGCATCCGCCTATACCGAATTAGCGTATTTGAGGACCTTACTGACTACTCTGAGCATACCCAGAGCCATCCATGTTCAGAAACATCCATAAGGGTGCTGCAGCAAGTATGCCTTCTTGCTGACGCACTCTACGTGGGCCTCGAATCACACTCTATTATTGATCATCTTTTCGAGGTATTTTAACACTCTCTTGACCTAGTTGGTTGGTTTCCAACTCAGAAGTTCATATAGTTCACTGTCTTTCAGCTGGTCATTAGGAGTCAAAAGACTCATAACCTTCTTCTGATTCTGGCAACAGCCTAAACTGTGGATGAGGTTGTTAGATCACTCTCACTCCTTCGAGCAATGTTAGTCGCGGAACCCAAGCGTACATTGTGTTCGAAAGGAGAGCTCCGTTGACCTCCCGCGAAAACGCTGGAGTATTTATCGCCATCGCCAGTATGATATTTTAGGCTCCTATTGCTGGAGTAGTCTGTGACTATTTTCAGTAGCTCGTACAGTGTATCTTGTTATCAAGTTAAGCGTTATTATTGCAGAATACTTCTTTATACCTCATCTTCACCTTCCCCCTCTATTGCTTCTGTTGCTGCATCTACTACCACTTGTATGGCATCTACGGTAGAACGCGATTTTCTGAAGTCATGCTGACTTCAGACCTCCATTTTCTGCATTCCTGGATACTTCCTAGAGTATCAAACAGACATATTGGCTGATATAAGGATTGTTTTCTAGGTTGCTTGCATTACTCGGGATGTTATCAAGTCCAGTCACTTTGTTTTCTCCTATTTTCTTGCATGGTGCAACTTGTGGAGATTTGCTTTATGTTGCTATCATTAGCGATGTAAAGGGTGTTTTTTTTTAGAAGTTCAGTTTTTAAACTGGCATAACTGGTTCTACAGATTACCAATTTGACAGTTGAAAGTTGATTTGGGGTTAGTGCGTTTCGCCATTTTACGATGAATAGATTAACGCCAAAACAACGCTTGCAAATTGTGCAAACCATGGTTCGGTTCGCTCGACATAATCGTCCATCTGAGCAAGTTATTCGGAACACGATAAATCGCACCACGTAAACTTTAGTGGATAATACGCATCTCCAAAGACGACACACAGTGCGAACAGAAGAAGCTATTGCCGTTGTGGAGCGCAGTGTTGAGGAAAATCCAAGAATCGTGTACAGCAATTGTAGCTATGGCCTCTGCCCATCCAATTTATGGAAGATTTTATGGAAAGATCTTGACATGGAAGCTTATAAGATCCAGCTTGTGCAAGAGTTGGAAACCGCGTGACCATTTACGCTTCGTAGGTTCTGTAAATGGGCCGAAAACATGACTCAGCTTGATTCTCATTTTCAACGCAAAATTTTGTTCTCCGATCAGACCCATTTTTAGTTAAATGGATATGTAAACAAGCAAAACTGCCGAATTCGGAGTGGAGAAAACCCAGAAGCCTTTACCGAGACACCCTTACAACCATTGAAACTCACTGGTTGGTGTGCTTTATGGGCTGGTGGAATCATAGGCCCATATTTCTTTAAGGACGGTGCCGGCCAAAATGTTAAAGTCAATGGAGAGCGCTATAGAAACATGATTTCTAACTTCTTCGTTCTTCAGTTGAATGGCATTGAAGTGACAGAACTTTGGTTTCAACAAGATGGCGCAACATGCCACACGAAGCGCGACACCATCAATTTATTGCGGGAAACATTTGCTGAGCCCATAATTTCGCATAATGGACCTGTAAACTGGCCTCCACGATCCTGTGATCTCACACCTTTAGATTACTTTCTTTGGGGGTATGTAAAGTCTATGCCGATGAACCAGAGACGTTGGATGATTTCGAAGTCGCCGTGTTATTGCTGATTACGGCCCCAGTTTCTCGATAAAGCTGTCGAAAATTGGACTTCACGATTGCGCTTGATTTGAGCTAGTCTTTGTGCCCAATGTTATATTCAGTTAACAATGGCATATAATTATCTATTAAATGAAGCTAATATCATTGACATTAACATTAGATTCAAGTACTTTATTTCATACTGAATTTGTATAACTCTAAAAAAAACACCCTTCAGTATTGTACATACTACATATAAAAGTTGCTCTAAGTTGCAACAGATGTTCCACTTGTTATCTTCAAGGTTTTCATCACTACCCTGTTACCTGTGCCCCAAGTCCGTCGCGTCGCAAAGGCGTCTGAAGCTTCTTGACTTTCTTTCTTGAATAACCCTTTCCAGGTTATGATTCACCGACTTTGTTCCTGGAAGTCTGGTATGCCTCTGGATCTCTGAGATCTGCGTCCGGTTTGGCACTTTGTTTCGTATAGTTTCAGCAGTAGGTCGGCTTTGCGACCGATTCCCCCAAGTTGTGGAGCTTGGGATACGCCATAATTCTGCGGAGTATTCCTTGGCGGACTTCTTCCTTGTGGTGATCTTCGACCAGGTGCCACGAGTTTTTGGCTCTGTATAGCTTTGTTGTCGTTTGTGGCTATAGCATTTTTGTTTTAATTTGGCCTTCGTTCCTTTCCAGATTTTGCCGTCATTCTGTGGTTCAAATGAAATGTCTTGTACACACCAACCGAGGACTGCTTCGCTAACGTTTTGACCTCGGCGTTGTTGGGCCCTGGTCTTTTGTTTGGACCCCGGTCTTTGCTTGGTCCCCAGTATCATATTTAGCTATGGGGATGTCTGGAAGACGTGTTACTTGCACATGATTACTTGGCCTTAGCTCATATTAGACTTTGATGCTTCCTATTGCATCTCGCATTCACTGATGGATAGAAGGCTTTTTGACATCTTCACACATTTCGATCGGAACTTTAATTTGTTATCCAACCCTGTGTAAATTCGTATTGGGAATCAACTCTATTGCCATACTTCTCTGAGAAACAGCGCCTCCTACCAGACTCCTATGGCGTGTTGGTATTTCTCTGACCATCGATCTTCGTTCCATCGAACTCCTCTGGAAAGGATTTGCTCCAGAGAACCAACTATTATCGGTTGATTTCCCTTAGATTTAGTTTAAATGAATCGGACTGCAATTGGGTCCTCACACAGAGCGCGGATGTGTAGCGATGTCTTTACACCAACAACTTAATTAATTTTTTTTGTGTTTACGTATTCACATATTAACTTGTGCACAAAGTATTTTGAAACTACTTTTGAACTTCTGCTGACTTGGTTAGACAGGCAACATCTATCCAATCACCCAAAATCCTACCAACGGCCATTAATTAAATCGCCATCCAAGTGAACACATACATTTTGGACGTGCACGAGGAATATACGTCGTAGATCGATAGCTCTAGACACCCAAATGAATTGGACACATACGGTGATCAACTCAAAAACGATTTCAGAACAAGATGACATGGAAAACAAAACTTTTACCTGTACCAGTTCCTAAAGCACCAGGGAGTCGAAGTCCAAAATGAGTTATTCTATTTTTGGTATCCAAATTGGCGGAAGATATCCATAAAATACTTAAATGGGAACGTTCAAGTGCAGCCCAACAAAGGCAGACACTGCCTTTGAAGGGTGACATTATTGGAGCACGCTAAACCCAAAAAACTTCCAAACAGCGGGTGTACTAGCCCTCCTCCCACTCACTCAGGGCATAATAGTCATATGTTTGTCCAGTAAATGCGCCCGGCGTGGTGGGTAACATTACATTCAAATAGAGGCAATAACCTCGACTGCCATCACTGCCGATAAAGTGTACACCAATGCATCCAGAAATATGCAGTCACATTTTCTGCAACAGATAACAGGAAGAGCGTTCCCTAGTAAGCCACCAAATTTGAGTGGAGGACTTTATTGCGAGGCAACCCGCTGTGAAGTGTATGAGACTGTAGCTAATCACGTACATATAGTGCGGATACGCCATCAAAACGTGTCAATCTTCATCTCATCGAATATGTACGCTGCTTACTTGTCTGCCCAAGATGTCCCACTCAACAAACAATCGAAGTGGAAAAATAGTGGCATTCCAAGAATACTCGTATCTAGGCCCCTACCACTCCATTGTGTTTTTTTTTTTTCAATTCTCTCAGACATTTTGCCTAAAAGTAACCCCCATCTGCAATGCTATCAGGACAATATCCGTTCAATTCATAGACATAGACATTAACAGTCGTAGTGGCAAATCCCAACTGCGGGGACCACATGTAGCGGATGAATGAATTCGTTCCATCACCCACATAGTACACCACTACAGCGCAGCATCCAACTTTCAACAATAAGCCGGTCTGGCAGGGATCCACGCTGTTAAGTTTGATTTAAATATTAACTTCGTTCCACAACGGTTTTCAGTTGAGTTCTTGATAGCATCCTGGCTGGATGTAGTCGCTTTTTAACCGAGTGCCTCGAAATACGCGTATGTTTTCCTTTTCGTATCGGCTATAATTGCGCTTTGAATGGTATTGCAGTAGCATTTTATAGAATGTGATATCCTGCATCGTGTTCGAATGGATAATGTCCTTCCGGGTAAATACGCGTATCGTGGTTTACCGGTAAATTGTGTCGTTGTGCTGTGTTACCTTCAATGTTAAATAATTAGTTCCTGTGGAATAAAAAAAATAAATATTTTAAGGATTTAACCACCAAAGGATTGAGCGTTACAGGATATTGCTTACTATGGTAAGAAGTTATTTTTCCTTCTTGGGTAAGTACGAGTATGAGTACTGGTGCGGGCTGAATTGTTGGATGCTCGCTGACATGTATTTTTCTTTGAAACTAGCCTAGTCCTACCATAGATTATGGTTGTTTCTAGTGGATATCCTGTACTAGACACAGCTAAGCACTTGTGGGCAACAGATAAGGAGATTAATTCCAAACATAGTCTACTTTCTTGTTTGCTTGGGACATGTCTGTATCTGATGTTTGGCGTTTATTTTTAGTTTGCTAAAGAAAACAAGATTTCCCGGGTATCTGGGTATCTGGGTGGAGATGTTATTAAATGTCCCGCGTCTATCGTACGTATATTGTTTTTCGAAGCATTTAAGCGGCATATTTAATTTTGTGTCGTAAATACATAATTTTTACTAAAATAAGTGTAACGGCAAGGAATACCTTAAGGCTTAACCAAAGAGGGAACTGAGAAATCATCGAAGTTGAAGGCATTTAAAGAGAAGGATTGTTGAAACTATGAACTTTATTAATTTGCAGCATACATCCTGAAGATTACTTTGAATTACGTGAATATCTGTCGAGCACAGAGAAAGTGCTCAGCTAGCACCTTTTCTTCCTTAGCTTAGTGACCAATCTAGACGCTAGTAAAAAGTTTACCCGAGGTATACTGAAAAGGGCACTGAAAACATAGAAACGTCTGGAACAATTCACGTGATCAGCCTGCAATTTGAAAGCTTCGGGTTGTTAAGAGTAAGACTTTAAGGGAAGTTTGTCTGTAGCTCATACGCAAATATTTTGATCCTGTCACCTGTACCTTGCAACTAAGTTCGTTGTCATCAGAAATGCGCACGCCTCCGCTTTGAAGGCAAATCTAAGTTTGCCTAACGATAGGTAGAGGCTAAGGTTGTTGTCCTCCACAAAGAGGCTAGCACCGTATTTAGATCAATTCAGAATCTGACATAGGTTAGTTGACTTTGTATTCCTGCAGCAACCTAAGTTTCGTTACTTTGCGTTTGGCTATATTTGGATAAGATCGGAGTATGTACTTACTCGTACTTAGGTGGAACCACAGTTTAGCGTGAACCAAGGCTTTAACTAACTAGCTTCACGGATTAGCCCGATCCTTAGCTAACAGCCTACATTTGCATACTCCAAATCGGTTGAGGCCTCGTTCTAGTCGTGTCCGCCGACTACTACGTTGTCCATCCGGGTTAGATTCAAAGACTCTGCGGGATGTCCATTCGTTCTACATGTCCTAGCTATCTCAGGGGATTCATGCGCAATTTTCTGACTAGATCGATGTCGTCGTACAGCTATTATAGTTCGGTATTGAATCTTCTCCTCCAAAGCCCGCCAATGCCAAGGGGTCTCTCAAAACGAAGATATCTTCATTCGGTTTCGAAAGCGTTCGTGCGTCAACGCCATAAGGTAGGACTGGGATGATCGAGCTCTTATATAGAGTCTCCTTCGTTGTACGTGATAAGTCCTTATTACTCACTTGCCTTCTTAGCCTAAGGAAACATTGATTGACAAGATGATTTTTTGTGATTTTTCTACTGAGGTGTTGTTGGCAGAATGGTCCTGCTACTGCCTTGAAGTTATAGCTGTCGACTGTGACGTTCTGTGTTAATTCGTTACTATTGTGTGTTCGTTCTAGTTGAAAATATATACCATCTTAACACCAGCGAAATCACGGGTGATAGCCCGCTGAGTTCGGCCAATTAATTCAACATCATCGTCGTACGGTAGTAGTTGGACAGACTTTTGAGAGATTGTACCCCCAGTGTTCGCGTGTGAGTTCCGTACCCTTTCTAAAATCTTTTTTGATACCAAAGGTCTCAGTTAAGTCACTACCGACATTGGCGGAGCAACTAACCTTCTCCATCATCATCATACAGACGGAAGAGTTTGGCAGGGATGCCAAAACTAGACATGGCTATATATAACTCGTCTCTATAAGCTTTAAAATCGGTGGACATTCTTACCCTGAAACCACACAGTCAGTTTGTTGATGAAGGCTTTCAGATGTTCATACAATATGGCCGATAAGGTATTGTATACATTGCTGAGGAGACTTATAACGCAGTTGAGCGGATCTTCTTTTTTGTGGATCTGACCAGACCTGAGAAATGAATTGGTGCGAGCTCTCCACAAAGTTATTTCCAGCAGCTTTAAACACCTCAGCCGGTAAGCTGGCAGGCTCAGCTACTTTGTTGGATTTCAGCTTAGATATTGCTATCCTTAATTCGTGTTGGTTAGGTGAATGGAAGTTGTGGCTATTATCATGTAAGTAGAATGGTTTAGCCTGCCTGTCGGCGGAATGTTGGAATTCTTCGCCTTTATACGGTCTGCAGAAGAAGTTTTCCAATATTCTCAACACTAACATGTTCTTTTTACCCGTTAGTAAAATTTTCGCACGTTAACACTGGATGTACTCCAATATCTTTCCTTTTTCTCCTTCTTGAGAAGCCGGTGTTCTTACCGCCTCTTTTGCTCGTAGGAATCACGAGTGGCTCTCGTCAGTCCTTGCAACGGCGGCGCTTTGCATACTTCTTGTTCAGCTGTATGTACTTGCCGGTATTCGTTATCAAACCAGAGATTTCTTGGTGGTGAGCGAGTAAAACCCAGCTGTTCGAAGCACAGAAAAGGGCACTTGATGATTCGGTTGTAAAATAGACAATGAATCTTTATTTAATTACAACAAAAAAATGTAACATTTAATACAAAACAAAAGTGTGATGCAATCTGATATGCGAGACGCGCATTCAGCTAATTTTGGTGTGGGAAAGTGAATTTTAACAAAGTATGTACGGCAACCTGAGATGCGAGACGCGCATGTCTACTTGTAGACATTCTGCCCGCACCATGGTTAGAAAGTTAAATTTGTGTAGAAGAAGTTGGTGCATCATCTACTGGTTCTAGAATAAAGTCTTCTTTGGCCCCGTCTGGTTTTACTTCTGGTGTTCTTCGCCTAAGAGCTTTTGCACTTTTCCAAACAATAGCCAATATCAGCAATGTTGTAACCGACAAACCAACCGCTGTTGAATGGTATGCTACATTCTTCCAATGTAACAGCTCATCACTGCTAATTTCTTGATTAAGGTTATCCCATGAGTCTGCTGATGATAAAACGAACTCTTTGATTTCCATCCTGGAATTAAAAATCTCAGATTTCATATATAATGAATAGTTTAAACTAAAGTTTATTGGTTTTATAAAAGTGGATTGGATATCTATCGTTGGGTTTCTTTCCGTAAAGAGAGTATTTTCCCTAGTCTGGATAAAACACAATTGGTCTAGTTGGATTATGCCAATACCGTCTAAAGCAATGTCCTCCTGCTGGCCGCTACAAATAATTGCAGCTTCAATTGCCCTGTTTACCACGAAGAGCCATGTGTTTTGAAGGTGTAGATGTTTCCAGGTGGTGTTGGGTATATAAAGTTTTTTCATGCTGCAAGTGTTTTTTGGTATCCGCCGATATAAGTGGTCGATGACACAAGTTTTACTGGCAGCAATCTGACTTATTACTCCGTGCTTACACAAGAATGTGAATCGTTTCAATGTGCTACATCTGCTAAATATGTTGTCCGTTAATTCAAAGAAGTTCTGGTTATTGTAGTCTATTGCCATAAAGTCCGCTGAAACTTCCGGTATTGCATAAGTATCATTGTTTATTCTTTTAGGTATTGGAGTTATTTTGACTAAGTCGTATGATGAGAGTTCTGTAATATGCAAGAATCCGTTAACGATTGCGTGAGTGCCATTAAGTTCTATTTGTATCCGATCAGAAGGCCGTTCTACAATTATTAAGTTCGGCGATAATTTAGTCATCACATTTTTAACTACTTCATGGAGGTGTCCTGGCGTTATAAATTCCAAAAAATTGCACAGCTCAGCTGTTGGGAACTTGATGTAGCGCGATTCCATTTCTCTAAGAAGGTCAATTGATATTTGATATGCAGCAAGGATTTGCAGCCCAACCCTATTGGCATCAATTTTTTCAAACCAAGTATACTCGTACATCTTGTTTATCTCTGAGATAACATGGTTTAGTTTGTGTGTGAGTATGCCAAATCTTCCATCTGCTTTCTGGTTCAGTTTATTTAAGGACGTTGTTGTCAACATCATTAAGACCTTTTGCTGTTGAATTTCTTGTTTCAATAAGCCTTGGATGTGGTCTAAATTGTCTATGTTTGCGAAGACTTCGTCATTGACTCCAAAAATCATTTCCAACAGCTTTCCGAATAATCCTCTCTTTGAACGTTTATTATTTTTATCGATCATTGTTCGAAGTATTTCCAGTTTACGTCCTAACAATGCCCCTTTCTCTTTGAGATGATTGAGAAAAGTGAGGCAATGGGTTTCCTCACGAAATTCCATTGATATGGTACATGATCGTTCCATTCTTTTTATGATGTCGTTTATGTTTCCACTCGTATATTCATCGCTATATTAAAGTTAGATATAACTTCCACCCTTAAAGTTCCTCGACTAAGTTTTACCTCTCCTGCTTTTTCTACATATAAGCCTGGCTCTGGGTGTTTGATAGTGTATTGAGAATTAGTTTTAGTTACGCAATGCATTATCATAGTTGTTAAAAGTAAAAGCGAACAAATCTTTGAATAAATTGTATTTTTTCTTTTGGTCTGTGATCTATAATTCTGAGGTGTGTTACTCCTCTTCGAGGTTATGTCACCAATTTGTATTTTACAACAGGTCTTTTGCAGGTAACATTTCCTTTCGTTCTTAAAGTTACTACCCGTGTAATACCATCGTCACCTGCGTGCACTTGTATTATTCTTGCTAAAGGCCATCTAGTTATTATTATTATTATTATTATTAGCCCGGGTCTACCCCGGACAACTTTATTTAGCTTATTAACAAGCAAAAACTTAAACCTAGACTTAAAACTAACAAAGATATTCTTAACCTAATATGGGGCGAGGAGAAATGGTGGACGAGGTAGATGTTAAGGGAGTGGCATATTGAGAAGTGCTTTTTTCATTTCGTGTTTGCTGCTACGAGTATTTAGGTCAAAGACTTCGGCGTAGTTGTTCGCTATACGCAACATTCTAGATATTGGTTCAAAGTGACCGTAGTTGGTACGGTGAGTTCGGATCAGGAAGAGTGGGACAGATCTTAGATTACGGGGATTGGGAGTGAATGCAATATTTTGCGTTATTCTCGAGCACTCGATGTTTCCAGTCAGTAACTGGTGGATAAAAAGTACATCAGCGACTTCACGACGTTTTTTTAGGGTATGCATGCTAATTAGTTCCAGCCTATTTTCATAGGGGGGTAATCCATATGGGTCGGCCCAGGGTAGACCACGAAGTGCGAAACGGATAAACCTGCATTGGACTGCTTCTATTCTTTGAATGTGGGTTAGTTTATAGGGTGACCAAACTTGGCTGCAATATTCGAGAAGAGGCCTTACAAAAGTAATGTACAGGGACTTTGTAACGTAAGGGTTGGAAAATTCTTTCGACCAGCGTTTGATAAAACCAAGTGCAGAGTTAGCTTTATTTATAATGCTGTCAATATGTGAGTCGAAATTCAATTCTCTGTCACAAATTATTAATAGATCCCGTGCTTGGGTAGTGGAAGGAATAGGCTCATCGCAGATGAAGTAGTTTCTTGGAGGGGGAGGTAAACGTTTGCGGGAATAGGTTATCGCTTGGCATTTGCTGACATTAAGCTCCAAAAAGTTTTGCTTGTACCATACCGAAAACTTATTTAAGTCATCTTGCAGGCAATGGGAGTCAGAAGGCAATGAAATGACTTTTGAAATTCTCATGTCATCAGCGAAAATAGAAAGATTACAATTCTTTAAAATGAGATTTATGGCGTTAATCGTCAGGATAAAGATGATTGGCCCAAGGTGACTACCCTGAGGGACACCAGATGTTGCTTTAATTGGGTCGGATATTGAAGATCTGAAGATGACCCTGTATTCTCGGTCTTCTAAATAGGATTTGGTCCATGCCACAAAATGAGCCGAAAAGCCAAGTTTTTTTAGTTTAAAAATGATAAGTTGGTGAGAAATTTTATCGAATGCCTTGCTGAAATCAGTGGAAATTGAATCGACTTCATCACCGTCTGTTAGGTTAGCGGTCGTTGATTTACCTTTCATGAAACCGTGCTGATTTGTACAGATAGTTGGCCTATAGTACGGAAGCAGTTGTTGATAGACTATGCTTTCAAAAAGTTTGGGTATGCAAGAGAGTTTTGCTATGGGCCTATAATTATCGACTTCGGCCTTACTTCCTTTTTTATGAATAGGGATGATGTAAGATTCCTTCCATAGGAAAGGGAAAGTACCTGTTGAGACAGACAAGTTAAATAGGGCAGCAAGGGGAGGACCGAGATGGTTAACACACTCTTTTATTACAACAGCCGGAAGGCCATCAGGGCCGGACGAAAAATCATCTTTAAGTTTGGTAATGTTATCAGACACCAAAGATGTTGTTATATTTAGCGAAACGGATGATGTCTCAGGATAGTTTCTCATATAGCTAAAGTAACTACAATCGGGTTCAGCTGTTTTCTTAGAAAAGGATTTATTAAAATGACAGGCAAAGAAATTTGCAATGGTTTTCGGGTCGGCAGAAGATTCACTGAGAAATTTGAGAGTAGATGGGTAGCCGTCTGACTTTCTTTTGGTATTAACAAACTGGTAGAAGCGTTTAGGGTCTGAGACTAAGTTAAATTGCGTACGGTAGAGGTACTCAAGGTAAAGAGACTCACAAAGTTCAGAAAAACGATTATATACCAATCGATAATTACTGTAGTCGGAATCAGATCGAGTCCTTAAGAATTTATGCCACAACTTGTTTCTGTAATTACGGAGAGAGCGCAACTCCTTGTTGTACCAGGGAGGAACTGACATGCAGTCCTTTCGGAAGGTATATGGAACCGATTGGGCAAAGCAGGAGAAAATTAACGAATAGAACGTTGATAAGGCAAGATCAATATTGGTCGTCTCAGCAATAAAGTCAAAGTTAATGTTGCTGATGAGGTTTTTAAGTTTGTTAAAGTCGGTTCTTCGGAAGTTAAATGAAAATGCATTTTCCGCATCGACACTTGTGTTACCATTTTCATATGAGTATATAATTGACAAGGGGGGATGAAGGCGGTCTAGGGTAGAAAGAAGTTGATCACTCCTATAAACGACACAGTTATCTGAATCGGATGTGAAGACAAGGTCGAGTTGTCTGTTCATTGTGTTAGGTATTCCACTAATCTGATATAGACTTGAGTTGGTTAGGCAGTCCACCATCAAAATTTCTATTTCTGAGGACGAATTAAGAGAGACGAAATGAGACGAGTCGTCGGAAGGCTCCCATTTAAGTTGAGGGAGGTTGAAATCCCCTACTAGAATAATACAGTCCTCAGGTTGTGCATTATCAGTCAAAAAATCCACTGCGTGAACTACAGGTCAATAAGACTCAATTGGTTGGGATGGGTGAATGTAACAACAAAGTACGTAAAGACAGCGTTTGGGGAGCGTAATGTTGACACATACTAACTCAAAGTTGTCAGTGTGGGGAATATCAACAGGAGTTGCGTGGAAAAAGTTCCGGATTGCTAGTAAAACACCTCGGCCATAGGGATTATCAGCTCTTTCGAATCCATCTTTTCGAAAAACGTTGAAATTTGGAGGAAACAGCTCAAGGTTATTAATGTCCGGAATTAGATTTGTTTCAGTAAGAGCAATTAGGTCATAGGTTAACTTTTGAGAATTGAGATATACGACGGAGATTTTAGAGCGCAAACCTCTTACATTTTGGTAGTAAATGGACAGGCATTGTGGACTGGAGGATACAGGATTTAGTTTGTTAGGAACTGTAATAGTTTTTAAAATTTGAACGAGTTCTTTGCAAGTGGGAGAGACGTTTAGAGCTGACATGCAAAGACAGCGTGGAAAGATCAGTATGAACTTCATCGGAAGAGATGTCGAAACTCTCATGGTAGCGAACGAAAATTTGCATCAATTCAACTGGCTTAATAGGAAGACCTTCTCGTTGAATCGAAACCATAATGTTGGTTTTGGTTATGCCATCAAAGCAAACGGAGTTGGGTTTGTCGTGCAAGTAGGCAAGGTAGAGCCGAACATTTTCATAAATGCGGCGGTCTCTCAAACGAGATACAACGTAACGACTGTCATCATTCATATCAGAAAATTTTTTTGTGAGTTTGACAGTTGGTGGAAGGAGTGGGTCAAGGTATTTCGGGCAAGAATCGAGGGCAGGCGAACGAGCGGATGAAGAAGGGACATGTTGTTCAAGCACCCCGGAACTAAAATCTTGACTAGTGAGGGTGGTTGGATCAGGGGGATTGGTAGATGAAGATGAGGAAGGGGTGGTTGGGCTTAGTATATGTGAGCTGATAAAATTAGGATATTTGACTGATGGGGCAACGTTAGTTGGAACTTGGGTAGAAGGCGCAGGAGCGAGGTTAAATGAAACTCTGTTTTGAGGCGGCTTTAAAGATTTGGTGAGGGGAGCGAGAGGATTTGGTGTAGCGACTCTGGTATTCTTTTTGGATGTAGCAAAGGGGGGTAGGAGCGAGGTGAATCTTGGAAAGATTTGGGTCTTAAATGACCAGTTTGAGTTGGGATGTTGATGGGATAGGGCAGAATTGTGGGTGCTATCTTTTCTTTTATTAGCAAACTTATTATATATCATATCCTTCCGTTGGGTGATGACCATCTCTTCCGAGATTGGTATGCCGTCCGAAGATTTGAACATCCAATCGTATTTAGTAGGTATACGTATTTCAAAACACATGCCGTTTTTGCTCTTCACTTTGCCAACTTGTTTACAATTGATGTCTTGTATACCAAATTTCTTCGTAAAAAGGTCTTTGATGCAGGACGGGCTTGCGTGACGTGGGGCACCTTGAAGAAAGAAAGTAGACAGCTCCGGTTTTTTGGTGGCTTCAAGATTCATTTTATTTAATTTTTGAATTCTGTTGGTCCATTCAGGGAGAGTCCAAGATGTCCCAAAAGCCTTAATTATTGGCAATGGTCTTGGAACGGGATTGGTGATCGAAGTTGCATTTATCGAAGTGGATTGAACTGGGGCTTCGGTGGTAATGGTTATTGAATGAGATACCAATTCTATATGAATTGCTTTTGTACAAAAGCAGATAAAGATTGCAATATATCCCTTGTACGATTTATAACCTCTGCCTTTTGTTGTTCTTATCTGATTTGGACCCGCATAATCAATTCCTGTGTGTGTAAACGGCTTATTAGGTCGTACTCGCGAAGCAGGTAGATCTTCCATGATTTGATTAAAAGTTTTGGGTTTGAATCGGCAACATTTAACGCAGTTTCTGATTACATTTTTGACCTCATTCCTCCCATGCAATATCCAAAACTTATACGTCGCGTATAGGCAAGTGTTGCCTCGTTTCCTCCATGCAAGGTTGAAATGTGTGATTCTGTTATAATTAGTTTAGTTACAAAATCGTTATTTGGCAGTATGATGGGATGCTTCTGATTGTATGGAACGCTTGATCGTTCAATTCTCCCGCCTACTCGTAATACGCTATTCTCATCCAAAAATGGATTCAGTGATAAAAGCTTACTAGATTTGGATAAATTTGTTCCCATCTTTATTGAAACAATTTCTGAATGAAAATGTTGTTCTTGTATCAGACAAATGATAGTATTTAAGGAATGCTCCAACTCTACTCTAGTTAGTTCAAGGGTTAAAAATTCCTTACGGTTCCTAAAAGCCGTAGCAAATCTGATACAATAACCAACTACTTTTGTTAAGTGTCTTATCGACGAATATTTATCCAATAGCTCCCATCTCGATTTCAGTGTTTTTGTTGTCATAGCTTTAGTTGCCAAGCCTTTTACCTCTTTCATTTTAACCATCTTCTCTGTTTCCGTTTTGTATGGGCATTGGTCGTCGTAAAGCCAGGAAGGTTCTTCTCACCGTAACTTACAGTCTTTGAGAATTTTCGGTTCTACCCCCCTTGACGACAAGTCGGCGGGATTGTCTTCTGATTTCACGTAATGCCAATCTCCTGGTTTCGTAATTTAATGTATTTACTTAACTCGGTTAGCAACAAAACATTTCCAGTTGTCCAATGCTCCATTAATCCAGTTATCTTTGAATCGCTCCAAGCATAAATCTTTGCTTCCCTCCACTCTACTGATACTAGAACTTATTTTAAAAGTTTTACCAATAAAACCGCAGCACACAATTCAATCTTATGGAGTGTTATTATTCTTTCATTTAAGATTTTTATAGGTGCCACTCTCGTCTTAGAAAGAAGCAACGTGATACGAATGTCTCCCTGAATTGTTACAATTTTGCTGTATACAACGGCTCCATAAGCCTTGAGACAGGCATCTGCAAATCCATATATTTCAATCAGGAACATAATGTACCCAGCGGGGAATAGAATAGTTCAACTATGCGTAGTTCATCACGAAATTTTATCCAATGGTGCCAACCATCCCAACGGGTCATATAGTTTCGCGATATCTGGTAAAATTATTTTTTTGTTGGTTTTCCTGTGCATTGCTGTAGGTTTACCTTAAAATGAAAATGGTCTCCTTCTGGCAACCAGTGTACAGCTAGGGTTCTGAATGTCTTTTCTTTATTTATTTCAATTGTTTTTACGTTTAAATGTCTTAATATCTCAGGGTGGTTTCCATTCTATTTTCTTAAATTAAAGCCTCCTCTTTTTAGTACTTCAATGAGTTGCTCCTGCATTATTTTGGCTTTTACCAATGAATTTCAGCCTGACATTAAGTCATCTACATAAAAGTCTCTTTTAATTATTTTTGCTATATCTGGGAATTCTGCTGATTCATCATCGGCAAATTTCTGTAACGTTTTTATGGCCAGATAAGGAGCAGATCTAGTGCCGTATGTTACAGTTGTTAATTTAAATTCCTGCAGTTTTTGGTTTGAAGACGGTCGCCATAGTATTATTTAATTATTATATCTGCTGTTTAACATTTTCCATGCTGCGTCATAGTTGTTATCAGACAAAGTAAGATGTTGAATTAGTTTTGCAGCCTCACCCTTTATTGAGCTTTTGAGATAGTGCATTTTTTCCACTTTTTCTAGTTTATTATTATCATAGATAATTTTTTCGTAAATTTCCCGGCAAAAATTTCCCCCTCAAATGTTGGAATATTTATTCGGGGCAGTTTAACATCATAACTTTCGTTGCGATCATCTTTGTTTTTCTTAGTTGCTTTTCTTTCAATGCTGTGCAACTTTATCGTGAAGCCGCGGTATTCTTTTTCCAGCAATTCGGAACTTTTGTCGGCAACATATGTGTCATCTTCGCTAGCGTGCAATAAGATTTCTTCATGCAAGTAGGATATGTTCTTCCACATATCTGTGGCTTTATTTATCTTAAACTGACAATAACTAAGCGATTTTTCTCCTTCGTTTATAGTCTCACATTTTCTTTCAATGTATCTCTTTAGTATGGACATTCTTATGTCCTGCTTCTTAATACGTAGTAATTGTTCGTTTGAATAAAACTCTACTTCTGCACTGAGGTTGAAATCTTGCTTGCTAGTTAGCTTATCTTCTTGATTTTCTTCAATTGTATATTTCTCAATTATTCTAATCCGATTGTCTATATCGTTCATCATTTTGTCTACAATCGCCTGAACCTGTTGCTTGAAATTATTTGTAAAATAATTATGATCAGGAAACTTTTCTTTCAAGTCCTGGATTTTTACGTCATTATCCAGAAACCTTTTCCAATTTTCCTGCAGTGTCTCTTTTCTCGTTATTAAATATTTGATTGTCTTCCTAGATTCCCTATCTTTCTTAAAATTAACATACTGCGTTTGGATTGACTCACCGAGTTCAAGTTGGATGCTAAATTCTTGATTATCCATTTTGAAATATCACCTTGAGTTTAATTACTTTAAAGTTTTTTCACAACACTATTCCACTAGACAGTTCAAAGTTCGGCAATAGGTAAAAGATATGGGCAGAAAACGCAGTAAATGTTTCACCGTTTGATAGAGTCGCGATTAAAATAATTGTTAATTTTTTTTTTTCACTTCTTCACTACAGAGCTGCTAGTTTTACTTTAATTTCTCTCGAAGGACCAATGTTCGAAGCACAGAAAAGGGCACTTGATGGTTCGGTTGTAAAATAGACAATGAATCTTTATTTAATTTCAACAAAAAATGGAACATTTAATACAAAACAAAAGCGTGATGCAATCTGATATGCGAGACGCGCATTCAGCTAATTTTGGTGTGGGAAAGTGAATTTTAACAAAGTATGTACGGCAACCTGAGATGCGAGACGCGCATGTCTACTTGTAGACATTCTGCTGGCACCATGGTTAGAAAGTTAAATTTGTGTAGAAGAAGTTGGTGCATCATCTACTGGTTCTAGAATAAAGTCTTCTTTGGCCCCGTCTGGTTTTACTTCTGGTGTTCTTCGCCTAAGAGCTTTTGCACTTTTCCAAACAATAGCCAATATCAGCAATGTTGTAACCGACAAACCAACCGCTGTTGAATGGTATGCTACATTCTTCCAATGTAACAGCTCATCACTGCTAATTTCTTGATTAAGGTTATCCCATGAGTCTGCTGATGATAAAACGAACTCTTTGATTTCCATCCTGGAATTAAAAATCTCAGATTTCATATATAATGAATAGTTTAAACTAAAGTTTATTGGTTTTATAAAAGTGGATTGGATATCTATCGTTGGGTTTCTTTCCGTAAAGAGAGTATTTTCCCTAGTCTGGATAAAACACAATTGGTCTAGTTGGATTATGCCAATACCGTCTAAAGCAATGTCCTCCTGCTGGCCGCTACAAATAATTGCAGGTTCAATTGCCCTGTTTATCACGAAGAGCCATGTGTTTTGAAGGTGTAGATGTTTCCAGGTGGTGTTGGGTATATAAAGTTTTTTCATGCTGCAAGTGTTTTTTGGTATCCGCCGATATAAGTGGTCGATGACACAAGTTTTACTGGCAGCAATCTGACTTATTACTCCGTGCTTACACAAGAATGTGAATCGTTTCAATGTGCTACATCTGCTAAATATGTTGTCCGTTAATTCAAAGAAGTTCTGGTTATTGTAGTCTATTGCCATAAAGTCCGCTGAAACTTCCGGTATTGCATAAGTATCATTGTTTATTCTTTTAGGTATTGGAGTTATTTTGACTAAGTCGTATGATGAGAGTTCTGTAATATGCAAGAATCCGTTAACGATTGCGTGAGTGCCATTAAGTTCTATTTGTATCCGATCAGAAGGCCGTTCTACAATTATTAAGTTCGGCGATAATTTAGTCATCACATTTTTAACTACTTCATGGAGGTGTCCTGGCGTTATAAATTCCAAAAAATTGCACAGCTCAGCTGTTGGGAACTTGATGTAGCGCGATTCCATTTCTCTAAGAAGGTCAATTGATATTTGATATGCAGCAAGGATTTGCAGCCCAACCCTATTGGCATCAATTTTTTCAAACCAAGTATACTCGTACATCTTGTTTATCTCTGAGATAACATGGTTTAGTTTGTGTGTGAGTATGCCAAATCTTCCATCTGCTTTCTGGTTCAGTTTATTTAAGGACGTTGTTGTCAACATCATTAAGACCTTTTGCTGTTGAATTTCTTGTTTCAATAAGCCTTGGATGTGGTCTAAATTGTCTATGTTTGCGAAGACTTCGTCATTGACTCCAAAAATCATTTCCAACAGCTTTCCGAATAATCCTCTCTTTGAACGTTTATTATTTTTATCGATCATTGTTCGAAGTATTTCCAGTTTACGTCCTAACAATGCCCCTTTCTCTTTGAGATGATTGAGAAAAGTGAGGCAATGGGTTTCCTCACGAAATTCCATTGATATGGTACATGATCGTTCCATTCTTTTTATGATGTCGTTTATGTTTCCACTCGTATATTCATCGCTATATTAAAGTTAGATATAACTTCCACCCTTAAAGTTCCTCGACTAAGTTTTACCTCTCCTGCTTTTTCTACATATAAGCCTGGCTCTGGGTGTTTGATAGTGTATTGAGAATTAGTTTTAGTTACGCAATGCATTATCATAGTTGTTAAAAGTAAAAGCGAACAAATCTTTGAATAAATTGTATTTTTTCTTTTGGTCTGTGATCTATAATTCTGAGGTGTGTTACTCCTCTTCGAGGTTATGTCACCAATTTGTATTTTACAACAGGTCTTTTGCAGGTAACATTTCCTTTCGTTCTTAAAGTTACTACCCGTGTAATACCATCGTCACCTGCGTGCACTTGTATTATTCTTGCTAAAGGCCATCTAGTTATTATTATTATTATTATTATTAGCCCGGGTCTACCCCGGACAACTTTATTTAGCTTATTAACAAGCAAAAACTTAAACCTAGACTTAAAACTAACAAAGATATTCTTAACCTAATATGGGGCGAGGAGAAATGGTGGACGAGGTAGATGTTAAGGGAGTGGCATATTGAGAAGTGCTTTTTTCATTTCGTGTTTGCTGCTACGAGTATTTAGGTCAAAGACTTCGGCGTAGTTGTTCGCTATACGCAACATTCTAGATATTGGTTCAAAGTGACCGTAGTTGGTACGGTGAGTTCGGATCAGGAAGAGTGGGACAGATCTTAGATTACGGGGATTGGGAGTGAATGCAATATTTTGCGTTATTCTCGAGCACTCGATGTTTCCAGTCAGTAACTGGTGGATAAAAAGTACATCAGCGACTTCACGACGTTTTTTTAGGGTATGCATGCTAATTAGTTCCAGCCTATTTTCATAGGGGGGTAATCCATATGGGTCGGCCCAGGGTAGACCACGAAGTGCGAAACGGATAAACCTGCATTGGACTGCTTCTATTCTTTGAATGTGGGTTAGTTTATAGGGTGACCAAACTTGGCTGCAATATTCGAGAAGAGGCCTTACAAAAGTAATGTACAGGGACTTTGTAACGTAAGGGTTGGAAAATTCTTTCGACCAGCGTTTGATAAAACCAAGTGCAGAGTTAGCTTTATTTATAATGCTGTCAATATGTGAGTCGAAATTCAATTCTCTGTCACAAATTATTAATAGATCCCGTGCTTGGGTAGTGGAAGGAATAGGCTCATCGCAGATGAAGTAGTTTCTTGGAGGGGGAGGTAAACGTTTGCGGGAATAGGTTATCGCTTGGCATTTGCTGACATTAAGCTCCAAAAAGTTTTGCTTGTACCATACCGAAAACTTATTTAAGTCATCTTGCAGGCAATGGGAGTCAGAAGGCAATGAAATGACTTTTGAAATTCTCATGTCATCAGCGAAAATAGAAAGATTACAATTCTTTAAAATGAGATTTATGGCGTTAATCGTCAGGATAAAGATGATTGGCCCAAGGTGACTACCCTGAGGGACACCAGATGTTGCTTTAATTGGGTCGGATATTGAAGATCTGAAGATGACCCTGTATTCTCGGTCTTCTAAATAGGATTTGGTCCATGCCACAAAATGAGCCGAAAAGCCAAGTTTTTTTAGTTTAAAAATGATAAGTTGGTGAGAAATTTTATCGAATGCCTTGCTGAAATCAGTGGAAATTGAATCGACTTCATCACCGTCTGTTAGGTTAGCGGTCGTTGATTTACCTTTCATGAAACCGTGCTGATTTGTACAGATAGTTGGCCTATAGTACGGAAGCAGTTGTTGATAGACTATGCTTTAAAAAAGTTTGGGTATGCAAGAGAGTTTTGCTATGGGCCTATAATTATCGACTTCGGCCTTACTTCCTTTTTTATGAATAGGGATGATGTAAGATTCCTTCCATAGGAAAGGGAAAGTACCTGTTGAGACAGACAAGTTAAATAGGGCAGCAAGGGGAGGACCGAGATGGTTAACACACTCTTTTATTACAACAGCCGGAAGGCCATCAGGGCCGGACGAAAAATCATCTTTAAGTTTGGTAATGTTATCAGACACCAAAGATGTTGTTATATTTAGCGAAACGGATGATGTCTCAGGATAGTTTCTCATATAGCTAAAGTAACTACAATCGGGTTCAGCTGTTTTCTTAGAAAAGGATTTATTAAAATGACAGGCAAAGAAATTTGCAATGGTTTTCGGGTCGGCAGAAGATTCACTGAGAAATTTGAGAGTAGATGGGTAGCCGTCTGACTTTCTTTTGGTATTAACAAACTGGTAGAAGCGTTTAGGGTCTGAGACTAAGTTAAATTGCGTACGGTAGAGGTACTCAAGGTAAAGAGACTCACAAAGTTCAGAAAAACGATTATATACCAATCGATAATTACTGTAGTCGGAATCAGATCGAGTCCTTAAGAATTTATGCCACAACTTGTTTCTGTAATTACGGAGAGAGCGCAACTCCTTGTTGTACCAGGGAGGAACTGACATGCAGTCCTTTCGGAAGGTATATGGAACCGATTGGGCAAAGCAGGAGAAAATTAACGAATAGAACGTTGATAAGGCAAGATCAATATTGGTCGTCTCAGCAATAAAGTCAAAGTTAATGTTGCTGATGAGGTTTTTAAGTTTGTTAAAGTCGGTTCTTCGGAAGTTAAATGAAAATGCATTTTCCGCATCGACACTTGTGTTACCATTTTCATATGAGTATATAATTGACAAGGGGGGATGAAGGCGGTCTAGGGTAGAAAGAAGTTGATCACTCCTATAAACGACACAGTTATCTGAATCGGATGTGAAGACAAGGTCGAGTTGTCTGTTCATTGTGTTAGGTATTCCACTAATCTGATATAGACTTGAGTTGGTTAGGCAGTCCACCATCAAAATTTCTATTTCTGAGGACGAATTAAGAGAGACGAAATGAGACGAGTCGTCGGAAGGCTCCCATTTAAGTTGAGGGAGGTTGAAATCCCCTACTAGAATAATACAGTCCTCAGGTTGTGCATTATCAGTCAAAAAATCCACTGCGTGAACTACAGGTCAATAAGACTCAATTGGTTGGGATGGGTGAATGTAACAACAAAGTACGTAAAGACAGCGTTTGGGGAGCGTAATGTTGACACATACTAACTCAAAGTTGTCAGTGTGGGGAATATCAACAGGAGTTGCGTGGAAAAAGTTCCGGATTGCTAGTAAAACACCTCGGCCATAGGGATTATCAGCTCTTTCGAATCCATCTTTTCGAAAAACGTTGAAATTTGGAGGAAACAGCTCAAGGTTATTAATGTCCGGAATTAGATTTGTTTCAGTAAGAGCAATTAGGTCATAGGTTAACTTTTGAGAATTGAGATATACGACGGAGATTTTAGAGCGCAAACCTCTTACATTTTGGTAGTAAATGGACAGGCATTGTGGACTGGAGGATACAGGATTTAGTTTGTTAGGAACTGTAATAGTTTTTAAAATTTGAACGAGTTCTTTGCAAGTGGGAGAGACGTTTAGAGCTGACATGCAAAGACAGCGTGGAAAGATCAGTATGAACTTCATCGGAAGAGATGTCGAAACTCTCATGGTAGCGAACGAAAATTTGCATCAATTCAACTGGCTTAATAGGAAGACCTTCTCGTTGAATCGAAACCATAATGTTGGTTTTGGTTATGCCATCAAAGCAAACGGAGTTGGGTTTGTCGTGCAAGTAGGCAAGGTAGAGCCGAACATTTTCATAAATGCGGCGGTCTCTCAAACGAGATACAACGTAACGACTGTCATCATTCATATCAGAAAATTTTTTTGTGAGTTTGACAGTTGGTGGAAGGAGTGGGTCAAGGTATTTCGGGCAAGAATCGAGGGCAGGCGAACGAGCGGATGAAGAAGGGACATGTTGTTCAAGCACCCCGGAACTAAAATCTTGACTAGTGAGGGTGGTTGGATCAGGGGGATTGGTAGATGAAGATGAGGAAGGGGTGGTTGGGCTTAGTATATGTGAGCTGATAAAATTAGGATATTTGACTGATGGGGCAACGTTAGTTGGAACTTGGGTAGAAGGCGCAGGAGCGAGGTTAAATGAAACTCTGTTTTGAGGCGGCTTTAAAGATTTGGTGAGGGGAGCGAGAGGATTTGGTGTAGCGACTCTGGTATTCTTTTTGGATGTAGCAAAGGGGGGTAGGAGCGAGGTGAATCTTGGAAAGATTTGGGTCTTAAATGACCAGTTTGAGTTGGGATGTTGATGGGATAGGGCAGAATTGTGGGTGCTATCTTTTCTTTTATTAGCAAACTTATTATATATCATATCCTTCCGTTGGGTGATGACCATCTCTTCCGAGATTGGTATGCCGTCCGAAGATTTGAACATCCAATCGTATTTAGTAGGTATACGTATTTCAAAACACATGCCGTTTTTGCTCTTCACTTTGCCAACTTGTTTACAATTGATGTCTTGTATACCAAATTTCTTCGTAAAAAGGTCTTTGATGCAGGACGGGCTTGCGTGACGTGGGGCACCTTGAAGAAAGAAAGTAGACAGCTCCGGTTTTTTGGTGGCTTCAAGATTCATTTTATTTAATTTTTGAATTCTGTTGGTCCATTCAGGGAGAGTCCAAGATGTCCCAAAAGCCTTAATTATTGGCAATGGTCTTGGAACGGGATTGGTGATCGAAGTTGCATTTATCGAAGTGGATTGAACTGGGGCTTCGGTGGTAATGGTTATTGAATGAGATACCAATTCTATATGAATTGCTTTTGTACAAAAGCAGATAAAGATTGCAATATATCCCTTGTACGATTTATAACCTCTGCCTTTTGTTGTTCTTATCTGATTTGGACCCGCATAATCAATTCCTGTGTGTGTAAACGGCTTATTAGGTCGTACTCGCGAAGCAGGTAGATCTTCCATGATTTGATTAAAAGTTTTGGGTTTGAATCGGCAACATTTAACGCAGTTTCTGATTACATTTTTGACCTCATTCCTCCCATGCAATATCCAAAACTTATACGTCGCGTATAGGCAAGTGTTGCCTCGTTTCCTCCATGCAAGGTTGAAATGTGTGATTCTGTTATAATTAGTTTAGTTACAAAATCGTTATTTGGCAGTATGATGGGATGCTTCTGATTGTATGGAACGCTTGATCGTTCAATTCTCCCGCCTACTCGTAATACGCTATTCTCATCCAAAAATGGATTCAGTGATAAAAGCTTACTAGATTTGGATAAATTTGTTCCCATCTTTATTGAAACAATTTCTGAATGAAAATGTTGTTCTTGTATCAGACAAATGATAGTATTTAAGGAATGCTCCAACTCTACTCTAGTTAGTTCAAGGGTTAAAAATTCCTTACGGTTCCTAAAAGCCGTAGCAAATCTGATACAATAACCAACTACTTTTGTTAAGTGTCTTATCGACGAATATTTATCCAATAGCTCCCATCTCGATTTCAGTGTTTTTGTTGTCATAGCTTTAGTTGCCAAGCCTTTTACCTCTTTCATTTTAACCATCTTCTCTGTTTCCGTTTTGTATGGGCATTGGTCGTCGTAAAGCCAGGAAGGTTCTTCTCACCGTAACTTACAGTCTTTGAGAATTTTCGGTTCTACCCCCCTTGACGACAAGTCGGCGGGATTGTCTTCTGATTTCACGTAATGCCAATCTCCTGGTTTCGTAATTTAATGTATTTACTTAACTCGGTTAGCAACAAAACATTTCCAGTTGTCCAATGCTCCATTAATCCAGTTATCTTTGAATCGCTCCAAGCATAAATCTTTGCTTCCCTCCACTCTACTGATACTAGAACTTATTTTAAAAGTTTTACCAATAAAACCGCAGCACACAATTCAATCTTATGGAGTGTTATTATTCTTTCATTTAAGATTTTTATAGGTGCCACTCTCGTCTTAGAAAGAAGCAACGTGATACGAATGTCTCCCTGAATTGTTACAATTTTGCTGTATACAACGGCTCCATAAGCCTTGAGACAGGCATCTGCAAATCCATATATTTCAATCAGGAACATAATGTACCCAGCGGGGAATAGAATAGTTCAACTATGCGTAGTTCATCACGAAATTTTATCCAATGGTGCCAACCATCCCAACGGGTCATATAGTTTCGCGATATCTGGTAAAATTATTTTTTTGTTGGTTTTCCTGTGCATTGCTGTAGGTTTACCTTAAAATGAAAATGGTCTCCTTCTGGCAACCAGTGTACAGCTAGGGTTCTGAATGTCTTTTCTTTATTTATTTCAATTGTTTTTACGTTTAAATGTCTTAATATCTCAGGGTGGTTTCCATTCTATTTTCTTAAATTAAAGCCTCCTCTTTTTAGTACTTCAATGAGTTGCTCCTGCATTATTTTGGCTTTTACCAATGAATTTCAGCCTGACATTAAGTCATCTACATAAAAGTCTCTTTTAATTATTTTTGCTATATCTGGGAATTCTGCTGATTCATCATCGGCAAATTTCTGTAACGTTTTTATGGCCAGATAAGGAGCAGATCTAGTGCCGTATGTTACAGTTGTTAATTTAAATTCCTGCAGTTTTTGGTTTGAAGACGGTCGCCATAGTATTATTTAATTATTATATCTGCTGTTTAACATTTTCCATGCTGCGTCATAGTTGTTATCAGACAAAGTAAGATGTTGAATTAGTTTTGCAGCCTCACCCTTTATTGAGCTTTTGAGATAGTGCATTTTTTCCACTTTTTCTAGTTTATTATTATCATAGATAATTTTTTCGTAAATTTCCCGGCAAAAATTTCCCCCTCAAATGTTGGAATATTTATTCGGGGCAGTTTAACATCATAACTTTCGTTGCGATCATCTTTGTTTTTCTTAGTTGCTTTTCTTTCAATGCTGTGCAACTTTATCGTGAAGCCGCGGTATTCTTTTTCCAGCAATTCGGAACTTTTGTCGGCAACATATGTGTCATCTTCGCTAGCGTGCAATAAGATTTCTTCATGCAAGTAGGATATGTTCTTCCACATATCTGTGGCTTTATTTATCTTAAACTGACAATAACTAAGCGATTTTTCTCCTTCGTTTATAGTCTCACATTTTCTTTCAATGTATCTCTTTAGTATGGACATTCTTATGTCCTGCTTCTTAATACGTAGTAATTGTTCGTTTGAATAAAACTCTACTTCTGCACTGAGGTTGAAATCTTGCTTGCTAGTTAGCTTATCTTCTTGATTTTCTTCAATTGTATATTTCTCAATTATTCTAATCCGATTGTCTATATCGTTCATCATTTTGTCTACAATCGCCTGAACCTGTTGCTTGAAATTATTTGTAAAATAATTATGATCAGGAAACTTTTCTTTCAAGTCCTGGATTTTTACGTCATTATCCAGAAACCTTTTCCAATTTTCCTGCAGTGTCTCTTTTCTCGTTATTAAATATTTGATTGTCTTCCTAGATTCCCTATCTTTCTTAAAATTAACATACTGCGTTTGGATTGACTCACCGAGTTCAAGTTGGATGCTAAATTCTTGATTATCCATTTTGAAATATCACCTTGAGTTTAATTACTTTAAAGTTTTTTCACAACACTATTCCACTAGACAGTTCAAAGTTCGGCAATAGGTAAAAGATATGGGCAGAAAACGCAGTAAATGTTTCACCGTTTGATAGAGTCGCGATTAAAATAATTGTTAATTTTTTTTTTTCACTTCTTCACTACAGAGCTGCTAGTTTTACTTTAATTTCTCTCGAAGGACCAATGTTCGAAGCACAGAAAAGGGCACTTGATGGTTCGGTTGTAAAATAGACAATGAATCTTTATTTAATTTCAACAAAAAATGGAACATTTAATACAAAACAAAAGCGTGATGCAATCTGATATGCGAGACGCGCATTCAGCTAATTTTGGTGTGGGAAAGTGAATTTTAACAAAGTATGTACGGCAACCTGAGATGCGAGACGCGCATGTCTACTTGTAGACATTCTGCTGGCACCATGGTTAGAAAGTTAAATTTGTGTAGAAGAAGTTGGTGCATCATCTACTGGTTCTAGAATAAAGTCTTCTTTGGCCCCGTCTGGTTTTACTTCTGGTGTTCTTCGCCTAAGAGCTTTTGCACTTTTCCAAACAATAGCCAATATCAGCAATGTTGTAACCGACAAACCAACCGCTGTTGAATGGTATGCTACATTCTTCCAATGTAACAGCTCATCACTGCTAATTTCTTGATTAAGGTTATCCCATGAGTCTGCTGATGATAAAACGAACTCTTTGATTTCCATCCTGGAATTAAAAATCTCAGATTTCATATATAATGAATAGTTTAAACTAAAGTTTATTGGTTTTATAAAAGTGGATTGGATATCTATCGTTGGGTTTCTTTCCGTAAAGAGAGTATTTTCCCTAGTCTGGATAAAACACAATTGGTCTAGTTGGATTATGCCAATACCGTCTAAAGCAATGTCCTCCTGCTGGCCGCTACAAATAATTGCAGGTTCAATTGCCCTGTTTATCACGAAGAGCCATGTGTTTTGAAGGTGTAGATGTTTCCAGGTGGTGTTGGGTATATAAAGTTTTTTCATGCTGCAAGTGTTTTTTGGTATCCGCCGATATAAGTGGTCGATGACACAAGTTTTACTGGCAGCAATCTGACTTATTACTCCGTGCTTACACAAGAATGTGAATCGTTTCAATGTGCTACATCTGCTAAATATGTTGTCCGTTAATTCAAAGAAGTTCTGGTTATTGTAGTCTATTGCCATAAAGTCCGCTGAAACTTCCGGTATTGCATAAGTATCATTGTTTATTCTTTTAGGTATTGGAGTTATTTTGACTAAGTCGTATGATGAGAGTTCTGTAATATGCAAGAATCCGTTAACGATTGCGTGAGTGCCATTAAGTTCTATTTGTATCCGATCAGAAGGCCGTTCTACAATTATTAAGTTCGGCGATAATTTAGTCATCACATTTTTAACTACTTCATGGAGGTGTCCTGGCGTTATAAATTCCAAAAAATTGCACAGCTCAGCTGTTGGGAACTTGATGTAGCGCGATTCCATTTCTCTAAGAAGGTCAATTGATATTTGATATGCAGCAAGGATTTGCAGCCCAACCCTATTGGCATCAATTTTTTCAAACCAAGTATACTCGTACATCTTGTTTATCTCTGAGATAACATGGTTTAGTTTGTGTGTGAGTATGCCAAATCTTCCATCTGCTTTCTGGTTCAGTTTATTTAAGGACGTTGTTGTCAACATCATTAAGACCTTTTGCTGTTGAATTTCTTGTTTCAATAAGCCTTGGATGTGGTCTAAATTGTCTATGTTTGCGAAGACTTCGTCATTGACTCCAAAAATCATTTCCAACAGCTTTCCGAATAATCCTCTCTTTGAACGTTTATTATTTTTATCGATCATTGTTCGAAGTATTTCCAGTTTACGTCCTAACAATGCCCCTTTCTCTTTGAGATGATTGAGAAAAGTGAGGCAATGGGTTTCCTCACGAAATTCCATTGATATGGTACATGATCGTTCCATTCTTTTTATGATGTCGTTTATGTTTCCACTCGTATATTCATCGCTATATTAAAGTTAGATATAACTTCCACCCTTAAAGTTCCTCGACTAAGTTTTACCTCTCCTGCTTTTTCTACATATAAGCCTGGCTCTGGGTGTTTGATAGTGTATTGAGAATTAGTTTTAGTTACGCAATGCATTATCATAGTTGTTAAAAGTAAAAGCGAACAAATCTTTGAATAAATTGTATTTTTTCTTTTGGTCTGTGATCTATAATTCTGAGGTGTGTTACTCCTCTTCGAGGTTATGTCACCAATTTGTATTTTACAACAGGTCTTTTGCAGGTAACATTTCCTTTCGTTCTTAAAGTTACTACCCGTGTAATACCATCGTCACCTGCGTGCACTTGTATTATTCTTGCTAAAGGCCATCTAGTTATTATTATTATTATTATTATTAGCCCGGGTCTACCCCGGACAACTTTATTTAGCTTATTAACAAGCAAAAACTTAAACCTAGACTTAAAACTAACAAAGATATTCTTAACCTAATATGGGGCGAGGAGAAATGGTGGACGAGGTAGATGTTAAGGGAGTGGCATATTGAGAAGTGCTTTTTTCATTTCGTGTTTGCTGCTACGAGTATTTAGGTCAAAGACTTCGGCGTAGTTGTTCGCTATACGCAACATTCTAGATATTGGTTCAAAGTGACCGTAGTTGGTACGGTGAGTTCGGATCAGGAAGAGTGGGACAGATCTTAGATTACGGGGATTGGGAGTGAATGCAATATTTTGCGTTATTCTCGAGCACTCGATGTTTCCAGTCAGTAACTGGTGGATAAAAAGTACATCAGCGACTTCACGACGTTTTTTTAGGGTATGCATGCTAATTAGTTCCAGCCTATTTTCATAGGGGGGTAATCCATATGGGTCGGCCCAGGGTAGACCACGAAGTGCGAAACGGATAAACCTGCATTGGACTGCTTCTATTCTTTGAATGTGGGTTAGTTTATAGGGTGACCAAACTTGGCTGCAATATTCGAGAAGAGGCCTTACAAAAGTAATGTACAGGGACTTTGTAACGTAAGGGTTGGAAAATTCTTTCGACCAGCGTTTGATAAAACCAAGTGCAGAGTTAGCTTTATTTATAATGCTGTCAATATGTGAGTCGAAATTCAATTCTCTGTCACAAATTATTAATAGATCCCGTGCTTGGGTAGTGGAAGGAATAGGCTCATCGCAGATGAAGTAGTTTCTTGGAGGGGGAGGTAAACGTTTGCGGGAATAGGTTATCGCTTGGCATTTGCTGACATTAAGCTCCAAAAAGTTTTGCTTGTACCATACCGAAAACTTATTTAAGTCATCTTGCAGGCAATGGGAGTCAGAAGGCAATGAAATGACTTTTGAAATTCTCATGTCATCAGCGAAAATAGAAAGATTACAATTCTTTAAAATGAGATTTATGGCGTTAATCGTCAGGATAAAGATGATTGGCCCAAGGTGACTACCCTGAGGGACACCAGATGTTGCTTTAATTGGGTCGGATATTGAAGATCTGAAGATGACCCTGTATTCTCGGTCTTCTAAATAGGATTTGGTCCATGCCACAAAATGAGCCGAAAAGCCAAGTTTTTTTAGTTTAAAAATGATAAGTTGGTGAGAAATTTTATCGAATGCCTTGCTGAAATCAGTGGAAATTGAATCGACTTCATCACCGTCTGTTAGGTTAGCGGTCGTTGATTTACCTTTCATGAAACCGTGCTGATTTGTACAGATAGTTGGCCTATAGTACGGAAGCAGTTGTTGATAGACTATGCTTTCAAAAAGTTTGGGTATGCAAGAGAGTTTTGCTATGGGCCTATAATTATCGACTTCGGCCTTACTTCCTTTTTTATGAATAGGGATGATGTAAGATTCCTTCCATAGGAAAGGGAAAGTACCTGTTGAGACAGACAAGTTAAATAGGGCAGCAAGGGGAGGACCGAGATGGTTAACACACTCTTTTATTACAACAGCCGGAAGGCCATCAGGGCCGGACGAAAAATCATCTTTAAGTTTGGTAATGTTATCAGACACCAAAGATGTTGTTATATTTAGCGAAACGGATGATGTCTCAGGATAGTTTCTCATATAGCTAAAGTAACTACAATCGGGTTCAGCTGTTTTCTTAGAAAAGGATTTATTAAAATGACAGGCAAAGAAATTTGCAATGGTTTTCGGGTCGGCAGAAGATTCACTGAGAAATTTGAGAGTAGATGGGTAGCCGTCTGACTTTCTTTTGGTATTAACAAACTGGTAGAAGCGTTTAGGGTCTGAGACTAAGTTAAATTGCGTACGGTAGAGGTACTCAAGGTAAAGAGACTCACAAAGTTCAGAAAAACGATTATATACCAATCGATAATTACTGTAGTCGGAATCAGATCGAGTCCTTAAGAATTTATGCCACAACTTGTTTCTGTAATTACGGAGAGAGCGCAACTCCTTGTTGTACCAGGGAGGAACTGACATGCAGTCCTTTCGGAAGGTATATGGAACCGATTGGGCAAAGCAGGAGAAAATTAACGAATAGAACGTTGATAAGGCAAGATCAATATTGGTCGTCTCAGCAATAAAGTCAAAGTTAATGTTGCTGATGAGGTTTTTAAGTTTGTTAAAGTCGGTTCTTCGGAAGTTAAATGAAAATGCATTTTCCGCATCGACACTTGTGTTACCATTTTCATATGAGTATATAATTGACAAGGGGGGATGAAGGCGGTCTAGGGTAGAAAGAAGTTGATCACTCCTATAAACGACACAGTTATCTGAATCGGATGTGAAGACAAGGTCGAGTTGTCTGTTCATTGTGTTAGGTATTCCACTAATCTGATATAGACTTGAGTTGGTTAGGCAGTCCACCATCAAAATTTCTATTTCTGAGGACGAATTAAGAGAGACGAAATGAGACGAGTCGTCGGAAGGCTCCCATTTAAGTTGAGGGAGGTTGAAATCCCCTACTAGAATAATACAGTCCTCAGGTTGTGCATTATCAGTCAAAAAATCCACTGCGTGAACTACAGGTCAATAAGACTCAATTGGTTGGGATGGGTGAATGTAACAACAAAGTACGTAAAGACAGCGTTTGGGGAGCGTAATGTTGACACATACTAACTCAAAGTTGTCAGTGTGGGGAATATCAACAGGAGTTGCGTGGAAAAAGTTCCGGATTGCTAGTAAAACACCTCGGCCATAGGGATTATCAGCTCTTTCGAATCCATCTTTTCGAAAAACGTTGAAATTTGGAGGAAACAGCTCAAGGTTATTAATGTCCGGAATTAGATTTGTTTCAGTAAGAGCAATTAGGTCATAGGTTAACTTTTGAGAATTGAGATATACGACGGAGATTTTAGAGCGCAAACCTCTTACATTTTGGTAGTAAATGGACAGGCATTGTGGACTGGAGGATACAGGATTTAGTTTGTTAGGAACTGTAATAGTTTTTAAAATTTGAACGAGTTCTTTGCAAGTGGGAGAGACGTTTAGAGCTGACATGCAAAGACAGCGTGGAAAGATCAGTATGAACTTCATCGGAAGAGATGTCGAAACTCTCATGGTAGCGAACGAAAATTTGCATCAATTCAACTGGCTTAATAGGAAGACCTTCTCGTTGAATCGAAACCATAATGTTGGTTTTGGTTATGCCATCAAAGCAAACGGAGTTGGGTTTGTCGTGCAAGTAGGCAAGGTAGAGCCGAACATTTTCATAAATGCGGCGGTCTCTCAAACGAGATACAACGTAACGACTGTCATCATTCATATCAGAAAATTTTTTTGTGAGTTTGACAGTTGGTGGAAGGAGTGGGTCAAGGTATTTCGGGCAAGAATCGAGGGCAGGCGAACGAGCGGATGAAGAAGGGACATGTTGTTCAAGCACCCCGGAACTAAAATCTTGACTAGTGAGGGTGGTTGGATCAGGGGGATTGGTAGATGAAGATGAGGAAGGGGTGGTTGGGCTTAGTATATGTGAGCTGATAAAATTAGGATATTTGACTGATGGGGCAACGTTAGTTGGAACTTGGGTAGAAGGCGCAGGAGCGAGGTTAAATGAAACTCTGTTTTGAGGCGGCTTTAAAGATTTGGTGAGGGGAGCGAGAGGATTTGGTGTAG
This sequence comes from Volucella zonaria, assembly GCA_963966105.1. NCBI lineage: Eukaryota > Metazoa > Arthropoda > Insecta > Diptera > Syrphidae > Volucella > Volucella zonaria. Next base: position 50,493,572 of record OZ014534.1, read on the forward strand.
CGACTCTGGTATTCTTTTTGGATGTAGCAAAGGGGGGTAGGAGCGAGGTGAATCTTGGAAAGATTTGGGTCTTAAATGACCAGTTTGAGTTGGGATGTTGATGGGATAGGGCAGAATTGTGGGTGCTATCTTTTCTTTTATTAGCAAACTTATTATATATCATATCCTTCCGTTGGGTGATGACCATCTCTTCCGAGATTGGTATGCCGTCCGAAGATTTGAACATCCAATCGTATTTAGTAGGTATACGTATTTCAAAACACATGCCGTTTTTGCTCTTCACTTTGCCAACTTGTTTACAATTGATGTCTTGTATACCAAATTTCTTCGTAAAAAGGTCTTTGATGCAGGACGGGCTTGCGTGACGTGGGGCACCTTGAAGAAAGAAAGTAGACAGCTCCGGTTTTTTGGTGGCTTCAAGATTCATTTTATTTAATTTTTGAATTCTGTTGGTCCATTCAGGGAGAGTCCAAGATGTCCCAAAAGCCTTAATTATTGGCAATGGTCTTGGAACGGGATTGGTGATCGAAGTTGCATTTATCGAAGTGGATTGAACTGGGGCTTCGGTGGTAATGGTTATTGAATGAGATACCAATTCTATATGAATTGCTTTTGTACAAAAGCAGATAAAGATTGCAATATATCCCTTGTACGATTTATAACCTCTGCCTTTTGTTGTTCTTATCTGATTTGGACCCGCATAATCAATTCCTGTGTGTGTAAACGGCTTATTAGGTCGTACTCGCGAAGCAGGTAGATCTTCCATGATTTGATTAAAAGTTTTGGGTTTGAATCGGCAACATTTAACGCAGTTTCTGATTACATTTTTGACCTCATTCCTCCCATGCAATATCCAAAACTTATACGTCGCGTATAGGCAAGTGTTGCCTCGTTTCCTCCATGCAAGGTTGAAATGTGTGATTCTGTTATAATTAGTTTAGTTACAAAATCGTTATTTGGCAGTATGATGGGATGCTTCTGATTGTATGGAACGCTTGATCGTTCAATTCTCCCGCCTACTCGTAATACGCTATTCTCATCCAAAAATGGATTCAGTGATAAAAGCTTACTAGATTTGGATAAATTTGTTCCCATCTTTATTGAAACAATTTCTGAATGAAAATGTTGTTCTTGTATCAGACAAATGATAGTATTTAAGGAATGCTCCAACTCTACTCTAGTTAGTTCAAGGGTTAAAAATTCCTTACGGTTCCTAAAAGCCGTAGCAAATCTGATACAATAACCAACTACTTTTGTTAAGTGTCTTATCGACGAATATTTATCCAATAGCTCCCATCTCGATTTCAGTGTTTTTGTTGTCATAGCTTTAGTTGCCAAGCCTTTTACCTCTTTCATTTTAACCATCTTCTCTGTTTCCGTTTTGTATGGGCATTGGTCGTCGTAAAGCCAGGAAGGTTCTTCTCACCGTAACTTACAGTCTTTGAGAATTTTCGGTTCTACCCCCCTTGACGACAAGTCGGCGGGATTGTCTTCTGATTTCACGTAATGCCAATCTCCTGGTTTCGTAATTTAATGTATTTACTTAACTCGGTTAGCAACAAAACATTTCCAGTTGTCCAATGCTCCATTAATCCAGTTATCTTTGAATCGCTCCAAGCATAAATCTTTGCTTCCCTCCACTCTACTGATACTAGAACTTATTTTAAAAGTTTTACCAATAAAACCGCAGCACACAATTCAATCTTATGGAGTGTTATTATTCTTTCATTTAAGATTTTTATAGGTGCCACTCTCGTCTTAGAAAGAAGCAACGTGATACGAATGTCTCCCTGAATTGTTACAATTTTGCTGTATACAACGGCTCCATAAGCCTTGAGACAGGCATCTGCAAATCCATATATTTCAATCAGGAACATAATGTACCCAGCGGGGAATAGAATAGTTCAACTATGCGTAGTTCATCACGAAATTTTATCCAATGGTGCCAACCATCCCAACGGGTCATATAGTTTCGCGATATCTGGTAAAATTATTTTTTTGTTGGTTTTCCTGTGCATTGCTGTAGGTTTACCTTAAAATGAAAATGGTCTCCTTCTGGCAACCAGTGTACAGCTAGGGTTCTGAATGTCTTTTCTTTATTTATTTCAATTGTTTTTACGTTTAAATGTCTTAATATCTCAGGGTGGTTTCCATTCTATTTTCTTAAATTAAAGCCTCCTCTTTTTAGTACTTCAATGAGTTGCTCCTGCATTATTTTGGCTTTTACCAATGAATTTCAGCCTGACATTAAGTCATCTACATAAAAGTCTCTTTTAATTATTTTTGCTATATCTGGGAATTCTGCTGATTCATCATCGGCAAATTTCTGTAACGTTTTTATGGCCAGATAAGGAGCAGATCTAGTGCCGTATGTTACAGTTGTTAATTTAAATTCCTGCAGTTTTTGGTTTGAAGACGGTCGCCATAGTATTATTTAATTATTATATCTGCTGTTTAACATTTTCCATGCTGCGTCATAGTTGTTATCAGACAAAGTAAGATGTTGAATTAGTTTTGCAGCCTCACCCTTTATTGAGCTTTTGAGATAGTGCATTTTTTCCACTTTTTCTAGTTTATTATTATCATAGATAATTTTTTCGTAAATTTCCCGGCAAAAATTTCCCCCTCAAATGTTGGAATATTTATTCGGGGCAGTTTAACATCATAACTTTCGTTGCGATCATCTTTGTTTTTCTTAGTTGCTTTTCTTTCAATGCTGTGCAACTTTATCGTGAAGCCGCGGTATTCTTTTTCCAGCAATTCGGAACTTTTGTCGGCAACATATGTGTCATCTTCGCTAGCGTGCAATAAGATTTCTTCATGCAAGTAGGATATGTTCTTCCACATATCTGTGGCTTTATTTATCTTAAACTGACAATAACTAAGCGATTTTTCTCCTTCGTTTATAGTCTCACATTTTCTTTCAATGTATCTCTTTAGTATGGACATTCTTATGTCCTGCTTCTTAATACGTAGTAATTGTTCGTTTGAATAAAACTCTACTTCTGCACTGAGGTTGAAATCTTGCTTGCTAGTTAGCTTATCTTCTTGATTTTCTTCAATTGTATATTTCTCAATTATTCTAATCCGATTGTCTATATCGTTCATCATTTTGTCTACAATCGCCTGAACCTGTTGCTTGAAATTATTTGTAAAATAATTATGATCAGGAAACTTTTCTTTCAAGTCCTGGATTTTTACGTCATTATCCAGAAACCTTTTCCAATTTTCCTGCAGTGTCTCTTTTCTCGTTATTAAATATTTGATTGTCTTCCTAGATTCCCTATCTTTCTTAAAATTAACATACTGCGTTTGGATTGACTCACCGAGTTCAAGTTGAATGCTAAATTCTTGATTATCCATTTTGAAATATCACCTTGAGTTTAATTACTTTAAAGTTTTTCCACAACACTATTCCACTAGACAGTTCAAAGTTCGGCAATAGGTAAAAGATATGGGCAGAAAACGCAGTAAATGTTTCACCGTTTGATAGAGTCGCGATTAAAATAATTGTTAATTTTTTTTTTTCACTTCTTCACTACAGAGCTGCTAGTTTTACTTTAATTTCTCTCGAAGGACCAATGTTCGAAGCACAGAAAAGGGCACTTGATGGTTCGGTTGTAAAATAGACAATGAATCTTTATTTAATTTCAACAAAAAATGGAACATTTAATACAAAACAAAAGCGTGATGCAATCTGATATGCGAGACGCGCATTCAGCTAATTTTGGTGTGGGAAAGTGAATTTTAACAAAGTATGTACGGCAACCTTAGATGCCAGACGCGCATTCAGCAAAATTAAGTGTGAGAAATATAATGTTGCTTGTCTACTTGTAGACACCAGCATATCAGTTACACCATCTCTAATGGCAGTGTTGCCACTGGGCTTCGGTATTTGATGCTGGCGGCATCTGAGTTACGAGGGCGGGTCATTAAGTCAATAAGTTTTTGAATTTCTGACCTCTTTACTGAAACAGCAACACTGCTCCTGTCAACAGGCATCTGTCAGTTGACTCCTGTCAAAATTTAAACTTGCTGCGTCAGTTAGTTTGTGTTTGACAGCTATTTTTATCAGACTACTCACTAATTTGAGGAGAAAATGGAAAAAAGTGAATTTCGTGTGCTTATTAAGCATTATTTCTTGCGAAAAAAAACCATTACCGTGACCAAGGCTAAGCTTGATAAATACTATGGAGACTCTGCACCATCGATTTCAATGGTAAAAAAGTGGTTTACTGAATTTCGTTGTGGCCGTACAAGCACTGAAGATGCCGAACCTCCTGGACGCCCAGTTGAGGTCTCTACACCCGAAACAATCGAAAAAATTCACGATATGGTGTTGGCCGACCGAAGATTGAAAGTGCGAGAGATTGTGGAAGCCGTAGGGATCTCGCATGGCTCGCATCACTTGGGCATGAGAAAGCTTTCCGCAAGATGGGTGCCGCGTTTGCTCACAGTCGACCACAAACGCAATCGTGTAACAACTTCACAGGAAGGTTTGGCGTTGTTTAATCGCAATATGGAGGAGTTTTTGCGCCGTTTTGTAGCCGTGGACGAAACATGGATCCATCACAACACACCAGAGAACAAACAACAGTCAAAACAGTGGGTTTCTAAGGGTGAATCGGCGCCAAAGAAGGCCAAGGTGGGTTTGTCAGCCAATAAAGTTATGGCGACTGTTTTTTGGGATGCACGCGGGATAATCCACATTGACTACCTTCAAAAGGGAAGAACAATCAATGGGGAATATTATGCCAACTTATTGGACCGATTCAATGACGATTTGAAAAAAAACGACCTCATTTGGCCAAGAAAAAAGTTCTTTTCCACCAAGACAATGCAAGGGTGCACACATGTGCAGTTGCCATGGCAAAAATCCATGAATTGGGCTATGAATTGCTCCCTCATCCACCCTATTCTCCAGATTTGGCTCCGAGCGACTACTTCTTGTTCCCAAACCTGAAGAAATGGCTTGGTGGAAAAAGATTTGACTCCAATGATGAAGTCATCTCGCAAACAAAGGCCTATTTTGAGGACCTCGACAAATCATTTTTTTTGGAAGGGATAAAAAAATTGGAGAAGCGTTGGACAAAGTGTATAGAGCTCAAGGGATACTACGTTGAAAAATAAAATTATTTTTTTATCAAAAAATCTGTGTTTTAATCCAAAAGTCACGGACTTATTGATCCTCTCTCGTATTTCCAGCTACGCGTTCGGCTTCGATTCTGACGGTTTATGCGGTTCCGGCTTTTCTTTGATATATCTTATCACAGAAGTTAGTCTTCGTTGTGGCGATTGGGAGACCCACAATCGTACCTTGGTTGCAACAAAGGTAATGATCCGAGTTAGTTTTGGCTGCCCGAGAAGTCCGTATCTCCAGACTACAGGAGGCATGCCATGTCGATGACAAAATAATTAATTAGTTTGAGCGTTTTCTAATCCGGAGACCGTCATATTTTTAGATGAAGAAAGTGCGTGCTTGGTGTAGTAATATTTCATCCCGCCACAAAGTCAATAAACATAAATCTGTTGCCTGACTGCTTACCAACTGTCCTACCAACGATGTCTTCCTTTCCCAACCTGACGTTAAAATCATACTGAGGATTGGTCATATGTCTTGTCGAGGAGGTCGTCGTCCTTGTCTTCCGTAGAGGTATGGTCATAGGCTTATGTTAGTAAGCCTAGATGTGGGTTGTCATAAGATGCTCTCTCACATGTTATAAGCGCTATTTCTGTTCCCAATAGTAATCACCATAGTAGATATCGTAGTTTTTCACCTTCCCTATGCTCGGTTTAACACATCGCGCTTCCTTGATGGCTGTGTTATATGCGTGATAGCAGTCAAGGGGCTCTGGTAATAACTCAGCTGCAAGCCGAAAATTATGTTACACGTGTAGATCGGTTGTCGTAGGTCGTTGTCCTATAATCCTTGGCCATGGTCATTTGGGACTTGTTTCGTCCCTTTTTTTTAGTGTTAAGCTCCATGACGGCGCAGGCCAGTATTATGCTTGTGGTCGAGGGCGCACTTGACATATTAGCTTACATAAATAAAGATTTACTAATACTACTACCGGAGACCGCCACTGGGAGGTAAGGCGAGCACCAAGTCAAATTATAGGGCTTGTACGGCTTTTAGCCAGCATCTTGTTTCTTTAGCTGTGAGGTTTAAAAGTGCGGTCTGTGCTCAATCTTATGAACTTGATGGGATGCAAATGCTACTCATATGTCGCCTTGTATCGGTTCTTCTAAAAGGTCAAGTTAGGGCTCGCGCCCGTTTACATAATTTTGGCCTTATCGTCCTTTTATTTTCCCGCCTGTCTTCCGTTTCGACTTGAGTGGAATCAGTTGATAGACACTTGTTCTCTGTTTTAGAAATCACGATGTCATCTGGGGTTGTGGATTTAATTTGCCATCGTGTTCAGCTACTATGACTATTCAAGGCTGGCTTGATTTAAAAAAAAAGTGTGTTTTTGGCCTATAGATACCAAAGCATTGAATGCTGCCTGAATGTAAGACGAGAAAGGGACTTGCGATTGTGATTGGCATTTTCCCTTCCAGGGATCAAAGACGACAGTTTTGAAATTTGTAATTGATAAATTAGTCAAGAGCGTTGTCTAGACGTCGATTCAATTAGAATATTGATTACATTTCAATCTTTACATATTGTGGTTAAATGCGTAGGAGTACTCACATCGTTGGTAGGCACTGCACCTCTACACATCCACGTGTGTATCTACTACGTGGAAATATAATATTTTCCAAACTACACATCAGAATATTATTCCATAGAAGGCTATGTGCAATTTGGCATCTTGCCAAAGTGCGGGTTATCTCTTACTTCTATTGGAAATGCCTAGTCTCGGGCAAATATTTACATGAGTTGCAATTCAATATACGAGCATGGTACCCGTGTGTGGATTCATTATACTTGTGATTGTTGTCAAGTGAAATTTTCAGCATTATTCTGTGGGGTTTTATGGTAGCTTTACAAATTTGTATTCGTGCACTAAAGAGAGCAAGTAACCATTCATGTCTGCTTCTTATAATTAATTTTCTAAAAATATCTTGAACCAATTTTGAAACAATTTGATTGCTAACGAAATGTCCAAAAGGGCACAAAACCTTTCATTCGCATCAAGAAATTCATTTAAATTTTTTTCGATTTTGGAAAACGGAGCAAGAATGAAACGCATCAGGACCTTCGACAGTTTTAAGTTTGTAGAGGTTGAAGTGTATAGGTCCTCATATGGAATTTTTTGGGCTTGAAGCAGCAGGACTCAATAGTTTCGAAAGCAATTGCAAGGCAAAAGAATGTGTAGTCAGCCGGAAAATTAGAAACCAACGGCTGCTATGCGGAGAAGCTGTTGAATGTATTGTCAAATTTCAGAACAACAATTTGGGCAATAAATAAATATTGGAATTTCGGGTGAAATATACGCCTGTAAGCACCATTATGGAAATTTCTTACGTTCGTAATTCAATGAATGGTTCTTGTTTTGAGCTCCCAGTAGGTGGGTATTGTATGATACCTCTTCAGCCTGGCGATGCAAGGAGCTGTAAATACACATCGATTGTGCATATTAAACTTCTTACTTTCCCGGGTACCGGGTACTTAGCCTGTTCAACCAGGTGCGACTTTCTTAGCTTATAAGTTCAAATGTGGAAGAGAAAGAAATAGCAACACCATAATGTCCTATCTGGGATGAATGACTCTCAGAAAGAGGACGTACGTTGAATGAATTTGCGTGACTTAATCTATTGCCAATAGTCAGGATGTGAGGCCTTTTATACGAGCTACTCTAATGTAGTTGGAGATGAGTTTGGTGTTGACAAGAGATGGTAGAAATTGAACTTCTAATGGGGCAACGGCATCTACCATACCTCCCAAGCGGAGTACTGATTTCAGAATATCAGCTCCTATTTGTTTCTAAGGGTGAACGGTATGGCGGTTCAGCCATACCCGGCAAACAAGAGTTTCCGATAAGTACGGCCACCTTGCTAAACGATCAAAGGATAGCGACGTATGGATCTGCGCATAGAATGTTCAGATATTGAACAGCCTACGTGCAGTCAACCAAAAACTGGAAGGCCTAAATTGCTTTAAAGCAGATATCCGCGCTATTCAGGAAGTACGGTGGGGGGCACCGCACAAAAGGAGAATGAAAAACCGTAACTTGTACAACAGTGACAGCTGTAGAGAACTAAAGCAGCGTTTCTTTGGCTGTGGATTTGTTGTAAGCAGCAGATAAAAGCAAGAAGTCTTGAAAAGCGAGCGCATTGTAACAATCCGCATTACGATCAACTTCGCCAACATCAGACTGATATGCGCTCACGCCCCCACCAGAGAAATAGGAGAAATAGGTTATACTGCAAATGAATGTTTCCACGAGCTCCTCGATAAAACCTACATGCAATGTTCTTATTACGACGTTAAAATCGCTTAAGGTGATCTTAATGACCAATCGGAGAAATAAGGCATATCTGGTAACACATTCGGAAAACATAGCCTACGCGAGATCACGTCTTTAAAGCGACTGGGGCTGATTGACTTAGATGTAGGAAGATCATCTGACCATCTCATAATCAAACCTTTCACAAAATATACGTTATTCCAATATTCTGAGCGGCTAATGTAAGCTAGGACCAGTAACTAGTTCCAGCAATGGTACGTTTCACTTTGAACGGCTGACTAAACTTTTCCCTTTTCCCGACTGTCTGTCCTTCAACTTCTTATCAAAGCCTTCATAACCTACATTAAGTGCTGAAGATCGGAGGCATCTATGCCGAAAAGCCATCGGATATGCTGCAACTGGGTTTGATCTGCCAATCTGCATGAAACTCCTAGAATATTGCAGGCAGGCAATATATTGCTAAACAACTTGCCTAAGAAGAAACGTTGCATAGAAGAACGAGAGTATACGAGGAAAAAAGTGGTAAGAACATCGGCAAGCGATGGAACAAATATAGAAGGTTTCTTCAGGAACAAAGATCTGAACTTAAAAGAACGTTTCAAACCAACAAGACTCGAACAGAAATCTGCAGAGATGAGCAATGAAATTAAATAGCAGAGACACAGTCAGAAGAACTGCTTCCATAGGTGAACTAACATAACATAGGTGACAAATTCTAAGACAGGGCCACACGGGTCAGTGGAAAGCCGTTTTTGGAATGGCCAAAATCTGGAAAGTCTTCCAACCATGCTAATTCATCTATACCCTAGATTATACTGACAAATTAAGAGTCCAACGCAATCTCTCCCCACTCAGATGTCCTAAAAATTGTGTGTACAAATTGCCCTGTGTGTAGGCGCTTTAACTGGTAAGTGGTAACCGTCACATTGAAAAACCTTGACGTCACAAAGGTAGGAAAACTTGATCACGACTTGTGTAAAATGGGAATCGACAGTATGCCAGATGATACGAATAATGAGATACTGTGCTCGCAGCAAAGTTGTTGAAACTGGACGACGACGAGGAGAAGTAATCTGAGCGTCCGGAGAAGAGGTTAAAAAAGACAGAACCACAGGTACATCGTCGGGGTTTCGAGTCTAAGGGTCATTGTCGAAATTCTGCCTCAGTTTAATCCAACAGACGAATCGTTGCTAAGTTCAAAACAGTTCATCGACCGGATAGAATCCCTTAGAAGTGCGTATCGGTGAGATGATCGCAAGCTTTTTTTTCTCGTGCAAACGAAGCTACGTTTCCAGTAAAATTGTTGATAAATAGCTTGCCGTTCGTATTTAGAACGTGTAGGGAACTAGTATCGGATTCTATAGATTCGGCTGATATTCATGTATCAATGGTGAACTCGCAGCAACATAGAGATGAGAACGTTGAGGAGTACTTCCACCGTAAGAGCGCGAAGGATAGAACCTCGATGAAAAGCGGTGTGCTAGTATATTCGGTTAGAATTAAATAACACCTCTCTGCAAGATATTCTTGCCGATGTACGTTGTGACAACTTAAACGTTATGCTAGCCATCCTTCGTCAGTTTTTTGAGACCCATGAGCAAGCTGTCAATAAACCTGAATGCTCCGAAAAAGATCTACATAGTTCGAAAGCGCGCATTGTGATCAAGGACACAGACTGCAAAATAATACTCTAAAACCGAAAGGCGGATTTGTCGACGTCCTTATAAGATTTCATTTCCGAAGCGTGAAAAGTTAGAAGATATCGTTTAAGATAATTAGACGTAGTGATTTACCTTAAGCGTCTCCGGTCTTCTAAAAAGAATGGCGAAGAGACGCTCTGTGTTGATTTTCATGAGCTCAATAAAATTACTGTTTAGCGGAAATTTTGGATGAGCCACTTATAAGTGAGTGGCTATCATCACTGTCGGGCAATAAGTACGAGTACTTCACGTCTCTAAATGCGTTTTCGGGTTATCATCAGATTGAACTCGAAGAGTCTTCCAAGAAGTTGACGCCTTTTAGGGCCAATTACGGTCATTATGAGTATAAGAATGGGCCAGCATTTTTCTAGATGGTAGCTAACTCGATTGTGCGAAGGGTGGGATCCGAAGAAGCTGTGCTATAACTTGGGATCTTGTCCCGTTAAATTACCCGAAATTCTCATGATATTGCGAGAAACGGGTTTGGAGAAAACGCTTTCCGAAATTTCGGATTCTCTTTCAAGCGCAATTGGGATAAGGTGGAGCAGCGGAAAGAAAATTGCCCATCACGGAGGTGGAACCACAATTGCTATTTAGGATCATCTCGGGCTCTTCATCAAATCGCGGACAGCGAACACTCACATAATCACATTTGTGGATAGGTTTATACGAAAACCGAGGGTGCAATCGGCGCTCTATGCAACGTAAGCGTAATATTTGGATTATCAATAAACGTTATTACTGATCGAGGGCCATCTTTCACGTCGAAAGCATTTGAAAGCTAACAATTTTCAACACAGAAAAACAGCGGTTAGAATACCTCCCGGGAATAATCAGGTGGAACGCGTACAGCAATTCATCTTGTCATTCCATTATCCACTATTGCTTTATTTACAGAAGTGCGAAACTAGACAGCAACTCGACCTTTAATGAGTTTGATGTGCTGTTTGACTCCATACAAAGAATTGTTTCTCTGTATCCTCATACTGAAATCGTCGTTACGGGCGGTTTCAATATACACAATTCCGGGTGGCTTCGACATTCTGGACATACAACACCTGAAGGACGGCGTGTTGAGATCTTCGCTGCGAAAAATAACTCGAATTAGCTTGTAAATGAGCCCACACGAATACCAGACCTTGATAGTCATACCGCCAACACCGTGGACTTGTTTTTAACTTCTCACTCCGACAAATACAGGGCCAATGTGCTATCCCCTCTAGGCTCGCCAAACCACTGTGCCATATCAGCGAATTTCTCGTACACCCACCACACAATTAGAGAAAAGATTCCTAAAAGAACCGTATGGCAATAGAAAGCCTACTGGAGCTGTCTTAACAGCTTCTTTAGGAATTTCAACTGGTCGTTATGTTTCCTCGATAACGACGTGTATGCCGCTGCTGTTATGATCACAGACACCATTCTCTTTGGAATGAGAAAATTGATCCCTCATCGGATGAAGAGTGTCAATCCAAAAGAAACGGCATGGTACGACTCGAGCTGTAAAAGGTCTGTCAGGGTTAGAGAAATATTTTTTCGGTCCTTCAAGACCAACCCAACAGGTGAAAACTGAAAAAAGTTTAAACGAACCACGAATGACTACAACGTCTTTCTTAAGCAAAAACTGAGGCAAAAAATACAGCAATGTCCCAAGGGTACTAACAATTTTTGGTCGTTCGGCAAAAATATTAGAAATTCTGCCTCATCCTCCATCCCAGCGATAATTTATAATGACATTCCAGCTGTCAGCGCTTTGGACAAGGCCAATCTGCTTGCTGCATACTTTGAGGCCAGCTTTTCGCTCCCAGATTGTGCTTTGTCTCCGCCTACACTTGAGTGCGTCGAATCTTCTCACTCATGTACTAAAAGAGTACTAAAATATCTTAATATACACAAATCCGCTGGTCTCCCCTTCTTCCGAAAACGTGTTCTTACTCGCTGGCAAAACCACTGCATAAGCTTTTTCATCAATCCTACCCTTTAGGGCACTTTCCGAGTAGATGGAAAATAGCATTTGTCCAACTAGTCCCTAAAAAAGGCGAATCTTCTTTTCTCTGCTCCTACAGACCCATTGCACATCGTCAGCTAACGAAATACCTCGAAACACGAAAACTTCTTAATGACCGGCAGTATGGTTTACGTAGCAACGGGTCCGCTGGTGATTTGATGGCATGTCTTTCCGTCAGGTGGAATCAGAGCATACATCAATCTGGCGAAACCAAGATAGCTGTACTTGATATGTCTAAGGCATTTGGCTCTTTTGTCCAAAATGCGTGCATTTGAAATCGACGACTCTCCTTTATTCAATGGATTAGAAACTACCTTTCGGTACTTTCAGTTTATGTTTTCTTGGATGGTTTCCAGTCTAATATTCAAAAAATAGGTGCTGGTGTGCCGCAGGGCTCCGTTCTGTCTCCGACACTCTTTTTAATTTTTATCAATGATCTTTTGCTTGCCTGATCAATAAGTTCCCGGAATGTATTCACAAAATTAGGAATACAAGTTTATTCATCTAAATCTATATATTTCCCTTCAGAGAAATCCCAATCGACTGCAACAAACTTATGCCAGCGCTTGATCCAATCCTCGAAACATTTTTTATATTCGGGTTTCGGTATGTCCATCCGTGCTTCCTGCGATTTTTCTATTACTTCCTCTCGGCTGCTGAAACGCGTTGTCCGTAGTGGTTTTTTAACTCGATTGAACAGAAAGAAGTCACAGAGAGCCAAATCAGGTGAATTCGGTAGCTGTTGGATGGTATTTGTTGCATTTTTCGTCAAAAAATTATGAATAATGATTGCACTGTGCGACGTGACGGTGTGTTATCATGGTGCAAAATCCACGAGTTTTCTGCCCACAATTCTGGTCTCTTTCGGCAAATTCCTTCACGCAAACGTCTCATAACGCCCAAATACGAGTAATACTCTTTGTTTACTGTCTGCCCTTCTCGCAAAAATTCATGATGCACTACACCGTTGTAGTCCATGAAAACTGCCTTCGAACATTTAAAACCAACGTACATCGGTACCTATCTTTCTTTCCTCCCTAATTTTCCTTCGCCCGCGCTGCGTGCAAACATTTTAAGGGTACCGTATGACCGCTTAAGAGCGCGCTACTTAAAAAAAGTAAATAAAAATTCCTGCGCACAAGTAACGTCGACGCAAAGAAGGTTCGCCGACTCTAGTGGACGGTCAATACAGAGGTTATTCACCAAATGATCTGGTATTTGATTTTCATAATCGAGGAATAACTGTCGCTAAAATTGGGGATGCGCTATATCTACAACGACCTCCCATAGAGAACGAAATCTTGGTTCGACGAAACGAAGCAGCCAATCGTATATAACAGGAACGAGAAAATTGGAAGCTGGAGCTTGATATTATTTTAGCCCCTTGCACAAGCACTTATGATCCCCAAAAATGACTCAATACTTGGCATCAAAAATTCGCGACAGTGTTATTAAATTTTCACCGAAAGTAAAAATAATATGGATACCCAGTCAGGTAAGAATATGAGGAAAGGAATTAGCAGAGACTTATTACCGACTTGACCAGAGGAGGACCATAAATCGAAACATCAACGACTGTAAGGTTGATAGTTATACAGTCTTTATTACACTACAATTAATCCAAACAAAATCACACCTGTATACCCAAAAATTTTAATCGTCTACAGCAACGCTACATCAACAACTCCTCTTCAAAAAAGGAGCCCCTTCGATTTGCACAAAATGCGGGAAGTCAAAGCCATACAACATTTACTACATAAGTAAGTGCTTCTAACGTGTAACCATAATCCAATCTCCCCTGATGGATTCCAGTGCATGACAAATATATTGACTAACCCAGCCATGCGAATTCGAATACTCGTATATAGCATTAAAATTATATTAGCAAAACTTAAAATAAAATCGTGGTTATATTTCTATAAAAAATGTTTGCTCCATGGAGCCGTTATTCTTAGCTCTTATATTGATTAATATTGATTGATAAGTTTGTTACTGATGTAAGAAAATAAATAAATAACTTGGTGGTATTTTAACCACATTTCTAAGCCCGCATCGTTTGGCACATTTTAACATTTGAAAAACTTTCATTCCGCATCCATCAGTATCCCTTTGTTGCAAAAGCAGAAACAAACGTAGAGAAACAACAACTTTTTTCCCCACACACGACTGGTTATCGTTGTGTTTCCGTTTCTGGTTCACATGCTCCTTTTCAAGACTAGTAAACTTAAACAGAAACAAATGTGTATTGTGGAAATGCAGGCAAATCCTTTTACCACAAAGGATGTGAACAAGTTCATGCTCCCGCAAACCTCAAAGTATTTTTTTGCGTAACAGATTCTCATTGTTAATTTAGTAAAACTTGTCAAATTGACCTCATTTTGTTCGTAATCTTTTATCAAGCAATCCATTGTCAACATTTGTAATTGTCGAGGTCCTGCGATTTCATTTTAATACGTCTGAATTTAAATGACGACGCGGGTAATAATTAACCGTCCTGACGGTATAATTGTCAGTGGCAAATTATCTCATTATACTGGATCGGATTCAGGGTAGAAATGTTTCGCCTTATTGTGTCTACTTTGCAGGAAATGCAGAAAGTCATTGTGAATATTATGAACTGATGCGAGTTTGAAGAGAACTTGTATATGGAGTTAATCTCTCTGGAAAATTATACAGAAGCTCCTTTAAATATTTAAATGTCATTTTGATGTTACTACTAGACGATTTCATAGAAATGAGTTTGCTAAAACTGTTATTAGAGTCAGGTCCCTGAAACTTATTGCCACAGGTAGGGCGTTTATATAAAATCCGTAACCTTTCGTTTTATGCACTTCTGAGAAAGAACGCTTAGAAATGAGCAATGTTTAGAATGCCACAACCTAATTAAGTTAGACGTTAAAGCTGAAAGGAAAATTTAACCCGTAACATTCCCTATAACCAAAAATGAACGGAGTTATTTTTCTGGAAAAACCTCTCTCGCATTATTTTCGTTGCAGAAACACCGTTTCTCTTCCTTTCAGATAGGTCTTGTTATTTTTTAGCTTCCCAGTTCATCTAGCTTGGTTACTAGAAGTCACCTTTGATCAATCTTACGGCATTTCGAACGCCGAAACTATTAGAAATGCTTAGATACTGACTTATAGGTTCCCCAATAACTATTCAGAAATCAGGAAGGGGGTGTCTCATAAAAAGCATTCAAGTTCTTCTGACTGTACTTGCTGTAGAGATTCCTGATTTTCTCTGAACTCCCCACTTTCCACTAAACTAAGATGCCATGCAAAGATTATTTGGCAGTAGCACTTATGAACTACAGAACAATTAAACTATTTCACAAAATTATAACAACCAAACAACCGGATTACCATTTTGGGAAAATTAAGTTCGCGACTAATCCAAGAACAATGAAAATAATTCCACCCAGACATAAATATTTAATTACAAGCCGACAATTTTATATACATGCGATTCATCTTTGGAATGAGCTACCCTTGCATATTAAAAGAGCAAATAACACAACTACTTTTACTAGAAAAGCTTTTGAATACTATGCACAAATTTACTGATGGAATTTCATTACTCTTACCTATTTCGTATTCCACCTTTCCTCTATCTTCCTTTTTCTGCTGTCTATTTTAAGTTTTACTTTTATTTATCTTTCTTTATTTGAATTGTTTTCTTTTTTGTTTTTTTTTTCTTTTGGTATCTAAATTTTTTAAAATGTAATATAAGCTTAGCTTGTACAATTAATCAAAGATTATATCTTACTTGTACAATGAATTGTTTTAATAAATAAATAAATAAATAAACACTGAGGTTTTTGTTTTCAAATATCAGGATCATCTCCATATGACACAGCGCTACTGTGATCCACACGGTACAACCGTACTATGACACGATTAAGACGACAAAGCATATGAACTTCGCAAACAGTTTTCTTATCAGGGCTTATCGAGTCGAGATAGCAATCTATCTGACCCAGCGCCAGCTACGTTGAATAGTTATTCAAATGCTTTTCTGAAGAAAATCTGTTTTAATGTTGTTGATGTCTTAGCACACATTTTCAACAAAAGCGTATATTGTTCTATTTTTCCGGATAGATTGAAGTTAGCTGAGGTCATTCCTATGTATATTCAAAAAAGATGATAGGGCAAAGCCAGATAACTACAGGCCTATTTTTGAGAAAGTAATAAAGAGGAGAGTTGTCGCATTTCTTGAAAAACAATTATCCTTTAGCACTAACCAATACGGTTTTAGAGCGGGCAAATCAACAGAAGATGCACTTCTTAATTTCTGTGGTGAGGTGGACGATAGTTTAACCCTCTACCGCATACGAAGCCAAATATGGCTCTGCATTTTATGATGCATATTTTTCCAAGAAAACCTTTTCCAAATGACCTGAAATCATTGTTTTCCATTAGCTTGTCAATCCCTTTACAAAACAAACGGTGCTTTCTGTCTGATAATTATAGCTAATGATATTAATTTATACGTGTGATACCAACACGAGCTGCGCGCTCGTATGGAAGTAACAAATAAGTTGCGAATTTAAGTGCTAATTACTGTAATTATTCGGCAAGTATAGTTAACAAAAAAATTATTTTGAGAAAAAATACATTGTTCAAAATATTATGAATCAATTTTGAGTGCAAAAGTGGTATTAGTTTACCCTTACGAGTGATTTTCTTCGCGGTGCCATATATGGCTTCGTATGCATTAAGAGTTGCGTTTTCGAAAATTTTTTTCTCATATTTTTGCTTGTTTCATTTCAATTTTCTTCAGAGATGGATAATTTAAACGTTGATCTAAAAGTAATGATGAAAAAGTAGCAGACTGTGATGTGGAATTTGAGACCGCACTAAGAAACAGCGTCTGCCTTATAGTGCTCTAAACTGACACCGAATCTGAGTCTGTAATCGAAGTATTTTAGTTGCACCAGCTTCAAAACAAAAAAAGACAAGCCAGAAAATATTTTGTATTGCAGAAAGGAACAGTTGGATACGCACGATGAAAAGATTTTTCAATTAACGGGTACTACTGAATAGCCAGGATCGGTGATTGGGGTGAAAACACGGTGGATCGGCCTTTTTACGGAGGAATTACTTCAATTTGTCTTCGTTCAATTAAACATAAAAGCTCTTTAAAACAACATAACTATGCCAGAAATCTAGTAATAACAACAGAAATGGAACAGTTCGTTGATATGGTGATTTACATGTTTTGTGTTCAAGTGCCAGTAAATGTGTTCAACTGGAGTAAATCTGTTGGCCAGTCGGAAACAATAAAAAGGTATTTACGCTTGAGTGATAACATCGATTTAAGCCATTTGGAACAGATGTATGGAACAATGTTTTTAAAATAAGGCCATTTTTGGAAAAAAGAAATCAACGGATTCTACAATACTTATTCCAAAAGTAGAACTTCTTGCAGTGGGTGAGCAAATAATACCCATTAACTGCCGTCACAAACTAAATCAGTATAACCCAGCCAAGCCACACAAGTGGGTTCTAATTGGAGTTTCAGGATTCAGATTTTAAAACTTTTGCTGGAGAGCAGAGTAGCACCTCCTCTGAAAATGCCCCTCATTTAGGAGGTGCTGCAAACTTAGTGACGAGGTTTACATCTACAGTGGTTAAACATGTCAACAACCAATTTTTTCCCGATAATTTGTATCACAGTCCCAAATTGCAAGTTCACCTGTACGAAAATGGATTACCATTTTTGGGCACAGTTAGACTAAACGGAGTCCCCAATTCCAAAATGGGGCTCAATAAGTCCGTGACTTTTTGAATTTCTGACCTCTTTACTGAAACAGCAACACTGCTCCTGTCAACAGGCATCTGTCAGTTGATTCCTGTCAAAATTTAAACTTGCTGCGTCAGTTAGTTTGTGTTTGACAGCTATTTTTATCAGACTACTCACTAATTTGAGGAGAAAATGGAAAAAAGTGAATTTCGTGTGCATATTAAGCATTATTTCTTGCGAAAAAAAACCATTACCGAGACCAAGGCTAAGCTTGATAAATACTATGGGGACTCTGCACCATCGATTTCAATGGTAAAAAAGTGGTTTACTGAATTTCGTTGTGGCCGTACAAGCACTGAAGATGCCGAACGTCCTGGACGCCCAGTTGAGGTCTCTACACCCGAAACAATAGAAAAATTCACGATATGGTGTTGGCCGACCGAAGATTGAAAGTGCGAGAGATTGTGGAAGCCGTAGGGATCTCGCATGGCTCAGTGGTTTCAATTTTGAATGATCACTTGGGCATGAGAAAGCTTTCCGCAAGATGGGTGCCGCGTTTGCTCACAGTCGACCACAAACGCAATCGTGTAACAACTTCACAGGAAGGTTTGGCGTTGTTTAATCGCAATATGGAGGAGTTTTTGCGCCGTTTTGTAACCGTGGACGAAACATGGATCCATCACAACACACCAGAGAACAAACAACAGTCAAAACAGTGGGTTTCTAAGGGTGAATCGGCGCCAAAGAAGGCCAAGGTGGGTTTGTCAGCCAATAAAGTTATGGCGACTGTTTTTTTGGGATGCACGCGGGATAATCCACATTGACTACCTTCAAAAGGGAAGAACAATCAATGGGGAATATTATGCCAACTTATTGGACCGATTCAATGACGATTTGAAAAAAAAACGACCTCATTTGGCCAAGAAAAAAGTTCTTTTCCACCAAGACAATGCAAGGGTGCGCACATGTGCAGTTGCCATGGCAAAAATCCATGAATTGGGCTATGAATTGCTCCCTCATCCACCCTATTCTCCAGATTTGGCTCCGAGCGACTACTTCTTGTTCCCAAACCTGAAGAAATGGCTTGGTGGAAAAAGATTTGACTCCAATGATGAAGTCATCTCGCAAACAAAGGCCTATTTTGAGGACCTCGACAAATCATTTTTTTGGAAGGGATAAAAAAATTGGAGAAGCATTGGACAAAGTGTATAGAGCTCAAGGGAGACTACGTTGAAAAATAAAATTATTTTTTTATCAAAAAATCTGTGTTTTAATCCAAAAGTCACGGACTTATTGACCCGCCCTCGTATCAGTAGAAAAAGACCTGAAAAAACAAGGTCGTGGGGGAGTGAAATTGGGACTGGTATCCTCGTTTGATAACAAGGCTGCAAACATGCTGTCACAGTGTGTTGGAAGCAAGCCAATCCTCACTAAACAAGGAAAGAAAAACCGTACAGAGATATTTTTGCTCTTCAAGTTGTCGAGGTTTATAACAAATATATGGGTAGCCTTAATTTGCTCGATTCTACGCTTGGTTTATACAGAGTTCCTTTGCGGTCAAAAGAGTGTTAAAAGAAAATGTATGGCTCAGTCAGAATGGCTTCCGCCGGCCATTATATGATTTCAAAACTAGCCGTTTTTGAGAATATACGCAAAACAAACAAATCACTTTTGAAAAAAGGTGGCTTGAGTTGCAGCAAGTCAGTTGCAATCTGATTTGATAAATGTATTGTATAACTAAACATTGCACTGTTCTCATAACACTTGATGCATACGAAGCCATTTATGGCTTAATTTTTTATTTTTTAAACTAATAACAATTTTTAATTTACTTTAATAAAAGTTGGTTAAAAACCCTTAAACAAAATCATTTTAAGAGTCTTTAATTTTTTTTCTGCTCAGGATTTAAGTCATGCGGTAGAGGGTTAAATTGCAAAAGAAACACTGCTGCTCTTTTTATAGATATCTTTGATATTGTTGATCATGAACTCCTATTGGTTAAATTGAAAAAGTCGGGTCTCAGGGGCTTTATTCTTAATTGGTTTGCTTCATATCTCACAGATCGGAAACAAATGGTTAAGATTGGGAATTCTTTCAGTGATATTCGAGATGTTCGGATCGGAGTTACACAGGGCTCTGTTCTTGGTCCTCTATTATTCAAAATCTTTATTAATTCTATCTTTAACCAACAATTAAAGTGTAATCAAATTGGTTTTTCAAATATGTCTGTAATGGATTTGATTGCTGATATTAGCCATGATTTGGAAATTCTAAGACATTGGTTCGGTATGCACGAGCTAGTTATTAGTGATAAAACTAAAATCATGTTTTTTAACTTACCATCACTAGACAGGCACTCTTCTAAATGTATCTTTCATAGTTTTCATTGTAAGAAAATGTGTTTTAGTATTAGTAATTATGTTGCTAATAACGGTCAAATAAACTCAAATTCGAAAAGCCTGACCTGCTCTTCAAAATATTTTTCTATTGAAAATGTTAATGCTTTTAAATATCTGGGTTTAACTATTGACAACAATATGAACTGGAATATACACACTTCCTTACTAAAAAAAAATATCTTCTAAAAGCGACATAGACATATTATGTATCACCTAAAGAAACTATGCTCCCAGAAACTATTAGAAACAATTTATTATAGTTTGGTACAAAGTAGTACTAACAGTAATAGTTTATAAACTCTAATCGTATCTCAGAAGCATATACTAAGATTAATGTGGAAAAAACAACGCCGTGAATATAGTTTTTGCTTGTTCTCCAAATCAAAGATACTTCCGCTAAAACGTCTTTATTTTTGCAAAGACTTAAAAAATATTTTACTTAAGAAGTGGAAACTTATTGAATCAATATTTAACTACCTACGGACTTCACAGAACAGACCGATGTCTTACTAACATTCCACCTCACAATACTCATCGCTTTTTACATTTTTACACTTCAGTAGCACCCAGACTATTTAACAGGTTACCTTTCAAACTTCGAAGCATACAAAAAAATGTTTTCATTCAACAGAGAAATTAAAAAGTGACTATTTAGGTTTGACTTCAATGAAATAAACAACTTAATAAAAGTAAGTATATAGCGTAGCTTTTACTTAAGAAAAATTCAACTTTTTTTTTTGTCTTATGCACTAAATGTACAATCATAACCTTTTCAGCTTATATTATATAATCTTAATCACCCCACAACAATTGTATTTTATCTTAAGTTATAAATTTCTTTAAATTTCTTTAAAATGCATCCGTCACTAGTTTTTTTTTTTAACTAAAGGATGTATCATATATTCCTCAATGTAAATTGATGTAATATCTATTAAGTTTATTAATATATTGTTTAATTATGTGCTCATTGCTTGGAATAAATAAATGAATGAATGAATGAAAGTTTAAAATCCAGAAAGGAACCAGGTGGTAGGTAGGATTAGGTAGCCTACGAAGTGAGTCTGGTAGTAGTAGTGATAATTTATTACTAGCTATTGAAATATGTTATATGATTACAAGTTTCAAAATATTGATTTAGTATTTAAGTTTAGCGTAAAAGATATAAGATTTGTCTCTGTTTTTGTGCCATTCGGTAAATCTAAATTATGATTTATAAATTAATGAATTTTGTTTATAAATTCTTAACATGTTTGGTACTCTAAAATCATTAATCTTCCTTAATGTATATAGCTAGACATCTCTTATACAGGGTGTCCACTAATTCGTCAACGATAATTTGATTTCTGGGCATATTCTAAGAAAAAAAATCATTCTACAGCTAGAGTCTATCTCCGATGTTGACATCATTTATTGAGGAATTAAGAAAAGGCTTACTTTGGTGTACCCTGACCCATGTTAACCTTGTGACTGTAAGTTGGGGTCTATATGACCTCTGGTCTATAAAACGTTGATTATTTTAAAAATGTTTGCCCCATACATTTTAGCACCAAAATCAGCTCGACACGTTACCGCGAAAATGTATTTTTTTTCACCTGAAAGCAAAAACAACTTAAAACCGTCATTTGAGATCATATGGACCGCATGCAATTTTTTTATATTTTGAATGAGAGAAGTAGATTTTATTCTCAAATTTGTGCAAGTGAACAAAATTATTTGCATTCACGACTTTTGTCATTCGATGGCGCTTTTTTTCTTCTTTTCGACAGATGCCTGACTGAAGCAAGACAATTTTATCATAAATAAAAACAGATTCATTATTGACAAATAAAATAAATATTTTTATCATTCAATTTCCATTTCTTAAGTGTAAATTAGTTTCAAATCGTAAATGTGAATGTTACAATAGAATATTAAAATGAAAATAAAAAGGGAAATTCTTCTTCTTTGCATACAGTACGAATGCGATTGATTTGATTGATAGTGACGATGAGTCAGTACATGAAGGTGCCGACGATATCAACGACGAGGTCTCAGATTTTGACATTTTAGAAGATATTCAAATTCCTGGGTTTGAAACAGACGAATTAGATGATGAAATTGGACTGCAAGAAGTGGCACCCACAACGGTCGAAACGTGCGTTGCAAAAAGCGGGCTCGTATGGTCTTCGATGCCATTACCACAATTGCAAATACGCGCAATGCAAATTGTTTAGAAATGAAATTGTTTAATTAATTTACATTAAATCTTTAATTACTCTCTGCATTGTACTTAGTATATTCACACCAAATGTTTAAGCATAACTTCATAATTGTAATCAACTTTAATTATTATTTACCCTATTATTGGATGGATTTTCCTATGTCATTTTTGGCAATTCAATTGTTCCGTACATTTCCATTGCAGAGCACAATTAAGATATTTGTTAGAGAAAAAATACTGGTTTTGTGTTGACCAATTTCAATACTGCTTGCTATGCTGAAGATTGTTTTCAGCCTCTTTCTGCTAGCAACCACCATCGGAGTTACAAGTATTATTGCACATTGAACCATTGATACTCGTATTTGTCTTGGTCAAATAAAATAAAGAATTTATAACGTTGTTAAATTGAATTGTTTTATTGGCTTCAAAATATCATTTCTTTTATTTATGATCAAATATTCTCCGCGAAAAGCAATGTACTACAAGATGGAGTGAAAAGTGACCTCCTTGGGAACTAAAAACAAAATTTTTTTTTAAATGTTTTTTTATATTATTCAATATAGTCTCCTTTTAGTTTGAGACACTTATTCCAGTGATTTTCCAACTTCTTGATCCCGTCCGAAAAGTAATTTTTCGGAAGATCTGCAAAATACTCCTCCGTGGCGTCGATGATTTCCTCGCGTGAGCTGAATTTTTTATTGATGATCCATCTTTTGAGGTTTGGGAAGAGATAATAGTCCGAGGGATCCAAATCCAGTTACCAATCGACGCCAAAAGTTCGCCCGATTCCGCATCAGCAAGTCCAAACACTCTTTCGAAGTGCTCTCGCGTTCGTGTTTTTGGTCAGGAGTGAGCATGCTCGGCACCCAGCTGCAAGATAACTTTTACATATGCAGAATATTGCCCAAAATATGGCTTGTGCGCTCAGTACTAATCTTTGTGGTATCTGCTAGCTCGCGCAACTTCACTTTCCGGTCAGCCAACACCATTTCATGTATTTTTTTGACGTTGTCCTCTGCAACACCATCGGAGGGCCTGCCGCTGCGGACTTGATCGGTAGTGGAGTTGCGGCCACCACGAAACTCTTGACAGTGTAATCTGGCGGAGCATTAGCCCCATAATATTTATCCAACTTTTCTTTTGTTTCCTTCGCCGTTTTGCCTCTCAAAAAATAATGTTTTATGAGAGAACGAAAATCGTTTTTGTCCATGCTCAACATGATGCCAAACACGTCAGCAACAATCAGCTGTCAAAACAAAACTAAAGACATAATCGCAGTGAAATTTGGCATGTCTGCCTAAATATGAACAGACTTCAAGGCACCACAACCTTTTTTGCAGTAGCAGTGCATTCCGGCGGTCAAGGATGTCACTTTTCACCCCATCTAGTATTACTGCTCATACTTTGCAAGAAATTTATTCGCCAATCGATACTTTTAAAGCTATAGTTTCTTCGGTAATAGTTACGATCATCGCTAGAGAAATCAACCGTAAAGCTAACGCTTTTTGTGCTGCGAATCTAAACAAAACGAAATGATTTGGTTGAATGCCGGTGAGAAAGAATTATGCGCTTTATTTGGTATGCTGATTTTTGTAGGCGCATGCAAATAGTGGGATGAGCCACTAATTGAATTATTCGACAAGCGAATCGCCAATCATCTCTTTTGCGACGTCAACACGGTCTCTTTTTTGCATGAAATTGAGGTCTTTTAGCAGCAACTTTGATGCTACACGACGGAAACCCAAATCATTAACCATAATGTCTTGGACGGATCTATAGGCAATGTTCAAGTCCCCCGCTATCTCTCTGATGGTTAATTTGCGGTTATTGACCAACATTTCTTTTACGAGTACTTCATCAATGTTTTCGTCGGTTTTCGATGTCGATGGTCTGCCACTACGTTCATCATCTTCGATTGACTCACTACCACTTTTGAACCGCCGCGCTCGTGCCACTGGTAAACGACCGTTTTCTTTAGAGAATCGTTGCCGAAACACTTTTCCAACATTTCCAAACTTCGCGCACAAATTGAAATCCATTTCTAAAATTGTAAAAAATCACCAACACACACAGAGATAGATGTACTCTTGGCTACGTAACTTTCATGGTAATGTCAAGCTATGACGCTAAGATTTAGAGGGAATATCAAAAACAGATTTACAAACTTAACAAAAAAACAGAACTCAAATCGGAACAATGGGAGCGCCACACGGTGACCCGTTCGGGAACTTTTTGATCAAGGTGGTATTCTGGTTCTTTTTTATTGGCACCTCCAAGTCTCCTTTTTCCAATTCATCCCTCATTCCACTCACAGCCACGCATGTTTTTTTTAATTCAGATGCGGTTACCTCATATTTATTTCCCAATTCTATTTTAGCCTCTACTTCCAAAATCTGCCCGGATTGATTATCATCACACTTGGTAATGTCCACGCCGTCCTTTTTATTTACAATACTACGCCATTCACTTTCACCAATGATGCTGGATTTGTTTTGTTTTTAATGTCGTCTTTAGTTTTTTTAATTATTTTATCTTGGGACACTTTTGGTCTAACTATCACAGGGGGCTCGATTTTTACCAATTCCGCATACGATGCTTTATTACTATTCACATTGACTTTTTTTCATCATACTTCACTTATTAACATTCCATATGTTCACACATCTTCCTACTGGTAATCTGGGTTTCCTGTGCCACTTTCACACTGCATACTCCTTGAATGTATGTTAATTCCACCACTTCCACTAGCTTTTTTATTTCATCCTCATTTTCCTTCAAAGACTGTTCGTAATCCTCTTTATGCTCTTTTAAATTATCCTGTACTGCATGCAGTCATCACACATAAATCTCACCATATTCTTTGAATCCAGTATACTCTTCGTGTACTGATCCAAACCACAACACTTTGCTTGTCACATAACATACTCTCTGGCATTTAAAGCCAAACACCCCTCTAATACCCGCTTTGCAATAATTACACTGTTCTGGCATTTTGTACATCTACCATGTACAACTAGCAAATATAACACTCGCCTAAGACACTGTCCATGCAACTTTCTGCTAAGTCGACTAGTTCCTGTCAAGCGACAGGTTACTCTAATGATTTCTATTTATTTTATTTTTCCACTTTCATAATTGGTATTTACCATAAACCCCGCAAATTTCTTTTATAAACGTTATGCTAGAAATAAGCCGGTTTGCCCCAATAACGACAACACTGAAGAAGTAACTTCTCAAAAGCCCCTAATTACACAGAATTTTAATTAAAAACGCATCAGAAAAGCGCTGTGGAAAATAACTTGACCCAGCTCGTAAATGAGCCCACGCGAATACCAGACCGCCAACATCCTGGCCTTGTTTTTAACTTTTCACCCTGATAAGTATACTGTTGATGTCCTTTACCCTTTAGACTCATCGGACCTTTGTCTCATATCATTTAGAGAAAGGTTTCCTAAAAGAACCGTACGGAAATACGAGAAAGCTATTTGGAACGGACTTAACTTCTTTAGGAATTTTAACTTGTCGTTAAGTTTCTCCCATAACGACGTTTATGCTGCTGCTGACATGATCACTGAAACTATTCTCTTTGGAATGAGATGCTTCATCCCTCATCAGTTGAAGGGTATCAAACCAAAAGAAAAGGCATGGTACGATTCGAGCTGTCAGGGTTAGAGAAATATTTTTTCTATCCTTAAAGACCAAAACCTGAGGCCACAAATACTTCAATGTCCCAAAGGTAGTAACAATTTTTGGTCGTTCGTCAAAAATATTAGAAATTCTGCCTCATCCTCCATCCCACCGCTCATTTACAATGACATTCCAGCTGTCAGCACTTTGGACAAGGCCATTCTACTTGCTGCACACTTTACGGCCAGCTCTTCGCTCCCAGATTGTGCTTTGTCTCCGCCTACACTTGAGTGCGTCGAATCTTCAATGGGACGAATACACTTTCGCACTCGTGTAGTAACAAGAGTACTAAATGATCTTAATATACACAAATCCGCTGGTCCAGATGGTATATCTCCCCTTCTTCAGAAGAGGTGTTCGTCCTCTGGCAAAACCACTGCAAAGGTTTTTTGATCAATCCTACATTTTAGGAAAACAGCATTTGTCCAGCCCGTCCCTAAAAAAGGCAAATCATCTTTTCTCTCCTCCTACAGACTCATTGGACTTACGTTTCTTCTTACCAAGATCACGGAAACGCTGATAAGCCCTCAGCCCATGAAATATCTCGAAACACGGAAACTTCTCAATGAGCGGCAGCATGGTTTTTGTAGCAATAGGTTAACTGGTGATTTAATGGCATGCTTCACCGAAAAGTGGAATCAACGCTTACATTAATCTGGCGAAAGCAAGATAGTTGCACTTGATATTTCTGGGGCTTTTGACAGAGTTTGGCAATAGGCTGTCTTGCCGAAAATGCGTTCAGTTTAACTTGTCTTGGATGGTATTAAGTCTGATATTACCAAAATAAATGCTGGTGTGCCACAGGGCTCTGCTCTGTCTCCGACACTCTTTTAAATTCTCATAAATGATCTCTTGTGTGCTACTATTAATCCAATGTATTCCTTTGCTGATGGTGGTACTCTCTAATTTTTATATTCGTTCCCGGATTCACGTCCCTGCTCTTCGGCTGTAGAATGGGAGCGGCATTGAAGGCTAAGCTCAGTGATACTAATCACTTGGAGAGTGGACACCGTCGAACCCCGACGTAATGTCTCGTGTCTCTCTCTGTTCTATCGATATTTCTACCACCAGTTCTCCACTGATATATATGAAACATCGTGATTCGTTCCTAAGCCGTACAACTCGCTTATGGAATGCCCTACCGAGCTCTCTTTTTCCTAGTCTTTATAACTTGCAAGCATTTAAGACCAATGTGCCTCGGTATTTATCTTTATTCCTCCCTAGGTTTCCTTTGCCCGTGCTGTGATATTCGCGCAATTAAACTTCGACACGTGTCTCAAGCATGAGAAAGAGAGGGGCTGGATCAATTTTAGCTCGTAAAAGGATATCAATCAATCGTTCTAGAGTTTTCAGAAGGAAAGAAGATAGACTTATAGGCCTGAGGTCTTTTGGGATAACATGAGAACATTTTCCGGCTTTGGGAATGAAAACTACGTTGACTTCTCTCCATGACAGTGGAATGTGGATCACTTCTATACAGCTCCTCATAATATTTTCTAGCGAAGGTAAAATAATAGCTCATGACCTCTGCAGCTCGGCAGGTATTATATACCCTTCCGGACCAGCAGACTTGTATGGTCTGAAGCTATATGCAGGACCCAGAGCAGTTTGTCTCTTGTAATCAGGCCATGAATTTTGGTCCCGGTTGCAGTAGACTTCCTTGGGTTGCTACTGGCAGAAAATAGGGAGCTACCTGGAAAGTGGATGTCCAGTAGCAGGTTGGGTGATTCATCACTTGAGGTTGTCCCAGAGCCATTGGTTTTTTTCAAACAGCTAGGCATCATAAGATTTGTAGAGAAGATTTTTCTTATCCGCGATGTCTCAAGGTTTCCGTGATTTTGTCACAGAATAAGCTCCAGGATTGTGGCTTTGCCTTCCTCAGTTATTTTTTGTGTAATTTGAAGGATTCTTTGTATGAGTCCCAGTCCCAGTCAGTCACTTTTCTTGTTCTTTTTGCCAAGTTGAAAAGTTTTCTGTAAGTGTTTCTAAGCAGTCCCAGTGCTGATGTCGACCAGTGCCGCTTTTTCTTGCCTCTAGGACAGGAAGCGGCCATAGGCAGATTGAGAGCCAGGGTGAATTCCTTGATTCCCATGTGAAGCTCATTGGTGTCACACGAGGGACTTGACAGTTCAGAGGATATTGTTCCTGACGGTATTTCTCTGTATTTTAGCCAATCAGTTTTCCGATAATTCCGAAATGCTGGTTGGCTGGGAAGAGCATCATTCAGGCTGAATTGGATGTATCCGTGGTCTGAAAAAGAGTGTTCAGACGATACCATCCAGTTCGTTAGCATTTGAGTGATGCCGTCGGAGACAAGAGTGATATCTAGCACTTCCTGTCGGTTTCTTGTTATAAAAACGGCCTCATTGCCAATGTTGCAAACAATGAGGTTAGTACCTATAATAGAATCACAAGTGACTCACCTCTACCACTAATGTCGGTACTGCCCCATACCGTGTGCTGAGCGCTAGCGTCACATCCGATGATGAGGCCAGTTTTTTGCCTTCCAGCTTCCAGTACCACCCTTTCTAGGTTATCACCAGGGAGAGGGCCCACATGATCTTGGCCAAGGTATGCCGATGCCAGCCAGTAGAAGCCTTTGACAGTCTCTAGTCTAGCAACGGCTAAGTCGGCGTCGCTGATATTAGGAAGTTAAAGTGCAATAAGGCTACATTTCACTAATAAACAAGTTCTGATCTTACCTTTGTCTCTTGTATAGAGCGTAGCGTATGAAGGTGCCCTAAGTCCACGAACCACGCCTTCTACAATCCATGGTTCCTGGATTAGGATAATGTCTTCTGCGTTTTTGGAGAGACGGAGAATGATTGAGGCCGAAGCCTTTTTTGAGTGATGCAGATTAATCTGGAGAAACCTTATCATTGCTCCAGTTTACCAGAGTAGCCTGAACCACGGTGTTGTTGAAGTTCTCCAATTCTGAAGATATACTCAAGAGCTCATCGTCTTCCTCTGCTCGAAGAGAAGCTCTTTTTGCTTCGTCATCGGTTTCCATTTCCGACGGCTTAATAGTCATCTCGGATAGATTGGAGTCGTCGCTATCCATTTCTGGAAAGGATATCGACGCTCCAAGATCTAATGTTGTATTTGGTGGTGTCTCCGTTAAAGGAGGACGAGGTTGCTTATCAGCATCCAGCTCATCCTCTTTATTTATAAACCCTTAGGTGTATTGACTAGAAGTCGAACCGAATCATGCCTTTTATCTACGCTAAAGGGTTAAGGGATTCCTTATTTATTAAGATCAACGCGCATCTATAAGAGCCCCTTAATTCCTCCAGTTTCGCGACTTTCCAGTCATAAGTCGGAAGGGTTGGGTTGCTGAGCCTGATGATTTCCAGAATGCTTTCTGGAGAGGAGGGTTCGGGCTGGGATCCAGGTGCGAGTTCGAAGCCTGCTAGGGATGTCCAAACTTACACCTGGCCAAACCCCTCCTAAACCATCTATGGTTTTACAGAAGAGATCAAGAGATCTCTGATTGGCACACGCTATAAGCTTAACGCCAGCCAGTGTCGCTTGTGATGACCAGGAAGTTGCTCGAAAGCTTTATCTTGACCAACTGTCACCGTTCAGGTATTAGTGATCCGTAGGTCTCGTTCCTGTCGATTTCCACGATCATTATTGCGTCCTTCAGGCCTTCACTGAAAGACCTCAGAGATGTGCTATTGGATGGCCCTGTAGCTTTGGTGTTGTAAGTTATGGGCCTCTTGGGATCGGCAAGGTTTCCCCCAACGATTTCAGGCACTTGGAAGACTCTTTTGGTGTTTTGGGAGCAGTGAGTAATCCGTGTTTTTAAGATGTTGTTAGCCCACTCAATCTTGCTCTTTATGTCCGCACTTCTCTCGACCTCCGAAATGGATCCGAAGGTTTTAATGATGCGTAAAGCATTTCGGCGTCTTAAGTAGAGCGCCTTCGATGGAGCTTGCCGATGCGGCTAAGCCCCAGATTCCTCCTTAGGGAGAGGAGCTTTAGTAGCAGTGGCAAGTCCGTGGCCTGCCACAAACTTGCTGCTGATAGGGGTGGAGGAAGTGATAGGATCATGGCTTGCCTCAATCTTAACACTCCTTGAAGACTTATTTTTATGCTCGTTGCGTTTGCCTCTAGAGGATGGTGCACCATGGCCTGCAATAGTTTTACCTCCACTCCACAATATAGGGGCCTTGGCGTTAGTCGGTGCGGTCACCGTTCTACCGCCCGGTATTAAAAGTGTGCAGTCTTCGGGTTTGGTTTTTTTTTTTAGATATTATCCATAATATGGTCCCACGAGTAGCGGAGAAAGGATGGCCCATCTGTATAGAGATCCACGTTATACAGATAAGGCTAGTTAATCCCGAGGTCGCCAGGTATCCAGATACTCCATTCGCGGCCGAACTATTTTTGGCCAGCCTGGGTGATCTTCGGCACGGGTCGTATGAAACCTTGATCCTGCCTAAGGGAAAAGGGAGCGGTTTTGAAGGGGGTGGGGGGGACCTTTAGTTTCAGGACTCGTCTGAAGAATTTACCGAGATTTATTGACCCTACTCAGCCTCTACAACTCGACCAAGTTCGATGCTACTCGTAACGACGTTTTTGTCAATAGTTTCATCTGATTTCAGTCCAGTGACAGAGGGTATGACAGAAACTTTCTTTTCATTAAGAGTGAACGTTGAGTAGTTGAATTTGACTTGACCATTTTCCGTGTAGCCGCATGATTTTGGAACAGAATAAGGAGCTTCCACTGTTGTCTATGTCGCTGTCGGTTTCTCAATGCCCTCAAAGATTCTCAACTAACTTCGATTTTCTTATGAATTTGGACTCAACTAAAATAAATCTCGTTTCATGAATGCCTTCAATTATTCCACCTCACTTAAGAAGCCTTCTACAAACTCAACCTTAGCTAGAAGATCTTCTTACCGAATTCAGTGTTTCAGAACTTTTATGGGGTACAGCGCCTCCTCAAACGCCACCTCAAAAACACACACATGTCCAATTTAAGCAGAAATCTATTTCTTTCATCCGATTTTCACACTTGCCGCTTAAAAGGTCTTTCATTTGCAACATTATGAGTGTGAAGGTCAGGCAGTTAACAAAGCAGAAAGCACATGAGCCCAATGTAAATGGCTCAGATGTTTTTCTCCATAAATTATATGATGGGAATATCTAATTAAATTACTTCTGGCAGCTGTCAAAGGATTTTCTATTCACTTTTTTCTCTGCAGAACGCTTTAAGAAAATCCTTTAAACTCGTTTATGTACTTTGGAAAATTTTTCACACAGAGAAGAATATTTATAGCTGGAGCAGTAGAGAACGAGTGGGTAGCTGTTATGGTTGATACTTAATAAGAATTCCTTGTGTTTGAATATTTCATTTTTTGAGCTTACATTGAGTAAACGAACACACACACGTGGGAACTCTAATTGAAATCCTTCGCATCCGATCTTCATACTTCTTCGTCAACACAAAGTGTTAACCTTGTCAGGAGGTCACTGATTGATATCGACAGGACATGCAAATCTACTTTGAATGAAGGTAAAGCTCCTGAAAATTAGGGTGTCCCCCGAATTTGTCTAACTTTTTGTACAAGTATTCAAAATACACCACCTTTTTAGAAGACTCTAACTGGGGGAAACAGGAGAAACATAAACACATCAATAACGGTAGGATATTTCCAAGAAAACGATTAGATATAATAGTTACAAACAGTCTGACAGAATGAAATTCACACTTTGAACTTCAGAAGTGCCATAAGACCGCGTAGGATGCCACGGGTGGCACTTAGTAGGTATTTGTTCTGTTGGAGAAACGCAACGTTTTCTCGTTTCAAGTGTAGGCTCAAAAAAAAAAAGAAAGAAAAAAACTATCTTTCGCCAAATCACAAGAAAAAATTGAAAATTTTCAACTCAACTTAGCGGATTCACTACCCAACAACACTAAACCAATACCAAAATGTCCAATTTGAAGTGCTTCGATGATGAGGAGAAGGAGTCCATCTATGGACGTGTCCTTGCCGTATCCGGTCCCGTCGTAACAGCAGAATGCATGTCTGAATCAGCTATGTACGAGTTGGTGCGTGTCGGCTACTTCGAGCTAGTGGGTGAAATCATTCGTCTCGAATGTGACATGGCCACCATTCAGGTATACGAAGAAACATCTGGCGTCATGGTCGGAGATCCGGTGTTGAGTACTGGCAAGCCACTTTCAGCTGGTAACTACCATGTCGAGGATGTTGGTTTGGAAACCGAATTCGATGGAGCAATCAGCAAACACAATATGTTGAGAGTACGTCAACCACGTCCAGTTACTGAGAATTTGCCAGCTAATCATTCACTTCTGACCGGTCAACGTGTATTGGATTCGTTGTTCACTTGTGTCCAAGATGATACCACAGCTATTCCCGGAGCTTTCGGTTGTGGTAAAACTGTCACCACACAAGCCTTGTCCAAGTACTCCAATTCGGATGTCATCGTCTATGTCGGAACGCGGTAACGAAATGCCTGAAGTACTTCGTGATTTTCCCGAGTTGTCAGTTGAAATCGATGGTGTCACTGTCGCTGTTCGTGAAGCTTCCATCTACACTGGTATCACTTTGTCTGAATACTTCCGTGATATGGATTACAACGTATCCATGATGGCTGATTCTACCTCTCGTTGAGCTGAGGCTCTCCGTGAAATTTTAGGTCGTCTCGCTAAAATGCCTGCCGATTCTGGTTCCCCAGCCTACTTGGGTGGCCGTTTGGCCTCCTTCTACGAACGTGTCGATCGTGTCAAGTGTTTGGGTAACCCAGGACGTGAGGGTTCCGTTTCCATTGTCGGTGCTGTATCACCTCCTGGTGGCGATTTCTCATCCTGTTACTTCTGCTACACTTGGTATTGTACAGGTGTTCTGGGGTTTGGATAAAAAACTGGCCCAACGCGAAGATCTTTCGGAAATTGTACAACTCGTCGGTAAGGCTTTATTGGCTAAGACCGATAAGATCACTCTCGAGGTTGCCAAGCTGCTCAAAGACGATTTCCTACAATAGAACTCCAACTCTTCATACGATCGTTTCTGCCCATTCTACAAGAAAGTCGGTATGCTGAGGAACATCATTGCCTTCTACGATATGGCTCGTCTTTCAGTTAAATACACCGCTCAGTCCGATAACAAGATCACGTGGAACGTGATCAGGGAGGCCATTAACAACATTATGTACCAACTGTCTTCTATGAAGTTCAAGGACCCCGTCTAGGATGGTGAAGCTAAAATCAAGGCCGATTTCGTTCAACTGTACGAGGACTTACAACAAGCCTTCAGGAATCTGGAACACTAAACCATTACAAGCCTTTGTTGTTTATACATATTGTTAAATAGTAGTTAAACTTTTAAAAAACGAACAAACAAATTTCTTCTTTTGCGTGTTTACACACACATTATTCTCGTCCGTCACAAAAATGTCCTTCTAAATGAAGAGAGCATAAGAAATCTTAAAATGTATGTTGCTCAGTGCCGGATGTCTCACGGAATTGGTGACATCTCACTATGAAGACCACAGGACATCCATCGGTGCAACGTCCGCAGTCGAAAAGACCGGGGTGGATTATCTCTATTGCGAGTATCGCCTGGGGTCACTTCCATACTTTTAACCGTTTGGACGTCTGGTTTGTACGTTTTTGACGCTTAGTTCCACGTCTCACCTAGGCTCTTTACAGAACCTTTGGATCTTTGCCTTCCTGCCAAGACAAAACAGAAGAGTATGACTTACTTGCTTTACTTAATTTAGACGTCGGTACACCTTGTAATGGATTTATTCAACTCGTACTTAGACTAGGCATGCCGGGTTGGTTGAGGTTCCTTACCACTATTGATGCCATCTACGTCAATATCTTCCTATACTGCGCCCTTCATTAGTTTCCTTAAAACAGTATAGGGTTGCCTCACCATTTCTAGGTAAATGCAGGCTTCCATGCCATAGACCAGGTTTAAGATAAACAGGGTATAGACAAGACAAGGCTTTGCTAATTAATTGCCTTTAGAAATGACGTGTTATCTCTACAGAATGACTCTTATTGAAGACAGTTGTACTTATCTTCGCCACTTTCGAAGAAATACTTAATCACAACAAACATACATCTGTAGTTAAATTATTCTGAAGCATTAAAGGCTTAAATTTTTACTAACTGTACAGTGAATTTGCGTACGTGAGTATATAAGAACAAATACAAGTATGTAAGTACATAAATAACCATTGCCAGACTGATCTGGTCATCTAACCGAATAACTTCCAGTCAAAGGACAATAGTTAAAACGGTTCATGTACTTTGTATGTTAAGCACATACCACCCAATACAAGTTTATTCATCTAAATCTATATTGTTCCCAAACCAAGACAAGCCCAAATGCTGTGTTAGCCGAAAACGATAGACTTGGATCTTCTTCAACATTTTTACGAACGTGCATTCCGATGATGGATAGGCCTTAAAACATCTGTAACAGAGAGAGTCCTTGTAATTTTTTTGTACGGTTTTGCCTATAGTACACTCAGATGGACGATTATGTCGACCACAGGGGTATGATGGATATGCCATGACACAGACACCAGGCACCAAAACGGGTCCATTGCGGTCCCTGTGGAACCACTTGAATTTGGTCTTCAAATGGCAAAAACCTAAACAATCGACCTGGTGAAACAACCAATTTCTCTGCAAAAGCCAAGAAGGCCTCTGAAGTTCGTGCCGTCTATTTCCTCAAGGTTTTCGAAAAAGTATTTCCCCAAAAATCTTCTTCGACTACGCGATATTGCCTCGCATTCACAGAATAGGTATGTGTGTTATGTCCTCAACAGCTTCAGATTACCGCAAGCGGAGATGCAATTTAAGTGTCTTTGAGTGGCGCCGCAGGAGACAGTGTCCTGTCAGGATTCGTATTACTGTCCTAAGCTTATCCCTGTTTAATTTTATTAGCTTCCTAGATTTTTGCCGTCAAAAATCGGCCAAAGGGCCTTGGATACCCTGTGGCCTTCAAGATTTGAGCACCTTAGTTTGGCAGTCTTTGTGGTTTTTTCCTCAATAGTGCCCTTCACTATGCAAAGAGCTGGTTTGATACTGGCAACCTCACTATTGTCGAGTAGCCCTCCTTTTCTTGCAAGCTCATCCGCTTGTTCAGTTCCTGTAATACAGCAGTATCTTGGCACCCAGCACAGTCTTTCCCAGTTCTGACTGCATAGTGCCTTGAGTACTGTGCGACAGCCCCCGACTGTATCGGAGTTGACCTTGGTTGATTCCATAGCCTTGAGTGCGGCCTGGCTACCGATGTAGACAGCGATATCTCTTTTGGATACCGATCTCATCTGCATTAGCTCAGCCGCATTGAGGACAGCCAGAACCTCTGATTGGAAGACACTGCTTGCGTCCGGTAGTCTTATAGATACTCTTAGTTCTGGGTCTTCTGAGAAGATACCATAACCTGTTCCTTCCTCTGTTTTTACTTAAGCCATCTGATTGACCTGATTATTGCATTTTTTTTCAAGTCCTCCCTATCCGGATATATTATATCATACGGAATGTCCAAGTCTATCAAGGAATCCGTTAGAATTGGATTGCTTGATAGTAGCTCATCTAGGACCGTGCCTTGTCCGCAACTACTGTGCTTGAAGTAGCTCAGATTAGTGAGTAGTATCGGACTTTTGCCAGCAAGTTTTTTGATCTGTAAATCAAGTGGTGTTAGGTGAAAACAGGTGTCCAGGTTACTGTAAGTGAGATCAGTATTTTTATTTATATTTTTGATGCTATATTGCAGCTAAACCAGCAAAGGATTTTATGACAGTAACCTCACCATTGTCAACCTTTTTAAAAATAATAGTGAACAGCGAAACTATAAACACTGCACTTAAATCTGTTCTCAATTTTAACATTCTTTGAAGCCGTATATTTACCTCCGTAGTGACATAGCTTATCCAATTTCACCACAATGTAGTCTCTGTTCCAATCCGGAATTCAATTTCATGTGGTTAAAATTCTCTTAAATCTGCGTAAGCAAATTATTCACTTCTGCTTTATTTACAGAAGCTCCAAACTGGAGAGCAATTCGACCTCTAACGTGTTTGATGCGCTGTCTGACTCCATACAAAGAATTGTATCCCTGTATCCTCACACTGAAATCGTAATTACGGGCGATTTCAATATACACAATTCTGGTTGGCTTCAACATTCTGGGCAGACAACACAGACAGACACAGAAAATAACTTAACCCAGCTTGTAAATGAGCCCGCATGAATACCTGACGTTGATAGTCATACCGCCAACACCCTGGACTTGTTTTTAACTTCTCACCCTGACAAGTACTGCGTTGATGTGCTCTCCCCTCTAGGCTCGTCGGACCATTGTGTCCTATCAGCTAATTTCTCGTATACCGACCACACAGTTAGAGAAAAGATTTCTGAAAGAAACATATGGCAATACGAGAAATCCAACTGGAGCGGTCTTAACAGCTTCTTTAGGAATTTTAACTGGTTATGGTGTTTCCTCGATAACTACGTGTATGCCGCTGCTGTTATGATCACAGACACCATTCTCTTTGGAATGATTAACTTTATCCCTCATCGGATAAAGAGTACCAAGCCAAAAGAAAGGACATGGTACGATTTGAGCTGTACAGGGTCTGTCATGGTTAGTGAAATGTTTTTTCGGTCCCTCACGAAAAAAGTTTAAACGAGCAAGCAATGACTGCAACGTATTTTTTAAGCAAAAACGGAAGCCAAAAATACTACATACAATGTCCTAAAGGTAGTAAACATTTTTGGTCGTTCGTCAAAAATATTAGAAATTCTGCCTCATCCTCCATCCCAAAGCTCGTTTACCATGACATTCCAGCTGTTAGCTCTTTGGATACGACCAACCTACTTGCTGCACACTTTGCGGCCAGATCAACACTCCCGGATTTTTCTTTGTCACCGCCTGCATAGGAGTACATCGAATCTTCAATGGGACGAATTCACTTTCGCACTCGTGTAGTAACAAGAGTTTCTAAAAATCTTAACATTCACAAATCCGCTGATCAAGATGATATATCTCCCCTCATTCTTAAGAAGTGTTCTTCCTGGCTGGCAAAACCACTGCGTAAGATTTTTCATCAATCCTACTCTTAAGGACTCTTTCCGAGCAGATGGAAAACAGCATTTGTCCTAAAAAAGGCGAATCTTCTTCCCTCTCCTTCTACAGACCCCTTGCACTTACGCCCCTTCTCACCAAGCGGATAAACCGTCAGCTCATGAAATATCTCGAAATACGAAAACTTCTGGGTTAGGCATCAGGCTCTTTTGCCGAAAATACGTGCCCTTGCGATCGATGACTCTCTTCCTCAATGGATTAGAAATTACCTTTTGGAACGTTCAATTCAAGTTGTCTTGGATGGTATCAAGTCTGATATTACCAAAATAAATGCTGGTGTGCCACAGGGCTCCGTTCTGTCTCCGACACTCTTTTTAATTTTCATCAACGATCTATTGTCTGCTACTTCTAATCCAATATATTCCTTTGTGGATGACAGTATTCTCTGCTTTTCATATTCGTCCCCGGCCTCAGGTCCCTGTTCTTCGCCTGTAGAATGGGAACGGCAGCGTATGTTAAGCTCATTAAATTTTGATATTAACAACAGAACTACCAGAGCACAATGCCACCTAGCCATTATCCATGAATGGCACTTACATCATCGAAACCGACAAACTTTCCATCCTCGGTATGCGTGTCAGTGACAACTTACGTTGGAATGACCACATATCCGGTGTCGTCAAAAATGCTGCGAAATGTCTAAGTTTCCTCAAGCGATGTAAGAAACATGTTACCCCCTCTGATCAGGCCTCAATATACAAGGGATTCATCCGCCCAAAATTGGATTACAATTCCCACATTTGGTCAGGTACTTCTAAAACATCTCTGCATCTGCTAGATGGGATTGAAAACCGTGCGATGAAACTCATAGGTGATACTACGTAATGCCTCCTGTCTCACTTTGTTCTATCGCTATGAATGCTCATCAGTATACCTTCAAGCCCACATTCGGATGTACTCAAAAATATCGTGATTCGTTCCTAAGCTATACAACTCGCTTATGGAATGCCCTGTCTAGCTCTCTATTTCCTAGTCATCATAACTTTCAAACATTTAAAACCAACGTGCAAACATTTTAAGGGTATTTAATCCCTTGAGCGCGCTCAAAATATAAAAAAGAAAAAAAAAAACAAAAACACACATTAAAAATTGGCGAGTTCAGTTTCGTATTTCGATTTCCCTTGCTCCTCATTATCTTTTGCTTATCATCAGGTGAAGATAAATGAACATAAATTACATCGCTGTACGATTCAACTGAATTGAATGCAGGTTTACTTTCTTTAATTCATTTAGCATAACATGCTCCAATGTCATCATCAGCACTTCATCAACAATTTTGTGCACACATTCTCTTGCATTGCTGTTGTTAACTTTAGGCCCACTAACAATTTCAACAATATTCTCCGACTGTATCTACTCCAGTTCAGCTTGTTATATAGAATAGGAATGCAACAACTTGTTGCCTGATAATTTCAGTTATTGCCCGCCCGGCGCTTTGAATCGTTTGACATCTAGGCCGGCAATACTCGAAGCCCCTTTGGATACGGCTTCGTCAATATCGGTCGGGTGGATTGAATTTTTGCCCATCATCGTCCGGGTTGAATGGTTCCTTCTGCCTGGCAGTGAAATATTGGCCCTCATCGCTGTCAAACAGTCTTCAGAAATGGTTCGCCCTTTGTTGACCTGTCATGCATCGGAATGCTTTTCTTGCCATAACATACCCGTATCTCAATTTCCTCGATTTCGGGTTTCACTTTTCTTTTTTCTGAGAAGTCGCTGTCTGAGTCACCCTGACGAGCTGATGAAGTTACTCCTTAGTGCCATTGTCTCTATCCTCTTCAATGTAAATAGAAATTATTACGAGGCGTTCACATGCCTGAAACTCTGAAGTCAGTTCAATAAAAAGCCCACATCAAAATATTATCCACTCGGCAGCTATCACAGTAGTATATGGTATGCCGCAATTCACATCATTCTTACACCCGGTCCAAACTATTTCACTGCTTGAATGGCGGTTAAATCTGTTTTATACCAGTCAGGATTTCCGCAAGTTATTCGGCTGTACATGATCTGAAAAGAGACCAAACATTTCACCAAAAACCTTTGATTATTTCGAGAAGCAGGGATCATCAGCAGTGGTGTCTTATTGTCCGATGGTTTCGGTTATTTCATAACTTTATACATATGCTTTTACACTGATGGGGAGTTGATCCGATGAATAACCTCCAAGCCTGGAAAACTAGTCCCTTTGTTGCCACACCGTTGTCAATAGCCCCGTACAAGGATATGAGTGTCGCTGTCAGCCAAATCTGAGTTCAAATGCCACCATCTCTGCTTCGAAAACCTTAAGAGGTTTTCCTGAAGCCCGCTTCAGGCCTAGGTTTTGAATATCTCAGGGTCACTGGGTCAGGAAGTTGTATATATATAAAACCGTTCCCGAGATGGAAGGCGAGTTCTTTTGCTGTTCCTTTGTACAACGAAAAGTTCTCATACTTGCAATTTTGTATGCATATACAACGGCTTGCTGATAAAGTTTTTACGGGCAATCACTACAACTTCAGATGT
This sequence comes from Volucella zonaria, assembly GCA_963966105.1. Lineage (NCBI taxonomy): Eukaryota > Metazoa > Arthropoda > Insecta > Diptera > Syrphidae > Volucella > Volucella zonaria. Next base: position 50,533,362 of record OZ014534.1, read on the forward strand.
TACTCTACTGCCTTAGTCCCTGTTTCAGGCAGTCAGTAGTTATGCGCTCAATCTGCTTCGAAGCCCTACGATCTTAGATCAATTTACTTTCCATGAGAAATTGCACAGTAGCAGTAATTAGTTTTTAATTATCAATCATAAACTACAATTAAACTAGACAGTTATCTGCTCAATTAACTTTTATTTTTCAACTGTAATCATTAATCACAGAATTCAACTACATCTAATTTAGACCTACGAGTTAATTACATCTGAAGAACTAAATGCAGGAAATACTCGTACATTGCAATTAAATCAATCATGATTAAATTATTCATAAGCAAATCAATTCAACTTAAACGGAGAAGTTGCGTTTTGTCTAAACAAAAAAACAATTAATCAGAATACTTATGTACGTATGTACGCATTGAATCCTGCTCCAGTAGGACCAACATTAAATTGTATCCTGAGAGCAATTTCATTTGTTTTTCAGGCCAACTAACTACGAGCACGAGTATATATGAAAAATGAATTCATGTCATACACGCGATTATTACTTTTCATATTTATTAAAATCAACCCTGCACATGACTCTCAGTCAGAGTCCTTTTTGATGGAACATTGCTACTTCCACCATCTCCTTACGAAAGGAATTATTAAATTTCACCCTTATTCATTCTCTTATTTTAAATTTACCAATTTGGGATTCCTCTTTCCGGCGTCAACGTACTGATGGTATTTTTTATTTTTTTATTTTTTAATAAACCTGTTCTTGGTGAGACTTTGGAAAGGAAGAATTTAATTTAATGCCTCCGCATTTCGAGAGATACGAATATATCCTTAAATGGGCTGGTGGTTGCCTTGATTTAAATCAAATGACTTCCGATGTTCTGATGAGTGATGAGCAACTTTAGAGAATCAAGGTTGTTGAATGCTTGAGGATCCTTGGAGGGATTTTTCAAATTAATTCCAAAATAATAAGGAAACTTTTAATTCCAGTTTAGAGAGAGGAATTTCGGACACAAAAAAACTGCTCCACGAACCTCTTAGACCTTACAATTAGTTTTAGCAACTTTCTGCTGGGGAATACTCCCTGCAGTATGGTGTGGCTGAGAGATGGCAGCATAGGACAAATGACTACTGAAGTCATAGATTTTCTGGATTTTCCTAGAGACATACTCGTATTTGTATTTTTTGTTTTTTCCGACTCATGAGGGTTGCTGCTTGCGACACCGAAGTTCTGCATACTCAATGCTTTTCGGCACCAAGTTTCAATACAGTAAAACAAGCCTTCAGGCACCTTGATGTGGTTAATATATAGGAGGTTCCGCTTACTTGTCAAGTCCAACTTGAAGGCTGAGATTCAAAGATACTCAACATCCCCGCGGCCTAAAAGCGTTAGTTAGGTTTACAGCAATGTGACAGTCAAACTGACCATCTTTTTTTGACTCCAGTGGTGTGTAGTTCATCATGCGCTCAAGGGGTTCGTGTACCCTTAAAATGTTTGCACACAACGCGGGCGAAAGAAATTTAGGGAGTAAGAAAAGACAGGTGCCGAGATACATTGTTTTTAAATGTATGAAAGTTATAACGACCAGGAAATAGAGAGATCGGCAGGGCATTCCATAAGCGAGTTGTTCGGCTTGGGAACGAGTCACGGTATTTCAGAGTACGTCCGAAAGTGAGCTTGAGGGTATACTAACGAGCATTCATAGCGAGACGGGTGTTGCGGTTGAAACTTTAAAGAGGCGGAATGCTTGTGGCGATTTCAATGGAGCACTGGTGGTGGAAATAGCGATAAAACAAAGTGCGACAGCGGACATTACATAGTATCACCTATAAGTTGAATCCTATCTAGCAAGTGCAGAGATGTTTTAGGAGTGCCTGACCAAATGTGGGAATTGTAATCCAATTTTGGGCAGATGAATCCCTTATATATATATTGAGGCCTAATCAGAGGGGGTAAAATGTTTCTTACTTCGCTTGAAGAAACGTAGACGTTTCGCAGAAATTTGGACGACATCGAATATGTGGTCATTCCAACGTAAGTTGTCACTGGAACGCGCACCGAGGATGGAAAGTTGTTCGGTTTCGACGATGCAAGTGCCATTCATGGATAATGGCATTGCGTTTTGGAAGCATTAAATTCTACTCTGTTAGTGGTTCCCCAATTGGTTTTGCTATTAATATCAGAATTTAGTGAGCTTAACATACGCTAGCTATATGCTTCGATGTTTGCTGCCTATAAGCTGATTTGTTTATAAGTCCGTTTTTCAAAAACTCTGCGACAGCGGTTAACAATTAACAGCTTGGCGTGCTCATTTTGAGGTTCGAAGCCGTCTACAAAAATCTCATATTTGATCGCGGTATTGTCGCATCATCCAGCTCTGACGTTATATCTCCCATCATGCTTATATTCCAGCTGTTTGACATTAGCCTATAAACAGCACGTTGCTTACCATAGAAGTCGTCAGTCGCTCCATCAGTACGTAACACCGTATAGTAGTGACCTTACTAATTTGGTTCTGGAATGTTATAGTCCATACCCGGTAACAGACCTTTTTGCAGGATATGACAATGATTAATTATTCTGAGGAAAGCATGAGCTCTTTCACCGGACTTAAGTACGCTTCTACTCGTAGTTAGTTTGATAAAGTAAAGTGGAACAGTATTTCAGGCTGACAACGCTTACTCGCCTGCATTCCGCACCTCATTTTGCTCACCACCAAGATGACCATTTTTCAATTTTCTTTAAAGATGAAGGAATCCGACATTTTCTTTCGTGTGCTGAATCCTCATGTTAAAAAACGCGGTAGTAGCCAATCGACAATCGACATTTGTAATGTTTAATACCACAAAAGGAACGAACACTTTACCTTGCAAGTTCTGAAGAAAGGATCATCAGATGTCGCCTCTAAGGTGTTGGATTACAAGCACAGGACGCCGACTAATTAGGATAGGTGCGGCATATGACCAATGACCAATGACCAATGACCACCAAAACCCCAGTACAATTCATCCCATGTTACAAATCACGCTTATTGTTGTATATCCTTGAAACAGGGTATAACCATCTTTTATGTGACATTTCATCACTGCACAGTGTTGTATAGAAAGTATTTCTAGCCATAAAAGCACACAATCTCACCCCGTCATCCTCACTTGACCCTCAAAATCCAGATACAAAATCTAGGCTGAGTACTTACATAAAAGAATACTTCAATCATTCGAGTAATGTCAAACGTCCCTGCATGATCTGTTGTACTTAACACAATTCAGTAGTAGCAGGACATACTCGTATGTTATAGAGAAAAGTTGAATCAATATTTTCTTGCCCCTCTAGTTGTTTCCATTCACATAAGCCAACCTCCAATGAACTGTAATAGATTTTATTGATGAAAACCTTTGCATGGCTAAGTAAACCATTATATCAGAAACTTTAAAGAAATCACGTTTCATACAATCGATTGGTTAACTGAATTTTCCCAGGACTTCTAGTAGGAGTACACTCCGGTACAGTAACGAAAGCATCTCAATATTAGGTTCAGCCAGTCCACACAAATTGACTGGAAAATCCGTCCAGTCCAAGTCCAGTTCATGATGTAAGGATGTAAGGACATAACGTCATTAGGATTCTTCAGTGAATGTATTCTTAAGAACTTTACTATGGCAACTACAATATTATTGCGATGAACCCAGAACTATTACTAGGACCTGCTCTGCGAAATGAATTACGAGTACATTTATACATTCGTGCACTGGACCTTTTGTGTGATGGATACACAGACATCTTTACAGCTTTCAACTGGACTACGAGTACTAAGAGTTCATTGTTTCAAGAAAAAAGAATTCTAGCAATTGCTGTTCAAAATAGAATGGCCCTTGTTACACTGTTTTGAGCGTACAAGTAGATAGGATGCTTTGGATAAAGAAACAAGAAATCAGGACAAGGAGATGTAAGATCTTCTCAGATATGTTGATTCAATTCAAGGACTTTTTTGCAAAAAATTTGCAAAAGCCTGAGGCATTCCTGGGCCCTTTTGTTCATTGTCGTTGTTTTCTTTGAGTTGATTGCTACCTTCAGGACGAAGACAGACAAAACCTGGAGTGCATCTTGAGATAGTAAAATTCATATTTGAATACCTTTTGTGGTTTGTGGGGATTAACAAAGTAGTTAAAGTTTATCTTCTAATGTAGAGAATGTAGAAAATGTAGAGTAGATTTAACGAATTGTAGAATTATGTCTGAAGGACCTTACGTATGAAATTTAAACTGGAATCCAAATAAATTAGATTAAGCTGCCGGTACATGTATACAGACGCACACAAATCAGAAAGTATTAGGATGATAGCTGCTCGTGGACCCCTTAGATTGACCAGTCTTTCCCATGGCAGAGTCGGACTGATGGAAAGGCAGTGGAAGGATGGTTTATTACAGGCATTTGGTAAGGGCATCAATCGCCAAATACAGTCTCAGCTTGAGCAACTTTGCAATAAAGATTTAGTTCCTGCGGCCATAATCTACCAAACGATCGGAGAATAGCACTAATTTGTCGTTGCGTCAGCTTAGTATGTATAACTCAGCACTACCGCCACTATTTTGCAATGTTAAGAAGAATGGATCTATCATATGTTTTAATGCTAATGCTCCTAACAATTTTTAGGGCAGCAGCAAGCGTGGCGTTAGAGGCAAAGATCTCCAGAACTTCAAACCATCATCCGACTTGAGTATCAATTTGTTACGGAAGGAAGGTACCTAATAATTGATCTAAACTTATCCAACAAGAACGCTTTGGAGATTACCAGCTGGGGGGTACATGGGAATATGGACCTACAGATCCGTAGCATAGTGTCGGTGGTTTTAAAAAGGGGGAATCGGAGAAAAACCGCCTGGAGACGTTTTAAGAAGCTCAGAATCAGGCTCTACGAGTAGGTAGAGGAAGCTATTTTATTCAGAACTCGAAGAATAGTTATGCCAAATGTTTTGACTGATGTGCGCTGCCAGGAAAAACTCTTGCAAATCGCTTGTTCATCGGTAGAATGCAGATCAACTCGTAGACCTCTCATAAATGAGGTTGTTGGCTTCACGAGAAGCAGGAAGCTGCTTTCACTCATCTAGGGCTAGAAGGCATCACCATTCGTTTCTTCATCGAAACTAAGTATTTCAGGTTTATCCTTTTTGGAACTAAACATGTTGCATCGAAAAGTTCCATTGCTTTCTGTAAGTGTAGGTTCCATGTATCTAAAGCACTGCTGTGTTCGGCAGATTCTGAAAGCCTATTTGCCTCGGTTGGTAGGGAGCCTTTCTCGGAGGTGCACTGTTGAGTCTCCTCTCCTTTGGTATGAATATATTACGAACTAAACCGTAAAAGGCACACTTCTTTTAAAAACAAGTAAATTTTCCTACAAATCGCATTGGAGATTCTTTGGCACGGACTTAACTCCGATCCGACCTCAGATGCAATGGCGTCAGAAGTCCAATTCCTTTTTTTTTTAAATTATAATTTGCGCCCGCTCAAGGGATTTGAGTACCCTTGAAATGCTCTCACCTAGCGCGGGCGAAGGAAAATTAGGGCAGAAAGAAGAAGAGGTACCGATGAACGTTGGTTTTAAATGTTTGAAGGTTATAATGGCTAGGAAATAAAGAGCTCGGCAGGGCTTAGGAACGAATCACGATATTTAAGAGTACGTTCGAAAGTGGGCTTAAGCGTGTACTGATGAGCGTTGATAGCGATACTGGTATTATGGGCGGAATGTTACTGGTGATTTCTATAGAGCACTGGTGCCGAAAATATCGATAAAACGAGATATTACGTCGGTGTTCGAGGGTGTTCATTTTCTGACTAATATTAGCATCACCTATCGCACGGTTTTGAATTGCTGCGAGAATACGAAGTTTATTCTTCCTGTACTCAAAATCTACTTCCGACGGAATATGAATCTAGAGAGGAATGAAATCGGCTTTATTCTGATGACTCTAGAACTGATTTAAAATATCGTGCGGGCGACTTTATGAAGAGCGACTATCTGATACAAGGTGGTGCAAAATTAATCATCCAATTTTGTTTTTGAATTACTTTTTTACTAAATAAAAAAAAAAATGATTTTGAGTAATGGAAATCCTTACTTGGACCTTTTCTATTTCTGTTAAGTGGAAAAGATGATATCCACCAAGTGGCTGCCGTCAGGGACACGTTTGTGCCCGTTTTATCGCACTTTCCATGACTTTCCGCAAGATTTTCGGTGATAACTGTTCGCATTCCTGTCGAAAATTCTCCTTAATCTTTGCGATTGTCTGAGGCTTGTAGGTATGAATCCGCTACTTCAAGTAGTCCGAAAGAAAAAAGTCTATGATGGTTAAATCAGGCGATTTTGCCGGGCATGCCAAATCGCCAAAACGGGAGATTACGCGACTAGGAAAGGCTTCATTCACAATATCCATTGTGGCTCGTGCTCTGTGTGCGGTTGCACCGTCTTATTGCAACTACATGTTCACCAAGGCTCGCTCATCCAATTCCGGCAGTAAGAAGTCATTTAACATGGCCCTGTAGCGTTCGCCAGTAACAGTGACCGTATTGCCGATGGCGTTCTCAAAAAAATACGGCCCAATCATGAACGCCGCACCACACAGTGGCTTTGAGTGGATGTAATGGCTCTTCATGCATCACACGCAGATTTTCGGTACCCCAGAAGCGAAGATTTTGCTTATTGATGCAGCCGCTTAAGTTGAAATGCGCCTCGTCGCTCATGATGATTTTCGACTCAAAATCGTGTTCTTCGTTGTTGAGATTGTAGGGTCCGTATAGTGATGTCCAATTGCGGCATCGGCAGCCATAGCCGCGATATTCTCGTCCGAACGACCGGCCACTCTGTTCGGGTCGAGTAGCTAATGGCCGGAAAGTTTTCCCAGTTGGCCCGACACGATTAGGAAATCGACGTCGAAATTCACGCTGCTGTAACACCATCGACCGATTATTGGTCAAAAACATCGACACAATTATTCCACTCTCTTGCGGAATACACCGCTCTATTGTTTGTCTGTTTGTATACTGCAGGTATCTAGTTCACAAATGTCAAATATGATTGACATACGACGCCATTTGCAAAAATTATACCATTTTCCGATAGGGTAATTAAATTTGTGTTTGGATCTCTACTCATTAGGCAAACGTGTATCTGTCAACCAAATGAAGATTGTCTGGCTACTAGAACACAATAGGTTCGCGGGAAATGAAGTCACCCTTTAAGTTGTTCGGTCAGGTTTAGAGGACGACTTCTCAGGACTTGAAGCCGCATTGGGTCTACTTGCGTTCTCAGGCTGCAAGTAGACTAATCGAATACTTCTGGATATATCTAGGAAGTCAACGGTCTCTCTGCTATCCCTCGACAGGAAAAGATGTGGGCATTTTACCTGCGTCTAAACGAGTCACTGCGCTGCTGCGCTTCTTCAGCCTGCCTGGATTCATGAGTTATAATGAGTCGCATACTTAGCAGTAGAGTTGTATTCGCACCTCAAGTGCAAATCAAGTTGCTGCCCCGTCAGTTGGAACAATGCTTTTTCTTTAGGCAAGGATATCTAAAAACTCTCTCGAGCTCCTGTCTACCAATGTTACGTTTAGTAAAGAGCTTGAAAGTCTAAATGCTTTAGTTACTTTATTCCCTACTGTGATTGCTTCTAATTCCAAATTCCAAATTCTGCATCATCTGGTGATTTGGAAATCTATCCCGGAGGGACAACGCAATAGAGAGAGACCACGCCATAAGTGGCGCGCACAAGTCGAAGAGAATCTTAACCGACTTGAAGACAGTAACTAGAGGCAGTTAGCTAAGAATTTGCTTAACTGGAGGGGCTTATTAGTTGCGGGCTAGGTTCACCTCGAACTGTAGCATTAAACTACCGAATTGTTGTTCACTAATCCACTAACCGAATACAAGCGAATTGTAGAGAGAAAATTGTTTGGTTCCTAGGTCACAGAATATCACTAGGGTTTAACGTGGGAACTTGCTAGGTTTGTTTAAGCGCACGGAGCTCCCACGCTCATAGTGGGATTGAAGTGCGTCAATGACCATCCTGATTTACAATCTCGATCTTTTGATCATCCTGCGGAAACCACATTCAGACCAGTATCAATTCGAAGTAGTCGTGTAGGCTAGACTTCCCTTTTTTGTTGAGGGTGAGGCCTACCTATAACCTCCAACAATCTTTGAGTACCCTGTAATATGGTATTTCCGACAACAGTCGGAAAACCATTCCTGTGACTTTAAGCTCAAACTTCAGCTATCACGACGCTCCCACAAGGGGACCTACTTCTTGAAGTTCCAGGAGGTCTTGATGGTATAGAACTAAGCTTCTGCTGGACTACCAGTAAGATCCCTGCGGATCTCATACATCTACTGACTGCTGAAACGCGTTGAAATATGTCGCTGTTCAAATCCTATGCATGAGTATGTATCAGTAATAACTCTGATGTTCTTTTGCAGGACCACCTTTGCTCTACCTCCGTTTATTATAAGCCTACATCATTGACAAGACGTTGCCTGTGTAATCCCAGGTCACAATGGGATCACGGAAAATAAACTAACTATATGGTGAACCGATAGGAACGATAGGAAAAAAAATTTAAATAAATGCAAATGGCCGCCTCGGCTTCAATGGCAGTACATCAAGCGGTCGGTACAATTTTTGATAACTCGTTCCAATATGTGCGGCGTTATTCCGGCAATAGCGTGCCGAATGTTGTCCTCGAGCTCAGCCAAAGTAGTTGGTTTGTTAGCATAGACTAAGGACTTGAAGTAGCCTCAGAGAAAATAAATGAGGGATGCCAAATCGTATTATCGTGACAGCTAATTAATGAACGCTCGCCGGGAGATGGACCAGTCGCCAAATTTCTCCTTTACAACTTCAAACGTTGCGGTGTTTGTACGGCATGTTGGAACCACAGCTCAGATATATCGATATTGTTGAGCTTTGACCACAGAAAGCCAGTTAAGATCGCTCTACTATATACCTGAGACCATTGACGATAACGGTGCCTTCTTTCTCATTTCGAAAGAAATAAGGTCCGATGATGACGCCATGCCATAAACCGCACCAAGCAATCAATCTTTGTGGATGCATTGATGCTTGACTGAACACTTGTGGATTATGTACGCTCCAATAATGGCAATTTTGCTTGTTGACATAGATAATTTTTTTCGCCAAAATCCGGATATCCGGCCAACATTACCAGCGCCCAATTAGCGAACTCACGGCGTTGTTTATGGTCGTCGAGCTTCAGTTCTTACGTCAGCACAATCTTATGCAGATGTAGGCCCAAATCTAACCGGAAAATAAGCCGGATTGACTTTCTGGCGATGGCCAGTTCAGCTGATCGGCGCCATATCGACATTTATGGGTCTTCTTCGATACTGGCTGCTACGGCGGCTATATTTTCTTCATTTCCCACTAATCTATGTCTGGTCCAAAAGAGTGTACTCACGCTCAAAATTTTCCACGGTGCGACGAATTGCCTGCACACTGAAACCATGATGACGACCGACTGAGCCGGAATTTGATGAAATGGCAAACTTTACTGAATATTTTGACAGGTGGATGTCATTGGTAACTTTGACAGCTGCTGAAACATAACAATTGGAAAAACTGTCATTGCTATATGGGCATCTTTTAGCAAGCAAAGGCTGGGAGGAGAGTTTGTTAGGATCTAACCTAAGGTAGAGCTGCATGCATTCTCGGTTAGGACTTCCGTTGATACTTGGGTTTGATGTAGATTGTGTTATTCTACAGAATGCCGGCAAAACCCCGACGTCTCTAAGAGCACTTTCTTGGTATCCTTCAGGAGAGAGGCTGATACTCGTAACTGACTAAGCATGTAAGTGTGGTTGGCATATGTAATACAAGATTCAATGGCGAGAAATTCCAGTAAATTCCATTTAAGGAGTACAGGAGATTAGTTCTTCATCTGACCTCTTTATTCCGACAGCATAACGAACTCGTTTGATGTTGAACTATAGTCCAGTTTGGGTTCTGTAAGTAAAGCAATAGGACATACTGTTTTGCCTATATTTCATCTGTATACATATACAGATGTGGATCTATGTAGGAGCGTGATTATACCGACCTTTGCAAATGACTTTCACACGTTCATGTTAGACTGTTAGACTGTGGCATAGTCATAATGAAAATTCTCCCATTTGAAATTGTACCTGCCCCAAATTGGGAACCTATAAAAGCAAAGGGGTATAGCATTTGGAACCTGGCCTTAAACTTCCTTCAAAAGCCTGCTTATCGAAAATTCACCTGATGATGGTTTGATTTCTAAATGTACCAAAAAAGCACGTGCCACTAGTTAAGCTAGACAGGGCAATATCACGATCTTTTAGCCATATTGAGATGCACTCGAATAAGACGGTCATCCTCCAGTATCGATAGCAGTGCTTACAGGTTCGCCTGCAAAGGCATGCTTTAAGTATCCGGCACCAATCATTTGTAAGCTTTTAATTCAAGTGTTTGCGTTCCGACAAATTTGTAAGCAATTCACGAATGAGAAAGCATCCAACTGCTGAATGCTTTTTTCAAAAAATAATTTTATTTACAGAACTGATGGCTTGAACATGGTGATATGCACAATGAGGAACGCAATTTCCGGCCTTATCCGGTCACATACAGAGTCATAAACTTAGGAAATTTTCTTCAATTCTTTTTATCTTGATATCCATTTTAGTTTTTCCTATTTCCATTGCATCCGCCAGCATGACTTCCATGAACTTGAAGACTTTGCAGGAAGCCAACTATATGTTTGACATTCACAGCTCGTATCCCTAACCTGCATTTATATTCGTTAACACTCAATTCACAGCGCTTGATTGAATGTAAAATCTATGCACAGAACTGTGAACTACTATACGTACACGTGTAACATTTTTTTTATTTGCACTCTTGAGAACCATTCCCGTAAACGCTTTTCTGTGAAGAATCCTTCAGAATATCGTATACCGTCCACCCTCGCAACTATTAAATCCTTCTCCAAACATTATCACATGGAGATGTCCTGATATTCAGTGACAAATGCACTCATATCGTTTAGCCGCTTAACAAATCGAAAATTTGCTGGAAATCTTTTTCTGCATCCTACTCGTAAATCCCTAATCAGGTACATTTGTCACATTTTCGAATGGACTAGCTTGAAGTGGGAGGTCATCGTTCCTCCTGTTGATTATTTGCTGATGATAATAGCCAGGAGTGAAGGTAGCCTACAACATATTCGAATTGGCCGATAACATGCATAGTCAGCTCGACATAAGAGAACGCATGAGGTGTTACGTTTTTTGAATAAATATCTAAAGCAAGAATTTTCACGTTTTGCGCCACAGGATATAAAGTCATTTATCTACGTAAAAAGCACGTTACCAATTTCCCACAATCGACTTGACGACAATGTCGAATTCTTCGGAAAGTAAGTGGGAAAACATTGGTCGCACGTACTAGCTTTTGAAAACTGAAATGTAGACTTGAAGAAAACTATGCATTCCTCTGAGTGGAAATCGAAGACTAAGGACTGAAACGAATAAAATTTGGAAACTTCAAAGTAAAAATTTGCTTTAAAACTCTGTTTTTATTGAATTCATTCAAAATTACAAAAAATAAAAAAAATTATTTGGGCTCCCATTCTTTCCTCAACTTCTTTCGAATGTCCTTCATAAGGTTGGTGACAGTTGCATCCGTGATCTTTTTGGACGCTCTTTTCCATTTAGCACTAAAATCTTTTACGTCCTTTGCACACTGCTCACTTTTCCTCAATTTAGCTTTGACCAAAGCCCAATACCTTTCAATGGGACGGCACTGTGGAACATTGGGTGGATTCATGTCTTTTGGGACAAAGTCGACATTTTTAGCAACAAGAAAGCTCAACGTCGCATGAGCATAGTGAGCTGAAGCTAAATCTGGCCAAAATAATGTTGCACCCTCGTGTTTGTTTAAGAAAGGAAACAATCGTTCTTTTAGGCACTCGTTAATGTACACTTCTCCGTTAATTGTTCCCGTTGTAATAAACGACGAGCTTCTGTGTCCACATTGGCGAATGGCCTGCTAAACGAGATATTTTGACCCGAATTTTTCCATCCCAATCGATGTTGTTGATTGCGGAAGAATCTCAGCTTCAAACGAGTTGTAAAACTGAGCACCTGGAAGAGTAGTAAAGTCGGCTTTGACATAAGTTTCGTCATCCAAAAACAAGCACGCTTTCTTGTTGCCGATCAACTCGTATAGCTCGTGTTTTTATGACTTTTGTTTGCTTTTCAGTAACTTTTGGTATTTTTTGTTTTTTTCGTGTTTTTAGACCGTTACGGTTTTTAGATCTTTGTACCATTGTTTGGTTGATATTACATTTCCGAGCAACATCTCTGGATGACATGGTTTTGTATCACATGCTCCACTTTTCTGTTTTCGCTTAAGTGTCCACGTCTCCAAATATCGTTTAATAACAGAATCTACTGTACTGCCTGCTATGTTTAAATTTTTTGCGATGAAATGGTTTGGACGCGAAGTATTTTCGAGCCATTTGTCGATGATATTTTTACGGCGTTCCTCTTGACTCATATTTTATAAATATTTTAAACCGCACCGAACTAAAATCAATAACAAACTGAAACTAGAGAATATACAGCCTAATTTGGGTACAAAATGGGATTGCAATTTTTACGCTTTGGAAGTATAGCCCGTGTTAAAATTTACAGATTTTATTCGTTTCAGTCCTTATATTGGATTAGGCCATAGATACTCGTATCTATTTGCCGTACATACTCGTATTCTAGCCATCCCAGTTGACTGAAATACACTAGGAATACTTCCAGATAACCTCGACTATGTTGGGAACATAATCTTGGTTTGACAAGGAATTTCCCTCCTAGATATTTCTGAGAGGATGATGCCTTCATGTACGATTGGTGTTGGATATCGAACAGAATTATGTAAAAGTAAAACAAACAGGATTTCAAAAATTGTGTTATAATTATACGTGTTTTATGTTATAAGATACAAATATGGTATACTTCCGTTCGGCTTGCTTTGTGACCAAAATCCAAGTGAACGAGGCAATCTTAGATGGGACATCAGGAACCAGTGAGTGACTACACACACAAACGAAAATTTGCACCCACACGATGCAGCAAGTGTGCTGACCAGTGGTCAAACAAGTTTCTGTCTCAAAATAATAGTGTGTGTGTTTGTGTAGAAAACCATACCATGGTTAATGCTGGTGGACTGTTGTTGTACTGCAACTGTACAAAGATGGTACGATTCTGGTGTGATTATGATGTGCAACATCTTGAGAGGAACGATACAGTGACTAACAAGAATTTTCCTGGATTTGAATTTGAATCTTAAACATCCCGCCCTCCCTGGAACAGTTTTCAGGATATTGGTAGAACTGCGATTTTGACTATACGGGCGAATGAATGTTCCCTTTGATGGTCTGATTTTGGCCACTCGAACACGACTGTCTGTGCCTGGGAACAGGGCTTCGATTTTTCCGAGAAGCTATTTAGTAGGTGGAAGATTAGGCTCCTTGATGACAACTAGATCTCCGTCCTTAACATCCAGTTTGGTTTCCTGCCATTTAGGACGCTCTTGAAGTGTAATGATATATTCGGTATGCCACCTTTTCCAGAATCCTTTCACCATGTTTTGGACGCAGTTCAAATGTGTCAATCGATTTTTGGGTATTTCAAGAAGGCTTGGTTCTGGAACTGTGGTTAACGGCTCGCCTACAAGAAAATGAGACGGTTTAAGTGGGTTTAAATCTTCATCTCACATAGAACATAAAGGAGGAGAATTCAACATTGCTTCGATTTGAGTTAAGACAGTATATAACTCTTCAAATGTTAACACAGATTTCCTAATGACACGACGTAAATGAAGCTTAACGGAGCGTACCCCAGCCTCCCATAACCCACCAAAATGAGGAGCAGATGGGGGATTAAAATGCCAACTGATTCTATCCTTTCCGAGAGCTGCTGCTATATCCTCATTGTGAGTTTGGGACCTAACCGCCTTTTGCAGCTCGTCCAAACAACGACGAGCAACTTGAAAATTACTTCCGTTATCGGTGTATATATTGGTGCACCTTCCACGACGGGACACAAATCTTCGGAACGCCGCAATGAATGCGTCTGTTATAAGATGATTTACAGTTTCGAGGTGTATAGCTTTCGAACTCATGCATACAAATAAAGCAATGTAAGCTTTTGAAAACTTATTGTTTCGACCTTGAGAGAGCCGTATAGTTATTGGTCCTGCATAGTCGCATCCTGTATGGATGAACGGTCGACTTGGTTGAAGCCTTTGGGATGGTAAGTTGCCCGTCTGCATGAAACACGTTTTACAACTATGGACAATCTTTCGAATCAGATTCCTGCTTCCCAATATCCAGTACTGCTGCCGAAGGATGACGAAGGTTTCTGTGGAGATGGTTGACATGAATATCTGTGACTATAAGAAAAGAAGCATGGTTATTTTTAGGAAGAATAATTGGGTGCTTGATATTGTAGGGTACAAAAGAATGCTTGATTCTGCATCCAACACGAAGAACTCCATTCTGGTCAATGAATGGTGAGTACTTAAGAAGTTTCGAGTTGTAGTGCAAGGGTCTGCTATTGCTCAATTGATGAATGTCGTCCTTTAATGCATCGCTTTGAACTTGTCTTATTATGGTACTTATTCTCCAAGTGCATTTGTTAAGTTTTGTAGAACGGCAATTTGAAATAAATCGAAGGACATAAGCAACAATTTTTTTAAGTCTATACCAGGAAGAAATATTATTAATAAGTTTCTGTATGACATTAAGTTTCGTTGTCGCTGCGAATAACAAATGTTTAGACGGCTGCTTTTCCTCAAGTGCAACAGATTCGCAAATATCCTATTGAATAACGAAAACAGAGTCAGGCCAATTTTCTTCAGGTGTCGAAAGCCAAGGGGGACCTGTCCACCATAAATGATGCTGTATAAGTTGTGATGGAAGTACTCCACGAGAGCCGCAGTCAGCTAGATTCGATTCCGAGGCAATATGGTGCCAAAACTTTCTAGGAATAGCATCGAGTATAGCGGCTGTCCTATTGGTTACAAATGTGTTCCAACGACGAGGTGGCGAAGACAACCAGTGAATAATAATCTCTGAGTCGCACCACGCCTGTTTAGTTTTGAAGCGAGCGTACACCACAGCTGCATAAGCGACAGAGGAAGCATCACAAAACCCATGAATCTCAAATCCCTCAGAGTTAATTGATGATATATGCATGGGTATCCGAATCCATTCAAAGTGATGCAGTTCTTGTTTATATTTTGCTCATTTTTTAGCAATGCTGGAAGGCAGCTCATCATCCCAGCCTAATCCTAGCTCTGACGACCGAAGCTCCTGAAATAGAATTTTAAACAAAACAACGGATGGAGACAAAAATCCCAATGGATCGAAAATACGGGATATCTCAGATAATAAACTCCTTGTCGTTGGTACAGAAGATTGAATTAATTTTCCGAGTTGAAAAGAAATCGATCGTAGGGTTCCAGAACATTCCGAGAACTTTTATGGTTTGTGATTGTTCTGGATCAATCCAAGAGAACTCACATTCTTCCTTTGGAAGGCGAGATAATAAAACCCAACAATTCGATGTCCATTTGTGGAGCTGGAATTTAGCTTTTGATAATAGCTCAACGAGTTCACGCTGTAATTTAATTAAGTCCTCTACTGTATCAGCATCAGTCATAATGTCGTCAACATAAACATCATTAAGTAGAATGCGAGAAGAAATTGGATATTGGACCTGGTACTCTTCTGCGAGTTGCTTCAAAACCCTTACCGATAAAATAGGAGCAGATGCAGTACCATACGTTACCGTGGGCAGCTAATAATGCTGAATCTCATCAAAAGAGTTTTTTCGCCAAACGATTCTTTAATAATTGATATCCTTGTCATCAATCCAAATTTGACAGAACATCTTTACGATATCTGCTGTGAAAACAAACCGATAACGACGGAAACGTAGACAAACACCTAATAAATCGCGTTAAATGGGTGGACCGACTAATAATTGGCTATTTAAAGACTGACCAACTGAATCCTTTGCTGATCCATCACATACAACTCTCAATTTGGTCGATGAGCTATCGGGTTTGAAGACGGCATGGTGTGGTAAATAAAACTGCTTCCCGGGTGGGGTTTCAATATTCTGCAATGAGATACGCCTCATGTGACCCAATGAAAGATATTCCTGCATAAATGTAGGAATGTAGTATGACCTATACAAGTCGGGATTCGTTCGGAATCTACGTTCCATTGCATGCAAACGAGAAACTGCAGATTGAAGGTAACCGAACTATGTACCTTCCATTTAATGACCGAGAAAATGTTTTTTGAAAGTGAAGTTCTGTTGGATCCATGTATTGATTTTTCGACGGGCCAATTCCCTCAAGTTCCCAAAATTTTTGTAACAATACAACAATATCTAAAGTGGACTTGCAGTCCGAAGAAAGAGGCACTGATCCTGATAGATTTTGGTCGAATATTTCTCCAGTGATAACCTATCCAAATGTTGTACTTTGAGCTATGGGTGTACCTATTGGACCATTAATTTGCTCTCCTTTCAAAATACTCCACAATTTATCAGCACCTAATACGAGTAAGTCAATAGGACTAGGCACACTTAAATTGGGATCTGCCAACTTTAATGTTGAGAACTGTGACCAAGTACAAATATCAACCAGTTGAGAAGGAAGGTTCGAAGTCAATTTATTAATGATGAATGCATCGATAGTTAGGCTATCTGAAGTATATCGCGAGTAGATTTGTAACGAAATGCATCCCTTGGTGTAGCCAGCGTCTGTTGTTGACAGATCGAGAATAGGAATGCGAGCATGTTTCCGACGAAGACCTAATTTTTGAGCAAATGATTCAACGATGAATGATGCCTGTAAGCCGGAGTCCAACAAAACCCTACAATTCACGAAATTCCTTGGGTTGTCTTGAACTTTTGCCAAAATAGTTGGAAGGATAGTTTCTTTTCGATGACAGGGTTCAAGCGAGATATTGTTAATAATGGAGTGGTTTTGATTGTTTGGGGTATAGTTATGCACGGTAGCGATAGATTGTGGTTCACTAGAATGATCAGATACAAGTGTTTTCTCAGACTCTAATGGGTGTACCAATGAATGATGATACGATTTGCACACTTTGCAACGAAAGGTTGACCGGCATTTGTTTACAGCATACCCTACGCGAAGACAATTAAAACCCAGTGCATTACTTTTCACGATATTTCGACGCGCATGGATGTCTAAGCCAACGAACTGAGAGCACTGTGGTAATATATGATCTCCTTTACTTTTTGGACATTGTGTTTTGGTTGAAGATGATTCTGCAAGATGTGATTTGATTTAAGGCTTGTTCCGCGAAGTCACCGGACGAATTAGCGATTGACATGACTCTAGGGCATCACACCTCGATTGTAAAAAAGGTGAGAAAGTCTGAAACACTGCAGTCGTCACGCGTACCGATATGCTCAGCCGATGCTTGCTTCATATGGCCATCTACTTTGTTGAGCAATAGGTATATTAACCACGGATCCCGACCCGAATGATCAACCGCGTTAAGTCCCCGTATGACTTCGTCCGCATCATCAGTCAATTTACGAAGCCCTTACGGATTACTTGTCTGAATCGACGGCAATGACAAAAAGGATTGTATATACTTCCATGCTTCGATATAATTTGTGTCTGTAGTCGGAATGTGTTTTATTAAGTTAGCTGCTTCATCCCGCAAAAACGATTTCAGGTAATGAAACTTTTGTGTCGTCGAGAGATTACTTCTATTGTCAAGAGAACCCGTAAATAAGTCGCAGAAGGACGGCCAATCTTTGTAACTTCCCGAAAAGGGTGACACAGTAATTTTCGGAAGATTTATTAAAGTCGCATTTGACGCGGAAGTGTTCAGCGTTTCTAAGAAGGCAGCTTGCTGATCTGCCAGACGATCAATCATAGATTTATTTGGATCATTAACTACCGATTGTCTTTCACGAATAGCTTTCATAAGACTCGAATACGCTTTAAAATACCGATTTTCGTAATCACTAAACTCATTTTCAAGTTCATTAACTTCTTCTGCAGTTATTTCCCGAAGTAGTTCATGGTGCAACATGGAAAAGTCTGTCCATGATTCATTTAATCTTTGTACACGAATTTCAAGCATTTCTATCGGAGTTTCTGAATTTATTGTTTCTATGAAGGTTGCTGCGCGAGCTAGCCGACCTTTTGCATTTTCACATTTCAGTTTAAGGGAACTCATTGTTAAGAATCGATCCACTGGTTGTTGATTAAATTCGAAAGGATTCTATTCAATTTAATGGAACCCCTAGCGAAGTGAAATGGACGAGTAAATTAGGATAATTACTAACACTGCACTGCAGACTTTGTCTATTTCAGATTAAAATGTTCTTAACAAAAAAAAAAGGTTCAAAATGTAATTCGGACTCTGTTGGAGCCCATCTACATACTCGGAAAAGTCTCCAACTCTCCACGTAATTTCCCCAATTGTTACAAATGTCAAAATGTAAACTAATGTGTTAAAGTCAAGAAAAATAAAATGAACATTCTTTTGTTAACCTTTGAAGAAAGTGTGTGTGCTTTAATTAAAATTTATAATTCAGAGTTAACATTGGTCCATCGAGCCTTTTAGACTTTTACAATTTATTAATTAATCAATTAAAGAAGAGACAGTGAGTTTTTTTTTTCATATTAAGTGCCAAACGGTTTCCCGCGCCGGTTAATATAAATGAAATTATTTCACAAATAAGAAATTGAGTGACAATATCCTAAAAAGTTATTTAATTTTTGAAAATATTTAATTAAAATTCGTTCGAAAAAAAAAAAATATATATATAAAGCAATCATCCACCGTTGAACATCATCGTCCAGCATTACCGCAAAACCGGTATCAACGGCCCCGTTGGGAGTACGTTGCTGTAAAAACTACGGCTGCTTCATCAACGGTGCACCTGAAGGATACCGCTTTTAACGGCTAACTGCTCCTGTACCACTTTGCCAACGGTGCATCACCGTCATACCGCTTCACCGGAATTCTGTGATTTTTTTTTTTCTTTTTTATCTGACTCCTAATTTTTCTTTGCCTCGCTGGGAGTATCTGTAAGTACAGTCACAATTAATACATTTTTTTTTTAATTTAAAAAAAAAAAAAATTTTTGTTCTTACGTCTGCGAGTTATTGCACATCATGGGTTCGTTTGAGAAGCTGCAGAAGAACATTCTTGCACAGATCACAAGAGATCACAGCAACTTTTGTAAGCGGTCGGAGCATCAGAGGACAAAAAATTATTTGTCAGGACGGATCACAATTCTTGAAAGCAATTACAAGGCAAGTTCCGGATACAACGCTGAAGGAATTATTTCAACAGAGACCGTCAAGGTAGAAGAACTGGAAGCCATCTATGAAAAAATAAAAGAGATTTATCTGGAATACAGAGCTGAACTTTTAGATGCAATGGACAAACTAACCGCAACAACGGGAGTACCGGTAAGTTCTGTGCAAAATATATCTCAATCAGGAAAACAAGAACTCAGGTTGCCGAAAATTAATATACCAGTTTTTTCCGGGAACTACCAAAGCTGGAGGACATTCCATGACCTTTTCGTCTCCTTGATTCACAAAAACAAATCCTTATCAGAAATTGAGAAGCTTCATTATCTGAAGTCGAGTTTGACAGACGAAGCAGAACGGCTACTTCACCATCTCAACATTGATAAGGGAAACTACGAAAAGGCATGGGAAATTCTCACATCCCGGTACGACCATAAGCGAATACTAGTTAACACCCAATTTAAGCTCTTTTTCGGTCAGTCAGCTCTTCAACAAGAAGACTCAACGGGACTTAAGAAACTCCTTGATGTGTCCACTGAATGCCGTCATTCCTTACAGAATTTGGAACTGCCAGTGCAGTATTGGGATTCAATCCTGATTTACTGTATGTTGCAGAAGGCTCCATCATCCACACAACAACTCTGGGAGGAAAAATTAGGCAATAGGAAAGATTTACCTTCGTTCAAAGAGTTCTCTGAGTTCCTAGAATCTAGATTTAGGACACTAGAAGTAGTTGATCAACAAGAACCTCAGGGAAGCGTTTCCTATGACAAAAAAATAACAAAACGATCTTCAGGAATAAATAAAACAAATTCGTTTCATCTAAAATATATGAAAAATGAACCATTCGCGTGCAAAATCTGCAGCAAGGGTCCTCATAGTCTACGCAAGTGCAGTAAGTTTCTAAAAATGGATGTAGGTACGCGAATAGTAATTGTAGGCAAGGTAGGAGTATGTCTTAACTGTTTAGCTTACAGCCACCCTACACATCAGTGCCCTAGCAGAGTGCGGTGTCACTTCTGTCAGCTACCACATCACTCACTTCTGCATTCGAATCAATTAACTAATCTGCCACACACAAATCAGAACCCCTATCAAACACACACACCTTTCACTCCACACTATTCTAATCAACACACACACAATAGCATACAGTCCACTCACCCTCCATATAAATCAACCACCCCACACTCTAACAATAACATCAGACACATACAATCATCTCCATCTACAAGTAACCTAACAAATTCTTTTCAAATATCTACTGATGCTCCAGTTTTTCATCCCAGCTCACTCGGGGGGGAAAACCAAAGTAAACCAAATGCGTTAGTTAACAATTTTCATGCAACTCACCATAATACACAGGTTCTTTTAGCTACAGCAATAGTTAAGATTAGGACAGCATCGGGACGATCCTGCGAATTCCGAGCATTAATAGATCCTGGTTCCGAGGCATCGTTTATCACCGAATCTGCCGCACAGCTGCTCCATTCGAAATACCACCGCACGTTTGTTGAAGTGTCAGGGCTAGGTAAAATTAAAAATGGAACTTGTCACAATTATGTAAACATTACAATCGGTTCATTATACTCAACATTTGAAACGGACACTCGTGCATTCGTTCTTAAATCATTAACAGGTATTATTCCGGCCAACGACTTGGCACTCAACAAGTGGAACCACATTAAGGACTTACTCTTGGCAGACCCGGAGTTCCACAAACCATCAAGAGTCGATTTACTTTTAGGCAGCGATGTATTCGCTGATCTCGTAATGCCGGAGATACGTCGAGGAGATAGTGCAACGTTACCAATTGCACAAAAGACCCAGCTCGGCTGGATATTACTAGGTAGAGTCCCTTCAAATACAACAGGAAGTGTTAGGAGCTTTGTTTCGAAACTCGACCTCGACAATCAGCTCAAACGATTCTGGGAAATCGAAGAAACTCCATTTCATACACTCCAAACAGATGAAGAAGAAGCCTGCGAACAACAGTTCAGCAGAAAAACCAAACGCATGCGGGACGGACGCTACGAAGTAGCACTCCCGTTTAAGGAAGGTAGTTGCCCTGGGCTAGGATCCTCGAAAGGAGGCGCCTTGCGGAGGTTTTTGCAACTGGAGAGACGACTTCAACACAACCCCAAACTACAAGCCGAATATGTAAAATGCGTCAAAGAGTACTCACTGCTCGATCACATGGAGGAAGTCGATGTTTTCTCGGACGAAGTCTTGAAGACATCATTTCACTACTTTGTTCCCCATCATGCGGTCTTCAAGGAGTCCAGTTCGACTACCAAGCTTAGAGTAGTCTTTGATGCAGCGGCAAAAACTTCGGATGGAACATCCTTGAATGAACATCTGCTAACAGGACCTAAAATACAAAACAACATAGTAGACATTATTCTGAGATGGAGAACACACAAATTTACCTTTGTCGCTGATATAGAAAAAATGTACAGACAGATCCGCATGAATCACAGAGACTCTTACTACCAGCTTATATATTGGCGCGACAGGAAGGAGGACCAACTTAAGGTATTTCGGCTCAAAACAGTCACATTTGGCACAAGTTCAGCACCGTACCTTGCCATAAGGACATTAAATAAGTTGGCTGAAGATGAACATCACAAGTATCCCCTAGCTTCCAAGATGATTCGAGACGACATGTACGTCGACGACCTAATATCGGGAGCAGATTCGGTTGAGGCAGCTTTACTGAAAAGAGATGAGGTAAGAAATCTTTTATTGTCAGCAGGTTTTCACTTACGAAAATGGATAAGCAACTCGGAGCAAGTTCTAGACCGAATACCACAAAACCAGCGGGAAGTTGATTTCGAATTGCCCTTTGGATCATCCGAACATATCAAGGCCTTAGGTATGAAATGGTACCCGTTGAAGGATTCGTTTTCATTTCAAAATGTTCAGCTCGATGAGTCGACAATCACAAAAAGAACAGTTTTATCGACAACTGCTAAACTGTTCGATCCCTTAGGTTGGATTGCCCCTTGCATCGTCAAAGCGAAGATTATGATGCAACATTTATGGAAGCTTGGCATCAACTGGGACAGTCCAATACCACTGGAGCACAAGAAGGTCTGGGACATCTTTCGCCATGAGCTTCCCCTCATCGAACGCATCAAAATTCCACGGTGGATCTGCACACACAACACGCAAAAGGATCTGGAAATACATGGCTTTAGCGACGCGTCTCAAAGAGCATACGGAGCGGTTTTATACTTACGGGTGTTAGATGGCCAAGGCAACACTCACATGCACCTATTGATTTCCAAGACCAAAGTGGCCCCTTTGAAAACAATATCTCTGCCACGACTCGAGTTATGTGGAGCAGTCCTTTTAGCTAAACTGATCGACTATACATGCAAGGCACTCAGCTTCAACGACGTCAAACGAGTAGCATGGACCGACTCGACGATCACATTAGCCTGGATTTCTGCACCCCCATCAAAATGGACAACTTTTGTCTGCAACCGTGTTGCCGAGATTCAGAGGTTGACTCACCGTAGTATTTGGAAACACATTCCAACCCAATTCAACCCAGCTGATCTCGCTTCACGGGGCTTGATGCCGTCAGCGCTGGAAGCAAATAAGCTTTGGTGGAATGGACCAGAGTTTCTACGAAGTGGATGGGACTATACCCGCCCACTTCAACCATTACAGCTCACGACGGATGAGGAAGAAAAGTCCATTAGAACACACTGTTCCCAAGTACAAGAAAATCGTTTAAGCACTCTTATTCATTCCATCTCTAAATTAGGGAAAATATTAAAAATCATAGCATTTTGTTTAAGATATGTATCAAATTCGAAAAAATTACCTGTTTACAGAAACTTTTCAACACTTTCTCCGGAAGAATTGGATACAGCCATGTCCTTAGCGATAAGGATATCCCAACACGAGACGTTCTCTGAAGAATTCACAGCAATTAAGACCAGAGCAACGCCAAAAACATTGAAATCCTTAAACCCATTTATAGATTCTGAAGGCCTGCTAAGGGTTGGAGGCAGGTTGCAAAATTCCACGCTCACATTCGGACAGCAGCATCCAATTATCCTCCACAGCAACCATCATCTAACCAACCTCTTGATATGTGACGCTCATGTGAAGACGCTACATGGAGGAATCCAGCAAACCATATCTCAATTGCGTAACAAATACTGGATTCTAAAATTCAAAAGTAGTGTTAAGAAGCACATTCATTCCTGCACGATATGTTATTGATTCAGAGCTAAACCATTCCAACAGAGAATGGGTAATCTGCCAGCAGCAAGAGTCCGCATTGCGCCAGCATTTACAAACACGGGAGTCGATTATGCTGGCCCCATCGATGTAAAGGCGTGGAAGGGCCGATGTTCCAAAACATTCAAGGCGTACTTTGCTGTCTTCATATGTTTGGCCACGAAGGCGATACATATCGAGTTGGTAAGCGATATGACTACCCAAGCCTTCATTGCAGCATTAAGGAGGTTTACAGCACGAAGAGGCCTGTGCTCACAAATGTTTAGCGACTGTGGTACCAATTTTGTGGGAGCCAACAAAGAACTACAGAAACTCTTACGAGAAGCAGCGATAGATTGGAAGGAGATCGTAGAAAAATTAGCGAATGATGGCACAGAATGGAAATTTATTCCACCTGCATCCCCTCACTTCGGTGGATTATGGGAAGCAGGAGTTAAGTCCATCAAGTACCACCTCAAACGCATCATTGGACAAGAGGTCTTCACATTTGAAGAGCTCGCCACGCTTCTCTGTCAGATAGAAGCGTGCCTGAATTCCCGACCTCTCTGCCCCATGACAACAGATCCGGACGACTTCATCGCACTGACACCTGCGCACTTTCTTGTTGGACAACCACTAACAAGCATACCACAGCCGAATATCAGCGACATCAAAACTAATCACTTGGATAGATGGCAACGGATCCAACGACTATATCAAGTATTCTGGAAGCAGTGGAGTTCCGAATACTTATCGCGCCTACAAAACCGACCAAAATGGCATAAAATCGAGCCACAGCCTCAAATAGGAGACTTAGTACTGGTCAAGGATGAACGCCTTCCACCACTTAAGTGGATATTAGCGCGCGTTATCGATAAACATCCAGGACCAGACGAACTCACTCGCGTAGTTACATTGAAGACACAGCACTCAGAATTCAAACGACCAATATCCAAATTATGCCCCCTGCCCTCTAACACAACACATTCAGAAGACACAATAATTTAAATAAAAATCAAATAATTCAAATTCACATTACAAATTCATAACATTCACACTATCATCCATAACTTACAGATAGAACACACATAATTTTTATTATTTTTACAAATCTTTATAAATACATACATTTCCCAAAGAAAAAATTAATTTACAACAAGGTCACAGCTGACAATAGTTGCTGACCTACATATTGCTTGTCAACATAATGCTAAGCAACATATGTACTTTGAATCAACATACTGCTTCAACATGCTCAAGCAACATACTTCCAGTGTATGTTGACATCGCACACATGCTGTATACAGACGTCACACAACTCATTCATACCGCCGCGAATCGGTAATTTACACACTCACTCACACACACATACGTTTCGTAACTACATGCACTTTCTTTTTCTCACATTAATAAAAAAAAAATATTTTGAATTTATTCAACAACTATTAATACAATTAATGAAATAATATTAATAGAATTTAAGTCTACTCACCAGGTACTCATTTGGTCCACCGCTGGGCATCTTTATTCACTTTTTTACTTCTTTTTTTTCACAAAAGAACACAACAAAACTTACGGAGCAAAAGTACCAACTTTGCGATCATGGGTACATGAATGGAGATCAAACTTTTTTTACCACTGACACTCAAACGTTTGAAATAATTTTTATATTTTTGCTAAATTTGTATTGTTATTAACGTAAAATTCAATAAATTGATCATTTTTATGCCGGGGGAGAATGTTGGAGCCCATCTACATACTCGGAAAAGTCTCCAACTCTCCACGTAATTTCCCCAATTGTTACAAATGTCAAAATGTAAACTAATGTGTTAAAGTCAAGAAAAATAAAATGAACATTCTTTTGTTAACCTTTGAAGAAAGTGTGTGTGCTTTAATTAAAATTTATAATTCAGAGTTAACAGACTCCAAGGACCAAAACATATGTTGGATATCGAACAAAATTACGAGTATATAAAAAAAAGTAAAACAAACGAGATTTCAGAAATTATGTTATAATTATACGTGTTTTTTAAGATACAAATATGGTATACTTCCGTTCTGCTGGCTTTGCGACCAAAATCCAAGTGAACGAGGCAATCTTAGATGGGACATCAGGAACCAGTGAGTGACCACACACACAAACGAAAATTTGCACCCACACGATGCAGCAAGTGTGCTGACCAGTGGTCAAACAAGTGTCTGCCTCAAAATAATAGCGTCCGTTTTCCTGGATTTAAATTTGAATTTTAAACAATTGGTAATGGTATTTTCTCAGATAACCTTAGTTCAAGCCTCTCCTTCCGCCTTCTAAATTACTGTAGTGTGTTCCAGGTAGAAATTTTGGCGATTAGTAAAGCCCTGTTCTGACTGAAAAAAAACGTGATACCTGCGAAGGATATCCTCATCTTTTTGAATAATCAAACAGCCAGCAAATCCATAGGCTCATTCTCATAAAATCCCAAAACCGCCCTTGATTGGCGATCATCTATCTGGGAGATGACAGAGCCTTTCAACATTCATCCATGTTGGGTGTCGGAGTACATAGACATTGTAGGGCCGACGAACTTGCCAAATTTGGAACCACTCTATCTACTCGTATTCTACCGGAAAAGGGTAGCATCGGTATATCAATCGCTACGTGTAAACTAATATTAAAGCTGGATGCTAATAAGAAAACAGACCTTAGATGGACTGTTGGACCAACATGTCTGGCCAAAGCTGGATCCTTCAAAAGCTGATCTTTCAAAATAAAAAACATCTCAACGACATCATAGGTGTCTTGACTGGACACTGCCTTATAGGCAAGCCTGCAAGAAGGCTCGGTGTTTTTTGCAAACAAGGAGGGGGAGGAGACAATTATGCACCCACTCTTCCAAAGAAGAAAACTCCGCTTGGGAGCAATGATATAATCGATCTAAACCACATAGACGTTAGCAGTCTCCAACGCTTCGTAACAAGCTGAAATTGGTTCCAAGAGTAGGAGGATCACAGATCCAAGTGGCATCCCAATGGACCAATAGGCGTAAGTATGTTGCGATTTTATTTTGCCGCGGTTGTTGCAATTTTTTTATAATGACTAGGTATATTCAGTAGCCGGTCTGCCGGCACAATAATAGCAACCACACAGGTGGTGGTTATTTCGGTAATGGCGGACTGCAACGCCAACAACGAAAAAAACCAAAAAAAGGGAAATTTGCAATAGGCAGCAGGTTGAGTGCTGCCACTTTCGGCTGCTCAGCTGGGGGTGGGTTTATGGTTAAAAAAACGGAAATAAAAATATACGAAAGTCGCAGATCTAAAAAAAAAATTAAAATACACAAATGTGTCCATAGGCGCCACGCAATCTTTTTAGGAAGGAATTGCGAAATTTTAAAACTATGGAAAAACATAACAAAAGTCGAAAGTCACGTTATAAAGGGGTACTTTATTGGAGCGGCTTTTTTTTGAACAAAGGAATTAAGCGGTAGAAACGGTTTATAGAACCAGACAGTTAAAACTACCGTAGTAGAAACCGCTTAAGAGTGGGCCGCTATCGTCCGCCTTCCCGAACGATTGAAACTAATTCTTTTCGAGCGGGTCGCGTGAAAGGCAAACGGGCCTTGGCGAAAGCCTACCGGGATCTCACTATCCACTGTGACTACACAATGCTTAGCTTTGCTTGGTATCCTTCTCTCCTCGTCTTCCCAGTTCTCCCTGTGGTTCCCTGATCCTGTTCTCTTTCCCTTTAGCTTTGCACTTAAATGTCTTTTCTTGTTTTGTTGTTTAAATTTTCTTTCTCTACTTTCTTTGTCACTTGGACCTAATTCTCTTTGTTTTCTTTTTTCTTTTAAAAAACCTCTAGACAGCGTTGCGGTCAACCAAGAAGTGGCTGCCCTGATTCGACTTATGCCCACTCAGACCATTGGTTCCTCACTCACACATTCGTGCATTACATCTACTCGGTTAGCGGGCCCAATGTCTGGTATATGTGTACAGCGCTCCGCTACCTAGCTGGAGCGTGTAACCATGGCTTGGGGCACCGCTAGACCGCTCTTTCATACACTCAAGTGTGCCACTTTGACTACTCAGATCCTCGAGAATTTTCCGAATTCTGGGAATTTCCTTTGGCCTGAGTGAACATTTCCCCTGAGTTGTCTTGGGTTCAAATAACCCCTTCTTTCCCCGAATTTGATTCCTGAAGTAAGTCGACGTGACAAAGAAAGTTCCTTTTCTATTCATTTGCGATTTCGAATGGGGAACTATGTCAGGATCTAGGGATCTTAGGTTAAACTTTTGAAAAGTGACAGAGGAAGAAGGAAACTTTTCTCGAATTAAATTCCCTAATGAAAGGTGGACCCGGTGGGCTTCCGTGCAGATTTTGGAGGGGGAGAAAAGGGAATATCAGATAGCGTCCCACTCTTTATATTAATTATGTTTTATTTTTCTTTGTACAATTTGTTGTTCGTTTTTTTTTTTGTTTCTGTCTTCTGTTTCTGTCTTCTGTTTCGTTTGGTTTTTTTTTGTTTTTATGGGTGTGTTGTGTGGTGTGTGTTGCAGAGAGTTGCAGGCAGTCCGCCTGGCTCTAGGCAACGTGTGCGGGTTGTAGATGTTTCATTTACACAGAGGGTTCCAGACCGGCCATCTGGATCTAGGTGTATAGTCCAAATAATATGGCCGTCCACCATATGTTCAGAGTGTTCCAGGCCGTCCGCCTGGCTCTGTCTTTCCCGTGTGGACCTATTGGTTGTCACTTCCGAGGAGCGTAAAGGCAGAAGTCCGGGATTGGAAGAATCCACAGGTACCTTTCGCAAATACGTTTCTCCAAAGCGACAACGGACATAACAGGCAAGGTGGGTCAAAAGTTGAAGGGGTTAGGAGCTGGAAGGATGGAGCGGATGCCTTAGCTCTATTTAAGGCTGGAGACTATCCATTGGGGGAGATAAAACAACATTTGGGACAAGGGTCGGCTATTTCGTGTTGGACCCTTGCGCAAAAACCAAAACCAACCTATAGCGCTTTCCCTGCGCTCTTGTAGCAAACCGTCCGCCTGCTCTGCGGGGTTCTTCCTCGAGCGCACCGATGGCCGATGCGCCCATGGCTGCCCATCACTCTCTCAGAATTTTGGACGAACAACTGTTACAAAGGGAACGGTTCGAAGGACTGAAGGTTTCAAGGAAAAAGAGTCCAGCTTGTTGTGGTAAATTTTAGCGCAACAAGTGGTTTGGTTTTTCCTACAGCCACTCCTAATCTAACCTACTTAGATAGCGCTACAGTCAGGCGTTGGACTAGGGCTTCAGCTAACATGCCAGCAGTCTCCAGTTGGCTCAGGTACCCTTCCACTTGTGGGTCGAAGTTGAAAACGTTCCCTGCTAGGATATTGGTGTCCAAGCGCTCAAGGTGACATAGCCATCTATAGCCCATCGGGCTATCTAAACTTTCCTGATAATACGAGAGTCGCTGAACAGCCTATACTGCTCACTATTAGAAGCTCTCCTCCATTATCCATCGATGCAAACGGGACCGAAAATTACTTTTCTGCGCCGTAATGAAAGAATAAGATGATCAGTGTCTTGTACATCTCTTTGCTTGCTAGGGAGAGGGCTGTACTATCCAATGGCATTGCACGCCCAAAGAAGCAGCGATTAGCAAGGGTGATTCTTCGCATGATTTCTGCGCATGTTGTTGTCGGAGTTGATAACGGACCCGAAGTAAATAAACTCCTTAAATTCATCAAACTTGTAGCTGCCTATCGTGAAGTTTGTCCTAGGCGTGGATCTTGTAAGTCCCTTCTTCTTGACGGCATAAAACGTACTTTGCTTTTCCCTCATTGACCGGTAACCCATCTTTGTCGCGTCTATGTCAATAGACGGAATCATTCCATTGACAGCTCTTGGTGTTCTTCCTATTATGTCAATATCGTCTGCGCATGCGTATGTGAGTTACGGAACTTATTTTTGAAAGATGGTGCCTCTGGAGTTGACTTCTGAGTTTCGCACAATCCTTTCAAGAATGATGTTGAAAAAATAACATCACAAGGCATCGCCTTATTTAAGTCTTTTTCTAACATTGAAGAGCTCCGTTTTGTCGCTACCGATGGGATGCCAAACTTGATGTGGTTTTGTATAGTGCGTCTCTATAAATGCTGTCAGATGCGGCTTTGAAATCTATGAGGAGGTTGTGTGTATCAATTTGGAACTCCTAGGTTTGTTTGCCTGCATTCGTCATCGCACCAGGGGTTTCTTTGTTGGCGGGTTGAAACCCAATACATCAGAGGCGGTCTCTCTGAATTCTGTTTAGCAATGATACCACTGGTCTTCTATGATCGAATCTGACACCATCAGATTCTTCAACATGTTAAGGAAAACTCGACCGGAAAAGGCGCTAGCGGTCTCTTGCGATTATAGCTGCTCAACCTTAAAATTCCTCATAATGGTTCGGTTGTTTTGAGCTGTTACGGATGTCCGCGTCCGTACCTTGGCTGCAATAAGGTACTAGTAATAGTCCATGTCGATGTTCAGGATGGGATCAGGTACGTCCCTTTATGGATATCAAGGCTCGGGTGATGTAGAGTATTACCAAAGATGTCCTCCTTAGCTAGCCTGGGTTTGCAATCGCCAAGGACGATTTTCACATCATGCTTAGAGAATTACTCGTAGGTTTTATCGAGAACCTCGTGGAAGCAGTCTTTGGTGAGGCCGTTTTTCCTCTTGTCGGGGCGTAGGTAAGCTTTAAAAAGCTTATTTTGGCGAATTTACCCTTTATGCGAATCGTCATCAGGCGTTCACTTACATGCCCGAAGCTCAAGACTTGGTACCTTAGTCTTTCTCTTACGGCGAATCCGCTTCCGAATAAACGCTGCGATTGCTGTATTTGTCGTGCCGCATGTTGTCTGTAATATTCTCCATAGTAGCTATCACAATTGCTCATACTGTTTTTGTGCGGTCCATCCTATAGAACTTCTTCGATGGCGGTTATTAAATTGTTCGGCTGCACGCGGTTTGTGCAGTTTCGAGGATCGTTGTCTATTAATCGTTTGCAATGGCTGTCAACAGTCAATCCATTATTATCCGAGGCGCTATAATTGGTACGGCACAATTTTATCCCACATAGGTTTGTAAGCCCTATGACGGCGTAGGCCAGAATTATGCTGCTGATCGAGCATCCCGTTGCCATTTAAGCTTGCATGAATAAGTATTTACTCATGTTGCTACCGGGGACCGCTGCTGGGAGGTGAGGTAGCAATACGCTACGAATTTGATTGTTACGCTGTGGGCACAATCTGCCTTATGGCAGAACTTGGTCGTCCCTTCTCTGTGCGAGTTGTATTGCTGTGAGACGTTTATTTTACCTTTTGGTAGCACTTCCGGATGTTGTTCACAGAAGACCACTTCTCTATTTCCTCGACAGCGAGCTTCTCGTGCTCTGGCAAACTGGCAAAGATCCTGCGATTTGTTGGAATTATAGCGCTTAGCCTTTTAGCAGTCTTTATTATATCATTTTGGTTTCTCAGATAGATAACAGAGCTTAACTTCGCTTCTTTTACATAAGTCCTGAAGTGTATTGAAACGGTGTAGAACGAATTTGAAGATTGGAGCGACTTTCATTCCTGTTCCCATGATGATACTGGTAAATTCTTGGATGCCATAAATCTCAGCTTGAATGACGCTGGGACTTGCCAGCAGCGATAGTGGAACACTTCTATCAGGTCTTGTACTGGGACAGCAGGGATATTTTCTTCATCGGTGGGATCAATAAGAACTGCCAGTAAGCCCTTCGTATTGAAACAGTGCTGATCAATAAAGCAGCCGTTGGTCTGAAATCACCTCGGGCGTATTCTAGTTTGGTCTCCATTAATGAGACCAAAATCTTACCGTTTGTAGGGCAGGGTTCTTGGAAAAAACCAAGGAAAATGTCGTCCTCGATACGGCGTTTGATAAAGATGTCCGAGGTACCTTCAATGCGGTGTTAATTACCCTGCAGAGCGTTTTATGTCATCTCTTCGACGTACTTTACCCTCTCCGAAAGAGTGGCTCTAGGGTAGATCCAGTTAGCTCCGGCGCTTTACTAGCCGCAGCTATAGTGGTTCTATAATTTTTCGACTGTTGCTTGAACTTTTTTTCGGAGGTCTTTAGTGTTACCGAATCGGTAATTGACATGACCTTTAAAATCATTCAACCGCATCGTGGAACTATCATTTCACGCCTTGCACAGAGTTCTGGAGCAGATTCCCAAGTTTTACGGTTCTAAGGACACGAGAATCTTCTCATTTGTCGACCCGATGCTTTGTGGAAATAGGTCTGGTAGGTGGTAGCTTCGTTGGAACGTACAAACAGGAGTCATCGTGTCTTGTGGGTCGAATTTTCGAAGGACAATTTGATTTCGGCATCGCGGAGCACAATCGATATTTCGATGACCTCCTCTTGTATGCAAACTATTTGCTCATTCCACAATTTATATCGGCCGGTATAACACAAATCAATATGTTGCTACACGACAAGCCCTGTCGACTACTGTGTCTCTGTTTCGGATTCTCTTAGCTTTTGATGTGGGGTTAAGTCTTCAGATCGCATATCGCCTCTATCTTTTTTGGGTACTTAGGTGGCAATTTCTACTGTACCTTAAAATTTATTTGCAAGGCTTCCTTTCCTTTTTAAAAAAAAAAAAAAATAAACACCCAATTGGCAAAACTACAACGTCCCTGATGGCCGGCAAGCTTAAACTCTCGCCGTTGTATCTTGTAAGCTTTTTTCGGTGGAGTGCGGCTTGTAAAATATCTGAGGTCCAAGTGGAATCGACAGACCTGAGTATCAGCTACTTTCCTTTGAGTTTTCAGTTTGTTTCCTGCTGTGGTTTCGTGTATTGTTTGCTTCCGATTATAAAGGATAAGAAATTTGTTTTTCAAATAAAACGAACAATTGTTGAGATATCTGTGAAATCTGTGTTGCTTTATGAGGTTTATTTATCTTCCAAATAACGGCCTCGGCTCTGCTTGTAGATCCTCACCCTTTCTTCGAAATTTTCAATCACTCTTTCACATAATTGGGCCTCTATCTCGGTGATGGCGGCTTCAGTGTTTCCTTTCAGAGTTGGAATTGTTTGCAGATGGTTGGCGTAAACCTTGCTTTTGACATAGCTCCAACGAAAAAAATCTTATGCCAAAAATCTTTAGCCAAAGGGTAACTCCTAAACGCGAAATTACGCGGCCGGAAAACTTTGTGCGCAATAACTCGATTGTTTCGTTACTCGCGTGGTACGTAGTACCATCCGGTTGAAATTTAAGGTGTTCCGTATCCGTATCCTCGAGCCTCGGCTACAAAAAATTGTTTATCATATCTCGGTAGTGCGCTCAATTGACCCTATTGGCTTTTCCGGTCTATGATACCTCCGCCCTCCGGGCCATAAACCCCACCAAACAGCTACTAGTTTTTGGATACATTGGCATCTCCTGAATCACTCGTGTATTTTCGGTGCCCCAGAAGTAACAATTTTGCTTATTAACGTAACCGCCAATGTGGAAATGGGCCTCATACGAAAACACAATTTTCCTTCAAAAATCGTCAGCACGGGTGTTTTCCATCACCCAACCCGTGAACGTACGGCGCTGCTGGTGGTCGTGGTCTTCGGCCGGCTTCAGTTCTTGCGTTAATTGGACCTTGTATGTGTGGAGAGCAAAATCTTTCGTAAAAATTCGGTGCAGTGTGGTTGTGGAGAAGTCAAGCTCCCGAGAACCTTGACGAATGGAAGTGTTGATCCTTGCTGACGTACGAATATAACAACTAGCTCTCCGGATATATACCCAAATTATTGCTATGAGTTGCTAAAAAAAAACTGCTTGGTGTATTGTGAAATGCATGTTAAGTGGTAAAAGATTCAGCGATCGAAGAGGTTGTTCATGGCATTTTCACAAACTGGTTGTCACAGGGGTAGCAATCCTTTATCTACCCGAAGTGCGGAAGGTAGGTAACCGCTTGCTGTTTTATGAGGACCAGATCAGTAATGTCTTTAGAAAACTATCTGACAATCAAAAGAACCAGTAACCAATTTAGATTAACCTACATTTATGGTCTTTTAAGGAAATTCTCACAAATATACGAGTAATAATTGCCATATATAACTATAGACAGTGTGCGTAAAAAGTTTGAACAAAGTTATGTTCAGGACATGAAGTCACTTCTTGTGACACACTTTGTGTAATGCAATTATTCAAATTTCCATTACTGGAGGATAAAGTCAAAGTCATTGCTAAATTCGATCCCTTGGATGCCCCAGATGTTTAAGGACGAACCTAAGTATTGAAAGGTAACGCGGGTGCAGATATCAAACAAAGTGACGAAGTCTCACTACTGGAAAACGTTTTTCAGGAAGAAAATAAATCCTTGGTACAGGACCAGTGTAATCAGATTTTAGTTAATTTGACATGAGTTAATGATTCTTGACAGGGATCGACACGCAGTAGCGACCTGCTATTAAATAGTGTAATACACTCGTACATTCATGTCAAGAAGTCCTCTATTTGCAGGAGTAAAAAGTAAAGAGTTTTCAAAGCTAATGGAATTTTCGATAGTTAAAATCACCCACTGTCGTGGACGATTTCTTGTTAAACGAATTCAAAGGTAACCAGCAACTTCAATAGTCATCCCCATAAGGAATAACAATTGGCTTGTACAAATCTATCTCCTCTGAGTGCCTAAGCCTCTTGCAGGCTTTTGTTAAACTGTTTGCCTTGTACATCATATGAGTATGTGCAAACAAAAATCGTGCCGGACAAACCAGCGACTAAATCGTCAGCGCCCTATGATCCCGGAAACCCCAGAAATTAATGAGCTACAGCCAATACTGGAACGCAGCAGTGTCTTGCTTTGGTCCTGCGTCTCGTTGTGAAAAGATTGATAGGCGCTAGAAGATTCGTGACGGAACCAATCGAGCTCCTTCCGTATATTGGGAGACATCTACATTTGAAATAACACAGCGCAATATCAGCGGCGGATCTAAACCGCAAACTGCTGACTATCTTGGATTGGATAGCACGGCCACAATCAAGTTTGTAGTACATCGCTTGCCTTACCTGACAGTGGTGGTCCCCGGTATCAGCACTCATTCAGGTTTAAATGGCAAGGGCATGCTCGATCAGTAAGCCACCCCGTCATAGGGCTCACGTTTCTATATGGAGGAGAAACCATAGTGTCGGATAATAACGAACCCACTGCTGATGAGCCGAGCAAACGATTACAGAACAATGACTTCGGATTTGTACACGAAATGTTGGGACACTTAACAGGACAAGTGCAACCGAGCAGTCAACAAAGACACTTAACTGTTATCTCACAGATATCACCGCCATACAGGGAGTGCTATATGATATATGTATACTCGTACATTCTATCGTACAGCGCTTATTCGGATGCTGATTTGTCATACGCAGCAGACTATGTCAAGAAATCTTGAGTTTTCAACAAATGAGTGAGCTTCTGATGGTAATCCGCATTAAGGCTAAATTCGCTAGCTTAAGCCTAATATACGCTCGTATCCCTATGGAAGATAAGGATGATTCCACCAAAAAGTTAAAAAAAATTTTAAAATTACGAGCTCCTCGAAAAGAAAAGTATGAAAGAGATCCCTATTCGGTAGGATAGTTGGGAATTATAGAACCTACTACCTCGATCAAAAAGTTCCCGGAATGTATTCAGAAAATTAGAGATACAAGTTTATTCATCTAAATCTATATTGTCCCCTTCAAATTAATCCCCATCGACTGGAACACACTTATGCAATCCTCGAAACATTATTTATATTC
Source organism: Volucella zonaria (assembly GCA_963966105.1). NCBI lineage: Eukaryota > Metazoa > Arthropoda > Insecta > Diptera > Syrphidae > Volucella > Volucella zonaria. The sequence continues at coordinate 50,568,766 of OZ014534.1, forward strand.
GGTTTTCGGTATGTCCATCAGTGCTTTTTACGATTTTTCCATTACTTCCTCTCGGCTGCTGAAACTCGTTGTCCGTAGTGGTTTTCTAACTCGATTGAACAGAAAGAAGTCACACGGAGCCAAATCAGGTGAATTCGGTGGTTGTTGGATGGTATTTGTTGCATTTTTCGTCAAACAATTACGAATAATGATGGCACTGTGCGACGCGACGGTGCGTTATCATATTGCAAAATCCACGAGTTTTCTGCCCACAATTCTGGTCTCTTTCGGCGAATTGCTTCACGCAAACGTCTCATAACGCCCAAATAATACGAGTACTCTTTGTTTACTGTCTGGCCTTCTGGCAAAAATTCATGATGCACTACACCATGAAAACCGTGAGCATTGCCTTCTTTTTTGACTGAAAACGACGTGGTTTTTTTGGTCTCCGGTCATTTGGTGAACGCCATTCACTTGCCTGATGTCTGGATTGCGTGTCGTACTCATAAACCCACGGCGACGTCTCATCTCCAGTAATAATCTTTTGATGAATGTGGGATCGGATTCAGCCTCGCCTTGACGACGTCAACACGGTCTCTTTTTTGCATGAAATTACGGTCTTTTGGCACCATCTTTGCTGCTTTACGACGGAAACCCAAATCATTAACCAAAATGTCTTCTACGTATCCTCCGCTATCTCTCTGATGGTTAATTTGCGGTTATTGACCAACATTTCTTTTACGAGTACTTCATCAATGTTTTCGTCGGTTTTCGATGTCGATGGTCTGTCACTGCGTTCATCAACTTCGATTGACTCACGACCACTTTTGAACCGCTCGCTCGTGCCACTGGTAAGCAACCGTTTTCTTTAGAGAATCGTTGCCGAAACACTTTTCCAACATTTCCAATGTTCGCACACCATTAAATACGTTGTTACGCAAAATTTAATACGAGTACAAGTTCGTTGTTGCAAATTGAAATCCATACCTAAAATTGTAAAAAATCGCCAACACACACAAAGATAGATATATTCTTTACTACGTAACTTTTGCAAATATCAAGCTATGATGCTAAACTTTAGAGGGAATATCAACAACAGATTTACCAACTTAACAAAAAAAAACAGAACTCAAATCGGAACAATGGGAGCGCCACACGGAGGTGTCCCAAGGGAACTTTTTGATCAAGCATGTCACTATTGCAAACACCCGGTCTCCTCATCTCAATATTCACAAGGGGAGGACATGTCGGTCTTCAGGAATTGTGTGGATCGACTGCCAGCGTATGCCAATGATATTGACATGATTTTCAGAACTCAGTGGCTGTCACCGGCCGGCGGTCGCGACCGCCGTAAGTATTGGAACGGAAACTACCAACACAATATCGACATATTAGACAGCTCATGACACCCCGACAGCTATAACCTTGAGGTAATAACGGACTTTATCCACCATGGCAATGCTGTCTATTCTATCAACAAATCCCCCAGGAAAAATTAATCACTCTTGCCAATCGCTGTTTCTTTGAGCAATTGCCTTCCATTGAGTAGCAAGGCCCTATGCCGAATGATTAAGGAAACTCTACATAAGACCTTTATCATAACAGTCCTACTTTATGGTGATGAAGCATGGAGTCTATTGCAAGAGGATAAAGATATCCTCGGTCGTTTTGAGTGAAAAATTTTTCGTACAATATTCGGTCCCGCTAGCATTCACGGGCCTTAGAGTCAGTCAAAAAGCTGCTCATTAGTCGCCTGAGATGATTAGGATATGTAGAGTCAACGGACACCAAATCTCCAGCCCGCAGAGTCTTCGAATCTAGTCCGGAGGGTCAACACAGTAGAGAAAGACTTCATTTTAAATGGCTTGCACAAGTTGGTACCTAATCCTACTTGGGGTGCGCAACTATAAGCAGTTAGCTTAGAATCGGGCTAACTGATGAGACTTTTTAGTTGAGACCAGTGTTCACTCCGAACTGCAGCGCCACCTAAAGAAGTAAGTAATTTCACCGAAAGGCAAAAATTAGAAGCCGTTGGCCCAAAATAAAAGCACATTATGTTCAATAAAAGAACTATTGCAGGCTTGGATGCATAGAACACGTGCATCAGTTAAACAAAACAGCCGTAGCAATACGTGGCGCATTCATGCAAAAGAAAACTGGAACTAAGCTAGGAATAGCCTTCAGCAAAATACTCACAAATTCCATAAATACCTCGATACGTTCAGAGTCTTTCTGAACTAGCGAAAATTCCTGAGACCAATCCTCTTTTTGAATGAAGATAAGCACCTTAAAAACCCGTCATCGTATCACTCAATTAATCTCCTGGACACAATGATACGAGGGGCGTTCAACATATTCTCGGTATCGGGGTGAAGCTGTGGTTGCATATATAAATTGACTTATTTATCAAGTAACACTATTATTTTAGTGCATTCATGTAAAATTTCATATAAATGTGATTATTAATTCGCGTTTTATCTCTAGCTAAACAGAACCATAATGGCAACTCAGACGATGATGGTGAAAATTGAGCATCGCGCTGTAATTAAATTTCTCACTAAGCAAGGAAAAAGTCAAAAAACTATTCATGAAGAGATGGTGGCTGTTTACCAGGGTTCCGCACCTTCATTATCAACTGTGCAAAAGTGGTCAAGTGAGTTCAAGAGAGGCAGAGAGAGCATTGAAGACGACCCCCGCTCCGGCGCCCCGGCTACTGCTTGTACGGGAGAAAGTATCAAAGAAGTCGAAAAACTTGTTCTTGAGGATGCCCGAATAAAGGTGAAAATGATGGCAGAGATCACCAAGCTTTCAATTGGTACCATTCACACCATTCTTCATGACCATCTTAACCTTTCAAAGGTCAGTGCAAGGTGGGTGCCACGAATGCTCACAGCGCCTCAGAAAAAGTGAGAATCGCATGCTGTAGAGAGCTTTTGGAAATGTGTAGTGAGAACGCGAACAGTGTTATGGATCGAATTGTTACTGGGGACGAAACATGGGTCCACCACTATGACCCTGAAAGCAAACAAGAGTCCATGCAGTGGCATAAAAAAGGAACAGCTTATCTGAAGATGTAACAAGTGCATTGATGTTAGGGGAGATTATATTGAAAAATAAAAACAATTTAAATTGAATTCGCATTTTCCTTCATATCGATACCGAGAATATATTGAACGCCCCTCGTAGATAGTAGAATGCAGCGACCCTGTGCACAACTGGTTGCTGTCAGTAGCAAAAGAAAAAGGTGAATTGTGTGTATGATTTAAAGAAGCAACACTTGACCATAGATGCAGTATGCCATTATAAAAACTGCACCCAGAGATGTTCAATGGACAATGACATCGTCTCTGCTTGCTTGCGCACAGAGTTTTGGATCTGTTGTACACCAGATGAGTCAAAACCTGTCAGCTGAAGCCAGCAGAGTGGGGCTTTAAATAAATGCGGCTAAAACCAAAGACCTTGGTCTTTCAACCTCTCTTCCGACGTAACATTGCTGGACAGGTAGTTGGGAAACTGCATAGCTTTCATTATTTGAGTAGCACCACCTCGACTGGCGGCGGCACCGAACTCGATTTTAGTAGCAGAATCGGGAAAGCAAAATCTGCTTTTGGAATATTGTTTAAGATTTGAAAAAGCAAATTTTACACCACTAACACCAAGCTGCGACAACCAGAAGCTGCAGTCATTCGTTAACAGATGTCTGTTTGAGAGTATTTTAGCGCAACCGAATCTCAAAAGTAGAGTGAATGAACAACACTATAAGAAGAAGGAAATGATTGTGGATTGGTCACACCTTATGGCGAGAGGACAATTCCATTGCATAGCATGCCATGGGATGAAACTGCTTACCCAGACAGACAGACACGGCGCAGTACAGTTGTGGAAGAGTTGAGGACCGTTGGATAGAATTGAAGAGTGCTGAAGCACGTAGCAGAAAATTGAACAAGAGGGGGCGCGGGTTTTGTTATGGCCCTATGCCCCCGTGGGATCACAGGAACTAACTAATGAGGTCGAGAAGTAGTGAACAGAAGATAGAATTGCGCCGTCGTTACTGTCCACGTAAAGAAAGCCTTCAAGCTAAAGTGGAAGCCTGAATGACCCTATATGAACCTGCCATCGAGATACTTCTCCAATAGGAAACCAGCTGTTGAACTAAACTCTACAATTTTTCAACAGGCATTCCCCAACTATTAGCTATTGGCCAAAATTGTAATGTATATCTAGTAAAACAGTTGACGGCTACTTGTTACATTCAGAAAATCGTTAGCATACCCTAGAATTATTTTGGCAACAATATTCAGCTTTAAAGACGGTAGAACATCCTAGTAAAGCTACAAGCTACTTACATTTAGGTTACCTAAGCTGGTCAGACGTAGTCTTTCAGTGTCATCAATTCGGTGATGGACTAAAGCAACATTTTACATGTAGCTTTAGGTTCAGTGGATTGTTGATAAGCTTCTAGACAATATCCGATGAAGCAGCTTGCATTCTACTCGTCATGATTCCAATAGACACCCTGGTACAATGCAAGCTCAAAAATTTTCAAATTGAAAGAGTGGAAAACTCCTAAGAGTGGCGTTAATGCCCACAGTGGGCGATCGCCTCCCAAGACTAAAGCTACAAGTCTTGAGTCTGAGGCATCTGAGCGAATACCTGCTTACAAGTATTCGACAAGTACGACTTTGCCAAAACTTTACTTCTACCAGTTTTGTTTGACTTGGCTTCGGTGCAGTGCCCACACAAACTGATTCAGAGTGATCTAAGGTAGCCTAAGAATTTATGTATGCAAGAACAACCCCTGCACCATTGCCTTAGAGCTGTCTGTGAAGGTGAAAGTATATCTAGAATGACTTCGCAATGACTCCATTTGTTTCCTTCTAGAATCAAGTAGTTGAAATTAACGTTTAAGTCAATTTCAGTTAATTGAAGATCGGATGATGGAAGAGGCTGCGATGCAGCATAGCTCTTTTCATTGCTAAATTGTTCTCAGCCTGAAGCTAGATTTAATTGCAATCCGCACCGAAAAATGTAAGAAATGTAGCAAAGTTGGAGGAGTCAGCGCAGCGGTGCAAGGTTTTTAATGCGCCTGTGATACGTATACAGGGAGCCCGTTGCGTTAACGCTACAGTCCTGTTCAGCTAGCTCGATCTTTCGGCAGATGCCTTCAGTACCGCATCCCAAATCGATTGAGGTCCCGTTCCATTTGCGGATGCCACTTTAAATGCGATTGTACTCTGATGCGCCGTTCTTCGGGATTAGAGGTAGAGACTCTTTTGGCCAAAGCTGTGTTGTCCATTTTCTCAACGTGGTTCAGCCATTTCAAGCATTCGATCCAAAGGTATCTGTTCTTGTACAGCCTGTCGTTGAACCTCCTCCTTCATTCGCCATCAGTCCATATGAGGCCAAAAATCTCAAACAGTATTTTTCTTTCGAAACGGCCAAGAGCTTCTTCATCCGCTTTTGGCAATATCCAAGGCTCTGCGACTACTCTACTTACGAGCTCTGTTAGTGGCAAAAGTAATCCTGTGTATATTGATGACATGCACTTTGTTCTCCCCTAATTTATTATAACACTCATTTTGGTCGCGTCTCATCTCGTTACGTTCGTCCAATCACATCAATACCACCCGTGTAGCAAGTAATCTTGCCTTTTTTGTTGGCCAGGGTGTTGCCAACACGCCATGTCTAAGACCTTTCTTGACATTGAAGGGTTCGCCTAATTCTTCACCGACCTTGAAGAAATATCGCGAATTCTCCACAATCATTCTACACAACCAGACGAGTTTGGCAGGGATGTTTAAACAAGACATGACGTTTTATAACTTATCCCCCAGCATGCTGTCATATTCGTAGTCGGCAAATAGGTAGGTCAGTGTCGATCTGATATTCTCGAGTCCTTTTCAAGATCTTCAAGAAGGAAGCCGCATTTATATGGACCAATCAGGCGCTCACTATAGTTGCCGCAGTCAAAAAAGGTTTTCTTTCTTGTGGAACGGACAAACGCTGCTGAGATTCCATCCATCGGGCATCATGCTTTCGCCCGACCAAATTTTGCAGATAAGTTTGTGTACGTTCCTAATCAGGTCATCTCCAACAGACATTTCTTCTGAGCCAGCAGCTCTAAGTATTAGATCTTAGCTTTGATATTCCTAACATGGTTCCGGTTAGATCTGAGGGACGTAAGTCTCAGACGTCTTTGTCCAGGTTGAGTTGTTCATTCTGCATGACAGCGCTATGTAGGCAGAAGTAGTCTTTCTAAATTTTTAGCACCAACTGCGACTTCACTACTTGTACTAGTTTTTTTTTTTTTTTTTTTTAATTAGCACGCCTAAGAGGTTAAGGTACCCTTAAAATATTTTCACACAAGATAATTAGGGAGAAAAGAAAAAGAGGTGCCGATATACGTTCGTTTTAAATGTTTGCAGGTTATAATGACTTGGAAATAAAGAGCTTGACAAGGCATTCCATAACCGAGCTGTATGACTTAGGAAAGAATCACGATATTTCAGAGTATGTCCGAAAGTGGACTTGAGGGTAAACTGATGAGCATTCATAAGAACAACAAGGTGAGGCAGACGACATTACGTCGACGTTCAAGGATGTTAGTTGATTGTGTAATATTAGCATCATCTATAAGTTTTATCGCGCTGTCTTGAATCATATCTAGCTGATGCAAAGTAGTGTTAGGCGCACCTGAACAGATGTGGGCATTGTACTCCGATTTTGGGCGGACAAATGCCGTATGTATTGAGACCAGATCAGAAGGGGAAAAGTATTACTTACACCGTTTCAGGATACTTAGACATTTCGCAGCATTTTTGGCGACATTGAATATGTGGTCGTTTCAACGTAAGTTTTCATTGACACCCATACCGAGAATGGAGAATTTTTCGACCTCGACGATGCAAGTGACGCTCATGGATAACAGCTGGGTACTTATTGTTGTTGTCCATGTTCAGCTTTGAAGACTTCCATTCTGGGACGTTCATTTAATACTCTGTTAAAATTTTCAAAAATCACTGCTGTAGTAACATCCCGCCACATCCTCGATCGCGCGCTTCTCTTGAACGCGTGGATGTGGAGGTGATCACTGAAATAGCTTTTGGTTTAAGACTATCTTCATTCCAGAGATAAGCGCAATCTTAACTAGGATCATCTTCTGCAACTGTTGCTGTCTTAACCGTATCCTAACAATGTAACTCTCTAATTCTTTAATTGCGCGGCTTATGCTGAAGGCTGTAAGTCATAGTCATCAATGTGTTGGATGCTAGTACTGTAAGCACTATTCCAGTAAAGCGATTTCTCATCTTTAATCGAAACACTGAGAGAATTCAATTCAAGAAACAATGCCTGTGTGCCCTGTTCAGAAAAGGAAAAAGGAAAAAATATGTCGTCCAGACTCTAGACCCATGCTCTCTTGATTTTTGAATACGTTCTTGTCATTGACCTGAAATCTGTAAAACTCCTTACAGTTAAAGAGCACAACATTTTCCAAACAACTGTCAGTGGCAAAGTTTGCAGTAAAATTTTTATGTCAGCCACGGGATTCATAAAATACTCCCTACAAATAGCAGTTCAGGGGATCCAATTTCTCGTTCTAGCAGCAGGATGATATGATGAATTAATTTTACGAAGCACAGCTTTCAACTTAACTTTAAGGCCTATAGGAATAGAGTAGTAAGCAGAACTGTCTACGACACTGGTAACTTCTAGAGCATCCACACAAATTTAGCTTTTTTAAATTGTTGAGGAAATAATTGAAATGCTCTTTATACGGTTCAGTTGCCGAAATAGTCGCATTTGAAAGTAATTGAGACCAAGTCAAAGGGATCTGAAAATAAATTCTTAATCTGAAAAATAATGCTCTGACGGATGACGTTAATTCGATTTGGGAGAATGTAGAGAAACTGCGATTGCAGGATAACGTGACCAAACACCTGTATGTAGTCTTTTGTTGGGTGAACCAGAACATGTAAGCTTTACATTTCCAGATTTAATATTTCTGCATTTAAATTTATATATCCAATAAAGACAGCATAATATATAAACAATAAAGATGAAAGTGTAAAAATGGCAACAAAGGAAAATTGATAGAGAGATGACATGTCACAAGCAAATCGGATGAAATGTGCTTTACACTGCTCCATAATTTATAAAGAATTATTTGGCAAATGTAATTGTTTATTTTATTTGTAAATGAGTTTGTAGAACACCTAATTTTTCGAGTTATGCCACCAAAACCCTGGCCTTATTCTTAACTTCTTTCCCTGATGCACCGTCGATGTGCTCTCCCCTCTATTCATTTGAGGTTATTTCACAAACACTGGAATCCTTTGTACTTTATCGGATGAAAAGAGGTGGTACGCCTGGAGCTTAAAGAGATTGTCACCCATACAAGGCCAACCTGACAGGAAAAAGTTTAAAAAAGTTCAAACGAACCAGCAATTCATCCAACACCTTTCTTAACTGAAGCAAAACAATCCGACAATGTCCCAAAGATAGCGACGATTTTATGTCACTCATCGAAACATTGGGAATCCTACCTCATTCTCTTCCCAACGTTCCAGCTATCAACTGTTTGGACAAGGCCAACCTGCTTGCTATGCAATTCATAGCCAGCCCAATGCTGTGTCATGTGCCCACCTACACATGACTACGTAGAACACTGTATGAGATTAATCCACTTTTGCTCTCGTGTAGTACGAGGGTGGATCAATAGGTCTGTAACTTTTTGAATGGCAAACGGTATTGTTGGAAAGAAAAACAGTTTATTTCCTCCTTTAGTCCTTTGTGAGCTCAATAGATTGCGTCCAACGTTTTTCCATCCTTTGATCCGTTCCAAATAAAGAATTTGTTTGTACGCTGCTTTCATCGTCAGCGCTGAATCCCTTGACCGCCCATCGGTGGCAGTTCGTAGCCCAATTCATAAAATTTGGCCATGGTGACCTTCAAGACTTCAACCATAACACCCGTCTCACTGTGAATACTCATCAGTTTTCCAACAAGCTTACCTTCGGACGCAATACTCTGAAATATTGCGACTCTTTCGTAAGCCGTTCAGCTAACTTATTGAATGCCTTACCGAGCTCTTTTTTTCCTAGTCATTATAACCTGCTAACATTTCAGACCACTGGCATTCGAACCTTGATATAACAAGGTAGCGCTCTGAGGCGGTGTTAACTCTTCGAAAATCACCCGAAGATTTTTTTCTTTCCAAGCGCCCCAGGGCATTTAAATTCGCTTTCGTCAGGGCTCAAGTTCCTGCGCCTTAAAGCAGTACTGCGATGAACATTGTCTTGTAAAGGGTGCTTTTTTAGAGGTTTGGTTTTTAAACTGACAACACTGTTTCTACAGATTGGCAATTTAGCGGTTGAAAATTGATTTGTGGTTAGTACGTTTTGGTATTTTACGATGAATACACAAACAACAGAACAACGCGTGCAAATTGTGCAAACTTATGTTGAAAACCATGGTTCAGTTCGCCAAACTCATCGTGCACTACGTCCATTTTATGGTCGACATACGAGTATGTAATTGTTCATCTGAGCAAGTTATTCGGAACACTATAAATCGCACCACGTACACTCTAGTGGATAATACGCATCCCCAAAGACGACACACAGTGCGAACAGAAGAAGCTATTGCCGTTGTGGAGCGCAGGGTTGAGGAGAATCCGAGAATCGTGCATAGCAATTGGAGCTATGCCCATCCACTTTGTGGAAGATTTTACGGAAAGATCTTGGCGTAGAAACTTATAAGATCCAGCTTGTGCAAGAGTTGGAAACCGCGTGACCATTTACGCTTACGGCCGAAAACATGACTCAGCTTGATCCTCATTTTCAACGCAATATTTTGTTCTCCGATCAGACCAATTTTTGGTTAAATGGATATGTAAACAAGCAAAATTGTCAAATCTGGAGTGGAGAAAACCCAGAAGCCCTTGTCGAGATGCCCTTACAACCATTAAAACTCACTGTTTGGTGTGCTTAATAGGCTGGTGGAATCATCGGCCCATATTTCTTTAAGGACGATGCCAGCCAGAATGTTACCGTCAACGGAGAGCGCTATAGAAACATGATTTCTAACTTCTTCGTTCCTCAGTTGAATGACATTGACGTGATAGAGCTTTGGTTTCAACAAGATGGCGCAATATGCCACACAGCGCATGACACCATCAATTTATTGCGGGAAACATTTGCTGAGCCCATAATTTCGCGTAATGGACCTGTGAACTGGCATCCACGATCATGTGATCTCACACCTTTAGATTACTTTCTTTGGGGGTATGTGAAGTCATTAGTCTATGCCGATGAACCAGAGACTTTGGATGATTTGGAAGTCACCGTGTTATTGTTGATTACGGCCCCAGTTGCTCGATAAAGTTGTCGAAAATTGGACTTCACGATCGCGCTTGATTCGAGCTGGCTGTGGCACGCATGTACCCAGTATTATATTTATGCACTAATGGCATAAAATTATCTATTAAACAAAGTTAATATTATAGAAATTAACATTAGCTTCAAGTTTTTATTTTACATTGAATTTGTATGCCTCTAAAAAGAACACGCTTTATAATATCAGAAGAAGCACCGATTTGCGAGAGTGATTCTTCGCATGATTTCCGGACGGGTGACGTTGTCGTAGTTAGTAGCGGAGCCAATTTAAATGCTACCAATCTTGACGTTTTGTCCCCGACGTCGATGTTGTGTGTCCATCTACTTCAATAGCCGCAACCGCTCCATTGACAGCTCACTGTGTTCTTCTCAGTATGTCGGTGTCTTCTCTTAAGAACGATGTCGCCAACGAGTCGACTTATTTAAGAGGTTTTCTGACATTGAAAGTCTAAGTTTGCCATTACCGACTTTGACGGAGCAGCGTAGATTCTCCACTATCATCCTGCATAGTCCACTGAGCTTGGCAAAGATGCCTAAACTAGACATGGCTCTGTATAAATACTGTCAGTTGTGCCTTTAAAATTGGCGAACACATGGTGTGTATCGAACTCCAGGGTTTTTTCAAAGATAATACGGAATCTGAGCATTTGATCTATTGTGAACTTTCCTCGCCTAAAGCCTCACTGATAAGCGTCAGTCAGACATAATATGGCAGGATGTTTTGAGCATGCGATGGTGAGGAGACTTATTCCCCTGTAGTTTGTGTAGTTCAGCGGATCTCTCTTCTTTAAAATCGGAGTGCTGAGATTTTGCTCATATGGCAAAAAATTATTCGACCCAGACTTTAAAGATGAGTTGATGTATGCTCCGTATCCGTATCCATCACCTGCTGCTCTTAACATCTTGATCAGATGGACGGAAATGTTGTCTGTCTTAGTCGATGGTGTCTTGTCTGACGATGGGATTTTGTTCGTCATCACCGTTTAACAGTCCGCAGAAATGAACTTTTTATATTCCCAGCACCGACTGTGGTTCTACTATGAGGTTTCCTTCTCCATCCTTGAAGAATTTAGGCGTTGCGGATTTGGCAGATTCTTTTTGTTTGTTGGTAAAATTTCCTAACTTCATTCTTCCGGTAGCACCTCCTTCCTTTCTTCTTCGTTTATTCCTGCCTTCCTCTGGTCGTAGAGATCGCAAGCTTCTCTCTTTCTCTTCTGCAGAGCCCATTTGTTGTTTTTCCGGGCTAGTCTGTCTGCATTCGTCATTGAACCAGGGGTTTATTTGTTGGTGCGGGTCGAAACCCAGTACATCAATGATGCCACTGCGTTCGATGCTCGCGGCATCGGGTTTCTCGTGACCCTAAGGGAAATGCGTTCCACGTTGAACTTCCTCACAAAGGTATGGATATCCACATCCGTACTCGTACTTTGGCTAAAACAAGGTAATGGTCCGAGTCGATATTAGCTGCTCGTGACGTTCCAACATCCAAAACACTAGAGGAGTGCCTTGCGTCAATCCCAATATGATCAATTTGGTTGACAACAGCCAGGTCCCTTTATGGATATCAAGGTGTGGAACCATGTTTTGGCTATAGTAACTTTAAGTTCCGCCGCAAAATCGATAAGCCTTTGTCCATTTCAGAAGGTGATGCCCTCCTTGCCTAGCTTGGCATTAAAACCACCAAGTGCGGGTCTCAAGTCATACTTAGGGCATTGCTCGTTGGTTTTGCCCCGAAGCTCGTAGAAGCCGTCTTTGGTAAGGTCGTCCTTCACCTCTGTTGGACGTGAGCTTTTATGAGGCTTATGTTCGCGAATTTACCCTTTATGCGAATTGTCGTTAGGGGTTCGCCTACGTGCCTGAAGCTCAAGTTTCCTTATTCTTACGGCGAATCGGCATCCGAATAAACGCTGCGACTACTGTCTTTGTCACGCCGGTTGTCTTTAACATTCACCATAATAGATATTACAGTTTTTCAGTCTCTTTTTGTCCGGTGCATCCCGGAGCGAGTTAGGGCTCCTGCTGAATATTCGGCAGCATCTGGATTGTTAAGGGTTCGAACATTCTATTCCATCCGTCAGAAAGATAACCAAATGGCACAAAGCCCAACTTAGAGGGGCAATTCCTTCGGAGGATAGTGTTAATCGCCAACTACGAGAGTTTGTGAAACTTGAAACTCTTCCATCACCATTCTTTCTGTCGACAATATGACCAAATGACGATAAATCCTCACATGAACTAAGCTCCAATTACTCGTATGTTGTTGAATCTCGAATCATCTTCATCTTCATCTTGGGAGTTCCTCCGGCAAAATATTTGAATTGTAGTTGCGCTTGTTTGAGCGTCCGGTAACATTTACGCAGTCAAACTTGGCTCAGTGCAAAGTTTTGCTGATGGTTATTCTCAGCGACTTCCCTCTTCCTTACTCAAATTGGGCTTGGGACCGATTATGGTAGAGTTCCAGCAAATAATCGGTTGCTAAGTTTTCAATACCCGATATTTCCGTCTAATCTGTGGATGTTGTGACGATATTCACATTCCGTTCACACTCAACGTTTTTTTTTAAATATGTTTCGTCCAAATACTATGTGTCACCAGACTTAGTAGATGCGTATTGCTAATCGACTGGCCAGAGTCATTCACCACGGCAAAATATAGGCTACGGCTTCGACTACCTTTGGTGATTTATGCACTGATAAAACGTACTGTATTCTCTTAATTTGGAATTACGTACCCATTACCAGTATTTGACTCATAATGGACCCAAGCCAACTTGATGGAATTCCAGAAACCCAAATCAGCCACTAACAGTGAATACTAGAGCTTCATTGCACTGCACATTTTTAAACAAAATTCAGATTGCAGTAAATAGAATCTCCTTCCGAACTCCATTGGATTTCACATTTTATTGGGTTTCGTCATAATTTCAACTAACATTTAATAAATCAATTTCAAAACACCAAAAGTCTCATGAAGCACGAAGTATCCTTGAATCAGAAGATTGGCTGCAAAGATAAATAATCCCCAGCATCCCTCCAGGGAGTGACGATGAACTAGTAGAATCCTTTCTGAGATAAATTATTAATCAAGAAGTGTATTAAACTTATCCAATTATACGAAAGGAGTTTTTCTGTGCCGGGTGTATCTAAGATGCTTTTATTAGTTCTTGGAGCATACCCAGAGTTCTGAAGAACTGTTTGGGCTTGCTAATGATGGAGATACACGTAAATATTTGCACTTGTGCCTGTATCTCATTCTTTCATATATGTAGAAAGTCTTATGTGGAAGCAAGAACAATATTTATGAAAGTTTTCAATTTTCCAAAAGTTCTAGCAAATTTTTGAGCGATTCACTGAAAATGTTTTCTCGGGAAGATTTCTTGAGAAATTTCTTCAAAGATCAGCACTGAATGGAACAAACCAAAATTAGAGGATTGGAGTAAACTTTTGGCTTCAAATGTTTACATTGCTGAACCGAGCGGAAAATATGTAGTATGTATCTAAGGTTGGGCCTTCAAGTTGGCAGTTATGTTTGGAGTTACATGACTAATCGGCAAGCATAAAAACCGTACTATTTCGAAGGTATTAACAACTTCTGGTGAAGTAGATTCTAGTGCTTGCATTGCTGGAATTGTTCAGCATTTTGTAGAAAGATGAACAAACACTTCAATGGTAAAGCGCCTACAGTACCACGACATTAGAGCCGAGGACCTCCAGACTGATGCAAGCATAGGCCGGATACCCATAAAGATAATGCACGGCGGTGTCGTTATCATTCTCACAGCAAGCGTCACACGAAGTTGTGCCACTTATGCCTACCACACTAAGGTGATTAGCAAAGCGGTGAAGGCTCAGATTTTCCTACTGACAGATATCATCGGGGTTTGGGTGACAGCTTGTTCAGCCATACAAACGACACGTGGGATATAACTGGTCTTATCATACGAGTAGATGTCAAACTCAAACCAGTTAGACTTGTTTTTCTTGTTCTCCCTATTCACCAGTATTCACCGATAACCTCCTTTCTTCTGTGATGAGTGCAAGAGTATCTCACTTTCGCTTTACTGACTCGTATTGAAAACAGTGTTAAAAGTGTTGAAAGTTTACGTAACTCAGTGCAGAACTCAGCTGATCTAATAAAATCCAATGTAAAGTACACGGATAGATAAATTGCTGATCTAATCGAGTAAGACTCTGGGAGAGCCAGGAATGAAGAAATTCCCTTACATCACCTGGTTAAAGTGTTGAGTGACATCAAAGCTATCAGTTCTGCGCAGGTTATATCCAACCAAAAAACGTGCTAATTGATAAGCTCCCTGCTCCCTCCCAGCCAAGGTCATGGAAACGCTAATAAAATATCTCGAGACACAGAAATTTCTCAATGAGCGGCAGTACGGTTTACGTAGCAACAGGTCCACTTGTGATCTGATGGCATGTCTCACCGAAAAGTGGAACCGAAGCGTACATCAATCTGGCGGAAGCAAGACATTTGACAGAGTTTGGCATCAGGCTCTTTTGTCGAAAATGCGTGCTTTTGGGATCGACAACTCTCTTCTTCAATGGATTAGAAATTACCTTTCGGAACGTTCAATTCAAGCTGTCTTGGATGGTTTCAAGTCTAATATTCATAAAATAAATGCTGGTGTACCCCAGGGCTCCGTTCTGTGTCCGACACTCTTTTTAATTTTCATTAATGATCTTTAGTCTGCCACTTCCAGTCCAATATATTCCTTTGCTGACGACTGTACTCTCTGCTTTTCATATTCGTTCACGGACTCACGTCCCTGCTCTTCGGCAGCGTTCCTGTTCTACGGCATTAAACTCCGATATTAACAGCATAACCAATTGGGGAACTATCAACAACCATTATCCATGAATGGCACTTACATCGTCGAAACCGAAAAACTTCCCATTCTCGGTATGTGTGTCTGTGACAAATGTCAAATGAGAAATGTCTAGGCTTTCTCAACCGATGTAAGAAATACTTTTCCCCTCCTGATCTGGCCTCAATATACATATAAGGCATTCATCCGCCTAAAGTTGGAGTACAATTCCCACTTCTGGTCGGATGCGCCCAAAACATCTCTGCACCTGATAGGATTCAAAACCGTGCGATAAAACTCATATGTGATACTAGTATCACTCAAACAATGGACACCCTCGAACACCGATGTAATGTCTCGTGTCACACTCTGTCTTATCGCTATTTCCACCAACAGTGCTCCGTAGAAATCGCCAATCCGCCCCTTCAAACTTGTAACCGTAACACCCGTCTCGCTATGTATGCTCATCAGTATACCCTCAAGCCCACTTTCGGACGTACTCGTGATATCGTGATTCGTTTTTAAGCCGTACAACTCGCTTATGGAATGCCCTGCCCAGCTCTTTATTTCCTAGTCATTATAACCTTCCAACAATTAAAACCAACGTTCGCCGGTACCGCTCTTTTTATCCTCCCTGATTTTCCTACGCCCGTGCTGTGTGCAAGCATTTTAAGGCTACTTAAATCCCTTGAGCGCGCGCAAATTATTAAAAAAAAGCAGCCGGCGTGACGACATTGACATTCATTTCCAGTCCTCGTCACACAAACAACTCTCTCACTCGCCCATGGCTGAATTAATTGAACCTGAAATGGGTTCACGCTCACACCCACATATAAGTCATCTGCGGACGTTCGAAACTACTGATTCCTGCGAAGTTGGACACCTTCGGAATGGCAACGTAAACTTGATAACCTTACTTCGAAGAATCAATCGGTCACTACGCTTCTTATCAAAGGCGCCCCCCAAACGCTGATGTTGATTGGATCTCGAAATTCTTCATTCATGGTAAAACCATTAGCCACTGCAATGCATTTCCAACATCGCACAGCAGAAGCAAACGCAGCTTAACGCTCAATCTTCCAGCCAAATACGAATGTTTATTCAGCAACAAGTTAAATTTTGGAAGGACGCGTGTCTGCAAATTGGAAAATGCGACCAAGAAGCAAAATAGAGTCAATCAGTCCGTCATACCTAAACCAGCTAATAAGTTAGCAAGTAAATCCAAATTGCCAGGACTCACCTCCTCTTCCCACAACAAATCCAGCTCCAATTAGAGTTTCAAAACTAAAATTTTTCCTAATTCCTTCAACACCAACCCACGCAATATACATTGTCCTCGTCTCTTCTATTTACCGGTCCACCGCGCCTCTTATGGCTCCAATGAACCAACCACCCGTGTTAAGCCAATAAACGGGGAGTTCAGCCCCCACCAAAATTAAGAAAAGTCCAATGTATTCCCGTAAGCTCCTTTAGAAAGCCAGGAAACCGGCAGCGTCCCGAAAGTTTTCGACACGACATATTTACTTCAAAAATGTCTATTATGCAGAAGGACACCCTTAGGTGGAGAAACAGATGGAGATGCCTCTGTATACTGGACGAATAAGAACAGTTAGCCTTTCCTTCTGGTAAAGAGAACAACCTCAGTTTTGAGAGGTTTGAATGAAATCCCAATTCTAGAGTACGTGTGATAAGCAGTGAGTCGGCCAACATGCACCGCAGCACTATAGACAGATGGAGCGCCTTCAAGTCAGTCTCTTTACGTTTTGACCCGCAGCGTCGTATGATCTTCGACGATCCATTCACTCCATCGCCTTGCATGCGGATATCTTTTTCGATTTTTAGTGTAAAAGTTTCTGCTATTGTTTGCCAGTAGTTCGATATGAATATTAGTGCCAGACTGGCAGTGTATGTGCCATCTGAACTCGTCCGTTCTGGTTGTTTTGCCGTTCTTGAGGTCGTGGACTACCCACGTGGTTTCACTGAATATACCGAGCTTTTATCTGTTTTTCTATAAGTAAGTGTCAGCTTTACTCATGTGGTTTCTGCAAACCTGCGTTCCACCATGGCACAGAAGTTTTTCCTGACCGGTCATGTCAACTCAAAACATTTGTTGAAGGTGCCTTTCAAGTTTTGAACAGTATCCTTTAGGTTTTTTTTTTTGTTCTGAGTTAGGCGTTAGGCGAAGCATATCTATTTGGGTCTCTCCATATTTCTCCTTTCAACAAGGCCAAA
This sequence comes from Volucella zonaria, assembly GCA_963966105.1. Taxonomy (NCBI): domain Eukaryota; kingdom Metazoa; phylum Arthropoda; class Insecta; order Diptera; family Syrphidae; genus Volucella; species Volucella zonaria. The sequence goes on from OZ014534.1 coordinate 50,586,190, forward strand.
ACCCCGCAACCGATTATAAATTCGGCGGTCTGACATGGAAGTCTTTGACAGCATTTTGAAGCCGATAATCTTAGCGTGACTGTTAAGTGTTAAGAAGATTACTGACTGATCTACTTTCGTAACAAGTGAAGAACTTCGGCCGAAGAGTTCCCTTTTCCACATCGCAGCGCTCTGCCTTATGCAAACATTCTTCGCTTTAACTACAGCACAGCTAGCACAGATGACCAACACCCATTTGATCACGGTCAGACGATCATGATTGCCAGCCTTCCCAATTCGAAGCTTCAGAGAGGTGATAGTGACGTCCCTTTTGACTTTATTGAGTTTTCGGTGGATTTGAGCGTATCAACTGATTTCCTTTCACCAGAAATACGATCTTTTCTGATTTTGATTTTGTGAATGGGTTTGACCACTTCGTTCGATTGCCATCCTTTGTATTGTACATAGATGCAATTTTAATTTTGTGCAAGACCCCATCCCGAAATAGTGCTCAGGAAATTCATCGACTGAATGTGTCAGAAAATTGATTCCTCTCGACTCTGTTTGGGGCAGAAGAAAGAATGCAGTTTCAATTCCGAGAGATTGATCGTTTGCTTCTCAGTCACAGCTGGAGGAGTGTCACTTTTAGAACTAGCATCTTCGACAGCACTTTGGTATCTTTGCATCTAGGGCTTACCACACGTCTTCCCCTTCAACTGCCACTCAGATGATAGTCCTTCAAAGTTTGCCTCTTCTGAAACCCGTTCGACCTTTTCGGTTTCCGTGTTCGTTTCGATGATTCAAGTCCCACCACACAGCAACACCCCTCGTTAGCATCTAAAAGTCACATCCATACTATTTAACCATTTAACTTTGGCACTTCTGGTACATCTGAGTTATTTTTAGATCCTTAGGAACTGTTGATTCTGAAGACTTCCTGCCACAATAAGGTAGCCAAAGAAAGGAAGCCACCTTATGATTTGTGTTCAAAAAAAGTTTGGTTTGCCGGCGATAGCCTCGCGGTGAAAACAATTCACTTCAAGAAACCTGGAAAAACCTCGTAAAATTTGTAAGTAAGCATGCAGACTATTGTTTGGGAAGTTGATAGATTCTATGTAGTTTCACAACAAGGGTAGAACTAAATAAGTTGATTTCGATATCATGTGTCGAGGAACCACGTAGAGATAGGTGTTTTCATGAACTTACGGAGATCCTGCGATATCTGATGTGTTTCCAGGTTCATGTAGTGATTGAACAGGATGCGCAGAAAAATACCAAAACGCTATTAAATATTAATAAAGTTGATTTAAAATATAAGACAAACGTGTTTGAATTTTGATGGAAAAACGCCACTTACTTTTTCTTCGACCCAATAATTTACCAGCAAATGCAGGTCCTCGAATTTTTGGGAGTCTAACAGAGCCAGAGTTGAATAATTTTTATAAAAAACCATCGCCAGATCCAACGGGCTTAGAATTATTGGAACGGTTACTAACATCAAACTAGGTAGGTAGGTAAGAGTGGCTGTTGGAAAGACCAACCCACTTAGGCCTATTAGCCCATTGTGTTGCCACGTGGATCTATGATCCTCTTACTAATGGAACCAGTTAGGAGTCTGTTAGATCATTGTGGAAGAAAGCTCCCAAGTGAAGTTTTCCTCTCTGGAGAGACCTGGACATGTACAAAGTAGGTGGAGGATTGTCTCCTATTCCTCCTCATCCATGCAGCTTCTACAGAAATCGTTTGTAAAGATGCTAAGCCTTCTTGCATGCTTGCCTATAAGACAGTGTCCAGTGATAGCGCTGAGATGTTTCCTGTTTTGAAAGATCAAACTCTTAGAGTGATTCAGATCTAGCTTTGGCCAGATCTGTTTGGTCACTAGACATGTTGGTCCAACAGTTCACTTAAGGTATGTTCTCTTATTAGCATCCAGCTTTAATATTAATTTGCACGTAGCGATTGGTATGCTACCCTTTTCCGGTAGAATAGGTAGAGTGGTTCCAATTTCGGCGAGTTCATCGGTACTACAATTCCCTGGAATGTCTCTGTGGCCTTGCACCCAGCAAAGGTGAAGGTTGAACTGCTCTGCCATCTCTGTAAGGGATGATCGGCATTCAAGGGCGGCTTTAGAGTTGAATGAGATTGAATCCAGGGATTTGATAGCGGCTTGAAAAGACACGAATATCCTTTGCAGATATCACGTTTTTCTTCAGCCAGGACATAGCCTCTTTAATCGTCAAAATTTCCACCTGGAACACGCTACAGTGATTTGGAAGACTGAAAGAGAGACTTAGATTGAGCTTATCTGAGAAAACACCGCCACCAATCCCGTTATAGGTTTTAGACCCATCTGTGTAGAAGTGGATTGACTTGTCCTTCATGAAAGCATGCTACAAGGAAGTCTTTGTCAAACCAAAGTTCAGGTATGGTGTAATCGATGTTCTCTATGAGGATTCCTAATGTATTAAGAATGTTAGCGTGGCCAAATAAATTATTTGTCCACTGTGTAATATCTCTGCTGACATATCTTTTAGCAGAAGCCTCACCCAGTTTGGAGTTGATTATCCTGCTTTTTAGCATAAGACTGATCAGCTCCCCATGTGAGTCATCTACCTGCAGAGTTGACAGCGCAGTCGTGATTGCGGATGTGTTGACATTGTTAAAGGCATCCTCTATGTCCAGGAAAGCGACCATTGTGTACTCTCTAAATTTTAGGGATCGTTCGATGTGGCTAGTCAGTGAATGCAAAGCCGTTTCCACCGTCTTTCCTTTAGAGTTGGCATGTTGAGCCGTTGATTAAAGTCTTGGATCAATTTTAGCTCGTATAAGGATATCAATCAGTCGTTCTAGAGTTTTCAGAAGCAAAGATGATAGACCTGAGGTCCTCTGGGACAACATGACAGCATTTTCCGGCTTTGGAAAAGAAAACTAAGTTGACTTCTCTCCATGACAGTGGAATGTGGATCAGTTGTACACAGCTCTTCATAATATTTTCTAGCGTAGGCAAGATAATATCTGAGGACCTCTGTAGCTCGGCAGGTATTATACCATCCTGACCAGCAGACTTGTATGATTTGAAGCTATGCAGCGCCCAGAGCAGTTTGTCTCTTGTGATCAGACCAAGAATTTCGTTCCCGGTTGCAGTAGTCCTGTTTGGGTTGCTACCGCCGGCGAATAAGTAGCTACCTGGGAAGTAAGTTTCCAGTAGCAAGTTGAGTGATTCATCACTTGAGGTTGTCCAAGAGCCATCGGTTTTTTTTTAAAAAGCTAGGCATCATAGGGTTTGTAGAGAGGATTTTTCTTAGACGCGATGCCTCAGAGTTTTCTGTGATTTTATCACAGAATAATCTCCAGGATAGTCGCTTCGCTTTCCTCAGTTATTTTTTGTATATTTTGAGGGATTCTTTGTATGACTCCCAGTCAGTCACTTTTCTTGTGCTTTTTGCTTGGTTGAAAAGTTTTCTGCAAATGTGTCTAAGCGATCCCAGTGCTGATGTCCACCAGCGCGGCTTTTTCTTGCCTCTAGGTTGGATAAGAGGATAAGAAATGACAATAGCCTGATTGAGAACCACGGTGAATCCCTTGACTTTCATGTGAGACTAGTTTGTGTCACGCGGAGGACTTGAGTGTTCAGGGGATAGCGTGTTTGTCATTACTCCTCTACATTGTGGCCAATCAGTTTTCCGATAATTTCGGAATGCTGGTTGGCTGGGAGGAGCATCATTCAGGCTGAATTGCATGTATCTGCAATCTGAGAATGACTGTATAGACGATACCATCCAGTTCATTAGTATTTTAGTGAAGATGTAGGAGACAAGAGTGATATCTAGCACTTCCTTTCGGTTTCTTGTTGTAAAAGTTGGCTCATTCCCAATGTAGCAAACATTGAGGTTAGTGCTTGTTATATAATCAAAAAGTAACTCACAGCTATCGTTGATGCCGGTACTGCCCCATATCGTGTGATGAGCGTTAGCGTCGCATCCGATGATGAGGCCAGTTTTTTGCCTTCCAGCTTCTAGTACCACCCTTTCTAGGTTATCACCGGAGAGAGGGCCCACATGATCGTGGCCAAGGTATTCCGATGCCAGCCAGTAGGAGCCTTTAGCAGTCTCTAGTCTGCCAACGGTTAAGTCGGGATTGCTGAGATTAGGAAGCAAAAATGCATTAAGGCTACGTTTCACTAATATACAAGTTCTAATCTTACCTTTGTCTCTTGTATAGAGCGGAGCGTATACAGGTGTCCTAAGTCTTGGGTTTTAGCTAACTGCCTCCAGTTGCGCGATCCAAGTCGGTTGACTAGTGCCCTTCTACTTGCGCGCCACATAAGCTAGGTCTTCCTCTATTGTGTTGTCCCTCTGGCTTCTGGGTTAGATTCGAAGATTTTGCGGGCCGGAGAACTAGTATCCATGTGCGTTACAAGTCCTAGCCATCTTAAGTAACTAAGGTGCAGTTTTCTGGCTAGGTCCATGTCGCTCATATAGATCATCGTTGAATCTCCAAGGTTTTTCAATGCAAACGGGAGGATTTTTCTCTCGAAATGACAAAGGATGTCTCCATCCACTTTCGATAGAGTCCATGCACAATAGAGATAGGATGGGATGATCAAGGTCTTGTATGGAGTCTCCTGAGTCTTTCGGGATATGGCCTTACTACTCAATTGCCTTCTTAGCCTAAAGAAACAGTGATTGGCAAGAGTGAATCTTCCTTTTATTTCTGCTGACGTGTTATTAGCGGAATTCACAGCTGATCCAAGGTAGACATAAGCCTTTACGACCTCGAAACTATAGCTGCCGACTGTGACGTTCTGTCCAATTCATCGATGTTGTGTATACCTTCTTGTTGACAACATACACTTAGCTTTACCCGCATTTAATACTACACCCATTTTGGCAGCTTCCATTTCAATACCAGCGATGGCACCTGTGGCAGCCCGCTGAGTTCTATAAACCGTTCAGATACCTATTTTTCATATGATCTTCGAGTCTCCGGGAGTAAACGATAACATCGGCCAGGTGATTCCCCCTAGTACTCCATTCATCATCCTCTCAAACGTCGACGGAGCGCTACAGAGGCCAAACGGTTTGACGTTGAAGTACCATAGCCCACTGCCGTTTATTGTCTCTTGTGAATGCCTGTCAATAACCGCTCTGAATGTTTATCGTGGAAAACCCATTCGCACTTGCCATTGTCGAAAAAAGGAAACTTCTTTAGTCACTTCATTTAACTGTTTATAATCTACGCGTCTTTCTTCTTAACTACAATAGAATGATTGGTGCTGCCTAGGAGCTCCTCCATTTCTTCTCGTTTGGCCATTGGAACTCTTCCTGCCGGTAGCTTAATTGGTTTTGCTGTCGATTTTATGTTTCACGATTCTCATTCGTCCAAAATCCTCTGGTCCTTTTGAGCAAATTTCTTGTTTTCAATTTCTCAAACTCCTTTAGTTTCTGTTTGAACAAATCAGGGTGCGCTTTCTGCAACAGATCACTCATTCCTGCAACTTTGCTTTACGTAAAGAATTTTGGGATCTCACATAACTCTACCGACCCCATCATTCTCATCAAAGTGTTCCTAGGTAGAACAGTATCACTCCTTTTGGCAGTTCAAAACCTGGGATAGGCTCCATTAGTGCCTCCACCTCTCGATCGGTTTACTTCAACCACAGTTTCGCTTTCGACTTAAAGTGTTTCGGATACCGCAGGTGTTAGGAGTTGTGATGCTGAAGGATGCTTTTTATTTCAATTGCTAATTCCTCAAAGTCAAAGTGACGCTGTTGCTTCAACAAAAAAGCGACCCCTAAGTTGTTTGTTAGTCCATGTGGCACTATAACAAAACAATGGCATTGCCGATCCTGCACTCCAAATCGCTTCCCGGTACCAACCTTATTGGAGAACCGCTTAGAATATTTATGTCGGAAAGATGTACATTCGCCCAAGAATCCACAATACAACAACAAAATATCTTCGGCCTTTGATAAATCCTTCCAGAGAGAGAAACAGATGCCCTGTGGTGCCAATATAATTAGGGCGGAAATCACATTCTTCTTTAAAGTTGTCAGTCTCCGCGGCATCTTGCAATCGGTTTGGTTTTTCATATCTGTAACTCGTTTTCTTTGTATTCATAGTCCGTTGTACAACCTAGGTTCGCCATTTTTTGTTTAGAAGTACTTAAATTTCTAACGGCTGACCATGACCTCCAGTACGACTTTTGCTGGATTTCCCGGAAGAGCAGAAGCTATCAGTCGCTGAAGAGCTAAAGCCAATTCGGAGAAACACTCTTTGGACACCTACAGATGACACAGGAGCTGAGTGAAGCTAGACCTGCTATTTTCGCAGAATCGCTGCCGTAATAAACTAACTAGTGGTTCGTAGTCTGGATTACAGTCCACAGGTATGCATTGGTAATACGTTTGCTTTTTCTTCAGTTGTCCAACTGGTACATATTGTGGTAATCTGTGCACGAACCGGTATCATCGAACTGTTGTACCGCCACCAGAATAGGGCAAGAATTGTGATGCATTAAAAACTGTTGTAGTGGTTGGAATACCAGGCGCCTTCGGTAAAGCTGTAGCCGTCAGCGATGTCACCTCCATCTCGATGTGATGAAAATCGGTAGCCTGTCCCCTTGATGCTATGTTTTGGGCTCCTTTATTGCCGCTATCGAACTAAATTTAGGCGACGAATGCTGCCCCTTGTTGACAGCGTTGGTGTCCATTTTCTTTTCGATTTCCAAGTTTCGAGACACAAGCTCCCGTTGAAAGAATCTGAAAGAATCTGAAAGAATCTGAAAGAATCTGAAGGAATTATCATTTAAATTGCCAGCATACGTTGATGTTTGATTTAAGATGCAAGACCCGCATCTTTCCGGCACTTTGAAATTGCTAACAAATTGTTCTTGGAAAGTACAACATCAATAGAGACTCCTCACAGAGTCAGAAATTGGATTTTTTAAATATTGTATTGTACAAGACGTATACTCGTATTTTGTAGCAATCCGACTAAAGTCATACGCCTACAAAGAGGGTATTCGAAAAGAGCCCAAGGTGACAGTGATATTGAAATAATTTTATTGATTTTCTTGTGAAAGAAATAAACTGTGACCTGAATAGGCAGCCTAGAAGGACTACTCTTATAGCATTGGCAATGAAAATATTGGAAACAAAGTCTTTTGCGTTCCCCAGATTTATTGTTCCACAAAGGACCCAATTTTCAATTGAGAATTGCTGCTATGGTGTTGTTAATGGCGTATGGCCATTATGCACCTGCACGTGCCTTCTGCAACCTGTATTTGATTTATTGGAGGAGGGTTTTTTTTCAATTTGGGAAAATAGCGGGCTTGCTCGAGTAGGATTTGTGCTCAAACACTATTTTATATCCTTGAAATTTTGTATTTCGTTGGAGCGAAGTCAATGCTATTATTAGTAAAGGATACTATGTACATATGTCACTGTATAAATAAATTTTGAGGAGCTTAAAAGATTGCTGTCCTGCAATATGTGCAATTGTATTGCTACGAAAGCTGTAATTAAAATGGAAAATATTGTACGAGTATACCTCAAATTACTACAGAGTGCTGTTAAGGCAACAATTCTGATGTCCAACTTCTAGTTTATCTTGATGCTGCCCAAAAGCCTCCAAAATACATTAACTGTGTTCAATGTTTCTTCGTGTATAAAACCTGAGCGGCATTAAAAATTAAACCAAGTTACAGTCGCCATCATGATGTATAGCTGGGACATGGGAAAGTGTGCTTGGCCTCAGTTTTAGACAGAATTTTTTTATTTTTTTTTATAATGAGCGGGCACTCAAGGGGTCTGTGTACCCTTAAAACGTTTATACACAACGCGGGCGAAGGAAATTTAGGGAGGAAGAAAAGACAGGTGCCGATGTACATTGTTTTTAAATGTTTGTAAGTTATAACGACCAGGAAATACAGAAATCGGCAGGGCATTCCATAAGCGAGTTGTACGACTAAGGAATGAATCACGATATTTTAGAGTAAGTCCGAAAGTGGGCTTGAGCATTCACAGCGAGACGGGTGCTACGGTTGAAACTTTAAAGGTACGGAATGCTACTGGCACTGGTGGTGAAAATAGCGATACAACTAGGTGAGACAGGAGCCATCACGTCTGTGTTTGAGATTGTTGAATGACTGTGTGATACTGTTATCACATATGAGTTTTATTGCACGGTTTTGAAACCTATCTAGCAAGTGCAAAGGGGTTTTAGGAGCAACTGACCAGATGTGAGCATTGTACTCCAATTTCGGGCGGATGAATGCCTTATAACATATATTGAGGCCAAATCAGAGGGTGTGAAATATTTGTTACATCGCTTGAAGAAACCTAGACACTTGACAGCGTTTTTGACGACATCGAATATATCGTCATTCCAACGTAAGTTGTCACTGACACATATACCGAGAATGGAAAGTTTTTCGGTTTCAACGATGCAAGTGCCATTAATGGATAATGGCTGGGTGTTTAAATTTCGCTTTAATGACAGCATTGTGTTTTGGAAGCATTAAATTCCACTCGGTTGATAGTTCCCCAATTGCTTATGCAGTTAATTTCAGAATTTAATGAGCTTAACATACGCTGCTATTCCCGTTCTATAGCCGAAGGGCAGGGTCGTGAGTCCGGGAACGAATATGAAAAGCAGAGATTACTGTCGTCAGCAAAGAAATATATTGGATTAGAAGTGTCAGACAAGAGATCGTTGATGAAAATTAAAAAGAGTGTCGGAGACAGAACGTAGCCCTGGGGTACACCAGCATTTATTTTGTGAATATTAAACTTAAAACCATCCAAGACAACTTGAATTGAACGTTCCGAATGATAATTTCTAACCCGTTGAAGAAGAGAGTCGTCGAGTCGCCTAGTCAGCTTATAGAAAAGACCCTCTAACCATACGGTGTCGAAGGCCTTCTCCAAGTCAACAAGGCAGGCACCAGTACATTGGTTTTTGCCTTTATTCTATTGGATATCGGACACCAGTTTAGACGCGGCATGTGAGATATCATGTCCCGCCTTAAAACCGAATTGATTATCCGGAACTATATGTTTGTCCTCAACCCACCTAGACAGAGCTCTATTGATTACTTTTTCAAACACCTTACTGATATTTGGAAGGAGACTCATCGACCGGAGATTCGCCGGATTGGATATATCCTTTCCCTTTTTGGGGATAGGTTGCACCACCGCCGTATTCCAATGCGCTGGATAATGTGCATTATTCATTGCATTATTAAACAGGGTGGTGTAAATGTCCACCGCTTCTAGAGGAATATGTCGAAGAACGATGTTTGGAACACCATCGGTCCCCACTGATTTCTAAGCCCTGATTGTGTCGAAGATCTCATGGAGCTCTTCCTTCGAAATGAACGGGGGTAGGTCACCCTCTCTGGTAATGACATTATTTGCCATATTTTCGTCGCTGAACCGGGTGAAACCAGAGCCCTCGGATCGCCAGTCCTCTACTTCATTTCGAATGTAGAAGTCCTGCACCAAAGATGCGATTGTCCAGGTGATAATTGGGGCCAGTGGTATCAGTGACCTTGAATATTTCCTGGAAAGTCGCCCCTATGGCCTCAACCTTCTCCTGTGGATCCTCGATCCCAAAGAAGTCGTCATCATCAGCGGCCTCATTTGGATCAATACCTGCTATTGTCAGTAACCGTTCGTTGTATGTTGTCCGCGCTATTTTAAGACCCTGAAGGTCGTTTTGATTTTTCCTCCGAACTAGTTTATTTATTTGCGAGAACATATTCGGGTTGCTGGTGTTCCAATACGAACTTACAGAAATTCTGTAATTCCCTTTTATTAACGTTTAAAGATTTTTAATCGACGACTTCAGTGTCCTAATCTCCGGGTCTTGCCTATCAGTTAACTGTCTGTACAAGTTTTTGAGTCTTGTCAGAAGTCTACTTTTCTGTCGGTGCAGTGAACGCACACAAGTGTAGGAGCAGACAGTGCACAATCTGGGAGTGCTGAGCTCGCCATAAAGGGTGCAGCAAGCAGATTGGCTTTGTCCAAAGAGCTGAAAGCTGGATGAGGCAGAATTTCCAATGTTTTTGCCGAACGACCAAGAATTTTTACTGCCTTTGGGACATTGCAATATTTTTTGGCCTCAGTTTTTGGTCGTATTGGAATTTCACACGCTTAACAAAGGCGTTGCACTCATTTTGGCTTGTTTGAGCTTTTTTCGGATTTCTTCTATCGTGTTGGTCTTGAAGGACCAACCTTGTCTAACCCTGACAGCCTCTTTCCAGCTCGAGTCGTACCATGCCTTTTCTTTATCCTCCTCCTTGCTTGGACATTCCGAACACACGGCGAACCATTGTGCCTAAATTTAAAGAGAAGATGTGATTGCCCCCGTTGTATATGAATCGATGACAGGTATTAATGTGGCTTCTGCATCCACCTCTGTTTTGTGGGACTACCCCACCCAAAGGCTATATCCTTTTTCACCATGTTGTCCTTCTGCCGGATCTGCCCGATGCATCTCATTAGGAAGGATGTCGAAGAGGATCATTGCGATTAGTACATATTGCGCTTCATCCCAGAATGTTTGCAAGCCGTTAATAATCCTGAGTAAGCAGAGCCTGTACGCTGATGACAGCTTTCTTTTTAACTGTTTCACCGCTAGTGTAACCGCCCATACCGGAGTCGCATGTAGGAGGACCGAATTGACCGCTATTGACAGCAGGACCCTGTGGGCGTATCATAGGCCACTGACTGCATCACATATGCAGTCTCCGATGACGCACATAACGTGAACCTAAAGCGCAGTTTGTTTTCGAGCATCACTCCGAGGTATTTTAGGAACTCCCTTAACCAGATTGTTAGGGAAGCTTGCATACTCCAAGGTCTTGCAGGTGGTTATTATGAGAGTCTTGTGCCCAGCTAGTTCCAGAGCGGCAGACCTCAACCAATTCTTGATTCTCGCGATAGCCTCATTCGTAGCGAACTCAATCGGACAATGTTAGCTGCAGAATGCCGGGGTATATTACGTAATAAAGAAGAGGTGCGAACACCGACGCATACAAGTCTCCAACGGAAACGCTGTTATATTTAGCTCCATTATCAGTATGATATTTTCACCTCCTATTCCTCGAGTAGTCGGTGGCTATCTTATGTTCTATCCATTGTGAGCAATGATCTCCCGATATGCGAGCTCGCCAAGTTAAAGGCATTCTTAACGTCAAGCGTTACTACATAGTATTGCTGCAGCTGCTGTATTTGCAACCGCCCTTATGGTATCGACGGTAGAACGTCGTTCTGAAGCCCGTACTAATGGTCTGACAGAGCTTCGTTTCCCTCTGCCACTGGATTATATGATACATTCCAGGATTTTTCCTTGGGTATCAAGCAGACATATGGGAGGCTTACCAGGTGGCTTGTTGCCTTTTGGCAGTAGCTTTACATGTTGGAGATTTCATAGCGTGAAGAGGACCTTCTCTTTCAAGCGCCTTTGAATCGTTGCTACAAGGGCACCCGGCCTCGCCATCGCAACATTTTGAATCCTTCTCGAAATGTAAAAGGAAGATCTAGGGCGAAGTGTCTGAGTAGACCTCGTCACAAAGATATCTGAAGCTCATTAAATTGATTTTTTTTATGGTTCATTCCAGGTCGTGTTTCGCCAATTCGAAAGCGATTAGCTGTCTGGTCTGCCTCTGAATCTCTAGGAACTGCATTTTGCATGCACTTATGTACTTTGTTCCGAGCCCTTTGATCTCATCGTCACACAAGGATTGGTTATCCACTTGGGCAGGGATCGTACGCTATGAAGATAATCTGAACCAGCTCGTACAAAAGTTCCTCCGCAAACCTTCTTTGAACGAAGATCTTTGTCGAAGAACGTGTCTTTGCACTTTGGCCCTCTTAGGGTGGGGTGCTGTTTTTGTTGCTCCTCACCGACGATGTTAAATAATATCGACCGGTGGTCGCTGGGTGTATAGTCTTCGTTGTGTATTTAGTTCTCCGCAGAAATGAGTTGATCATGCCCACTGGCTGCTTTCTGAAAAGTTTCTGTGGCACGGTTGTTGACCGAGGTATTATTCAGATAAATGTCGAGGGGATCTTGCACCCTTGCACAAGTGTCAGCTAAGGTGTCGTTGTCATTTCTGGCACCACGTAAAAGTGTTGCTATTTTCCTTTTGCTCAACCATTTCCTGGTGGCTACCACGAGGAGATAAAACAATCAGAGATCATGTATAATCATAGTTACAACAAACGGGGGTCGCCAGATTGACCTAATTATGTCTAATCGACTCTACAGTAGCGTATGACGTGACGTTAAAAGTCAAAAATGATCTTTAGAGTGGCATATTTTCAATTTGGTTCAGGCAATTGAAAATTCAGGTAGTCTCCCCACTTAACGTGCCAGAAAGGAAACATTATTCCATGGATCTACAGTGAAGGAACTGCTAGAAGGCACTAACTCCGGTATTTTAATGAATTTCTACTAGAACATCTGGTTAGTGTTGATGAAAGAAAATATTAACGAGGAAGTCATCTACACAAAATCACGTGCATCCTTGATGCTTGTAAATTGCTAACAAAATAAGATTTTCTCTTTCCGCAAATATTGAACAGCACCATGAAGATAAAATGCATCGTGCTACCACCTCAAAGTTAGATGAAGATACCGTGCTGAAATGGAATATGATATTTAATTAAATAGCAGCCAATGCGGGTTCATCCTTATAATAATTCCATTTTCACATCCTACATCTACGATGCAAAAGTTACATTCATTTTCCATCCGAATTATCCGAGTTTATCAGGAATGCATCCAAATTGTACGTGCCCCACATGTGAGGTGAAATAAAATCGGAAACTTCTACAATACAAATCCATAATCCTATCGATACTTTTAAGCAAAAGTACACACTATTGGGAATACTGATGTGTTAAACCGCGGATTGAGTGAAGCGGTAGTACTCGTAGTTTTCCATTTTTCTTCCTCCAAAAAAGTTCAATGAAAACAATTCCGAAACTCTTGGAAAATACAAGAATTACCACTTTAAAAACAATATTCAATTCCTAGCCCACATCCACAGTAGTCAACTCCATTGAAAAAATAGATCCATTTCAATCTACATATATACATATTCCTGTGTATGCAAATCGATAAATTCTATTTTGCGTCTCCTCTAACACAAGACCCACTTTTTATCGTGTCATTGTTTAGGTGCATCCGAAGAGACTTTCGAGTAGCAAGGACAACCAAGCGACAACAGAATAGCCCACCACAACTGAGAATATTGAATCAAAATCACCAGGACCCAAAGACAACAAATGGATGAGAAAGTGAAACTGAAATTCACATCGAAAATAACAACAGCGACAACCACAACACCAGCAATACCAACGGATACAGCCATCAGTGTGCAGTGTCCATTAGGCATCTTCATACCAACCAACATCACTTTCAGGATGGATTCCATGACAATAGCTGAGACATCATTTCCGTCAGTGAATGCAACGACAACGTTGTCAGAGTCGATAGTCACCACTGATCCAACCACAGAGGACTACTTTACGTCCTTCAACACCACAAATCATACTCTGAGGTGAGTCTGAGTAGTTCTATCTACAGAAAAAGTATCTAATCTCACTCTTTGATTTCTATTAATATGATTAGTCCATTTCATTTCCCCTATTACATTTCAATTAAACTAAAAGATACACGTTGTAGTCGTAGATGTTCTTGTTTTATACACCTTTTATCCTTTGTCTTCGTTGGCATGTTGAACGATGAGTACGGAGGATCGAGGGTTGAATGAGTGCATTTTACTCTATGTGGTATCTTTATAGTCATACTGGTATCTAACAGATGTAGAACAATTTGTTTTTCTCTCATTTGCAGGATAAAAGGATACCCGGCCTTGGCGAATTTTCATGGCTACGATAGGGAATATATTGCGAGGATTAACTCTTTTTGGTTGGAATTTAATCCGCCTAGTCCGAGAGCTTACTACATCATGGCAGTCATCTACATTACCATATCATCGATTGGATGCTTTGGCAATGCTCTGGTCATTTACATGTTTATCAGGTGAGAGATTCGAGATTGTGGCTTGTTCTAACATCGGTGTCAGTATGAAAGTAAACCCTTTTGATAGAACCAATTTTAATTGCCTTTGCTGGTCGTAAGCATTCCCGAAATTATTTACTTTTTGCGATAGAACATGAAACATGGCCCAAAAAGTTTTCCAAAATTACAACATTTGGGTGGATTGAAAGGGTTTTTGGGTTGTTCATGGATTTTATTTATTTTTGCATCATCAGTTGGGCTAATACGAGAATATGTTATCTCATTTGAGATATTTTCAATCTTTCACCTTGAAAGAGAAAGAGCAATAATAGCAAAGTACGAGTAGCTCTCCTTTCTGGGCAAAATGTTCGCGTCTGGATAAGGATTATTGCTACCGCCAGCAGCTTTGTATTGTACCTCCATAAATCTTTCTCATATTTGTAGGTCCTTGAGCAACTCAATATTGGTGGTTAGATTCCAGAATAGGCAGGTTCTTTTACTACGCCTACAATCCTATAGAAAGCATAACGGACGAATAGCCTATTTGAAGAGTCCATTGCAAGGTGTGTTCCCGTCAGGCCGCAATCCGCTACTCAAATATGTTTGAAGGTAAGGAGGTGAAGAAGTATGTCTAGCGCAGCAGTGAGGGTAAATCTCAGAGCACCTCCGATACATACTCGTAAGTACGACAATCTTTGCACCTTTCCTGGAGTTAAACAGTTAATCTGATTATCTATCTATCGAGCAAAGTGTAGTGCCAATACGTGTCTTGAATTCAGAGTCCTTATTTGTGGCAATATTGGCTTGCTTGTTTGACTGACTTTCTTGGCTATTTGGTTTGCAATTCAATTTGCGATGCAAAACCGTTCCAGGAATCCTTGCATCTTTAGCAAATTCTCGTTGGATTCCGGAGATATAGAAGAGATTTTGCATTTCCTACAGGAAATAATCAATTCCAAACCATACATTTGAGTCCAGTTGGAAAGTCTGTTTAGGGTCTAAGACCTGTCAGTCTGACTTCGTCCCCGATAAGTATAGAGAGAACAATTGAGCTTCATGTCCCAAAAGTTGCTTTATGAATGTATTGTGAGGCTGCACCTCAAAATCTAGTCCACATCGCACCGTGGTTCCACTGTAGGCCAAAAGTCAAAAATTCATTGTAAATGAACCCAAAGTTATGGTAAATGAACAAGAAAAATGATACGTTTGATTTTCATCTCGAACGTCATCTCATAAGCCCATCGCATTTAAGTTCAAGTGCACTGAAAGTAAGATTTAGTGTGTACTATATATTTTTTTATTTACTTTCGTTTGTGCAAATTTGTTTTGTTTATAATGGAATTATTAGTAGAAGGTAAGAGTTCTGTTTCGATCATATAAAATTCCGTTCTGTGTCTCGAGAGTTAAACTTTTAACTGTGTTCCCCCCGTGACCGCCCTATTATTTATATATCACCAGAAAGGCTAAATTATTTCCTCTCTGATGAAAGTATAATCAGCTGCGAAAGCTTGCAGATGCACTTTTAATTGGGCTTTAAACGATATTACCTCTTGTATTTCAGGTGCTATAACAAAATGCCTTTACTAGAATGTTTGTGTTTCAACTTTGGTTATCTGCATCTGAAAGTGAAGGGAATAAGTGCTGTTCCATATTAAAAGTACTTCTTGGTTCTTGCAATGAAGTACCAAATTTTAATTCTAACGAACTGAAAAATCGTGACGATTATATTTGTAAGAAGCTAGCAGATTTCTGAAAGAAATCTTACCGAAAGAAATACAGCCTTATTCAAAAGTATTCGGAATGGCTAAATACTATAGAAGAATGTATTATCTCCTGAAACAATAATACTTTGGCATCAACTTCTTCTGTTGGGCGACCTGCTAAGGATTTTGCAGAATGCAATGAACGGTCGAAGCGGAGAAGGTTGGCTCTTTTAGCAGAAATGGACTCTTCTGCGGTTAATTCATTTATAAATGAATCGAATCAATCAAATACATCTCGAGAGCAACCAAGCTTAGAAGAAGTTCTTTCACTTATCACTGAATCAAAGTTAACAAAAAATCAGTATTTGTTGATAAGGAATTTTGTGAACTTCTACGCATCGTCAATTCAATTCAAAGAAAAAAATTGTGTTATCCACCGAATGAAAAAATCACTAAATCGTCCGCAGAGTTAGAACTCCAAAGTTTACTTGACCACATACAGCCAGGCGTCTGCCTGAGTCTCAGAAATCAATTTTGTAAACTTTTTCGCCTGATTTTTCTAATATGATACTCGTATTAGTTGGAAAATGGGGTTTCGATGGTAGTACAGGACAAAGTGAGTATAAGTAAAACTTTTCTGATTCAAATGACAGTAGCTTGTTTTTGACATCCTTTGTTCCTTTACGATTAATATGTAAATCATCAAACCAAATTTTTTGGAAAAATTCACGTCCCTCATCTACTCGATATTGTACGATACGGTTTCAATTTGCAAAAGAAACTAAGGAGCTTTGCTTGGAAGAAGAAGCTTATTTTAAAAACAAAATTATCAATTTGAATCCATACCTTTATAAAGAAGGTATCATTGAGGTTCAGATAACATATTCCTTGCAACTAACCATGGTTGATGGAAAGGTATGTTGTATGTATGTTTTTGCAGAAAAAAAGGATATTCAGGATACATTTCGGGAAAAATTAGGCCTTATCATAGAAATACCGCCAGGAAATTTTTTGCTAACGCTTCCATTTCTTCTGAAATTACCGGAATTGATTAAAACATAATTAAACGATGTCACACAATTCTAATCACCTTGTCTTCTCGCTACGATATAAATACCCAAAAATTTAAAACATTCGCATTGAAAACTGCCAGGCTAATTGTTCAAAAATATTCGTGGTACAATCTTCCTAGTTCAGTTCACAAAGTCCTGATTCATGGTTCTGATATAATTAATCATGCTCTGCTGTCTATGGGGGAGTTATCTGAAGAGCCGGCCGAGGCAACAAACAAAAACTTTAAACTTTTTCGTCGGGATCATACAAGAAAAATGTCGCGAAAGTTTGCAATACAGATTTATTTCATAGACTACTTTGAAATGCTGATCCCTTAATTACGAGTATGCGAAAATTAGCTAACAAAAGGATATGCATTCTCTCAGACGAAGTGATTTCTTTACTTGATCTTTAACTCTTAATTCTTCGTTATGTATTATTTGTTTGCTTTTTAATTAAATAATTAATTGAAATTTGTTAAAATGAAATAAATTTGAAAAAAGAAAGATTTTGTGCTTTATGTATGATTTTTCCATCGTATCGAACTATTAACTAAAACAAAAAAATCTTTCCCTTCTTACACTCTTTTAGCGTATCTCAAAAACTTGACCTGATAGAGCAAAATGGTTTGCAGATTCAGAATCAGGATACCCAAATTACTTATAAACCAATTAAATTTAGTCGTTTTTCAGTGAGCAAGTAATTATGACCGCTTTTGTTCGGGAGTGGAACCACTGTGCATCGGCACCTTCGACAACGCAACTTTTGGTAGCATCTATAAATCGGCTACACTACACTGTGTGGAAGAATCACTACTTTTGTGGAGTAAAGCAATACTAGTGCACAAAGCCTTCGTAGTTGACTGCGACCAATGTGTGATGGCGATGAAATCACAGAAACCCAAATCCGGTGTCCTGCCTCCACTGCTATGGTCCACTTTCATATTAACGGTCTTAATGCTTCTATCATCTATGATCATGAATTATGCAAATGATGTGGATATCTGTCTGTCTGATTATAGCTAGCGTAGGCAGACCTGGATGCGATTGACGAATGGTGCACTAGAAATGGCTTGAGTCATAAAGGTGTAGCGTGACATCTAAGAACATTTCTAGGAAAATATTAAGGGCATCTCAGCTTCTGCTGGGCTTGGTTGTTCTTCGAAGGAAGGTGATTAGTCTTCTTCTTCTTTTCATTTCAATTTGTTTTCCTGGGAGCCCATTAGACGCCCAGTTCTGTGTGAGAATTCAAACCTCACACTCCGTTTTAAGTTTTTCTAATTTAACCTCCCACACACCATCCAATTGTAGAGAGCCAGGTGTTTTCGTGGGTTTCTTGGTGAAAAAGGACCGATATTCCCGAACAAGTACTCGTACCGAGCTTTGGGGATATGGAAGCCGTCACTTACTCTTTAAAGTGTCATCTATATTTCTCCCTGAAATTGGCATGGTTCCTGATGATATGCTTCCTCTTAAGTTCAGATGAATGAGATCAGTATCAATACCACTAGCGTAGTGCATGTTGATCGGGTCACTGTTCGACGCTCTCAAAGGTTTTAGACCCACTCTCAGACATACATATGCAGGTGATGTACTTATGATGGTTGTAGTACCTACTGGATAGCCTAAATAGCTGTACTGGAAATGGGCTTTCAGTTAGTTCTCTGAAAACTGAGGTTGTCATACGAAGCTAAATATTTCAGTATTATACTGCACTTTAAAAGCGCTGTTGGCTTACTAGCACTAAAAAAGAGCCATCGGTAAGACTTGATAGGGTCCTTTGGATCTACAGCACTATGATAAGATCTATTATATCCATTGCTTCGGTTATCTGGCAGAACAAAAAAGGGTCTGCCTCAGCTCCTTGGAGGTTTCCGTAGCACTGACTGAAGTCGCAAAGCCAGATTCAGTTAACAAAAAATGGTCACGTACTGGAGCTTTGACGACCTTAGAGAGTCAGTGCTATCTTTTGCCTGTGATCAAATGAACATGTTGTCTGATCCAATAACACAAAATCCCGGTTGTTATCAAAATACGAGATCCAGTTTCCTGCTGCCAGAATCTGATCTAAAGCTGCTTAAAAACATTCTAGGATGGACTTACTTACATACATAGATGACGCTATAGCTTAGATTACATGCCCCTTCAGCTAGCGCGATTTTTTGCCAGCTACCTCAAGTTGCACTAAGTAAGTTGGCTGTGGTTCCCTTCGACTTTTTGTGCGCCACATAAGGTGATGTTGCCCTCTACCGCCTTTCCCTCTGAATTGCAGACAAAAGACGTATTACCCGAGCTTTTCGGACGAGGTCGGCTAGACATCCCATATAGTACAGCGACTTTGAAAGGTCTCGTCAATACCCCTTTGATACAAATGCGACCCAATGCATAGTTCTATAGATGCTATCAGATGCGACTTTGGAATCAATGAAGAGGTGGTGTCTATCGATTTGGAACTCTAGGGTTATCCCCAAGAGTTTTGCATAAAACGCATATCTGGCTGATGGTTGATTTTCCTCGCCTAAAACCACACTGATTGGGGCCGGCAAACTGTTTATAAAGGGATGTTGAGGAGACTTATTCTCCAGTAATTGGCATAGTTCAGGGGAGTAGCCTTTTTTAGGATCGGGCAAACAGTGAAGAGTTTTGTATTCCTTATCGCCTTAAACAGCTCGGCAGTGGTCGAGTCTAGCTGCTTTGTTGGACTTTTTATTGGGAATTACTATTCCGACTTCATCTTAGTCGGGTAGACTGAAATGTTGTCAGTCTTCGTCCAAGTTAATTGGTTTACTCTGCCTGGCTGTAGGATGTCGTTCGTTATCACTGTTTAACAGTCTGCGGAAAAAATCTTTCCATATCCTCAGCGCTGATGGGGTTTTCTTCTCCATCCTCGCAGATTTCTGTTCGTGTTTTACAACTTTGACATGTTCATTTTATTTTTTGGTAAAACTTCCGAAGTTTATTCTTCCGGTAGCACCTCCTTAAGGCCTCAATTGAGCACTTCTCGTGTTCTTTCTTTTTTTCTTTAAAGGAGGCTACGTTCTTCCCTTCTTTTCTTTAGTTCTTTTCCGCAGTGACGCTCTGTGCATCCCCTATTTTTCCATATTGCATTCGTCATCGAATCGGAGTTTCATTGTTGGGGCGAGTTGATACCAGTATATATTATAGGCGGCCTCTCTGATTGCTCTGTGGCAGTGATGTCACTAATCTCGTACGTTTGATGCTCGCAGCATCGGATATCTCGTGAGGTTAAACGAACACGATTTGTAAAAGGCCTGACGATCTCTTGCGATTGTAGCCAAAAGTGGTTCGATGGCTTTGTTCTGTTATGGATATCCGCATACACACCTTGTCTACAACAAAGTAGCCATTAAGAACGTTCGGACATCCAAAACGTAGTGCCTTGTTTGGATCGCATCATCCAGGACCCTTTATGAACATCAGGGTGTTGAAATCGTATGTTGGCTATAGTTACATTACGTTCCGTCACAAAATCAATAAACCTGCGTCTATTTTCGCAGGTGATGACATGGAAACTGTACTTCCCCACTGTTTTGCTAAAGGTACCCTCCTTGCCTAGCTTAACATTTAAATCACCAGACTTAAATTGGCGTCCTTATGTAACGAGTATGTAAGGAGTTATTGCACGTATCGAAATTTAGGTATGTAAGTAGGTAGGAGACTGTTTACGTCTGTATTTTTTAGATCGTTTAGGTCATTATGGAAGAAAGCCCCTAAGTTAAGTTTTCTTCTCTAGGAGAGAGCTGGACATGTAGAGAGTAGGTGGAGGATTGTTTCCTCTTCCTGCTAGGCCGTGCAGCTTCTACAGAAATCGCTTGTAAAAGCGCCAAGCCTTCTTGCGTGCTTGCCTATGAGGCAGTGTCCACCTATGATGGCACTGAGATGCTTGCTATTTAGAAGAATCCAACTCTTAGAGTGACTCGTATCTAGCTTTGGCCAGATCTGTTTGGTAGCTAGACATGTTGGTCCATCCAAGGTCTGTTCTCTTATTAGCATCCAGCTTTAATATTAATTTGCACATAGCGATTGGTATACCTTTGCTACCCTTTTCCGGTAGAAGTGGTTTCAATTTTGGTGAGTTCATTGGTCCAACAATTCCCTGGAATGTCTCTGTGGCCCGGCACCCAGCAAAGGTGAAGGTTGAACTGGTCTGCCATCTCTGTAAGAGATGATCGGCATTCAAGGGCGGTTTTAGAGTTGAATGAGATTGAATCCCGAGACTATTCAAAAAGACGCAGATATTACGTTTTCCTTCAACCAGAACAGAGCTCCTTTAATCGCCAAAATTTCCGCCAGGCACATGCTACAGTGATCTGGAAGACTGAAATAGAGGCCTAGATTGAGCTTATCTGAGAAAACACCGCCATCAACTCCGCTATCGGTTTTAGATCCATCTGTGTAGAGATGGATTGACTTGTTCTCCACGAAGGATCTAGAAGGGAAGCTTACATGGAAGTCCTTGTCAAACTAAAGTTCAGGTATGGTGTAATCGATGTTCTCTATAAGTCCATTTCAGGCGAATAGCTGCAGTCGCAGCCAATTGCCTGCTGAAGATATCAAATGAAACAGAATGTCTAATGCCGTAAGGCTCCGCTTATGCACAGACATGCTGTTCTTTGGACTCTGCTTAGTTTACTGCATTTGACTGTATTGTCTAAGGCCATCCACCAGACGGCAACCCTGTAAGTGAGTATCGCTCGTATGACCGAGATGTATAGCCAATGGGTTATGCGGGGTTGAAGGCCCCATTTATTCCCAATGGCTTTTTGCAAGAGCTACTATAAAGCTACTGCAACTTTCTTGACTATTTCTTGAATGTTAGGTTTTCAGTTTAGTTTCCTGTCAAAAATGAGACCCAGATATTTTGTTGTATCGGAAAAGACTAAACTGGTACCGTTTATTGAGGAAGGGTCTATAATTGGAATTTTATATTTCCTGGAAAAGAGGAAAAGACCAGTTTTATGTTGGTTTACTCCTAATTCACAGCGATCCGCCCAACGGTTTAATCTGTTAAGATTTAGCTGAAGGCGTTCTTTAATGGTATTTAGATTCTCACCTGAGACGGCTATAGCAACGTCATCCGCATAGGTAATCAGCTACCACCCGCTTATACGTATATCAGCACTAAGTTCCAGAAAAGGGGAGAGAGGACACCGCCTTGCGGGGTACCTCTGCTAACACATTTTTTAGCAGAAGCCCCACCAAATTTGGAGTTGATTATCCTGCTTTTTAGCATAAGACTGATCAGCTCCCCATGTGAGTCGTCTACCTGCAGAGTTGACAGCGCAGTCGTGATTGCGGATGTGTTGACGTTGTTAAAGGCATCCTCTATGTCCAGGAAAGCGACCATTGTGTACTCTCTAAATTGTAGGGATCGTTCGATGTGGCTAGTCAGTGAATGCAGAGCCGTTTCCACCGTCTTTCCTTTAGAGTTGGCATGTTGAGCCGTTGACAAAAGTTTTGGATAATTTTTAGTTCGTATAAGGATATCAATCAGTCGTTCTAGAGTTTTAAGAAGGAAAGATGATAGACTTATAGACCTGAGGTGCTTTGGGACAACATGACAGCATTTTCTGGCGTTGGGAATGAAAACTTCATTGACTTCTCTCCATGACAGTAGAATATGGACCAGTTCTACACAGCTTCTCATGATATTCTCTAACGTAGTCAGGATAATATCTGATGATCTTTGTAGCTCGGCAGGTATTATACCGTCTTGACCAGCAGACTTGTATGGCTTGAAGCTGTGCAATACCCAGAGCAGTTTGTCTCTTGTAACGAGACCATAAATTTTGGTTTCGGTTGCAGAAGGCCTGTATGGGTTGTTACTGCCCGCAAATAGGGGGCAATAGCTACCTGGAAAGTAGGTGTCCAGTAGCAGATTGAGTGATTCATCACTTGAGGTTGTCCAAGAGACATCGTTTTTTTTCAAACAGCTGAGCATATAGGATTTGTGGAGAGGACTTTTCTTAGCCGCGATGCCCCAGGGTCCCTAGTATAGTCGCTTTGCCTTCCTCAGCTCTTTTTTTGTATAATTTGAGGGATTCTTTTTCTTGTGCTTTTTGCTAGGTTGAAAAGTTTTCTGCTAGTGTGTCTAAGCGGTCCTAGTGCTGATGTCTACCAGTGCGGCTTTTTCTTGGCTCTAGGTTGCATAAGAGGGTAAGAAGCGGTCATAGCCTGATTGAGAGCCAGGGTGAATGCCTTGACTTTCATGTGAGGCTAGTTTCCTTCACTCGGGGGACTTGAGAGTTCAGAGAATAGCGTTTCTGACAGTATTCCTCTGTATTCTTCCGATAATTCCGGAATGCTGGTTCGCTGGGAGGAGCATCACCCAGGCTGAATTGGACGTATCTGTGGTCTGAAAATGAGTGTTCAGACGATACCATCTAGTTCGTTAGCATTTGAGTGATGTTGTCGGAGACAAGAGTCATATCTTCCTGTCGGTTTCTTGTTATAACAGCGGGCCCATTGTCAATGTTGCAGACAATGAGGTTAGTACTTACAATATAATCAATAAGTGACTCACCTCTATCGTTGATGTCGGTACTGCCTCATACCGTGTGATGAGCGTTAGCGTCGCATCCGATGATGAGGCCGGTTTTTTGCCTTCCTGCCTCCAGTACCACTTGTTCTTTTTATTGTCTATCTTCATACGAGTAAGAACTAAATCGAGATCGATTTGTAACAAACTTAACATCCACAACCTAGATCCGTGCATTACATGCTTCACTCGTAGGTTGATTGAAAAACAATCGAGTGACTGATGACGTTGACGTATTGTATGAATAACATGAAATGTAATTAACCTTTCTCAATGACAGTAAGCTAAGAGTCCTGTTGCAATAAAGCGGCCAGCACAAAAACATCTTTCTTTTATTTGTCCTAATCCTCCTACAGTTTTGAGTTTAGTTTGACGCAAGCCTCAGATTTAAGATTTGATTTAAGCAGCCGCATCACCATTATTGAGAAAGTTCCTAGTAAAGCTCATTCCTCACCAGGAAACTACGCCACCAATGCGACTTCATCTTTCAGAAAACTGAAATACTTGACAAGAAAAATTTCGAAAATTTCCGCATTCCTTTCATAACGTTGCATTAAAGATGTATTCATTTCCCACAACTGTAAACGGAGTCATAAAACAAACTTTCAATGGCGCACCTGGGGCACCCTTATATCTTTATTAAATTCTTTCGTTTAAAGTTTCCCAGAACATTAACGACAATAATTTGCTTCAAGCTAAATATGTACAGACAACGAAAAATGACAAACAACTTTGTCAGGATAACGACTTTAAGTTGAATTCTTTGAAAAGAAGAACATTCTTCAAAGGAATTCCACAGACGAAAAAATTACGACGAAAATCAATCATCCAATTGATAGCACTTGTTCAACAGGGTCATGCATGAATCTGATGGTTGTTATTGAACTTATTCCAAGGATAACTGACATTGTATCTCGGTAGGAGACCGGCGTCTGCCGGTGTCTGCCGGTGTCTGCCGCTTGTGGCTATTGGAAAAATTCCAATTGAAGTTTTATATTTCGGTCAGAGTTTATTAAATGAGCTTACGATGAGGACTTGTGCAGCACCAGAAACAATTGTTACGACCACACATTTGCTCAGTGGGGAGTGAAACCATCCGTCTGGCATCCTAGACAACAAGTGTTAATCTTGCTCAACCTTCCGGAAAATTAGAAATTACGAGTAAATCATGAGAAATCTTGTAATTCTGAGTAGATCAAATTATGGAACTTTCTCATGACTGTATCGTAGGGATATATACTTTCGAAAAATATCTGAATGAGGCCTTCATTTGGATCATAAATATTTTTTATATTTTCTTATGCTGTTGGAATAAGCATCTACTCATATTCAAGAACCGATTAACTTTTCCAAGCATCCACAGTTAGGGATCTCTCCCTATCGTTTCCACTCGCAATCGCTCATTAGTACATATGTTATCCTAGGTAAAATGGAAAGAAGTTATGACCAAGCTACATATCTAAGAAAATGAATTCAATGCCGTGAAAAAGTTGGACATATTAAGGGAAAGACTAGGGCAACTGAACTTACCGGCGAACGGACTAAAAACGGCTTTACAAGACAAGCTCCTAGAACACTATGGGCTAGCCAGACCAGAGGAGGATTCGGTTGATGAAGAAATCGCATCAAATAGTAGTAAAGCGCGTTTATCCAGAGGTTTGTTCACTCTTCGGGATATACATGGAGGACTTATTTGCGTACTTTGACGGTTCAGGGCATCCTGACATTAATCAGTGGGTGCAAGAGTTCGAGGAGAATGGAACGAGCTACAAAATTTTATTTACGCCAAGCAACTGCTTAAAGGAACCGCTAAGCCCTTTATTAAAACGTTGCAAGGTATAAGAGACTGGAAGACGCTGAAGTCGGCGCTCGAAAAGGAGTTAAGTCATCAAATGTCATCTGCCGAAGTCCACCGTTCCCTAAAGGCTGGTCGTAAAAGAACCACAGAGTCACTACAGGAGTATTTGTATTCATTGATGGAACTTAGGAAATCGACCGATTTGGATGACGAGAGTCTGATTGAGTATTTCGTAAAGGGCATTCCGGAAAATGGAATGGGACGGAACGGATTAGGCAACCGCAATGACAATGGCGAAAAATTTGTTGACTTTTGCAACGCATATCGTCTTGTCATAGGTGGCACCATGTTTGAGCACAAGGCCTGCCATAAAATCAGTTGGGTGTCAACTGACAGGCAAGCAACCTCCAACCAAATCGACCATTTTGCCATCAGTCGCCGTTTTAGAAGTGGTCTTCTAGACGTCCGAAACAGATGAGGAGCGGACATTGGATTGATACGAGATCATCATATTATGATAGCTACTGTCCAGTTACGCACTACTGCCGTTCGAAGATCTAACGACACAAGAATACCTAGGAGAGTTCCCACAGTACGCCAAGATCTAAGGCACCATCTCTCACGAGGAGTGGAAACAATCAGCAGCTCACTGCCCGCCACCATCGTAGACCATTGGTGTGCTGTGAAAACTGTTTTCACATCAGGTGCTGAAAGGATTGTCGGTCGATCGCAGGTAAGCCATTGGGCGTGGCATTCCGAGGATACCTGGAGAAGGATCAACGAACAAAAACAACTAAGAGCTCGAATTGCAGCAGCTCCAGCAGCATGGAGGATCGAGCTAAAGTCCCTATATCGCATGAAGATGAGAGAAGTGCAGCGTAGCGTGAGAAGTGACAAGCGCAATTACATCAATGCGCTGGCCACGCAAACAGAAGAAGCAGAGCTAGGTGCGACAGCAGAACCATTTACAGAATCACCAAAGAGCTTATAGGTGGCCGAAAGTCTTCTCAACACCCAGTGAAAGGCTTAGACGGTTCGTTGCTAATATCGGATGAGGAGCAATTGAAGAGATGGAAGGAACATTTTGCTTCGGTTCTAAACCGAGTATGCGCCAGCAATCTGCACCCAAGTCAGACTGAAGTGTCCCGAAATCGCACCACAACCCCCAGTAAGGAGGAGATTATTGCCGCGATCAAAGCACTGAATATCAATAAGGCGTTAGGACTTGATGGCATACCTGCGGAGCTGGTTCTAGCTGCGCCAACGGCATCAACTGAGCAACTGTTCCCACTTGTCGGAAGAACATGGGAAGCCGAGAGTTTTCCGGACGAGTGGAAGAAGGGAATGATCGTCAAGCTCTCTAAAAAAGGCAATCTAATGCTTGGCGAAAACAGGAGAGGTATCTACGTGCTGCCTACTGTGGCTAAAATTATCCTGGAGCGAATCGAAGAACACCTCAAAGACACACTCGACACCGAACAAGCAGGTTTCCGTTCTGGATTCTCCTGTGTCGACCACATCAAAACCTTCCGGATCATCGAGCAGTGTGTTGAGTACCGATCACCACTTCACTTTGGAAAAGGCGTTTGATAGTGTCAATCGAAAATTTATCTGGCGTGCCTTGCGCAGGAGAGGCATTCCTGATAAATTAATAGAAATTATCAAGGCTACATAGAATGGGTCCACATGTCACTTTTTACACAGAGGAAGACTGTCTGAGGAATTCGAAGTCCAAAGCGGGGTTAGGCAAGGCTGCATACTTTCACCAATACTGTTTCTATTGGTGATTCGCGATGTGCTGAATGCGGCCTTGTTAACAGGAAATGGAGGAACTCGATGGACTCTTACATCTGAACTCAAAAACCTTGACTACGCCGACGACGTATGGGTTCTGTCTCACAGAGTAATGGACCTTCACCAAATGACAACAAATATGGAGAGCGAAGCAGACGTCGTTGGGCTGAAAATTAACTCGGCAAAAACAAAAATGATCAGCCTAAGACCAAACTCATCAACTCATATATGTATTGCTGGACAGACGGTTGAGAGAGTAGAGAATTTCCAGTGCCTTGGGAGTATTGTCTCAATCAATGGTGGAACCGAACCGGATATAGCAAACCGCATAGGCAAAGCAAAATCTGCGTTTGGGATGCTATCCGGCGAAGTAATGCAATTAGCTTAAACACCAAGCTACGACTGTTCCATTCCAACGTTGAATCCGTGCTACTATATGGATGTGGTACCTGGAGGGTGACCACCACTATCACGAGGAAGCTGCAAACGTTTGTCAATAGGTGCCTACGCTACATCTTAATGATATTCTGGCCAAGCCGTATCTCTAACGAACTGCTTTATTAGAGAACGGACCATAAACCTATAGGCACAACCATACGACGACGAAAGTGTCAATGGATTGGTCACACTCTCCGAAAGGGTGGTAGGTCCAGAGCTAACCAAGCGATGCAATGGAACACGCTTACTCAGGATGGCAGGATGCGCGGAGGTCCTAGGAGTACTTGACGCAGAACAGTTGAGAAAGAAGCACGGCCATTGGGAAAGAGTTGGGGAAAGCTGAGGCACATTTCCAGAAACCGCACTCTATGGCGCGTAAGCATAGTAGAGGCCCTAGGACCCACAAGGGGATACAAGAACGAATTATGAATGATTCCGGATAATCGTCAGAACAAAATTTGTTTGTATCAGGCTAAACCCATTGGAGAGTTCAAAATGAAGTTAAAGGTATACGAAAGAGTAAGGGGCTCCATCCGGCAGACTTCGTACACCAGGCGATTCCATCTAGTGGTAGTAATCAGACAGCAGTAAGGGTAGATCGAAACATCACATTTAGCTGGAGATTTTCAAGATACGACATTTCAAGGTTTCAAATGTGGTCAACCAGGACATAAAGTGCGCGAGTGCAACACCGCGTCGAATAGTGAGGAGAAACGGACATGCTGCAACAACAGTTGGTCCAACTATCTCCTGGTAATTGGATCTAATCGAGTCTTTGAAAACATCACAATGGGAGATATAAAGCTTTGTGCACTCTTAGACACGGGTAGCGATCTATGTCTCTTGCGATATGACAGTCTGCTGTTAATGGAGTATGTCGAAATGAATGCGGCTAAAAGGAACTTGATAGGCATTGGTCAACAACAAGTTACGACGTTAGGTAATGTTTGGGTAAAAGTAGAGGTGGATGGTATCCCTTTAGAACTTAACATTCACGTGGTACGAGAAAGGGAAATGCAGTATCCGGCAGTTATAGGAAATGATATTCTGTAGATGGCAAACTTAATTATTCCGAAGTAAGCGAGTAGACAAGGTCAGTGAGGAGTTAGCAGTTGGGAGAGGCTGCGTTGGTGCCAAGAATGGGGCACGTGAATGCGCGAAGGATGTCAAAGTGGGCAAAAATGAGAAGTATGCGAGCGGTTATGGCGATGATGGCCATGAATCGGAGGCATTCGAGTTAGCCCAGGAGTTTGGAAATATGGGCTTGTCTGCGGAAGAAGGAACGTTTAGGAAGAAACTGGAGTTGAAATTGGGTCATCTGCACGGAAGTATTAAAGGAAAGCTACTGAGAATAGTGGAGGAATATAATCCTGTTGGGGAGGACCCATCACCGGTAGTTATGAAGTTGGTGTTGAAGGATGAAATTCCAGTTTTTCAAAGGCCGAGAATGATGCCACACGCTGATCAAATTGCAGTGCGTGACATAATAAGCAAATGGCTAGAAGAAAAGATCATACAACCAAGTCCTTCACAGTATGCTTCGCCGGTGGTATTATCATCGAAGAAGAATGGCACAAATTGTGCAAATTATGCTGTGACTACCGAAAATTAAATGAAAAGATTACGAGGGTAACTTTTCGATGATATTGATCGAAGAGGCTCTAGAGCGGCTGCCAGGTGGTAAGGTGTTTTCGACGTTGGACTTAAAGAACGGATTTTTCAATGTCCCGATGGATTCAGGGTCGCGGAAATATACGGCCTTTCTGACACATGATGAACAATATGAATTTCTGTACATGCCGCTTGGGATATCAAATTCACCACCAGTATTTGCGAGATATGTAAATGGTATTTGCCGGACATTAATCCGAGAGGGAGTAGGAGCAGTATATATGGACGATCTTATCATACCATCGAAGGATGATTCCTGAGAAAGAGAATCGAATTCCTAGTGTACATAATTGAAAACAACGATATCCAACCATTCGGAGAAAAGACGAGAGCTATGAAGGAATACCCGGTTTCGAGTAACAGGAACATAGCGTTCTTGTCGCCAAATCATTATCGGACCTATGTACTCCGAAAAGATGCAAAGTTTGCGTGGGAAACCAAACAGATAGCAGCATTCGAACACCTAAGGGCAGCTTTAGCCAACACACCCGATGCCTGTATGTCTGGATATGGTGCCGTTTTTCTTCAGAAAGACATAGGTGATCAGCTCTTCCATCCTATTCAATACATGATCAGGAAAACAACGACAACCGAGGAGCGTGATACGATGCGGGACCGAGTACGTGAAAATATTGCCAAAATTCACAGGGAGAACAAAAGACACTTTGATCGGAATAGAGTGCCGGAGCCAGACCACAAGCAGGAATCGTTCTACAGTAAGGGTCTATCTCTAATTTTGACATCATTTATCG
Organism: Volucella zonaria; assembly: GCA_963966105.1. NCBI lineage: Eukaryota > Metazoa > Arthropoda > Insecta > Diptera > Syrphidae > Volucella > Volucella zonaria. The sequence goes on from OZ014534.1 coordinate 50,615,972, forward strand.
AGGATTTAAGAAAAGGTATAGCGTCTGCATGCCAGCTGCGCACAAGACCATCCCTTTAACGCTAGTCTATATTTAGTGTCAATTTGACACACTTTTTTTCACAAATAAGCAAAACTCCTAAAAATTGTAGTGCTGTTGCCAAACGCTTGCGGCTCACCGGCCTACTTTTTGTCTAGTTTCCATAAAAACAAAATTGTTGTCGCCAGAGGGCTCTGAAGGGTGAGTTATTACATATCTGATGTTTGGTGTCAATTTGATATCGCCAGTGCTGTGATACTTCGTCCGTTATTTCTTATGTCTGACTGGGAGCGATTCTGCGAACAGTTTGTACAGCAAACAGAAGACAGCGATTATCTGCCCGAATTCTCGGAAGATGATACATATTATTCACCAAGCGAGACTGAAAGTGATTCCAAAGATTATAACAGTGACAAGAGTATCCGATAAAATACAAGAAATGCGTTTGGAAATCGCTACTGAAAAGGACAACGCTCTCTAGTCGAAAGACAAGATAATTCAGTATGTGCGCGATCCAATGCCACCATGCCCATCAGTCTCGACAATAGATTTCGCTTCTCGTCAAGGTTTGCTTTTAGTTTTTTGTTTAGGCGCTTTCATTTGAAATTTTTGCAGGGCCAACATCATTTGCGAAATCTCGCATCAGCAGCCCAGTGACTGCGTTTTTGCTTTTTATCGAGCCAGTCGAGAATATTGTGGTACAAATGACCAATTTATACGGTGTTCACAAGCATGGCGTCACGCGGAAGCCGGTTGACGTGTCTGAACTGCGCGCCCTTTATGGACTTTTGCTGTTGGCTGGGGCATATCGGTCGAAATGCGAAGCAGCTGATGAGCTTTGGACTGCTAAGCATGGGCCACCAATTTTCGCAGCGACAATGTCACTTATTCGCTTTCGAGCCATTAGCCAATCGATACAATTCGTTAATCGAGAAACTCGGCATAATGTTCAACTGGCGCCTATTCGCGATTTGTTCGATCTGCGGGTCCAGCGCTTGAAAGTTATGTATGTTCCTGGCAAAATTTCTGACCGCCGATGTGCAACTGCTGCCATTTCGTGGACGATGCAGTTTTCGACAGTACAGTACATTTGGATTCTGGCCGTCGCAGGATCGTTGTATTCAAGTCTACGTTGACCGTGACAGAAATTGTTCAGCTGAAATCAAACAAGGTCAGCGTGTTGTTCTGGATTTGTGGCAAGTTATTTCTTCTTCGTGTATATGCCTTTATTTTTCCCTGATCTGTGATTCTTTTCCATTTTTAGGAATGAACGGACGCAATGTCACTTGTGACAATTTTTTTTTACATCTTACAGTTTGGCACTCGAGCTGAAGAAGAAGCAAATTACGATTGTCGGCATCATAAGGAAAAATCGCAAGGAGATACCGTCAGCGATGATTGACATGAAACGAAAACTAGTGCTGCATACCGTAAATGGTCTACAACCATGCAGATCGTGTCAAGATGGTGTCATACGTGTTCAAGAAAAATCGCTTCGTAACTTTGCTTTCGACGTATCAAGCAAAAAAGCCCAAATAATTCACTCTGACAATAAAACGAAGGCTTGTGTCGACACTCTCGACCAGATGGTTGGCACTTATCGGTGTAAACGCAGGACCAACCGATGGCCATTAACGTTATTCTACAATATTCTTGACATTTCGGCTTGGAATGCCTTCTTGATCTTCACTCAATTGTTCCCAGAATGGAACAAGAGTAAGAAAAGTTTCCGTCGACGACTGGTTTTGTTGAACTTGGGCGAGGCCTTATGTGAAGACAATATCAAAGCTAGGGCATGAACACCACATGGTATACATGCGGCACAAGTTTTTCGTCGTATGCGAGATAAAAATTCGTCGATTTCACCGTACTCCTCTTGCTTGAATTCTCCATCAATATCATCACAAGCATCAACATCGGTCGAAATGCTAGCGGTCAACATATTAATTAATCAGCCAACCACAAAAAAACGGGCTAGATGACACATGTGCCCTCGAACTCCGAACGCAAATGTTCAGAGTGTTCGCTGAGACATATGCGTGAGACCAACTTGTACGGAACATCGTTTTATTCTTAGCGAGAAATGCGAAGTACTTCATCGCAAATGAAATTTCAGCATTCTCCATTCGATTGCACCTGTCCTTTTTTTTTCCTTCTTATTAAATTTGTAGTTGAACTGTTATTTTATTTTTTTTTTCATTTTTTTCATAATAAAAATAACAAAAATTGAAATTTTCCGCAACTCCTACTTAAAACTATGTAAGCCGGCCATGGCTGAAAAAGTTAGGTGACCCACTTTGCTTCACATGAAGCTACCAAGTATTGGACGAATTCGACTACGAAGCATTCTCTCCCTCAAAAAACTACCAAAATTCTTGGTGCTGCTGAGCAACATCCCTCATGTCGTCGCGACTCCCTACCGCCCTACTGAACCGGAGGCGCTCCGCACTGCTGTGTGCGACGTCTGTGTCGTAGCTGAGTCGCCTCTCTGCAGCTGTTCGAGCGACGTGAAAGATTAGCGGCACCGCCAATCTGTTCTGGATCAGACCTTTGCTATTTAGATAGAAGAACGCTTCTGGAGGAATAAAGCCGTTAAAGCGAACTCTCTCGTGATACATATAATTAGGGTAGTAAGCCCCTAAGATCAGGTTGTTCGATGAGGTCATTGCTCTTGCAATGTGCCTTCGAGTCAACTTAATGACGAAATTGTTCACTCTTATTAGGTTCGCCCTACTGTATAAGACCTCATTACGATAGAATTTTATGTACTCAGATTCTGGCGTTCTATATAAGCGAAGACAAGTCCTAAGGCAAGCCCTCTCAAACACCCGAATCTTTTCCAATAAGCTTGCTCTTACGTTGAACCACACCGGACATCCAAATACAAGCATGGGCCTGATAAGGGCCATGTAGCAGATCACCTTCACCCTCGGATCGGGTTGGCTGTTGTAAAACAGTCTCCTTGTAAGGGCAAAAGCACCTCTGGCTCTGGCCAGAGCAACATCTATATGTTTGTTAAAATACAGATATTGATCTAGCCAGATCCCAAGGTATCTGACTACATTTCGACAAGCAAATGGCTGTCCATGTTGTCCGACGATAGAGAACTTTCGCCAATTCCTTCTGGTATCCCTAGAGGCCCCAGACAACGGCGTCCTAAACAGAATGGTTTCCGACTTCTGAAAGTTAATTTTCAACTTCCAGTCATCGCAATATCGCTTAATTTTGTCGAAGTCACGTTGCAAAAGTGTATTAATGACCTCAACCTTTGGACCTGATCTGTACGCGATTAAGTCGTCTGCGTACTTGTGATCACTTGTGTATATGTTGAATAGGATCGGCGAATTTACCGCACCTTGTTGCAGACCGTTTTTATTGTTAAATGTTCCAGCGAAAGTCACATCGCCATTCTTCCCGATGAACTGTCTATTGGAGAGCACTTGAAGAAGAGTCCCTCTAACCAGACGGTATCGAAGGCCTTTTCCAAGTCAATCCGGCAGGCACCAGTGCACTGTTTCTTGCCTTTGTTCCATTGGATATCGGACACCAGTTTAGACGCGGCATGTGAGATATCATGTCCCGCCTTAAAACCGAATTGATTATCCGGAACTATATGTTTGTCCTCAACCCACCTAGACAGAGCTCTATTGATTACTTTTTCAAACACCTTACTGATATTCGGAAGGAGACTTATCGAACGGAGATTCGCCGGATTGGATATATCCTTTCCCTTTTTGGGGATAGGTTGCACCACCGCCGTATTCCAATGCGCTGGATAATGTGCATTATTCATTGCATTATTAAACAGGGTGGTATAAATGTCCACCGCTTCTAGAGGAATATGTCGAAGCACAATGTTCGGTATTTCATCGGTTCCCACTGATTTCTTACTCCTAAGTGATTTGAAGATCATTTGGAGCTCTTCCTTCGAAATGAGCGGTGGTTGTACCATTTCATTGGTGATGACATTATTTGCCATATTCTCGCCACTGAACTGGGTGAAACCCGAGCTCTCAAATCGCCAATTCACTATTTCATTTCGAAGGTAGAAATTATGCACAAGGACTCGATTTTCCAGGTCGTGGTTTGGGCCAATAATGTCATTCGCTTTGTACACTTCCTGGAAAATCGCTCCTATAGCCTCTATCTTCTCCTGCGGATCCTCGCAGGGGTATTGAAGGAAATGGAGTTCAAAATGGATGCGCAGTCGATGGATCCTGAGAGAAGACGATGAATGAAAAGAACGTCAGCAATATTCCTACGTTCTTCTAACGAATTCATATTTAGAAGTTTGAGGCGGTATTGATAGGGCGGTAAGATTAAAGGGTCGTTCCATGGCAGGCCACGGAGGGCAAATCGGAGGAATCGACGTTGAATACCCTCGATTCGGGAATCATGAACCCGGTGAAAGGGGGGACCAAGCTTGACTGGCATACTCAAGCAGGGGGCGAACAAAGGTAATATACAGAGATCTGATTAAATACGGGTTGGAAAATTCCTTGGACCAACGTTTAATAAAGCCAAGTGATGAGTTGAGGATCATCTTATCGATATGCGAATGGAAATTAAGCTCGAATAACATGCCAAGGTCTCGAAAAGACTGAACCAGGGGAATTGGTTGACCATGGAGAAAATAAAGTCGGGGAGGAGACGGATTGCATTTACCTGAGAAGGTTATAGATTGACATTTGGCTAAAGTTCTAGGCAGTTTTTGAGGCACCAGATTGAAAACCGATCAAGGTCTTCTTGAAGAACGGCACAGTCATGGGGAGAGGAAATATTTTTAAAAAATTTTGTGTCGTCAGCGTAAAGGGAGAGGGAGGAGTGTTTAATGACACTCTCAACGTCATTGATAGTAAGAATGAAGAGAAGAGGGCCAAGATGACTGCCTTGTGGAACTCCAGATGAGGCCAGGAATGGAACAGAAAGGGCGGATCTAAACCGAACACTATAATATCGGTTTACCAGGTAAGAAGAATTCCATTTTAAAAGAGAGGCTCAAAGCCGAGAGCAGACAATTTGAAGAGGATCAATTGATGAGATATCTTATCAAACGCTTTAGTGAAATCAGCTGTAATAACATCGATTTCTTTGCCATTTTCTAAGGCTGAGAGAGCAAAAGACACGAATTCAACTAGATTTGTGGTAGTTGATCTACCTTTTAGAAAACCATGTTATTGGGATGAAATAAAAGGCTTGCATTTGAAGTTTAAGGCTTCGTATGAAATGCATTCAAAAAGTTTGGATGTATGGGAGAGTTTAGAAATGGAACGATAATTGTTAACTTCATGATTAGATCCTTTTTTGTGTATCGGGATTATAAAAAAGGTTTTCCAACTCTGAGGAAATTCTCCCTGTGTAAGGGATAGACCAAAAAGGTAGGAAAGTGGTAGAGACATGTTGGAAGAGCATTTCTTAAGAAACATGGCGGGACGGACTGGGCCAGGTACAAATTCATCCTTAAGATTTTGTAACTTTTCTTCAATAACTGCAGGATCGAAATTTTGAGTGAGAAAGGGACCAATAGACAAATTTGGTAGATCATTGAAGTAAGAGGGATCTGGTAGGAAGGAGTTGTTGGCAAATGATTGCTTGAAAAATGTAGCAAAAAAGTTGGCGATGGTAGGAGGATCACTTGAAGATTTGTTTTCGAAAGCGAGGGAGGAAGGATAACCATCAGTCTTACTTTTGCAATTGACTTTTGGACTTGAGATGGTTTGTGCACTATTCAGGTAGCGCTGATAGAGAGAGTTATAGAGTTCAATGAAGATATGTACCTAGATAATTTGAATAGTCGGAAGAAGAGTGGGTGCGAAGGAATACCGCCCATAACTTGTTTCTTTTGTTTCGTAGAGAGCGGGGTTATACCAAGGAGGGGATGTAGAAGAAGTTTTATGGCAGGAATAAGGCACATAAAGGGAGATGGATTTGAATATTTCTCTGTAAAAAACAGAGAGGGCAGCAACCAGAGATAGATTGGTAAACTCGAAAGAAGCCCTGCTTAGATAGACAATGATTTTAAATTAGCTTTGTACGAAAATAGAAATGCGGGGGGAAGCGACTGAAGGGGAGAGTTGTGGCAAAATGAAAGAAGAAGTGGAGGATGAAAGTTATCAATAGTTGAAAGAGATAGGGGACAACACGATACTGAGGAGTTGATGGGATCAGTTGTGAAGATAAGGTCTAATTGCCTTTCCATGTAGTTGGAAACGCCACTGACTTGGCATAGACTAGAGTCTGTTAACCGATCTAAGAAGAGGCATTCCTTAGTAGAAATGGGATTGGAAGCGATGAAAAAAGATAGATCTTGAGATGGAGTCCACTTCAGCTGAGACAGATTAAAATCGCCGAAGATAACGAAGCAAGTCTGATAAGTCGATCAAATTGTCAATTGCTGCAATAGCAAGTTGGTAGGATTCGATAGGTTGCCCCGGAAGAATGTAACAATGATGCATCTGGTATCGCGAAGGGGGTCTTGTCATCGGATTTTATGGAAGACAAAGTCAGAAAATCACAAAAAAGGTTTGGAAGCCTTGGATTTAAACGGCTCGCGATTTTGTTCAATAACATGATGAGAGGCAGAGAGAGATCGTTCTTGTTCCACTATTTTAAAGGCAAAAGCAACACGCGAACCTGTAACACATACCCACAGTTGGAAAATCCGACCACAACCCATATATAACCCCACAATCGTCACGAGGGCAAAGTATGCGCGGTGACAGCACCAATGAAAGTTAGTAATTAAAGACTTTACACCACACCAACTAGTTAACTGACATCTTTGCATAAAGGAAAACTTTTTAAGTTGGCTGGTGGTTCTCACCAAAAACTTATGGCATCACAAGTTCACTAAAATATCTTTAATAAACGCCCTAAAACTTTGCTGTTTTGTGAAAACTACCAAAGTTTTCCCGACAGCTAACGGTGAAACTATTCTGAGCGACCTTTTTTGTAAAAGTTGTAGGCATTTAAAAACACACCACGTACTCCAAAAGTTACAGCAGAAAATTTGAATTCAAAAACAAAATCGGCTGCAAATCCACTCAAGAATAATCGCCAATAATCGGAAAGCTCCCGAGAAATATGTTCAACGAAGATTGCGATATGAATTTGGCAGCAGTCCAAATTTTATAGTCGAAGTGGTATTTGACTTGATGGCTAAGAATGGATATTGAAGGCGTTTATGGGAATAGCACTCAGGAGACCTTGTTGTATGCAATGTTTCGATTCAATCCACAAGCAATTTAATACCAATTTCTTCAAGGACAAAATATCACTGGAACTGCATCGGTGGACTTGGATCTATTGCGACTCATTTATGCTTCAAGAACCTTTCCTTGGCTTTTCAAATTCAATAAATGGCAGACGTTTTCAAGAGTACTTTTCACCTTGTCGTCATGTTCTAATGTCGTATGGGAGTGTGTATTGTATTGAAGTTGAAAAGTTTATTTTGGGGAAGAGATGACAGAATTCAATTATCATGTTTGCAGATAACCCATATGTAAATATAAGTGACGTTAAATGAGTGGAAAGCCTCCTAAGATATTGCAAGACTTCGTGTGATTTCTCGAATATTTCCGTATTTCTGTCAAGCTTTGTAAACTTCAGAGTTATATTAGTATGGTACGTACGGGTACTGGATGTATCTTTTAAAACAGCCATAATGATGCATTTTCCGCTCAATCCCAACCCAATTCCATTCTCATTGTTGAAGGCTCAGTTAACATTAAGATTGTGATGCTAGATCGGAGTACAACACCTACCTCATTGTCCGTTTGTTTTCTTGAATTAATATTTCCAGGTTGCACAATTTTCCGAAGTATTATGATACAAGAGTCTCCTAACGTCCTCTATCGTCATTCTATACAATGTGACGACCCAAGTATATCAAAACTAAACATGGCTCTGTATATCACTTCTCTTAAGATTTTGTCATATGTGGCCTTGCAAACTTACAACCGATAAAGAGGTGGTGCATGTGGATCTGCACTTTGTTGTTTTTCTCCAGGACTTGCCGTAGTGCCACACTGTTCAACGTTCACATAATAGCGGCTGACAAGACCTTATACGCGAGGTTAAGAGGACTGATGTCACTATAGTTTCAGGCAGGTACTCTTTCTTGTGGATTGGATAAACGATGTTGTAGTTGCATTAGTCAGACATACTCTTATTTGCGGAGAAACAAGACTCATTGATCTCGGGCTCCCATTGTTCATTCTACTGTTCGTCGTGTTCTGATGTATTTTCGCTTTGCTCCACATTAAACTTTTAAATATAATTCATTTCTTCCCCTTCCATATTTCCACTTCTGATGTCAGTTGCGCGACATTATTGCATTACCCCAAGTGCTGACTGTCTCTTTGGTTTTTATTTTTTGGCTGACCTCAATCTTTCGCGCTCAATAACTGTCTCTGTATCACTTCTGGTAAGGACATCTGTGGTAAATCATTCCATGCGATTTGTGTCGGCTTAAATAAAAAAAATAGGGTATTCACCTGACAACCTCCTTTTCTTTTGTGATGAGTGCAAGATCATCCCGCTGTCGCACATGCTGCTAACTATAAAGTGCCTCAGTGACTCCAATCACTGGTTCCAAAAAAGTCTCACCAAAATGATTACGACTAATCAGTCCAATTTAGAAAGAACTGTAAGTTATGGTGATGAATTTGGCAACTTAATTCTGTCCTCAACCGGCATAATTAAGTTCAAGCTCACCAAGATCGATAAACAATCTGCAAGACTGGTCGAGATGAATACTGCGATCAATGATCCCAAAGCAATTTCTTCCGCGCAAAACATCTCCAAGCTTAAATTTTGCGAATCGATAAGCAACCTGCGTGAAGATCTTAGACTCATTTTCAATCCACCTCAAAGAAACAACCACCTCTAATGCAGCCGAGAATCATATCGAAACGGTAACCAGTAAAATTGACGATTTACCAATCCCCACACAATACCACCACCATGTCCACTACAATACATCGATTTTGGCTGAATTATTGAAAATCGAAATCGACCCACTTTCACCACCACCTCCTCGTCCACCATGGTTGATTAAATCTACAAATTCTCCCGCTCCCCCTCCAAACCAAGAGACCGAAACTGTTTCACCATCAACTCATGTAAAACGTTCCTGCCATCCCACCATAAAGGTAATGGGAACTTTAAATTCGACCTCCCTGCATGGAGGGACCACATTGGAAAGACGCGCATTTGCAAATGGATCGACACACCTACCAAGAAACAGGATAAACCGAAGCTTAATTCTAAATTACCTAACCCCGTGTTTTTCTTTTCAGGTACCCATGTACATTGTTTTTAAATGTTTGTAAGTTATAAGGAGCAGGAAATACAGAGATCGGCAGGGCATTCCATAAGCAAGTTGTACGGCTTAGAAACGAATCACGATATTTTAGAGTACGTCCAAAAATGGGCTTGAGGGTATACTGATGAGCATTCGTAGCGAGACGGGTGTTACGGTTGAAAGTTTGATTGGATGGAATGCTACGGGCGATTTCAATGGAGCACTGGTGGTGGAAATAGCGATAAAACAAAGTGAGACAGGAGACATTACGTCGATGTTCGAGGGTGTCAGCAGGTGCTGAGATGTTTGAAGAGCAACTGACCAGATGTGGGCATTGTACTCCAATTTTGAGGGGATGAATACCTTATACTAGATGGAGTGCCAAGTTTCAGTGCGATACTGTCTTTAGTTTTGTTTTGACAGCTGATTGTCGTTGACGTGTTTGGCATCATGTTAAGTATGGACAAAAACGATTTTCGTTCTCTCATAAAACATTATTTTTTTAAGAGGCAAAACAGCGAAGCAAACAAAAGAAAAGTTAGATAAATATTATGGGGCTAATGCTCCGTCAGATTACACCGTCAAATATTGGTTTCGAGAGTTTCATGGTGGCCGCAACTCCACTACCGATCAAATCCGAAACGGCAGGCCCCCGATGCGGTTACAGAGGACAATATCAAAAAAATACATGAAATGGTGTTGGCTGACCGGAAAGTGAAGGTGCGCCAGTTAACAGATACCACAAAGATTAGTACTGAGTGCACACGCCATATTTTGGGCAATATTCTACATATGAAAAAGTTATCCTGCCGCTGGGTACGGCGCATGACCAAAAACACGAACCCGAGAGCACTTCGAAAGACTGTTTGGACTTGCTGATGCGGAATCGGGCGGACTTTTGGCTTCGACTGGTAACTGGATTTGGATCCCTCGGACTATTATCTCTTCCCAAACCTTAAAAGATGGCTCATCAATAAAAAATTCAGCTTACGCGAAGAAATCATCGACGCCACGGAGGAGTATTTTGCAGAACTTCCGAAAAATTACTTTTCGGACGGGATCAAGAAGTTGGAAAATCGCTGGAATAAGTGTATCAAACTAAAAGAGGACTATATTGAATAATACAAAAAAACATTTAAAAAAAAAAATTTTTTTAATTCCCAAGGAGGTCACTTTTCCCTCCATCTAGTATATTGTGGCCAGATCAAAGGGGATAAAATATTTCTTACATCGCTTGAGGAAACCTAGACGTTTCGCAGCATTTTTGACGACATCGAATATGTGGTCGTTCCAACGTAAGTTGCCACTGACACACATACCGAGAATGGAAAGTTTATCGGTTTCAACGATGCAAGTGCCATTCATGGATAATGGCTTTGTATTTGAATTTCGCTTTAATGACAGCAGACAGCATCGAGTTTTGGAAGCATTAAATTCCACTCGACTGATAGTTCCCCAATTGGTTATGCTGTTAATATCGGAACTTAATGAGCTTAACATACGCTGCCGTTCCCGATTTACAGCCGAAGAGCAGGGGCGTGAGTCCGGGAACGAATATGAAAAGCAGAGAGTGCTCTCGTCAGCAAAGGAATACCATATATTGGATTAGAAGTAGCAGACAAGAGATCGTTGATAAAAATTAAAAAAAGTGTTGGAGACAGAACGGGGCACACCAACATTAATTTACATCAGACTTGAAACCGTCGAAGGCAACTTGAATTGAACGTTCCGAAAGGTAATTTCTAATCCATTGAAGAAGAGAGCCATCGATCCCAAAAGCACGAATTTTTGACAAAAGAGCCTGTTGCCAAACTCTGTCAAATGCCTTAGAAATATCAAGTGTAACTTGCTTTCGCCAGATTGATGTACGCTTTGGTTCCGCTTTTCGGTGAGACATGCCATCAGATCACCAGTGGACCTGTAGGTACGAAAACCATATTGCCAGTCATTGAGAAGTTTTCGTGTCTCGAGATATTTCATGAGCTAACGGTGTATCAGCGTTTCCATGACCATGGAGAGAAGGGACGTAAGTGCCTTCTGTAGGAGGAGAGAGAAGAAGATTCGCCTTTTTTAGAGACGGGCTGGACAAATGCTGTTTTCCATCTGCTCGGAAAGAGTCCTAAAGAGTAGGATTGATGAAAAGCTTAAGCAGTGGTTTTGTCAGCGTGGAAGAACACCTCTTCAGAAGGACGCACTCAAGTGTAAGCGGAGATAAAGCACAATCTTGGAGTGTGGAGCTCGCCGCAAAGTGTACAGGAAGCAGATTGGCCTTGTCCAAAGAGCTGACAGCTGGAATGTCATTGTAAATAAGCGTTAGGATAGAGGATGAGGCAGAATTTCCAATGTTTTTGACGAATGACCAAACATGTGTACTGCCTTTGGGACACTGCAGTTTCTGCCTCAGTATTTTGTCGTAATGGAATTTCACACGCTTGAGAAAGACGTTGCAGTCATTTCTGGCACGTTTGAACTTTTTTCGGTTTTCCTCCGTCGGCTTGGTCTTTTAGGACCGAAAAAACAATTCTCTAACCCTGACAGCCTCTTTACAGCTCGAGTTGTACAATTCCATTTCTTTTGATTTGACACTCTTCATCCGATGAGGGATAAAGCATGTCATTCCAAAGGCAATAGTTTCTGTGATCATGGCAGCAGCGGCCTCCACGTCGTTATCGAGGAAACAAAACTACCAGTTAAAATTACTAAAGAAATTGTTAAGTCCGCTCCAATTGGCTTTCTCGTATCACCATACGGTTCTTTTAGGAATCTTTTCTCTAACTGTGTGGTGGGTGTACGAGAAATTTGCTGATATGACACAATGGTCCGGCGAGCCTAGAGAAATTAAAAAAAAGTCCAGAGTGCTGGCGGTATGACTATACACGTCTGGTATCCGAGTGGGCTCATTTACAAGCTGCATTAAGTTGTTTTCCGCAGCAAAGAACTCAATACACCGTCCTTCGGGTGTTGTATGTTCAGAATGTCGAAGCCAACCAGAATTGTGTATATTGAAATCGCCCGTAATCACGATTTCAGTATGAGGACACAGGGATACAATTCTTTAAATGGAGTCAGACAGCACATCAAACTCGTGAAAGTTCGAATTGCTGTCCAGTTTCGGGCTTCTGTAAATAAAGCAATAGTGGATAATTTGCGTATGGAGATGGAATTTTAAACACATGAAATTGAATTCCGGATTGGAAAAGGGACTACATTGTGGTGGAATTTTGTCAGCTATTGTACATCACTACGCACATACGCACATAGTTTGTAGCCAGGTAGCTTCAGATCAGAGTGATCTGAGAGGTGTGGACAGGGATCTACCTGTGTTTCACTAAGTGCCAAAACAGCTGGTCGGTACTTACAAACTTGGCGTACGCAGAAAAGTGATTACTTTTTAGCCCGCGTATATTGGCTACATCCATCCTGAATTTCCTAGTCATAATTACAATCAAACACAGTAAACACAAACACAGACTATACAAACAAGGCTGCGAAGTGAAAATTGTGACGATGGTTTACCGAATCAAATTGCTGTAGGGGTTATGCCCTTACAACAATATGAAACAGTGCACCAAAAAAATCTTCACACACAACCTGCTATCCATCAATATACTCAGCCACTGCCCGTACCGTATGATAAATACAGTAACGGCAGTGACCGAGTACAAGCAACAGTACTATGACCAGGAGCGGGAGTGGTGGTGTGCTGCACAGGAGAAATTACGAGTGCACTGGGTGACGTTTGTACTCATCGGTGGTTGACACGGTTTCCAACTCCAGTTCCAAATCGGACTCTAATTCGACACATATTCCCTAATTTCACTCCTCCCACCCACATCCCGAGCCAATTCCATCAGTCCTCCAATTATATTGCACCAGCTGCCTCCGTTCCACCGAAGCCCCCGCGTCAATGCGTCTTTTTTAAATTAACCCCAACCCCTCACCCCCTCTAGCAATTCTTTCCCAAATTTCAATCTTAAAACCGGAGCTAAATCTCCCAATTCCATTAGTTCCCACATTATAAATCCCTCATCTGAAAATGTGTCTAATGCCCCTTCAATTACCGCTTCTTCGCCCTCAACATCTTCTTCCACTAGCCCCATTTTTGACCCCCTTCTGCCTCCCACAGTTAAAATAACTGAACAAACTTTTGACACAACAGACTGACGCTATGCACTTTCTGCATAACAAATCTGACTCAGTTTGCTATGAAGGAAAAACTGAAACAAGCAGCATGGTCTCCATACAGCAGGAAGGTCTCCCTACTGACCTTACAAGTCTGAGGAACTTATATATCAAGTTCCAAGAGATTTTCAATATGTCTCTACAAACAGACTCAGACGAGCTTGCTGCTTTCGATAACTATGTGCACTCAAAAGGATATCACACCTTCAACGGAAAAGAACTAACAAAGCAAATTTTTTTTGTCCCTAACATGCTACCATTGCCATTATTTCAACAATCCACTCCCACGCCCTCCCGAAATAATATTCCTTTTACCTTCTACTATTAAAATGTAAGAGGACTGTGATCTAAGACCGTGCTGTCTTGCGTCAAACTCACGCTCTCCCATTCGAGGTCTACGCTCTGACTGAAACAAATCTAATTCCCGACATAAAGAACCAGGAATTATTCCCCCTTAGTTTCGATGTTTTTCGAGAAGACGCCACGTTCTTACGCGTCCAAATGATGATTCTCCTTGACGAAGTGTCCTGCTGGGCGTCCACGGTGATCTAAACTCTTCTCCAGTCGCCGTTTCTACTTCTTCTAAGCTTGACTACGTTTCAATTAAGTTAACACTCCCACAATTGATACAATTGATCGAATAATTAACCTATCTGAGCCTCTCGATGATATCATCGTATTCAGCGATTCCAATCTACCTCAACTGCATTGCCCCTTCTTGGATGAGCTTACAGACCAAGTTAGTGGGGTCTCCAACTATATGGGTAGTCAATTAGAACTCATTTTCACCACTGACCCCATAAATTACTCTGTCTCGCTCTGTCCCCTTTCACTATCGACCACTGATAACTTCCACCTACCACTTCTTCTATTTCTTTTCCACTACTCTCCTATCCGGCTAACCCCATCTGCAGTTGCCTCTTCTTACGACTTTCATAAAGCGAATTTCCGCAAAATTAACGCACATCTTAGTAAGTGCTCTTTTGATTTCGCCAATATGTCCCTTAAAAGTACTCTCTCTATTTCCTACAGAGAATTATTCAATTCTATTTCTCTCTACGTCCCCTTTTCGCGCAATAAAACCCCTTCTATGAGCCCCCCGTGGTATAATCAGAGAAACAAATTATGGGCAGTTTTCCTTCGGTCCAATCCTTTTGCTGACTACCATATTCCAACTACATATATCGGGTTATACCTTAAATTCGCCCAGCGTTCTCTACCAGGGATACCTTGAAGTGTGCAATCAAGGTTTATAAACGATTCTAAGCCTTTCTACCAATTCGTTAACTACGAATAAAAAATCTGACGGTTTTCCTCCAACCCTCTCATACGAAAACATATCAGCAACCGATCCGCATACTATAGCCAACTTGTTTGCTCCTTTTTTTATTAAATTTTTTGCCGATAATTCCTTCGTACCGAATCCTTCTTGTTTCAAATTACTGTTACACCTTTAGCCGGCAAGGAAAAAAGAACAAAAATAGGGTGAAAATTCGAAGACCACGTTTTTCTGTGTCTGCCGCTTTTTTCTGTCTCAATCTTTCTCGAACCTTCCAGAATTTGACAGCCTCGGTCCATATCTTGAGTCGGCATGGTAGAGTTAAGCTAAGGCACGTTCACATGAGACGCGAAGTCGTTACACGGGATCAAGAAGTTCCCCATTGACCCTTTTATTTCTCAAAATTTTGATCATACAGTAATAGAAAATAAATTACAATAATTTAATGATGAATACTTACCTGGCCCCAGATGGCCTTCCATCCATATTTCTTAAAAAGTGTTCCTCCATACTTTCCCACCCCCTTTCAAATCTCATCCTGTTATCGCTCTCTCGAAGTGAATTTCCACAGATATAGAAGTCTTCTTTCATAACACTGATACACAAAAGGGATTAAAGAGCGGAGCAACTAATTACCGCACCATAGCTAAACTTTCACATATACCCAAACTCCTCAAAAGCATTTTGTACGAAGCGTTCTGCTTAAAGTGGAAATCTCTTATTTCCCATTATCAACACGACATTCTGAACGGTAGATCAACTACCACTAACCTCGTCGAATTCGTGATCCTGTTCAAATTGTTCGTCCTGGACTTTGAACCCAGTTTGTTAAAATGGATATCTTCTTATCTGGATAATCGTTTTCATAGTGTTCGTTTCAGGTCTGTCCTATTGGCTCCTTTTTTGACCGCTTCAGGTGTTCCTCAAGGTAGTCACCTAGGTCCACATCTCTTTATCCTAACCATTAACGATCTTGAAAAGTTCATTCACTACTCAGCACTTTCTCTTTAAGCCCAATTCCTCACAACACGACTCCAGCCTCCTTCAAATAGTTCTAAATAGTTTTTCCACCTGGTGCATCAAGAACTGCTTGGAACTCAATGTCACCAAATGTCAATCGAATACCTTTTCACGTAAGTGCAACAAGTCTACTCCCCGAATTTACTTTCTCCAACTTATATCCCTTGTTCAGTCTATCGGCGACCTTGGCATATTATGCGACAGGGAGCTCAATTTCTGATCACATATTGATGAGATAATTGCTAAAGCAAACTCATCACTTGGCTTCGTTACTCTGCAACCCATACGTGACCAGATCACTATACATCACTGACGTTCGCCGCCTTCTCGAGTACGCTAGCCAAGCGTTGTGTCTCTTTCAACAAGTTCATGCATCCCTGATTGAGAGGATACAGCGTCGTTTTCTTCGATTTGGTCTCCGAGGTCTACCTTGGAACGATCCTCTAATCTTACCTCCCTATTGAGACCGTTTCAAGCTCATTAACCTGAATGCCTTTGAGGAACAAAGGGACGTAGCAGACATTCTTTTCATTCACCGGCTCCTCTCAGGCTCCGTCGATTGGTCGTTTCTTTACAAATATACAACTCCATTTTGCACTAACCCTCCACCACATATGGCTCTCACGAACCAATTTCCCGTATGCTGCGTAAGCTAAACTCCAACCTTTCCGTGTTCGATTTTAATCGCAGCACCTTTTCCCTCAAATTCGAACTCCTCCGCCATCCCTAGCTTTAAAGCCTTAATTATTATTAGTTTTTAGGTCCTAGTTTTTTCAGCTTGAATTAAGCCAAATAACTGGGCGTATTCTATCTACCAGATTATCCTCTGCACCCTTTAATAGCTCGTCAAGTCCGCCATCTGGTCTAGCAGCTCGTTATACTTAAGTGAAGAGTTTTGTATCTTTACTTCATTGTGATCAGATTAACGAAAAAGTTAGCCTTCAAGTTGTATGGTCCATTGATTTAGGCGATCGGCTCTGTTTAAAGTGCTCTTCCCATATCCTTCGCATTAGATTTAGATTTAGATTGTTGTGGGAGGTGGTATAATAAATCCCAGATCACTGCGGCCGCAGATGGGCCTGTTGTGATGTCCTAAATTTAGAGCTCATCTATGATGCCGCGATTTGGGAGAAAGGCGACTAAGTCTTTAGGTGAGCCGGTTGCTATGTATGTCCGTCACCAAGGTAGCGTTGACGTGTTTTAATTAAACTATTACAGTCACATAGTACATCATTCATTCGTTCCTGTATGCCCTTGTGGGTCCTAGGACCTCTACTATGCCTACGCGTCATTGAGTGCAGTTTCTGGAAATGTGCCTCAGCTCTCCCCAACTTTTCCCCAGTTGCCGTGATTCCTTCTCAACGGTTCTGCGCCACGTACTCTTAAGACCGCCGCGCATCCTGCCGTCCTGAGTAAGCGAGTTCCATTACATCGCTTGGTTAGCTCTGGACCTACCACCCTTTCGGAGAGTGTGACCAATCCATTGACACTTTCGTCGTCGTATGGTTGTGCCCATTGGTTCATGGTCCGTTCTCTGATACAGCTGTTCGTTAGACTTGGCCAGAATATCCTTGAGATGTAGCGTAGGCACCTATTGACAAACGTTTGCAGTTTCCTAGTGATAGTGGTGGTTACCCTCCAGGTACAACATCCATATAGTAGCCCGGGTTCAACGTTGGAACGGAACAGTCGTAGCTTGATGTTTAAGCTAATTGCATTACTTCGCCAAACCGTGGATAGCATCCTATACGCAGATTTTACTTTTCCTGTTCTGCTATCGGTTGAGACGATACTCCCAAGGCACTGGAAACTCTCTACTCTCTCAACCGTCTGTCCAGCAAGACATATCTGAGTTGATGAGTTTGGTCTTAAGCTGATCATTTTTGTTTTTGCCGAGTTAATTTTCAGCCCAACGACGTCTGCTTCGCTCTCCACATTTGTTGTCATTTGATGAAGGTCCATTATTCTGTGAGACAGAACCCATACGTCGTCGGCGTAGTCAAGGTTTTTGAGTTCAGATGTAAGAGTCCATCGAGTTCCTCCATTTCCTGTTAACAAGGCCGCATTCAGCACATCGCGAATCACCAATAGAAACAGTATTGGTGAAAGTATGCAGCCTTGCCTAACCCCGCTTTGGACTTCGAATTCCTCAGACAGTCTTCCTCTGTGTAAAAAGTGACATGTGGACCCATCCTATGTAGCCTTGATAATTGCTATTAATTTATCACGAATGCCTCTTCTGCACAAGGCCCTAATTGTCGATAGAAGCTCTAACCAAGGACTAACGCAGTTCTAAAACGGGTTAGTGTAATGAAACACTCTTCTCTAAATCTTACCTAGCAAGTTTATCAGCGATCTAATTTCTCGTGATCCCATGATCCCGTGATGGCCGGCAAAACAAGATCCATTGAACTTGCATTCCAACTGCGCTCAGAGAAGCCTTGTATTCTCGGACTAACATTCAGCAAGGCCTTAAGCGCTGTTTGGCTCTTGCTAAACTGATTCTTCATGATACAGTTAATAGCCATCAGCATTGCGTATTTGTATTTCCGCTTGGAAGACAAATTTTCTTAACGAGGAGCAAAACATAAAGCAGTCGTCCTCCAGAAAGCCGGCAGCGCCTTAGAGGTGTTCATCATGGCATGTTTAGTCGAAAGAAGTTAGTTATCTTTGGTGATACCCTTAAACACTAGATGGTTCAGACTTCGTGGATTCGACGACGTACCGGGTCTGATCGGTTATATTCATTCGCTCAACATATCCAAGCCATCGGAGCTCGGAAAGATGATGGATTTCATCTTTCAGATTGATTTTGCTGTATAGTCCATAGAGTTCGTTGTTATATCTTCTTCTTCATGGTGGCTATTAACAGCAACCGGTCCAAAATGGTGTGGCATAACGTTGAGATTTTATTTTATTTTTAAGTGATGCAATACAAATAAATTTGTATCGTCCGGAGTATAACGTCGGGGTACTATGCCCATATGCCTGTTATAGATTGTGCGAGTTACAAATAAATATTTACAATACAAAAATGTACATTACTGGCTAATTTTTAAAGTGGGAACTTAAGCACGTTATTTAAATTAAATTATATTAATTCTATGTTGAGCTAGAAGTGGGAATAGGGTTGATGTCTCAGGGGGTATAGATGGATTAAGTAGCTCTTCCAGCTTTGGAACGTTGTTTGAGAAATGTTGTCTTGTGATTTGGCAGCTTTAGAGTATGCGATTTCATTGCATGAATCACAAACTGACGGAGACTCCTTTTTATCCAAGTGCGCTTTATTGAACATCGTGTGCCCTAGTCTTAACCTGCATAATTTCACTGCATGTGATCGGCTCAATGAATTGTTGTAGAGATTTTTCGCTAGTGAGGGTTTATGAGTCCTTAAATTTCGTCTGCATCTTCACGAAATTTCGTAAGGAGTTGAGTTCATCCAGCTATTGCAAATGGTGGCAAGGTGTACAGAAGAGGCATTCTAATGGCTTCACGGGCGCCTTCGTCTGCTTTATCATTTCCCGGAATACCAACATGTCCAGGTGACCATATTAAATGAATTCTCAGGTAATTTGAAGACATAAAAGCTCGAAGGCTCAGGATGATAGGAGATTTGCTTTTGTTGTTTCGGATACTGCGAATGGCGCTGAGGGAATCACTGCATATAGCTGTCTTTTCCGTTCTTGATTTTGCAAATTCAATTGCCTCCGCTAATGCCATTACTTTTCCAGTGAATGAGTTTTGATTGGGTGTGGTGAGTTGTTACGAAATCAACCTGTCACAATTACGGTCCAGCCTGTAGACGCAGTAACCAGTTACTCCATTGTTGCAGGAAGCATCAGTGTACGAGTATAAGACACAATCAAATTTGCCGGTAGATACTCGTATTATTTCAGCAAATTTCTTTCGGTATGCTTCCGCTGGTGTATGTTCTTTTAGTGTACTGTCCAGAGAGGTGTTAACTATCTTTGTTGGGAACATACAGGGTGGTTTGCTATTGTCATAATTGGTGGGCATTGGAGTAGCCGTGTTTGTGAAAAGCTTTAAGGAATTGTAGAGCGCGCTTTTGATTTTACTTTTTTTAACCATAATTCTGCCGTTCCTACATATTTCATGGAGCGGGTGTTTGCAGTCCATGAGACGTTTTACAGCAATTTTAACCTGAACGATCATTTTCATATCTGCGAAGCTTGGAGTGTTAGTTTCTGCTAACAGAGCGTCGATGGGTGTAGAGGTTAGTCCACCAATTGCACCAAATATTTCTATTTGTACCTGGTTGTCGCATCCTTTAGTCCAGTGTGAATGTATGGCTAGACCATGTTGCGTAGCTCCTTTAATTAGGACTTGCGCTATGTTAGTGGCTGTGTTTATGTGCGGTCCTTTGTGTTTGTTGCAGACTATTTTCGTTAAATTATGAATTTTTCTCAATATTTCTGTTACTACTTGTCCAGAAGAGATAGGGTCACATTTCCGATTTTGACTTGTGTGTTGGGGCAGTGGTAACGTTGAGATATTATGAGACTCCTAAGTGAATCAACATTCCAGTTGTGGAGACAGTTGTGGAAGAAGAAAGTTGAGGAGCAGTTATTACCACTGATTATAAGTTGAATGGAATTGAAACGCTCCACGAGGGGCCAAGGGATCTCAGTTGGTTTCTGATGACAATCTATGCTGTCATCCTTAAATGTGGGCGCAGGGAGACGTATATAGTCACACATGTACCAATAAAGGGATGTTTTTCACCTGATGGAGATATGAGCAAACATATTCGTACATACATCTCAAAATATTAGTAGAATCCCACCGTTCGGGTATCTACGCTACATGCTTGTCAGTACATACCGAACTGAACTTGATGTCATAGATTCATGGTTTTATTGATCGCGATACAAAAAGTAGTAATTTTTCAAATTTGAAATTACCCTTAAGTGCAAAGTCAGACATCTATTGTAGATTCTATTTTGTGTGTCTATTCCAAAGAATCAACTAACGACGACGTACGATGGTGTTACTCGGAGCACGATATGTACTTCGTTGCTGAAAAATTTTCCCAGAAATCTCATCCATCACCCACATGTCAACATATCTAACTATGCTTGTACTCAGAGAATTGCCAACTAGAGTTTGATTTTTGCTTCCTCCGAACGAAGACTTGGTTTCAACATTTCACCAAATGCTGTCAACTGGAAATGGGAGTAAACCCTTTCGTCTGCTGATATTAGCTTCCACCATAAAATACTCAAAATTCTGTAGAACGACTTCGAAGTGAAACCAAGTAAGGGGGGCTAATTACGAGTATATTATGAGGTGGGCATTTTTTATCATAAATCCATGGTGAAAAGGCAATTTAAAAAAAAAATTTTGACTTTTTTGTAACCAAAAAAAAGCAGGTGACCGCGGAAGTAAATGACTACCTTAACTTTAATGAACTAAAGAGTGTTTTTTTCAGAGGTATACAAATTCCATATGAAATAAAATAATTGAAGCTAATGTTAATATCTATGATTTTAGACTAGTTTAATAGGTAATCTTATGCCATTAGTGCATATTATATCAGGCATATGCGCATCACTGCTAGATCGAAAGAAGCGCAAAAGTTCGCTATGAAATCAACATCCACAGTGAGGGCAACCCAACTTTCCTGCCCCTGGTCATACTGTTGCTTACACTCGGTCATTGCCGTTGCTGTATTACATTGTCATACAGTGCATGCAGTAACTGAGAGTATGTAACAAGCGATGGATAGCGGGTTGTGAGTGAAAATTTTGTTGGTGCACTGTTTCATACTGTTGTAAGGGCATAACACCTACAGCAATTTGATTCGGTAAACCAACTCTGAATTTGAACTTCATATCTGCGCTTAGTAACCTCAGTATCTGTGTTTTACTTTTGTTTTATTACGACGCGGGCACTAAGAGTGGATATAGCCAATATTCGCGGGTTTAAAAGAAATCACTTTTCTGCGTACGTCCACGTTTGGTAGATCCCCGCCCACACCTCTCAGATCACACTGATCTGAAGCTACCTGGCTACGAACAAATGCCATCATTCTTCTCTTAACGCGGTCTCGCCATATACGTGCGTAGCGATGTAGCTTACCAAACTCCACCACAATATAGTCCCCGTTCCAATCCGGAATTAAATTTCATGTGGTTAAAATCAGCGAATAATCCACTATTGCTTTATTTACAGAAGCCCCAAACTGGACAGCAGCTCGACCTTTAATGAGTTTGATGCACTCTCTGACTCCACACAAAGACTTGTATCCCTGCATCCTCATACTGAAATCGCCATTATGGGCGATTTTAATATACACAATTCTGGGTGGGTAAATGAGCCCACTCGGATACCAGACGTGTATAGTCATACCGCCAGCACCCTGGACTTTTTTTTAATTTCTCTAGGCTCGCCGGACCATTGTGTCATATCAGCTAAATTGTCGTACACCCACCACACAGTTAGAGAAAAGATTCCTAAAAGAACCGTATGGTGATACGAGAAAGCCAATTGGAGCGGACTTAACAACTTCCTTAGTAATTTTAACTGGTAGTTTTGTTTCCTCGATAACGACGTGGATGCCGCTGCTGCCATGATCACAGAAACTATTCTCTTTGGAATGACATGCTTTATCCCTCATCGGATGAAGAGTATCAAACCAAAAGAAAAGGCATGGTACGACTCGAGCTGTAAAGAGGCTGTCAGGGTTAGAGAATTGTTTTTTCGGTCCTACAAGACCAACCCGACAGAGGAAAACCGAAAAAAGTTCAAATGATCCAGTAATTACTACAACGTCTTTCTCAAACTTGTATAATTCCAATACGACCAAAAACTGAAGCAAAACATACTGCAATGTCCCAAAGGTAGTAAAGGCTTTTGGTCGTTCGTCAAAAATATTAGAAATTCTGCCTCATTCTCCATCCCACCGCTCATTTATAATGACATTCCAGCTGCCAGCTCTTTGGACAAGGCCAATCTGCTTGATGCACACTTTGCGGTGAGCTCAACACTCCCGGATTGTGCTTTATCTCCACCTACACTTGAGTGCGTCGAATCTTCAATGGAACGAATCTACTATCGCACTTAAAGATCTCAACATATGAGGGTGGGCTGAAAAGTTTCCGACCGAACAATGATACAAGACATTTTTCTCAAAGTTTTTTTTTATTTTTCTACATAGTCTCCGTGTAACTCTACACATTACTCCCAGCGATGCTCCCATCTCTCTAACCCATCCAAATAGTACTTGGCGTTTTTCTCTGCAAAATAATTGTTCACGAGGGTGATTGCCTCCTCATTTGATGAAAATCTCTACCCTCCGAGCGCAGTTTTTAGATGAGGGAACAAAAAGAAGTCGCTTAGCGCTAGATCTGGTGAATAAGGCGGATGGTCAAGCAGTTCAAACTGTAATTCATGGATTTTCGCCGTGGCAACCGCTGAGGTGTGAGACGCCGCGTTGTCTTGGTGAAACAGGATTTTCTTTTTCTCCAAATGTTGCCGTTTTTCCGCAATTTCTGCCTTCAGCTCGGCAAGAAATGATTCGTAGTATGCTCCTGTAATTTTTTTTCCTTTTTGAAGATATTCGATTAACTATCCCAAAAAACAGTCGCCATCACTTTCCCAGCCGAAAAATCAGTTTTTGCTTTGTTTGGAGCCGGCTCGCCTTTCCAGTCCACTGTTTTGACTGAATTTTTGTTTCGGGCGTATAATTGTGTTTCCAAGTTTCATCTACAGTAATTAATCGGCGCCAAAACTCGGATTTATTGCACCAACAGAGCGTTGGAAATGTTCATACGAACACGTTTTTGTTCTAACGTAAGCAAACGCGGCACCCAAAGCGCGGACACCTTTCTCATGCCTAAATCTTGATTTAATATGTAACAAACACGTTCTTTGGACATTTTCATAACCTCTACTATCTCTCTCACTTTAATTCGGCGGTCGTATAACACCATTTGGTGAAGTTTAGCAATGTTATCGTCAGTGGTTGCAGTTTTTGGACGTCCCGAACGTTCATCATCTCCCATGCTCTTACGGCCACGTTTAAATTCAGCTGCCCAAAATTTCACTGTGGTAAATGATGGTGCAGAGTGCCCATACACAGAGTCCAACTCATTTTTGATTTGCGTAGGCGTATTGCCTTTCAAAAACAAGAATTTAATAACAGCTCGATACTCAATTTTTTCCATTTTCACAAAAAACACTCATATCGACTCACTCAAACGACTGTCAACTAAAAACTGCACGTCAAAAATGACTGAAACTTTGGTAAGTAACTGTCAAAAGATGGTATGTCTTCCCTTCTTCTGAAGAGGTGTTCTTCCTCGCTGGCAAAACCAATGCATAAGCTTTTACATCAATCCTGCTCTTTAGGACTCTTTCCAAGAAGATGGAAAACAGCATTAGTCCAGCCTGTCCCTAAAAAAGACGAATCTTTCCTCATCTCCTACATATCCCATTGCAGTTACGTCCCTTCTTTCCAAGGTCTTGGAGATGCTGATTAACCGTCAGCTAATGAAATACCTCGAAACACGAAAACTTCTCAATGACCAATATGGTTTTCGTAGCAACAGGTCCACTGGTGATTTGATGGCATATCACACCGAACAGTGGAACCAAAGCGTACATCAATCTGCCGAAATCAGGATAGTTGCACTTGTTATTTCTAAGGCTTTTGACAGAGTTTGGCATCAGGCTCTTTTGGCGAAAAGGCTTGCATTTGGGATCGACGACTCTCTTCGTCAATGGATTAGAAACTGCCTTTCGAAACGTTCAATTCAAGTTGTCTTGGATAGTTTCAAGTCTGATACTCACAAAATAAATTCTGGCATGCCCCAGGGCTCCGTTCTGTCTCCGACACTCTTTTTAATTTTCATCAACGATCTCTTGTCTGCTACTTCTAATCCAATGTATTCCTTTGCTCTGCTTTTCATATACGTTCACGGACTCACGTCCCTGCTCTTCGGCTGTAGAACGGGAACGACAGCGTAGTTAGGCTCATTAAATTCTTATATTAACAGCATAACCAATTGGGGAACTATCAGTCGAGTGGAATCTAATGCTTCCAAATTTCAATGCTGTCTGTTGTCATTAAAGCGAAATTTAAACACCCGGCCATTATCCATGAATGGATGCAGGTCCTGTCGAAACCGATAAACTTTCCATTCTCTATATGTGTGTCAATGAAAATTTTCGTTGGAATGACTACTTATTCGATGTCGCCAAAAATGCTGCGAAATGCCTAGGCTTCCTCAAACGATGTAAGAAATACTTTTCGCCTTCTGATCTGTCCTCAATATAGAAGCCATTCATCTGCCCGAAATTGGAGTACAATGCCCATATCTGTTCGAGTGCACTTAAACCATCTCTATACCTGCTGGATAGAATTCAAAACCGTGCGATAAGACTCATAGGTGATACTACGAGTAATATTACTCAAACAATGGACATCCTCGAACACAGACGTAATGTCTCGTATCGCACTCTGTTTTATTACTATTTCCACAAACAGTGCTCCATAAAAATCGCCAGTACCATTCCGCCCATTCAAACTTGTAACCGTAACACCTGTTTTACTATGAATGCTCATCAGTTTACCCTCGAGCCCACTTTCGGACGTACTCTAAAATATCGTGATTCGTTCCTTAGCCGTACAACTCTCTTATGGAATGCCCTACCTAGCTCTTTATTTCCAAGTCATTATAACCTTCAAACATTTGAAAACAACGTTCACCGGTACCTCTGTTTCCATCCTCCCTGATTTTCGTTCGGCCGCGTTGTATGCAAAAATTTTAAGGGAACTTAAAGCCTTTGTGCGCGCGCAAATTATAAAAAAAAAAACTAAACAAAATCGTGAAGTCCGATTTTCGGCAACTTTATCGAACAACCGGGGCCGTATATCAGCAATAACACGGCGAATGTTGACTTCTAAATCGTCCAATCGTGTCTGGTTTATCGGCACAGATCTGTGACTTCCCATACCCCCAAAGAAAGTAATCTGTGAGATCACAGGATCGTGGAGGCCAGGTCACAGGTTCGTAACGCGAAGTTATGCGCTCAGTAAATGTTTCCCGCAATAAATTGAAGGTGTCGCGCGCGGTGTGGCATGTTGGGCCATCTTTTGAAACCAAAGTTATGCCATCCAACTGAGGAACGATGAAGTCAGAAATCATATTTCTTGACGGTAACATTCTGGCCGGCATCGTCCTTAAAGAAATATGGGCGGACGATTAAACCAGCCCATAAGGCACACCAAACAGTGAGTTTTAATGGTTGTAAGGACGTAGGTTTTCTCCACTCCAAATCCGGCAATTTTGCTTGTTTACATATCCATTTAACCAAAAATGGGCCTCATCGGAGAACAAAATTTTGCCTTGAAAATGAGGATCAAGCTGAATCGTGTTTTCGGTCCATTCACCGAATCTACGACGCGTAGAATGGTCACGCGGTTTTAACTCTTGCATAAGCTGGATCTTATAAGCTTCTACGCCAAGATCTTTCCGCAAAATCTTCCACAAAGTGGATGGACATAGCTCCAATTGCTGTGCACGATGGCGAATCGACTCATTCGGGCTTTCCTCAACACTGCGCTCAAAAACGGCAACAACTTCTTCTGTTCGCACTGTTTGTCCTCTTTGGGGATGCGTATTATCCACTAGAGTGGACGTGTTCCGAATCACTTGCTCAGATGGACGATTACGTCGACCGTAAAATGGACGTAGCGCAAAGTTTGGCGAACCTAACCATAGTTTGCATAATTTGCAAGCGTTGTTTTGGCGTTTATCTATTCATCGTAAAATGGAAAAACGTACTAAACACAAATCAATTTTAAACTGTGAATTTGACTATCTGTAGAAACAGTGTTGCCAGATTAAAAACTAAACACCCTAAAAACTAAACACTTGCACAGTTTGAATCAACTTAAAGTACTCGAAAAAGGATGGATACCACCAACTTCATGGATCCCTCCATGTGGAATATCGAAAAAAAATTTAATTGCAGATAATAACCAAGTCTCTTAAGTGTATTTCCATTAATATTCATCCGGCAGTTTTTGTGTGATGCGCACCCAGACACAAGTCTCGTTGCCATTTTATAAAAGGAGTAAAGTACTCCTCCTTTGAAAACCAGAGAGGCAACACTGTTATTCCATTAATCAGCCTTTCATCCGGATCAGTGAATGTGTGCTTTCTAAGAAAGCACTTCGCATTGCAAAAATAGGGTGGCAGTAGGCCCGTGTGGGACAGCAGACTTTATATAAATACGAGCGCATACCAACTACTTGTCGCACGTTAGTACCATAATTCTGGCCAGACTTAATGCAGACAAAAACAAGACGAGACTCAATCCTCGTAAAACATCTCACATAATTCGAATTTCATAACAAATATGGTATATCTAAGATGTCGCTATAAATGTCGACTGCTTTTAGTCCCAACTACGTGGATAGACATACAAACACAAATGTCCTTTTGAGGTAGCACATCCAGAATCCCCTTACACCCATAGGGGTTTTGAATGACAATAATAACAATCTCGTCAACATGCGTCATCATCTCAAGGATTTACTCATGTCGCAGATTCTTATTACCGCATTCGTGGGTATGCTTTGGGTACATAATGAACCATCATCAGCATATTTATATGCGCATAAATTACTCTACACATCCTTTTGGTGTAAGGAAATGTACTTTTTTTTTGAAGAGTCCTTTAGCCATATTTACACTCACGGAATGCTAGAATGACCTAGATTTCAAACATTTCTCCGATTTTGAGACAGGACAACTGATGAAGGTTGGTCTGTCTCAATACACATCAAGTAGCGGGCTAATTGAATTCAGCCTACACAATGATATATGTAAGTGGGGCATCTCCAAACATGATGGCAATGGAGACTAACTCGACACGATGTGCTGTGCGTGCAATTTAGGATCGACCCTGACTGATTAGAACCTTATTTATGGCACTGAAAAGGTAATGTGTAAATTACTCGTAAGTTTTCAAATGAGCAGGAGTGACACATTGCTGAACACGCACACAATTTAACTAAGTTACTTATATAGGTGGTGCTACAGTTTGGGATGAAGCTTGGCCTCAACTAACAAGCCTCTCCAATTAGCCCGGTCCTTAGCTAACTGCCTCCAGTTGCGCACTCCAAGTCGGTTGAGGTTCCATCTACAATACTTTCCACATCACCTAAGGTGAGGCATTCCTCTACAGCGTTGTGCCTCCGGGATGGTTTCAAAGATTGGTGTCCAATCACTTTACATGTCTTAGCCATCTCAGGCTATTGATGAGCAGCTTTTTTTGATGAGGTCGATATCACCGTACAGCTCGTATACGAGTATTTCGTCGTTGAATCTTCTCCTCCAAAGCCCACCAACGCAAACGAGACCGAAATATTTTTCAAAGGATTTTTCTCTCAAAACGACAGAGGATACCTTCATAGGGTTCATGCTTCTGCACCATAAAGAAGGACTGGGATGATCAAGGTCTTATATGCCTTCTTTGCCTAAAGAAACCGCGATGGGTAAGAGTGATTCTTCGTTTTATTTCAGCTGAGGTGGTGTTAGCAGAATTTATAGCGGAGCCAGGGTAAACAAAGTCCCCTTGCTATCACGAAGTTAAAGCTGTCTGCTATGACGTTCTATCTAATTCGTCGTGTGTTTCTTCTGGTTGGCAACATATACTTAGTTTTACCCTTATTTACCGCTAAACGCATTTTGGAGGCTTCCGTTTCAATATTAGCTAACGCACCGGTGACAGCCCGCTGTCGATATCATTGGCGTCCGCTGGTAGTTGCAGAGACTTTTGAAAGATTATGCCGCCAGTGTTCACTTATAAGTTCCGCACAATTCTTTCAAGTAAGATGTTAAAGAAGTCACGTGACAGAGCGTTACCTTGTCTAAAACCTCTTTTAACATCAAGGGTTCTGGTTAAATCTTTATCGACTTTGACGGAGCAGCGAGCGTTCTCAATCGTTATTTTGCACAGACGGACGAGCTTGGCAGGGATGACAAAACTAGATATGGCTCCATAGAGCTCTATAAATCCTGGATACCTGGATGGATCCAATTTCGATATGACGGAGGGTGAAGGTTTGATCGATTGACCCTGGTTTGAAACGGAACTGATGGGACCAATCAGCCTGTTGACTAAGGGTTTCAGACGTTCACACAATATGGCAGATAAAATCTTGTATCCGACGTTAAGCAAACTTTTTTGTGCATCCGGCAAACGGTGCTGAGATTCCATTCATCAGGTATGCACTCTTCTGACTAGAACTGAGAAATGAGTTGGTGCATGCTCTCCACTAAGTTATTACCAGCAGCTTTGATTACCTTAGCTGATAAGCCGGTGGATGGAAGTTTGGGCTATAAAAGGCAAAGTTGAATAGTTTATTCTGCCTGACGGCGGATTGTTGGAATTCTTCGACGTTACAGAGTCCTTGTAGAAAGTTCTCCGGTATTCTCTGCACCGACTGTGATTCTACTACAAGGTTTCGTCTTTCATCTCTACAGACTTCTGTACGGGTCTTGCAACATCGATGTTTCGGTTGAAACATGCCAGCTCCTAATATTTTTGTTTTTCATAAATTGCGTACATAGGGTGAGGACAAAGACTTCTTCCCTAATTATAAAGGTAGCTCAGAATTCTAGGACTATTTTTGAAAATAAATTTTAGAAGAGGCTCACCTCTTTTGTTGATATTTGAGCTGTCCTAGTTTGTGTGGTGGGCATTCCCATCGCATCCGGTTATCAGCTGAAGTCTCCTTCTGCCACAAAAAGACATGAGTCTTTGCGATAATAGAAAGCCCTACCTGCCACATAGGTTGGGCATATTGCTGCGTCTGTCTTACTGCTTTCAGTGGGTAGCACAAATATTGCCGCTGTCAATGGGTTATTTGTGTGTTCTGGAATTGGAGTAGCATAATGCAAGATCTAGGTCTTTCTTCATTTAATGAGTCGTAGAGTGACTCACCTGAGAGCGGTCTGGTCCTTGAATGTGTACAGTTCTCGACTAAATGCTGTGTCTAGGTAAATCTATGACTTAGTACTTTCGAGGCGGCTTCTGCCTGCTATAGATTAACTTGGATGCACCTTGGGTGCAGAACTGTCAACATTTTTTAAATTCTCCAGTGGACTGGCTGGTTTTAGACATTGAGGACAAACCTTTTAAAGTTTTCGACCTTTGAGGCTCTTCCTTAGCCATTTCCACTGAGCTACTAGTTCCAGATGTATTTTGTTCAGTTATCTTTTTGTATTCTTGGGCCTTATCACCTTGTAGTAATGTGTTTACTAGCACATAAAACTATCGAAAGCTTTTCAACCGAATTATAAAAACTTTAATAAAAATTAACAAAACTCAATTACTGTTCAAAATATTAAGAAAAATAAAAATGCTATTAAATTGGCGACTAGCAGATGCTACTCAACGACCGACGGGTGGCAGTGAACAAACAACAACTGGCGGCAGAAGATTGAAAATTCGTTGTCAAAATGATTGAGTGTGACCTGGTTAATGTTGCCACAAGCTCTTAGTGTACACCAATTTCACGGGTCGAGCAGCCTTTGCAGAGAGCTAGCCTTTGGATGAGCTATCGCTCTGTCCCCAGCTTTGGCTTAAGATTCTTTATTCTGGACTGGTCTCGATGATCCTATTATTCTAATCAAGATCCGTGAGAAATTGAGCAAAGGTTTACATCCTTCTTAGGATGTAATCCTTAGTGAATCTGAGGACTCGCCAGCTTTTTGTGGATACACCGGGGTTTGTTTAGCGATTCGGGCTAGGAAAATGCCATTGATAAGGTTATCTTTTGTGGGAATAAAGACAACGCACTTAGGTTAAGTTACGCTAAACAGGCGTATGATCGATATGCCATCACACATACAACAGGCACCAAAACCGGCCCATCGCGATCCCTGTGGAACAAACTGAATTTGTCTTCAAATCGCAAAAACCTAAACAATCGCCCTGTGCGACTCCCAATTTTCTTGCAAAAGCCAAGAAGGCCTTCGAACTTCGTATCACCTATTTCCTCTAGATTTTCGAAAAAGTATTTCCTTAAAAATGTTTTTCGACCATGCGATATTGCCTCGCATTCGCACAGTATGTGTATAACACGATCGTCAACACCGCAGAATCTACTCGTACAAATATCTGACAATTTGAGTCTCTTTGTGTGTTTCAACAGGAGTGTCCTGTTAGGATACCTATTACTATCCTAAGCTTATCCCTGTTCAATTTTATTAGCTCCCTAGACTTTTGCCGTCAAAAAGCGGCCAAAGAGCCTTGGATACCCTGCGCCCTTCAAGACTTGACCACCTTAGGTTGGCAGTCTTTGTGATTTTTTCCTCGATAGTGCCCCTCAATATGCAAAGGGGTGGTTTGATATTGGCAACCTCACCATTGTCGAGTAGTCCTCCTTCTCTTGCAAGCTCGCCCGCTTGTTCATTTCCTTTAACACCGCAGTGTCCTGGCACCCAGAACTGTCTTACCCGGTTCTGACCGCATAGTCCCTTGAGCACTGTATCGGAGTTGACCTTGGTTGATTTCATAGCCTTGAGTGCGGCCTGGCTACCGCTGTAGACAGCGATATCTCTTTTGGATACCGATCTCATCTGCATTAGCTCAGCCGCATTGAGGACAGCCAGAACCTCTGATTGGAAGATACTGCTTCCGTCCGGTAGTCTTATAGACCCTCTTAGTTCTGGGTCTTCTGACAAGATACCAGGTTCTGGTACTCGTATCTGTTTTTAAGCCATCTGATTGCATTTTTTTTCCCAGTCCTCCCGCTCCGGATATATTATATCATACGGAATGTCGAAGTCGAGCAAGGATGGAATTTCATCCGTTAGAATGGGATTGGCTTGCAGTAGCTCCATTAGGATCGTGCCATGTCCGAAACTTTGTTATATGCAAATTTGTGTTTTTCTATGGTTTTATTCGACCTGCAGCAGACATGAGACAGTTTTTGGTTACTGTGTTATGGCAGGTGATCGACATCTATCCATCTCTAGCTGAGGTGGCTAGAAATCTTAGCATGGGACAGTTTTTGTCGGATTTTTCCATCTCTACCAATAGTCTCTTCCTCACTTACTTGATATTCTGGTCCGCAAGGGTCTACTCTGGATGCATGGAGTGAATGATAACGTCCTTGTATTGGGGGATGGTATTTCTGCAGGATATCCCTGATGTTCTAGGTCGCAGGACCTTTTAGGCAAGCTTCTTTATATGTTGATTCCAGTTAAGCTTTTAACCGCTTCTGAGTGGAATTTGTGTGCAGACTCTTGGTACTTAGCGTTTCTTTTAGATGTACCTACACCCGCGTCTTCAAGTGACACAGAGTGTGGTCTGTGTTGTGTCTCTTCATTCCTGCCATGGACCTGCCACGTTTGCTGATGCTGATGCCGACTTTGTTCTTCTTCTTCTTTTTTCCTCTGGCTCTTTTCCGCCGTTTCGCCTTCACGGGTTTAGTTCCGTCCCTAGTAAGAGCAGCAATTCGATGGTTTTTCGGCTTTAGTGAGGTACATTTATGCTGATGTGTGGTAAGTTTTGCTTCTCAGCAAGCACTGAAGTTTTGATGACCAGGCGCACAGTCTGTATTTTGATTCCGATCTTATTCAGTTGAAATCTGATTGAATGAAACCCGAATTTATGTTGCTACGAAAGTACGAAATGGACTTTCCCTGTGCCCAGAAGTAGTTTCGGCCAGAATATGAGCAAGAAATAGTATCCGACTACTTACATCAAATTCTTGGCTCCTCATGAATGGCTCCAAAATCGATTTAGGTAAGATGCGTAGCGAAAGTCAAACTGAATCCTTAAGCGTAGCTGAAACCTCTCACCAATTCCAAGGTAGGTCGAGAATGCAGTATCTTCTCTGAACGTGGTCAGAAGGTCGAATTCACAGAGTCTTGTCTGGGTCACCAGGGATCGGTGGAAATGAGATCGCCGATGAACTTGCAATGGGCAGAGGAGAATTTTATAGTGCCTCAACCTGTGTTAAGACTACGTGCGTCCTCAGTTAGGCCAATTAGGACGGTTGGGCTTTGTGTGAGCATATCTGTATATCTTTGGATGCCAACATACATAGCAAATGCTTCCTGATCTCTGAAAAATGTCGGTGACTTTCCTACCGTCCCTCAGTAGACAGGACACTATACATAGTATTGCTAACCATCTAAGTGTGCTCGGCATAATTAACATAACATCCTTCTACGCTTGCTATGACAGTGATGATGACACTGTGAAACACTTTTACCGTCAGTGTTCGACCCACAGTCTCATCAAGCTGCAGGCACTTGGCGCACTGGTCTTTTTACGAAAGACTGAGAAATTTCAGTAAAACTAATGTACAAGGACTAAAATTGAATAGTTCTTTGCCTAAATTATCTGTTCCGGCAAATAAACAGTGACATCAAATGCGCTTCAATTGGTTAAGAAAGCTAAAATGCGATTGTATACCGTCCCCAAGGGTATACGACACCGGAGGAATAACGCAGTAGAGGAAGATCTCGTCTTCGGTGGGACGACTCACAAGTGAGACTCAACCATGAACCTCAATCATCTTGGAGTGTATGTTGGCTTCAGAGGTTATTGATTGAGAACTGTGGAGCATGTAAGTTAGTAATTAACTATCCATAGCAAGAGCACTTACTTCCATATCCAGAGATAAAACTCATAGTAGGGAGGAAAGCGCCAATTTGTTGATATTAGATAGGCCACGTCAATCCCACTACACTTTGGAGGACCATCTGTCTGAGTCAACCAACCATACAACTTCAAAGCGAATTGAATTTTAGGAGACTTTTGATTGTATTGTATGCACAATAAACAAAGAGACAAGTGTATTTTTAATAATCCTAAGTGCACATCAAAAGGGTTCCTTGCGGTAATAGTTTCCACCCCATTCAACACCTCCCACCCATTCACCAGGAAAATTGTGCATATGCCATTTGCCTACCATCCACATAATCCTCTTTTGACATTCTCTTTGATTAAATTCCATTGCATCCGTTAGCTTATTACACCTCTTCCATTTCCTGGGATTCCATTTGAAAATTGTCTACCATTCTCATTGCAGATGCAAGTCCCTACGCACCCATGCCAACACACTTGTGCTGAATCTTGCTGTTAGTGATTTCTGCATGCTGGCCAAATGTCCCATTGCCATCTATAACAGCATCAAACTGGGACCAGCTCTCGGTGATATTGGTAAGTTAATTCAGATTCCCGATTTTACAGCCCCAAATTCTGAATTTACTATCTTAATTCCGTTTTCCCTTTCAGGTTGTCGTTTGTATGGATTCATCGGTGGACTAACCGGTACGGTGTCCATTATGACACTCACTGCCATAGCAGTGGACCGATATAATGTCGTAGTGTATCCACTGGATCCACTACGTTCAACAAGAAAACTTAATTCCCGCCTAACGCTCTGCTTCATATGGCTGTACAGCTTCTCCTTCGCCGTAATACCATCACTGGATATCGGACTATCTGTGTATGTTCCCGAAGGATTTCTCACCACCTGTAGTTTTGATTATTTATCCAAGTCAACACCAGCCAGGATATTTATGTTCGTGTTCTTTGTCGGCGCGTGGTGTATACCGTTTGGCACCATTTTCTACTGCTACTTCTTCATATTGAAAGTGGTCTCTGCAGCGGATAGTATCCAATCAAACAAAGACCGAAGTAAAACCGAAGTAAAATTAGCTGCTATTGTGATTGGAGTCATAGGATTATGGTTCTTTGCCTGGACACCATATTCTGTGGTAGCCCTACTGGGTATAAGCGGCAATGAACATATGCTAACACCACTTGGTTCTATGATTCCGGCGATATTTTGTAAAACTTCCGCATGCATCGATCCGTATATTTACGCGGTGATTCATCCTAGATTTCGCATGGAACTCAGAAGGATGTTCCTATGGGAAGATTATATTCGAAGGACTTCAACATATCGTTCGTCATTTCCCACAAGATATTCATCGTCCAGAAGGCATCGCGTTGTCAGAGATGCAGAAGTGAACAAAACCAGCAATTCGCTGGGTAGTCTAAAGAAAATCAGCGGAAAATTCGAAGAGGGGGAGGTGATGGAGAATTGTAAAATCGACCTTGTAGCAGAGGTTGATCAGAGTAAATTCTAGGAAACCCTTATCATTGAGCTTTATTTTTAGAAGAAAAACAATGAAAAAGATGTAAAGGATTTGCGAGAGATGACCGCATTTGAATAAAAGGCGGCCGTAATTGCTCCACAAGGTGTATGACAGTTGTAAATGTTTATAAAGGTTTAGTTGTAGGATTTTGCCATAAACAAAAGGGAGACCTTTATTTTAAGGAAATACTTTATTTCCCTATATATTTGGAGCATGCCGGTCAGGTACACTTTATTCAGCTTGACGTAATCCTTGATGAATGCATTGCTGTATCTCTGTTTTCTAGTTTTCACTCAGTTTTGTGAATGTTTCCATACAATAGACTCCCTTGAAATGTTAAGGGGGTAGATCTGATCAACTTTAGAACGTAATTTAAGTGCTTGAAAGCTACTTAGACTATTTGAAAGGATCTGCAACTATATTAATGCATCCATGTGACGAAGATTTAGAACGTATTGAGCTTATTTATCCTGTCAGCTTCTATCGTACACAGTCGAAATCAGGTCTAATTTCAGTTGAAGCTTTCGAATTTATTACTGGGGTGTCATGCATCTGAAGCTCCGTTCAACTCCCGGTGACTAAAATCAGAACTACCCAGCAGTGTCTTTATATAGAACTCCAGAACTCCATCGCGAATAGAGAGATGTCCTTGAGAGTCAAATGAATCTACGTAGCTACCACAAGCTTTGAGTCTAAAGTACTTTTTCTTTCCTTCAAAACCTCCCAAGCAAACCAATGTCCATCGTACTTTCGCAGTGATCACCACTACTTATCAGTCACTTCGGATGGATACATAAGACAACTTTTAGGCTTTACAGATAGGGGGATGACTTCGTGCACAACTATGAATGACAGCAGGTTTGTTGAGCCTACCTTTTCGTTGTACTACTGACCGCTCAAGCTACAATCTTACTTGGGAAACTCCGTGCGCCTTTTGACGATTTTAACAAAGCCCCCCCTTTCATATCGAAATTCTGAAGACCTAACCCAGCTAGGATAACATCTTCTCCGTGCATAAGGTTGAAGTAAGTTCAGTGGTCCCAACAGAGCAGCATGTGATCTGGAACCAAACCCAAGGAGTAGGTGAGGTATTCTTTATAACTTGTGCCTACTACAAGCAATAATAGGCTACTTTCTGCTGATTATGCAGAGTCCCTTCCGGACTTCGTATCTGGATTTACCTTGTTTCGATCTGTTTTTGTTGGTGGGGTTATCCTTTAGCCAAAACGCTTTTACTTGTCATTGGCGGGGTATGCATCCATTGGTTTTGCAATTCATAATGTACAATTGCATACGGCATGTGTAGATACTATTTTATAGCCTGCATCGAGCACTCTCAGCTAAGCCAAAGAAGGTCCTTTGTGATGTCACGGGATCTGGATGGTCTCATACTTAATACAGAGAGGTGAAGTTCATGGAATTTGATTACTTGACATGTGCGTCAACCAATAAACCTCTCCAGTAAACGCGGTCTTTGGCACAACGTCTCCAGTAACAAACTCCAAGATGGTCGGGGTCACGTTCCGCTTGTGCGCACTAGGGAGGCCTTGTCTTCTTCTACTGTGTTGTCCCTCACAGTTGGAATCGACAGATGTGTATTTTTTTGACTAAGTCAATGTCGATGTACAGCTCGTTGAATTGGATGTTATCTATCCTACTCCACAACCTGTCATTGCAAATGAGACCAAAATCGTTCAAAATCTTACAATCTTACGCTAAAACCGGTCATGGAGACCTGCATTCTTATTTGCTAAGTTACATGCTTCTGCGCTATAGAGCAGGATTGGGATGAAGGCCTAGCCTTCTTAGTGTTTTTGGGCAAGATCTTCTAACGCAACAGCGATTGGCACCGAGGCAGACCTAAGAAATTATATCTGCCTATTGTGACGTTCTGTCTGATTTGTCGATGTTGTAGGTCCTTGTTGCTGACAACATTTCAGGCGCTACTTATACAATATTTGCAAACGCCCCAGTGCCAAATCGAAGCGTTCTGCCAATGATATTAATGTCATCAGCGTCTGTAAGACAGTCTGTTAAACCTATCTCTTCGGTCTGGAAATTGTACTCCTGTTGTCGGCGCACAATTTTTTCAAGACGATGTTAAAGAAGTCACATGACAGTGCTATACCTCGTCTAGAACACTTTTTTGTCATCAAAAGTCTGTGTGGAATCTATTCTGACCTTTAGGAAGCAATGAGCGATCTCCACCATCATTTTGCCAAAGCTAGACATGGCTCTGTGTTTCTATAGATGCTCTCCTGGGCGTCCTTAAAATCAATAAAGGCGAGTATATATCTAGACTTCCTAGGTATTTTCCAGGATTTGCCATAGTGTGAATAATTGGTCAAGTGTGGACCAACCGGGCCAAAAATCGCACTGAAATGGGCCAGTTCAATCGTTGATTAATGATTTCAAACGTTGACACAAGACTGCAGATACGGTCTAAGGAGACTAATTCCTCTATAATTGGTGCAGTTAATAGGGTCTCCTTTCTTGTGGATCCGGCAAATGGTTCTAAGGTGCCATTCTTCAAGCATGTTTTCTATTAACCAGTTCTTGAAAATGGGATGGTTCATTCTCTTTACTAAACCATCGCCCGCTGCCTGAAATACCTCACCATGTAAAACGTTCGATCCAGCAGGCTTGTTGTATATATGCTGAGATATTTCTATCCTCGTAGGCGTAGGGATCTCTTGACTTTCACCGTCCAGGTTCATTCTGCCTGATAGCAGAATTTGGGCTATACTCGCCGTTCAACAGTCTGTAGAAGTGTTTTGTTTTTCCATATCCCCAATACCAACTCTGAATCTGACTCTTTTACTAGTTTTCGTAAAACTTCTGAAGATGGTTTCTGGAGTAACACCTCTCTATTTCCTCTGTCGTGCGCCTCTCATACTCTTTGATTTTCCTCCGTAGAAGCGGACATTTTTCCCTCCCCTTTTGCTCGTAGGACTCACAGGCTGCTCTCATTCTTCCTTCAACGCAGTTGTGCTTCGTACGCGAGTTGCTTTCCCACAGGTGCTTAACTGCATTCCTCATCAAGTCATGAATTTGATGGAGCTGGTTGGGTGAAACCCAACAACACAGTTGCAACGTTTCGGACGACTCCTAGACATCGATGTCACTAGTCTTCAGCACTTGATGTTGGTTGCATAGGACATGTCGAGGAATTGAGGGACAGACGATCGGCAAAGACTCTGGTGGCTTGTTGCGATTGCAGCCGTTCAACATTAAATGTCTTCACAGTAATTCTTCATTGGTGTAGTATCTGAGATATCCGTACCTACGTCCTTTGCTGCAACGAATTTGGAAAATTCAGACATCTATAATATTACGTCGATTGCAATATGATCAATTTGTTTATTTGGATGATCAGGTTTTTGCCATGTCTCTTTAAGGATATTAAGATGAGGAAACGGTATCCTAGCTTTAGTGATGTTTCGCCCCTCGGTCTTAGTTCGTTTCCAGACATAGTGTAATACAAATTAGCGATGAAATCACGTAAGACAATGTTAACGTTCTGCTTCATATATGGCTCGTAAGTTTTGTCTGGGTACTCGTAGAAAGATTTTCTCATTGCATCGTCTTTTTTTCTCCGTGGGGGCGTGATGATATATCAGGCTGATATGTTAGGTTAGGTTAGGTTAAACAGGAGTGTGATAGATATGCCATCACACAGACACTAGGCACCGAAACAGGCCCATCGCGGTCCCTGTGGAACCACTTGAATTTGGTCTTCAAATGGCAAAAACCTAAACAATCGACCTGGTGAAACACCAAATTTTCTTGTAAAAGCCAAAAAGGTCTGCGAAGCTCGTGTCGATTATTTCCTCTAGATTTTCGAAAAAGTATTTCCCCAAAAATGTTCTTCGTCTATTCGATATTGCCTCGCATTCACACAATATGTGTGTTATGTCCTCAACAGCTTGCAAATCACCGCAGAATCTACAGATATCTGTATCTGACAATTTAAGTCTCTTTGCGTGCTGCCGCAGGACACAGTGTCCTGTCAGGATTCCTATTTGTGTCCTAAGCTTATCCCTGTTTAATTTTAGTAACTTCCTAGATCTTTTGCCGTCAAAAAGCGGCCAAAGCGCCTTGGATACCCTGTGTCCTTCAAGATTTGACCATCTTAGGTTAGCAGTCTTTGTGATTTTTTCCTCGATAGTGCCCCTCACTATGCAAAGGGGTGGTTTGATATTGGCAACCTCGCCATTCTCGAGTAGCCCTCCTTTTCTTGCAAGCTCGTCCGCTTGTTCATTTCCTTTAATACCGCATTGCTCTGGCACCCAGTACAGTCTTACCCGGTTCTGACTGCATAGTGCCTTGAGCACCGTGCGATATCCCATGACTGTATCAGAGTTGACGTTGGTTGATTCCATTGCCTTGAGTGCGGCCTGGCTACCAATGTAGATAGCGATATCTCTTTCGAATATCTATCTCATCTGCATTAGCTCAGCCACCCTGAGGATAGCCAGAACCTCTGATTGGAAGACACTGCTTGCGTGAACGCTTAGTTCTGGGTCTTCTGAGAAGAACGTGTTCCTTCCTCTGTTTTTGAGCCGTCTGTGACAATTTAAATTTCATTTGACCTGATTATTGTATTTCTTTGCCAGTCCTCCCTCTTCGGATATATTATATCATACGGAATGTCGAAGTAGAGCAAGGAAGAAATTTCATCCATTAGAATTGGATTGTCTGGCAGTAACTCCGTTAGGACCGTGACATGTCCGAAACTACTGCTCTTGAAGTAATCCAGATTAGTGAGTCATAACGCACTGCTGCCAGCAAGTTTTTTGGTCCGTAAATCAAGGGGTGTTTGGTAAGTATGGGTCTTACTAAGACCGTATACAGGCAGTACCCCATGCCAGGTTATAAGCCCCAAATTGTTCCTACTGCCCTTTTGCAGATAAAAAGAGCATTGTACGCCTTTTTGATTCTTTCAGCTATGTTAAGATTCCAATTCAGCTTTTTGTCCAGAATCACACCCAGCACCTTCGTGCTTTCAGAAAGGGACAGTTCCACTCCGTTGAGTTTTGAGAGTTTGAAATGCGGTATCTTGTATTTTCTGGTAAAAAGAACCAGATCCGTTTTGGAAGGCTTTACATTGAGACCACAGCTTTTTGCCCAAATACTGATCGTCTTCAGGGCAACTTCCATAACGTCGCTTAAAATATTTAAGTATTTTCCCTGCACTATGTATTATGACCACGTCATCTGCGTATGTCGTGGCACTTATACTCATTGTACTAAGCTTTTTGAGGATGTCATTGATAACCAGCACCCACAGGAGTGGAGATATGCCTCAACCCTGAGGGGTTCCCCTGATTACGGACATTCTGACCGAGCTTTGCGCAATGGAAGAGTTTATTTTCCTGCTTGCAAGTACGTTGCAAACCCAGTTTGTAATGTCATGTTTAATGTTAGCGTCTAGCAGACCATTTTTAATGGCGGTGCACTCCATGTTATTGAAGGCTTCTTCAATATCGAGGTGGGCTGTAGCATACCAGGGTCGCCTAATACTGTGAATCCAGGAAAGTGGGCTTCCATCAGCGTTGTCAAAATCTCTAGGCTATCCCAGATTCTGTCACTTTTCCTGAGGTAGCTCGGTACGCTCGCTTCCTTTGAAAGCACTTTGCGTAACCTCGAAACCTCGTCTGTTACCGTGAAAGATTCGCAGTACTTATGCCATGAAGCCCCTTTTGAATTTCTAACTGGGTACTTGAACTGTTTCTTAAATTCGTAGTGCTCATTCCATGTATTGTCGCTTCTGAAAACCTTCTTCCTATTATAATGTTTCCTGACCTCTTTCCTTTTTAAGCCTATCTCCCTATTCCACCGTTTTGGGTGAGCCCTTTTAGGTGTTCTGTTAGCCGGGCAACGCCATAGTTAGTGCTTTATTAATATTTTCTATCGCCCTATCTGTTAACTATATTTACCCAATCAGTCCTCCAGGATTTTTTTGAAATCTACATACCCTGTTCTGAAAGTTCACCTTGAAGAGTATCCATCGGTGATCCGACATTGATGCTTCGTCTACATTCCCTTATTTCCAACCCTTCTGTATCTGTAGCAAGGGTGATATCTATCACCTCCTACCTATTTTTCACCACAAAGGTGGGTGAATTCCCTCTGTTACGAATATTGAGGTTGGAAGACAAAATGAAATCATACAAAGACTCACCTCTTGGGTTGATATCACCCCTTCCCCATTATGTGTGATGGGCGTTTGCGTCACAGCCCAGTACCAGCATCCAATTTTTCTGCCTTGCCAAGTCCTTTAATTTCTCCGAGATCACTACCTCGGAGTCATAGGGGAGTATACCGAGGTCAGACAGAGTATTTGCTATACCCCCTTTCGCAGGCTACCGCTGTCAGATCTCCTGAGCTGTAATTATTCAAAAGAAATGCCACTACATGGTTTTTGATAAGGATACAGGTCCTGATCTTACTTTCTGCCTTGTAGAACAACTCGTAGTTTTTCAGCCTAAAACCCTGAATCTTGTCGTCCTTATTGATCTAGGGCTCTTGTATGAGTACGGCTGTCACTTCCTGTCTGATGATGTACTCCACCAGATAGGCCGTTGCTACCTTACCGTGGTGCAGGTTTATCTGCAGCTCCTCCTCGTCCTTTCCCTTGATCGATGGCTTAACCATCAACCTACCCATCGATTTTTTGAGGTATGATAAGCAGCCCCTGTTAAGGAACAGCAGAAAATGCAGCCCGTACTGCCTTCTAGGCCCCGACTAAAAGACTCTCCATGTATCGGCTTTTAGTTCTCGATTCTGCACATGAAGTAGTCCCAGGGGTTTCTCAGGGTACGTGTAGGGACACCGAACCCATACCCATGCAGTTGGCATAGTGTACTTTGCCAACTCTGCCACCTTCGTGCATTTTAGTTTGATGCTTTACCAAGCATAGCATACTCCCAAAATGAAGGGTCTGAGGAAGTCCACAGAAGGCTTATTCCCACAAGCTACAACCTTGCTTCCACCCTCCCATGTTCAGGGCTATGATGGCACAATATTTGTTGGTGCCTCTTTTCCAGCGCCTGCCCTGTATTGCATCCCAACCTCTCCAACCGTGTGAAGCAAACAAATGGGACGATAGGACGAAGGATCTTTTGTGTTCCCTTTTCCTTTTGGCAAAAGCGATAGGTGTTAGTGCTTCCAACGATCAAGGCCCTCTTGAAGGCAACCGGCAAATAAGACCCGTCAATTTCTGAGGCTTTATTTGGAACACCATCCAGTCCCGATGATTTCTTTTTGCGCACCTTTTCCCATGCTCTGACAAATTCTTCGCGTGTAATAATAAGTATGGGGATACTCCCGCGATGAATTTCACCAACCAATGCCTTACTTGGCGGGGAAATAAGGTCTTAACTGTTTTCCGCAACATTATCGGACATGTTGGCCATTACATAGGGGGCCTTTCAGCCTCTTTGATAACATTTGGTAAGCCTTACCCCATACATAGTGATAAAGTCGTTCGCAAAGGTCTCTAAAGCCAAGGCGCTTGCTAGACCTGATAGCTTTCTTTAGACGGGTTTTATGCTTCTCGAAAAATCATATATTGCACTTGCTGATCTTCGGTATCTTGAATTCGGGAACGCTAGGAAGTTGTTCTCGTTCGGTGGCATACCGATCTTAGGTCTGTGATTTTGGGGGTCCACCAATCGATGTTTTTCCTTTCCCAGCTGGAATATTGACGCATAA
Organism: Volucella zonaria; assembly: GCA_963966105.1. Taxonomy (NCBI): domain Eukaryota; kingdom Metazoa; phylum Arthropoda; class Insecta; order Diptera; family Syrphidae; genus Volucella; species Volucella zonaria. The sequence continues at coordinate 50,658,648 of OZ014534.1, forward strand.
TATTTTTTGCCTATTAACCGCGATACCTGGGTTAAAAGATCCCCTGCGATTCTAACTTCAGAAGATGGTCATCTAGGGTATTGGTATTCCATTTAGACCGTTTTAATATTGCCCTATTCATACGGATTGCTGAATTGGTGCCGGCAGAAAACAGTGTACCATTATGACCGTATGCTCAGCAGGCCGCTGCTGATATCAATGATAGAAGCTGATTCCGATGTAAGCTAAAACAATATCCAGACAAGAAAATTTTTCAAGAAAAGCTGATCCTCTGCGATCAAGGACCCATTCTGAGGCGCCCGCGATTATGATAGGGCTCTTGCCAACTGTCGACAACAAGTCTATCCAAGATCATTTCGAAGCTTTTTATTGTATACGAGTAGCAGTGTTAGGTGGCACAGCTACTATTGCTGCTATATATGTAAATACCGCCTATATTACCACGTATAAAGTGATCCTCTGGTTACTCCGAGTATTCTTAAATGGAGCATTTGCGCAAACTCAATTCGTTGATTTATTTGCTGAGCCAGCTGCTTTCATTTCCAATTTTGAATTCACGAACAGTTTGTTCTAGAAGAACTTGGCCCGCTTCACAATAATTGAGATTTGGCTGCAGGATAATCATATTTCTTTGGATATAGTTTCGAGAGCGTTTTTATATTCTGAACATCTTCTGGTACCATTATATGATCAGATTCCATGCTGTTGGCCATGTAAAGCAAGCAATTTGGACAGGCTATACAGTCTTTTAAATTACGATCATTTTCCCTGCATGTAATGCACAAACTCTTTTGGTTGTTAGGGCTTATGGTAGCTGTTTGCATTTCTCCATAAGCTTTTCTCACTTGATCCTATATTGTGACGCAGAACTCTTCCTTGGATGTCACTTCGTCGATATGTTTGCATTCTATTATAGCAAAACCTCTTGAGTTAAACGCTGCCGTTTTCTCCTGCGCTTCCTTAACTATATTTTTACTGACCGCTATTGTTGGATTCGCCGGTTCGCCATGCTGGCGCCGACTTTTCTTCTTCTACTTGGCTTTAGGGTTCTTTGATTGTATGATTGTTTCGCTCGATCCGTGCTGTCGTTTCCGCTTGTTTTCGTCAGCGAATTTATTCAGGTTTTTTCGGGGCTAAATGCTGAGATAGTTGATCCTCGGTCTGATTTCCTCCCATGTCAGCATCCGTATTTCTTTTTGCGAATCCACCAGACGTTATGTTCTTGTCGATGGTCTTGGTTTCTTTAACCGCTGCGTTTCTTGACGTATTATATTTACTTCGATCGGGATTTCATCCGTTTGTGACCATTTTGTTTATTCCCAGAGATCTAAATCTGCCGCTTAGAAAACGGACTATATGTGCGTACCATTTCTTTAATATCTCCATGGACGTTGTGCTTATCCTTGTAGAAATGAATAAGGCCGTCGGTCGGTTTTCGTTTCGAGTTGTGACATTTTAGCCTTCTCGGCATAGCCGATTTTATCGCATCGGTTCTTATAGGTAGATGACGTCAATTTCGAATGCGAGGGCATTATTTCTCTTAGGGAAGTTGCCTTAGTTGTCAAACGTGTAAGCTATTTGCACTTCATAAACGGATCGGAAGCCGCATCCATGTCGTTAGACTCTTTTCTTGTAACATTACTGAGTACAGCATCAATCGTTTCTACAAGTATTGCAGTTATTGTATCTCGTCAATCTTGAGCTTGCTTTCACCCTCTCCGTCTCCGGTACTAGTGAGCCGACTCCCTGCACAGCAATTTCGCTACCTTTCTTACCGTCCATGTTAGATTTTTCCAAATTATCCACCTCTGTCATCCACTTTTGGTTAGCGGGTGGTATTTGTAACACACGCCAACCCTGAGAGAGTGCTATCTGTTTGCGCAGGGCCCTGTGGGCAATGGTATAACTGACAGAACTCCACACGTGTTTTCCCTGTGATTGTGGTAGAAACTATTCAACTTCTGCAGCCAAGCGTCAGTCGTAGCTTACCGTGTAAACTATTGTATATTTTCGATATCCAACCTAACATCTTCCATAATCTAACTTGAAGGGCTTAAATGCAAGAGTTCATCCAATTTTTTTAATTTTCTGTCGACAAATGCGTATATACAAAGCACATAGCAATATTACAAAAAAAAAATGTATCCTTGTCGTCCAACATGCATCTCGATTAGTTAGCCTCAGAAAACCTTCATCTCTGAAAGAGATATACCCCCTCTTGCGCCAGCGAAATTAAATAAAATCTCTGCTGACACTATCGAAGAACTTTTAAAAAATTAATGAACAACGAGTGATGTTCAGCGCAGTGTGCTTATGAATATCACAGAAGGATCCAAAGTGATAAACGAATATCCATGTATATAACAATGTACGCTACTGGGCCTATCCAGTTCGGTACTGTACTCTACGAAGGAAATGTAGCTGGTTCATGTAATAGATTGTATCATCACCAATAGGATGAATCCACGTGCCATTAATTTATTGAAACCACAATTTGGAGAGAAAGTGGTCCCGTAATTTGGCCACCGGGATCTCACGGCCGCTCAAAAAAACAGGCCACGCTAATCCTTCGGAATGTCAATACTACATTTTCTCCGACGCAACGAACTTGTAAATATTTTTTTTTTAAATATTTAAATGTATTGTATGCCTTAAATATAATATAATCGTAATACTTTAAAATAAAGTTAATTTATTTAAAATTAAATGTATAAACTAACTCTAAACAGAAACTAAAATATCATAGAAAATGAAATTGTAAACAGATCAGGTATTGGTATGTGATAAGGCCATAAAAACAAAAACCAGAAGTGTGTATCTAATAGAGTAAGAAGGAGTTTTTTTTTAAAGAAAAACCAAAAATGTATTGTATTTTCGAGTGTAGAACACAATGTTGAATTTAGACCCGAAATGTATTTAAATGTACAGGTTAAATCAAATATAAGATATTTTTTACACACATATTTCTGGAAACTATATTTTCTAGAATGTACTTTTAATACTCGTGTACCTTATAGGGAAACATTTAAAAAAAAAAACATTATTTAATCACATGTACAATACGTTTATGTGTGTATTTTAAGTATGACTAATTGAAGATATTTTGGAGAAATGAGGATAAAAAGAAATTAATTTAAAATTAAAATATGCCATATGTATGCCAAGATATATTAGTGTTCTTGTAGTGAATTAATATTTGTGTTATGTTTTAATTTAAGAGGATAATAAAGAAAGAGGACATTTACGTCGATAGTGTGAGAGTTCTCAGAGTAATTAAAAATTGGAGGACTAGTGTTTTGGATTCGTTTTTTACCATGTCAATCATCATTTCTCTTAACATGTATTTAATTATCATATTGTTCGCTTTACTTACTGAACTTAGTCAAAAATTGTTTGCTTTTATTAATAATCATTACTATTGTTTAATCACTCTGTAATTCGAAATGTCATAGCATATGTTTGTACTATTCATTTACTACCTACGCTTTTCTCTTTCTTAAATATACTTTGTAAAACTTATGAAATTTCATCAGATCGAATAAAACAATTGTACAATACAGTCCATCACAACTAGAAAGATAAAATCATGTACATGTTGCTGAGAATTGCTAATAAATGTGATCATGAAATTATACTAAAAGATGATGAAGGCTTTTTCTTAATTTTAAAATCTGGAATATGGTTAAACCCAGGACTTTAGGTTAGGTTAGATTAGGTAGACCTATTGACCAATTGTGACGCCACGTGAATCTGTGATCCTTAATAAAAGCGCTTCCCACCTTCAAATTTAAATAAAACAAAGTGCGCATGAGATATCTCGAAATTTTTCATTCATTTGAAAGGCCTATCGATGCCATTATGTATAGAGTATAACATCATTCAAATGGCAGCCGAGGCTTCTTTGGGTGGCGAGCATCCGAAATGTCCAATTTTCTATGACTCTGACGCATAAATCAGGCTGAATTGGACCGATGACATGGGTTATGTTGGGTTTGAGGGCCGCTACGATTTGTGGCTTTTTCGCACAAGAAAAAGTCTAACGGGGTCAAACCGCAGGATCTCCGTGGCCAGTTCACATCACCTCAACGTGAAATGATCATGCCCTCAAATCGCTCGTGCAGAATGTCCAATGTGGTGTGAGCTGTGTGGCACGTAGCGCCATCCGGTTGAAACCACATGTCGTTGGTGTCGATATCATCCAATTCAGGCCAAAATGAGTTGCTAATCATCGACCTATAGCGCTCGCCGTTGACGGTGATGGCCTGGCCAACGTCGTTCTTAAAGAAATATGGACCGATGACGCCGTCAGCCCAAAATCCACACCAAAGAGTGACTTTTTGTGGATGCATTGGACGCTCTTGGATCTCAGGTGGATTACTATTGTCCCAAATTCGACAATTTCGTTTGTTGACGTACCCATTCATCTAGAAATGACCCTCATAGGTGAAAATGATTTTTTGATGAAAATTAGGGTCAGTTTCCAACTGCTCCAGAGCCCATTCAGCGAACGCACGTAGTTGTCTATGGTTGTTTGCCTTCAGCTCCTGGGTAAGTTGAATTTTGTGCGGGTGTAGGCCCAAGTCACGACAAAAAATTCGCCAAGTTGTAGTCTGCGAAAAGCCGAGTTCTTGTGAACGACGAGAAATCGACTGTCTTGGATTCTCCTGCACACTCACGGACAGCGGCGATATTTTCTTGCGTTTCGTCGACGTACGGGTGTTGATTTAACGTTTACTGAACCATTGGACTCAAACTTATCCACCATACTGTATTCTCCTCTCAGTAGGACGATTATGGCGACCGTAAAATGGGTAAAGTGCGCGGAACGTTGCCCGAACCGAACACCCATTTTGATAAAACAATTTTATCATTTGCACGTGTTGTTGACCACTATGTCTGTCCATGGTGATTTGGCAAAACAAACTGAATAAACGACAGCGAATTTGATAGATGTAGTTACACCAATATTAACTACATCAGTCAAAGTTCGGAAGTCCCTATTGGAAGACCGTGTACTACTACATATATTGTTTAGATTGCTCAAGTCAATGTAGAAAAAAGCTCCTAAGTGAAGTTTCCTTCTTTGTGAGAGAGCTGAGCGTGTACAAAGTAGGTGGAGGATTATCTCCTCTTCATCTTCCTCGTCCATGCAGCTTCTGCAGAAATCGTTAGTAAGCACGCCAAGCCCTCTTATATGCTTGCCTATAAGTCGTGATGATACCAATGGTAGAGATGTTTGCTATTTCGAACGATCAAACTTTTAGAGCGATTCGGGTTCAGCTTTAGCCAGATCTGTTTGGTCACTAGACATGTTGATCCAACAGTCCACCTAAGGTTTGTTCTTTTGTAGCATCCAGCTTTAATATTGTTTGCACGTAGAGATTGGTATAACGATGGTACCCTGTTCCGTTAGAATAGATAGAGTGGTTCCAATTTTGGCATATTCGTCGGCCCTACAATTCCCCGGCACCCGACATAGGTGAAGGTTGAACTGCTCTACCATATCCCGAAGAGATAGTCCGAGGTCAAGGGTGGCTCTAGAATTTAGTGAGATCAGGGATTTGATAGCGGCCTCACTATCTGAAAAGATGCGAATATCACTTGCTGATATCCGGTCGCAGCTACTTGCCTGGTGAAAATATCGAGGGATGTCAAGTGAAACGGAATTTCCAGTGCCGCGGAGGGAGTAGTATGTGAAGCTCCGCTTATGCGCAGACATGCTGTCTTTTGGAATTAGCTTAATTTGCTACAATTGACTGCATTGTCTAGGGCCGTCCAATAAGCAACAACCCCGTATCTGAGTATAGGTCTTATAACCGATACGTATAGCCAATGGGTAATGTGAGGTTTAAGGCCCCATATATTCCCAATGGTGTTTTGCAATAGAAAAGAGCTAGTGTAGCTTGTTTACATTTTCTTGAATATTAGCGTTCCAGTTTAGTTTCCTATTAAAAATAAGGCCCAGGAACCAGATGTTTCGCTGTATCGGAGAAGACTAAACTGGTTCCATTGATTGTGGGAGGATCTACGAATGGAATTTTGTATTTTCTGGAAAACAGGACAAGATCAGTTTTACGGAGATTTACTCCCAATCCAGAGCGATCCGCCCAACGTGTTACTCTGTAAAGATTTAACTATAAGAGTTCTTTAATGATATTAAGATGCTTACCAGTGACGGCTATGGCAACGTCATTCACGTAGGGAATCATTCTGCTACCACCCGTTTCCAGGTATATCAGTAGTTCATTGACTATTAAGTTCAAGAGAAGGGATGAAAGGACACCGCGTTGCTTCGTATCTCTCCCAAAGTGAGTCATCTATGTAGACTCTGAATGTTGATCTGAAATTACCGGGTCTCTTTTGAAATCTTATATCAAGCGGACTAACCAGGTAAAACATGAATTGTTTCAGATGCTCACACAATATGATAGAACAGACCTTATTCCTCTATAGTTCGCGCTGTTAAAAGTGCCTCCTTTCTTGTGAATTGTTAAGATTCCATTCATCGGTCATGCTCTCCTGTGACAATACCTTACAGATGAGCTGGAGCATGTTCCCAATCAGGTTATCTCCAGCTGCTTTAAATACCTTGGTAGGCAGTCTGTCCTTAGATTCAATATTGCTACCTTTACATCGTCTAGGTCAGGGGAACGGAGTTCTCTGTTGTGTGCGTCCCGGATGAATAGTTTAGCCTGCGTGATAGAGGGATTTTGACCATCATCCGCGTTATACAGTCAGTAGAAGTAGTTTTCCCATATTCATAGCATCGACTGTAACTTTACTACAAAATTCTCTATGTTCTGGCTTCGTAGCCCTGGGCTGTTCATTTCATTCTCTGATATTTTTAAATGTAATATCTCTCCATTTCCTCGATCAGTACGAAGCGGCATCATCCATCCGTATCAGACGACTGATGAACATATGTCTGACCAAGTTGATATTGTTTATAGCTTGAAAGATTTCGCTGCTAGGACTCATTTTTTTTCTCTACTCTGAGCCAAAATCCAAACCCTCAAAAAGTGATCCTACAACTTTCTCCGCCTCTAGCAGCAGCAAGTTGGTGGTAGGCCACTGTCTTTCTGCTACAAAAATTCCTTCCTGAAAAGAGGAATCAGAGGCTCAGCCGAATTGTCCAGCACCATCCATGGTGCCCCACTTCAGATGCCGAAATGCCCTACGCATTATCAAAACTCTCGAATACACTCCGGAGGTCGAGAGAACTGCGAACATGAAGACGACAGCAACAACATCCTTATGGACGGATTACTCACTGCTCCCAAAATGCTAAAAAAACTCCTCCAAGCGCTAGAGATCTCCGGAGGAAACCGTGCCGGTTGCCAAAAGGCCCAAATGCATCTAAACTCCCCTGGGCCTCCCAATATCACATCACCGAGGTCTTCTAGCGAAGTCCTAAAAGACGCAATAAAGATTGATGCGGTGATCAATAAAAGTGACGCCGATGGATCAATACCACCTGAACGGTGGCAGTTGGCCACATCGGATAGCTTTAACCTGGCCATCATGTAGGAAAACCCTGAAAAATCGATGCTGGTTGGTACCAAGGCCACGTCAAGCTTATCGCTTCTGCCGATCGTATATAAGGTGGATTGATAGAGGTCTGGCCAGGTGCAAAGCACGAAGTTATGGATAAAGAGGATATCCCTAGGCAGAACCCAAACCTGGAACCCAGACAAACCCTCCTCCCCAGAAGACATTCTGGAGATCATCAGGCTCAGTAACCCAACTAACTAAAGGCATGATTTGGTTCAGTTTCGGGTCAATAAACCAGCTTCAGATCCCGGAACGTCGATATCCTTTCCTGAATTGGATAGCGACAACTCCAATCCAAGGTGACAATCAAGTCGACAGTCTCCGCCTCGGACACCCTGTCGGAAATGGAAACCGACTACTAATTAAAAAGAGACCATTTACTATCAGATGATGAAGATGAGCTCTTGGGCACATGTTCAGAATCGGAAGACTCGAACAACACCGTGGTATAGGCTTCTCTGGTAGATCTGGTAAATTGTAGCAATGATGCTACGGTTTCTCCAGATTAGGCTCCGTCACTCCAAAAAGGCATAGGCAGCACTCCTTCTGCCGCTCCATATACAAGACAAAGGCAAAATTAGAACTTGTATATTAGTGATACGTAGCCTTAATGTGTTCTTACTTCCTAACCTCAGCGACCCCGAAATTACAGTTGCCAGACTGGAGACTGCTAAAGACACCTACTGGCTGGCATCGACATATCTTGGCCACAACTATGTGGGCCCTATCCCTGGTGAAAACCTAGAAAGTTTGATAATAGAAGGTGGAAGGCTAAAAATTGGCCTCATCATCAGGCGCGACGTAAGGCACATCCCACGGTACGGGGCAGTATAGACATTGTCAGTACTGACCTCGTTGTTTGCAACATTGGCAATAAGCCCACTTCCATAACAAAAACCAACAGGAAGTGCTAGATATCACTCTTGTCTCCGACAACATCACCGAAATGCTATCGAACTGGATGGTATCGTCGAAACAGTCTTTTTCAGATCACAGATATGAGTACATCAAATTCAGCTTGAATAATGCTACTTGCAACCAACCGACATTCCGGAATTATCGGAAAACTGATTGGTAAAAATGGTAAAAATCAAGGAATTCACCCTTGCTCTCAATCTGGCAATGGCCGCTTCTTCCCTCTTAATGAACCTAGAGGCAAGAAAAAGCCACACTGGTGGACATCAGCACTGGGACCGCTTAGAAACACTCACAGAAAACTTTTCAACATAGCAAAAAGTACAAGAAAAGTAGCTGAATGGGGTTCATATAAAGAACACGTTAAAATTTACAAAAAAGAACTGAGGAAGGCAAAGCGACTATGCTATCATTCTGTGACAAAATCACAGAAACCTCTGAGGTATCGCGGCTATGAAAAATCTTCTCTATAAATCCTATGATGCCTAGCTGTTTGAAAAAAGCCGATATCTCTTGGACGACCAGAAGTGATAAATCACTTAACCTGCAACTGGGCACCCACTTTCCAAGTAGCTCCCTATTCACGGCCACATAGCAACACTAGCAGAACTATTGCAGCCGTGACCATTGACGGTCTGATTTTAAGAAACAAGCTGTTCTGGGCGCTGCATAAAACTATAAAAGTCTGGACGGTATAATACCTGCCGAACTACAAAAGACCTCAGATATTATCCTGCCTACGCTAGAAAATATCATGAGGAGCTGCGTAGACATGATCCACATTTCCCGGTCTCCGGTTTTCATTCTCCAACCAGAAAACGTTTCATATTATCCCAAAGAACCTCAGACCTATAAGTTTATCATCTTCGTTCTGAAAACTCTAGAACGACTGATTGATATCCATATACGAGCAAAAATTGATCCAAGACTTTTGTCAACGCCTCAACATGCGTACCGTAAAGGAAAGTCGGTGGAAACGGCTCTGCATTCACTGACTAGCCACATCGAACGATCCCTACAATATAAAGAGTACACAATGGTCGGCGTTCCTGGACATAAAAGGTGCGTTTAACAACGTCAGTATATCCCCAACCACGACTGCGCTGTCAACTCTGAATGTACAGGGTGACTTACTCGAACATAACTTTTAAAATGCTATAATTTTTTTATTTTTTGATAAATTTTATTGTGCCAAAGCAAAATACATCAATTTTCAAATTGTATCAGTAGTTTTCAATATGTCCACCTTTGGCGCGAATAATGGCCTTGAGACGGCCGAAGAAAGCATCGCACGCTGCATGGCTCTGCGGTATTTTGACCCATTCCCGGCGAAGTGCTTGTTTGAGGTGGCCCAAACTTTGGTATTTTTTAGTGCCAACCTTCGCCTTCAAAATACCCCAGACAGAGAAATCCAACGGGTTTGCATCCGGAGAATTTGCAATCCATTGTGTCGAAGAAATGAAGTGTGGAACATTGTTTTTTAACCAATCTTGGTTGACGCGCGCTTTGTGAGACGGTGCCGAGATTTGTTGAAATGTCCCCAGTCTCCGACCGAAATGATTGTTTGCCCAAGGCTTCAATACTGCCTCTAAGATAGTTTCACGGTATACGATCGCATTAATTTGACGCCACGATCCAAAAATACGAGCGGAGAGCGGTTATAGCGGCCCAAGCCATCACCATCGGTGCTGCCTGCTTTCTGGTGGCCGTCCGAAGGTGTAAATTTTCGAAGGACCTCTCTGGCAAGTAAACTCGGTCATTTTGTTTTTTGACATATTGCTCGATAACAAATGGCGACTCATCGGAAAAAACCAAATTCGGCAACTCACCACAAGAAGTGCAAGCGTAGCAACTCCTTCGCTCTTTCGACCCTAACTTTTTTCTGTTGCGGTGTAAGATCGTGTGCTTTTTGGAACTTCAATGGCTTGAGCCCAAGCTCATTTTTTAGTATGTGGTGCATCCATTCCAACGATATGTTGAGCTCACGAGCCAGTTTTCTTCCACTTCGACGCGGATTTCGCTCAATTCGAGCTTTCACTTTCCGAACCATTTCTGTCGATGTTGCTGTTTTTTTATGACCACCTCCATGGCGTTTTGCAACGCTGCCAGTATCACGGTAATGAGCTACGGTTCGAGACCCAAATTTGAGGTGCTGGAGGGCTCTAACGATAGCTACTTGTGGTTTTCCAGCCAAATATAAAGCAATCACACTATCACGTGTGATTCCATCGCGGATAAAAATTTTTCAACACAACTGACACGCAAATGCTTGTAAATAATAAAATTATCTGTCTTGTGTCAAAATTTGAGCTCACTATCATGAACGGTTTGGAAATTATAGCAGTCTGAAGTTGGTTGCAGTTCGAGTAATTCACGGTGTATATGTCGCCTTCAAGGCCGAATATGACAGCGAGCAGAAGGACGAGCTGTGCAACGCCAAAATTACTCTTGCTAATCGCAGAGCCTTCTCTTCCCTCATCATTCCGCTTATAGCGACCACCTTTAAAACACTACAAAGTCACAGCTGAATGCAGCCAATGTACTATGAACGCACCCGCTGCTGCAAATGCACTCACTACTACGAACGCACCCACCAGCTGTCACCACGAAATTTCCCTCGATACTCAAAAATCATTTTCTGTGTTTCTTTTTTCTTCTGGGGTCTTCGAGAGCAGTGGGTGCCACGGACAAACAAAATTTTCGTAATAAATATTATAATTAAATTATCTTGATTAAATTAAATAAAAGTGAATTAAATAGATATCTACAAAGAAACTCTTTAATTTACAACCGTTACTTTTACACGCTCCTCCTCTATGGCACAAATGCACTTGGTCCTTTCAAGACAAAAGCACTGCGTGTGATTTTCGATCCCCTTTATATTGATGGTGAATGGATAAGGAGGTAGTAATTATGGTAAGTAGCATAGGACGACCGTATTTAAGGTGGCGCACGCAAGTGGAAGAGAACCTCATCCAACTGCAGGAGATTCTTTCTGGTTGAGATGCAAGCTATTCACATATGAGGGTTGGCTGAAAAGTTTCCGACCGAACAATGAAACAAAACATTTTTTCTCAAATTTTTTTTTTATTTTTCTACATAGTCTCCGTGTAACTCGACGCACTTCTCCCAGCGATGCTCCTATCTCTCTAACCCGTGCAAATAGTACTCGGCATTTTTCTCTGCAAAATAATTGTTCACGAAGGTGATTGCCTCCTCCTTTGACGAAAATCTCTGTCCTCCGAGCGCAGTTCTTAGATGAGGGAACAAAAAGAAGTCGCTTAGCGCTAGATCTGGTGAATAAGGCGGATGGTCAAGCAGTTCAAACCGTAATTCATGGATTTTCGCCATGGCAACCGCTAAGGTGTGAGACGGCGCGTTGTCTTGGTGAAACAGGATTTTCTTTTGCTGCAAATGTGACCGTTTTTCCTCAATTTCTGTCTTCAGCTTGGCAAGTAATGATGCGTAGTATGCTCCTGCAATGGTTTTTCCTTTTTGAAAATAATCGATTAAGATAACTCCTTTACTATCCCAAAAAATATTCGCGATCACTTTCCCAACCGAAAAAACAGTTTTTGCTTTTTTTGGACCGGCTCGCCCTTTGCAGTCCACTGTTTTGACTGAATTTTTGTTTCGGGCGTATAATGCTGTATCCAAGTTTCATCTACAGTAATTAATCGGCGCCAAAACTCGGATTTATTGCGCCTAAACTGCGCCAACAGAGCGCTGGAAATGTTCATTCGAACAGGTTTTGGGTCTAACGTAAGCAAACGCGGCACCCAACGCGCGGACTGCTTTCTCATGCCTAAATCTTGATTTAATATGTAATAAACACGTTCTTTTGACATTTTCATATCCTCTACTATCTCTCTCACTTTAATTCGGCGGTCGTCTAACACCATTTGGTGAACTTTAGCAATGTTAACGTGGCCCAAGCACTTACGGCCACGTTTAAATTCAACTGCCCAAAATTTCACTGTGGTAAATGATGGTGCAGAGTCCCCATACACAGAGTCCAACTCATTTTTGATTTACGTAGGCGTATTGCCTTTCAAAGACAAGAATTTAATAGCAGCTCGATAATCGATTTTTCCCATTTTCACAAAAAACACTCACATCGACTCAGTCAAACGACTGTCAACTAAAAACTGCGCGTCCAAAATGACTGAAACTTCGGTAAGTAACTGTCAAAAGAAGCACAACTAGCATTCAATAACTTTTATTGACGAGTGGCGCTATCTTTACGTTGCGGTCGGAAACTTTTCAGAAAAACCCTCGTAGTAAGGACTGAAATGAATAAAATCTGTAAATTTTAATACGGGCTATACTTAGAAAGGGGAAAGATTGCAATCCCATTTTGTACCCAAATTAGCCTAGATATTCTCTAGTTTCAGTTTGTTATTGATTTTACTTCGGTGCGGTTTAAAATATTTATAAAATATGAGTCAAGAGGAACGCCGTAAAAAGACCATCTACAAATGGCTCGAAAATACTTCGCGTCCAAACCATTTCATCGCAAAAAATTTAAACTTAGCACGCAGTACAGTGGATTCTGTTATTAAACGATATTTGGAGACGTGGACACTTAAGCGAAAACAGAAAAGTGGAGCTAATAGTGGAGCACATGATACAAATTTGGACAGGGTAATAGTGGGTACCATCGTAAAAAACCGGACTATGTCATCCAGAGATGTTGCCCGGAAATGTAATATCAACCAAACAATGGTACAAAGATCTAAAAAACGTAACGGTCTAAAAATACGAAAAAAACAAAAAATACCGAAAGTTACTGAAAAGCGAAAAAAGTCATAAAAACACGAGCCCGAAAGCAATACGAGTTGATCGGCAACAAGAAAGCGTGCTTGATTTTGGATGACGAAACTTATGTCAAAGCCGACTTTACTACTCTTCCAGGTGCTCAGTTTTACAACTCGTTTGAAGCTGAGATTCTTCCGCAATCAACAACATCGATTGGGATGGAAAAATTCGGGTCAAAATATCTCGTTTGGCAGGCCATTTGCCAATGTGGACACAGAAGCTCGTCGTTTATTACAACGGGAACAACTAACGGAGAAGTGTACATTAACGAGTGCCTAAAAAAACGGTTGATTCTTTTCTTAAACAAACACGAGGATTCAACATTATTTTCTCCAGATTTAGCTTCAGCTCACTATGCTCATGCGTCGTCGAACTTTCTTGTTGCTAAAAATGTCGACTTTGTCCCAAAAGGCATGAGTCCACCCAATGTTCCACAGTGCCGTCCCATTGAAAGGTATTGGGCTTTGGTCAAAGCTAAATTGAGGAAAAGTGAGCAGTGTGCAAAGGACGTAAAAGATTTTAGTGCTAAATGGAAAAGAGCGTCCAAAGAGATCACGGATGTAACTGTCACCAACCTTATGAAGGACATTCGAAAGAAGTTGAGAAAAGAATGGGAGCCCAAATAATTTTTTTTATTTTTTGGAATTGTGAATGAATTGAATAAAAACAGAGTTTTAAAGCAAATAAAAAAAATTTACATGAATTATGAAAATATTTTTTTTTTTACTTTTTATTCGTTTCATTCCTTAGTTATGGTAAGTAGCATTAGAACGACCGCATTTAAGGTGACGCACGCACGTGGAATGGGGATCTCATCCAACTTGAGGTGCGGTTGCGGCACTGTAGTCAGTTGACGAGAGATCGTACTGCAGGAGATTCTCTCTGATTGAGACCCAAGTTCTTTACATATTGTAGCGCCACCTAAGCAAATAAATTGATAAGCATCCAACAATTCGATTTTCGAAATTTCAAAACTCTTTCGAATTGCAACAGATTTTTCGAACTAAAAAAGCATTTTAAGCAAACGGAATGCGCATGTTTCTGAAATAGATGAGCTTTTACCATACATTTCCAACAGGTGCAATAAAAATAAACACCACCCCCTTTATGCAATTCCTTCTGCGCTTCATTTTCACACATGCAAAGCTCATGCTTCCACATAACTCTCCAGCATCAAGTTGATAGCACCTTTCCTCCAGATACCCATGTCAATTCAGCTTCATGCATATCACGTCCACCAGCTCCAACTGCACATAATCAATCATATGGTCTTCTGCGCCGCAGAAATTCGCACTTTCGCGCATAAACAAAACCCACACTAGCCAAATTCTCTCTCCAGCTCTTGAATCTATGTACCAATACAAACAGCAAATTTGAGTTTTTCCTTTAGATCCAACCTGATGTACCGTCTCTCAGACAGTGCATAGGTTCTCCCAACGCCGTGTACATGTGCTAAGTGGCAGCGGGCAACCACGCTGCGATGGTACTTAGTACATTTTCAATTTTCATCATCTCTACCAAAAATTACAAGTGCCAACATAACGAGGACGCCTCCACCGTCGGTCGCAGCAGCCATCGCTTCTGCTAGCCAAAATTTTTCGAGCGCATAAAAATTCGAGTTCTTTTCAAAAATAATTAAAAAAAAGAAAAAAACAAAAACAAAAACAACCCCACTTGGGTGTGAAAAGTTTAAAAAAAATTCTTACCCCTCATTACGTTTTGTGCAATTTTCTATTCTTAATGTGCTAAGATACATGCAATAGATACATTTTGCGTTGATTTTCTGCAAACGATTTTTTCCGTCGATTTCCTTTGCGTCGCTTAAAGCCTGTAGTGGTGATTCGGGACGCAGTTTCAGTTCTTTCTGTTTTTTTTTTTTTGCTTTTTTTTTTTTTTCAAACAATTCTCTAATCGGAAAACTAGCGGAAAAGTGACTCCACAAAAGGATACGACTGGATAAAAAATAAAGGAAAAGAACACCGACACCGACACCGTACTGTGGAGAATTGGATTCATCTGTCTCGGTAAGAAATTACCTTTGTGCTGTTTGTGCTGAGGCACCTTGCTTTGTGGGAGTGTTATGCAAATTGGATGCAACTAAGTGACTACTAGCTAACAGGGATTTTTTGTTTTTTGGTAAACTTTTTCCTCACATCATTATCCAACTAAGACGCACGATTTTCCAACATTTAAAGCCTTCGTGTGATAATTTTCTTCTTATTGCGACCATCAAGGGTGCTCGTTTCGTTCGTGTTCTGCTTTACAAGGTGCCCAGTGGTTAGGGATTGATTGGGGGTAGAATTGGTAGGGGAATTTACATACAATCTTGTAAGAGTATGCGCCCTATTCATGGATTTTAAGGAAATAGCACACACTTGTATATATGTAAGCATCCATGATACATATCTATGTATCATCTACGGGACCACCAGGGGGTGGTTGTTATGCATTGTTCTGTAGGTTTCATGCTGGCAAATGCCATAATACCAGAATGCGCTTCATTCACACATTTCAGGCATCACAGCAACACTTGGCAATTTTTGTTTGTTTTTAGTCGTGTTTGCATTTGAGGTGATTGTTTTTCTATGATCACGATTATTGTTACGACTTACAAGTATCTATTGTCTATTCGCTTTTATTCTTCTTCCTCTGGGCGAGGAGAGAGACGCAATTTCCTGTGTGTTTTATGCTGTAACATACATATCTGGGTGCTGTTTGGACCCGTTTTTCTGTGAAACAAAATAAAGGTATGAAGGTGTAAATGGTTCCACGGATAAAAGATATAAAAGATACCTTGTTTTGTGCATTTGGGATTGCAGTGTCCTAAAATTTAAAATGTATCTTTTATGGAATGCTAAAAGTACATCGTAGGAATCGCATATAAAACAACGTTGTCACGTTCCTGCAATGAAGTTGCCAAACATCGGAAGCGTTCATCCGATAATTGGGGGGTGTTCGTGATGCTGGTTTGTTATAGAACTTTTGATGGTGAGGTTCCTTAATACTTCTCTGCTTCCCTAGAATTCAGAAGCATGTCTGGATGGCATCATAAACATATATATACTACGTTATTGTCGACTTACATTTTCGTGTTTCATTTTATCCAAACTGCGTTGTTTTAATTGTGGATTAACTTTTGCCTAAGTGGACTTTGTAGAGCTCTTTCAAGCCATCGCATTTAAAACATCACATTCAATAGTCTTCTCCAATAAAGCCACATTATTTAACAAGTTCACTTCTTCTTTTTGACCCTTCAAGTCCACCTGAACCAATGTAAATTTGTGTTTAAGAAAAAAACTGAAGTAATGCATACATACATATACGAGGGTCTTTCATTAAACGCTTCCTATCTTTAAATCTAAATATTGGGTATATAATTTATTTCGTGCTGATTTTTCTCAAAATTTGAACGTTTATTTAAGAAAAACATGTACAATAGTATTATTCAAAGTATTGCCCATCGGAAGCTATGACTTTTTCCCATCTTTCTGGCAATTTGTGGATCCCATCCAAAAAGAACTGCGCCGGCTCTTCAGCCAAGAATGAATCAAGTCAATTTTTGATATTCTGCTCTGATTTGAACCGTACTTTAGTGAGGGCGTTCTGCATCGACCGGAACAAATGGTAGTCAAAAGGGGCAAGGTCTGGACTATAAGGCGGGTGGGGTAAGACTTCCCATCCACTGTTTTCCAAATAGTTCTTAACCGGAATAGCAACGTGGGGCCGAGCGTTGTCATGATAGAAAATTATTGCCTCGTGTCTGGTCGCATATTCCGGGCGTTTTTCGGCCACTGCTCTCTTCGAATGGTTAATTGTGTTCGGTAGCGTTGTCCATTGATGGTTTCATCTGGTTTCAGCAACTCATAATACAGCACACCCATCTGATCCCACCAAATACAGAGCATTACCTTCGCGCGATATATATTCGGCTTTGCCGTTGATTTGGCTGGTTGGCCGGGTTTCACATATGACTTTTTGCGCTTGGGGTTGTGGTAATGGATCCATTTTTCATCATCAGTAACAATCCGATGCAAAAATGACTTCTTTTTGTGGCGTTCCAGCAGCATTTCGGACATGCAAAACCGCCTTTCGACGTCTCTCGGCTTGAGTTCATGTGGAACCCAATTTCCTTGCTTTTTAATACATCCAGCTGCTTTTAAACGTTTTGAAGTGGCTGCTTGAGTGACACCCAAAGATTCTGCGAGCTCTTCTTGTGTTTGGCAACAATCTTCATAGAGCAATGCTTCCAGTTCTTCATCTTCAAACTTTTTTGGCTGCCCAGGACGTTCATCGTCTTCCGAGCCAAAATCACCACTTTTAAATCGTGCAAACCACTTTTGGCACGTTCGCTCAGCTAGCGCATGTTCACCATAAACTTCCACCAAAATACTATGACTTTCGGCAGCAGTTTTCTTCATATTAAAGTAATGAAGAAGAACTCCCCGCAAACACACTTTTTCAGGCACAAAGTTCGACTTATTTGAGTGAAAAAAATTATTGTTGTTTACGCTTTAAATGAATGACATACTCGTATACTGAAATGACGTACAATGACAGTAGCTTTCCAACGCTTGTTCCAATGGAATAATAACAATGAAATAATACAAGTTACGCCGTCTCTTAACATACCGCACTAATTAAGTTATAGACCTAATAAAACAAAGTGTGTGTGAGATATCATCGAAATTTTTTATTCGTTTGAAGGGGCCATCGATGTCATTATGTATGGAATATAACATCGTTCGAATGTGCGCCGCGGCTTCTCTGGGTGGCGCGCATCCGAAATGTCCAATTTTCCATGACTCTGGCGCAAAAATCTGGCTGAATTTGACCGATGGCATGGGTTATGTTGGCTTTGAGGGTCGCTATTTTTGTAGCTTATTCACATAGACCTGCGACTTCAGAAAACCCCACAAGAAAAAGTCTAACGGGGTCAAATCGCACGATCCCGGTAGCCAATTCACATCACCCCGACATGAGATGACTACGCACGTGCAGATTTTCCAATGTGGCGTGAGCTGTGTGGCACATAGCGCCATCCTGTTGAAGCCACATGTCGTTGGTGTCCATATCGTCCAATTCAGGCCAAAGCAAGTTGGTAATCATCGATCTATAGCGCCCGCCGTTGACGGTGATGGCCTGGCCAACGTCGTCCTTAAAGAAATATGGACTGATGACGCCGCCAGTCCAAAATCCACACCAAAGAGTGATTTTTTCGAGACGCATTGGACGCTCTTGGATCTCATGTGTATTGGTATCGTCCCAAATTCGAAAATTTTGTTTATTGACGAATGTATTCATCCAGAAATGGGTCTCATCCCTGAAGATGATTTTTCGATGAAAATTAGGGTCAGTTCCAACTGCTCCAGAGCCCATTCAGTGAACACGGGTCGTTATCTATGGTCGTTCATCTTCAACCCCTGGGTCAGTTGAATTTTGTACGAGTGCAGGCCCAAGTCACGACGCAAAATTCGCCAAGTTGTGGTCTGCGAACGGGCGAGTTCTGGTGAGCGACGCGAAATCGACTGCCTCAGTTTCTCCTGCACACCTCACGGACAGGGGCGATGTTTGTTCAACTGCTCTTGTAGACCAGATTAATACCTGAATTCAATTTCCCTAAATGGTACGAGTATGTTGTTTTGAGTATGCAATACAGCTTTTGATTGCTCTAACATATGTGGCACGTCACAGAAGATCCCTGTGAATCTCAAGATCAGCTGCTTGTGTAGTTGGTAACGCTAATGAGGTCAAATAAAAGATGATGCTGTCCGTTCAACAGTTGGTTTCGAACTGAATTTTATTTCGAGGTTGACAAATTTATATTGTACATATGAACAGTTGTTACATTTGCATCATACAATAGTAAATACATAAATATAATACATCAATACAATGAATGTTAATACATAAGGAATTACTTTATTGCGATTGTAATGATGATTGAGTGGAATTTTCGACTACAATTCGGCCATTCCTGATCTTAAATCGCCTCGATTTACATAGCTATTAATTATTTGAAAATTTCAACACCAAATGACTAAAAAAAAAATATAATAATAGCTGAAAGCGATATAAACTCGATGGCTTTCAAATAGCGTAAGTATCTCATCGGGAATGAAACACAACCAATCCCATAAAATGAATTTCTTTCTTTTCTACAAGTAAGTTTCCAGCGTTTGCCAGACATGGCGCCACCAGTGGATCCCGGGCAGAAATGTCAGACCCCATGTGTTTTTTTTATAGGTTTTGTATCTGTCAACAACTTTGCAGCGTTATATTTGAGCAGTTCTATCGGTGTCGTACATTTTATCGAGCAAAATCATCGCAAGTTTCCAGCCAAATAAACGTCTTTTGCGGGAAGCGCAGCTTTTATTCTTTAATATGAAGAAAAGTGCGGCTGAGGCCTATCGTTTGCTTTCGGAAACTTGTGGGGCGGAATGTATTGGTGAATCGATGTGCCGCGAGTGGTTCAAACGGTTCAAAAGTGGTGATTTTGGAGTTGAAGACAAAGATCGCCCCGGAGTTTTGAAGACGAGGAATTGGACGCTTTACTGGATGAGGATCCTTGTCAGATTCAAGACGAACTTGCTGCATCATTGGGCGTCATGCAACAAGCCATTTCCCTGCGCCTAAAAGCACTGGGATTCATTCAAAAGGTTGAAACTAGGTGCCGTACGAATTGAAGCCAAGAGACGTCGAACGGCGATTTTGCATGTCCGAAATGTTACTGCAGCGGTATAAAAATAAATCATTTTTGCATCGTATTGTCACTGGTGATGGGAAATGGATTTATTATGATAATCCTAAATGCAGAAAATCGTATACAAAGCCCGGCGAGCTCGCCCAATCGACGCCGAAACGAAATATTCACGTGAATAAGATCATGCTCTGCATATGGTGAGATCAAAAGGGTGTCGTATACTACGAACTGCTTCCGAGTGGTGAAACCATTAAAGGACCATTATATCGAACCCAACTAATTCGTTTGAAGCGGGCATTAAAAGAAAAACGGCCAGAATATGAGACCAGGCATGAGTCCGTCATTTTTCATCACGACAACGCTCGGCCACATGTTGCGGTTTCGGTGAAAAACTATTTGGAGAATAGTGGATGGGAAATTCTGCCTCACCCGCCTTACAGTCCAGACTTGGCACCATCTGACTACCACTTGTTTCGTTCGATGCAGAACGCTCTTACGGGAATACGCTTCAGCTCAGTAGAGGAAATCAAAAATTGGCTCGATACATTCTTGGGCTCGAAAGACGAGAAATTTTTTTGGTCCGGAATTCATAAATTGCCAGAAAGATGGGGGAAAGTTGTAGCTTCCGATGGACGATACTTTGAATAAAGCATTGTAACTATGTTTTCATAATAAAACTTCAAATTTTGGAAAAAAAAAACGCTGGAAACTTACTTGTAGACCCAATATATATAATTTTTTATTTTTTTTTGACATATCTATACTTCGATCTTAATTGTTTACCACATACGGCTTCATATTTTCGGGACTTGAAATTCCATCATATCGGTTTCAAGAAACTTGCAAGTTTTCTAAATCTTTTATACGATACCTATCGTTAGGCAATACTTCGTATACTTCATACGGACCGTATATATATTTATATTTAGGCAATAGTTTTTTATTGACACCTGCTGTAGTGACAATATTTTTAATTACCACATAATCACCTAATTGAGGTTTGAGATGAGGTTTTTTGTGATTTTTTTCATACTGAATTTTATTTTTCACTTGATTGTACATGATCCTAACACTTGCCTTCTCCCTTTCCTCAACTAAGTCTATTGGGTGTTTTTGCAAAATTTCATGTTCTAAATACTCGCGGACCATAGCATTACTTTCGCCTCGTTGGAGAACACCGAAAAGCAAAACGCTTGGATATACACCTGTGCTCCTATTAAAAGTGTTCTTTATGGAGAATTGAATGTTTTGACCACTCACCCGGGTCGTCTTCGGATTCTTTTGATAACATAGCCGTCAAGAGCCTGTTTATCCTCTCCACCTGTCCATTTGATTGGGTAGAATGGAATGGCTACTTTTATATGTGTCACATCAACATCTCTACAAAATGACAAAAATTCATCAGAGGTAAAACAAGAACCTCTATCCGAAATCAATCGTTTTGGTCTGCTGTAATTTGAAAAATAATTTTGTAAACTCTGAATGACTTCTCTAGAACTTGTCGTCTTCACTGAATAAAGCTTGGTAAATTTAGTGAACGCATCCACTACCAGAAGAATGTATTTCTTCAGATTTTTCACACCAACTGGAAGGGGACCATAATGGTCTACATGAAATGTATCAAAGGGTTTATTACCTTTTGGAATACTATGTAGTTCACCTTCCCTTTTTCCAGATGGAACCGCTAAGTAAATACATTTTAGACATGACTTGATGTAGTCTTTGATTTTTTCTTCATCGATGGAAACCAATAGATCTTTCTAAGATGTTCAAATACTTTATCCGCACCCGTATGACAAAGTCCATCATGGTGAGTTTGGATAATATTTTTTTCCATTTGCTCTGGAACATAAAAAGCAACAGAATCTTTACATTTCCGGTAGATGAGACCATTAACCATTTCGTAAAGTGGGTGTTTGTGTTTGTGTTCCAATATGTTAGCGATATTCTGAATGGTCATGTCCTGATTTTGGGCAGAAGCCAGTGCATATTCAAATGAACCTGGTTGTACCAAAAGGATGTTATGACACCTACTAAGGGCATCGACATGGTTCATTCTGACTGAATCTCTATGCTCTACTGAATAGTAATATTCCTGGAGCTCTAAAGCCCACCTTGAAATTCGAGGATTGATAATCTTTTTTCTCAGCGTAAGCGCCAAAGACTTACAATCAGTAATAATTTTAAAGTTAATACCCATTAAATAAGTCCTAAATCTTCTTATTGACCCGCCCTCGTATAATCGCAAGCATTTCGAGTTCAAAGGAATGGTATCTTGACTCTGTCGGTGTTGATCTCTTGGAAAAAAGAAGATAGGATGAAACTTATTATCTGACTGCTTTTGCATTAAAATTCCACCAAAACCCAAAGAGCTACGAGGGCGGGTCAATAAGTCCGTGACTTTTGGATTAAAACAGATTTTTTGATAAAAAAATTATTTTATTTTTCAACGTAGTCTTCTTTGAGATCTATACACTTTGTCCAACGCTTCTCCAATTTTGTTATCCCTTCCAAAAAAAATGATTTGTCGAGGTCCTCAAAATGACGAGATGACTTCATCATTGGAGTCAAATCTTTTTCCACCAAGCCATTTCTTCAGGTTTGGGAACAAGAAGTAGTCGCTCGGAGCCAAATCTGGAGAATAGGGTAAATGAGGGAGCAATTCATAGCCCAATTCATGGATTTTTGCCATGGCAACTGCACATGTGTGCACCCTTGCATTGTCTTGGTGGAAAAGAACTTTTTTCTTGGCCAAATGAGGTCGTTTTTTTTTCAAATCGTCATTGAATCGGTCCAATAAGTTGGCATAATATTCCCCATTGATTGTTCTTCCCTTTTGAAGGTAGTCAATGTGGATTATCCCGCGTACATCCCAAAAAACAGTCGCCATAACTTTATTGGCTGACAAACCCACCTTGGCCTTCTTTGGCGCCGATTCACCCTTAGAAACCCACTGTTTTGACTGTTGTTTGTTGTGATGGATCCATATTTCGTCCACGGTTACAAAACGGCGCAAAAACTCCTCCATATTGCGATTAAACAACGCCAAACCTTCCTGTGAAGTTGTTACACGATTGCGTTTGTGGTCGACTGTGAGCAAACGCGGCACCCATCTTGCGGAAAGCTTTCTCATGCCCAAGTGATCATTCAAAATTGAAACCACTGAGCCATGCGAGATCCCTACGGCTTCCACAATCTCTCGCACTTTCAATCTTCGGTCGGCCAACACCATATCGTGAATTTTTTCGATTGTTTCGGGTGTAGAGACCTCAACTGGGCGTCCAGGACGTTCGGCATCTTCAGTGCTTGTACGGCCACAACGAAATTCAGTAAACCACTTTTTTACCATTGAAATCGATGGTGCAGTATTTATCAAGCTTAGCCTTGGTCTCGGTAATGGTTTTTTTTCGCAAGAAATAATGCTTAGTAAGCACACGAAATTCACTTTTTTCCATTTTCTCCTCAAATTAGTGAGTAGTCTGATAAAAATAGCTGTCAAACACAAACTAACTGACGCAGCAAGTTTAAATTTTAACAGGAGTCAACTGACAAATGCCTGTTGACAGGAGCAGTGTTGCTGTTTCAGTAAAGAGGTCAGAAATTCAAAAATGCACAGAATTATTGACCCGCCCTCGTAGCATCGCTGTGCAGCTCGGTTTCTACCTGTGGAGAATAAATGCTCAACACTGGCGCTTGTAGTAATTTTTGCTTTAATAACTGGAAAATACTTTTTCTCCGAATTGAAATTTGACATTTTGTTTTAATAGAACGTATAGTGATTTTGATATTACTGAGAAATTTTGAATAAATTTTCTAAAATATGAATATAATCCAAGAAATGAATGAAGCTCCTTGGTGTTTTTTGGAGTAGGGAAATTTTGAACAGCAGCTAAGCCGTCAGAGTTAGGTTTTATACGGTTTGCACTGACTTCATAACCAAGATACGTAATTTGTTCTTCCATAAAACGACATTTGTCATACCTGAGTTCTAAATTGAAATCCGATACTATTTTGACAACTTTCTGTAGAACAGCAAAATGCTCTTCTTTGAATTCAGTGGCTATGAGTAAATCATCAATGTATACGAGTAATTTACCTTCTGCTATTAACTCTTTAAATCTCGTATTGATGTAACGCTGGAAGGTTGCCGGCGCGTTTTTAAGGCCAAATGTCATAAAAAGAAACTCGAACATGGCCTATAGGAGTAACAAACGATGTTAACTTGACGGATTTTTCAGCCATCTTGACGTGATGAAACCCATTTTTAAGATCTAATAATGAAAAGTATTTTTTATTTCGTAGCCTATCCAGATGATGCTGGATTAGGGTAAGAGGGTAATTGTCTTTTTGTGTTACACTATTTAATTGCCTATAGTCCACACATAATCTTAAGGTTCCATTTTTCTTTTTGGTCAAAACAAGGGTGAATTACTTTCGCGTATTATTTTTCGGTCTAATAAATCATTCAAAATTTTCCGTAATTCAAGTGTATGGACGTATATGTTAGTCGCCGCGGTGCGCAATTAAAACTCACATTTGAATTGCACAGACTAATTTTCATTTCGTATGAGATATTCGGATTAGAAATAATTTTATCAGAATTGGTTTGTTGTCTATCTTCGTATGTAAGATTATTGTTAATCCTCAAATTAAAATCATTTTTATCATAACAAGTATCTATATTCAAAATATCTTTCGCGAAACTATCGTCACGCAAATCTGTAAAATTGTTGTCATATTTGTCATTGAAATTATCATCACATTTATCTAAATTGTTTAAATTTTCATAATTCTTAAAGTCATTTGTCATATAATTTGTAGAATAGTTAGAATTATTTATAAAATTGTTTTCAAAATCTTTAGCATAATTGATTAATTTAATTTTAGAGTTTTCAACATTTAATTTAATATTACAGAGTTAGCCATTGTTTTATTTTTTACTACATGCAACATGCAATTTACCGGTCTATCACTTACATAAATAACACATTCGGCTTTTCCTGGTATAGTCAATTTTGTTCCATTTATTCCAAAATACTGGCTACGGTCATTTTCTAACGGCTGAATCACAAAAGATGGTATGAACTGTTCCTGTATAAAACTTATGGGACTGCCTGTGTCTACCATTGTATTTGCTTTAAATTCGAAAACATCATTAGTAAAACTATTTAAAAATTTGTACTTAACGTCAAGTGTGAAATCGTCGTTAAATGTCTTCGTCATTACATTTTCTTCTTCTGGTTGAACTTCAGGCTGCTGGAGCAAAAGAACTGCTGGTACATTTGCAGGTGGCTTGATGCTTCGACAGGTGGATGCTAAGTGTCCATGCTTACCACACATGTAGCAACTTCCTCGCTCCCGACGTGGCTTCTGGCAGCTGCTAGCAATATGTCCAGGCTCGTTGCAATTGAAGCACCTGTTGTTATGTTGTCACTGGAGTTGGTTGGCAAATGAGGTTGCAATCACTGCTGAAGAAGATGTTATATTTTCTGCAGCGTAATATTTCATCTTCTGGTATTTCTTCAGCATTTGTTTCAAATCGTCGATACTTCTTGCTGTAAGAAGGAGCTGTTTGTTACATACAGTACCAGGAATTCCTTTTATAATGTAATGTATAAGTTCTTCGGCTTCGATTTCTGCATTGAATGCGATCTCTTGCATGGCCAGTGTATATTGATGAATACTCTCGTCCTTTCTCTTCCTCCGGTTCCGTAGAATATCGTGAACATCAGCTGATGTGACCACTCGGTGAAACTCTTGTAGAAGTTTTGATTTCAGCGAAGAAATAATTTAGCGGTTCCTTCCAAACTTCTTCTTGCAAAAATAAATGATTGTTGCTCTTCCCACTTGTGCAAAGACCTTGCCTCCTCGAAACTCCGCACCAATTGTTTAATGGAGAAATTATCGTCACCAGAGAAGTGAGGCACAATGTCTTTGATGTCTATGTATGTGATTGAACACGTGGAGTTTTCGGCTTCGGTTTTTATTCTCTCAACAAGCCTATCAATTTCGATTTGGAGGTCATCATCTTCCTGCCCGATAGGTGCTACTTCATCCTGGATGTTGGAGAAATGTGCGCTGATTTCAGATTCGTCTAACTCAGCAACGTGTTCTTGTAACCTTAGCTTCAACTCGGCCTTGTTACCATTACTCTGAAGACCGAAACAGGTTAATTATTCCTTTAACTGGGCAACCGTAGCCGCTTGGATAAATTGTTCGACCCGTGCTGTCATATTTTTGTGTTTTTTTTTTTTCACACGCGACAGATCATAAAATTATTGCTTAACACGTAATTATTAATATGCGGACTGCACTAAGCTTTTTTCGCTTTTTTAACAGATCCCACTTCTGATATGTAGTTGGTAACGCTAATGAGGTCAAATAAAAGATGATGCTGTCCGTTCAACAGTTGGTTTCGAACTGAACTTTATTTCGAGGTTGACAAATTTATATTGTACATATGAACAGTTGTTACATTTGCATCATACAATAGTAAATACATAAATATAATACATCAATACAATGAATGTTAGTACATAAGGAATTACTTTATTGCGATTGTAATGATGATTGAGTGGAATTTTCGACTACACTTGCTAGTTAAGGATCTGAACGTAGACATAAAACTAGGATTGGAGGCTCTCTGACATGAGGAAACCTTTTGTTCTCCGAGTATGCAGTCATGCAAAGAACTTTCGGGTAGACTAACTAGCCAAACCACAAAAGGTGAATCAGTACAAAGAGCTATATTTAGCCCTGTTACCAGAGTGAGACTGAGCCCCGCTACCCGGTTTTATATAGGTGAACGCGCCACAAGGTGGATTTTTGGTCACCAGCCACCATCGTCATAGTCGTCCTTGTTGTCATAAGAACCAGCGATTAGTCAGCAGTGGACTCAGACTATTGGCATGACTGTCTTACTTTTTAAATAGAATTTGCCGTTACGCATGCCTGGAAGAGTAATTGTTTCAGAATTCTAACAGGGTTTAGACTGTGAAACTGGACTGTGTCTATGTTGGGCAGGAATTAGGCGAATCACGTCCACTTT
Source organism: Volucella zonaria (assembly GCA_963966105.1). Taxonomy (NCBI): domain Eukaryota; kingdom Metazoa; phylum Arthropoda; class Insecta; order Diptera; family Syrphidae; genus Volucella; species Volucella zonaria. The sequence goes on from OZ014534.1 coordinate 50,685,680, forward strand.
AATCGGTCTTTTCCTAAATAGACCGCAACAGATAAGATTGGGAGGACCAGGATGAGTATTTGAAATATTTTCTATTTTGAAATTGAGATTCCGCAAACATGCGGATTTCTATCGATGGCTCCAAGTCACTTCACAAATTTTTATCTACTACCTTGATCAAAAAGTTTCAGAAAATTTTAAATACAAGTTAATTCATCTAAATCTATATTTTCCAATTTAAAGTAATCCCTATTGGCTGCAACACACTTATGCCAGCGCTTGATCCAATCCTCGAAACATTTTTTATATTCGGTTTTCGGTATGTCCATCAGTGCTTCCTGCGATTTTTCCATTACTTCCTCTCGTCTGCGTTGCCCGTAGTGGTTCTTTAACTCGATTAAACAAAAAGAAATCACAGGGAGCAAAATCAGGTGAATTCGGTGGCTGTTGGATGGTATTTGTTGCATTTTTCGTCAAAAAATTATGAATAATGATGGCACTGTGCGACGTTGCGTTATCATGGTACAAAATCCACGAGTTTTCTGCTCACAATTCTAGTCTCTTTCGGCGAATTTCTTCACGTCTCATAACGCCCAAATAATACGAGTACTCCTTATTTAATCTCTGGCCTTCTTGCAAAAATTCATGATGCACTACACCGTTGTAATCCAGGAAAACCGTGAGCATTGCCTTCTTTTTTGACTGAAAACGACGTGGTTTTTTTGGTCTCGGCTCATTTGGTGAACGCAACGCCATTCACTTGCCTGATGTCTGGATTGCGTGTCGTGCTCATAAACCCACGTCTCGTCTCCAGTAATGATCCTTTTGATGTTTTGATGAATGTGAGATCGGATTCGGCCTCGCAAATCAGCTCTTTTGCGACGTCAACACGGTCTCTTTTTTGCATGAAATTCAGGTCTTTTTGCACCAATTTTGCTGCTACACGACGGAAACCCAAATCATTAACCAAAATGTCTTGGACGGATCCATAGGCAATGTTCAAGTCCCCCGCTATCTCGCTGATGGTTAATTTGCGGTTATTGACCAACATTTCTTTTACTCGTACTTCTTCAATGTTTTCGTCAGTTTTCGATGTCGATGGTCTGCCACTGGTAAACGACCGTTTTCTTTAGAGAATCGTTGCCGAAACACTTTTCCAACATTTCCAACGTTCGCGCACCATTAAATCCGTTTTTTACGCAAAATTTGTTGCAAATTGAAATCCATTTCCAAAATTGTAAAAAATCGCCAATACACACAAAGATAGCTGTACTCTTGGCTACGTAACTTTTGCAAATATCAAGCTATGACGCTAAGATTTAGAGAGAATATCAAAAACAGATTTACCAACTTAACAAGAGAAACAGAACTCAAATCGGAACAATGGGAGCGCCACACGGTGGAGTCCCCCGGGAACGTTTTGATCAAGGTGGTATATTAGGCAAAATTGCTTCATCACCTCCCCGAGGTGCCAATTGGACACTAGTAGCGGGTATCAAGCCTGCCTAAGCCCCAATAGTTGAACACTTGGAACAGCCCGTTGTCGTGACAAACTGGGTGAGATATTATGATAGTACTAATCCATTAGAGTGGTCATGCGTCTCTGCGTGCAATCGTAAATTAAAATTTATTGTACTTAAGGTATGGGCATATACATACGAGTATCTTGTTGATCCGACCGGCTAAAATAAGCGTCTCCGGGAAAAATAATAGGACGCACCATGAGTAATAAGCACCGGTGTTCATCCACATACTCGTAAATATGTTGCCTTAGGACTCATTAGCCTGTGCGAAGGAGAAATAATTGTGATGAAAAACCAACAGCCTTCGATAAGAACAACTTAACTGTTGACGACCTATGCAGCAAGCCATGTTAACATCGACATACGGCTATTTCCCTGGAATGTAAAGGCTCTTAATACACGAGGTGCTCATGAACACCAAGTGGAGACACTGGAAGCCTATAAGGCTGCGATGGGAAGGACCGGACAAGAAGCCAATCAAAACCTGTGATATCTCCTATAGCGATTGTAATCGAGCGCAGAACATATTTGGATGTGGGCTTGATATTGGAAGCAGACTCAAGAATAATGTTATGCGCTTTAGGCCTATAAACGAGCAATTGGTAGCAATCCGTATCAGAGCTAAATTTACTAACCGTATATAGTATGCGTACATGACTCAACGAAGGAAAAAGACGACGCTACCAAAGAAGACTTTTACGAGCTCCCAGAGAGAACCAATGAGCATTTTGGAAACGCTTAAAGGGTTTCTATTCCTTGAGTAGTGTGATTCTTCAGCAGGGAACTGTTCAATATGTTCCCCTGTATACGCCGTCACTTCGTCCTTACTTTTAGTTGAACGTACAAAATTTTTTCCTCTTTGATTCAGTGGCGGAACTGACTGACCAGATGCAAGCTTTTGCTGTATAACTCTTATTTTTCTTATACCGATTTGGAAAAGAGAACAGAGTCCAGAATTGCAAACTCTAATCGATTTTCCACTGAGATTAACGTTGTACTCGTAGGTAACCTTTCTCTTGTTTATGGCAGCCTTTCTCATTGGGGATTTCTTTTGAATACCACTAAATACAATGTGGTGCAAAAGTTGTCACCCGATTTTCTTCGGCTGTCATTTTTTTTTTTATGAATGGAAAACTTTGGTTTTGCTTCTGGATTATGTTTACTTGATGTCTTAAATTTATTTCCGTTAAGTCGAGAAAATGATATCAGTTAAGTGGCCGCCGCCAGAATTTTTGACCATTCGGGTCCGATTTGTGGCATTTTCCACCAGTCTTGCCAGAACTTCTTGACAGATATTCTCTTTGAGGGTTTCAAGAGTCTGAAACTTGTTCACGTATGTTAGATTCGTGACTTAAAAAAACCCTACAGAAAGAAGTCTGGAACAGTTAAATCAGGCGATCTTGCCGGCCAGTGCAAATCACCAAAACGAGAGACTAGTCTACCCGGAAATGCAGCCCTCGGAATTTCGACTGTGGCTCGTGCAGAATGTGCCGTTGCTCTATCCTATTGGAACTACATATTCTCCAGTCCCAATTCATCCAATTGATGAAGAAGAAAGTCATTGAGCATGGATCTGTTGCGGTCGCTGCCCACAGTAGTCGTTTGGTCCCCGCCGTTTTCGAAAAATCAAGGACCGAGGACGCCTCCAGCGTAAGCAGCACACCATGCAGTAACTTAGAGTGGGTGTAATGGCTCTTCGTGGGTTATACGCGGATTTTTGGTGCCCTAGAAGCGATAATTTTGCTTATTCACATCTCCACAGAGATGGAAATGGGCTTCGTCACTCATGAAGATTTTCGATAAAGAGTTGTCTCCCGAGTGGTCGAGATTCCGGATGCGTTGAGCGTATGTTGCACGCACTTGGCCGTCAACGGCTAACAGCTCACTTTGTAAGGGAACACCACCAAAATTCTCTTTAAAGACCGCCGATTGATACCCAGTTGCAGGGCACGTCACCTGGTCGATACTCCGGGGTCGTCTGCGACATCTTCAACCACAACTGCGATATTCTCAGCAGAACAGCTGCTCTGGGGCCGGCCTGACCTGGCAGCATCTCGTCTTGTCCTATATTCTTCTAGGTGAGCGGCTAAATATCGTAGTGTTTGCCCAGTTGGAGCGAAATTTGCGCCAAAACTCATGCTGCGCTAACACCAGTGAAGAATTATTCCGCAAAAAAAAACTAACAATTATTCTGCGTTCCTTAGGAGTATAGCGATTCGTGTCTTGTTGGGGCCTCGCTACACTGAAAGCATCGGTTCCCACTAGTTCATCGAAATCAAGCAGTGTTGAGCGAGGTAAATACCTAGTTGGAGGACCACCTCGGTACACCGTTTGCTGTTGACAAAAAACGCCACATAAACATGTCTTGCACATGTTTACTTCACAAATGTCGAAGTAGAATTGACATTTGCCACCATTTGCAAAAATCATAGCATCTTCCGATGGGATGATGACTCTTTCGCCACCTAGCATAACATTAAAGAGTAGAGAGCATTTAAAACCTGACCATAAACTGCTTTACGATCGATATAAGGACGTCTTCACCTTTGAAAGTAAGTCTCACTTACGGCTTCCTCACAGTAAAAATCGGTGAGGAAGTCGAGTCGCTGTTATCAATAAGTGCCTTCTGCATTTCATGTGGATCAGATGAACAGGTCATCCCAATTGATTCTACCAAAGTTGAACGAGATTAATAACTTGGTGAAGGGGTTGCGTTAAAGGTGACTTCACTGCATTGTCACAATATTGGTTGGTAGTAGCAGTTTCATTCAAGGGCTGTAACTGACTACCGGGGAAAAGGATACTGTTAGGTAAATTTATTTCGTTACCACCCTTCGGATCCATGAGATAAGTTTCTTCTGCTATGCTACCAGCCAATGGTATTTTGCGCAAACGCATCTGATTCTGGTGTCTTTGAATAGTGCCATATTTGCCGTTTTGCCTCTGTCCATCGATTCTTTGATTTGATTTAAATTTTGTAAGTGATTTGGTAGACTTCTAATAAGGGTCAACCTCTGGTAGCATAGCCGATATAAGTGTACAATGTTGTCTTCCGTGTAATTTTTCTGCTGGAGATGTTCCTGTCTCATCTAGTAAAGCTCAATAAGAAGTCAAAAATGTTTGTAGAGCTATACTTCTGTCAGTTTCGTCTTTCCAAATCTTCTTGAACGATGACTTGAAGATTCTGACCATTCAACATTCTCAATGGAGTTAGATTCGGGATTGAACGGAGCAGATCGAAGATAAGTGGCGACTTGAGATTTGCAGAAATTTTCAAAATCCACGGAGACGAATTGAATGTCTGTCAGTGACAATCGTTTTAGGCAAACATAACATATCATCCATCGAAAATATTGACGGAAGTGCAGCTAAAGTAGCTGACTTTGTCGAGGAGTTCATTTTTACCACGAATGGAAATCTGGAAAAGGTATCCACTATATAAACCAGATCTTTCCTACAAAAGGACAAATATAATCTAAGTGAATCCATGAAGATGTAGGCGCTGGATAACTGGTGTACTTCTTTCGAGCCTAGCAGGCTGTACAACTGAACACTATCTTCCCAATATCATGGTTAATACCATCATGACATCTGCTTCATTCGGCTCATACTTCAATTACCCTGATGTAACACCGAAAGGACTTTTTCTGTAAGTCAACTGGTACAACAATCCTGGTATGGTTCGACTGCAGAAGAATAACATTAACGCAAACACAAATAAATAACCCTCTACGAAAAAATGGCAACGTTGATGGATTCTCATGGACTTTTTGATTAAAGTAATTAGGCCAACTTTTTTTAATATATTGCAAAACCCTTTGCAATGCTTTGTCCTTGGCATTTGCGTCACGAAGGATCTCTTTTGTTATTGGAAACAACTCCAGCACTGAAGTGTATACTGTTTTAGATATCAGCGTTGCCGCTTGTAGTTGCAGGCCAACAAAGTGATGGTCCATAGCTGCAAACGTTTGGAGTATAATAAATGCTTACCTAGATGGTTAATAGTAGTAACCTGCCAGGTTGAGATAAGGTGGAATAGTTCCCTCTTGAAAGCACCGGTTGCTCGCGGATGCATGGCTCGTTAGAGGGTGGGTACTTACTGCTTGTTTGCGGGCCTACAAAAGAAATCATCCCAAGAGGTGTACACAGATATTCTCACCTTTCAAAGGTGAAGGGAAAGAGAGAAATCTGACTTTTGACACGTTTTGGATGTGCGTAATAAAGCTATTGCCAAATATTGGATGGAGTGAAAATGCTAAAGAGTTATGTAGACTACGAGTATCTTGTCTTAATTATGTCGTCTTTGCACTGACATGAGGAGAAATCTGGCCCACAGACTAGATCTGTAAGAACGAGCTGTCATTTTCACCTTGGGATCTCGCAAGATAAACCCAAGGGATTCTTCTTATTCTTGAGCACCAATGTAGATGGAAGCCAGCGCAAGGATGAGAACTAAAAACCTAACACGTTCCCTCTTCCAAGGTCATGGAATCGCTGGGAAACCACCATCTCAAGAAATACGAGTATCTTGAGACACGAAAACTTCTCAATAGGCGACAGTACAGTTTTCGTAGCAACAGGTCCATGGGTGCTGCGATGGCATGTCTCACCAAAAAGAAATACATGCGTTCGGGATTGACGATTTTCTTCTTCATTATGTGCTATAGGATTCATAGGTGATGCCAATATTGCACAATTAGTTGACACTGCTATACAACCACCTTTTCTCTCTTTCTTTTCTACAAAATTTTCCTAATTAATTCGCCCGCGCAATGTGAAAACATTTCAAGGATACATTAAATCTCATGAACGCCCGTTAAAATATTAAGTCCTTTCACTATTTCTTAATAAGACTATATTGGACAAATTTTCTTCTTACGCCAGTCATATTCCAAATTGGGCTCATTTAGACGGCTGTGAAATATCTAGACAAATATGGCCCATACTCGATCCTTAGCGATCGAAAGCGCTGGTCAACCTCAACACAATAGCAATGTGCTATTGGTGGATATACGCAGAGATTGATTATGAGCAGGACCTGCATAGACCGAGAGAAAGAGGAATCTCCAATGTGCTTCCTTTACAACTTCCCTGCCTTGTCATGTATCAGAATGCAATCCCTAAGAGGTTACGACGTCAGAGATTTAAAAAAATGTCTGCACAACGAATTTATTAAGAAGTTTTTTAGTTCCAGGAGTAGCTAGGTCATCACCTTCCCACCCTCGCTCAGTGATATCACAATGGTTTAAGTGCACCTCACCTTATTTACGAGCAGGCCCAAGAAACAGCGATTGGCAAGTTTAACTAGCAGATAGGTAGGTAGGTTGAGGTGGCGGTTGGAACCCAAGTAGCACTAAAATGTGAATTTTTGTTACCACGACTCGTGTGACCTGGTTGATGATGTTTGTTGTTGAGGAGGTGAGGCAGTCGGTGGCTATATCCAGCCTGTGGAGTTAAGAAAACGTATTATATCTCGTATCCCTTTACCCGAGATGTCGTTAAGGTCGTCAAAGAATGGTTGGTTTAGTGCACGAACATTTGCAGAGGAGAGAGTTTTTTTTTTCATTTTCATTCTCCCAGAAGTAAGGGTTGTATCGGATACCCAGTTTGGTCTCCAATTGGCGAATACCCCGTGATAATCGCTGTGATTGTGGCGATATCTGGACGGGTTCTGTTTAGTAGGTCTTTTGTTCTACTCTTATCGTAGATGACAGATATGGCGCAGTTGGTTTACCCCCATCGGAGGTTGGCCTTCTACAGACCGGTTGTCCTGTCGGTTGGAGAGACGACTATGTTGTTTGGTAACGAGTTTACCCCCCAGTCTAGCACCCAGATTCTTTAAATTTGGCTGCACTGCAAAGTGCGGTATTTTTTATGTTTAGGTCGAGAAGCAGAAGATAGGGAGCACTGTAGAGCAATCCGTTGGGGCCGGCCTCAATGCGCCCGTGGTGCCTATACTGGCTGTTCTTTGGAGCATTTTTAGTTTTGTCAGCAGGCCAACATTCTAGTGAGAATTGGACGCACTACGGCTGTGTGCTCGTACATCCAGAAGGTCACCTTTGATTGGAGTCCCCACTTTCTTTGCTGCAGGCATAGAAGGCGGTACTTGCCTTCTTTATTCTGTGTTCGATGCTTTGCTTCCTCTTAAGTTTTGGGTCAAGGATGATACCTAGATATCTAGCGCTGTGGATAGTGTGAGCGCTAGACAACTAAGTCAGGGAAGGGCAAAATCGGGTATTTTGGTCTTGGTAGTGAATTGCATTAGATCAGTTTTGCTCGGGTTGACACCAACGCTACAACTTACGGCTCAAGTGTTTACCACGTCATGTCTAGAGCAGCCCTCATGATTTCACTTACCACAGAGGAAAACTATCCTGACACAAATATCACCAAGTTATCCGCATACCCAACCACTTTGGCCCCTTCTCTGTCTAGTCTTACAAGAATTTGAGCATAGAGACTTGTGAATAGCTTCAGTGTGTACATTATTAAAAGTTCCCTCTATGTTTAGGAAGGAGGCTAGTAGTTTGTAGTGTAGGGATCTTTCGATTGTTAGCATTACATCGTGGATAGCGATGATTCTTTTAGGGTTTCAAGTAGAAAAGAGGCCTGAAATCTTACGAGGATTTCTCGCGTGCTCGCGTTTACCAACCTTCGGTATAAAATCCACTCGAGCGCATCTCCAAGAGTAAGGTACGCAGTTCAGTATTAAAAAGCTTCTGAGAATTGACGCCAACCAAGATATTGTTAGGTCTTGCGTTCTTTGTAGTTTGCCATCGGGACCCGAAGATTTAAATGGAGAGAAGCAGTTAATAGCCCAGGAAATTATTGAATTGACATTGCTGTAGGATGCAACAAGTTTGTATCACATGAAATGTCCGATTTAAAAGCCCACATTTTTTTATAATTTTTTATTTAGTCAAAATATGACTTTCTATAACTTTTTTTTAACGTGATTCAAGGTCCATGATTCCTATTTTACAAAGAGATTAATTTTTGGATGCTATAAAGTCTTCAATGACCTCTCCTCCGTATACCTTCGACCGACAAAATGACTCCAGACTGCGGTAAAAGTGATAGTCCCTTGGAGAAACATCAGGAGAGTACGGTGGATGCGGAAGAATTTCAAATCCCGACTGTAGCAGTTTTTGCACTGATACGCGTGATAAGGGGTCTGGCATTGTCATGCAATAGGATCGGACCATGCGTATTTGCCAACGCAGATTGCTTTTCAGCCAATTTCACATGCACTATGCCGATTTTCTAACAAAATTTGACTGCATTTATCGTTTCCCTTGGTTGAAGAAATGAAATGTGGATTGGTCCTTCCGATGTCCACCAGATTGTCACCATAACCTTTCCTGGGTGAAGTCCTAGTTTGGTGGGGTGTTTTAGTTTTTCTTCTGCATCCAAACACTGTCCAGATTCATCACACTTGATTATACGGTGCAAAAAGGGTTCATTTTGGTGCCTTAACCTCAACGATGCACAGATTTCTAAGCTGCATGGTTTTTGTGCCTCGTTCAGTTCAAGGCGCACTCAGTTTTCGAGTTTTTTTTTAATTTTGCTATTAGAAATACATAGGTGTCGACTTATTGTCATGGGGCATACTCCCATATTCTGTGCAATGTCCGGCACCCTTTTTTGTTGGGTCTGCATCTACCGTTGCTTTTAAATAATTGTCGGCTTTTCTGGTTTCCCATGTGGTTTGTTTTCGAGCCTAAGATCTCCCGAACGGAACTTAGCAAACCAACGTCGAATGTTGCATTCCGTTACCCCTACATCCTAAAATGCATCATTAATGTTTTTCACTACCAGAGAGGCATTATGTCCTAGTTTAAATTCTTAAAGGAAGAGAGTCCGAGTTTGCGTCGTCGACAGCATGATAAACAATTCCCAGAAAAAAATGTCTGTAGTTGCAACGGACCCTAAAAGTCTCACACGTACTTTGTTTGCTTATTGCGGACCCCCGCCCAATTATCTAGGCTTCGCCCATCAATGACGTTGTTTAATAAAAAGCAGCTGCAGAGCATACTATATTACTGGTTTTATCGTAAACATCTTCAGATGACGCCACCGAAGGTTGCCAGGATTTGATCAGTTCCAAGTTGCCGGTCATAGGTCTTCTTGGCAGCAAGACCACCGGTAGTCCCTGCCAGGACTTAAATCACGGTACCATGAGAGTCAGGAGCACCCGAATTTCGGTCCGGGCCTGACTTATTGAGGTAGGCCCCCATGTAGGAGCGTCACGGTAGCTGTGGTTTAAGCCCAAAGTCGGGGGAAGAACCTTGCTGTTGGTTTGACCCAAGGTAGAGTTGCATTAAGTACTGGGTGCTGTGACCCTAAGACCAGTAAGAGGTTTTAGGTGGAACTTGTGCCTCCAACACAGTTCCGAATTCGTATCAAAGTTATTGACGGAGAGCGATGGCCACGCGTATCCTTGCTCCCATGTATGTACGGGCATCCCGTAAACTGAAGTCTACACGACAGGTGTTTATGTTAAAAACCAGAGACTATCTGTTCGCTTATTGCGAACTGAGTGAAGATTGAAATTTCATATGGCAGAGGATTCTGTCGACCCTCCATCTGACCTTCTTAGAAAGGAAGGTTTGGAGTATTCCTTAAACAGAATTTTGCTAAACCTGGCGGAGTTCTTGAGGGTTTCCCAGTTTGCGCAAAATATTTACTTACTATCTAATAAGTTTGGCCACTAGTTTGGCTAGCCATTACTCACAAAAATCATCAACTCTCTTGAACATCTTCTTAGGCCACCCCGTTTTTTTTATTCGACTGAGTCAACGAATTTCATTGCACGATTTATTTTCGAATAGAGCTATCTTCGTTCCTTAACATCTGGCCAACCCATTGCCACATCCTTCACTATATGCAGTCAAGATCTCATGATGTCTACAGACACCTGACCTTTTGAAGGTCTGTAGCTTTCATGCAGCTGTCAGTTACTGTTTACGTACAGCATCCATGTAGCGAGCGAAACAGTAGCGGCTTGGTCCTAATGTTTTAAACTATCCAGACCTTTAATAACATATCAAACATAGGCTTTTCCTCTAGGTCCTGCTGCCCATATCGTTCTCAGTTGAGACAATTCTCCAGCAATGTTTGGTTGAATAAAAGACTTTGCTAATGGCCTTAGTCTTGAACCAAGCTTTACCCTGCATGCTTTGCGTGGAGCATTCCTGTTAAATTTCATTGTTCATTGTGTTTCTCTATTTCCGTCAGACAGCGCTGTGTGGATAACGATTCAAATGCAGGCCTGTCGTACTACGCATGGAGCTTCTGAAATATTCGGCATTTTTTATTTTTATGTTAGAAACGCACCTTCTGTGTAAGATTTTCCATTAAAACTTCCGGCACACGCTATTAAGCATCCCTCTATTATGATCCGCCAGGTGTTCATATGGTCTGTGCGGGAAGATCTAGACGACATTTTGCTTAAGCATGAAGAAATGTATGTATGTATATAAACAGTTTGCACGGTCCACCAGATCATCATCGGTAACTTGGCGACCATCTCATTCTCCTTCTCTGGAAAATGTTCATATTACCATGCACCAACTATGTAGAGCTATTTGTTCAGCGATACGGTAAAGTCCACTTAAGGAACTTTCTCATGACTGAATCATCGGGACATATACTTTCGAAAAATATCTGAATGAGGCCTTCATTTGGATCATAAATATTTTTTATATTTTCGTATGCTGTTGGAATAAGCATCTACTCATATTCAAGAACCGATTAACTTTTCCAAGCATCCACGGTTAGGGATGTCTCCCTATCGTTTCCACTCGCAATCGCTCATTAGTACATATGTTATCCTAGGTAAAATGGAAAGAAGTTATGACCAAGCTACATATCTAAGAAAATGAATTCAATGCCGTGAAAAAGTTGGACATATTAAGGGAAAGACTAGGGCAACTGAACTTACCGGCGAACGGACTAAAAACGGCTTTACAAGACAAGCTCCTAGAACACTATGGGCTAGCCAGACCAGAGGAGGATTCGGTTGATGACGAACTCGCATCAAATAGTAGTAAACGGCGTTTATCCAGAGGTTTGTTCACTCTTCGGGATATACATGGAGGACTTATCTGCGTACTTTGACGGTTCAGGGCATCCTGACATTAATCAGTGGGTGCAAGAGTTCGAGGAGAATGGAACGAGCTACAAAATTTTATTTACGCCAAGCAACTGCTTAAAGGAACCGCTAAGCCCTTTATTAAAACGTTGCAAGGTATAAGAGACTGGAAGACGCTGAAGTTGGCGCTCGAAAAGGAGTTAAGTCGTCAAATGTCATCTGCCGAAGTCCACCGTTCCCTAAAGTCTCGTCGTAAAAGAACCACAGAGTCACTACAGGAGTATTTGTATTCATTGATGGACCGATTTGGATGACGAGAGTCTGATTGAGTATTTCGTAAAGGGCATTCCGGAAAATGGAATGGGACGGAACGGATTAGGCAACCGCAATGACAATGGCGAAAAATTTGTTGACTTTTGCAACGCATATCGTCTTGTCATAGGTGGCACCATGTTTGAGCACAAGGCCTGCCATAAAATCAGTTGGGTGTCAACTGACAGGCAAGCAACCTCCAACCAAATCGACCATTTTGCCATCAGTCGCCGTTTTAGAAGTGGTCTTCTAGACGTCCGAAACAGACGAGGAGCGGACATTGGGTTGATACGAGATCATCATATTATGATAGCTACTGCCCAGTTACGCACTACTGCCGTTCGAAGATCTAACGACACAAGAATACCTAGGTTCAACGTAGACCGACTGAGAGTTCCCACAGTGCGCCAAGATCTAAGGCACCATCTCTCACGAGGAGTGGAAACAATCAGCAGCTCACTGCCCGCCACCATCGTAGACCATTGGTGTGCTGTGAAAACTATTTTCACATCAGGTGCTGAAAGGATTGTCGGTCGATCGCAGGGAAACCATAGGGCGTGGCTTTCCGAGGATACCTGGAGAAAGATAAACGAACGAAAACAACTAAGAGCTCGAATTGCAGCAGCTCCAGCAGCAGAGAGAATAGAACTAGAGTCCCTATATCGCATGAAGATGAGAGAAGTGCAGCGTAGCGTGAGAAGTGACAAGCGTAATTACATCAATGCGCTGGCCACACAAGCAGAAGAAGCAGAGCTAGGTCCGACAGCAGAACTGTTTACAGAATCACCAAAGAGCTTATAGGTGGCCGAAGCTCTACTTAACACCCAGTGAAAGACTAAGACGGTTCGTTGCTAATATCGGATGAGGATCAACTCAAGAGATGGAAGGATCATTTTGCGTCTAAACCGAGTATTCATCAGCAATATGCACCCAAGTCAGACTGAAGTGTCCGTAGAAAAAAAATCCCGAATTCGCACCACAACCCCCAGTAAGGAGGAGATTATTACCGCCATCCAAGCACTGAAAACCAATAAGGACGTAGGACTTGACGGCATACCTGCGAAGCTGTTTCTAGCTGCGCCAACGGCATCAGCTGACCTACTGTTCCCACTTGTCGGGAGAACATGGACAAGTGGAAGAAGGGAATGATCATCAAGCTCCCTAAAAAAGGCAATCTAATGCAGTGCGAAAACTGGAGAGGTATCTACGTGCTGCCTGCTGTGGCCAAGATAATAGCTAAAATCTTCCTGGAGCGAATCAAAGAACACCTCGAAGACACACTCGACGCCGAACAAGCTCCACTCTGGATCCTCCTGTGTCGACCACATCAACACCTTGGGGATCATCATCGAGCAGTGTGTTGAGTACCGATCACCACTTCACCTGCTGTTCATCGATTTGGAAAAGGCGTTTGATAGTGTCAATCGGGAATTTATCTGGCGTGCCTTGCGCAGGAGAGGCATTCCTGATAAATTAATAGAAATTATCAAGGCTACATATGATGGGTCCACATGTCACATTTTACACAGTGGAAGACTGTCTGAGGAATTCGAAGTCCAAAGCGGGGTTAGGCAGGGCTGCATACTTCCACCAATACTGTTTCTATTGATGATTAGCGATGTGCCGAATGCTGCCGAGTTAACAGGAAATGGAGAAATACGATGGACTCTTACATCTGAACTCAAACACCTTAAGTACGCCGACGAGATGTATTCCTTCTGTCTCATAGAGTAATGGGCCTTCACCAAATGACAACAAATGTGGAGAGGGAAGCAGAAGTCGTTGGGCTGAAAATTAACTCGGGAAAGACAAAAACGATCAGCCTAAGACCAAACTCATCAACTCATATATGTATGGCTGGACAGACGGTTGAGAGAGTAGAGAGTTTCCAATACCCGCATAGGCTAAGCAAAATCTGTGTTTGGGATGCTATCCACAGTTTGGCGAAGTAATGCAATTAGCTTAAACACCAAGCTACGACTATTCCGTTCCAACGTTGAATCCGTGCTACTATATGGATGTGGTACCTGAAGGGTGACCACCACCATCACGAGGAAGCTGCAAACGTTTGTCAATAGGTGCCTACGCTACATCTCAAGGATATTCTGACCAAGCCGTATCTCTAACGAACTGCTTTATCAGAGAGCGGACCATGAATCTGTAGGCACAACCATACGACGACGAAAGTGGCAGTGGATTGGTCACACTCTCCGAAAGGGTGACAGGTCCATAGCTAAAAAAGCGATACAATGGAACCCGCTTACTCAGGACGGCAGGATGCGCGGCGGTCCTAGGAGTTTGTGGCGCTGAACAGTTTAGAAGGAAGCACGGCAACTGGGACAAAGCAATTTTAATCTCTGTGTTACTAATGACGTCAATATATATTCAATTTTCTTCGTTCATTCAAATTCGACAACAATGTTTCGCAGTCCTGATGACCTACCACAATCAAAAAGTGTTAATCCTCATCCGCTGTTAGCAAGGAACCATCCAGACTTCTCGCTTCATGTTGTTCAGAGCTACGTCCTCTGCTTACCAGATGAGATCCAAATGTTCTTGTGTCAAGTCTGATGTTCAAAGAATATGCCTACCATGCCTAAGCATGCATTCTGCATTACAGAAATCAGAAAGCCCTAGATCCCTAGTTCACCGTGGTTTCAGTCGGTGCATAACACCATGCAATGGTGATCTTGCATGCTCTACTCTGGAGCATGAAGTGACCGTATATACTTCATGGTCTCCGCGATATAAGGCTCTTTTGTGCATCTGTTGTTAGCATTAGTCTTTCACAGAACTCTGGCACTCTTCCAGCTGTTTGTCAGGCTAGACTAAGACAGTGCTCCTGGAGAAGATCTTACTTCTACCAGGTGTAATACTAGTCCTTGCCATCTATTCGCTGTTGCTATGGAGATTTTTTAGAAAATTACAGAAGTAAAAACCATCGAAAAAATCGCTCTTAATAAATAGCAACACCATAAGTCAAAACTACAACATTTCAACTGCAATTATCAAAGATCATGGCCTTTGAAGTGATCAAATTCTTTTTTGTATCATGTGCAGAGAACGGCCACCACATGATCGAGCACGCGGTCTTGATGTAATTTATTCACAGTCGCTCCCTATGTCTTCTATTTCTATAATTACAATGGCCTGTGGTTGTACATATGTACGAGTATCTATGGCATTTGAATATTTAATTCATTTTCCTCGCAGAGGTGAACAAACGTTTATTTATAGCGTAAATTGGTAACTGTGCGAATAAAATGAAAACGCTCTACCAACTGATCGAGCGCAGTGGGGCATAGTGATTTTTGAAGGGAAATAGGCTAACACAGAATAATGTATGTAGAGGTTAAAAAACATTTCCAAACTTATAAATTATTTATTAATTAAATAATTCTAATTGCATTGGTAATTTAACAATTCAAGGTGGGTAGTATTGATCAAGAAATTTAAGTAATGCGAATCGCGGTGAGCCATATGTTCTATGAGTCGTCTTTATCTGTTGAAAGTTGGCGGTAAAAGAGATCGAGGATCTCGATTCTGCGAGATATCAAATTAACTTTTCTTCCTTTTTTGTTCTTTGTTTAATTGCTGGAATATCGCAAATGGTCATCCCAAGCTATCTCGATATAATTGTCATGTCAATATAGCTCATCTCAAGAATTTGGTATCATCCCAGGTTAAACTCGAAATCGCCTCAAGCAGGTACAGATTTTGTAGACATCTTAAGTCTTTTAGGTCATCTAGTTATCTTACTCGTAGTCATTTCAGGTAACATTTGAAGTCTTAATTTTCATTCTCGTTTTCTTCTTCATCTGAACTTTCATCATATGGAGTGGACTTAACAACTTCTCTGGGAATTTTAACTGGTCGTTATGTTTCCTCGACAACGACGTGGATGTCGCTGCTGACATGATCACAGAAACTATTGTCTTTGGAATGACATGCTTTATCCCTCATCGGATGAAGAGTATCAAACCAAAAGAAAAGGAATGGTATGACTCGAGCTGTAAAGAGGCTGTCAGGGTTAGACAAATGTTTTTTCAGTCCTACAAGACCAACTCGACAGAGTAAAACCGAAAAAAGTTTACACGAGCCAGAAATGACTGCAACGTCTTTCTCAAGCATGTGAAATTCCAATACGACAAAATACTGAGGCAAAAACTGCAATGTCCCAAAGACAGTAAAAATTGTTGGTCGTTCGTCAAAAACATTAGACATTCTGCCTCATCCTCCATCCCACCGCTCATTTACAATGACATTCCAGCTGTCAGCTCTTTGGACAAGGCCTATCTGCTTGCTGCACACTTTGCGGCTAGCTCAACACTCCCAGATTGTCCTTTGCCGCCGCCTACACTTGAGTCCGCGAATCTTCAATGGGACGAATCCACTTTCGCACTCGTGTAGTAACAAGAGTACTAAATGATCTTAATATACACAAATCCGCTGGTCCAGATGGTATATCTCCCCTTCTTCAGAAGAGGTGTTCGTCCTCGCTGGCAAAACCACCGTGTAAGCTTTTCCATCAATCCTACTCTTTAAGACTCTTTCCGAGCAGATAGAAAACAGCATTTGTCCAGCCCATTGCATTTACGTCCCTTCTTTCCACTAATGAAATATCTTGAAACACGACAACTTCTTAATGACCGGCAGTATAGTTTTCGTAGCAAGAGGTCCACTGGTGATCTGATGGCATGTCTCACCGAAAAGCGGGACCAAAGAGTATATCAATCTGGCGAAAGCAAGATAGTTGCACTTGATATTTCTAAAGCATTTGACAGAGTTTGGCATCCGGCTCTTTTGTCGAAAATGATTGCATTTGGGATCGACAACTCTCTTCTCCAATGGATTAGAAATCACCTTTCGGAACGTTCAATTCAAGTTGTCCTGGATGGTTTCAAGTCTGATATTCACAAAATAAATGCTGGTGTGCCCCAGGGCTCTGTTCTGTCTCCGACACTCTTTTTAATTTTCATTAATGATCTCTTGTCTGCCACTTCTAATCCAATATATTACTTTGCTGATGATAGTACTCTCTGCTTTTCATATTCGTTCCCGGACTCATGCACCTGCTCTTCGTCTGTAGAACGGCAGCGTATGTCAAGCTCATTAAATTCCGATATTAACAGCATAACCAATTGGGGAACTATCAACAGAGTAGAATTTAATGCTTCCAAAACACAATGCTGTCTGCTGTCATTAAAGCGAAATTTAAACACCCAGCCGTTATCCATGAATGTCACTTGTATCGTCGAAACCGATAAACTTTCCATTCTCGGTATGTGTGTCAATGAAAGCTTACGTTGGAATGATCACACATTCGGTGTCGTCAAAAACACTGCGAAATGTTTAGGTTTCTTCAAGCGATGTAAGAAATATTTCACCCCCTCTGATCTGGCGTCAATATATAAGGCGTTTATCCGCCCAAAATTGGAGTACAATGCCCACATCTGGTCGGGTGCGCCCAAAACATCTCTGCACCTGCTAGATAGGATTCAACCGATAAAACACATAGATGATACTAATATCAGTTAACACCGACGTAATGTGTCCAGTCACACTTTGTTTTATCGCTATTTGCACCACTGGTGCTCCATTGGAATCGCCAGTAGTATTCCGCCCATTCAAACTTTTAACCGTAACACCCGTCTCGCAATGAATGCTCATCACTATATTCTCAAGGCCATTTTCGGACGTACTCTAAAATGTCTCGATTCTTTCCTAAGCCGTACAACTCGCTTATGGAATGCACTGCCGATCTCTGTGTTTCCTGATCGTTATAACTTACAAACATTTAGAAACGATGTAGGTACATTGGTACCTATCCATTGAGGTCAACATTCGTTACTCCATAAAGTTACCAATCTGCGTCCGACGTATAGCAACAAGATCGCCTATATTGTAAGTCTTAGCGGGGTTTCACTTCTGACTAAAGGTTTTAGAGTTCTCTTTTGAAATTTTATCGATGTCTTCTCTAGCCTTCTCTCGTATGTCGTCATGTTTTTCGTTGAAAATTTCTAAAAATTCCTCCGCTACAACAGCAGCAACCCTTAAGTCTTCTTTGTTGCGCATTTTTACGCCAAACATTACTTCAAAAGGACGTCTTTGCGTGCTTCTACTGATGCTAGAATTTAAGAACTGTTGGACTTTGGTAGTGCATTTTTACCAATCTTTAAGATTTTCCAAATACAATTCAGTTAAAATTGGTATAATAGTTCTATTTATCCTTTCAACCTATCCGTTGCTCCTAGGAACTCCCGATGTTGTCTTCTCATGTTTAATACCTTCTTCCCCACAATACTCCTCAAAGCTATTAGAAGTAAAGGCGGTTCCCTTATCCGCGATTACTCTTTGTGATTTACCAAAAACAGAACTTTGTTGACAGAGCTTACTTAAAACCTTAGATGTATAGGTAGACAACGTTTTCGTCGGGTATATTCAAACAAATTTTCTAAAACCGTCACAATGACAGAAAGGTACTTATATTGCTTCCCAGTAGCCCAAAGGGGTCCTATACGATCTGAGTGTTAGGTGTGTAAGGGACGGTCCTTCTTCGATATAGGATACAAGAAGCCTTCCTGTTTTCCTTGGTTTTTTTCCGCCAGAATGCATTCTATGCAGCTTTGTCGACGCCTCTCGATTTTTTTCGGAAGTTTTGAATTGAATATTCTACCTTTAGTATCTCTTCGACAACAACAGCAGCAGCGCCAAACGCACTGGTATTGGGATTTATATAAACAATTCTCTCACCAAGTACACGCAGGCTCTGTTCATGAAGGCGAAAGAGACAATAGAGCAGAAAGTTCTGAAAGTGATCAAAAAGTTTCCACACCACACCACCGTGTGGCGCTCCCATTGTTCCGCTTTGAGTTCTGTTTTTTTTTTGTTAAGTTAGTAAATCCGTTGTTGATATTAGCTCTAAATCTTAGCGTCATAGCTTGACATCTGCAAAAGTTACGTAGCCAAGAGTACATCTCCCTCTGTGTGTCTTGGCGATTTTTTACAATTTTAGAAATGGATTTCAATTTGCAAAAACGGATTTAATGGTGAGCGAACATTGGAAAAGTTGGAAAAGTGTTTCGGCAACGGTTCTCTAAAGAAAAAGGTCGTTTACTAGTGGCACGAGCGCCTCGGTTCAAAAGTGGTCGTGAGTCAATCGAAGATGATGAACGCAGTGGCAGACCATCGACATCGAAAACATTGATGAAGTACGAGTAAAAGAAATGTTGGTCAATAGCCGCAAATTAACCATCAGAGAGATAGCGGAGGACTTGAACATTGCCCATGGATCCGTCCAAGACATTTTGGTTAATGATTTGGGTTTCCGTCGTGTAGCATCAAAGTTGGTGCCAAAAGACCTCAATTTCATGCAAAAAAGAGACCGTGTTGACATCGCAAAATAAATGATTTGCGAGGCTGAATCCGATCCCACATTCATCAAAAGGATCATTACTGGAGACGAGACGTGTGTTTATGAGCACGACACGCAATCCAGACATCAGGCAAGTGAATAGCGTTGCGTTCACCAAATGAGCCGAGACCAAAAAGACCACGTCGTTTTCAGTCAAAAAAGAAGGCAATGCTCACGGTTTTCATGGACTACAACGGGGTAGTGCATCATGAATTTTTGCCAGAAGGCCAGAGAGTAAACAAAGAGTACTCGTATTATTTGGGCGTTATGAGACGTTTGCGTGAAGCAATTCGCCGAAAGAGACCAGAATTGTGGGCAGAAAACTCGTGGGTTTTGCACCATGATAACGCACCGTCGCATCGCACAGTGCCATCATTATTCGTAATTGTTTGACGTAAAATACCATCCAACAGCCACCGAATTCACTCGATTTGGCTCCCTGTGACTTCTTTCTGTTCAATCGAGTTAAAAAACCACTACGGGGAACATGTTTCAGCAGACGAGAGGAAGTAATGGAAAAATCGCAGGAAGCACTGATGGACATACCGAAAACCAAATATAAAAAATGTTTCGAGGATTGGATCAAGCGCCGGCATAAGTGTGTTGCAGTCGATGGGGATTACTCTGAAGGGGACAATAACCCAGAAACAACGACGTGGACGTAGAAGTAGAAGTACTTTGTTTCCTTCGGGGTGATTAATTAGAGTGGGTCCCCTTGCCTCCCACTGAGTCGTGAATCAGGAATTTCTCAAACGACTGTCTGTAAGATATTACATCGGCATAAATACCGTCCTTATCATGTTTCAATGCATCAAGAACTTTCTAGTGAGAATTTTCGCAACCGGGTTTCATTTTGTCAATGGGCACTTCAGCAAATTGAACGAGACCCCCTTTTCTTCGCCAAGGTGTTACGAGGGCGGGTCAATAAGTCCGTGACTTTTGGATTAAAACAGATTTTTTGATAAAAAAATAATTTTATTTTTCAACGTAGTCTCAGTTGAGCTCTATGCACTTTGTCCAACACTTCTCCAATTTTTTTATCCCTTCCAAAAAAAATGATTTGTCGAGGTCCTCAAAATGACGAGATGACTTCATCATTGGAGTCAAATCTTTTTCCACCAAGCCATTTCTTCAGGTTTCTGAACAAGAAGTAGTCGCTAGGAGCCAAATCTGGAGAATAGGGTGGATGAGGGAGCAATTCATAGCCCAATTCATGGATTTTTGCCATGGCAACTGCACATGTGTGCACCCTTGCATTGGCTTGGTGGAAAAGAACTTTTTTCTTGGCCAAATGAGGTCGTTTTTTTTTCAAATCGTCATTGAATCGGTCCAATAAGTTGGCATAATATTCCCCATTGATTGTTCTTCCCTTTTGAAGGTAGTCAATGTGGATTATCCCGCGTGCATCCCAAAAAACAGTCGCCATAACTTTATTGGCTGACAAACCCACCTTGGCCTTCTTTGGCGCCGATTCACCCTTAGAAACCCACTGTTTTGACTGTTGTTTGTTGTGATGGATCCATATTTCGTCCACGGTTACAAAACGGCGCAAAAACTCCTCCATATTGCGATTAAACAACGCCAAACCTTCCTGTGAAGTTGTTACACGATTGCGTTTGTGGTCGACTGTGAGCAAACGCGGCACCCATCTTGCGGAAAGCTTTCTCATGCCCAAGTGATCATTCAAAATTGAAACCACTGAGCCATGCGAGATCCCTACGGCTTCCACAATCTCTCGCACTTTCAATCTTCGGTCGGCCAACACCATATCGTGAATTTTTTCGATTGTTTCGGGTGTAGAGACCTCAACTGGGCGTCCAGGACGTTCGGCATCTTCAGTGCTTGTACGGCCACAACGAAATTCAGTAAACCACTTTTTTACCATTGAAATCGATGGTGCAGTATTTATCAAGCTTAGCCTTGGTCTCGGTAATGGTTTTTTTTCGCA
This sequence comes from Volucella zonaria, assembly GCA_963966105.1. Taxonomy (NCBI): domain Eukaryota; kingdom Metazoa; phylum Arthropoda; class Insecta; order Diptera; family Syrphidae; genus Volucella; species Volucella zonaria. The sequence goes on from OZ014534.1 coordinate 50,706,949, forward strand.
AGAAATAATGCTTAATAAGCACACGAAATTCACTTTTTTCCATTTTCTCCTCAAATTAGTGAGTAGTCTGATAAAAATAGCTGTCAAACACAAACTAACTGACGTAGCAAGTTTAAATTTTGACAGGAGTCAACTGACAAATGCCTGTTGACAGGAGCAGTGTTGCTGTTTCAGTAAAGAGGTCAGAAATTCAAAAATGCACGGAATTATTGACCCGCCCTCGTATTCTCTGATGAGTCGACTTTCACCAATCACGGTACGGTGAATCGACATAATATGCATTACTGGGCTACCGAAAACCCTTTTTGGTGGCGACAAGTTGAATGCCAGCACCCTTGGAAAGTTAATGTTTGGGCGGGAATTATTGGGGATAAATTAATAGGTCCATATTTTATTGAAGCCAACTTGAATGGCGAAAAGTATGCAAACTTCTTGCGGGACCATCTTCCAGTATTACTAGAAGAACTGCCATTGGAGTTGCGACAAACAATGTGGTTTCAACATGATGGTTGTCCAGCCCATTATTCGCAAGTAGCGCGGGGCGTATTAAACAATGTTTACCATCAACGATGGATCGGACGAGGGGCTCCGAGGCAATGGCCTGCTAGATCACCTGATCTTAGGTCACTTGAAGAATTCAATGATTCAACAGTGGGAGGCAAGAGGACCCACTTTAATTAATCACCCCGAAAGAAACAAAATACTGCTACGTCCACGTCGTTGTTTCTGGGTTATGCTAAACGCAGTATGTAAAAACAAATGACAAGCCTACGAACAATACGACGGAGCAATGAAAATCAGGAATTATCATTTGAAAAATCAAAAGTGACCTTTGTTTGTCCTTGAAAATGGGTCACAAGGTCAAACTCGTGGTCACCATCTTATGTCCCCTTCAGAACCTTGTGACTTTTGTCTGAAACATTTTTCGCGATATCGCGTATTTTTCGAGTAATTTGGATGTCTCAAGTTAAAAAACTCACCCTGTAGATTTAGATGAATAAACTTGTATTTCCAATTTTCTGAATACATTTCGGGAACTTTTTGATCGAGATAGTATTTACAGTTGGCTGGTATCGTATCTCAAAGATAGAAAGCAAAAATTTAAAATTGGAGATTGTTTTGGTGATACGAGTAATAGGATTATTAAACTAGGGGTACCCCTAGAGTCTGTATTGGGTCCTACTCTTTTCCTAGTCTACATAAACTCCTTGTTTCTTCAACCTTTTGGAGGAAAAGTTACGGCTTTTGCCGACGAACTTGGCATCGCGTACGACTCTGTTAGTCACCTTCAGCTAGTACCTTTCGATCTGAATGCAACAGATAAAAAAAGGAAAGGATAATTTGCCAACAATATATGGCCTACTCGCGTTTATACTTCCTAATCATTATCCGTTTCTGATAATGATCGGGTGGCGTACAGTGAGGCCGAACCAAGGAACTAATCACGAGATGGGTGCAGGAGAGGAAATTCTATATATGGAGTGCTTCGAAATGGAAAACTAAACCAAAACGTCCCGGCGAATCCTCTTGTTAAGAATTAATTAAATGTGGGTCGCGCAACTAGGGGTCCATTCCTTACAACACTTTTGTTACAATTTTGTTTTCTGTTTTTTTTTTGTATTTAAGGTGGCGACCGTCCGTCACCAAATAGATCGTCTGTGGCAGTCTGCCTGGTTCTGTGGCTTTGTGTATTTATTATACGCAGAGGGTTCCAGACCGTCCATCTGGCTCTAGACGTACAGCGTTGGGCTTAAGGTGACCGTCCGTCACTCCACCGAGACTCCCGTCTCTTCGTCTCGTGGATCTATTGGTTGTCACCTCCGACAAGCATAAGAGCAGAAAGACAGAGTTCAAGAACCCACCAATTCTTCCCGCTAATATTCCTCTCCAAGGAGACAACAGACATAAAGTGAACGGGTGGGGCAAAAATCGGATCGGGCAGGAGAGACCGTGATGAAGCGGAGATGCCTTCTAAAGCTAGGCAAGAGCCGACGACTTTGTGAACGGCTCTTATTCACTAAAACGTTGGACGTTGGTCTCGCGCCTTACTCCAAATGGTTACTTCAATGGACCGTCCGTCCTACCTGCTGTGGTTGATTCTTCAAGATACTAGAAGGGTGCACCAATGGCTGATGGACCCATAGCTGCCCACCACCCTTCTAGGATTTTGAAGAACCGACGGAAAAGAAAGTAGATGAGTGAGGCCGAAGGGAAAGGGAGAGAGTAGGACTGGTTGTGGTAAATTTTACCGCAACACACATACTGAGAATGTGATTCGTCAAATATAAACTTATTGTCAGCAATAAAACGAAACTAATGTTTTTCAGCATTGGGTTGCAGGCTGTGCCGGACCTTGATTTTCACTTTCATGCCGCTAATTGTATTCGCCGCAAAGTGTCGGTTTGCACGTATAATGAAGCTTTTTCTAAAACTAGTGTTTGATGTGGATATAGCGTGTCATGCGAACTGTTTTAAAATCAGTATAGTAAATAACTACAAATGCCTAGGTGTTATTATTGACCAAAATATGGATTGGTCTGATCATATTAGAAACCTAAAACAGTATCTACGTTCTTGTATCCGTAGTTTGTTTCATCTGCTCAAACAATAGTTTAAGAACTGTTTACTTTGGCATATTTCACTCAAAACTATGTACAACATGGATTAGAATGTTGGGGAGGTGCTTACCGCACGAAAGAACGATTTGCGGTGTTCCTCGACTCAGCCATTATAGACTACTATAATTTCCAAACCGTTCATGATAGTGAGCTCAAATTTTGACACATGGCAGATAATTGTATTATTTACAAGCCTTTTGAAACGATTTGCGTCTCAGTTGTGTTGAAAAATTTTTATCCGCGATGGAATTCAAACGTGATAGTGTGATTGCTTTATATTGGGCTAGAAAACCACAAGTAGCTATCGTTAGAGCCCTCCAGCACCTCGACGTGAATAAATCATTTGTGCCGCGAACCATAGCTCGTTACCGTGATATTGGCAGCGTTGCAAAACGCCATGGAGGTGGTCATAAAAAAAACAGCAACATCAACAGAAATGGTTCGGAAAGTGAAGGCTCGAATTGAGCGACATCCGCGTCGAAGTGGAAGAAAAATTGCTCGTGAGCTCAACATATCGTTGGAACGGATGCAACACATACTGAAGAATGAGCTTGGGCTCAAGCCATTGAAGTTCCAAAAAGCACATGAACTTACACCGCAACAGAAAAAAGTTACAGTCGAAAGAGCGAAGGAGTTGCTACGCTTGCACTTCTTGTGGTGAGTTGCCGAATTTGGTTTTTTTCCGATGAGTCGCCATTTGTTATCGAGCAATATGTCAACAAACAAAATGACCGAGTTTACTTGCCAGAGAGGTCCTTCGAAAATTTACACCTTCGGACGACCACCAGAAAGCAGGCAGCACCGATGGTGATGGCTTGGGCCGCCATAACCGCCCATGGTCGCTCTCCGTTCGTGTTTTTGGACCATGGCGTCAAAACTAATGCGATCGTATACCGTGATTTAGAGGCAGTATTGAAGCCTTGGGCAAACAATCATTTCGGTCGGAGACCGTGAACATTTCAACAAGACTCGGCACCGTCTCACAAAGCGCGCGTCAACCAAGATTGGTTAAAAAACAATGTTCCACACTTCATTTCTTCGACACAATGGATTGCAAATTCTCCGGATGCAAACCCGTTGGACTTCTCTGTCTGGGGTATTTTGAAGGCGAAGGTTGGCACTAAAAAATACCAAAGTTTGGACCACCTCAAACAAGCACTTCGCCGGGAATGGGTCAAAATACCGCAGAGCCACTTGCGTGCAGCGTGCGATGCTTTATTCGGCCGTCTCAAGGCCATTATTCGCGCCAAAGGTGGACATATTGAAAACTACTGATACAATTTGAAAATTGATGTATTTTCCAACATTTTTTGCTTTGGCACAATAAAATTTATCAAAAAATAAAAAAATTATAGCATTTTAAAAAGTTGGAGTTCGAGTCATACACCCTTTATAAGGTGCGCTTAAAATTTTCTTTATGAGAAGTGGTTATTTGCAGAGCCTGATCTCTGATGCCCACAGTCTACGCAGCAACATCGGATCCCTGGTAAACATACCTTCATTCCGAACCCCTCATATTAGAGACTTCTACTCCGTCGTAAGCTTTAAATTATTTAATTGTCTTCCTGTTTCGATTCGCAATCATATTGAAGTTTTGCTGTCTTACGTAATTTAATTTTATTTAATGCTTATTTCTAAACGTTCTTTTATTATTGTTCAAACGTCAAAATATCACTTCCATCTTAATTATATTATCTACCTGAAATTCTGCTGATCTGGAGTTCAACACTATTTCAATTCTAAATAAGAATTTACTCAATAGTTAGAATTAACCTGCATATGTATTACCCCCTAAGAAATATTGAGTAAAAAAACTTTGCCTAAATTCACACTAAGGGAACAGACGTCCTGATCTCCTTGCTGTTCCCTGTCCATAGTCAGTAGCGGTCAGAACAGGTCCTTTTTAAAGTTTCTCGGGTCATTCTAACAACAGATCAGTCCCCTGCCTACATACTTAAGAGTCAACCCTCTTTAATGCAAATCAAGGCGTCATTGGTACTTGGTAAAATGCCTGACCTGAAAGTATTTTAGCAGCTATAGTATTAAATCTTCCTGTTAACACAAGTTAGCCAAGATGTCTTTCATTAAAATCACTCTTACAACTTTCAAGACTTGTAAGCAGCTCTCCATTAAGACCTTCTGGCAAATGTAGTAAATGATAATCCTCTTGTGATTCAAAGGATGATGTTAGCGTTAATCTATTTGTCGGCTTTCGGGCTTAATTCTTTTAATAAATACCTCAGGCCAATTGCATTCAGTCTCTGAATTAATATACGATTAGACCAAGTCGTTTCGAAGAGCAATGACAACAAAATAGCAGTAACGCTACCGTCTTTAACAGCAGAAGCCTCCGGAAGCCTACGTATACGAAACCTTGAAGCACCCAGAGATAACCACAAATTTTAATCAATCACCTACCCACACTGTGCTTTGTGGTAGTTTCGTGTTCAAGAAATAATTACCAACTTTGTGGTGAGGTTCGAGTATTTTATTAAACGTAAGTCAATGACGTCAATAACAGCACACGCTCAACGGCACCACTTTCTTCAAATCGTCTGCTCTTCTGCTCATCTACTCCTCGACGCTCCTGCTATTTATAAAACTTAAACTTAAACGCAATTGTTTCTATTTGAAAATAATTTATTCGATTGTGTAGTGTAAGATACAGCCAAGCAAAGGATTTAAAATTACGATTACCCTGGCTGATTGAGTAATCGCATTCCTCCAACTTGTTGCGTGTGTAATTGAAATGAACTTCTCTTAATGGCACAGTGGGGAGGAGCACATAAAACTGAGTTATTGGTAAACAAAACGAACATGTCTGCCTCGACTTTGTGGAAAAAAAAAAATAAATATTAAAATTTACTTTTGGCCATAAGGCCGTTGAGTTCAAGCTCTAGCTGACTTTTGGCATGTTCTTTGAGGTACGCAAGTCCTGCAACAATGACTTGTGTTGTGGCCTTCGATGCCGTTATTAATCGATCATTTTCCCTACAAGGAAAATATGTATGAATTCAGGATACATGCAAATAAGCAAACAGTCTGCCATAGCGGGCCACTAATTATAAAAGTCGACACTTTCACGCAACCATTCGTATGTGCGTGTTTTAATGTTCACACGAATTGGAAGGGCTTATAGTCTACAAGAAAAGCATTTAGCGATAGTAATATGAAAATTACTTAGACCTAGGCTGTGTGAGTTTATCAGACTTTTGGTGAGAGTCATAAGAGGCCTGGTTCGCCCAGAATATAAGGCATTTACTTGAGATCTATCAATATTATCAGCTTAGCTCAAAACTTGTCCACTTCAGTTCCTGGTTGCACTCAATGCAGTGTGTAGTACTCGTATCTCGGGAGAGGGGAACCTTTTTGAGACTTATTCGAAGTCAACGAACGGAAGGTTTAAACATGCAGAATCTGATCCGAAATCTTGCTTTCTTAACACCGAGCTCTGAGGCTAGGTACTCTATTGTCATGAACATTGCTGCCTACCAGATTGCCTGGAAGTCTCTTCGCTGTTCGCTGAGTTGGTCCTCATTCGAAATCAGAATATACCGGCTCCTTTTTTTTATTTAATCCCTCACTTAGATGGCGCTACAGTCCCGGGGTGGAGCAAGCTCTCAGATAACATGCCTGTTGGCAACCGTGTCATGAGTGCATGGGCCTTGCGGAGAAACTACAAGGGAAAGCTCAATAGAATACTTTAGTTTCCATATATGTGAATGTGACCGAGAAGCAGACAGAAATCTCCACCAAACTGTCAAAGGTTACTTCGCTATTGAAAGTATGGGTGTATCTAAGCCAAAAACGCCATCTAATGAGGATCAAAGAGCTCTCGCTATCCTTAATTCAACGACATATCGGAGAGGTGATCTCTACGAAACAAGCTTATTGTGGAAATACGACCGGACAGTTCCTCCCGATAGCTATGCCATGGCCAAAAGACGTCTATTGTGTTTGGAACAGAGAATGGCTCGGGACCCAGAATTGAACAACAATCTACAGCAGCGCATTACAAATCACATAAACAAAGGTTATGTTATAAAATCAACAGATGAGGAGTTGAAGCAGTCGCACCCAAATACTTGGTATCTTCCTATATTTCTGGTTACGAATCCCAATAAATCAGGAAAGTTTCGAATTGTGTGGGATGCTGCCGCATAAATCAAGAGTATCTCTCTCAATTGCATGCTGCTAAAAGGCCCAGACCAGCTAGCATCATTGATTTCGATTCTATATCGATTTAGGGAAAGACGCATAGCTATTTGTAGAGATATCAAGGAGATGTTCCACCAAGTGCTTATCAGAGACCAAGACCAGCATGCCCAAAGATTCCTGTAGCGAACTGACAGCACTAAATCAGAGCCTGGTACTTACATCATGAGGGTAATGACCTTCGGAGCCAGTTGCTCATCCTGCTACGCTCAAAATCATTAAAAGTAAGAATGCAATGCTTTTTATTACAAAGTTTCTCAGGGCAGTAAGAGCAATTACCGAAAACCACTATGTCGTTGACCTTTTATACAGCCTAGGCACAGAAGCGGAAGCTGTGCAGTTAGCTCGTGATGTGCAATCTATTCCCAAGCAAGGGAGATTCGACTTCATTCACATGAAGTCTATAGATCCACGTCGGATAAAAAGGATCTCAGTCTGAGCTCAGAAGAAGGCGTGGAGAAAGTACTAGGTATGTGGTGGTACACTAAGTCCGATACATTTATGTATTCCATATGCTCTACAGGAAAGATTAAGGACGTACTTAGTGGTCTACGACCCCCCATCAAACGAGAAATCCTACGCATTTTGATGAGCATCTACGACGAGAATCAAGATCCTCTTACAATTCATATGGAGATCATCATAATGAGCGAGAACGCATATGTCTCGGTTGATTATCTTCGCGTTACCACCAGTGAATCCATCGAATGCAGCCTGATAGCGGCGACGACTCGAGTCGCATCTTTAAAGTGGTTGTTGTCTATTCCACGACTTGAACTAGAAGCAGCGCTCCTTGGAACCCGTTTAGCTCCAAACATTCAGTGCGGTCATACCATTAGGATGGATTCGCGATTTTTTTTTGGTGCGATTGTAAGACTGTCCTTTATTGGCTCAACTCTGAACAGCGAAAGCATCGGCAGTTTGTGGACTTTCAAGTTGGAGAAATACTAGAGAGCACGAACTTATCCGAATGACGTTGAGTGCCAACAAAACACAATGTGGCGGACGAAGCTACCAAATGGCAAAAGTATCCAGAATTTGCCTATAAAAGCAGGTGGTGCCAGGGACCGGAGTTCTTATATCTGTGAGAAAATCAATGGCCGACGAATATCTCGAAACTTCCGGCAGCGGAAGAAGAATTACGATGCCTGATTCTCCACACAAGACCTTTTCCAATTGCCATGGTAAACATAGAATGCTTCTCAAACTGATACAAGCTTCTCAGGAATCGAGCTATCGTTCTTCGATTCATTCACAACCTAAAAAATCAGATCAGAGGTGAGCCAAAAGCAGTGGACAGCCTAAGCAGCGACAAATACGAAGCGGAAAAACATTTCTACCGTCAAGTTCAGCATGAAAGATATGCTGAAGAAAGAGCCGTTCCTCAGCACAACAAAGAACAAGCCATTGAGAATAGAAAGCTTCTAGATAAAAATAGCGAACTCTACAAACGAAGTCCCTACCTAGATGTCGATGGAATTCTTCGACTATGTGGACACATCGATTCTGCGATTGGAATACCGCTCGGCACTAAGAGACCCATCATTCTGTCCAGAAAACATCATATAACCAGCCTTATCATACTACGGTATCACAACAAATATCACCATCAGAACCAAGAGATAGTCGTGTGAATGAGATTAGGCAATTATACTCCATACCATGTCTTAAGGTTGCCGTAAAAAAAGTAAGAAGTTCGTGTCAACCATGTAAAAACCGTGATGCATCCCCAAATTCTCCAGAGATGGCCGCATTTCCAGTAGCAAGATTGGCTTCATTTAGCCGTTTATTCTCATTCATTCAAATTGACTATTTCGGGCCCATGCAAGTGAAGATCGTGCGAAGGACAGAAAAACGTTGGGGTGTTCTCATAACATGCCTCACAGTTAGGGCAGTTCATATCGAGGTTACTTCGCCTTTATCGACGGACTCCTGCATTTTGTATATCCGTAAGTTCGTAGCTAGAAGAGGAACTCCGGTGAAGATATATAACAACAACGGGACTAACTTTCATGGAGCCCATCGAGAACTTCTGAAGGTCTATGCACAAATTGACCACAAGGAGATAGCGGAAAACTTTATCACTGCGTCGTTTAAGTGGAATCTCATTCCATCTGCATCACCCCATATGGGAGAGAGTTAGGAGCGCCTCTTCAGATCTGTGCGCCACCTAAAATGAGGTCATCGTCAGTAGTTCTGGTTCTGAAGTGGAACGCTTATGTCCTCTCGCTTAAACGGACCTAGCCACCTAAGCCGAGTTATCTGAGCATTTCTGACGAGGTCGGTATGGGTGTACAGCCCGTACACCGAAGTTCGCTGTTGAAACACCTCCTCCATTCTTCATTGATGCAAACGGGACCCAAGAGCATTTTCATCCGCTTTTGCCAGTGTCCACACTTCTGCTCCGTAAAGCAGGACTGAGATGATCAGTGTCTTGTATAATGTCGTTTAGATTGCTCAACAGAATGCCTTACTACTCAATTGCCTAGATAGCCCAAAGAAGCACTGATTAGCAAGAGTGATTCTTCGTATGATTTCCGCACTGGTGTCGGTGTCGAAGCTGAGGTAGATAAAGTCTCCTACTACCTCTAAGTTGGAGCTACTTGTCGTGATGTTATGACCTAAGTGTCGATGTTGTGTGTCCCTCTCTGTTGACAGGATATACTCGTAACTACTTACATCTTTGCCGCTTCTACGTTAAGAGTCGCAAACGCCCCATGGACCGTTCGATGTGTTCTTTCAATTATGTCAGTGTCGCCTGTGTCCTCGAGTAGCTGAATAGACGTTTGAAATCTGGTTTTGGCACAATTCTTTCAAGGACGATGTTGAAAAAATCACATGGCAATGCATTACCTCATTAAAGTCCTCTTCTGATACTGAAAGCCAGCATTCTTCATCGTCATCCTGCTTAATCAGATGAGTTTAGCAGGAGTGCCAAAACTAGCCCTGGCTCTGTATAGTTCATCTCTATAAATGCTGTCATATGAGGCTTTATGAGGTGGTGCTTTCCAAGATCTGTCGTACTAATAAGGACCGGTCAGCATATTGAAGAAGAGTCTTAGGTAGAAAAGGATTTATATTTGATTTTGAGGAGTCTTATTCCCCTGTAGTTGGCGCAGTTCACGGGATCTATTTTCTTCAGGATTGGACAAAAAATACTGAGATTCCATTCGACGGGTATACTTTCGTCAGCCCAGACTTTAGAGATGAGTTGATGTCCGCATACAATCAGGACCTGCTGTTTTAAACAGCTCCGCAGTTATGCCATCGGGCCCAGCAACTTTGTTACACTTAACATAATCTTTCCAGACCGACTATCAGGTTTCCTTCTCCATCTTAGTAGATTTCTGCTTACAGCCTTTGGTATGTTCGCTCTATTTTCGGGTAAGACTTCCGAGAGTCATTCTTTTGGTAGCACCTAACTAAGGCCTCGATCGAGCATTTCTGGTGCTCAATTTTTTCTCCTGAGGACTTCGGAAGTGGACCTTCTGCCTGTAGAGCTCGTGAGAGAGGCAACCTATCTAATTGCTCCTTGGCAGTGAAGCCAAGATTTTTCGAGAGGAGTGTGAAAACTCGATCGCAAAAGGCCCTAGTGGTCTCTTACGATTATAGCGTTTGACGTTAAACTTCATCACAATGGTTCGGTGGTTTTTGATCTTTGCTACTCAGAACGTTCGGACATCCAAAACACTGTAGAATTGCTTTGCGTCGATCGGAATATCAGTTTTGTTGAAAGTTTGTTGATTAGGAGTTAGCGAGGTCCCTTTATGGATATCAAAGTGCGGAAACCGTGTGCTAATAGCTATAGTCACATTACGTCCCGTTGCTAAATCAATGAGCCTGTGGCAGTTTCCAGAGGTGTTAGCGTGGCGGTCATTTTAAAATGAATGCAAGAACTGTGCGATGTTTGCTATGAATTACAAGCCCTACACGCACCCGGAGACGTTAGTAAGTAAGGTTTAGTGACAGGCTTGGCGGGGTACATTTTTTAAAATTATATGAATGGGTAACCATTTCACTGCTATTTTTTGGCCTTTCAATAACGCTACTGCAAGCGCATGGTACAAGTGCTAATGGTGCTGAAGTACTTTCTAGAAACGCTAATATTGATTTACTAGTTTCAGCATTCTATTACCATGAAGCCTGTCGTCGAATAAAGGTTGCCGTCTTTCTAATACAGTGAAACGAGCTGCGTCCTAGAGCGAAAACTAATGAGAGGCCTTAGGAGCTCCGTAGGGGCAACAAAAGGACGCTGGTGGTTGCAATTAAAAGTTGCTACTGAGAACCGACAACAAATACAATAACAATAATTTGGACGGCAAGAAACAGCGCCTTTTGCATTGATGGAAGTCGCCACTAACGGTGAGAATTTCGGTGAGTTCTAAGGATAACTACGCTTCACATTTAACACTTTATAACGACATCATTATTGTGTCGGATTTTAATGAGAGACTTCAACGCCAAGGCAGGGTGCGGACATCTTAAAAACTATGCATATTCGATGCCGATAACAATCCTACAAGCCCACTGTAGGTCATTAAAATCATTTTCAAAATATGTACGTCGAATGAGATTACCTTTCAGCAACAGTTAGCGCTTGTTTCCATAAGAATTAACAATTAATAAAGTTCTCAATTGATTTCATCCTAACACTGAATATTCATGCAGCAAACCACGTTTCCTAGTACCGTTGAAATTCCAAACTCATTTGTCGTGACTATCGCGTGACTTGCCTTCAAGTGTGAATTTGTAACGAGACATTACCGGAAAGTCCTTCCCAACTATTCCCGCCGAAAAGTGAATGCCTAAACTGTCCCCAAAAGGAAGTCGTTAATTTCAAAAGCGTTCTACTCGTTTTATTTAATTTTTTTTTTTGTCAGGACACAAACGGAAGTGAAGCAAGTGAGTTTCTCCCTTTACCAAGCTCTCGTCTTGAGTTAGTTAAATGAAGGGTAGGTACAGAATTGCGCAAAACTATATTAGAGGTGCCCACCGGGGGGTGACTTTGATTCGATTTTATGCACATCAGTGAATGTTTTTATTGGCAAAGGACAACTTTTTGAAGAAGAAGAAGTCTTGCTCACCACCTTCCTGCCGGAAGAAGCATTGTGAAATCGTTTGCTTGCCAAATCAACTTGAGGTGACTTATAAACGCTTAACTTGTGCTGTTATTGGAGGAATGTACTATGGAAGAGGGGGTAAAGATAAATTTTTTCCAACATTCTGTATGTAGAATTGAAAGGCTTGTAAGTGATTTAACACAGTGTGGTATGGATTTTAGTTTTCTGCTAAAAAGGAGACGTTTATCAGTTTGTCAGTAAAGGGACTGTTAGGAGGACTCTTTGATATAGCACAGTTGAACGATTTTTTTTCGCCATGGTGCCAGTAAACTTTTTTCAGGATGCATTCAGTCATGGAAAGATTTTTGTTCCATTTTTCATGAGACTGGGCATATGAGTAAGGCTTATTCCTTATGACACGTTTGGTATCTTGCTTTGAGAGAAATCGCTAAAGGCACGTTTTAAACAATCGCCGTCTAAAAGCCACAGAGAAAAGGCAAAGTCGAAAGCGCTAGTGCTGAAATCATACTTCCTCAGCAGCAAGAGAAATATGGTAGCTCAGCAGAAGTTCCTCCAGCTAAAGCAAATGAATTTCTCATAGGCGCAGCTATTTCTTTTTCTTCAAATTTGACAGCCAACAGCTGTCTTCGTTTGGTTTGCCATTCCATCATGAATAGATTACAAAACTACGAGTATGCCTGGAAATGTGTGGTTCAGTTTGTGAAACTTATCGAGCGCTACGTCCATCGAGTAACTCCAATAACCATGGATCGTTTTCACACCACACTTACCCTCATTGATAATATGCATCCGCAGAGACGTCGTACAGTGCGCACCGAAGGGTGCACTGAAAAGGGTAACATTGTGGAGGACCTTAATGAGTCGATTCGGCATCGTGACCAGCAATTGGAGCTATGCTCATCCATTTCATGGAAGATTTTGCAAACTTACAAGATCCAGTTCATGCAAGAATTGAAGCCATTTGGGCATCGTGTGCGTCGTGTGCGTCGTGTGCGTCGTCGGCTCAGTAAATCTGCTAAAACCAATATTGCTCTTGATCACCACACAGTTTTTTTTTTTTTCAGGGATGAGCCTCGATTTCGGTTGAATGGGTACGTCAGAAAGCTAAATTGCCGCACTTGGAGTAAAAAAAATTCGCAAACCTTTATTAGGATGTCATTACATCCACAAAGAGTTACTGTTTAGTATACTTTATGGGTTCGCGGAGTCAGTGGTCCATATTTCTTCAAGAATTTTACCAGCCAGAACATTACAGTCATTTACAGAGAGCGCAGCAGATGTCACTCTTTGTTACCCAATTGAATGCCAGTGATGAGCCGTGATTTCAGCAGGGTGGCCCAATACGAAATACAGTGTGCGCCGCAATCAATTTATTGAAGAAAATTTTTGATGAACGCATAATTTTGCGTAGTGAACCTATCGGCGTTATTGCCGATATAACGATATTCTTCCCCAGATGCTCCAAAGAGTGGTCGAAAACTGAATTTCCAGATTCGGCACTGACAGGCCCAAAATCAAATTTTAGCGCTAATGGCATAAATTTATCTTTTCCATAAACCAAACACTTACTTACATAATCGCTTAGGTGGTGCTACAGTTCGAGCTGCACTAACAAGCCTCTGCTGTTAGGCCGTTCTCTAGCTAACCGCTTCCAGTTGCGCACTCCAAGTCGGCTTAGGTCCCCTTTTATTGCCCTCTGTTGCGTTGTCCCAGCCATTTCAGGTGACTGATGTGCAGTTTTCTGACTAGGTCGATACTGCTGTACAGCTCCTATACTTCGCTGAATCTCTCTCGTCCTCCAAAGACCGTCAACGCAAACGGGACCATATATTTTTCGAAGGATCTTTCTCTCGAAACTACTGAAGATATCTTCGATGGAGTTCATGCTATAGCCCGACGAAGAAGGGATAGGATGATCATGGTCTTATATTAGAGTCTCCTGAGTCTGAGTCCCGGGGCTTGCTACTCAATTGGCTTCTTAGCCCAACAGAACAGCGATTGACAAGAGTGATTCTTCGTTTTATTTCTCCTGAGGTGTTGTTGGCAGATTTTATAGCAGTGCCACGGAAGACAAAGTAAGTTAATACCTCGAAATTATAGCTGTCGCTGTCGCTGTCGATTGTGAGATTCTGTTCAATTGGTCAATGTTTACATTTACAGCTAAATCCATTTTGGCAGCTTCCACTTCAATACTAGCGAACGTACTGGTGACAGCCCGCGGTGTGCTCCCAATTTAGTTGATGTCATCAACATACGCTGGTACCGGCACAGACTTTTGAAAGATTGAGCCTCCGGTGTTCAGCTGTGAGTTCTGCACAATTCTCTCAAGTATGATGTTAAAGAAGAAGTGAGAGCGCGTCACCTTGTCTAAAACCTTTTTTGATATCAAAGATCTCGAATAATTCGTTACCGACCTTGACGGAACAGCGAACTTCCTCCATTCTCATTCTGCACAGAGGCATGAATTTGACAAAGATGCCACAACTAAACATGGGTCTATATAGCTCGTCCCAGTTATATGCGACCTTAAAATCGATAGTTGGTATCGATTTGGACTTCTTGAGTTTTTTCCAGGATCTATCGACTGTACAAATTTGGATTGTGGACTTTCCTGGCCTGAAGCCAGGGCAAATCGTGTTGTTGACAAAGGGTTTCAGACGTTCACACTGCATGACAGTTAAGATCTTTTATGCAATGTTCAGGAGATTTATACTTCTATAGTTGGAGCCGTTAAGTGTGTCTTGGTTTTTGTCGATCGGGGAAATGATGCATGGCCCGACAACTAGATTCGTATGCGGAAGGGATTTGGGAGCCTAGCTCTGTAAATAAATACGCAACTAAAGCTTTCTGTATTTGGGTTTGATTGAGTCGATTTTTTTTTAATTAGAACAGATGCTCAGACACCGAATTAGACCAATCTACTCCAATGTTCGTAGAAAGATGATAAAATGCTCCAGTGATAAAGTGCCTACATTACTTGCACGCACCACATCAGCGCCGAGTTTCTGCAACTAAAGACCGTAGGCCATAGGCTAGCAGAGGACGTGCGCCGTTGTGTTATTATTTTTACAGCGTCAAATACGTAATAACCCTTTAAGAGCCCAGTAAACAATCGACAGCCTTTTATTTTGACGGAATAGTAGAATAGCAATAAAGTCGATAGTCTGGTCTGCCGCTATCCTAGAGTGTCATGCTTTCTGCAGTTATGCTCACAAGAAACCCAACAATTACAAAGAAGCCCTTATTGAGGGCACAGTTTCGGGTTCTAAGAAACTTTACTTTATGCCTTGCTCTGAATACTCCTCGGCGATCCCAATCCACGATGATGCTATTGTGACCTTGGGTAAAACAAAATTCTGAGTTCAGAGAAGCCTTACATTTTTTGAACTAGCTTTCAAGTGGGGTGAGGTCATAGCAAATTTTGCTGCCGCTACAGATGCAGATACTCCGGCCCTCTAAATATTCTTCACAATGTAGTTTATTGCCATTAGGATTGCGTATATCTCCGCTTGGAAGACAAACGCAAGTTTTCCTAACGAGGAGTGAAATTAGATATTGTCGTTCAGAGAAAAGATCCTTGATCGGTTTTGGAGCTATCCGTGAAGACCCGACTACAATCATTTCCTGGCAACAGAAGTACTGGTATTATCGCATAAAACATCGTGCCCAGAGTCAAAAGATAGGCCATCAAAACTCTTGCGATTGTTGTACCAAGGACCACTTCTTTTAAAACGGAGATGGCTTTGAGAGTGCAGCTCATGATATGAATATCGACGGAAGGGAGATTGATTAGTGCATTTAGTTGTACGTGAAATCTTATAGAGCTGCCTGTACTTTAGAGTAAAAGTCGCGATGCGTGTCCTGTAAGATAGTATATTTAGAGCGCTAATCAATATAGTAATCAATAGACAACGCAGCAATGAAGATAGGAGGCCACCCTGTGGGCAACCCTATTCCGACCCTATTCCTAATCATAATGATTGCAGTGAGCATTTACAAAAAAGGCTCTGTTAACTAACATTGCTTTAATACATAAAGCTAGTGATACATCTGGGCAGCGTTGTTAAATCGAGTTGCACATGACGCCAAAAGTTGCGTTTTCGGTAGCACTCTTAGTGTCGATGAAAATGCCTGGCTCTTTGTTGTCGAGTGCTTCTTGAAATCTGCGCACCAGATTTCCAAGCGCCGTTTCGCAGGGTCTTCCGCGTTGGATAGCATGTTGCATCTTAGACAGCGGATGGCACACAAAGCTCGACCATTAGCTCCGTGCTCTTCAACATGAAATAAGTCAGACAAATAGGTCTGAAACTCCTGACGAGCATGTAGTAATCTTTTCTGATTTTCCATTTAAATGCTACTCTTAGCGTATGCCAGTGCTAGGCTAGCAGCAAAAATTATCTTCAGAGGTCCCAGCGATTGGCTTATACTTGTGGTGTAACTGGATATACGCCAGGTCACGTAAAGCGATCAAAAGAATCAACAGCATATTTAATAGCTTCATCCGCCACGACAACTTATGACGGACGACCAGCTATAACGTGATTGGAGGTGGTTGTGAGCCGTTCCATGTGAAGTAAGGCATGTCCGATTCTTGTATGGGGTCCCTATACTCGCAAAAGTCTTTATGGGAGGCACTCTTCCAAATCCGAATGGAAAAAGTGAATGGAGGTGTGTCAATACACTCGCTCTCTGTCCCATTGTTAACTCGCTTAATTCACCCCCAACTTACGCATTCTTTTGCTTCCCCTGATATTTTCTCAGCATGCTGGGCTTTGGGAATTTGCCGATGATTTTGCAGTTTCATTGTTCTTCCTCTCCTAAAAGGCTTAGGAGAGTCACTCGTAGTGCTATACAGAACGGAGCACAATCTCGGTTTCAAGAAGTTTACCAGCCTTAGAATTGATCTCATGGTTTCGTATCCAGTTCAGCTGAGTAGATAGATAGATAGATAGATAGATAGATAGATAGATAGACAGATCTTTATTTCGCACGAATTTTCTTAACAATTTTTTAATAAGCTTACAATTTGAAGATACGAGTATATGATATGGAAATATCTTTTATGGATTTAATAATAATTTACAAAAGGAAAAGCGAAAGAAAAACCTTTTATTTAAAAAATAAAAATAAAATAAATAGTAAACGAACAAAGAGAAAAATGGTAAGTCAAGAATATAAAAATACAAAAGGATAGTAATCCAATGGCAAGCAATACCTCTTTTGAATGTTTAATTAGAGAAAACTCTGAAAAATGGGTACATAAGTAGACGCAATTTATATCGAAATTTTAATAAATGAAAAAAATATCACTTAGATAGATAATAAATATTGAATAAACAAATAAATAAATAAATAAATAAATAAATAATAAATAAGTAAATTAACAAACGGGAAAATTAAATGAATGAATGAATAACTTGACAAATAAGTGAACAGAAGAATTAACAAGAATACAAGAAGTATATGAATAAACAGAAAACATGAAAAATTTACTATAGGCAACGTTCATTAATCCATAAATAAATTTTTAATAAGAGGATTTTCAACACTGGGACATTTTTCTTTAAAGTTGAAAGTAAGCTTAATGATTTGTTCACTAATCAATTTAACGTTCGCTCTTTGATGAAGTTCAAGGGTTGGGTAATGCCACGGCAAGTTAAGCATCATTTTCAGTACCTTGTTTTGTGCTACCTGCAATCTTTTAATGTGGCACTGAGCAGCTTGACCCCAATTTATTGTCTTGTGAAAGACAGGATTTTCGATTGATTAAAGGATAAAGCATTTTTATTGCAATATTTATTTTCTTTAATGTTGCGGTAATATGGTCGCTAAAGGTCAACTTTTGGTCAAGTTTAATGCCAAGATACTTAACTGGGCTTTCCCAGGATATAGTTTTTCCGGTCACAGTGAGACTGCCACTTGGAAGATAGCAAGCTTTCCTTTTTCATGTGAAAAAGATAGCCTTTACCTTGTCAAGGTTAAGTTTGATTTTCCATTTGTTGAAATAAGCATGAACTGCTTCCATCGCTCCATCTAAATTTCTCTCTATATTGAGAGCAAACTGATGAGATGAAAGAATTGCAGTGTCATCAGCGAACAATGCAGTCTCGCAATTTAACAACACTGGAAAGTCGGCCGTGAAAAATATATACAATATAGGTCCTAGTACTGAGCCCTGAGGCACACCACATTTGACATCAAAGGAACAGGAGACACAGTTGTTGACGTGAACTTGGACAACACGGTTTTTCAGGAAGCTTTGAATAATTTTGCACAAGTAAAAGTAGCGAGGACTATAGCTTGATAGTTTGTATAATAAGCCATTATGCCATACTGTGTCGAAAGCTTTTTCGATATCTAAAAGTATCATCCCTGTTGATCTCCCTTGTTCACGATTTGTTTTTACAATTTTGGTTATTCTTGCAACTTGTTGAATCGTGTTATGGTTTTGTCTAAAACAATATTATTTTCAAAAATTAAAGTCATTAGCTCGTCTTTTATAATTTTTTCGAACATCTTGCTTAGTGAGCTAAGTAAACTTATTGGCCTATAACTCTCTGCGTTGTCCGGAGGCTTACCAGATTTGAGGATTGGTATAACCTTGGCTATTTTCCAAGTATCTGGAAAATATTTGCATCTTTAGACAAGAGTTAAAAATGAATATAACTTTATTATTATTCCTATCCTGAGAAGGTGTTTTAGAAATGTGTTTTTAATTTGATCAAGGCCTTGAGCTTTTCTTGTCTTGAGATACTTTATCAGGAGAGCAACCTTGTTTTCGGAAACATACGTATTTGTAGGAGTTAGACAGGTTGAGGTGTTAAATTCTTCAATCCTTGAGTCAACTACAGTAGTTAAAAGAGGATCACCGATATTGGAAGCAATAGTATGATTTTTCTTGAAGACATCAGCTAGAATATTTGCTTTTTCCTCATCGGTGAAGTTAAAAGAAGAGGGGCTTCTAAGTCCTGGAATAATTCTGTGTTTGTTTTTTAAAATCCGCATTATATTCCAGAAGGGCTTCCCACATTTGTCCAAGAAACTTAGCTTGTGGTTCCATTCATTATTGCGTTGATTAGCAATGAGTTTTGAAATTAATTTATTAAGAGTTCGAACATATTCGCGAAAATTCGGATGTCGAAATCTTTGCCAATTTCTTCTCTGAATGTTCCTTAATTTTATTAATGCAAGAATAAATGGAGAAAAGGGAGACGTATAATATTTTTTGGGAATTTTTTTGACAGATTCATTAGCAGCACTAAGAACCGAATTTGTAAAACGTTTAACAGAGCGATCAACATCATCTGTGCTGAGGACGTTATCAGTTTGATCCTTTGTTCGATCGTTATGATGATCCTTTGAAAATGGTGCCAATCAGTACTCTTGATGTCCTGCATAAACTGCATTTTTGTCAACCCTGAATTTAAAAGTCGACAGTGCACAGGATTATGGTCAGAGTTTAGTTTTACTAATTGGGTTTGAAATAGTGTTTGGACAATTTGTTATAAAAAAATCTAACACCGAAGGACTGCCACGAGTAGACGTAGGAATAAACGTAGGACTACGAGGGAACAAAATAGAATAGTGTAGAACTAAAGAAAGACTAGAAAGTACATTACCCCAAGCGTTTGCCCGAGAACATCCCCAGTCTCTATGTCTGCAGTTTAGATCCCCGCCTATTATGTAGTTGTCTTGGATGGAAGTTAGTTTCCTAATATCATTTTGAAAAGTCCTTCTTCTGGCATCAGTTGATACACCACCAGGGAAATAAACACAATAAATTTTTACAGATTGATAATTTACAAGCTTAACTTCATTGTTGCTTCGCAAATAGTTCATGAATTCTACATACTTTTTACGAATGCCCCTGGCATTCCAAGTAATAATATTCAAATAGGTCAGTCGTTCATAGACCTCGATAGAGGACGTATGTGTTTCGGCTTCTTTGCAAGTGAAATAATAATTAAAAAAAACAATTAAAAACTTTTTGGCCAAGTGCTTCGGTGGCGCAGTAGCAGTGGTGTCCGACCGATGACTTATTCCGCAACGCAACTATTGACGCACTGCACCGACAAAAAAGTAGACTGCTATCAAGACTAAAAACCTTGTACAGACAGTTTACTGACAGACATAACCCTGAGATCATGACACTGAAGTCGTCGATTAAAAACCTCCAGACATTAATAAAGGAAAATTACAGAAATTCTGTAAGTTTGTATTGGAACAATAAAATTAGGGCTGTAAACACCAGCAACCCGAATATGTTCCCGCAAATAAATAAAATATTTCGGAGAAATAATCAGAACGACCTTCCATGTCTTAGAATCACCCGAACGACGAACAACGAACAAATACTTGTAGCAGCAGGCATCGATCCAAGTGAGGCCGTTGATGATGACAACTTCTTTGTGATCGAGGATCCGCAGGAGCAGGTAGAGGCTATAGGAGCGACTTTCCAGGAAGTGTACAAGGCGAATGTTATCATTGGCCCGAACCACGACCTGGAGAATCGAGTCCTTGTACACAATTTCTACCTTCGAAATGAAATAGAGAATTGGCGATTCGAGAACTCGGGCTTCACCCAGTTTAGTGACGAGAATAGGTCAAATAACGTCATCGCCAACGATAGGGTACTACCCCCTTTCATTTCGAAGGAGGAGCTCCAAACGATCTTCGAATCGCTTAGAAGTAAGAAATCAGTGGGAACCGATGAAATACCGAACATCGTGCTTCGACATCTCCCTCTAGAAGCGGTGAACATTTATACCACCCTGTTTAATAATGCAATGAATAATGCACATTATCCAGCGCATTGGAAAACTGCGGTGGTACATCCCATACCTAAAAGGGATAAAGATACTTCCAATCCGGCGAATCTCCGCTCGATCAGTCTTCTTCCAAACATCAGTAAGGTTTTCGAGAAGGTAATCAATAGAGTCCTGACTAAGTGGGTTGAGGACAAACATATAGTTCCGGATAATCAATTCGGTTTCAAGGCGGGGCATGACATCATTCATGCTGTGTCGAAACTGGTTTCTGATATCCAATGGAACAAAGGCAAGAACCAGTGCACTGGTGCCTGCCTGATTGACTTGGAGAAGGCCTTCGACATCGTATGGTTAGAGGGACTCTTTTTCAAGCTGGACAGGTTGGGCATTAGTAAACCACTGCTGTATATTCTTTTTGATATGCTCTCCAGTAGACAGTTCATCGTGAAGAATGGCGATGTGACTTCTGCTGGAACATTTAACATTAAAAACGGTCTGCAACAGGGTGCGGTAAATTCGCCGATCCTATTCAACATTTACACAAGTGATCTGATAGGTTCACTTCACCATGCCATAGCGTACGCAGACGACTTAATCGCGTACAGATCAGGTCCAAAGATTGAGGTCATTAACATACTTTTGCAACGTGACTTCGATAAAATTAAACAATATTGCGATGACTGGAAGTTGAAATCAACTTCCAGAAATCGGAAACCATTCTGTTTAGGACGCCTTTGTCTGGGGCCTCTAGGGATACCAGAAAGAATTGGCGAAAGTTCTCTATCGTCGGACAACATGGACAGCCACTTGCTTGTCGAAATGTAGTCAGATACCTTGGGATCTGGCTAGATCAATATCTGTATTTTAACAAACATATAGATGTTGCTCTGGGCAGAGCCAGAGGTGCTTTTGCCCTTACAAGGAGACTGTTTTATAACAGCCAACTCGATGCGAGGGTGAAGGTGATCTGCTACATGGCCCTTATCAGGCCCATGCTTGTATTTGGATGTCCTGTGTGGTTCAACGTGAGAGCAAGTTTGTTGGAAAAGATTCGGGTGTTTGAGAGGGCTTGTCTTAGGACTTGTCTTCGCTTATACAGAACACCAGAGTCTGAGTACATAAAATTCTATCCTAATGAGGTCTTGTACAATACGGCGAACCTAATAAGAGTGGACAATTTCGTCATTAAGTTGACTCGAAGGCACATTGCGAGAGCAATGACCTCATCGAACAACCTGATCTCAGGGGCTTACTACCCCAATTATATGTATCACGAGAGAGCTCGCCTTGACGGCTTTATTCCTCCAGAAGCGTTCCTCTATCTAGATAGTAAAGGTCTGATCCAGGACAGATTGGCGGTGCCGCTAATCTTCCACGTCGCTCGAACAGCTGCGGACAGGCGACTCAACTACGAGAGAGACGTCGCACATGGCAGTGCGGAGCTTCTCCGGTTCAGTAGGGCGGTAGGGAGTCGTGACAGGAAGGATGTTGCTCAGCAGCACCAGCAATTTTGGTGGCTTGAAGAAGGCGAGGATGCTTCGTGGTCGAACTCCTCCAGTGATAGGTAGCTTCATGTGAAGCAGAGTGGGCCAGTCTAATTATTTTTATTTTTGTTTTTTAGCCATGGCCGGCTTATATAGTTTTAGGTAGTATTAAGTTAGATTTTAAGAACAAAAAAAAAAAAAAAAAAAAACCAAAAAAAAATAAATAAAAATAAAAAATTATAAAAAAAAAATAAAATATAAATATATACATATATGTATATGTATATGTATATGCATATATGTATATATGAAGTGTATATGTGTTATGTATTGTATATATGTGTATGAATGTATTATATGTAAGTAGGTTAAGTAGATTAAGATTTATTTTGTAGGTAGTCTGTAAGTTTATAGTTTTAAGTATTAAACTCAAAAGAGTCCATATACTAAGTTTTTGCTTTTTAAAAATGTTTTCTTAGTTTAAGCTGTATTGTCCTAAATATAAGAATAAAAAAAAAACCTGTCAAAACGTCGAAAGACATAGTTTAAGTGTTAGGATTAATTTAGAGTGCCCGCATGGGGCCAGTAAGTTAGTATAAGAATATTTGTAAGTTATTTAAGCTAATTTTTAAGCGTTTTTTGTCTAGCATGTAAGAGTAAATTAAGAGATCAAATAAAAATGCATTTAAACTGAAACTGAACTGGTGTCCGACCGACAAAACAGGGGTCGTGGGTTCGATTCCCGAAACAGTTGCATCTTTTTATTTTTAAAAGTGAATAAAACAAAACAAAAAAAAAAAAACAATAAAGTTAATTGGTGGTAAAGTGTTGTCTATCACGTGATGGATTGTGAAGAGCGGTCCGCTATGCCTATAGCGGGACCTGCTGAAGTGTCAGGTGAGGCTTCGAGTGGTTCGAGCCAAACGCCGAAAACAAAGAGAAGGAGGAAGCTTCCAACTTCCAACTTGATAAAACGTCCCACCCTATCAACGGTAAACAACTTCGCTTCATTGGCAGCAAGCGAATCTGATGATGAAGAGGAAGAAATGAAGGCCATAAGTAGCAGCATCAAAATGCTACAACAAAGCGTGCTGGCCATAAAAGAAAGGCAAATGGTAAGAAGGAAGAGGGAAGAGCAGGAGCAATCCCAACAACAGCAGCTTGCTCAAAAGCAGGCACAACAACAACACCAAACTAATAAAATAGCACAAGTGCTACACCAACAAAAGCCTAAGAAAGACCAGCAACAACAACAACAACAACAACAACAGTCACAACACCGGCAACAGATAAAACAGCAGCAGCCACAAAAACGGCAACAGCAAAAACAGCAGCAGCAGCAGAAACAACAACAGCAGCAGCAACAACAACAACAACAACAACAACAACAGCAGCAGCAGCAGAAGAAGAAGGAGAAGGTGCCTCCTATCAACACCTATAAACTAGAGGTAAATGCTACCAAGGACCTGTGCAGGCTGGTCATTGGTAATAATTTTAACATTAAGAGATTGGGGAATGATCGCCATGCCATCCACTGTAATACAGTGGAGGGCTACGCGAAAGTGAAAGAGCTCCTAAAGGAAACGACGACGGAGCACTACTCATTCACACCGAAGTGTGAAAAGCGGCAATCGATGCTGCTGAAGGGGTTGGAACCGTCTTCTGATCCTGAGGAGATCCTGGCACTGCTCAAAGAGAAGGAGTGCGAAGGACTCAAGTTCGTGGGGGTAAAGCCATTTAGTAGAGCTAGAGCCAGGCGGGAGAAACGGAGTCTGCCGTTCTTCCTGGTGCAGCTCAGTCCCGAAAGCCGTCTGGATAGTCTAAGGAGTATAAATGTCCTAGGTGGTTCACTGGGAAAAATTAAAAAGGAGCGAAGGTGTTATACAATGCGTTCGCTGCCAGAGGTTCGGACACGCCCCGTCGAACTGCCAAATGCAGCCTCGATGAGTGAAGTGCGCAAAGAACCACAGTTCTGAGGAGTGTCCTCTGGATAGGGACGGAGCATCCGATAGGACGCAGCTCTCTTGCGTGTTATGTGGGAACGTGGGACACACCGCAAACTATCGGGGTTGTCCTAAGTTCGCCGACATTAAAAAAGCAAAACTGGCTCGGCAGCAGAAGGTGCAGGTCAAACGTTCACCTGTTAGGTTTCAAACACCAGCCGTCACGCCCCAAATTTCCTACGCCCAAATGTCGTCAGGTAGGGGGGCTACGGTACAGCAAGCGACTGCTGCTTCTCCGGCGCCAATGCCGAGAACAACGGAAGCTGCACCTAACATGCTAGGAATCTTGCTCGCAATACAAGGGCAGATGGCTCAGCTGCAAAAGTAGGTGCAAGAACAGGCCAAGCGGGTGGACCAGATCTACGCACTGCTGCCGGGCCTAACGCAACACATGTCGTAATGGGTACGCACATGGTGGAGCAAACTTTGAAGGTCCTTGCGGTGAATGTTAATTCACTGATTAGGATCGAACGAAGAGCCGCGATGTTTAAATTACTACAAGACCAAACTCCTGATGTGCTTTTCGCTAGCGAAACCAAGCTAACCGATAAGCACAAACTGGAGTACAACAATTATATTGTTAGAAGAAGAAACCGGCCCCGTTCCAAACGTGGAGACAGTGTCGCGATCTTCATTAAACAAGGTATACAAGGGAGTGTTGCGCAGGTTCAGGGTGTTGGAGGCAGTCGTCATTTACATCCCGCTCCGCAGTGGAAAGCGGCTGTACTTGGCCTCTGTTTAGGCTTCACAATCCACTTTATTCATTACAGAGCTCGACACGCTTTTTGACTTCTGAGGCTGGAATCGGGGGAGAATTATTTTATAATCGGCGGGGACTTCAACGCTAAACACAGAGATTGGGGAAATAATTTGCCAAATACTAGAGTGAACCTACTACTCGATTGGTGGGGTCAGCACGATGTCATGTACAGACTCGGTCTTAAAGCGACGGATAACCCGTCGTTTCCCAGAGGCGGGTCTTATTTGGATCTACTGCTGTACGACGAACGTATACGACTGACAGGTACGAATTTACAAACGCTAAACTGTCTGCGCACGTTCGTGTATGACAGTGACCATTGCGGTTTTAGCACCGAAATTACAGTTCCCAACGAAATTGGAGGAGTTTGTCCAAAGATATTCTTACAACTACAGTAAGACTCGATGGACACGCTTCTCCGCAACCTTGACAAGAGCACTCGCTTCGAACACGCTCCATCCACCGGCCAATAGGAATTTGTCAAACGAGGAGATCGACAATTACCTAAAACAAATGGACGAGACAATTAAACAAACTATGGACGCTACAATACCACGATATCGACATACGACTAACGAAGACCTGTTCCGCAATCCTACTATTGACGCTCTGCACCGACAGAAAAGTAGACTTCTGACAAGACTCAAAAACTTGTACAGACAGTTAACTGACAGACAAGACCCGGAGATTAGGACACTGAAGGCGTCGATTAAAAATATTCAAACGTTAATAAAAGAGAATTACAGAATTTCTGTAAGTTCGTATTGGAACAACAGGGTTCGGGCTGTAAACACCAGCAACCCGAATATGTTCCCTCAAATAAACAAACTATTTCGGAGATAAAATCAAAACGACCTTCAGTGTCTTAAAATAGCGCGGACAACAGACAACGAACGGTTACTGACAATAGCAGGTATTGATCCAAATGAGGCCGCTGATGATGACGACTTCTTTGTGATCGAGGATCCACAGGAAAAGGTTGAGGCTATAGGGGCGACTTTCCAGGAAATATACAAGGCCACTGATACCATTGGACCTAATTATGACCTGGACAATCGCGTCTTGGTGCACGACTTCTTCATTCGAAATGAACTAGAGAACTGGCGATCCGAGGGCTCTGGTTTCACCCGGTTCAGCGAAGAAAATATCTCAAATAATGTCATCACCAGAGAGGGTGACCTACCCCCGTTCATTTCGAAGGAAGAGCTCCATGAGATCTTCGACACAATCAGGGCTAAGAAATCAGTGGGGACCGATGGTATTCCGAACATCGTGCTTCGACATCTTCCTCTAGAAGCGGTGGACATTTACACCACCCTGTTTAATAATGCAATGAATAATGCACATTATCCAGCGCATTGGAAAACGGCGGTGGTGCAACCTATCCCCAAGAAGGGAAAGGATATATCCAATCCGGCGAATCTCCGGTCGATAAGTCTCCTAATATCAGTAAGGTGTTTGAAAAAGTAATCAATAGAGCTCTGTCTAGGTGGGGTGAGGACAAACATATAGTTCCGGATAATCAATTCGGTTTTAAGGAGGGACATGATATCTCACATGCCGCGTCTAAACTGGTGTCCGATATCCAATGGAATAAAGGCAAAAACCAATGTACTGGTGCCTGCCTTGTTGACTTGGAGAAGGCCTTCGACACCGTATGTTTAGAGGGTCTTTTCTATAAGCTGACTAGGGTGGGGATCAGTAAACCACTCTTGTACATTCTTTAAAATATGCTAACCAACAGACAGTTCATCGTGAAAAATGGCGATGTGACTTCTGTTGGAATATTTCAAATTAAAAATGGTCTTCAGCAAGGCGCGGTCAATTCGCCGATCCTATTCAGCATTTATACAAGCGACTTGATAGGTTCACTTCCCCATACTATTGCGTACGCAGACGATTTGATAGCGTACAGAACAGGTCCAAAAATCGAGGTCATTAATACTCTCTTGCAGTGTGACTTCGATAAGATAAGACGATTTTGCGATGACTGGAAGTTGAAAATCAACTTTCAGAAGTCGGAAACCATTCTCTTTAGGACGCCGTTGTCTGGAGCCTCTAGGGATACCAGAAAAAATTGGCGAAAGTTCTCGATCATTGGACAACACGGACAGCCTCTTGCCTGTCGGAATGTAGTCAGATACCTTGGGATCTGGCTAGATCGGTTTCTGTATTTTGATAAAAATGTAGATGCTGCTCTGGCCAGAGCCAAAGGCGCTTTTGCCCTTACAAAGAGACTGTTTTATAGCAGCCAACTCGATGAGAGGGTAAAGGTAATCTGCTACATGGCCCTTATCAGGCCCATGCTGGTATTCGGGTGCCCCGTATGGTTCAATGTACGAGCAAGCTTAATGGAAAAGATTCGGGTGTTTGAGAGGGCACCAGAGTCGGAGTACAAAAAATTTTATCGTAATGAGGTCCTTTACAACAGGGCGAACCTAATACGAGTGGACAACTTCGTAATTAAGCTGACTCGAAGGCATAAGAGGGATGTCGTTCGGCAGCACCAGCATTTCTGGTGGTTGAATGATGGAGAAGATGTTTCGTCGTCGTTTCCGTCAATTACGGACCAGCCTCACTAATGAGGCAGAGCTGACCAATCTATTTGCTCGGTGAATAGCGATGGCCAGCTTGCATAGGTTAAGTTAGCATTTAAGATATACATATATATATTAGTATATACATAGGTATATACTAGTATATGTATGTCATTGTGTATAATGTCTCTATGCATGTATGTGCGTATTGTGTACATAGGTTAGGTAGACTAAGGTTATTTTAAGTTAGATATTAAGTTTTTATAAAAAATAAAAAATTATGTCGATATGCTAAGTTTTTTGCTAAATTCTTTTCTTAGCCTTAAGCATAGAAAATAAGTATATTCCTAAATAAAATGTAAATAAAGTCGAAAGATATAGATATAAGAATTTAGAGTAGCTTAGAGTGCCTGTGTGGGGCCAGTAAGTTAGTATAAGTTTGTTAAGTAATTTTTAAGCTAGCATTTAAGCATTTTTTGTTAGTATGTAAGGGTTAATGATTAAGATAATAAAATGCATTTAAAACTAAAACTAACTATTCAAATAGTTATTACTTGCCATTGGATTTAATTGCTAATTGCGAAATGACTGATATCATTTCTAAAGTTTCGATATCATTTCTAAAGCTAAGAGATTTAGTTGGTCTACAGAAAATAAATCATTATTATTTATGATGTTGTTGTTGGTGATGTTGCTGGTTGTTGCACTGTTGATAGGCCATGTAGGGAGAGACAATGGCGAAGAGTGTGCATTAGATGACACAGGAGCTCTACGGCGACTATGTTCAAGAGTTGGAAACTCAGAGAGGAAGCTGAGTAAAACAGGTTTTTGCTTTACAACATTTAACTGTTTATCTGCAAAATTATTTCTCCTCACTGACAATTGCCGCACTTGGATGAATTTAGATCTGCTTTCACACGAACAATCTGTAGCTTTGTGCTTTCCCTTGCAATTCGCACATTTAATTAAATTTGGATTTGTGCATTCAGCAGTTTTATGAGGGCCAGCACATGATGCACAATAAGTTTTAATTTGACAATTTTTTTCGCCGTGGCCATACATTTGACAGTTTCGGCATTGTGTAAGCTTAGCCCTCTGTTTTCGTTGATAATTCCAGCTGACTTGAGTATGAAATAAAGCACGAACTTTTTTTCTTTAGGTCACTTAATTTTACAGTACCGATTTCAAATGAAACCAAGAATATGAATTCCGTATAATGTTCGTATTTTTTAATAATTTTTTTGACTTCTAAGCACTTATAACCTCCTTTCAAAAGTTCGTTCCTCACCAATTGAGAATCTGTGTAATACATGCCGTACATACTCGTAACAGTCTTAAAAGTTTTATTTTTTTTGCGTGTCATGAGTGAAAAATTGACACTTATTTTCTTTTAATTTATTTAAAACTTTTTCGTAAGAGTCCAACGAATTACAAGCTATTTTGATATCGATTGATAAGTATTTAATTGCATAGTCCGTAATGTTTAGGGAATTCATCAAATTATGGACGTAATCACCAGATTTTTGAATGACTTTTATAGGAGGCACGAACACTTTTTTGACTTTTTCGGGGCTTAAGATTTCATCGCCACTGTCAATGTCACTATCCGGTAAACACTGTAATGGACTCCAGTAATTTTTTCTAGAGTCCTTTTTTTTAGATGCACCAGACATATTGACATAAGGTTTTTTATCGAAAGATAACAAAGAGCCCTCAGGCTCTGGGGATTTATTTCGTTTCAATATACTGCCGGTAAATTTCATAGAAGAAAAATGCATCACACGTAAGCAAGAGCTTCGGATCGACTGTTCAGCTGAGTCATAGAATTTTTATTGTATGATCTTTCTCTTGGCCCCTTGAATATGAATAGCTCCGACGGTCTTTTCCGGATAATTTTCTGTACAAAAAGCTTTTCTCTCAACATTAGTCCTTTTCAAAATCCAGTTGTCTTTCAGATTCCATTAACTTTTTGTGATTACATTATTAAACACGTCCAGCGGGCTGAGTACTTGTGAATCCATTTGTTATTCTCGCCATCAGAAAGAGTCTCTATTCCTCCTAATTTTCCATGTGAGTTTTAAAAATTCATTTCAACACGTGTATGTGCCACCATTATGCAAACAAAATCGGCATAACCCCTGACAGCAGGCCGCACAAAATACAGAGAAAGAAAAAAGCCAAACAATTTATTCTCATTCAAAGGGTAGGATAACACCCGATTTATGTATGCCAAGCAGTGTCAAATTCCATTTAGAGGAACTACTCGTACTTGTATCCCAAATAGTCATTCCATCGATCCATGCTGTCAAACCACCCCCTCAAAATCAACTGAATACGATTTCGATAAAACTTTGTTTGACTTTATCGATTCTACCTTAGAGCATCTGAACCTCCTTAAGGCTGAGAGTGATGGCTGCGGTTACGGCAACGGTGATATTTACCCAACCTCGCCGCTAACGTTGCTAGGCCAATTTGAATAATTTTTTCCGAGAGAAAAATGCTCTGTTGCTACCACAAGCTGTCACGTTGCCCCATTCTTTTCGTTATTTCACCAGAGTGCTTCAAAATTTTCAAAGTGTTCTATCCATCCAGTGTTTGACAGTTGCCTTCGCCTTTTTTTTCAGCTCTCAACCACACCCACCAAGGACTTGGAGAATTGGACGATTTGCATATCTGCAACCCGGTTAACAGTTTCGACATTAGAATGTGAAAGACACTTCAAAGTTGATGCACAGTTAAACCTGCATTTTCAACAGGTAAGTACGAGTATCATAGTACACCACATGTATTACACAGGGATGTTATAAATATCGTCAAAATTACCTACCATTGCAGCTAAGATGTTTGACACAAAGTGGTTACCGGCAGCCTGTGGAAGCCTGGCACCGGCTCTTATACCTCCAGCACATATAGCGGTATTGTGGTATTTTTGGCAGAACTATGCTCGGTTTGTGGATAAAAGATTTTGTTCGTGCTCCTGCTGGGATACAGTGTTTAAGGGACCTTATGAGTCGGGTATTGCATCCTACAAGCACATGTACTTCAATGCAACACAAAATACGATGAAAATGTGGATACTAACGGTGCTGGCTGTGATTGGACTATACGAATGCATAAAACAACTGATTGTGTTGATACTTCAAAATCGAGTACGCTACTCAATGGTGCTGCTGTTCTCATTATCAATATTCTCGCACTACTATGCATGGTGGGCGTACATGAACTATTACAACGATGACTACTACCATCAGTGGAATCATCAATTGTTTTTTACGGTAAGTACAGTTATATACCTTGATGGGGTTTATTTGGCTTCGTAGTGACATGGTATCCGTATCATGGAAAATTCGTACGTTTTGTTTTTTTTTTTTTTTTGGGTTAATTCCCTCTAAGGGTTGTTTGTGTTTATTTGATCGATTATAGGACTAAGGGTGGAGGTAATTCTTCGCCTAAAAACGACATAACTTATCTGTCATCACTGCTGGAACCTAATGTATTTATGTCACAGTACTAAAGTGATGTTCCAAAGGCCATAGAATGCAAACATTGGCGTGTTTGCTGTCGGTTTTCTTTGTAATCTTGATGTTTGCTCAGCCGTGAGCAAATACAATTCTCCTCGTTGAGGAACTGCGGTTTAGTTGATGGCCATAGACCCGCAGTCTTCAAATAAATATGCTGTGTACAATACGAGTACTTGGAATAATGCTTTGAAAAACATTATTAGTTTGGTAATGAGAATGCCTGACTGTCAATTTCGACTTGGTTCTGGCACTTTAACTTTTTTTCTCTAGTTAGTTGAAATGCCCATATATTTGAGACCTTGTGTGTCAGACGTAGAGTTCAAAACTCCTTCTGCATGCCATCTTTCTATTGTGTAGTTACGATGAAACCTGTCTTCGCAAAGCATTAGCCTTTCCAGTGATTTTAAATCTACGTCTCGTCTAACGCATAGTATTGCGGAAACGAAAGGAGTTGTAGTTACGTACGATAAATAGAAGTTTAGTCCAAGCATTAGACCATTTCGTTACTTGTCATTTAACTATCTATCATCCCTTTTTTAATGGCGCAATTTTCCCACCCTCTCTTCTTCCGAAAATATATTTACCCCGCTCGATGTCGATAATGTCAATGACATGTTGGCTCTTTCAACAAATTGATGTAATTGTTGATAGTTTGAAGGACTATTATCAGAGGATGCCCTCCAAGCATTTAATAATCGTTGTCATCGTTCTGTCCTTTGGTTCATTGCCCCCAACCAGTTACAGTATACTCCCATTACTGCCAGATAATTCTTACCGCCTAACTCAAATTTGTTATGTCAACCCCAAGATAATCTGCTATGGGTAGTCAGGAATTTCGCAGTAGCATTCTCATTCTTTTCATATGTAAGCCAACTTTTTATCGTTGCTGATGAGACTCCGAGATGCATATGCTTGATTGCTCCTACTGAAATAGCACTGCTCCTAGAGTAGAGGGTATCCTCCCATGAGCCTCCGCACAGGTCGTCGTCGGTAGGGCGCAATTTTATTCTTATTCGGCAAACCAATTCACATCTGCGCTTAGTTTGACTTTTGTTTTATAATGGCACGAGCACTTAGAGTGGATATAGCCAATATTCGCGGGCTTAAAAGTAACCACTTTTCAGCGTACGTCCACGTCTGTTTTGGCACTTAGTGAAACACAGGTAGATCTCCGCCCACACCTCTCAGATCACTCTGATCTGAAGCTACCCAGGTACAAACTAGTGCCACTATTCTTTCCTCATCGCGGTCTCGCCATTTATGTGCGTAGCGATGTAGCTTACCAAATTCCACCACAATGTAGTCCCTGTTCCAATCCAGAATTCTACTGCTTTATTTATAGAAGCCCCAAACTAGACAGCAATTCGACCTCTAACGAGTTTGAAGCGCTCTCTGACTCCATACAAAGAATTGTATCCCTGTATTCTCATATTGAAATCGTCATTACCGGCAATCTCAATATGCACAATTTTGAGTGGCTTCTACATTCTGGACAGACAACACCCGTAGGACGAACTTGGCGGATTCGGCCCACGCGGATTCCAGACGTTGGTAGTCATACCGCCAACACTCACTTGTTTCTAACTTCTTACCCCGATAAATACAAAGTCAATGTGCTATCCCCTCTGGGCTCGGCGGACCACTGTGTCATATCAGCTAATTTCTCGTACAGCGACCACACAGTTAGAGAAAAGATTCCTAACGGAACCGTATGGCAATACGAGAAAGCCAATTGATGGGGACTTAACAACTTCTTTAGGAATTTTAACTTGTTGTTATGCTTCGTCGATAACGACGTGGATGCGGCTGCTGATATGATCACAGAAACTATTCTCTTTGGAATGAGATACTTTATCCCTCATCCGATGAAGAGTATCAAACCAAAAGAAAAAGCGTGGTACGACTCGAGCTGTAAACAGGCTAGAGAAATGTTTTTTTCGGTCCTTCAAGACCAACGCAAGAGATGAAAACCGAAAAATGGTTAACATTAATGTCTACAACGTCTTTCTCAAACGTGTATAATTCCAACACGACCTAAAACTGAAGCAAAACATATTACAATGTCCCAAAGGTAGTCACCATTTTTGGTCGTTCGTCAAAAATATTAGAAATTCTGCCTCTTCCTCCATCCCAGCGCACATTTACAATGGCATTCTTGCTGTCAGCTCTTTGGACAAGGCCAATCTGCTTGCTGTATACTTGAGTGCATCGAATTTTAAATGGGACAAATCCATTTGCGCACTTTTGTGCCAACAAAAATTCTTAAAGGTCATAACATTCACAAATCCGCTAATCCAGATGGTATAACTCCCCTCCTTCTGTGTTCTTCCACGCTGACAAAACCACTGCGTAAGCTTTTCATCAATCCTTTCCGAGACAGCATTTGTCCAGCCCGTCCCAAAAAAAGGCGAATCTTCTTCTCTCTCCTCATACAGACCCATTGCACTTAGGTCCCTTCTTTCCAAGGTCACGGAAACGCTAATATACCGTCAGCTCATGAAAACTTCTTAATGACTGGCATGGTTTTCGTAGCAACAGGTCCACTGGTGATCTGATGGCATGTCTCACCGAAAAGTGGAACCAAAGCGTATATCAATCTGGCAAAAGCAAGATAGTTGCACTTGATATTTCTAAAGCATTTGACAGAGTTTGGCATCAGGCTCTTTTGTCGAAAATGCGTGCTTTTGGAATCGATGACTCTCTTCTTCAATGGATTAGAAATTACCTTTCGGAACGTTCAATTCAAGTTGTCTTGGACGGTTTCAAGTCTGATATTACAAAATAAATGCTGGTGTGCCCAAAGGCTCCGTTTAGTCTCCGACACTCTTTTTCATTTTCATCAACGATCTCTTATCCACTACCTCCAATCCAATATATTCCTTTGCTGGGGACAGTACTCTCTGCTTTTCATATTCGTTCTCGGACTCTCGTCCCTGCTCTTCGGCAATAGAATGGGAACGGTAGCGTATGTTAAGCTCATTAAATTCTCATGAATATTAGCAGCGTAACTAATTGGGGAACCACTAACAGAGTGGGATTTAATGCTTCCAAAACACAATGCTGTCTGCCATCGTTATACCGAAATTTAAATACCATTATCCATGAATGGCACTTGCATCGTCGAAACCGAAAAGCTTTCCATTCTCGCTATGTGTGTCAGTGACAACTTACGTTGGAATGACCACATATTCGTCGATGTTGCCAAAAATGCTGCCAAATGTCTAGGTGTCCTCAAACGATGTAAGAAATACTTTTCCCCTTCTGAGCTGGCCTCAATATATAAGGCATTCATCCGCCCAAAATTGGAGTACAATGCACACATCTGGTCAGGAGTGCCTAAAACATCTCTGCTCCTGCTAGTTAAGATTCAAAACCGTGCGATAAAACTCATAGCTTATACCAATATCACTCAGTCAATGGGCACCCTGGAACACCGACGAAATGTCTCGTGTCTCACTCTGTTTTATCGCCATTTCCACTAACAGTGCTCCATAGAAATCGCCAGTAGCATTCCGCCCCTTTAAAGTTTCAACCGTAACACCCGTCACGCTACGAATTCTCATCAGTATACCCTCAATCCCACTTTCGGACGTATTCCGAAATATCATGATTCCTTCCTAAGCTGAATAACTCGCTTGTGGAATGCCCTGCCGAGCTCTCTACTTGCTAGTCATTATAACATTTAAACATTTGAAACCAACGTACATCGGTGCCTATCTTTCTTTCCTCTCTAATTTTCCTTCGCCCGCGCTGTGTGAAAAATTTGAGCGTGCGCTATTTTAAAAAAATAAAAAATAAATTGCCTGTGCCCCCAGAAGATTATGGCCTGTGAGTTCAGCTCTGCTTTTCAAAAGAATCTTACTTGTTCCAGATTTGCTGAGTTCCGGCCATGATTGTCTTTGGGTCTTGCAGGTTGGAAGGTCTTTCCATCTTTCATTGGCTTTTATTCGTATCGTTCGCTCCACATATATTCTCAGAGTGCAGATTGGAGGTCGACTTAGCTCGTCTGCATGCTCATTGCCTGCCACTCCTTTGTGGCCGCGGACCCAATACATCATAGCCTTATGCTGAAACGCAAAGAGCCTTAAGATCTTCACGACAGCTCTCCACAAGCCTCGATTTGATTTCGACCGCCGTGATGGCCTTAATAACAGCCTGACTGTCAATAAATATAGTAAGATCCTCGTAGGATATTGACTTTATTGCCGCAAGTTTGGCTGCTTCTACTACAGTCAATAACTCAGCCTAGAAGATATTGCTGTAGTCCGGCAAGAGTCGTGAGCTTCGTAATTTTAATTTATCGGAACAGATGCCGGTGCCGTCAGTTCATATCTCCATCTTTGAACTATTCGTGGAAATGGATATGGGGTCTTGTGACATTTGGTTCCTACGCCATTCTTCTCTGCTTGGGAAAATGCAGTCGAATGGTGTTTCAAAGTCGTGGTGGCGTATGTAGTCCATATTGGAGCACAAACCCAGTTCACTTGTAAGGATCGAGGCGTGGCCTTTCGGATTTGGTTTCCACTCATTATGCTGACTCAAGCTTAAAGCTCTTTTCGCTAAAGATTCTTTCATGTATAGATCTAAAGGCAAGAGGCCAAGATATTTTCTAGTCTCGCCATTGGCGTCGTTCTCATGGCATGAGTCGTGCCAACACATGCAATCCTCTGTACTTTTGTCATTAGCCTAAGATTGCTAGTTTTATTTGTGAATTGTCACCATACTAAGCTACCGTAGGTTAGGATCGGTCCGAAGATAGCCGAGTACATCCATAGGATAGTCTTGGGGGTAACTCCCTATTTAGCACTGTTGGAGGGTTGTCCCATTTATGGAAGGAAGTGGCAATATTCTTTTATGTGAGAATAGAACAAGCTCTAATTTTGCGGGTTGATTACCAGCACACAGAGCTTGACCCATTCTCCAAGGATTCTAACAGCATAGTTTAGAATTTCACTGAACGTGGCGAGGAATTTGCAGTGGCTTTTATTGCTTCCCTTTTTAGATTCAGAAGTATTTCACTAGGGTCCACAGAAGATGTGATATTGCTCCTCCATATCGTGTTGCCTACTATTGCATTGATGTTTCTTGAGGTGGTGACCCTCAATACCGTGTTACCTCTGTTGCATTGATGTTCCTGTTGCGGGACATACAGTTTATCAGGTTCGTTACTGCAGAATGAATTTCAGCATTTCCTACATTTCTAATAATAGCGGGAATGTTGACATTGTTGAAGGCTCTTTTGATGACAAGGAAGACTGCTAATGTCTTCTAATTGATGTAAAGGCTTTTTTCAATCGTGCTGATAACTTCACATAGGGCCATTTCCATGCCCTTACTTTTTATATAGGCATGCCGGTTTGAGGCTAAGTTTTCTGGATGCAGATTACTTCGAATATGAGTGTCAAGCAGTTGTTCCGAAGTTTTTAAAATGAATGATGGTAGACTTATGGGCCTTAGGTCTTTTGGATGGTTATGGTTGGGAATAGATACTACTTTCACTTCCCTCCAGCATTTTGGCACTTGAAACTTGATGCTACTCTTGAATACTATTTTTGTGAACAGTACCACAGCCTGCTTCGTTTTTTGAAGCATGATTGGTATGATTCCGTCCAGTAAAAGGGATTTGTAAACGGAGAAAGACGCTATAACCGAGCTTATTTTCTTTTCTTCTAGTATCCCCTTTGGGATTTCATACTGGCTAGGGACAAACGAGTCTATATTTACTACTGGTGCATTCGGGAAAGCGTATTTCTAGCAAGAGACCCAAAACTTCGGTGTTTCATTTCGCTGTAGATCTCCAACTACTGTAGGTTTCTTGAATGACTTTCCTTAGCCTCGCACACTCTGTTGTGCTCTTAATGCTGGAGCAAAATTGTCTCTATGAATAGGTTTTATTGCTGCAGATGGCGCTCTTGTATTTCCTCAGACTGGCTTCATATTTGTACAAGTCGGAGCACAGATTTTGGCTGCATTGAAAAGTTTCCTTGCCTCTTTCCTAATGCATTGTAGTTCTTTAGTCCAACAATGTGGGGAGTTCTTGGATTTCCTGATCTTCGTAGGACATGCTTGGTTAAAAGCCTGGGTGAAGATCATCTCCTGGTTTTGCGTTGCATAGTCTATTTCGGCGAGGGTTTACATTTTGAGTCCGTTGAGCACATAAAACTTTTGATCTATCTCTATTTTAAGCTTTTCGCAAAGATCATTCTATGACCAGGGAACGATGATATGTCCGAAGATACCTTCCAATTGCTTATGCCAAGAGTATCAGTGCTACTTAGTAGGGTGATATCTAAAAATGCCGTCTATTTTTCACTGCAAAAGTTGGTTCATTACAGTGGTTAACGATTAAAAAGTTATGGTCAATTATTTATTGTAATAGGGAGAGTTTGTGTTCGTGCTACCCCATTGTGTATGATAGGATCTAGCGTCACAACCAATTTTCACATCGGACCTATTCTACTTTGTTGATAAGTGAGTTAAGTATTGCTGAAGGAGGTCCGTCAGACGATTTATACGGAGTGTATGTCGCTTGAGCCAAGGTTTATTTGACCACTCATAACTGAGTGTCTAGTCTGTCTACTGTCTAGTCGTCATTGCTTAGAAGCCTGGAGATACTCGTAGATCATTTAAGATTCGATTTTGCAATTACGCAGGCACTAATTCTACTTTCATTAACTGATTCGGCCTTGTAGATAACCAATTCGTATGATTTCAACACTCTTATTTTGCCTCGGGTTAACCAAGTTCCTGGATGAAGGCAATGTCTAATCCGTGAGTTCTTCCTTTTCGACCGAATTTTGCCATGTAGCTTTCGTGTGGCCGACGAACTTTCTCAGCCATTCCAAGGTGGTTATGTTATACCACTGTATGACCTTGAATCCTTTTTTGTGCTTAGTTTTCTGAAGAGCGGGATATTCACAGCCCCTTTCATGATAGCGTCATTGACACCGTCCAGAATTCTTAGTTCTAGCAGCCTTCATTTGTCATCAGAGAGCTTCCGTTCTGAGTTCTTTTTCTTTCTTTTGGCAGCCCTGTTTATCTTGGAAGAGCTTGTGTTATTTAGCCGTCCTCTTTTCAAGCTACCAACAACTGGTCCAGGTTTGGAGGAGTCCTTGTCTGGATGTTTTATGCTGTTTTGGTCTTTTTCTTAGAGGTATGAGCAGTAGGCCCACTCCCCCTAGAATCCAA
The DNA here is from genome assembly GCA_963966105.1 of Volucella zonaria. Taxonomy (NCBI): domain Eukaryota; kingdom Metazoa; phylum Arthropoda; class Insecta; order Diptera; family Syrphidae; genus Volucella; species Volucella zonaria. Next base: position 50,745,124 of record OZ014534.1, read on the forward strand.
CGTGATGCAGCTTAAAGTTCCAGGGCTGGTTGTTCGCTTTCTGGTATTTTTACTCTCAGAGTCCTTGTCATAGAGGTACGAGCAATAGGCTCGTTCACCCAAGATTTGGATGTCGAACAGCCCAAAGTACCAGAATTTTCGGCGTCATTTCGAATTCGGGATTGGGTTCTTCTGAGGTCCATATCCTTGAGGAAATCATAGGAGCGCTACAGATGTTCACGCTCGAATTCTCAGAGCATTTTTTTCTTGCTAAGGCTTGTCGTCAACTTGCTATTCGCTAGCTTATTCCGAATGGATGCAGTTGACGATGTGGAGAATTTGGATGAGCTGGCGATGGAGCAGGTTTTGTCATCTCGGAGAAGTAGCATCTCCATATCGGTGTCGATTGTTTCGGCATTTCCGTCATCCGAAACTACTTTATTCGGTGTCGGATTCCCGACTAGAGGGCTATTCGCCTCGGCCGCTCGGTATTGGCTTGAGCCGCTTAGTAGCGTTAGGGATGCCCAATTCAGTTGAACCCATGCTTGTTGTTGTAGTTTTTGTTTTTGTTTTCAGGTATATGTTTTTCATTTTTGGTCCCACGAGTACAGGGGAAGGGATGTTGTCCTGTACTCACACCCTGTATGCAAAAATGGGGAATTGAATTAGACCAGGTATCCAACGTTTTGCGCTTGCTACTGAGCTCTCCCTTATTCATGCAAACCTTGCCTTGAAAAAACACCCCTTAGTTTTCATCCTATACACGTCGACCTTACCAGCATAGTTAACCCTCCTGTTAAGTGTGATTGCTAGCCATTCTAACTTCGTTCGAAGGTTCGTAGGAAATCACTTAAGCTCTTTCACGACGTCAAGGCAAATGATCAAGATATAGAACTACCTTATTTACCTACTTACTAAGGTAAAGTCCGGGCTGAATCTGGGCCTAAGCCAACAAGCCTGTCCAGCTAAAAAATCTCTCACAGCTGCCTCCAGTGCCGCACTTCCACCTGATTCAGTGCTCCATCTTAGATGCAGCCATCCTCTACTACGTCGTCCCTTGGGATTAGAATCGGAGAATCTATAGGCCGAGGCTGTAGTATCCATTCGCTCAACATAGCTCAACCATTTTGGACTTTGGTTCCGTAGATGTCTGGCTAAATCAATTTCTCTGTACAGCCCACACCGTTCGTCAGTTCCCGTCAACGCAAAAGCTACTGGAAACAACGCGCAGTTTTTTCTCTCGGAACGACCAAGATCTTCTTCACCGGGGTGATGGCAGCGTATTTTGACCTCGTCCACCTGCGCAAATAGTTATGCGTACTTAATAAAAATCGTTGCTCTTTTGCACGATTCCTTTTATTCATTCATTCATTCCTGTATCCCCTTGTGGGTCCTAGCGCCCCTACTATGTCTACGCGCCATCGAGTGCGGTTTCTGGAAATGTGCCTCAGCTCTCCCCAACTTTTTCCCAGTTGCCGTGCTTCCTTCTAAACTGTTTAGCGCCACAAACTCCTAGGACCACCGCGCATCCTGCCGTCCTGAGTGAGAGGGTTCCATTGCGTCACTTGGTTAGCTATGGACCTGTCACCCTTTCGGAGAGTGTGACCAATCCACTGCCACTTTCGTCGTCGTATGGTTGTGCCTACAGATTCATGGTCCGTTCTCTGATAAAGCAGTTCATTAGAGATACGGCTTGGTCAGAATATCCTTGAGATGTAGCGTAGGCACCTATTGACAAACGTTTGCAGCTTCCTCGTGATGGTGGTGGTCACCCTCCAGGTACCACATCCATATAGTAGCACGGATTCAACGTTGGAACGGAACAGTCGTAGCTTCGTGTTTAAGTTAATTGCATTACTTCGCCGGATAGCATCCCAAACGCAGATTTTGCTTTGCCTATGCGGTTTGCTATATCCAGTTCGGTTCCTCCATCGGTTGAGGCAATACTCCCAAGGCGCTGGAAACTCTCTACTCTCTCAACCGTCTGTCCAGCGATACATGTGGTATATGAGTTGATGAGTTTGGTCTTAGGCTGATCATTTTTGTCTTTGCCGAGTTAATTTTCAGCCCAACGACTTCTGCTTCCCTCTTCACATTTGTTGTCTCATCTTCATTCGATATAGGGACTCTAGCTCTATCCTCTCTGCTGCTGGAGCTGCTGCAATTCGAGCACTTAGTTGTTTTCGTTCGTTGATCCTTCTCCAAGTATCGTCGGAAAGCCACGCCCTATGGCTTCTCTGTGATCGACCGACAATCCTTTCAGCACCTGATGTGAAAACAGTTTTCACACCACACCAATGGTCTTGGATGGTGGCGGCCAGTGGGCTGCTGATTGTTTCCACACCTCATCAGAGATGATCCCTTAGTTCTTGGCGTATTGTGGGAACTCTCAGTCGGTCTACGTTGAACCTAGGCATTCCTTGAAGGAAGATGTTAAAACAGTCACATACTCGTAACAGCGCCTCGCTAAACCGTCTTCAGTTATTCATTCGCGATATTAATGGGGCAGCAAGTATTCTCCATAGTCATGGCAGGTATGTCAAAACTAGACATAATGTTCTATGCCTGTTGTTATAAGCGGCTTTGAAGTCGGCAGGTGGTGAGTGTCGACCTGAAATTCTCGGGTCTTTTCCATTACCTGTGCGGTCTTTTATGACCTGAAACCGCATGAATTATTTCAAACTCACACATAATACGACAGAGAAGATCATGTAGGCGATGTTTACGGGGCTTATTCCTAATAGTTTACGCAGTCAAAAAGTCAAAAGAGTTTCGATTCTTGTGCTTCGATGCATGCTTTCCTCCGACCATCTGAGATGATGAGTTGTTGCGTGCTCCTTACCAAGTCATCGCTTGCCGCTTTTAAGAACTTGGCATCCGCTCCAGTAGCTTTGCCAATTCGTCTTTGCCTTTCTCGAGACCATTGGCATCCCATAACAAAAGTTGTATTGTTTTAGCCATTAGGATCTTTTAGGTACAGTTCTTTTGTTATTGTTTTGTTTTTCAAGGAAAGATATTCTTTCAAGAGCTTTCTTATTATTAGGGACACTATCGATGAAAAAATCACAAAGACTGGTCAAAGACTGGCAATATACGGTATTCAAGTCTTGAAGGACACAGGGTATCCAAGGCTCTCTGGCCGCTTTTTGAAGGCAAAAGGTCTAGGAAGTTAATAAAATTAAAATTAGGGATAAGCTTAGGAAAGTAATAAGAATCCTGACAGGACATTGCCTCCTGCGACAACACGCAAAGCGTCTCAAATTGTCAGATACGGATATTTGCAAATTCTGCGGTGATCTGCAAGTTATTGAGGACATAACACACATGCTGTGTGATCGCGTAGTCGCGTAGTCAAAGAACATTTTTAGGGAAATACTTTTTTCGAAAACCTAGATGAAATAGACCCCACGAACTTCAAAGGCCTTCTTGGCTTTTGGAGGGAAATTGGGTGTTTCACCAGGGAGATTGTTTAAGTTTTTGCCATTTGAAGACAAATTCAACTGGTTCCACAGGTATCACGATTGGCCCGTTTTGGTGCGTGGTGTCTGTTTGATGGCATATCCATCACACCCCTGTTTAACCTAAATCTTCCATTCTGTTAATGTTAAGAATTCTTTGCATGCCATCCTCTATGACATTGCTGGAAGGTTTGGGATTTCCGACTAGTTTGACGACAAAGTTGCTCGAAGTAACCTTGTTCTTGTTCTTGTTCTTGCTTGAGGGTACATTTTCTTTATTCTTTTGGGCCCTCGTTTTCGGTCCTAAGTCACTTTTGTTTCGATTTTCTCTGGCTTTAAGTGAGTCTTTTTGCGCAGGCTTTTGAATTTTCTTTTGCTTGTTATCTTTTACCTGCTACAGCTCTTTTGCTAATTTGCATCCTCTGAATTTGGCTGGGGGTCCTTCGCTACAGTTCCCGGATTTTGGCGTTGCCTTTTTTTCTACATTTCTCCTGCACATCTAACGTATTTTGAATTAGGGTTGCTGTATTTATGAGTGTGACCATACTTTTGACAGTTCTTACATTGAGAAACTAGTTTTGATTTACGCAAAAGATGAATTTGCACTTTCATTCCCAGTACCATACATCGTTAATTTAATAAATCAGCAGCGGTACTTTGTTTTTGTACTTAAGCATGTTGACAACTTCTAGTATTTTGAAGTTTTTCTTCTTTAGGTCATTCGCAATGCTTTCAGGTGGGCATGAGGAGTTTAGTTTCTTTGAAATCATTGCACTTTTTTCTGATAGGGACTTCAGCATTTAGGCAGTTGATAGCGGCCATATTGTTGAAGCTACATCTGTCAAATTGGCTGTCATTTATTCAGTTTTTTTTTCCTCAATCACCATGGATGGACATACCGTTCAACAACACGTGCAACGTTCCGAGCGCCTCGCCCATTTTACGGTCGCCACAATCGTCCTACCGAGAGGACTATTCGCAGTATGGTGGATAAATTTGAGTCCACTGGTTCAGTAAACGATAAACCAACACGCGTACGTCGACGAAACCCAAGATCTGCCAAAAACATCCCCGCTGTCCGTGAGAGTATGCAGGAGAATGCGAGACAATCGGTTTCGGGCGGTTCACAAGAGCTCGGACTTTCGCAGACCACAACTTGACGAATTTTGCGTTGTCACTTGGGCCTACACCCGCACATAATTCAACTGACCTAGGAGCTGAAGGTAAACGACCATAGACAACGACGTGTATTCGCTGAATGGGCTCTGGAGCAGTCGGAAACTGACCCTAATTTCCACCGAAAAATCATCTTCAGCGACGAGGCCCATTTCTGGATGAATGGGCACGTCAACAAACAAAATTGTCGAATTTGGGACGATACCAATCTACAAGAGATCCAAGAACGTCCAATGCGTTCCGAAAAAGTCACTGTTTGGTGTGGATTTTGGGCTGGCGGCGACATTGGTCCATGGGTCGATGGTTACCAACTTATTTTTGCCTGGATTGTGTGATATGGACACCAACGACATGTGATTTCAACAGAACGGCGCTACGTGCCACACAGCTCACGCCACATTGGAAATACTGCACGAGCAGTATTCATCTTCTGTGCAGGTGATGTGAACTGCGCACCGAGATCGTGCGATTTGACCCCGTTAGACTTTTTCTTGTGGGGTTTTTTGAAGTCGCAGGTCTATGCGAATGAGCCACAAACTACAGTGGCTCTCAAAGCCAACATAACCAACATGCCATCGGTCAAATTCAGGCTGATTTGGAAAATTGGACATTGCGGATGCTCGCCACCCAGAGAAGCCGCGTCGGACATATTTTGAACGATGTTATATTCCATACATAGTAACATCGATGGGCCCTTCAAATGAATAAAGAATTTCGATGATATCTCACACACACTTTGTTTTATTTAAATTTAAAGATAGGAAGCGCTTAATGAAAGACCCTTTAGTATAATAATTTTGACAAGTTTCTGCAGGATTCTTCGTTTTCCACATTAATTTTGGCATCATTGCTACAATATTTAGGAGAGCTTTTATTTTGTCTTCCTCTAGTAGGTATATTGAATATGCCTTCGTACTTCGTGATACAAAGTTCTATAATTGGAGGCGGCTTTATTGACTTGGTGGTTTCTTTGTTTTTCGTCTTTCCTGGGCTTTTCTGATTTACTTTTGGTGGTGAAAGCTCCGGAGACATACTCATTTTTCTCCTTTGAGTTTGAGGCGGTCCTGATAAGGAGGTAAGATTAAAGGGTCGTTCTACGGCAGACCACAGAGAGCGAATCAGAGGAATTGACATTGAATACCCTCGATTCGGGAATCATGAACCCGGTGAAAGGGGGGACCAAGCTTGACTGGCATACTCAAGCAGGGGGCGAACAAAGGTAATATACAGAGATCTGATTAAATACGGGTTGGAAAATTCCTTGGACCATCGTTTAATAAAGCCAAGTGATGAGTTGAGGATCATCTTATCGATATGCGAATGGAAATTAAGCTCGAATAACATGCCAAGGTCTTGAAAAGACTGAACCAGGGGAATTGGTTGACCATGGAGAAAATAAAGTCGGGGAGAAGACGGATTGCATTTACCTGAGCAGGTTATAGATTGACATTTGGCTAAAGTTCTAGGCAGTTTTTGAGGCATCAGATTGAAAACCGATCAAGGTCTTCTTGAAGAAGGGCAGAGTCCTGGGGAGGGGAAATAGATCTAAAAAAATTTGTGTCGTCAGCGTAAAGGGAGAGGGAGGAGTGTTTAATGATCCTCTCAACATCGTTGATAGCAAGAATGAAGAGAAGAGGGCCAAGATGACTGCCTTGTGGAACTCCTGATGAGGCCAGGAATGGAACAGAAAAGGCGGATCTAAACCGAGAGGCTCAAAGCCGAGAGCAGGCAATTTGAAGAGGTTCAATTGATGAAATATCTTATCAAACGCTTTAATCAGTTGCAATAACATCGATTTCTTTGCCATTTTCTAAGGCTCTCTCTCACGAATTCAACTAGATTTGTGGTAGTTGATCTACCTTTTAGAAAACCATGTTATTGGGATGAAATAAAAGGCTTGCATTTGAAGTTTAAGGCTTCAAACAGTTTGGATATATGGGAGAGTTTAGCAATGGAACGATAATTGTTAACTTCATGATTAGATCCCTTTTTGTGTATCGGGATTATAAAAAAGGTTTTCCAAATCTGGGGAAATTCTCCCTGTGTAAGGGATAGACGAAAACGGTAGGAAAGGGGTAGAGACAGGTTGGAAGAGCATTTCTTAAGAAACATGGCGGGGAGTCCGTCTGGGCCCGGTACAAATTCATCCTTAAGATTTTGTAACTTTTCTTCAATAACTGCAGGATCGAAATTTTGAGTGAGAAAGGGACCAATAGACAAATTTGGTAGATCATTGAAGTAAGAGGGATCTGGTACGAAGGAGTTGTTGGCAAATGATTGCTTGAAAAATGTAGCAAAAAAGTTGGCGATGGTAGGAGGATCACTTGAAGATTTGTTTTCGAAAGCGAGGGAGGAAGGATAACCATCAGTCTTACTTTTGCAATTGACTTTTGGACTTGAAAAAAGGACTTGGGGTCATTTATGAGATTGGTTTGCGCACTATTCAGGTAGCGCTGATAGAGAGAGTTATAGAGTTCAATGAAATGAAGATATGTACATAGATAATTGGAATAGTCGGAAGAAGAGTGGGTGCGAAGGAATACCCCCCATAACTTGTTTCTTTTTTTTCGTAGAGAGCGGGGTTATACCAAGGAGGGGATGTAGAAGAAGTTTTATGGCAGGAATAAGGCACATAAAGGGAGATGGATTTGAATATTTCTCTGTAAAAAACAGAGAGGGCAGCAACCAGAGATAGATTGGTAAACTCGAAAGAAGCCCTGCTTAGATAGACAATGATTTTACGGAAATTAGCTTTGTACGAAAATAGAAATGCGGGGGGAAGCGACTAAAGGGAAGAGTTGTGGAAAAATGAAAGAAGAAGTGGAGGATGAAAGTTATCAATAGTTGAAAGAGATAGGGGACAACACGATACTGAGGAGTTGATGGGATCAGTTATGAAGATAAGGTCTAATTGCCTTTCCATATAGTTGGAAACGCCACTGACTTGGCATAGACTAGAGTCTGTTAGCCGATCTAAGAAGAGGCATTCCTTAGTAGAAATGGGATTGGAAGCGATGAAAAAGGATAGATCTTGAGATGGAGTCCACTTCAGCTGAGACAGATTAAAATCGCCGAAGATAATGATATCATCAAGCGAGTTTGTCGATTGCTGCAATAGCAAGTTGGTAGAATTCGATAGGTTGAGCCGGAAGAATATAACAACACATAACATACAAGCATATATGCGTAGGTTTGATTTTAACCTACACAAAGTCGTGCTTAGGGGAAGATGAAGCTGCAACGAGAGAGGAGTCCAAGCTGTTGTGAATAGCCAGTAGGACACCTCGACAAGGGGATCCAATAAAGAGGGGTGTGCGATCATCTTCCCGAAAAACATTAAAAGAAAGAAAGAATAACTTCTGGTTTTTTGTGTTTCGGTCAGAGCATAGATATCAAATGGGAGAGCATGAGATTGGCTCAAAACGTCGTAGGTTTTAGAACGCAGTCCTCTTGCGTTCTGGTAATAGAAGGTGAGAGGGAGGTTTTTGCATGACTTTTTGGGATCGAAAAAATTTATCGTGGTCAAGTCGACTGCGTTGGAGGTGTGAGACTCTTTTATAGTGGACATAGTAGCGAAGAACGGCAAGATTGTCTCCAACTCAAGCTATAATTTTTCAATTTCGCTTGTCAACTTTTCACCGAGTTTCTTAAAATTCTTTCTTCACAGGCTTTTTTATAACAAGCTTCCAACATTGCTTCTTTTGCTGGTTAGGACGGCCTTTTACGACTCTTTATGAATGGGTAATCTTTTAGCAATTAATGGTTCCCCCTACAATCCATAGAACCGACCTCCGAAGAGGGTGCATCCACCACTTTACCTGGCGTACCACCAAGCAATATTTTAAGATTGACCCTCAGCCAGTTTGTTTCTTGATCCATCCCAAGTAATAAGAATGGGTACACAGGAAAAGCAAAAAGTAGAGAAAAAGAATGAATGATTACCTCTCATTTTACGGCGACCTGAGCCCAACATAGTTATTCATAGTCCGCAGTGTAGAATCAATTCCACTATTACGACTCGCTTGGTCCTCGACCAGAAACAGAAAAGTCATCACTTGCCTTTTGCAATCAGCGGTTTTAAGTGAACTGAGAAAAGTTTGAACCTCAATTTATACTGAACCGGAAGCTCTAAAATTGTCTACTTTGTCAATGTTATGGCATCCAACAGGGCGTTCTACTTCTTCTATAATATCATATTTTCCGAAATCCAATGTTGACCGTTGCTATTAGCCTGACTGTGAACTTCTACCTGACTCCTAGCCATAACAAAAAAAAAAACTGATATCAATGTTACTTAGCTGTTTACAGGAAAACGACTCGTTGATTGCCAATTTAAAGCAATTGTTGACTTTCCTCCAAGCAATGCCTGTGATGCCTCAATATAACTTAAGTCTCACTAAATCCCATCACCGAACTGAAAATCTCAAATTCAATCCTCTCAGATGAATAAAAACAGAAATGTGTTGTACAGCAAATTGCTGGCGCTCGTCGCATACAGGACAAATATTTGCCATCGAATGAATAACTCATATTCGCAGCAAAGAATAGTATCCTTTGTGTGTCACCTTTAGCCACTTTTTTTTTCATTTGACATAGCAAATATCATCTGCTTCAGCCTTCTTCTTCATCCGTCTCACCGTGTCACCAACTGCCAACTGCTATTCACATTTGAACTCAAACCGTGCCATTTGCCTCATCTAGGCAACCCCTATTCGGACGGGTTCTATTTTTAATTTTTTTTTTTTTATCATTCTACCCCTCTTTGTGTATCTTGTGACCATTTTTAATATGTTTTTGCTCCGAATTTATTTCCAGATAACCGAACTGATATCAACTGTGATGGTGATGCACTTGGCCAGCACCAGCAATGCTGTCACATCGAAGAAGGTCTTCTGCATTGTTGGCATAGCTCTGCTGCATATAGCAGCCAGCAGTTTTGACCAATTCATAATGAATGTGATCCGAGGCGAAGGATATGCACATCAGGTCGTACGCGATATTGGATTTATGATTCCTGACATCCTGCAGCTGGTAATACCATTGTGGCTGTTCCAACAAATTCGCAAGGAGTCTTACACGACACGACCGTTTTATAGGGATCGAAACCTTCACAAGGACATTGTCGCCATGATGTTCTTTGTTTTCGCTCTGTTCGCCGTATGTTCGATTCTGTAATAGCATAGCACACAATGGAACAGAAGTCAAAGTTGGAGCGGGAACAGGACCAGGACCAGGACCAAGACCAGGAACAGTGAAGCAACATGACAACAAATGACAGCAACACAGTAGTTGGATTATAATCGATCGGCGGATGTATCCGTACGTTGTATTCGTACATGTTGCCAGATTCTAAAGAGTGTGATGTAAGTTTATAGTGTCTATTGATGTGTCCTTTCGATTATTTGTTTGCTGTTGAACGTGTTTTTTTTTTTTTTTTTTTTTTTCTACCATACATACATAAATTTATATAAACGTAGCTTCCAAATTGATGAGGTGATAGGGATAAAATATTTTGTAGAATGGGTGACTATTAGGAGCGATTTGTTAGTGTCACCTCAAGCATTTGGGAGGTAGTAAAGTGTTTGTCAATTCCTTTGGGAATCGCAATTCTATAGTCTGACGCCATATCCTTGCGTTATGTTATAGCTTTCAATACATATCAATAGATTACGGATTTTATTTGATTTTTTTTTTTTATATATTTTTCTTTTGGATAGTTCTTGTGTGTGTTTGATGTAATGTTGACCGGATGGTCGGTTGAAGTTTAGTGATTTTTTTGTTCTAAGTAATCGAGTCCTGTAGCAGACTTGCATAGAGTATAGACATATCCAAAAGTTTTTTATACAATACAAAAAGATGTAGAAATATCTTCCAGCTAAGATTGATAGTTGATAGATGATGTGTTAGTGTTTAATTTTGAAATTGGTAAAGTTCTTACTTTAGATACATGAAATATCAATATCATCCTGACAATTGTGGATGAAGTCATTTAGATGAATGTGAAAATTTCAATGGTTGCATTGGAGTGGCAAGACAGAGAAGGTAAGTCACAATCTCCCGAAAGGATTTAGGTTGATTACATGAAGTAGAAAGATGGGCCGTTCCAGATTATCATTGGCCCTATTAAGGAAACCCAAAAATAGCAATCCAATCTAACGATTGCTGATTCATCAGAAGCACAATGTATTGGTTGAACAAATTAGATGTTTTCACCTGCATGACCCATTGTGATTTACCTCCAAAGTAGACCATAAATGGCCATATGAAGTGGCTAACAGGTAAACATAACAACTTGGTCCTATTCCAACGGAAAAAAGCGGGTTTTCTCTGTTATAATCGTGACCACTCATACACGAGCCTTTTCCCATAAGCTAGGTTAAGATGTTTGAATCCTTTTTACTTAACACCAACAACCGGATCAACCTATATGCATGTAAATACAATATGAAGACTAAGAACTATTCCATTTTGCGAACCTTCTCTAGGGCCCATAAGACACTCCGAACTGATGTCAGCGCTCTCATAGCTAGCATTGCAAAAACTGGTGTCATCTATTCCTAACACACTTACTCGTACGTGCTTAGCAAAACGCCGGTAAAAAAATGTACTGTCCATCCCATAGGACTGGCGCGCTTTTGTAGAATCTCCTTATGGTAGGTTAGTTTTGATATAGAACAGGGTTGCCCTCAATGGTCCGCTTGTGGTCCATTTATATGGAACCTCATAATGGATCCCCTCCTGAAGCTATTGTTAGACCACTGCAAATGTTGCGCTAACGCGGATGGTTTGTTTTTCCTACTGGAGGGTCAGTCTCAAACTGAACTTAAAAGACTAGGAGCGAGAGTGGTGCCAATTATCGCCGGATGCAGACTGTGACAATGTTACTTTATGGCTCATTGAAAGCAGTCCATCGGGCTCCCATAATACGCTTAAAAAGTAAGTGACTAAGGTCAAGTATCTTAGCATAACTGTGAACTTCTACCTGAACGGATGAATTTGCTACCTCACCTGTGCCAGCTAAGAGAACGAGTACTGGGTGTTGTGGGCCAGGAAGGCGCATTTTACAGACTGACTGGGGCTCACCAAATGTGCCATTCGTATCCTCTCCTTAATTTGGAGGTGATACGTCGAAGTATCGCGCACAAAATTAGGAAGGGGAAGGGACTCCTGCTGACAAATATAGATTGGGTCTCCTCGACGGAAGTGGTAGATTTGTCCCGTAGGAAGCGTAAGTTCCTGTTTTCCAAATGTGTCCAGTCTAGATGGTAATCTAGATGTTGCATGATACATGAGAGTTAAAGGCAGGTTTACTTATAAGTTTCTTCAGGATGAGTCGACCATGAGCGGGTTACCATAGTTAAGTTTCAACCTCAGTTTGAGCTTTCTGCATAAAAGAGGCCTTAGCGAGGTAGCAAGTTGCTCATGCGGAGCTCCTCTTAAGGATTGGATGCATGTTCTGTGCGTGTGTTCAGCCTACTTAGGTACTAGGAGTTTGCTATAAGCATTTGCATAAGTTATGGGCAACACCTGCAATGGGGTGGTCTGCGATTTCAACAGTGACAGAATTCGTAGCTTCGCAAATGTGATTTTCCATCGTAGATGGCATAGGTAGTTAGCTGGTGGTAAAAAGATTAACATTAAGTTGGACCAATGGTTGCTAGGTCTGGGCCTAACTGGAAGTAATCGCAAGGTTGCGGAGCTATATTCTGGTATCATGGGATGCCATGGGCTCCTGGAACTCTGGAACTTCTGTTGCCACCCTTGCGGAAGCATCGTGATGGCTGTAGGTAATACCCAAAATCGCGGGGAAAGTAGACCGACTGGAACTTGGACATCGTATGTGTCAGCATATGTTGTAGTGCGCTACGGCTTGTGTTCAACCATTTGATGGCTATAGAACTAATCGGTTTGCTCGCTTGATGTGGAGTTGCACCGTAACTGGGTGAGATTACTCATAGAATAGCTGAGGTATTAGACACCTCTCGACCCTTCACCAAAGGGTAAATCCGTGCGTTATACACGACTTCGAATCTGATACTGGTGGTGGTACTTGAACTACCCGAAGAGCGCTGATCGATGTATTGTTTTGATATCTCGTACGAAGACGTACCATAGGACATCTGTCCATCCTATGGATGGAATCAGAGACAGTGCAATACTTGTCTTATCGTAATGGCTTTCAGATTAACACCACTAATAGCTACTACAATTTGACCGGTTACATTATAAACGGCCAGTCATAAGATCTTGTTGAGTGGCATGGACTGCCGGTACTTAAAAGCAGTGCCCTGGAATTCAGGGTCCCTCGGATTTCAGCACGGCCCTGACTTGGAAGAAGTAGGCCCCCTTGTGGTAGCGTCATGATGACTGTGGTTTAAACGTAAAATCACAGGAAAGATCTTCCACAAGTTGGTTGATCCGATGTGGAGTAACAAACGCTGGGTCTCGTGAGCCTAAAATCGGCAAGACGTTTTAGACCGCCCTCGACTCGTAACGTAAGGTGTAGTTTGTGCTCTCAACACGGGTTCCGGCTTTAGTATTGCTGAAAGTTGGTAAACGATGGCCAGGCGTATTCTGGGTACACGCAAAACACTGACTTAATCTATCCGTCCTTGCGAGTGACATTAGAAGGTCGCTGACTTTTAACACAAGTGCAGAAGCATTTGTTTGTTCTGATTGGAGAGTCATTCTATCTATAATTGTGCTCACAAGTTAGAAAGCTCTCAATGTAACTTTTAACCAAAGATGCATGCAGTAACCACACGGGTTCAGGACCTTGCCTAGCAAGTTTATCGGGGATGCCATTCAGCCTACAAAGCCTTAAGCATAGGTTAACTGCCGCTACAGGCACAAATATAGGGTCATCCATTAAGAGCCGTCATCTTAAAGCAATAGAAAAACGCAACAATTTAAAAAAAAAGTGGAGATGTATTTCGCGAATAACAGATCCTGATATTTTCGTTTAATGCATGAATCGGTGACATTGGCGTAGACTTTATCTTTAACATAGCCCCAAAGGAAAAAGTCTAATGATGTTAAAGTCTTGATTTCGAGAAATCACACGTCCAGGAAATTTTTTCACGCGATAGAACCATTGTTTGACAAGCTATGTGGCGTCATCCTGATAAAAATACACGTTGTTCACGTCCATAGCATCAATTTCAGGTAAAAAGAAGTCAGTCAAACAGTCACTGAAACAATGACACCACCAGCCCATAAACCGCACCAAACTGTTATTCGTTATGGATGGAGACGTTGTTGGATTATTTATCTTGGATTTTCAGAACCTCAGGTGCGGCAGTTTTATTTGCTTACGTACCCATACAAATGGAAATGAGGCTTATTATTCAAAATAATCATTTCCAGCATCCTATTACCGAACGTACGGCATTAAGCGTGGTCTACTGGCTTCAATTCTTGTGTACACTGAACCTTACAAGCTTGTAGGTCAAGATCTTTATACAAAATGCACCGAACCGCACTTTGTATAAATGTGATCGCCGCTAAGGCAGCGATGATATTTTCAGCTGACTAACTTGTCAAACACGTTCAAATTTATTGATTATATTCACTATAGCTGTGCGAGAAGACGCTTGATGATGCCCAAAAGCAGTACGATCCTTACGTATCCGTTATGTTTGCACCGTTTTTGTAGTGAATTTTCACTATTTTAGCATCTTTTTTTAGGAGTATGTATCGATTCTTCTAGTTTATGTCTGTCAAAAGTGATCACAGTGATAATGTCGATTGCTCAACACTGGCGTGAAATTGAAAATGACGAAATGGATGGTCATCTTATTCGCAGTTTGGTATCTAGGATGACATCCAAGTATGATACTTATTACATAGTCAACTGCCTTTTAGACAACCGCTGTTCATCCCCGCCATTACAATTGAATTCCAGCTAACCAAGATCCTGTTCGGTAGCATTGCCTTAATCCACAAAACTAATGATACCGTGCTTTGTAGCAACTCATACTTTTCAGCACGAAGGAAGTCAGCACAGAGATTTGAGCTGTAAGCTACTGCGAGACTAGCAGTAAAGGTTCTCTTCAGAGTTGGCAGCAGCTTATCTTTGCCTTTTCGCAGTATAATTGAAAATGGGCGACTTGAAGCCATTGAAAAATAGAACAGGGTAATTAGTGGCCTCCAACAAATTACACATAATAATTACGGCGCTTTGTCCTATTCATTTCATTCGCAGTTCCAGTGATAGGAGCTGGCTGAGAGCCAGTTATACTTATAACTTGATCACCTAGAAAATGAGCTTCCACTATGAGACTGAGAGTCTCTTCTTTCAACTCAGTGTAGTTCCTATCAGATTATCTGAGTTTTTTTGAACCTGGCTTATTGGCCCCATAGAAAACTTTTATCTGTGTTTATGAGAAGCACTTTTCAACGTTTTTTATTTACGTTCAAGATTTAAGTTGCCTGCCAAAGGTTTTCAAGTTTCTATTCCCGGTCAGTTCAAAATGGTTAATGAGAGCACCTTTTAGTTGCTTCCAATACTCTGGGTCTGGTTTTAAACTTAGGTGGAGATTTGGCGGATTTTTAAAGCTCCTCTTTGAAGTATTTTTATCATGGGCCTTAGAACTGCTGCCCTTGTTCCTTTTTGATGATTATGATAATTTCATCTGCGTCAACCTGCGTCTGTGTGTGCTTGGTGATAACAGTTTGTCTGGATGTTACTCTAGATTAGCTGCAAATACTCGTAGTCTTTTGCAGTCTTAAACTCAATGATCCGATTGGATACTGGCCCCTTAATTAGGTCGTATCTTTATCAAGTTTTAAAGACAGCGGCGAACCATTAACCCATCGTTCTCTGGCTAAGTGAGACTCCATCAGAAAATATTTTGGGAATATCTTAAGTGCTAACCATGTACTCGAAAGAACTAAATTCTTCGACCAGGTCCACGACTCGAGGTAAATTTTCTCCAGTGTTCTCATGTAAATTACGAGTATTATTGGTGCCTGATGCCTATGTAATACTTGCGTAATGCATTTATATTGGTTGACCTCCTCACAATGTGGGTCCTTGTCCTGGACTGAGGAGTCGCCCGTAAAGTGAAGTTTGCATATCCTTTCTTTTATTTTATAATGGCCGATGATTCTAGGCTTTGTTCTTTGGTTGATTTCCCTTAGTACATGAGGCTTTCTAGGACCACTGTACGACACCGTCCCCTATCCATCTTATTTCTTACGTAGCTACCCACAGGACACAGGCACATAATATTATTACTAACGGATGACCAGATAGCAATGATAGTTTTTCCACTCGTCATGTTTCAACAGCTGTCAATGTTACCAATGACATCCAGCTGTCAGAATATTTAGTAAGGTTTGCTATTTCGTCATGCATCGTTTTACGCTTGCCGAACGTGCGTCCGGCTCAGTTGTAAATACGCAACGTGAATTTCGTCATGAGGCCGGTCGCCATCATAGGTTCAGTGTGCAGTAAATTCGTCGTACCGTGGAAAAGTTTGAGCGTGAGTACACTCTTTTGGATCTTAAGCCACCAACCAGACAGAAATTGGTGCGAAATGAATAAAACATAGCCGCTGCAGCGTTCAGTATTGAAGAAGACCCAGAAATTTTGATCGGGCGCCGATCAACAGAATTGGTCATCGCCAGAGAGTTAACCCGGCTTATTTTGTAGTTTGATTATACATCCGTATAAGGTTCTGCTGAGGCAAGAATTGAAGCCGGATGACCATAGGCAACGCCGTGAGTTCGCTAATTGGGCACTGGTAATGTTGGCCGAAGATCCGAATTTTGGCCAAAAAATCATTTTCTCGGACGAGGTCCATTTTTGGCTCAGCGGCTATGTCAACAAGCAAAATTGCCGTTATTGGAGCGAACACAATCCACAGGTGTTCGGACATGCACCCACAAAGATTGACTGTTTGGTACGCTTTATGGCATGGCGATTTCTTTCGAAATGAGGAAGGAGACACACTTATCCTCAATGGTCTCAGACATTGGACGATGTTAACCGACTTTCTGTAATTTGAGCTCCACAACATCGACATATCCAAGCTGTGATTCTAACAGGACGGCGCTAGATGCCATACAAGCGACGTAGCGCTCGAAGTTGTAAAGGAGAAATATGGCGACTGGTTCATCTTACGGCGAGCGTTCATCAATTGGCCACCGCGATCATGCGATTTGACATCACTCGATTATTTTCTCTGGGACTACGTCAAGTCCTTAGTCTACGCTAACAAGCCAACCACTTTGAACGAGCTCGAGGCCAACATTCGACACAATAGCGTGTCGGCCGAAATAACACCGCACATATTGAACCGAGTCATCATAAATTGGACCGACCGCTTGAAGCTCTGCCAGCAAAGCCTAGGCGGCCATTTGAATGATGTGCTATTCCAAACATAATGGCATAAACGTAGCTTCAAAATGAAGCCGGAATCAATTTTATACCTGAGACCGTTATTGTTTTTTTTTCAATTTTTTTTTTTTCCTTCTTATCTGGTCACCCTATAATATATGTTACATATACTCGTACCATATACTCGTACCTGATCTCCATATTTTTTTCTCCAAAAGTGGAGAAGTGGCGACCGACTTTGATGCGAGTTTGACAGGAATGTCAACATCCGACCTCGTCTGTGATGCTTTAAACTAATAAATGGTGAGTGGATGTTGGTTTGAATGTCCAGGATTCTCCCACAAGTCTTAACTTCGATGATTATTTAACTAGACCTTAAAAGACTGATAAGGTCCTTTCAGCTCCCACATTAAATTTGGTGTAGTTGTTAGGGTTCTGCTGCTTTAAGTACAATAGTTTAGGAATGAGTAGGCTCCAGCAGCTTTATCGATCATAATATTGGATATCGGTATCGAAATGTCTTCTTGGCCGTTGTTACCGTGAAGGAAACGTTCTTGGATCGTACTTGTAAGTCTTAATTTCAACGTTCTCATCTCTGCAAACATGTCGTTGACATTTTGTTTCCGCCTTCTACATATACGGTAGCAAATCTTTCTTCGCCTCCATAAAGCACAGTTCAATGTCCCTGCTGTCTCTACACTTTGGTCGTACTTTTCGTAATTAATTCCGCTGAACGTCTCTCATTCAGATACATACTTTTGTGAATGTTGATGTTTGGAAAAAGAATGCTAAGTCTTATATTATTTTGTCGTACCGTAATTAGCCAAAGTGCATTTTTGCAGCTGTTTTGTTTTTGTTTTGTTTGCAGCTCAGATTGTTGCTCATTGTATAGGAGTCTGGAGTAATCTCTGGTAAACCCAATTTCCTTCTCTGTTGAAACATGTACGCATATACTCGTATGTATCTCTTAGGTGTATAAACTGAGCCTTGATAAGGACTAAAAGCAAGTATTCGCTTACATGCCTGTGGCTTAACATTTCTTATCTGGAGTCCTTTCAAGGGCTCATGGTATGAATATTTGGTCATATAGTTTTCCTCTTTGGATCTCGAAATTCGCCGCTTCTGGCCCAAACCATGCTAAATCTCTATCTGTGCAGCTGCCTACTTCCTTTAGTTTCAATACACGAATTTATTATTAACTAAATTAAGTATAACTCAAAAGAGTACGTGCTGCTCTGCCGATTATTAGCGCGGGAATGATGTCAAAAAGGCGGGATAACTATGAGTGACCTATCAGTGACAGGTGGTTGGTGACAGTGGTTGGTAGATTGAGCAAATGCTGCCAGATCACATCGTAAAGTGTTTAAATATTTGCTCTAAAACAAAAAATTACCGTCCATTTGCTCGATGAAAGTGTCGACAGCTTGTTACGAATCCGTCAAAAAAACATTTCTTGTAATCGTTCTATCATCATACTTTTATCGTATCCCCTACAGTATCGGCCATTTTCTGTAGCGTTGTTCACTTGTTTTGCTTATAATCAACAAGCAGAAGAAACTTAATGCGGCTCATGTTACAAGGATGTGTTTTAAATGTCGTTTACCTGTAATTTCTTCTACTATCCAACAATTTTGGAATATCATCCTATTTTGGTTACGCAGTGCTTATATGATTTCGCTGGAATGTTTTACCTTCCCTTCTCCAGTTCTACATACGAGTACTAATCTTCTGCAAATCCTTCTACGTTGTTGCTTCAGATTCAGGTGGTTTTCACGGTCTGTTCCCAAATCATACTCTTACCAGCGAAGTCGGTACTCTTAGAGATTTCCTCATATTTGTCCCCATTTGATATTGCCTTTTATATGCTTATTGATAGCCTTATCAATCAGTGCCACTCCACTAGGTCTTCTTAGAATCAAATGCCATTGCAAGTCTGATAACTGTTTTACGAGTTTAGCCACATTAAATGGTTTCTAACTCTTGTGACAGAGATCCAGATCCAGATTGACTAATTCTTTAGTAAGTTGCCTACCTATTTACGCGTATAGCTGTACATATATAGAATCTCTAGTCTAATAATCAGGGGCTAAGTTCAAGGTTCCCTTACCACGCGTACCACACACGCTTTACATGACGCAAAGCTCACCACGCGTGAATATACGAGTAAGAGAAGAAACTGTAGCCGCTGTTAGTGAAAATTTGGCGGAGTATCTCGAATTATCAATGCGATGTCGACTGCAGTTTAGCCTTTAGTTTAACCTTTGTCCTTAAAAATTGTACGATCAGATCTCGTGCGTAGAACAGATATGAGTACCAAACAGATCCAATAAAAGCCACGGAATCATGACTTTTGACAAGGGTTCGCTGATGGGCGCTTGAGTAACTTGAAGTCACCCCAATTCCACTCAAGAAGATGCACTGGGCAACGTGAACGAACAATGGTTAGCGGTTATGAACAACATTGACGATATAGGGTTCCAGCAGATTGGACTTACATGCCATACTGTCCATGAAACCATTGACTTGTTGAGAGCTCGATTCAACGATAAAATTATATCGCGAAATGTGACCACCAAGATCGTGCGATTTGACGCTACTCGATTACTTAGTGTGAGGCTATGTACAATAGAATTATTGCTGTATGCTGATAGACTACACACTATTCAAGCATTGTAGGCCAATATTTAGGGCGTTATTGTTGAAATGGAGGCCCAAATGCTCGCAAAAGTGGCCCAAAATTTAACCCACAGGATGAGCTTCGGCAAAAACAGACGAGGAAGCAATATACATATGTACCAGAAGTCGCGTTCAAAATATAATACTCGTAGCATGAACCATTAATTCTATTCAGTAACTCTTAAAAAAAAAAAAACCTTTATAAGTCTAAGTTGTGCTACCCTTTTTGTTGCCCTCTTAACACGTTTCTCGATAGCATCCTGGCTTAAATTAATACCCGCTCCTGTGGCTAACTGATGCAAATCGAAATGTATTCCGCTGCAAGAAAATGATATCAGCAATTTGACCCTCGGTCCATTTGGAAAAAAAGTTAGTAAGCCGATGATTCCGCGATCGCAATCTTGTAATATTTTTCTATACAAAACTACTCAAAGATCTCAATATACTCGTACACCAATTAGGTTGTTCAAATGTGCTTTTCTTCTGAAGAGATGTTCTTCAACGCTGACAAATCTACTGCGTAGTCTTTCTCATCAATCATACCGTTAAGAACCTCTTCTGAGTAGATGGAAAAATAAATTGAAATTCCAGCGCGTTTCTAAAAAAGGCAAATCTTCTTCTCCTTCCTTCAACAGACTCGCTGCACTGTCTCGAAATGCAAATATTTCTTTAAGACTGCCAGTACGATTATCATCATAATGTCTCACCGAAAAGTGGAACCAAAGTCTATACCAATCTGGCGAAAGCAAGAGAATTGTACTAAATATTTCTAAGTCAATTGACAGAGTTTGGCGTCAGGCTCTTTCGTAGAAAATCCGCGCTTTGAGATCAAGTCCGATCAAGTCTGATATACACAAAATAAATACGCGCGGTGCGCCCCAGGGCTCTATTATGTCTCCAAGACTCTTTCCGGTTTTTAAAACGTCCTCTTCCCTGTCACTTTTAATTCAGTATATTATTTTAAGGACGACAATATTCTCTGAGTTTCATAACCATTCCCCTGCTCTTCGGCTGTATAACGGCGTATGTTAGGGTCTATAATTGTCCAATAGCAACAGCATGCCACCAATACAGTGAAATTTAAGGCTTCCGAAACAGAAAGTTGTCTACTGTTCATCATCTTAAGGAACCAGTCATTATCTATGATTAACACTACTCGCAGCATGGTCGATATGTACAATAGCTCAATGACAACCTGCGTTGGAATGACAATATATTCGATGTTGCTTCTGATCAGGTCTCACCATATAACACACTTATCTGTCCAGCTCTGATCAGGTTTTTTGTGAAATACCTTACCGAACTCTTCATTTCCAAGTCATTATAACCTGCAAACATTCAAAATCAACGTACATCGGTATATCCCTTTCTGTAAACATTTTAAAAGTATGTTACTAGATCTTGTAGTGTTCTTAGACCTGGATAAGGTGGTATTATCTAAACGAGCATCGGCTATATGAGTAAATATGCACACTTAGTAGAGGGACTATATACCGAGAACCCTATGAATAGTTTCCTAAAATCGGCTGAGGCAAACTTAACTTTATTGGCATGCTGCCTCCGTGCAAAAGATCTTTACGTACTCGTATACTATGAAATGTTTTGCAGCCTTTCGCGCTTTAGTCAGATATTTAACATACACGTAGGTAACACACACCTTTGGAAGTCCTTTTCAACTCAATCCCTTCATACATAAGGCCTTCACTACTTCCTTACTTAGATAGCGCTACAGTCGAGAGTAGACCACGACCTGGGCTAACTTACACATCCAGCTACGGCAATCTTTTGCCAGATGCCTCCAGTTGCGCATATGAAGTTGGCTGAGGTCCACTTCCACTTCTATGCGACACCTAAAATGAGGTCGTCCACGGATGTGTTGTCCCTCTGGATTGGAGTCGACAGCTTACCGGGCTGGAAGGCGGATGTCAATGCGCTTAAGGTGAGCCGGGTTATCTGAGCTTTTCTGACGAGATCGTGCCCGCTGTTTAGCCCGTTCAATTGGCCGTTGAAACTCCATTGATGCAAACGGAACCAAAAATTCCCCCAAGAACTTTTTTCTCGAAGTGCCCGAGAGCATTTTCATTGTAGAGTATCGTCCGATATAAAGTGAGTCTGGGGTGATCAGTGTCTTGCATTATGTCCACAGCCAGACACAGCGACTTCATCTTGTTCTTGTCTTCGTCCAGGTTTAATGGTCTGCAGAAATAATATTTCCAGGTTCTCAGCACCCACTGTTTCTACTATGAGGTTTTCTTCTTGATCCTTCCAGATTTCTCTTCGGGCTTTACAGCTTAGGCATGTTCGTTT
This sequence comes from Volucella zonaria, assembly GCA_963966105.1. Classification (NCBI taxonomy): domain Eukaryota; kingdom Metazoa; phylum Arthropoda; class Insecta; order Diptera; family Syrphidae; genus Volucella; species Volucella zonaria. The sequence goes on from OZ014534.1 coordinate 50,767,063, forward strand.
TAATTTTTGGTAATTCTTTTGAACTTCATTCTGCTGATACCTGCCTCGATCGGGCGCTTCTCGTCGTCATTATATCGGAAGCGGCGTTTACGATTGCTCTGTGGCAGTGATGCCACTACGTTCGATATTGCCGGCATTGGATTTCTCGAGAGGTTTATGGAAACACGAACGGAAAGGGCCCTGGACGTCACTTGCGATTGTAGCTATTCAACGTTGAACTTGCTCAATATGGTTCGATGACTTTGGACTCCACATCCATACCTTGGCTACAATAAGGTAAATGGTTCGAGTCGACATTAGCTGTTCGGAACGTTCGGACATCCAAAAAACATTGGAAATATCGATCGCAATATGAACGCGATCAATTTAATTTGGTTTGTTGATCAGGAGACAGCCAGGTCTATTTATGGCTATCGAGGTATGGAAATCGAGTGCTGGCTGTAGTTACATTACGTTCCGCCGCATAATCAATAAGCTTGTGTCCGTGTCCATAGGTGATAACATGGAGACTGTGCTTCCTCACAACGTTACCAAAGATGCCTTCCTTGCCTAGGTTGACATTAAAATCGCCAAAAACAATTTTTTGGGCATTGCTCGTAAATTTTGGTAAGGTAGTCCTTCTCCTCAGCCAGGGTTTGGGCGTTTATGAGGCTTATATTTGCGGATCTACCTTTTATGCAAATCGTTGTTAGGCTTTCGTTTACATGCCTGAAGCTAAAGTCTATTTAAGGTTCGAACATTCCACGTGCTGATCCGGAGTTCATTGTCATTTAATCGTCAACAGTGAATCCATTATTATCTGACAGCGCAGGCCAGTATTATGCTGCTGTTTTAGCACGTCCTTGCCATTTCAGCCTGAATGATTAAGGACTTACCATGTTGTTACCGGGGACCGCCACTGAGAGTTAAGGCAACCACTATTCTATGAACTTGACTGTTACGTTGCTAGCCCAAGACCAAGTTAGTTAGGGCAGTTAACAGTTTTCCGAGATATAACAAATCTTGACCTTAATAAAGAAGTCTGTGCCACAACTTTTCACCGCTGAATCAAATCAAAACTTTACCACCAGCGTAATCAAATTCATCTTTCAAAAAAGCCATTCACAATTGTCAAAGGATCTCAGTGAAATAGATACCACAATTTACAATTCTCTAAACCAATTTTTATATTAACGGTAGACCTATCTATCCGTACCTAGAGCTAGTTATTGAAGAATGTTACTTTCAAAATCGAACACGATGTTTTCCAATTTATGCCTGTAAACTTTTGTACACTTAGTGTGACCATTATGAAAAGACTTCCACTTACAAAAAAATATTATCATAAAAAAAGAAACAACAATAAAAACAAATATTACCGTTGTAGTGCATACATATACATACATAGATATATATTTAGAAGTAAATGTTTATTCAACATAAAAATGATTGTTAAACACGGAGAAAACAATATAAAAAATAATAATTACTAAATATAGAAATATTTTTCTTTTCTTTTTTTTTAATTATATTTCTTTATTGTGTTCTTACCATCATTGAATTAGTTGCATGCAATATAAAGTTTTTTCTATATTTTTGTATAGTCACAAAGTGAAAAAAAAAATAAGAATTTCAAAAACAAACCGGTAATAATGACAATACGAATTATAGTTTAAATGTTTTGAATTTTGTATCAACCTATCAAATGAGAAACTAAAAAAAAACAAAAAACTCTAAACAACAATTAAGGGATGCGTAAACATTTTTGATAATTATTTACACCTTATTTTTAGTAAAAAAAAAAAAACTATAAAAAATAAAATACACACCTTAAATTAAACAAAAGATATTATGGTTTTATTTAAAAAAAAAAAGGAAAAGGAAAAGTGCAACAACAATCTGCATTTGCGTTGTAGACTGTATAAACTATTTTTGTCAATTTGATCGGCCTTTTACCAGAGTAGAGAACATGGTGATGAATCTGCAGCCTCCCATCATACCAATCGACCAACACTGCAAACGAAACTCAACTACAATAGAACAAAACGCTTTACGCCAAAAGTTATCTTCCAGCCAACCGGCCACCCTAATCACAACTCCAAAATCGCCGCAGTCAGAAAATCAAATCATAAAATCAAATTCCACCGTACCTTGAAGGTCCTATCATTTTGTAACATCCTTTGTAACAGAAACCGTGGGTGTAGGAAAACATATCTGTGACTTCGGGTATTTAAGCGGCTTTACACTACTACATGACGAGCGAAGTCCAGAGGAATCCATGAAAAACCAACAGGACACGCTTTAAAGAGTAGCTTGAAGCAACCTTAAAACCCACCAAACATGTCACCGAAGACCTAGTATTCTTATACTCGTATATCTCAACAGATCAGAATTTTCACTTCGCAGCCTTGCTTAGTACCCTCGATGCTGGTGTTTTCTGTGTTTATTTGTGATTATGACTAGGGAATTCAGGATAGATATAGCCAATATACGCGGGCTAAAACGAAATCACTTTTCAGCGTACGTCCACGTCTGTAAGTACAGACCGGCTGTTTTGGTACTTAGTGAAACACAGGTAGATCCCCGACCACACCTCCCAGATCACTCTGATCTTAAACTACCTGGCTACGAACTGTCTGACTCCATTCAAGGACATGTATCCCTGTATCCTCATACTGAAATCGTCATTACGGGCGATTTCAATATACACAATTCTGGGTGGTTTTGACATTCTGCACATAGTCTCTAGTTTTTCAACGTAAACCACCTGTCGTGTAGACTTATGTTTACGGGATGCTCGTACATCCATGGGAACAAGGATATGCCTTGTCATCGCTCCGCCGTCTACCTGAGATACCAAAGCAGAACTTGTGTGGGAGGCACAAGTTCCACCCTTGGTATGGATCGACCCAATAGATCGGTTTGCTAAGAGATGGCGTAACTAGTATTATTCCATTGGAACAAGCGTTGGAAAGCTACTGTCATTGTACGTCATTTCAGTATATGTCATTCATTTGAAGCGTAAACAACAATAATTTTCTTCACTCAAATATGTCGAACTTTGTGCCTGAAAAAGTATTTTTGCGGGGAGTTCTTCTTCATTATTTTAATATGAAGAAAACTGCTGCCGAAAGTCATCGTATTTTGGTGGAAGTTTATGGTGAACATGCGCTAGCTGAGCGAACGTGCCAAAAGTGGTTTGAACGATTTAAAAGTGGTGATTTTGGCTTGGAAGACGATGAACGTCCTGGGCAGTCAAAAAAGTTTGAAGATGAAGAACTGGAAGCATTACTCTATGAAGATTGTTGCCATACACAAGAAGAGCTCGCAGAATCTTTGGGTGTCACTCAAGCAGCCACTTCAAAACGTTTAAAAGCAGCTGGATGTATTCAAAAGCAAGGAAATTGGGTTCCACATGAACTCAAGCCGAGAGACGTCGAAAGGCGGTTTTGCATGTCCGAAATGCTGCTGGAACGCCACAAAAGGAAGTCATTTTTGCATCGGATTGTTACTGGTGATGAAAAATGAAAAATGGATCCATTACGAAAACCCGAAGTGCAAAAAATCATATGTGAAACCCGGCCAACCAGCCAAATCAACGACAAAGCCAAATATCCATGGCGCGAATGTAATGCTCTGTATTTGGTGGGATCAGATGGGTGTGCTGTATTATGAGCTGCTAAAACAGGGTGACACCATCAATGAACAATGCTACCGAACACAATTAATCCGTTTGAAGAGAGCAGTGGCCGAGAAACGCCCGGAATATGCGACCAGACACTAGGCAATAATTTTCCATCACGACAACGCTCGGCCCCACGTTGCTATTCCGGTTAAGAACTATTTGGAAAACAATGGATGGGAAGTCTTACCCCACCCGCCTTATAGCCCAGACCTTGCGCCTTCTGACTACCATTGTTCCGGTCGATGCAGAACGCCCTCACTCAAATACGGTTCACATCAGAGCAGAATATCGAAAATTGGTTTGATTCATTCTTGGCTGCCAAGCCGGCGCAGTTATTTTGGGATGGGATCCACAAATTGCCAGAAAGATGGGAAAAAGTCATAGCTTCAGATGGGTAATACCTTGAATAATACTATTGTACAAGTTTTTCTTAAGTAAACGTTCAAATTTTGGAAAAAAAACCGCAATTAAGATACCCAATAAAACCTCTTACTGTTGTAAGGGTTACAGGACCCAGTAATTATTGAAACTCTACACTGGGTCAAGGCAACAGGAAGACACTTCCCGCGACTTTGAGTTTAAACCACAGCGACCATGGCGCTCCCACAAGGGGACCTATCTCAACAAGTCAGGCTCGGACCGAAATCCGGGCGGCCCCTGACTCCCATGGAATGAGATGCTTTATCCCTCATCAGGTGAAGAGTATCAAACCAAAAGAAAAGGCATGTCAGGGTTAGAGAAATGTTGTTTCGGTCGTACAAGACCAACCCGACAGAGTGTCGGTCGTTCCAACGTAGGTTTTTATTGACACACACACTGAGAATGAAAAGTTTTTTAGTTTCGACGTCGCAAATACCAAGCATGGATAATGGCTGGGTGTTTAAATGTCGGTCTTACGACAGCTAACACCATTGGAAGCAGAAAGTACCTACTGCAGAAAGTACCTACTACTAGAAGTTGCAGTCAAGAGATCATTGATGAAAAATTAAAACGGTTTCGGAGACAGAACAGAGCCCTGGGGCAGACCAGCATTTATTTTGTAGATTTCAGACTTGAAGCAAACACCTTGCATTGAATGTTCCGTGTGCAACATTAGAACGTCAAACCATGATAACCTGCAAGAGTGTTAGTATTACGAGGGTTTTATTTTTCAACGTAGTCTCCCTTGAGCTCTATACACTTTGTCCAACGCTTCTCCAATTTTTTTATCTCTTCCAAAAAAAATGATTTGTCGAGGTCCTCAAAATAGGCCTTTGTTTGCGAGATGACTTCATCATTGGAGTCAAATCTTTTTCCACCAAGCCATTTCTTCAGGTTTGGGAACAAGAAGTAGTCGCTCGGAGCCAAATCTGGAGAATAGGGTGGATGAGGGAGCAATTCATAGCCCAATTCATGGATTTTTGCCATGGCAACTGCACATGTGTGCACCCTTGCATTGTCTTGGTGGAAAAGAACTTTTTTCTTGGCCAAATGAGGTCGTTTTTTTTTTCAAATCGTCATTGAATCGGTCCAATAAGTTGGCATAATATTCCATATTGATTGTTCTTCCCTTTTGAAGGTAGTCAATGTGGATTATTCCGCGTGCATCCCAAAAAACAGTCGCCATAACTTTATTGGCTGACAAACCCACCTTGGCCTTCTTTGGAGCCGATTCACCCTTAGAAACCCACTGTTTTGACTGTTGTTTGTTCTCTGGTGTGTTGTGATGGATCCATGTTTCGTCCACGGTTACAAAACGGCGCAAAAACTCCTCCATATTGCGATTAAACAACGCCAAACCTTCCTGTGAAGTTGTTACACGATTGCGTTTGTGGTCGACTGTGAGCAAACGCGGCACCCATCTTGCGGAAAGCTTTCTCATGCCCAAGTGATCATTCAAAATTGAAACCACTGAGCCATGCGAGATCCCTACGGCTTCCACAATCTCTCGCACTTTCAATCTTCGGTCGGCCAACACCATATCGTGAATTTTTTCGATTGTTTCGGGTGTAGAGACCTCAACTGGGCGTCCAGGACGTTCGGCATCTTCAGTGCTTGTACGGCCACAACGAAATTCAGTAAACCACTTTTTTACCATTGAAATCGATGGTGCAGAGTCCTCATAGTATTTATCAAGCTTAGCCTTGGTCACGGTAATGGTTTTTTTTCGCAAGAAATAATGCTTAATAAGCACACGAAATTCACTTTTTTCCATTTTCTCCTCAAATTAGTGAGTAGTCTGATAAAAATAGCTGTCAAACACAAACTAACTGACGCAGCAAGTTTAAATTTTGACAGGAGTCAACTGACAGATGCCTGTTGACAGGAGCAGTGTTGCTGTTTCAGTAAAGAGGTCAGAAATTCAAAAAGTCACGGACTTACCCGCCCTGGAACAAGCCACCGAAGAGGAAGTATTTCGAATAGATCTTAAATTAAAAATCCGCTCACTTGCTCCTGTTATAAAGGGTATTTTTTTTAGAGGTATACAATATAAAATAAAACACTTGAAGCTAATGTTAAGGTCTATGATAATTTTATGCCATTAGCATTTAAATATGATATCGGGCATATGCGTACCACGGCCAGCTCGAATGAAGCAAAATCGTGAAATCCAATTTTTGACAACTTTATCGAGCAACTGGGGCCGTATATAAGCAATAACGCGGCGAATGTTGACTTCCAAATCGCCCAACGTCCCTGGTTTATCGGCATAGACTAGTGATTTCACATACCCCCAAAGAAAGTAATCTGAAGGTGTGAGATCACAGGATCGTGGAGGCCAGTTCACAGGTTAATTATGCACTCGGCAAATGTTTCCCGCAATAAATGCGCTCTCCATTGACGGTAACATTCTGGTCGGCATCGTCCTTAAAGAAATATGGGCCGATGATTCCACCACCAGCCCATAAAGCACACCAACCAATGAGTTTTAGTGTTTGTAAGGGCGTCTCGACAAAGGTTTCTGAGTTTTCTCCACTCCCAATTTGGCAAATTTTGCTTGTTTACATATCCATTTAACCAAAAATGGGATCATCGTAGCACAAAATTTTGTCTTGAAAATGAGGATCAAGCTGAATCATGTTTTCGGCCCATTCACCGAACCAACGACGCGTATAATGGTCACACGGTTCCACCTCTTGCACAAACTGGATCTTCTAAGCTTCTAAGCCAAGATCTTTCCGTAAAATCTTCCACAATGTGGATATGCATAGCTCCAATTGCTGTGCACGATAGCGAATCGACGCATTCGGATTCTCCTCAACACTGCGCTCTACAACGGCAATAACTTCTTCTGTTCGCACTGTTTATCATCTTTGGGGATGTGTATTACACTGGAGTGTACGTGATGCGAAAACGATTCATCGTGTTCTGAATAACTTCTTCAGATGCACGATTATGTCGGCCATAAAATGGACGTAGCGCACTATAAGTTTTTCGAACCGAACCATGATTCTCAAAATAAGTTTGCACAATTTGCACGTGTTGTTCTGGCGTTAATCTGTTCATAGTAAAATCGCAAACTGACAATCTGTAGACACTGTTTCTACTTCGTTTAAAAATGAAACCTCTAAAAAAACACCCTTTACAAACAATAATTAATTGAAGCGCTTAAAAGATGAAGGGCCTAAGTGACATTTTTTTAAATTTGCCTTCTTTCTTATAGATGAAAGTCCTATATGAAAACATAATATCTATCTTATCCGGACTCTAGATTATTATTTAGCAAAATATGAAGGTGTTATATGCAACCACTCTTTCAATGAACTTAGTGGAAAGATATGTTAAACGCGTTTAAACCCCTCATATACAAAAGAAGTACAATACAATTGAGCATTTCATTTCGTACATGAAGATGGTATGTTATGCTATACTTAACACCTTCATGAAAAATGTATTTTCGTTTATTTATGAATAAAATGACAGACATTTGAACACACCGACACATATGTCGTAGTAAGTGTTGTATTAGGCGGCGCAAAAGTCATCACCCTACCGGAAGAAGCTATAATTTTTACATATTACTGTATGGTGTGCTGTTTACGCTGGAGGCGTCATCGGTCCTTATTTTTTCGGAAATACCGCGGTCCAAACGACTACTGTGGCAGCTCAATGACTTTCTCTTTCCGCAATTGGATGAATTGGAACTGGAGAACATGTGGATTCAACAGGATGGAACAACAGCGCAAACTGCACGAGCCACAGCCAAAATTCTGAGGGCTCCATTTCTGGGTTGCCTAATCTCTCGTTTTGGCGATTTGCACTGGCCGGCAAGATCGCCTGATTTAACCGTTCCAGACTTATCTTTATAGTGTTTTTTTTTCAGACTCTTGAAGCAATCAAAGAGAATATCCGTCAAAAATGCGAAGACCTATCGCCGGAAGTTCTGGCTAGAGTGATGAAAAATGCCAAAAATCGGGCCCGAATGGTCATCAATTCTGGCGGGGGCCATTTTCTCAACTTAATCGAAAAAAAATTAGGACATTAAATAAACATAATCCAAAAGCTGAACCAAAGTTTTTCATTCATAAAAAAAATCGGGTGACAACTTTTGTGCCACCTTGTACTAGATGGAGTTAAAAGTGACCTCCTTGACCGCCAGAATGCGCTGCTACTGCAAAAAAGGTTATGGTGCCTTGAAGTCTGTTCATATTTAGGCAGACATGCCAAATTTCACTGCGATACTGTCTTTAGTTTTGTTTTGACAGCTGATTGTTGTTGACGTGTTTGGCATCATGTTGAGCATGGACAAAAACGATTTTCGTTCTCTCATAAAACATTATTTTTTGAGAAGCAAAACGACGAAGGAAACGAAAGAAAAGTTGGATAAATATTATGGGGCTAATGCTCTGTCAGATTACACCGTCAAATACTGGTTTCGAGAGTTTCGTGGTGGCCGCAACTCCACTACCGATCAAGTCTGCAGCGGCAGGCCCTCCGATGCTGTTGCAGAGGACAACGTCAAAAAAATACATGAAATGGTGTTGGCTGACCGGAAAGTGAAGGTGCGCCAGCTAGCAGATACCACAAAGATTAGTACTGAGCGCACACGCCATATTATGGGCAATATTCTGCATATGAAAAAGTTATCCTGCGAGAGAACTTCGAAAGAGTGTTTGGACTTGCTGATGAGGAATCGGGCCGACTTTTGGCGTCGATTGGTAACTGGATTTGGATCCCTCGGACTATTATCCCTTCCCAAACCTCAAAAGATGGCTCATCAATAAAAAAATCAGCTCACGCGAGGAAATCATCGACGCCACGGAGGAGTATTTTGCAGACCTTCCGGAAAATTACTTTCCGGACGGGATCAAGAAGTTGGAAAATCGCTGGATTAAGTATATCAAACTAAAAGGGGACTATATTGAATAAAATAAAGAAACATTTTAAAACAAAATTTTTTCATTCCCAAGGAGGTTAGTTTTCACTCCATCTAGTAGATTTACTTTGGTGATGCGCGCGTTAGGATTAGAATTAGCTAGATGCAATAAGTTTTGTGGTCTGATGGATTTCACATATAATTTCTTATCAAAACCAACCTAAAGTAGATATGTACGGGACCAAGCGCACGTGAATGGGTGCGTACAGACGACAATAATCGAATCAGCAGTGCGAAGCAACAAGCTGCACACGACAGCAAAAATGGCAGAACTTTACGTAGGCAAAAGGGTGCTCTAGATATGGGTGCTGTCATTGCTGCACTTTATGGACCAGGAATCGACAACTCTGTTTAGGTATGAACAAATTTTTCATGTTTAATATTGGATTTACAAAATTTTAAAGCGATTTTCTAGCACTTGTCATTTTTGAAGCCGGTGTACGGTTTAAATCAAAATCTACTGGACCGATTCTTTTGTAATTTAGTATACTACTTCCTCACATAAATGACCAGGTGTACATGGGAGTTTTTTTTTTTTTTCATAATTATTAATTTTACAATAACAAGTATCAAGTATCACCAAAAATTAAAAAATCGAAAAAAAAAATTTCTGCCCAGATATACGTTGGGAAAGCGATTATCTAATGATAGCATTTTGATTCCTTGATTTCATATGATGCTTTCATGAGTTATACGGTTCACCGGCGGACAACTTTTTTTCGAGGCTTCCGAGGATTTGCTGCCATTGCACAGTTCAGCAACCATTAGACAAAAATATGTTCGCTTTTAACTCAGTAAAATACCCAACGATTCGAAATTGTGGTCTGGTCGACGATTGGATTTTAAATCTAAATTCAGAGAAATTGTCTAAAGTTATCCATAAACTGAAAACTCTTTTAAATTTAAATGACTATTCTGATAGTTTAGACACGCAGGTGAAGCTTATTGTTTAGCTATGAGCAGAAAGTGGAAAGTGAAAACCGCAAATATTTATATAAGCCACATTCAAAGTGGTTACAAAAAGAACTATTGATACCAACTGAGACAGAAAACGATCTGTAATCAACACCATCAAGATCCACTGGAAAGCCGCAGGAAGAAACTCGCCGCGGTAGACCTTTAGTAAGGTTTGAGGTAGCATCTATAAAGACAAAAAAACGTAGAGTTGAAGATCTGATAAATTCACACTCGGTTGAAGAACTTAGTTTTGCATGCAATATTTCAAGAGGGTCAACACCAACAAGTCAACATCAGCCGACTTTAAGTCCTCATCAAGTTCTTGCTTTATATTTTGACCTTGACCTTTCTGACAGAAGTATAATATTCTCCGCTGTTTTATGAATAAGCAATCTAAGAACTATTTTCCATCCATCAAGACTCTGAGGAAAGCTAGAAAACTTTTTTCACCAAATATAACTCCACTTTTGGTTTAAGCTTCAGTTCAACAATTTATTCGGTTTCACAGTTTCGTTTAACCCTTAAACTCTGTTCATATTATAGTTAAACGACAGAATTCTTCCGTTTAAGTCTCAGTTCCATTTCAATTTGACAGCTGCCAGTTTATACAAAGTCGAATGTTAAGGTACATAAATTTACAACAAATTACTTGACATGACGAAGCAATAAGTACAATGCTGCCAAATTTTTTTCATACAATTTAGTTAAACTACGTTCAACTGAACTTACACTGTGAAACTCGACGAAATGATCTTTAAATTTTAACTCAAGTTCAGGTTCAACTGAAGTTTAAACTTCCACTGTGAAAGTGGGCATAAGTGAAATATCGGCAGAGGTTAACCTACGTTAAATATTAGACATTACCACACAAAACATTTTAAAAATCATTTACATCGATCTCGTCCCAGATTTAAAGCTAATTTGCAAGTCGAGATTTGATGGCAGTGCAAGACACAGCCTTTACAAACAGAAATTACATCTCAAACTGATGGATTTATGTCCCTGACAGCTTTTGTTCCTCTCAAATTAGTAAATGACAATAAAACTGAGTTATGGGTCAACCCACGTTCCTCCTCCACATTGATTTTCAGACCCATTAAGTTCATATTTATGAAGGAGAATCAGCATTTATGTACGAGTAGTAAAGGAGCTTAATGAAAAATGCTGTACGCCAATTATCAGCGTATCATATTAATTTCGATGATAGTTCTGTGCTAGGTAAGTAGTACGAATTACATTTTATGATGCTAGATGGAAGTATATGTAACATTTTATCAAACACTAATTGTACTGCTAAATGCTATTGGGTCTACAAGTAAGTTTCCAGCGTTTATCAGAGATGGCGCCACCAGTGGATCCCGGGCAGAAATGTCAGACCCCATGTGTTTTATTTATAGGTTTTGTATCTGTCAACAACTTTGCAGCGTTATATTTGAGCAGTTCTATCGATGTCGTACATTTTATCGAGCAAAATCATGGCAAGTTTCCAGCCAAATAAACGTCATTTGCGGGAAGCGCTGCTTTTATTCTCTAATATGGAGAAAAGTGCGGCTGAGGCCTATCGTTTGCTTTCGGAAACTTATGGGGCGGAATGTATTGGTGAATCGACGTGCCGCGAGTGGTTCAAACGGTTCAAAAGTGGTGATTTTGGAGTTGAAGACAAAGATCGCCCCGGAAAGCTGAAAAGTTTTGAAGACGAGGAATTGGACGCTTTACTGGATGAGGATCCGTGTCAGATTCAAGAAGAACTCGCTGTATCATTGGGCGTCACGCAACAGCCGTTTCCCTGCGCCTAAAAACACTGGGATTCATTCAAAAGGTTGGAAACTGGGTGCCGTACGAATTGTAGCCAAGAGACGTCGAACGGCGATTTTGCATGTCCGAAATGTTACTGCAGCGGTATAAAAATAAATCATTTTTGCATCGTATTGTCACTGGTGATGAATGGATGGAAATGGAAATGGATTTATTATGATAATCCTAAACGCAGAAAATCGTATACAAAGCCCGGCGAGCCCGTCCAATCGACGCCGAAACGAAATATTCACGTGAATAAGATCATGCTCTGCATATGGTGGGATCAAAAGGGTGTCGTATACTACGAACTGCTTCCGAGTGGTGAAACCATCAAAGGACCATTATATCGAACCCAACTAATTTGTTTTAAGCGGGCATTAAAAGAAAAACATCCAGAATATGAGACCAGGCATGAGTCCGTCATTTTTCATCACGACAACGCTCGGCTACATGTTGCGGTTTCGGTGAAAAACTATTTGGAAAAAAATTGGATGGGAAATTCTGCCTCACCCGCCTTACAGTCCAGACTTGGCACCATCTGACTACCACTTGTTTCGTTCGATGCAGAACGCTCTTACGGGAATACGCTTCAGCTCAGTAGAGGAAATCAAAAATTGGCTCGATACGTTCTTGGGCTCGAAAGACGAGAAATTTTTTTGGTCCGGAATTCATAAATTGTCAGAAAGATGGGGGAAAGTTGTAGCTTCCGATGGACGATACTTTGAATAAAGCATTGTAACTATGTTTTCATAATAAAACATCAAATTTTGGAAAAAAAACGCTGGAAACTTACTTGTAGACCTAATATATATATGGAACGTCCCCAAAAGAAATGAATTTGACTCTGGTTTCTGGAAGCCTTTCATTACTGTTTTGGCTTATCTACTCTGGACACGTGGATTAGGTGTTTTGAATGCCTTCTTCACATTTCTTTTCGTTTGCCGCTAAAAAATATGGCAAGTAAGAGGAGCTGAAAATAAGACTACTTTCGCCCAAAATAAAAAAAAATCAAGACCTTTTTAAAATTCGTATGGGGCTCTTAGTGGATAAGCCAAAAGCGGGCTATGGATCCACAAATGATGGAAATACTCCAAGAAGGTTCTTCAACGACTCAGAAATCAGTTCAGAAATCACAGGAAAGCTTTTAAGCGTTTTATCGTCAGGTATAAAAATAAATATTCAGCAGTTTAAAATTTTACCTAAAAAACAAAAGATTTATATATAAGTGTTACAATATCCATTCACCCATCAACAAAAAAAAAGAAAAAAAGAAAACACGCACCCACGACACTGAGTGGCGCGACAAGAACACGCGATACAGCATTTGCATCATGCGATTGATGCGAACGTGAAGTAATTATCACGCACCATACCTACGACCGTTCGACGCACCATCCGATGCCACGAGGAGGACTATAAAAGGACGCGACATCAATCGCACTGGATCAGTAGTCGGCACAACGTGTGTAACTTGGAGAATTTGAATAAAAGAACTTTGCGGAACGTCTGCTTTTTTTTAATTCGTTTATTCCTTTCCATAAATTTATATAATTGGTATTACAATAACATACATACCAAATAGCGTCCATAAGATCTTAATTCATTTCATCAATTCTCTCGACTTACGTCAGAAAAGGCTTTAGACTTTAGAGGTCTCGACATAAGGAAATAAGAAAAAAATCACACGCGTAAGATGCGTAGGAATCAGACAAACACGAATCTTATGAACGCTTTATTTCTTCAAGGAAATCAAATAGTAATATCTCAGAAATAAGTATGTTCTTACAAATTAAAGATTTGTCAAATGATTCACAAAATATACAGTGATGTGCAAAATAATAGGGACAGCCATTGGAATATTTGAAAATGCAAAAAAAACTGAGAACCTCTTTGTTTTCATGAAACGTTATAATATTTTATTATTTGGTCTTAATGTCAAACAATAAATTTATACATAAAATGGCTTAAAATTCATACATAAAATGGAAAAAGAAAAGGAAAAGTTTTAAATCCTCTTAAAATTGCTGTACAAAAAAATAAGGACAACTACCAGTTCTTGAAGTTACATTCTTCGAATGTAAACTGAAACAGCAAAATTAATTTTATAAAATAAGAAATGAATTATTTTATCACATAGCTACATACTCGTACTTCAGTATTTCGTTGAATAGCTCTTGTTTTTTATAACAGCCAAGCAACGTAGCGGCATCGAATCTAAGAGCTTCTGACAAATCCTTGGTGGAATAGGTTCCCACGCAGCCTTAACGAATGTCCACAAATCATTATTATTGGAAGCTTTTACGCCCCTTAATGCCACTTTGACCTCTCACCACAGGTTCTCAACCGGGTTTAAGTCTGGCGATTGAGAAGGCCAGCTTGAAACATTAAGGTTGTTTTCTGAAAACAAAAATAATTTGCACGCTTCGATGAGTGTTTAGGATCATTATCCTGTTGGAACACCCATCGAAGAGGCATAGCATGATATTCCTTAGTATTTCGACGTACTGCTGCCATATTGCCCTCTATTCTGTGAATGGGACCTAACCTTGGTAGGAAAAACACCCCCATACCATGATGCAGCTCCACCATGTTTGACTGTCTTGATTGTGTATTTGTTGAAGTATGCGGTATTGGGGGGTCTACGCACTTGCGAACTGCAGCGATCTGAGTTAAATAAATTAACTTCGGTCTCATCAGGCCAAAGGATATTGCGCCATTTGCTTTCAGGCCAGCTGGAATGTTCCTCTGCAAAAAAACAACCTTTTAGCAGCAGCGGTACTTTCCTCGCGCTTCTTGCTTTCAGATTGTTCGCTATAAGCATCCTGCGTATAGTAGAGGTGTCGACATCCAGGCTAAATTCTTTTTTCAATGCGCTGGATGACGCAAAGGGGTTCTTTTTTATATAGCGCAATATCCTTTTTTGAGAGAGGGAGATATTTTAGGTTTTCGCCCCATTGTCTTTGAACAGACAAGAATTTTAGCAATTGTTCGGTAAGTCATACCGTTGTTATGGAGATTCTTAATCTGCTTCCTCTCCTCAGCGCTACAATACTGTTTTCGACCCATTTTTAATTACAATTTCTATTAAAATCATAAGTTTTATTACGTTCCGTGAAAATAAACTCTAATCTTACCTATTCGATTCAAAAACGTACAACTAAAAACAATGAATTATTAATTAAACAGTTATTCTTACAGATGTCCTTATTATTTTTCACAGCCAAAACCGACCGCACTTCGCAAAATAACGACACAATGTGGAATGCATGATCAATATTTGGGTATAGAGAACTGTACTTTGATTTACAAACACCAACGCTTTTTTTTTTTTTTTTTTTTATAATCGGCGCGCTCTCAAGGGGTTTTTGTACCCTTAAAATGTTCGTACACAGCGCAGGCGAAGGAAATTTAGGGAGGAAGAAAAGACAGGTACCGATGTACATTGTTTTTAAATGTTTGCAAGTAAACACAGAGGTCGGCAGGGCATTCCATAAGCGAGTTGTACGGCTTAGGAAAGAATCACGATATTTTAGAGTACGTCCGAAAATGGGCTTGAGGGTATACTGATGAGCATTCATAGCGAGACGGGTGTTACGGTTGGAAAGTTTGAATGGGCGGAATGCTACTGGCAATTTCAATGGAGCACTGGTGGTGGAAATAGCGATAAAACAAAGTGAAACAGGAGACTTTACGTCGGTGTTCGAGGGTGTCAATTGATTGACTGATATTAGTATCACCAATTAGTTTTATCGCACGGTTTTGAATCCTATCTAGCAGCTGCAGAGATGTTTTAGGAGCACCTGACCAGATGTGGGCATTGTACTCCAGTTTTGGGCGGATAAATGCCTTATATATTGTGGCCAGATCAGAGGGGGTAAAATATTACTTACATCGCTTGAGAAAACCTAGACATTTCGCAGCATTTTTGGCGACATCGAATATGTGGTCATTCCAACGTAAGTTTTCATTGACACACATACCGAGAATGGAAAGTTTATCGGTTCCGACGATGCAAGTGCCATTCATGGATAATGGCTGGGTATTTGAATTTCGCTTTAATGACAGCAGACAGCATTGAAATTTGGAAGCATTAGATTCCACTCGGTTGATAGTTCCCTAGTTGGTTATGCTGTTAATATCGGAATTTAATGAGCTTAGCATACGCTGCCGTTCCCGTTCTACAGCCGAGGAGCAGGGACGTGAGTCTGGGAACGAATATGAAAAGCAGAGAGTGCTGTCATCAGCAAAGGAATAAATTGGATTAGAAGTAGCAGACAAGAGATCGTTAATGAAGATTAAAAAGAGTGTCGGACACAGAACGGAGCCCGTCCAAGACAACTTGAATTGAACGTTCCGAAAGGTAATTTCTAATCCATTGAAGAAGAGAGTCATCGATCGCAAGAGCACGCATTTTCGACAAAAGAGCCTAATGCCAAACT
Organism: Volucella zonaria; assembly: GCA_963966105.1. Classification (NCBI taxonomy): domain Eukaryota; kingdom Metazoa; phylum Arthropoda; class Insecta; order Diptera; family Syrphidae; genus Volucella; species Volucella zonaria. Next base: position 50,783,276 of record OZ014534.1, read on the forward strand.
CTGTCAAATGCCTTAGAAATATCAAGTGCAACTATCTTGCTTTCGCCAGATTGATGTACGCTTTGGTTCCACTTTTCGGTGAGACATGCCATCAAATCACCAGTGGACCTATTGCTGCGAAAACCATATTGCCGGTCATTGAGAAGTTTTCGTGTTTCGAGATATTTCATGAGCTGATGCAATGGGTCTGTAAGAGGATAGAGAAGAAGATTCGCCTTTTTTATGGACGGGCTGGACAAATGCTGTTTTCCATCTGCTCGGAAAGAGTCCTAAAGAGTAGGACTGATGAAAAAGCTTACGCAGTGGTTTTGCCAGCGTAGAAGAACACCTCTTCAGAAGGAGGGGAGATATACCATCTGGACCAGCGGATTTATGCATGTTGAGATCTTTAAGTACCATTGCTACTACACGAGTGCGAAAGTGGATTCGTCCCATTGTAGATTCGACGCACTTAAATGTAGGCGGGGACAAAGCACAATCTGGGAGTGTTGAGCTGGCCGAAAAGTGTGCAGCAAGCAGATTGTCCTTGTCGAAAGAGCTGACAGCTTTAATGTCATTGTAAATGAGCGTTGGGATGGGGAATTTCTAATGTTTTTGACGAATGACCAACATTTTTAATTCTTTCGGGACATTGCAGTATTTTTTGCCTCAGCTTTTGTTCGTATTGGAATTTCACACGCTTGAGAAAGACGTTGCAGTCATTTCTGGCTCGTTTAAACTTTTTTCGGGTTTCCTCTGTCGGGTTGGTCTTGTAGGACCGAAAAAACAATTCTCTAACCCTGAAATCCTCTTTACAGCTCGAGTTGTACCATTCCTTTTTGATTTGACACTCTTCATCCGATGAGGGATAAAGCATCTCATTCCAAAGAGAATAGTTTCTGTGATCATGTCAGCCAGCGGCATTCACGTCGTTATCGAGGAAACATAACGACCAGTTAAAATTCCTAAAGAAGTTGTTAAGTTCGCTCCAATTGGCTTTCACGTATTGCCATACGGTTCTTTTATGAATCTTTACTCTAACTGTGTGGTGGGTGTACGAGAATTTAGCTGATATGACACAATGGTCCGACGAGCCTAGAGGGGAGAGCACATCAACGCAGTACTTGTCAGGAAGAGAAGTTAAAAACAAGTCGGCGGTATGACTATCAATGTCTGGTATTCGTGTGGGCTCATTTACAAGCTGGGTTAAGTTATTTTCCGCAGCGAAGATCTCAACACACCGTCCTTCGGGTGTTGTCTGTCCAGAATGTCAAAGCCAACCAGAATTGTGTATATTGAAATCGCCCGTAATCACGATTTCAGTATGAGGATACAGGGATACAATTCTTTGAATGGAATCAGACAGCGCATCAAACTCGTGGAAGGTCGAGTTGCTGTCCAGTTTGGAGCTTCTGTAAATAAAGCAGTAGTGGATAATTTGCTTACGGAGATGGAATTTTAAACACATGAAATGGAATTCCGGATTGGAACAGGGACTACATTGTGGTGGAATTTGGTAAGCTACATCACTACGCACGTAAATGGCGAGACCGCGGTGAGAGAAGAATAACTGCACTAGTTCGTAGCCAGGTAGCTTAAGATGAGGGTGGTCTGAGAGGTGTGGGCGGGGATCTACCTGTGTTTAGCTAAGTGCCAAAACAGCTGGTCGGTACTTACAGACGTGGACGTACGCAGAAAAGTGATTGCTTTTTAGTCCGCGTATATTGGCTACGTCCACCCTGAATTCCCTCGACATAATCCCAAACAAACATAGTAAACACAAACACCGACGATACTAAGCAGGGCTGCGAAGTGAAAATTCTGACGATGGTTCACTGAAACAAATTGCTGTATTTGTTATGCCCTTACAACAATATGAAACAGTGCACCAACAAATCTTCACACACAACCCGCTATCCATCAGTTGTTACATACACTCAGTCACTGCCCGTACCGTATGATAAATACAGTAACGGTGGTGACCGAGTGCAAGCAACAGTACTATGACCAGGAGCGGGAGAGGTGTAGGATTCCCACACTGTGTGATAATTTTTGTTTTTTTTTTTTTACAGCACGGAGAAATATGAGTGCAAGATGACGTGTGCACTCGTCGGTGGTCGGCACGGTACTCCAAGATCCTGTTAGTTTTTTTTTCTTCGCTCAACGTTGAGAAAAATTGGAAGCTTTTAAAGCATAAAGCATTATTTCGCACATCACTGTAAGTGCTTCCCCATTTGATGAAATTGATTTAACTAATACAAAGCTTGAAGATAGCGATGACAGTAGTTCAGCCTCAGAATAATTACAGCTTAACTCAATTGTTTTCTTGATTTTATATTTTATATTTAAGGAAAAATATGTAAATTATAATATTTAAACAGAAAAAATAAAATCTGTACATATGAATTTGAATTAAGGATTTTTCGTCCAAATTTCCATAAAAATGCCGCACTGTGCATCGATTTAATTATTATTAATATTTTGCTTTCAAAAATTAAGGAAATACTGTTCATATGTTGTACTACAATATAATGTAACAATTAATTAAATAAATTTGTATTACCTGTAGCGTTGTAGTGATCGTGCTTTGTTCACCCACAAACAAATAAAAGCTTTCAACAGGTAATGCTGCACTCTTAATTGTAAAGGATGTTACAATTTTGTAAGAAAAGGCAATGTTAATGTATGAATACAATTTTAGAAATTTAGGAATCGTTAAGTTTGATATATGTAAATTAAATTTGGCTTTAAATGAAAAAAATAATTATTATTGAAAGACAGTGCCAAAGCACATTCCTTAATATCATTTCATATGAATGTAACTGTTTGCGACAAACCGGCATTGACTGAATGTCCTTTCGGTGCCAGTCAGACAATTTCTGAGGTTCATCAATGCAGTTGTACAAGACTTCGACTTCGTGTTTGCATACATAGATGACCTCCTTATAGCCAGCAACAGTGAAGACGAACATTGCGAGCACTTGAAATTGCTCTTTCAAAGGCTTACTGACTTTAAAACCATCCAAATGTGTCTTGGGTGTGACAGCATTAAACTTTCTCAGTCATACAATCACGGAGGATGGCATCGCTCCTTCCAAGGAACGCGTTCAGACACCTCCAACAGCAATTCGTGGGTATGATTAATTATTACAACCGCTTCATTCCGAGATTGGCAAAAGTGCTGGCGCCCATTCACCCCCAACTGGGTAATTTAGTAAAAATTAAGAAAAATAAGAACCATTTCAGTTGGCCTGAAGAGTGTATGGCAGGATAGCGTTATTAGCACATCCAATTGAGGACTCACTAATTAGCATAATAACAGATGCATCAAGCTTAGCAGTTGGTGATGTACTTCAACAGTATAACAATGGCAACTGGGAACCTCTGGCATTCTTCTCAAAAACATTGTCGGACCGAGAGCGAAAGTGTTCAGCGTTCGATCGCGAGCTCCTAGCTATCTATCTTGGAATTAAACACTTCCGGTTCTTTGTAGAAGGCAGAGAGTCCGTTGTTTATACAGACCACAAGCCATTAACAACAGTCAAGCACGACATCTCGACTATATTTCTCAGTTTACGAATGATATCGGTTTCGACGATGCATGCGCCATTCATGGATAATGGCCGGGTGTTTAAATTTCGCTTTAACGACAGCAGACAGCATTGTATTTTGGAAGCATTAAATTCTACTCTGTTAGTAGTTCACCAATTGGTTATGCTGTTAATATCAGAATTTAATGAGCTTAACATACGCTGCCGTTCCCGTTCTACAGCCGAAGAGCAATGACGTGAGTCCGGGAACGAACATGAAAAGCAAAGAGTACTGTCGTCAGAAAAAGAATATGGTACAACATATAGTAGGTAAAAATAATGTCGTTGCTGATTTTCTTTCGCGTGCAGGTGAATTAGCAAGCCCAGAGATTACATCACTAGCTTTTGATTTGAAAAAAAATCAGCAAATTACAAGCAAATGATAACGAACTTTTGCCATTCATTGCAGGTAGTGGGAAAAGAAATACAAATGTCAAGTTAAAGTAATGTATAGTTCCCTTCATAGATGAACAAATGTGGTGTGAAACGAGCACTGGAACACACCGCCCATTCATCCCTCAGCAGTTGCGCAGGGCAGTGTTCGACACATTGCATAATTTGCTTCATTAAGGCGTACGAGCCACTCAAAAAAGGGTATCGGCACGTTATTTTTGGCACTCAATGAATAAAGACTCCAACCGGTGGGTGAGAACTTGTATTTCGTGTCAACAGGCAAAGGTTCATAGACACACAAAGCCCAAATACGATTTCTTCGCAATCCCACCGGGTCGCTTTGAACATATCCACATGGATATTGTTGGACGCTTACCTATCTCAAATGGATATTCACATGTTCTGACGATCGTCGATCGTTTCACACGATGGTCGGAAACATATCCGATTGTGGATATGTCGGCTGCCACCATAGCAAAAGTGTTCATACAGTAGTATGTCTGTCGTTTCGGGGCAACTGACCAAGTTACAACTGATCAAAGAACTCAGTTTGAGTCAAAACTGTTTCGAGAAGTGACAAATATTTTAGGCTCCCACCGCATGCGAACCTCATCTTATCATCCACCAGCAAATGGGATGGTCGAGAGACTACATGGCCAGCTGAAGGCCTCCATTATCGCTCGTGGAGACGCCAGAAATTGGAGCGATAAGCTTCCGCTAGTGCTACTTGGCATTAGAACGGCGATAAAGGAGGACCTTGTCTGTTCAGCTGCGGAATTGGTTTATGGACAAGTGCTAAATGTACCAAGGGAGTTTATTGTTACCAAACCTCCATCTCGCGAGAACATCGACACCAGTTCCCCCTTCATTAATCAGTTAAGAAACGTAATGCAGGCAGTAACGTTAACTGAAACAAGAAAAACAACACAATCGGATGTATAAGTTCCCAAATCCTTAGACTAATCAAATTTTTTTTTTCCTAGAGTAGACAAAGTTCGCCCCAGCTTAACTACCCCGTATGAGGTTGTTCGAAAATTAAGGAAACAGTTCATTGTAAAGATCAAAAACAAACCCGTCTCGGTCTCTATTGATCGTTTAAAACCAGCACGTGTTACTGTTTCGGATTCAAACGGCCGGCCAGCTAACAAAACAGTAAGATTCGATTAAGTTATTACAATTCGATAAAGAAAATTGCATTTTTTTTAACGGCCCTTGGCCTGAAGGGGGAGTGTGTAGTGATCATGCTTTGTTCACACACACAAACAAATAAAAGCTTGCAACAGGTAATGCTACACTCTGAATTGTTCAACTCTTACAAGCAACGAGTCACATCGGTTGTGCGGGTAGAAATCATAAATGCATAGTCAATTCGAAAATTAATTGAATTAGTTAAGTAGATCATTAAGTAGACATAAGAGTACCTATGTATATGATGATATAAAAGTGAATTTATTTATAATAAGCAAGAAGTGAACACTTTCATCAGAGTCTAGAAAAAATTCTTAAAGATGGGCCTTTTCTTCGCCGAATTAACGTATGCAAACATTTTTCTGCAATCCTTCGGGACTTGATAAGAATTAATATGTTGCAGACTCTCAGATGAGATATTCCCTTCGCACTCCGTGCTAATTACGTCGATAGATTTCAGCAAAATAAAAATGCTCACAGATGTACTTGAATTTCTTTTTTTTTGTGAGAAGCGTAGATGAGGATAAATCTGAGGTTTTAGTTTATATGTTTAAGGAAGATTAATATTTGTTGTTTTTATGCCAAGGCTCAAGAGTTGGTGCCTCAACCAACACACTAAAACAATTTCCGGACTTTATTTTGTCTGTCCCTGGGGTCATGGTAGGAAAAAACTTTTGACGCGCGACAACAAACACTAAATTACTGTCATGGGATAAGTCGAACTCGATGTAAATAAAGGTTGGTCGGAAACTGAACATAGGGGTAATCTTTTGTTTGTTCTAATTATTCCATTTGAATGAAATGAGGCGCCATGGAGCCCTGATTGAAATAAAACAGTTGTCCTTTCTCTTAAAGTTTAAAATTCTATTTAATTCGTTTTTTTTATATAGATATTTTGTTTATTCGTTTTAATTTCATTTATATTATTGTTATTCTTAGATCTCTGTTTATCTTTTTTATATATAAATCTTTATGAACAAAAAAGATAAAAAATTAAACATTTTAACAAATAATTTCTACACAAAATCGTTTTTTTTTTTTGTTTTGAAAATTAATTGTAATGGAATGGTAAAAACACAAATAAATTTCTTAAACCGAATTACAACTCAGAAAACTATTCGAAAAAAAATGAATAGTAAAAACTGACAAAGAGATTTGAGACGGAGATTCTGAAAATGTTTTTCACGGACGCTACTCCAAAAGTATTTCTTTTTCTTTTTCTTTTTCTTTTTCTTTTTCTTTACTTCACAAATTGTTTATTTGTACAAAATGAAAATGTAGCTTTTGGTCATTCAAATTTTTGTACATTTGCCTCTTTAATTAGAAAGTATTTCATTTTATTTAATTTGTTTTTTAAATGCAAGCAATGAAATTATATTTCATTATATATTCTTTTTATGTTTAATATTATGTACAAAGAATCGGCAAACATACAAAAAGAAATAAAACAAAAAATAGACATTGCGAGTTGTTAAATATTTAGTTTAGCTCATCCGTTTACAGTGTGATTTTGTTTGTAATAAATAAGAGAGTACATATAGAAGAATAATACAAAAAAAAAGTCTAATTCAAAAAAATTAAATTGATTATGAATTAAAAATAGAAAATGTAACTTAAAGTACAAAAATGGACGGGACGAAATAATATCGTTAACATTTTGTTACAAAATTTCTGTCAACTTAAGTATAAAACTAAAAACAAATACATGAAAAAAAAAAAAAAACTAAAAACAAATACATTTTTGTTGTCTAAGATCTACAAATGGCAATGGACGAGTCTGTCTGGATGGATAAGTTTTGAAATAAAAAAAAAATAAAAATGTTTGGTTTGTCACACTTAAGTTTAGGTTCTAAATCAGACAGTCGCTGCCAGTATCGTTTGTGTGGCGATATGAAAGAGATGAGAAGGATACGTCCCACAGGGATAGCAAATGATTTCAGATTTATGCAACAAAAGTAAGTAAATAATGGGCAGTATTTGATTCGCGAATATTTCAGTTAAACAAAAAAAAAACAAATGGCGACCCATCTCACCTCTTTAAATTGTTTTTCGTTGATCTATCTAAGACTAATGATTCTTCATTTTTATCGACTAAAAGCTTGCGTTCGAATAAAACTAAAAATAAAAACGAGAAAACAAAAATAAACGTAAAAATAATAATTATATGCTCTCTTTTTGTTTTTGCCACACATCTCGTTCATCTCCTTTGGAAACAATCTAAATGAACCATTCTTTTCGTTTCGTGACTTGATGTCCAGTTGTCGATTGTACTACAGCCTCATCGGGATCGTCAGCATTGTCAGCTCCTTTATCTTCATGTGTAAGATAATCTCCTTTATGTCGATGGAGATAACGTCCAATCAGAAATACCATAAGAATGATTAACAAAAACAAAATCGCTAGAAGAGCTAAAAAAAAAAAAAAACAAAACAATCATTAAAATTAATTTATTGTAATTGTCACGAGAAAACAAAGTCAATTCTACGAGTATTTACTGCCTAAAAGAACTGAGTTCACTTCATTGTAGGCTTTTCTCAGTTTTTCCTCATCAACTAGGGGTGGAGGTCTTGTTTCGACTTCAATAGGTGGATGAGTTACAGGTTCCACTCCGCAAAAGTCTTCAGTAAGTTGGGCTGGGACGCAAAAAAAAAACACCAAATCAGTACCCCATCGTACTAATCACCTTTACCTTTACTTACTTCCCAATGACTTGACATTTTTTGGTGGATTCTGTTGGAACATCAATTTGAGAGGGTAAATATCATCAAACTGAACTCGAGATACACATCCAACGAAACCATCCGACATTGATTCGTTCTTGCCAATGTACATGTACTGAATATTATTAAATTGTGCATCCGCAGAGGCTTTTATATCGAAACTATACTCCACCGGTTCATAATTATCCACCTGAAGGACCACAATCGATCCACTATTCCTTCTCGAGAATCGTACATCATGGTATTGGCCCAAACCGAAATGTTTTTTAGGGAAGATGATCTCTTGCCGTTCAAAGCCAAAATCAAAAACGCAACGTAAATGTCCTGAAAAATAAAAAAAAAGTCGCATTCCACTAGGGTTTCACAGAGGAAATTTCTACAAAATCTTACCAGAGTTAGAAATCTGAATTGTTAAGTATTCTCCAGTCAAATTAGATGAGAAACCAAGTAGGAAACCTTTTGGATTTGTCGTAGTGAAACCCACACGAATGTTTTCAGCAATCGTCGAACGGAAAGACCCCTCAAATTGGTAGCGAATAATTGAACTTGAACGAAGATTTACACCGATTTCTAAGGATATAAAAAAAATTATAAAAATCGAACAAATGAAAGCAAAATGTCTACTAACCATCAGCGCAAATAGGGCCCTTAAAGGCACTCCAACGACAATCGCATGAGTATCCATCGTATTTTTCATAGCAGGTACCATTATTAAGACATGGACTCGATTCACATCGACCAACGCAATCCGGACTAACACCATACAGCCCTCTAAACGCGTATGATTTCAAATCGACCATCTTACCGTTGAGTAAAAGAGCACGTATGCACCCCACATAGCCATCACGATATTCGGTAGTAGCTCCAATCACGAGATCTGATGTGAGATGTAGTGCACGAACTGGGCCTGGTGGTTCACGAACTTCGGCTTTCAACGAACCATCAACAACTAGTCGAGCTTCCTTTCTACAAAACAAAAAAAAAAAAAACAGAAAGGCAATTCACTTTCAATAAACAAATCCCAAGATATATTTGTTAAATCTTACCGATTTCTTTCCACACTGACCGTGTGCCAGCGATTGTCGTTCAAATGATAACTTGTTTCCACGTTAACACCCAATGGACCACTGCCAGCTTGATATTGGAATTGCAGCTTTGTTCCACCAATGATACTCAATTTAATGTAGTCCGTAGGTCCAGTAGCATGAAACAGAACAGCATTTTCTGTGGTTGTCTTGAATTCCAAATAAATATCTCCAGAATGACCCATGTCGAACGGTGGCAAATTGATTGTTGCATCCGTTATGCGGAACGTCACAACATTGCTAAATAGATCATCACCCTCACAACGCAACGGCCCCAATGTATATCGTGATTGTTTCTCATCCAATGGGGTGCCTGTATCACCAAATCGCACCGCCCGCACTGGTAGATATTCTTTTTCTCGAATATCTCCACTATCCTCCGTCCATTCCATTCGTTCCGAATCGCAATTACACCATTTTGTTGGATCTATACACTTTCCAAGTATACCACATTCACATTTGCGAGAACCAGGTAACGCACCAGCCCAGTAGTCCATTGGTTGATTGTGACGAGATACCCACCATGAGAATGGTCGGAAAGCATTTGCTTCACCTAAACACAAAGGTGAAAGAAATATTTATTTTTAAGCTCAGCAGACGAGGTCAAAATAGAAACTCACTGGGCGAGTTTAGTAGTCTTGCAGCCCTGCAGGAGTAACTCAACCTTTGCCAGCAGGAATGTGAACGATTAAGTAGCGCCTCAACTTGCATTAAATCAGCGTCATACATGATGGTTTGTTCAAATGATCCAGGTTCTTGGAAACCATCAACTGTTGTGGTGTGCTCCTGACTATGGCCAAGAGTTGTAATAACTCTTCCATCAGCTAAAATGTTTTCGTTAAATAATTCGTTTGAGGGAAAGTCATACCAACCAACTTACAATAGAACTCGCAGGCAACGGGGAATGGCTTCAATGGACCACTACCATCGACATCAATGTGGATATTGACCCTTTGTTGCACACTTTGGACATTTTTCAATGCCAAACAAGAGAGTGGATATTTTGCTACAGAAAAACAAATTAATTTAATTCTTCCCCATTCAAAGGACCATATCCCTCGACTTACATGTATGGCACACAGCACCTGCATATCCAGTCTGACTGCAGTCGCAGAAAAATTCCATTGAATTTTGATGACAATTTCCACCATGTCGGCATGGATTTGGGTTACAACGATCAATCATTTGACAAGCATCAACTACAACCTCATCGCCACAACAAACCTCTTCACCTTGCACCCAGTCTTTTGGTAATTTATAATTTCCATCAACTAAAATCAACCTCATACATCCCACAAACCCATTCTTATCAAAGCCGCCAGCTATATTGTACACACGACCGGTGGAAATGCTGATACTCTTTGTCGTCGTCATTGGTCTCTGATCAATGTCCAACACCAATTTATTCTTGCCGATTGTCAACACCAAAGAATGCCACTTGCCATCGTTAAATTGTTCTTCGTAGTTGTCCAAAATAATTCTCGGCTGCTCGCCTACCTTCAAGTCGATTTTGACCTTACCAAACTCCAAAAACACCTTGACAAACCCACCAGAGCCAAACTCATGATAAAGCATCACTCCTCTGTCCTCATATGTCCGGAAGTAGAAAGACACATTCAGCTGTTTCTGAGCTTCGTAGCCCTTCAAACGTGCATATGATGTTCTAGTCAAGAACGACACTGGATAAATTGGTGGCGAAGGACAAGCATAGACAGTGTTAACTTTTTGATAACGGAAGGCTTCACCATACTCGTAGTTATCTTTCATTTCACGAATAAAGTTTGACGAATTCAAAAACAGATTTTCAATGCAACCGCTAAAATTTTGTGTAACCATTATGCCGTCTTGGATATTTGAAACACCACCGAGATACAGCTGTGTGAGGAGAGTGAATATTATCAAAACGCAACCTACATACACATACTCGTATATAATCAAAACTTACATTGCGATTCAAATTCAATCGACTGTACTCCCCTTTGATTCGGCCCTTAACAATGACTCGATCTACTGAAAATATAATGTCTCGTCGATTTCTTGATATGACCACATCATGCCACACATTATCATCCAAAAGACTTCCAACTGAGAGGGATGTCATGATAGTGGAGCCCAAGTCAATGTTTAACAACATTTTGTTGTCCTTGAGCTGTAAAGCCAGGTAATCCCCTTGAGTTCCTCGTGAGTACATTAGAATTCCATTTGCCTGTGCCGTCTTAAAACGGAAACGAATAGATTCACGTGTCGATGCTATTGGTTCTCTCAATAAATCGTAGTTCACTAAGCTTGTTCCATTGAAATAGAGGTTCTCAGATACTGAAAAGAGAAAATTAAGTTAATTACAAGGAAACTCATCAAGGAACACTTGTACTATACTCACTATAATCACAACCGTAGAGTTCCACACGCATAGATATCCTATCATGCCATCTGGTAGGGTTGATACGAATCCATTGGGCGATTATTGGAACTTCGAAAACATTGAAATGTACTGCATTTCCGTTTGTGTTGCCTTTGAACATCTTTTGTGTTTTATAAAAGAAATTTTAGTTAGCCATTCAATTTACAAAAATTGAGAAAATATGAAAACAAAGAAAAGGAAAATGGTGTTTATTATTTGTTAGTGGTTAAGAATTACATAAAAAGCTATATGGCAGTGGTATTAAGGAAAAATTAATAACTATAGATCAATTGATTAGTTTTTCTTAAATCTATGAGTCCACAACCTTACGAAACGAAGTCGTAGTCACAAGACATTCACATGTGTCCCCGCGAAATGCAAATTGATTCCGAACCTCTGTAATCAAAAGGGATGACCAGATGTTGGGCATGTCCAAGAACTGAACAATATGGGCAGTGTAAGAACCCTTGCAACCCGATATTGTTCAACAAAGTTATGAGAGGTGATAAAGTGCATTGAACGATGAAGGAGACTTTCCTTTTCCACTGCATAAAGGCAAAGCGTCACGAAAAACTTGTAACAACTACGTTTAGTGAGCTTAACATCACATAAATGAAAATTTACGAGAGTTCTAAACAACAGACAACGCATATTCATGGCGGTTTTATAGGAGGAGCATTGTCTTCAGAATCGATACGGATACTAATGAAGAACTATCATCACTTCTTCAAACTTGAAGCGTTCGAAAACCATCCCGAGAAATGATGATGATAATGCGGTGAAGATGCATGTGTGCAAAACAATACAAAATTTTCTTTTGAAGAACCACATTGTTCAATTCAAAACGGCTTTGTTGGCTAACGGGGGGTAAGTAACGACATAGTAGGCGTTAATAATTGGATGTTGAGGCATTGTGGGATAATCAGTTCCGAATCAAGCCTTTAAAAACCAAAATCCCAACTTCTATATGGGAATCGTGTGCTGTTTCCGAGAGGCGAAAGTGAAAGATTTTGTCATAGACAGAGATTTTGAATTGCCAAAAGGAAATTGACGTCAGAAAGTATTATTTCTGTTTTCCAGTATTCCGTTCACAGGCTAACCACCGTGGCACGCTAATCACGGCGGATCATATGTTTTGACTTGGACAATGTAAACATCATGATCAATGCAGTAGATAATCCAAGAATCTATTCAAGACAACATTCTAGAGCGGCACGAATTGAGGAGCAATACACTCCAGCACAACTCTTAAGAGCTGGAAAACGTGGTGAACGTGAACATATTGTTAAAAATAACCTAGTAATGCATTCTTCAGGAAGCTCGCCAAGCAAATATCGTTTGGAACCGTTGAGAGTAGATACAACTAGATACTATCAGCCTAAGCTTGTTATAGAAAACCTGCTTTGAAAAAACGAGCCTTGGCATCAACTGCCAGGCACCATGAACTGATTTCCGTAACATAATCCAGATGGGACAAATATAACCCAAGATTACAGGCATAGGAATGGACACATCAACCTGCAAAAAGGACAAAGATGCAACTCACAGGGAAGAAGAAATTACAAAAGCTTCAAATAATCCGACTACCATACATGGTAGTCAGTCGGCCAAGCAAAGTTAGGTATTTAGGATGACAACTAGGCAGTAACCTCAACTGGCGAAATCACAAAGGAGGACAACCGTGCTCACAAGATATGTAAAAGCCTAGTGGGAAGATCATGCGAATACAGCCTTAGCACCCTGCGATGGATGTACATTGCAATTGTGAAACCAATCATCACGTAGTAGCGTGGGTAAAACGAAACAGTTGGGCCATTACATTATAGATTCTCTAGGCCCAAATACCTGTGTTCATCACTAAGGCGGAAGTGTACATGCCCAACTGCAGCTTCGAGGCTGCCTTGGTAATGAAACCTCTACATTTCATGGTTGCATCAATCTTAAGAATCTTAAGAAAATAGGAAGTAAGGAAGTGCACATACAGTTAGTCAAAAAATTATTCACACTCCCCATAAAAAATTACATATTATTCAATATCTTTAAGAAGACAAATTCAATTTTTTTGAAAAAAATATATTTGTTTAGTAATTGAATCGATGAGACAACCCATCAGATCACCAGTGGACCTGTTGCTATGAAAACCGTACTGCCGGTCATTAAGGAGTTTTCGTGTTTTGAGATATTTCATGAGCTGGCGGTTTATCAGCGTTTCCATGACCTTGGAAAGAAGGGACGTAAGTGCAATGGGCCTGTAGGGGGAGAGAGAGGAAGATTCGCCTGTTTAGGGATGAGCTGGACAAATGCTGTTTTCCATCTTCTCGGAAAGTGTGCTGAAGAGTAGGATTGATGAAAAAGCTTACGCAGTGGTTTTGCCAGCGAGGAAGAAGCCCTCTTCAGAAGGAGGGGAGATGTACCATCTGGACCAGCGGATTTGTGAATGTTAAGATATTTAAGAACCCTTGCTACTACACGAGTGCGAAAGTGGATTTGTCCCATTGAAGATTCGACGCACTCAAGTGTAGGCGGAGACAAAGCACAATCTGGGAGTGTTAAGCTGGCCGCAAAGTGTGCAGCAAGCAGATTGGCCTTGTCCAAAGAGCTGACAGCTGGAATATTATTTCTTTCGGTTTGATACTCTTCAGGGATAACGTTTCTCATTCCAAAGAGAATGGTGTCTGTGATCTTATCAGCAGCGGTATCCACGTCGTTATCGAGGAAACATAACAACCAGTTAAAATTCCTAAAGAAGTTGTGAAGTCCGCTCCAATTGTCTTTCTCGTATTGCCATACGGTTCTTTTAGGAATCTTTTCTCTAACTGTGTGGTGGGTGTACGGGAAATTAGCTGATATAACACAATGGTACGACGAGCCTAGAGAGGAGAGCACATCAACGCAGTACTTATCAGGGTGAAAAGTTAAAAACAAGTTCAGGGTGTTGGCGGTATGACTATCAACGTCTGGTATTCGCGTGGGCTCATTTCCAAGCTGCGTTAAGATGTTTTCCGCAGCAAAGATCTCAACACACCGCCCGTAAAAACGATTTCAGTATGAGGATACAGGGATACAAAACTTTGAATGGAGTCAGACAGCGCATCAAACTCATTAAGAGTTTGGAGCTTCTGTAAATAAAGCAGTAGTGGATAATTTGCTTACGGAGATGGAATTTTAAACACATGAAATTGAATTCCGGATTGGAAAAGGGACTACATTGGGGTGGAATTTGGTAAGCTACATCACTACGCACGTAAATGGCGAGACCGCGGTGAGAGAAGAATAACGGCACTAGTTCGTAGCCAGGTAGCTTCAGATCAGAGTGATCTGATAGGTGTGGGGGGATCTACCTGTGTTCTACTAAGTGCCAAAACAGCTGGTCTGAGTTTACAGACGTGGACGTACGCAGAAAAGTGATTTCGTTTTAGCCCGCCTATAGCAATATCCACTCTGAATTCCCGAGTCATTATAAAGAAAGACAAACACAAAAAACACAAACACCGACGTTACTAAGCACAGCTGTGAAGTAAAAATTTACAGTTAGTTTACCGAATCAAATTGTTGTAGGTGTTACGCCCTTACAACAATAGAAACCAGCACACCAACAAAATTCAAACCCACAGCCCGCTATCCATCGGTTGTTACATATACTCAGTCACTGCACGCGCTGTATGACAATGTAATACAGCAACGTCAGTGACCGAGTGCAAGCAACAGTAAGACCAGGGCCAGGAAGGTAGGAATGCCCGCACTGTGGATGACGATTTCACTACATTCGCGCGTTGTTGTTGTTGATTTTTTTTTTTTTTTTTGGCACAGCGAATTTTTTTTTGGGGTTTTTGTGAACTCGCGCTCGGCTTTTTTTTTTTTTTTATTGTTCTTCACTCGAGGAGCGAATTTACGAGTGCTCAAGTGTGTGTGCACTGGTCGATGGTCAGCTCGGTACCTGTCCGAACTATCTCCGTCAAATGATAAAGAGCTATGTATTCGTCGAATAGAATCCTCGTCATGACTCTTAAGATGAAGTTAAAGCATACGAAGTTACTGGCGATTTTCCACAGGGCTCTGTTTTAGGCCCCCTACTCTGGAAGATTATGGAGAATGAAATTTTACGCCTTAAGATAACATGGGAAATTTTGACTATCCCGTGGTGGGGATGGTCATTAGCTAATCGGATAGCTCAAGAAGTTCAATTCTGCGACAATGACAAATCGCTGATTAACTAGCACGTAGTTGCAACTTGCCGATAATAAAACTGAAGCGGTGTTTATTACAAATATGAAAATTCGTGAAACGATAACGTTAGAGTTGGAGGACATAGGATTACTTCTCAGTCGCTTCTTACGGGTAAGTATCTCCGAGTAATTATTGGCTCACTCCCGATAGTATCGTTGCGTTCATGCTTGAAACTTAAGAGGGTTATAGCTTCAACATAAAAGCAGGAACCGTATAGAGTAAGCTAAGTTTTTAGGCCGTCCCCTGAGAAATATTGCATTACGGCGGTAATGCTCAAATCGGTCTGTTCAGCTGGAGAGTCTTTTAGCTGGTAAGAATCCGACACTATCAAATGGCCTCGGCCCATTTTCACCCCAAAAAAAAAAAGTGCTGTGTGCATTATGCACATTCGTCGTGCAAAATCATCAAAACCCAAGCCCGTGTTGTACCACAGGCCACACATTTTTAGACGGAAACTGGCTTTTAAAGTACAGCCCATGATATAAATATCAATGTGAGGGAGATATGTACATCAGTGCATCTAGATCAGTCAGGCGTCCTAAGGAAAGTCCATGCAGCAGAGGCAGGCCGTTCTTTAGAGTAATAGTTTGTTGCAAGACCGATTTTCATATTCTATTTACAGCATATTCGAGTAAATGTCAATCAGGTCGGCCAAGGGAAGTAATGTGATAGATTGTTGTACACGTTTTTAAGTAAACAATGAAACCCAAGGGCAAGAGTCAAAAGACACAAGTTTGGACTATGCGTATTGCGCCCTAAATTGTATAATTCTGATATATCCGTACAGACACAGCGAAAGATTAATATGCAATACCCTTTACACTTTTGATTATGATTTCGTTGTTTGGTGGTTCCAAGTTAATGGTGATTCTTCGCAATTTAGTACAGATAGCGGCACTCGTCAATAAAAGCTAGTGAATGCTAGTTGTGCATCTTTTGACAGTTACTTACCGAATTGTCAGTCATTTTGGCCGCGCGGTTTTTAGTTGACAGTCGTTTGAGTGAGTCGATGTGAGTGTTTTTTGTGAAAATGGAAAAAAATTGAGTATCGAGCTTTTGGACTCTGTGCATGGGAACTCTGCACCATCATTGAATTTAAACGTGGCCGTAAGAGCTTGAGATATGATGAACATTCGGGACGTCCAAAAACTGCAACCACTAACGATAACATTGCTAAAGTTAACCAAATGGTGTTAGACGACCGCCGAATTAAAGTGAGAGAGATAGTAGAGGTTATGAAAATGTCCAAAGAATGGGTTTGTTACATATTAAATGAGAAAGCTGTCCGCGTCCGTTAGCTTACGTTAGACCAAAAACGTGTTCGAACGAACATTTCCAACGCTCTGTTAGCGCAGTTTAGGCACAATAAATCCGAGTTTTGGCGCCGATTAATTACTGTAGATGAAACTGGGATACACCATTATACGCCCGAAACAAAAATTCAGTCAAAACAGTGGACTGCAAGAGCGAGCCGGTTCCAAAAAAAAACCAAAAAGGGAAAACCATTACAGGAGCATACTACGCATCATTACTTGCAAAGCTGAAGGCAGAAATTGCGGAAAAACGGCCACATTTGCAGAAAAAGAAAATCCTGTTTCACCAACACAACGCGCCGTTTCACAACTCAGCGGTTGCCATGGCGAAATTCCATGAATTACGGTTTGAACTGCTTGACCATCCGCCTTATTCACCAGATCTAGCGCTAAGCGACTTCTTTTTGTTCCCTCATCTAAAAACTGCGCTCGGAGGACAGAGATTTTCGTCAAATGAGGAGGCAATCACCTTCGTGAACAATTATTTTACAGAGAAAAACGCGAAGTACTATTTGGATGGGTTAGAGAGATGGGAGCACCGCTGGGAGAAGTGTGTAGACCTACAAGGAGACTATGTAGAAAAATAAAAAAAAAATTTGAGAAAAAATGTCTTGTGTCATATGTAGGTCATAAAATCTACAAAATGTATAGTTTAGCAGATTCTAAAAAATATAAATTTCCAAATGTGAAAAGCCTGCACATTTGTCGAGCGGCACAAGCAAAAAAACCTCAGGCATTTGGAAGTATAATATAATAACTGCATAGAGCTGAGCAGAAACGCTGAAAAAGAGCTGCCTAAATAAGACTTGGAACACAGATATTACCAACAAAAAAAAAAGTCAATTGAATTGAAAAAGAAAATAATACACCAACAACTAAGGAGTTGTAGGTATTGCACTAAATTACGCACGGGATTGCAGCGGTTATCGAATAGAGGCTTTTCAGAAATACCGGGGACAAGGATCTTGGATTCAAAAAATATACATATTTGTATTTCTTAAGTCTACATCATTCCAAGAAATTAAGAAGCTAAAAATGAAAATAATTCAAGAGCCTCATATAATAACATCGATTTGAAAACAATTAAAGAATGTAGACATTTAGACGATAACAAAACTCCAAAACAAAACATCATTTGGCAAAATTACGCTTAACATTAGCACACAAAATTTAAAAAATTTACCTGCGGTTCACTTGTCGGACTAACATACGATCGCCAATATTCACCGTCGTCCGAAAACTGAACAATATACTCGGTAACGTATTCATTTGTCCTCGGTCGGCCCATTGTGGCGACCTTTCGTGTCATTCGCTTCTCACCCAAATCGATTGTTAGAAAATGATTGTAAGTATTTTCTACCGGCGTCCATGCAGATTCACCTTTTTTTATTTTTGTTTTTTTGTTTTTAGGTTTTAGTGCATCAATATCGATTGTGGTTTTTTTTTTTTTGTAAGAATACATATTTGTGTAAGAGAAAGGAATTAGGAGTAATGGAAATTGTTGTTATTTAATTTGTTAGTAAAAATTAGATATGTTATTGATTTATCAGTGAATTTGATTCAATTTAATTCGGATTTATTCATTTTGAAGTGAAATATTAATTTAGCGAATGTTCGAAAATTCGAACATTAACTTCGAAAATTCGAATATGTTTTATTTTATTGATTTCAGATCGTCTTTGAAATATATTCAACTTTTGACGGACAACAACCTTTAAAACTCATCTTCGAATAATCAAATTCACCGAGAAAGCCATTTTAAGAATTTTCAATTACTAAATGCTACGAAATAAACCATTCACCCATGACAAGCAGTCAGTAGCTAATACCAATATAATTAAATAAAAAAAAAAAATAATAATAATGATAAACATAGTATGCCGAGCATAAAGTACAAAACGATGTAAGGATAAGAATACTTATGTATGTATACGTGCAAAATCATTATCGCCTTAATGTATTCCACTATGTCACATGCCAATTACAAATATCAACAGGAGGGTAGGATAAAACGATTTTTACACAAAAGATAAATGAATATGAGAAGGGAGTGATGATTGGGTTTAGAGAGATGAATAGACACCAAAATCCCATGCGTATACCTTTTGCTATAAATCTCAAACAATAAACTTATAAAAAAGAGCCACATACAATTATGAGTTACATCATAACAACATATGTATACACGAACATGGATCAACAGCTGAAAGCTGCAGTACAATGTCGGCAGATTATGTGTGACAGAATGTTTTGTGAGTACTATTTGTGTTTATTCGAATATACTTCGACGAGACACTTCCAAAGAAGGAAGACCATTTTGCTTACCTTAATATTACCGCCTGGCTCCTTGTAGTCGGCAAATTCCAAATCAGTTATGCCGTAACTTATGGAATATTCAGTAACATATTCATTGCTATGAGGACGACCTTGAATGGCAATGTGTGTGACGTTTTTAACGAGACCCAAATCAATGATTAGTCTCTGGTCAAAATCGGAATGACGAGCAGACCATGAGGTTCCAGCTTTATGATTTGATTTTTATTTTTTTTTTTTGTTTTAATATATATTTTAGAATTAAAATATATAAGTAGTACATTTAGGACAATAAGGTGCAATGAGTTTTTTTTTTTTTTTTTTTTTTTTTGAAAAATAAACGAAAAGGAAAAAATTCAATTAAAATTTCAAATAAATATTAAAAAAACATATTAGGTAATTGATTGGTAATTGAAAAAAATTGGAAATCTCTACATTCACACTGTTATACACGATAATGCAATGGTTATACTTTTTTTTTTTAAATATCCTTTGAATATCAAATGTTCAATGATCATGCGACCCGCATTGTCAGTGACTGGAAAATCACGGAATATCTAAAAATTTATCGATTCAGTACGTAGCTTATATCACCATAATCAATTATAATATGCTGCTTCAGCAGCTACTGATGGTTCATATACGCGCACATCCCACATAGGGGAAGGATCACGTTACAAACAATTGTTTCTATGATATCGCTGAAAAAACTTATAAACAATTTTAATATCAGTTTTAGCACGTTAATATTTACAAAGGGACACGGTGATCTCCAAATGATCTGATTATCATGCAGACAATCGGATTACTACATACTTTATTTTGGCCAAGACGCGGATGTGTATATCCTGGACATCACAAGAATGGTCGAAAATCTTAAGAAAATTCGACATCGCCCTGTTAAAATAACAAGAGACCGAAGGAAACTCCTATGTC
Organism: Volucella zonaria; assembly: GCA_963966105.1. Taxonomy (NCBI): domain Eukaryota; kingdom Metazoa; phylum Arthropoda; class Insecta; order Diptera; family Syrphidae; genus Volucella; species Volucella zonaria. Next base: position 50,803,421 of record OZ014534.1, read on the forward strand.
TTTACGAGGGCTGTTTGATGAGTACCCGGATTGGACGATAGGTTGCGCTAATAAGCCAACATGAGTGTACCAACATGAGTGTATAACATCTTTTAACCCACCTGTCAAAATTTGGTGACAATCCGATACTTAGTTTTGTTTTGACACTCATTTCAAAACATCGTGTTAGTGTTTTTTGCGGGCATGGAAAAAGAGCAGTATCGCTCCGTGATCCGATTCTTGTTTTTGAGTGGCAAAACCTGCGAGGAAATCAAGCTCAGTCTCGATGATGTATATGGGACCCATTAGCCTTCCCGTACAACCGTTTACCATTAGTTCGCCGTCGGTTTTTGATGAACCGCGCCCAGGTGGCCCAAAAACGATTACCACAGAGGAAACCGTGGGCAAAATCCATGATCTTGCCGAACCGCCGAGTGAAAATTCACGAATTGGCTGAGATAGCAGGAGTCTCAACTGAACGCGTTAGCAATATCCTGCATGAAATTTTGGGCATGAGAATGCTGACCGCGCGATGGATGCCACTTTAAAGACGTGCTTGGCCCTGTTTAATCGAAATCCGGAGGAGTTTCTGCGTAGTTTCGTGACTGTCGATCAGACTTGGATTCATTGGTACACACCAGACACCAAAGAACAATCGAAACAATGGGTTTTACAAGGTGAACGTAGTCCAAAGAAGGCGAAGACAGTACCTTCGGCCGGAAAGGTGTCAAAATAAAACTAAGCGTCGGATTGTCACCAAATTTTGACAGGCGGGCTAAAAGAGATTATACTAAATGATGGTACACTCATTTTGGCTCATTAGCTCCATCTATCTTTCAATCCAGCCCTCATATGTATCCAAACATATTTACAATAACAAATTTTTAAAAAAATAACTTAAAAAATCCAAATTGAGCGAGAAGGATAAACAAAATGCTTCTGAATATTAAGCCGAAGGTGTATTAGGAAGACAGCATGAGACTGCGGCGTGAACGAAGGTTGAACGCGATAACGACGGATCTTAGACATAAGCGGAAAGATCAACCGCACGAGGGTTACATATTGGGTAAATCATGGGGCCTAACCCTAAAATGACATACAGGCTGTACAATCAAATCGTGAAGTCAATCCTACAATACGGTGCGGTCGTGTGATGGAACAACTCAAGGATTCAATGGTTTGCGTTGCTATGTTACAATTCAAGAAGAAACAGCTATAAAAACACTCAAGTTATATCGCCCTAACTACTTGAAACAAGGCAACCTTATTGATCATTTGGAAAGAGGATTGTAAAGAAAATAGAAACCACCTCTGCCAAATCTCAAACTGAATCCCAAACTTAGCTTTTCAAAGGGGTACAGGATCTACTGGGCTACTCTGAAACTAAGGCGTCTAAGGAACACTTAAGCATCAACTGTCCACCACTGGCACGTAGACGAACAGCATTCCTAAATAAATATATTCTCGATGAAGAGCGTTTGAAGGCGATCTCACAGAGCAGTCAATGTGGACTCCTAACATTTTCCAATTGGAGTGCAATTTTCAGCTCGATCATTCAATAGCAAAAAGCTGCATCAACCATTCAAAGAGAGGTTTAATATTGGACTCCTAAACTCATAGCCAGAGAGGCTACAGAGATAATCCTTCAATATGTCATTGTCAACAAGTGGCGACAGGAGAAAAAAGAAAAACGATCCTTCACAGTCGCCTAGTTATAGAGTTATAGAGGAGTCCACAGACTAGTTTAGTTTCTGAATTAAAACCTTTCATAAAATAAAAAAAAACATCACTCATGGTCCTTCATATAAGGTACGGTACGAACGGGTGCGGATGGAAGCTAAAAAACGGAAACCAGTACCTATCGATGAAGCGGTCCTCTAAATCCGTATAGAAAAAATCAGAGCAGACAGAAAATAAGCTAAAGAGCTTCCTAAGGCTGGTGGCAATGCTTTGGTAGGGAGAATAAGCCATATTATTTTTCGAATCTGGGAGAAAGAAGCATGCCCAACCTGTTTACGAATCTTTTTCGAAGTAAACAAACTCCTGAAAAATGATAACTCAGCAGTTGGGCCTCAATTGCCGCGTCGGCCAAAATTCGATGACATAGTTAAAGTTCTTTAAACTTACAATATGACCAGCAATTTGTGTAGTCAAGAACTACCTACCAAAGGTAAGGTAGTTATTTATTAGAACTCTGTGAGCAAAAATAAAAATGACTAATCTTTAAAGGGTTATAGATAACCGTCAAGATGTCATCGTCAGACCAGATCTTGGCTTTTCTCATCCTTCGAGGCTTAGCTGTTAATTTTAAAAAATATTGACAATAAATTTATGAAAATAAAGGTTAATCGGAAAGACATCATTACCAGTGAGCTTCACTACATCAAATCTGCTGAAAATCCGGCAGATCCAGATTCACGCAGGCTTATACTAGGTCACTTAGCCAACTGCAGACTCTGGTTCACAAGCTCAACTTGGTTAATAAACGATCAGTTTACTATTATGCATGCTACCAGAAATGAGCCAAAAGAAAACAATTTCATCGAGAGGTTCTCCTGCTTCAAACATTTGCTGCAAGAAAAAATGTGACACGTCAAACTGACTCTCTAACCGCTGAAGAAATATCTAGTGCAAAGACAAAATTCATAAACAGCTGATTCCCACTCTTCTGCTAGACAACGGAGGCTTTGTACAACAAACTATGGTTAGTTCAGACAACGAGACATTCTTTGAGTCCTCTCAAGCCGTAAATCTGGGTAAGGGTATACCACCTTGATCAAAAAGTTCCCGAAATTTATGTAGAAAGTTAAAAATACAAGTTTATTCATCTAAATCTATATTGTCCCCTTCAAAGTAATCCCCATCGACTGCAACACACTTATGCCAGCGCTTGATCCAATCCTCGAAACATTTTTTATATTCGGTTTTCGGTATGTCCATCAGTGCTTCCTGTGATTTTTCCATTACTTCGTCTCGACTGTTGAACGCGTTCCGCGTAGTGGTCTTTTAACTCGATTGAACAGAAAAAAGTCACAGGGAGCCAAATCAGGTGAATTCGGTGGCTGTTGAATGGTATTTGTTGCATTTTTCGTCCAAAAATTACGAGTTTTCTGCCCACAATTCTGATCTCTTTCGGCGAATTGCTTCACGCAAATGTCTTATAACGCCCAAATTATACGAGTACTCTTTGTTTACTGTCTGGCAGTCTGGCAAAAATTCATGATGCACTACACCATGAAAACCGTGAGCATTGCCTTCTTTTTTGACTGAAAACGACGTGGTTTTTTTGGTCTCGGGTCATTTGGTGAACGCCATTCACTTGCCTGATGTCTGGATTGCGTGTCGTACTCATAAACCCACGGCCACGTCTCGTCTCCAGTAATGATCTTTTGATGAATGTGGGATCGGATTCAGCCTCACAAATCATCTCTTTGACGACGTCAACACGGTCTCTTTTTTGCATGAAATTGAGGTCTTTTGGCACCAACTTTGCTGCTACACGACGGAAACCCAAATCATTAACCAAAATGTCTTGGACGGATCCATAGGCAATGTTCAAGTCCTCCGCTATCTCTCTGATGGTTAATTTGCGGTTATTGACCAACATTTCTTTTACGAGTACTTCATCAATGTTTTCGTCAGTTTTCGATGTCGATGGTCTGCCACTGCGTTCATCATCTTCGATTGACTCACGACCACTTTTGAACCGCCGCGCTCGTGCCACTGGTAAATGACCGTTTTCTTTAAAGAATCGTTGCCGAAACACTTTTCCTACATTTCCATTAAATCGGTTTTTTACGCAAAATTTAATACGAGTACAAGTTCGTTGTTGCAAATTTAAATCCATTTCTAAAGTTGTAAAAAATCGCCAACACACACAGAGATAGATGTACTTTTGGCTACGTAACTTTTGCAAATGTCAAGCTATAAGGCTAAGATTTAGAGGGCATGTCAACAACAGATTTACCAACCTAACAAAAAAAAAAAACAGAACTCAAATCGGAACAATGGGAGCGCCACACGGTGGTGTCGCCCGGGAACTTTTTGATCAAGGTGGTATACAGGGTCTTCCAATAGGGACTTCCGAACTTTGACAGTTGATAGCGGCCATATTGTTGGAGCTACATCTGCCAAATTGACTCTCATTTATTCAGCCTGTTTTGCAATATCACCATGGATGGACATACCGTTCAACAACACGTGCAAATGACAAAATTGTTTTATCAAAATGGGTGTTCTGTTCGGGCAACGTTCCGCCCATTTTACGGTCGCCATAATCGTCCTACCGAGAGGACTATTCGCAGTGTGATGGATAAATTTGAGTCCACTGGTTCAGTAAACGATAAACCAACACGCGTACGTCAACGAAACGCAAGATCTGCCCAAAACATCGTCGCTATCCGTGACAGTGTGCAGGAGAATCCGAGGCAGTCGATTTCGCGTCGCTCATAAGAATTCGGCCTTTCGCAGACAACAACTTGGCGAATTTTGCGTCGTGACTTTGGCCTGCACCTATATAAAATTCAATTGACACAGGAGCTGAAGGTAAACGACTATAGACAACGACGTGTGTTCGCTGAATGGGCCCTAGAGCAGTTGGAAACTAAAACTAATTTTCATCGAAAAATCATCTTCAGCGATGAGGCCAATTTCTGGATGAATGAGTACGTTAACAAACAAAATAGTCGAATTTGGGAAGATACCAATCCACATGAGATCCAAGAGCGTCCAATGCATCCCGAAAAAGTCACTGTTTGGTGTGGATTTTAGGCTGGCGGTGTCATCGGTCCATATCTCTTTGAGAACGACGTTGGCCAGGCCATCACCGTCAACGGCGAGCACTATAGGTCGATGATTACCAACTTCTTTTGGCCTGAATTGGATGATATGAACACCAACGACATGTGGTTTCAACAGGACGGCACTACGTGCCACACAGCTCACGCCACATTGGAAATGTGCACGAGCTATTCGAGGACATGGTCATCTCACGTTGAGATGATGTGAACTGGCCACAGAGATCGTGCGATTTGACCCCGCTGGACTTTTTCTTGTGGGCTTTTCTGAAGTCGCAGGTCTATACAAATAAGCCACAAACTACAGCGGCACTCAAAGCCAACTTAACCCATGCCATCGGTCAAATTCAGCCTGTTTTATGTGCCAGAGTCATGGAAAATTGGACATTTCGGATGCGCCCCACCCAGAGAAGCCGCGGCGCACATTCGAACGATGTTATATTCCATACATAATGGCATCGATAGGCCTTTCAAACGAATAAAAAAAGTCGATGATATCTCACACACACTTTGTTTTATCTAAATTTAAAGATAGAAAGCGCTTAATGAAAGACCCTTTATGAGAGAAGCATTTAAATGAATGCTGGAAGGATGTGCTCATAATTTGCACATCTGGGCCAATTTTGATAACCTGCAACTCAATCACGGTTGTACTCTGTGTACAATAAGGTTTATCATGTACAGAGTGATTTATAGGTCAAGTTCCAATGAAGTTAATTTGGTGTGTAACGACTCCCTAACCCGACTCATAACAAAAGTAAGTCTGGTACGTTTCTCAGGCTGAAAAATTTTCAATAATTTATTTGTGGCAATTTCTCCAATCGAGAAAGTCCAGAAAATAACCACGCATCCCCACTGATAGATTGCTTGTTGCCACCAAAAATTAAAATGAGCAGAAAACAGCACATTGACCTACACATTGCGCTACTCCAGGCAGAGATTTCAGATGAATTTAACCACATCGACTAACATCGAAAAATGAGCTTGAGCCCTAGCCATTGAAGTTCCAAAAAGCACACGATCTTACACCGCAACGGAAATAAGTTAGAGTCGAAACAGCAAAGGAGTTGCTATGCTTGCACGAAACTGGTGAGTTGCCGAATTTGGTTTTTTCCAATGAGTCGCCATTTGCTATCTAGCAATCTGTCAACAAACAAAATGACCGAGTTTACTTGCCAGAGAGATCCTTCGAAAATTTACACCTTCGGACGGCCACCAGAAAGCAGGCAGCACCGATGGTGATGGTTTGGGCCGCCATAACCGCCAATGGTCACTCTCCGCTCGTATTTTTGGACCGTGGCGTCAAATTAATGCGATCGTATACCGTGAAACTGTCTTAGAGGCAGTATTGAAGACTTGGGCAAACAATCATTTCGGTCGGAGACCGTGAACATTTCAACAAGACTCAGCACCGTCTCACAAAGCACGCGTCAACCAAGATTGGTTAAAAAACAATGTTCCACACTTCATTTCTTCGACACAACGGATTGCAAATTCTCTGTCTGGGGCATTTTGAAGCAAAGGTTGGCACTAAGAAATACCAAAGTTTGGACCACCTCAAACAAGCACTTCGCCGGGAATGGGCGAAAATACCGCAGAGCCACTTGCGTGCAGCGTGCGATGCTTTCGCCGAGACGGCCGAATCAAGGCCATTATTCGCGTCAAAGGTGGACGTACTGAAAACTACTGATACAATTTTAAAAATTGATGTATTTTCCAACATTTTTTGCTTTGGCATAATAAAATTTACCAAAAAATAAAAAAAATTATAGCATTTTAAAAAGTTGGAGTTCGAGTCATTCACCCTGTATTAACATGGAGTGGGGCGTTAAAGAGAATCGAGTCGCGGTAATGGCGTTGCATAAGCGCGGAAAGAGTGCTGGCCAAATTTTCGAGTTGCTAAAACCGCTCGGAATATTGAGAATTTTTCGTTTATCGCCAAGAAGTGGCCCGCGCGTTGTCCGTACAAAGGCGGTAGTAAAGGGAGTGCGTGAACGAATTTAGAGAAATCCCCTTAGGAAGCAGAAGATCATGTTCAAGGAATTGGACATATCCACCAGATTCATGTCTAGGCTGATTCGGGATGATCTGCATATGAAAGCCTATCGTCGGTCCACGGATCTTCTACTAACTCCTCAACTAAAAGAAAATTGGCTGGAAAGATGCAAGCGATTTTTGTAGTGGCACGCGGACAATGGCCATGAAAACATTCTATTTATGGATCTGAAAATTTTTGCCGTGCAAGAAGTTTCCAACAAACAAAATGACAAAATTTATGCCACTTCATCTAAGGAAGCGAAAAAAGTTGTTCGAAGGGTTCAACATGGACATCATCCCGCTTCCGTAATGGTTTGGTGGGGGGTCTCTCACCGTGGTGTCACATACCTCCATTTCTGTGAAAAAGGCGTAACAACTGATGCAATGGTTTACCAAGAAGATGTGCTGGAGGATGTTGTGAAGGGTTTGACCAATACCCTTTTCAACTACAGCCATAGGAAACGAATGAATAGTAGCACTTCAGCCAAGAGACTTTTGGATTTATACCCACCTAATTCTGGAAAAAACGAAGGCTGAATAAATATTCAAAGTTCAGGCAATCACAGATGTACGAGTATGTGCCTTGCAAATCAGTTAAGTGCGCTTGGTAGGGTAAAGGATAAAAAAAAAACGCTCTGAGAATAATGATCAAAAGGCATACATACATTGCCGATGAGGTTAACTCAGAAAACTAACTGGCTTATACGAGAAAAAAAAAAAACAAAATAAAATGAGAAGAAAGTAAACCACCACAAAATTTGCACTAATTCATCTGTCAATATTCGGTTCAGAAGATTGACCGACTGATTGCTTGATTTTTCTCGATGTTTTAAATATCACACTGTGATAGATAGATAGACAATGTGATTGGCAACGTCAGATGTACGGATGTGGATAACCTAGTCAGTTTTATATTTTCCATCAGCAATAAGCAATGATAAGATGTGCGAACTCTCTATTTCCGATAGAAGCAACGTAGCATCTAGAAAGCTGTCACTAAGCTGACAAGTAATAGCTTCATCAGGAATAAGTGATGAATAAAATGCAATCTCCGCCTCGACTGTCCTTTAGAACTATTTGTATGTAAAGGAAGCAATAATATCTTGACGTAGAAGTTATTTCAATCAGTTCATCGATTGGTACCATACAGCAAAGGTAATGTATAGGCAATACGAATATAGTTTGATACATGTAGTATTACTCCAAACTGATTACTTCTTTTAAGAAGATATACATACATGGTGTCACAAAAGTTGTCACCCGATGTTCTTGGGTTGTAATTTTTTTTTATGAATTAAAACTGTTGGTTCTGCTTTTGGATTATGTTTACTTGGTGTCTTAAATTTTTTTCCATTAAGTGGAGAAAATCATATCGGCTACGTGTAACCGCCGCTAGAATCACTCACCAGAACTTCCGGCGATAGGACCTCGCATTCTTGTCGGATATTGGCTTTTGAAGGCCAAAGGCTTGTTGACATAGACTCGTAACTTAAAAAAACCCCACAAAAACAAGTCTGGAACGGTTAAATCAGGCGATATTGTCGGCCAGTGCAAATCGCCAAAACAAGAGATTAGGCGATCCGGAAATCCTGCCCTCAGAATTTCGAGTGTGACTGATGCCGTAGGCGTCGTCCCTCCATCCTGTTGGAACCACATTTTCTCCAGTTCCATTTCATCCAATTGAGGAAGAATAAATTCGTTGAGTATGGATCTGTAACGATCGCTGTTCACAGTAGTCGTTTGGTGGCATCTTCAACCAGAGCTGCAATATTCTCAGCGGCTACTCCGGGGCAATATCTCGTGTTGTCCCATACTCTTGTAGGCGTGCGGCTAAACGTCGTAGTATTTGCCCAGTTGATGTCGGACGACCGAGAAATTTGCGCTGAAATTTACGCTGCGCCAACACCACCAACGAATTATTCCGCGTTCTTTAGGAGTATAGCGATTCATGTCTTGTTGACTTCACAAACGTCAAAGTAGAATTGACATTTGCCGCCATTTGCAAAAATTTTAGTATCATCCGATAGGGTGATGACTTTAGCGCCACCTAGTAACGGGTGATCAGGTAGCAATGATAGTTTTTCCAATTTTTAAATTTCGGTAGCTGTCAAAGTTACCAATGACATCCAGCTGTCAAAATATTGTTTTACGCTTGCCGAACGTGCTTCCGGCTCAGTTGTAAATACGCAGCATGAATTTCGTCGTGAGGTCGGTCGTCATCATGGCTTCAGTGTGCTGGCAATTCGTCGCACCGTGGAAAAGTTTGACCGTAAGTACACTCTTTTGGATCTTAAGCCACCAACCAGACAGAGATTGATGAGAAATGAAGAAAACATAGTCGCCGTAGCGGCAAGTATCGAAAAAGACCCAGAAATGTCGATTCGGCTTATTTTGTGGTGAGATTTGGGCCTACATTCTGCTGACGCAACAATGGAAGCCGGATGACCATATACAATGCTGTGAAGGGCGCTGGAAGTGTTGGTCGAAGATCCGGATTTTGGCCAAAAAATCATCTTCTCGGAGGAGGCCCATTTTTGGCTCAGCGACTATGTCAAGAAGCAAAATTGCCGTTATTGGAGGTAACACAATCCACAAGTGTTCGGGCAAGCATTATTGCATCCACAAAGATTGACTGTTTGGGAAGGAGATATCGTTACCGCCAATAGTCTCGGGTATTAAGCGATGTTAAAAGACTTTCTGTGGGCAAGGCTTGATAACATCGATATATCCGAAGTGTAGTTCCAACAAGCGACGCAACGCTCGAAGTTGTGAAGGAGAAATTTGGCGACTGGGTCATCTTACGGCGAGTGTTCATCAATTGGCCGCCGCGATTATGAGATTTGACACCACTCGATTATTTTCTCTGGGACAACGTCAAATCCTTAGTCTACGCTAACAAGCCAACCACTTTGGACGAGCTCGAGGCAATCATTCGACACGCTATTGCCGGAATAACGCCGCACATATTGGACCGACCGCTTGGATTACTGCCAGCAAAGCCGAGGCGGCCATTTGAATGACCTGCTATTCCACACTTAATGGCATGCAAATAGCTTGAAAATAAAGCCAGAATCAATTTTATATCTCACATCGTTGTTGTTATATTTAAATTTGGTTCTTATCTGGTCACCCTTTATATCTACTCCGGCCATGAATATCCAATAAACGTTCATCCGTAACTATGGTATTCATATATTCATATATAGGTATGTCAATTGGCTTCAGAGTTGAGAGTGATGCGGTGACTGTGGTATTGTGAATGTATACTTGTTAAACACGAGATCTTATCGAAGCGAGACATTAGACCCGTGATTATCATAGACTCTGTTTAGATAGTGACTCTCGACTACGTAGTGGGCCGTCATGTCGAGTTTACACACACTGCTTCTTTATTTCGATGAAATGGAATAGGAACGTAGCATTTCGGCTGTGGAACGTGTCTTTCCTCGGTTCTTATATTTTATTCGTGACTGTCGGCCTCTCTTTACTCCTCACTCACCAACATACATACTATCAAAATAGCAGGCCCATGAGCAACCGTCTCAAGCATAGCTTGAGCCCGGCTTAAGCCGGCTTATTGCACAGCTCACTAAAATTCTAGACTTAAAACTAACAAAATCGACTTTATATGTACATATATCGTAAATACAAGGTGTGTTCAGAAAATAACGGGAATTTTTAAATTTCGGGGGTTTAGAGAGTCCGATTGTCAATTTTTTTAAGAATTTGTGTCAAATTTTGCGTAAAAAATGAAATAATATGTTAACATTTCACATTTCACAAAGGCTTATGGTGAGTCTGCTATGAGTAAAACAAGAGTTTACGAGTGGTATAAGCGTTTCCAAGATGGCCATGAAGACGTTGAAGACGACGAACGCCCCGGACGCCCCAGCACATCAACAACCGATGAAAACGTGGAAAAATTGAACGAACAAGAGAATAGCTGCAAAGCACATCCTCCTTCCGGCTTTCAGCTAATCAATTTTACAGCAGACAACATTCGTTTTTCAAGACCCTCACTAGATACTCGAATCGCTAAATAAATCGACTACGGTCGAATAGATGTGGGAATCACATCCAGGGTTGTGGGCTATTCAGTGGGCCAAACAGCGACACAGACCACTTTCTTCTTGCAGCCAAATTCAGAGCTCGAATATCCAACGAAAAAAAGCTGCAAACCTATTGGAGCAGCCAGATCCTACAGAGAACTTCTCAGCGCGAGATTCTCCGCTGTGCATTCAGCATCCACATGTGCAACATATGCAATATGACAGAAAATGCACAACTGCCAGCACTGCGTAAAAAGAAAATGGCCCACGCAGCCTCCCAGTTCAAGTATATCGAAGAGTCCCGCGATAGAAAAAATATTCGCACGTTTTGACGAAAGCTAAACACCTGATTTCAATCCCAGGACACAGGCTCTTCGAAACAGTTGAGTAAATGTTGTCACCGAAGCGCGGGAAGTCGTAGTTGTGTTTAAGTGACCACTTAATCGGCATCAGGTAGAGAGAAGAGGTTGACCCAAAAAGCGTAGATGAAAGCATACCCGATGGCAGAACTATCAGAGCTATACGCCCCATCTTCAAGAAAGGCAATCTTACGAGTATGTCTTTTAAAAACTATCGGGGCATATCCCTGCTTAATGTCTTATACAAGACCCTAAGACGTATTGTGTGAACGTCTTAAGCCTTTCTTCATTACACTAATCGTCACAAAGCTGCCCCCCGGCTCACAAAAAACCAAACGAATTTCCAGTCGAGATACACCATCTCTTAAAAGCCGATGATGGTATTCATCGTCTTGAGCTCACAAGGAAATGTGCGATTTCGGACAGATTTTGACAGATCGAGAGATGCACTGCCATGTGATAGCACAGATCGTGCGCAGGGCACGCGGATGTCCCTGGTCGTAATTGAAGAACAGGCGAGACGATTTGGCCTTGAAGGAAATAACAACAAAACCAAGAGCATGTTGTCAATAAACAAAGAAGCATCTGTCCACCGCCTACGACAAAACGTCACTGTTGACAACAGCAACTTCGAAGTGGTTAAGAAGTTTACCAACCTCGGACTAAATATCAGCTTCACGAATGATACCTTAGTGGCGACCCGGCGAAGACTTACCCTAGGAGGCCATTGCTACTTCGGTTTGCCGAAAGAAATGAGCTCAAAACTCCTAACAGGGACGGTAAAATTCATGCTCACAATGCATTGATCCTGCCAGTTCTGATATATAGAGGCGTACTTGGCTCTACTCAGACGAGAGCTGGACGATGAGCAGGAAAGCAGAGCAGATATTTGACACTTTCCAGAGAAAGATTGGAGGAGAGGATACAACTGCAAAATCTATAATCTGTATCAAGATGTGCTGCAGAAAACCGAAACACATTGACTACATTGTTTTGGCCCCATCGAGGGAATAGACAATAATGCTCCAACAAGAAGGGTCTTCGAACCTTAGTTTTCAGGATCAAGCTATCGCGGATGGACAAATAGTAGTAAGGTCACGGTCGGTGCTGAGAATATGGAAAGACTACTTCTACTGAATGTATAATGGCGATAATGATTAAAATACACAAAATACTGACCTAGACAAAGTTATGGTAATAAAGCTGGCGCAGATGGATAACCTGCTATTTGAAGCAGCTGGGAATGATCTGGGTGGGAACATGCATTGAATCTCAGCATTGTTTGTCCGATCCACAAGAAAGGAGACCATTTGACTGTGCTCCTTAACATCGCCTATAAGACCTTACCTGACATAGATGCTTACATCTAAAACCATTGGTTGGTCCATATCAGTGCGAAAATATTCACGCCACACCAGTGCTTGGAGAAGATCCGGAATAATTCTCGCTGCTCCATCAAGGTCCGTAATGCCTTAACCGAGACCATCAATATCAAGAGAAGTTTCAGACAATGCGACGCGCTGTTATGCAACTTTTTTGACATCGCTCTAGAAAGAATCATGCGAAACTCACTGGCTAACAAAAGAGGCACAATCTTTTTTTTGAGTTCTCACTATTACTTGCATACGTGCATTACATTGATGAAATTGGACGACCGCAGCGAGTATTAAGGCGGATGAAGATAAACGAGGCAAAACAAAATATATGCTGTCATCAGAAAAGGATGCACACCAACAAAGGCTTAGACAGAACGTCATCATTGGCAATTATAACTTCGAGGTAGATTAAGACTCCGTTCACCTTAGCTCTGTAGTTACGACATCAGCGCAGAAATCAGATGCAGAATTATCTTTGCATACCACCGTTTCTTTTGCCCCAGGAGGCAATAATTAATTTTATACAAGGGACTGTTCAATCCTGTCCGGCAGGAGCTTTGACCTTGTCGAAAGCGGAAGAAGAAGTACTGAAACATTTCGAAAGAAAGATATTGCTCGTGATTTTCGGTCCCGTTTGTATTGACGGGGAATGGAAGAGGAGGATCGGTCCCACGTCTGCGATGGCTAGGCCATGTTCAGCGAATGGAAAGCACAACTCCGTCTCAAAGAGCGACGTCGCAGCAGAGGACGTTGGCATCTAAAGTAGCACACCCATGTGGAAGGGGACCTCAACCAAGTTGAAATGCGAAACTGGAGGCAGCTGGCGGGAAATCGTGCTTTTGACTGATGGCCAAAGTTAAGAGCGCTTGGTCTGGACAACTGGAAACAACGTGCCCGGAATCGAAGAAAATTCAAGCCTAACACGAGTGCTAATCAATAATGAGGAGCAGTTGTAAACAGTCAAAAGGCTGGCCTTTCAGAAAAAAAAAAAATAAATAAAAACAAGGCAGGGTAAAACATGTAACCAACATTTCGCAATTAATTATGATTTGATGTTGACGAAACATTCTGCAAGCAAATCTCATAAATTACTCAACCTAACCTCATTAAAGGGAAAGTGCCGTAAGGCACATACTAACGATGTACCTATAAATACTCACACAGATACGTATGCACGAGTATTTAAGAACTCGTATGCGTGCTTTTTTTGGATATATGGTATTCAACAGAAACAATTATCAACACTTCGCTTAAGATGCAAAGTACTCGTACTTCAGGAGACGACACAAACAAATATCTCTACACATTAAGTCTTCACTAAAGGCATGTCTACAAATTAATCTGGAGACCATAGTCTCCAGATCATCATCAACGACTCCCACTTCATCATCAACTACCCCATTCGAATGCCCAGTAGCACTAGGAACAATATTGAAAAATCGATATTTCCCTTTGACATTTTCTGTGGAAAGTCTTGCGCATGCCACAAAACTCTCCACAAAATCAATTAACATCCCAATCAAAGTTAACTGTCAGTATGACACTTCTCCTCAACACAAAAGGAAAACATCTCATCACTTTCGACGTAGGAGTAGTTTTCGATGATTTTTCCAACAAAGTTTCAATAATTTTCAAAGAGAGATTTTTCGAATTCAAAAATAGACAAAACCAAAATGGACATTCGAGTTATGGACAATGGAAACTCATTTGGAATTTTCGAACCCTGCGAACAAGTAAGAACTCCCTCAAAAGAGCAATATGTTACAACATACCAAACTGAGACTTTGTGTACACCCCCCCAAATTTAGACCGACGATAATGCCACACAACATCTGGAAGTGCAATTTCGTGGAGGACTCAATGCAAATTCACAAATCAAAAACGATGACATGGACGATGACGAATACTACCAACAATCGAATACGTGTCGAATTCTTCAGAGAAAACTCGAATTGAAAGTCGAAAAGGCGAAACGGCATTACAACCAACATCAGGATATTTGTGTGAGATAGTAGTGTCCTTTGGCAAATTTTCAGTGTAGATTTTGACAATTCTCCTTTTCTCTGATGAATTTGCAGTCGAAAAAATCACAATCTTCTAGCCTAATACCGATAAATCGTTTGCAAATACCCGGATCTTTAGAAAACCAACCTCTCGTGGATTATAAATCAGAGAGGTAAGTCTGATTTGATTTTAATTTGCGACGATTTACGAATAATGGTGGGGGATTTGGGTTTTCTTGATTTTAGTGACGACCAAGAAGAAATATCGTTCTTCCCTGTGAAGCTAAAGGGTTCCAAACGACAACAGGAGCTCTCGGACACATTCAGCATACAAGAGATGACAATTGAGTCGGAGAATTCCGATGAAAGTGATATATCGCCAAATTTAGAACTGCTGCCACCGCGATTGAAAACGAATCTTTTCGATAGGGTCTTGAATTGTTTTTACTGTGTACATGGCGAGGTTTAACAATAAATTGTTTCATCACAAAACGAATTTATTTTCTTTTATACGAGAGGAATTAGCACAGAGGTTACGAGTAATAGGAATAGATACGAGTAGTTTGCACAAGAAGGCTCAGTCCTATTTGTCGTTATGAGGCTGCAATCATCAGAATTGCATCTTGCTTTCTCAAAAATGAAGATACTCTCTACTACAGCTGAACATGTCTGCAGAAGGGAATGCAAAACACCACAATACACTGGTTCTGACTTTGATTTATTTTTAGATTAGAAACATCATAGCATCGAAAAATGCTCTTACGAGCTTCTGGAATGGATAAGCAAGGAATCTCACCCTTCGCGAATTAAATTCCAAAATCATAGTTGCCAGCAGAAGCTTCCGACACTTCACAACACACTTGTTCCTTACAGTCGTCAATCCTTCTAAAAACCCTAGCGAGACTTCCTTCTCGACATATCAAGATGTATGCAGCAAGAGTTTGACAGTAGAAACCGCTCTGTATTTACTGGTATGCCTTCCTAGCGACGACTATATGTACAATTCAGGACGATGTTGATGTCGAATTAGGGCCGATGATTTTCAGAAACCGTGTCGAAGTTAATCTTTAGAGTCTCCCATGTTGAATAGATCTTGTTCTGAAGTTCAGAAACTAAGAGGTAGTCACTAAGTGGTAGTGTAAGCTGGCCGTGACGAAGGATAATAAAAGTTGAAAAGTTAAAGTAGAGCAAGAAATAGCGAACTCATAACCGGGTGTATCAATTTTCTTAATTCGATATGGCAGCTCTGTCGATAAATGACCATCATTTCCGGAATCAGTAGTTGGAACAAAAATGAGCACGTTAAAGAAAATACAAAATTCCATAACACTTAAGCTGGCATGCTACCCGTGAGTAACTCAATATCAGAGGCAGATCATTCTTCAATGGCGGTCGGCACCTCTAAAAAAGACATCTCATACGAGGTGGAGAAGCAGATGCACGCAGACCCACCTGAGAATCCACAGAAAATTAAGAAGAAGAAAGTCAAAGACAATGATGTCCCAAATCATCAAAGATAATTCTAACGGATAGGACATCGTTCTGACTATGAACTAGGTTCATTGTTGCGTCAGCTTATTTTTCCTATGGTTATCGAACCGCCGCTGTCATGACGGAAAGCTGTAGCCAAACTGCTGTGATTTCAGGAAAAAGAACTTACCATACCAAGGGGAAAAGCTTTAAGGAGAAGATCTGCAAGGCTGTTAATGCTCCTTCTAAACTCAGAGCAAAACAAAGGCTGTAGGAAGGTGTTCAGAATCTGGTGCGGTACGCCCATTCCATGGTGGAACGCAGGAAACTACAGGGTGTCTCAATAAGAGGTATAGGATTTGAAAGGCTTATTTTTTTACAGCTAATGGTCGCATCATAACCAAGATGGCAGATGTCATCTATAAATTTGGGAAATAAACGTGAAATGCTACACAGTGAAAACAAAATTTGTCATCTGGAATTTTTTTACGAAAATTCGCGTTCAATCGCGACATCGATGCGAAAAATTAGTACCAATTTTGCATATAATCAAGATACGCACTGAAGATGTAGAAACGCCGAAACGTGTTCACCCCGGACGTTCAATGGAAAAAACCACCGCAGTTAAGGAAAGTGTCGAAAACGACCCAAATTCCTCCATTCGCCGCCGTTCTCAGGACGGTACACTGCATCGAATTTTGACGAAAAATTTCACCCTGCATGCGTACAAGGTCGAACTAATGCGAGAACTGCAGCCGGCCGACCACCAGTAACTCCGTACGTTGTCGGATTGGATCCTGGAAAACATGCATGCTGACACTGATTTTTGCAAGAAAATCGAAATTCGGGAACCCGAAAATCCACGTGTGATTCAAGATATGCCAATGAACCCAGAATCAATAACTGTTTGGTGCGGTTTATGAACCGGAGGTGTTATAGGACCGATACTAAGACATAATAAACAATTTTTTGTGGCCGAAGCTTCGAAGATATGGATACGAACGTATCCTCTACAGGATAGTGATCCGTGACATACAAGTTGCGAAATAATCGATTTATTACGCTCGAAGCATATCCCGACCTAACACCGTTAGACTTCTTTCTTTGGGGCGATATTAAAAGCAAGGTCTAAGCCAGCTATCTGCAAACAATTCCAACTCTGAAAGCGAACATTGAAACCGCCATCGCCGAGATAGACCTCCAATTATATGAAAGAGTGATTGAAAATTTTAAGAGATGAGGATGAGGGTCTGCAAGCAGAGCCTACTCGGTCATTTTGCAGATATTGTGGTCCATAAATAGTCCCCATATGCCTACTTTACAAAACAATAGAGGTTTCTAAGATATGCATCTCAACAATTGTTCGTTTTTATTCAAAAAAAACCAATGCCACACCGCTTGTTGAAACACCCTTTATAATGATATCCACCTTGCTTCTTAGTTCTTACTATATCTGCGTTCGTCCCTCCCAGCTTAATAATTGCACTGCGTAGCTTGAGATCCAAAATCTACCATATTAACGCCCTCAACTCGTTGCCATGTCCATCATAATTTGTTAATTGCCAAAGTTTTATTGCAAAGCAACGCATGTCAAAAACGTCCCAGACGCTAAAAACCCCTAATTTCTTTTCGAAAGAGAAAAAAATTCCTTGCTAAGTGATAGCCAAAGATCCACTGATTAGGCTTACGTATATAAAGAGCGTTTATAAGAACAACCACAAGGTCGCTGCCACTAAGGCACGCCGGAATAAAAGGAGAACAAGTCAAGTCATCCACGACGCTTGTTACGCATAAGGCAAAACCCAGTGGTGAAAAGCCATCTAAACGGACGGCTTAAGTCATCACGCAGATGGCGGTTGCTGTGCTGTACTTCAGAAAGCTTACCGGACATTATTCATCCGAATGTGAAACCATCGTTCTTATGTCCAGAATAGCCAGAATCACCTAGCTCGATTGCACGAACCAGATGTTTAATTTCGCGAAGTCCACAATACAAAGCTTCCAATTACTGACTGGGCTGCACTACAAGCGTTACCTCCTGAGGACATCCACAGAAAGCCAAAAGGCAGGCTTCGTGTACCGGGCAGAAAAGATATTCTCAACCTTACAAGTCTCAGAACATTTCAACTTATATATGTACTGGAAGATCATCGACAATGAAAGGACCAAGAAGGGCATGAAGGGATTGATTAACCTAAATGGGCCTTCGGTATCGTCTAAGGGTAGCTGGCAGATGAGTCTGACGATGGTTGTGACGAAGATACACTTAAGCTCTTAAAGCGGACTCTATTGACTCAGTCCAAGCGTCTGTGACAATAGAGGTTCAACCTTCGATAACTTTCGAGTAGTGCAAAAAACCTACATCAGAGAACAGCCGCATGTGACAATCTGAGGTCGCTCCTTAGAAAACAGTCTCGGGCTTGATTATAATAGGGTTGCAAAAAGAAGCCTACACTTACGTTTTAGGAAAGTCCTTAATGTTGCCATTGTATCAGACAACATCTTTGTTGAGTTTGTTGTTGATTTACTGAAGTTGCAATTTCACGCACGGCAAACAGAAAAAATATTTAACCCTAAAGTTCGATAAATGAGTGTCACATAGGGAGCATTTCCACAACTAAGGCGTAATGGCCGCCTCGGCTTCGCTTACAGTCCAATTTTCGATGACGCGGTCCAATATGTGTGGCGTTATTCCGGCAATAGCGGCGAATGTTGGCCTTGAGCTCGTAGCCCTAGAGTAAATAATCGAGTGATATCAAATCGCATAATCGCGGCGGCCAATTGATGAACGCTCGTGAGATGACCCAGTCGCCAAATTACTAATTTACAACTTCGAGCGTTGCGTCGCTTGTTGGAACCACAACTCGGATATACCGATGTTGTCGAGTCGGACCACAGAAAGTCAGTTAACATCGTTCTTTACCTGAGACCATTAACGGTAACGGTGTCTCCTTCTTCATTTCGAAAGAAATGAGGTCCGATGATATCGCCATGCCATAAGCCCCACCGAACAGTCAATCTTTGTGGATGCATTGATGCTTGGCCGAATACTTGTGGATTGTTTTAGCTCCAATAACGGCAATTTTGCTTCTTAACATAGTCGCTGAGCCAAAAATTGGTCTCGTCCGAGAAGATGATTTTTTAGC
Source organism: Volucella zonaria (assembly GCA_963966105.1). Lineage (NCBI taxonomy): Eukaryota > Metazoa > Arthropoda > Insecta > Diptera > Syrphidae > Volucella > Volucella zonaria. The sequence goes on from OZ014534.1 coordinate 50,822,636, forward strand.
CAAAATCCGGATCTCCGGCCAACACTCCCAGCGCCCAATTAGCGAACTCATGGCGTTGTGTATGGTCGTCTGGCTTCCACTCTTGCATCACCACAATCTTATACGGATGTAGGCCCAAATCCAACCGCAAAATAAGCCGGGTTGACTCTCTAGCGATGCCTAATTCAGCTGATCGGTATCGACATTTCTGGGTCTTTTTCTGGGTCTTGCCGCTACGGCGGCTATGTTTACTTACGCTCAAACTTTTCCACGGTGCGACGAATCGCCATGATGACGAACGATCTCACGATGAAATGCACATTGCGTATTTACAACTGAGCCGGAAGCACGTTCGGCAAGCGCAAAACGATGCATGATGAAATGGCAAACCTTCCTAAATATTTTGACAGCTGGATGTCATTGGTAACTGCTGAAATATAACAATTGGAAAAACTATCATTGCTACCTGGTCACCCGTTATATCTCTTAAAAAAATACCCTTTACGTGTACATGGTGTAGGTAGATGGACTTGGCAAGGTCTTAAGAGAGACCACAGACGATAGCGCGTGTATGCATGGTTCATGCCTCTAAAGATAATCAAACCTAATGGTGGAATCTTAGTATCATCTTTCAAGTCCGCGCAAAGTCATCGATGACAACGAAAACATTTCATTCCGACAAGAGTAGCTAATCCATTAAATGCCATGTCAGACGTACATCAACACATCACCAGCACACTGATTAAGGCATCAACACATTAAGTACCTATTTTTAAATACACTGTGGCCTTCGATCCGACAGTATTTTGTTGAAAACGTTCCAAGTTTCGCACGCATTTGTTTATTTTAAATCGAAAGACTCCGTGAGAAATTTATCCGTATCTTCTCCAGCCGCAACGTCAACGACTATGTACTCGTACGATGACTGGAAAGTAGCCCAAGTTTATTTTTAATCGTTCTATCTAATTATTTATCCACGATGAAAATTGAATTGAAATTGAAATTGAAAGTTATTGCTGCTTGGTCGACCATGAAACTGCAACCATTAACTGAAGAATTGCAGCTTGTTCTGGCTCAAAAACATGCACGGAGAATACCACTTTCTTCGAAGACCAAATGAAGCAGAAAAGCATTCGAGCAATTCTCCCTGGGATCCCTTCCGAATCCTTGGAATATTTTTTTAATTGGAATTGTTTCAGGAGACCAAACCTCCAGTCTGCTGAAAGGTAAATTATTCCTTTTCAATGTCACACCTGCCAGGAGCTATGCCATTCATAGCGCACACTGCAATAGTATCCCATGGCGCGTATAATCGTTAAAGCATTCCCAAATATTGTTTAAGGGTTCATTTCCTTGAAATTCTAAACCAAAGGAATAAATAAATATAAATAAAAAAAAAATGCGACCGTGTTTCACCATTAAAACCGCATTTACGCTTGAACGATCCTTGAATGCCCTTATTTTTGTAAGTCGAACAAGATCGCGCTTTGTTGCACGGATGAATGGGAATTCTCACCCTCCTTGATGAAGGACTCTCACTCGTATTCGTATTTTGTAATCGTAGTCCGTCATTTTTTTTTTTTTTTTGTTTTTCAGTTGGCTAGGGAACCCCTAAACACTTAACAGATCGATTCGATTCTAGATCTCCGGATCTGGTTAGGGTTATGATTCTGTTCCTGCATTGTTGTTGATTTAGGGTTCCTTTCCATTTACGTGCAACGGCCATTTAATTCTGACACCCCTGTTGCGATAACATCTTTGTTTTCGATGTAGTGTTCAAGAGCATAGTGCGCCTGGGGGAAGAAGGTTAGCAACGCTCATCAATCAGTTCGAAAACAATTTGAAACCAGAAAGGTCGGCGGGCACATGTAATTGTTTTGGGTAGCCTATTCGATGGATGAAAGTGCCAAAAATGGAAATTGTTGCAATTGTAAAAGTCAGCAGGATATTCAGGGCGATATAGTGGGATGGGGTGGATTTTAATGGACTTTTCTCAATTGCTGAAAGACGACATAGGTAGGTAATTTTCCTGAGCGGAGGCGGATACGTGGAAGAAGGAAGAAAATTTGTTTTGTTGTTTGCACACTTATTGTCCATTAGAGGATGAGAGCGTGGCGGGACGAGTGGTTGCATTTGTTCCACTTCATGTGACATGGAACAAATTGGCACGCTTCATACTGCAGATTCGCTCTGGTTTCTGTTTATTATCCATTCTGCGGGTCTATTTGGTTTGGGAGATTTATTCCGATTTTTTCTTTAATTTTGATTTTAATTTGCCATTTGTTGTGATTGAATAATTAATTGGACTGACAGAGCACCAGGAAGGACATTTCGTTTAGATTCTGGAAACAGAACATGGGGATATTATTAGACATACGATTTTTGAATTGGAAATACATTTTTGGGCTAAGAAACTTAACAATCTCTAAGCTATGACATCAACTCCCTTCCAAAAGACTAGGGGGCAGGCTGCTTTTAACCGAAATACCGAGTTTCTTCTTAAAAAAATTTGAAAAGCTTCTGCAGACTCCCTCTTGTCAACTAACACCTGAAGAAATCGCATTGCAGAGCTTCGATTTGTAGACACTCTTTATGAAAGCTAAAGTCAAATTAGTGATGTACCGGACTTTATGGAACTACACAGGCGAAAAAGTCTACGCAAGGACCAGTATGAGGCTTTGCTATACAAAGTCTGTTCCAGAGTAAAGAGGATTTCTTAAAAATAGGTATTTCTAGTGAGGCCATCTTTTGGCAATTATGTACATGCGTCGGAAAGGTAGACCCTTTACTGATGCACCTACTGGCGTACATGACATTTGGACGAATAGAGGCAGAATTATTGCGTCTGATGTGCCAGTATGTACGTTACAAAAATGAACATCGACTAAAAATTGCACAGGATTCAACATTCAAAATACATCATCAAGGAGGCCAAAAAGAACAAAAACTTCCTTTACAACATTGTGACTGGTGATGAAACGTGGTGTTTTCAATATGATCCAGAAACCAAGCGCCAATATGCCAAAGGGAAGGCGCCCGACGAGCCAAAACCCAAAAAATCTCGTTTGAAGAAGCCAAAAGTGAAGACAATGTTGTTTTTTCTTTTTTTTTTTATGAGCACCCGCTCAAAGGGTTTGTGTACCCTTAAAATGTTTGTCCATAGCGCGGGCGAAGGAAATTTAGGGAAGAAAAGAGGACAGGTACCGATGTACATTGTTTTTGAATGTTTGTAAGTTATAACGACCAGGAAATACGGACAGGGCATTCCATAAGCGAGTTGTACGGCTTAGGAACGAATCATGATATTTTAAAGTACATCCGAATGTGGGCTCGAGGGTATCCTGATGAGCATTCATAGCGAGACGGGTGTTACGGTTGAAAGTTTGAATGGGCGGAATGCTACTGGCGATTTCAATGGAGCACTAGTGGTGGAAATAGCCTCGGAGTTCGAGGGTGTCAACTGATTGACTGATATTAGTGTCACCTAGTTTTTTATCGCACGGTTTTGGATCCTATCTAGCAGGTGCAGAGATGTTTTAGGAACACCTGACCAGATGTGGGCATTGTACTCCAATTGAGGCCAGATCAGAAGGGGTAAAATATTTCTTACATCGCTTGAGGCAACCTAGACATTTTGCAGCGTTTTTGACGACATCGAATATGTGGTCATTTCAACGTAAGTTGTCGTTGACACACATACCGGGAATGGAAAGTTTATCGCAAGTGCGATTCATTCATTCATTCATGCCATTATCCATGAATGCAAGTGCCATTCATGGATAATGTCTGGGTGTTTAAATTTCGCTTTAACGACAGCAGACAGCATTGTGTTTTGGAAGCATTAAATTCTACTCTGTTGATAGTTCCCCAATTGATTATGCTGTTAATATCGGAATTTAATGAGCTTGACATACGCTGCCGTTCTACAGACGAAGAGCAGGGGCGTGAGTCCGGGAACGAATATGAAAAGCAGAGAGTACTATCATCAGCAAAGGAGTATATTGGATTAGAAGTAGCAGACAAGAGATCGTTGAAGAAAATTAAAAAGAGTGCCGGAGACAGAACGGAACCCTGGGGCACACCAGTATTTATTTTGTGAATATCAGACTTCAAACCGTCCAAGACAACTTGAATTGAACGTTCCGAAAGGTAATTTCTAATCCATTGAAGAAGATAGTCATCGATCCCAAAAGCACGCATTTTCGACAAAAGGGCCTGTCAAATGCCTTAGAAATATCAAGTGCAACTATCTTGCTTTCGCCAAATTGATGTACGCTTTGGTTCCACTTTTTGGTGAGACATGCCATCAAATCACCAGTGGACCTGTTGCTACGAAAACCATAAGCTGACGGCTTATCACCGTTTCCGTGGCCTTGGAAAGAAGGGACGCAAGTACAATGCGTCTGTAGGACGAGATGATTCGCCTTTTTTAGGGACGGGCTGGGCAAATGCTATTTTCCATATGCCCGGAAAAAGTCCTAAAGAGTAGGATTGATGAAAAAGCTTATGCAGTGGTTTTGCCAGTGAAGAAGAACATCTGGTGAAAACGCCAAGTCAATATTTCGGTAAATAACCCAGTTACAGCTGAGAGAGTGAAACGAGTTTTGCGGCGTCGAACCGAGAGGCAGGTAGCGGCAAGCGACCCTTCGAACAGGGCGTCCGTAGACCTATTTTATGATTCTATTGTGTTTTTTGGCATGCTCGGCTCCAGGTATAACGGAAATAGACACATTTTATCTGTAGCTTGCCGTTCGTGCAACTATGCGTTACAGTGAATTTTCGTTTGTGAATAAATATTCTGAAGAAAATGCATATCAGAAATAAAGGTTCTTGAGAAACTCATCAATCCGGATCTTTACGCAAAGATACCTGACAAAAATCGACATACTGCCGAAAAACTTTCCGACGAGAATATTAGTTCCGGGGCCAAAAAATTGGAGACTGATCATGAGACATCCGCACCAGAAGATCCAAACATCGGGTATCGAATTTTGAATTTTCTGACTGTGGTTTCTGTCTTATCGGAACCTCTAAAATGTAAAAAGTGTGATAGTGATGTTCGATTCTCAATAGAAAGCACTCGAGGAATCGGTTTTAAAATTATAGTTTCGTGTTCATCGTACAAACCGACTTTCATTAGTTCGTGCCCGTACATCAACACAGTCTACGAAATAAATACATGACTCTTTTTATTATGCGCTTATTGGCGATTGGTTTGCGTGAAGCTTTGAAATTTTGTAGGCTCATAGATTTACCGCCTCCGCTTCAACAAACGACGTATGATATGATAATAACATTCATTCTGCTGCTTCAGGTAAAAGAAGAACAATAGGAAATAACAAAACCAAATTCGAGTGCTGATACAACAAAACTGACAGTTTCAGGAGATGGCACATGACGAAAACGTGGTTTTACCTCATTCGACAGTTTGCAGGAAAGGTCGTTGATTTTCTTGTAAAATCTTCTTATTGTGCTGAATGTAACTACTGGGATAAACTCAAAAATATCGAGCAATATGGGGAATGGAAATCTAATCATGATGAAAACTGCCAGATCAATCATGACGGATCGGCAGGCAAAATGAAAGAATTATTTACAAAATCACTCGAAAATTTCGTCGGGGATGGTGACTTTAAGACATACACGAGATTAGTGAATGCGAAACCGTATGGTGATGAGAGTGAAATTGTAAAAAAGAATGCGTGGGCCACGTTCAAAAGCGAATGGGAACCCATCTTCGCGAATGCAAGAAAAGAAATCCTGGAATCGGCGGCAGAATATATAGATAAACTGAGCATTTACTATGGCTTAGCTACTCGCAGAAACTGTAACTCCAAGGAGGACATGAAAAAAGCGGTATGGACGCAACATTCTACCATTATGGCTCAACAGACAGTAGCACTCAACATTATTTCTGTCCCGAAGACCCCGAATCATGGTGCAATTGACAACAAACAAAAGCTAAAAGAGAAGTGAAAAATATCCTTCACGTTTATTCGGCATTGCCAAAAGCGGAGCGCCGTGTTGGCGGATATGCCCAAAGCAGCAATGAGAGCTTCAATCAACTTATTTCGAAGATAGCCCCAAAAACGATAAACAGCGGGGCCAAAATCGTTAAGATTGCTTTATTTCTTGCAACATGCACGTTCAACAATGGTGTCACATCATTGTTGGAAGTCATGAACGTGTTAGGAATATCGGTCGGATCGGGAGCGCACTTGTACGCTGCAAGCGCAGGATTGAATACGACGCCGACAACAAAATTTAGAAGCTATGAACATTCTGTCGACCGTAAAAGATTTACATTTACATTTGCAGAAAAAGAAAATCCTGTGTCACCAAGACAACGCGCCGTCTCACACCTCAGCGGTTGCCATGGCGAATATCCATGCATTACGGTTTGAACTGCTTGACCATCCGCCTTATTCACCAGATCTAGCCCTAAGCGACTTCTTTTTGTTCCCTCATCTAAAAACTGCGCTCGGAGGACAGAGATTTTCGTCAAATGAGGAGGCAATCACCTTCGTGAACAATTATTTTGCAGAGAAAAACGCGAAGTTCTATTTGGACGTGTTAGAGAGATGGAAGCATCGCTGGGTGAAGTGTGTACAGTTACAAGGAGACTATGTAGAAAAATAAAAAAAAATTTGAGAAGAAATGTCTTGTATCGTTGTTCGGTCGGAAACATATATCTCCCCTTAATGCACAGTTCTATCCTGGTGTTTTGAAGCGTTTTGGTACACCGTTCATTGTATTCGGCCAGAATATCGCGCACAAAGAAGTTGGCGTTTGTTGCATTATGATCCGCCATTTTTGCTAAATAAAAAAAAATTGCATTTTAACTGTCAACCACTCCCCGTACTAGCCTGGTTTGGTAATTTTACTTGTGTGTGTCTTTTACCTTTTCGAAAAAATGCATTTGCCGAAGAAAGGAAAGCGTTTTGTGTACGTGCATGGTCTTCCAATAGGGACTCGGAACTTTGACAGTTTATAGCGGCCATATTGTTGAGGCTACATCTGTCAAATTGGCTGTCATTTATTCAGTCTGTTTTGGCAAATCACCATGGATGGACATAGCGTTCAACAACACGTGCAAATGATAAAATTGTTTTATCAAACTGGCTGTTCTGTTCGGGCAACATTCCGCGCGCTTCGCCCATTTTACAGTCGCCATAATCGTCCTACCGAGAAGACTTTTCGCAGTGTGGTGGATAAATTTGAGTCCACTGGTTCAGTAAACGATAAACCAACACCCGTATGTCGACGAAACGCAAAATCTGCCGAAAAGATGACCGCTGTCCGTGACAGTGTGCAATCTTCGCGTCGCTCACAAGAACTCGGCCTTTCGTAGACAACAACTTGGCGAATTTTGCGTCGTGACTATTGCCTGCAGCCGTACAAAATTCAATTGACCAAGGAGCTGAAGGTAAACGACCATAAACAACGACGTGTGTTCGCTGAATGGGCGATGAAAAAATCATTTTCAGCTGTGAGGGCCATTTCTGGATGAATGGGCACGTCGACAAAAAAAATTTGTCGAATTTGAGACGATACCAATCCACATGAGATCCAAGAGCGTCCAATGCATCCCGAAAAAGTCACTGTTTGGTGTGGATTTTAGGCTGGCGGTGTCATCGGTCCATATCTCTTTGAGAACGACGTTAGCCAGGCCATCACCGTCAACGGCGAGCACTATAGGTCGATGATTGCCAACTTCTTTTGGCCTGAATTGGATGATATGGACATCAACGACATGTGGTTTCAACAGGGCGGTGCTACGTGCCACAGAGCTCACGACACATTGGAAATTCTGCTATTCGAGGACATGGTTTTCTCACGTTGAGGTGATGTGAACTGGCCACCGAGATCGTGCGATTTGACCCCGTTGGACTTTTTCTTGTAAGATTTTCTGAAGTCGCAGCTTTATACGAATAAGCCACAAACAATAGCGGAACTCAAAGCCAACATAACCCATGCCATCGGTCAAATTCAGCCTGATTTATGCGCCAGAGTCATGGAAAATTGGACATTTCGGATGCACCCCACCCAGAGAAACCGCGGCGCACATTTGAACGATGTTATATTATATTCCATACATAATGGCATCGCTAGGCCTTTCAAACGAATAAAAAAGTCGATGATATCTTACACACACTTTGTTTTATTTAGATTTAAAGATAGGAAGCGCTTAAGGGAAGACCCTTTAGAAACCATCCATCGTGAAGGACATCCCAACATACTTGTGCAAATCGCTGTATTGAGTCAGAAGGGGATCATTTTGACTAAAATAAATTGATTTTGCAAAAAAAAACTATTTTCTTGTTCTTATTTTTAAAAAGTTTATTTTGGAATGCAGCTTGTAACATCTGGGGGCGCTAGTTCACTTAATGATTCAAAAATTGAAAATTACGAAGCGCTTACTGCATCACAAAGCGGGATAAATGTCAGTAAGCAACAAAACGCTCCAAATAGGGATAGAATAATCTGTTAATGGCTTTTGGTTATTGTATTGGCAACGTTCCGTGGAAATGTATCCCTCAACTCTTGCAGGTAGATTACCGAGGTGTTTCAGTTAGTGTCTGTTAGAAGAAATCTCTGGGAATGTGTATCTTGGTGCCGTTGACCAATGTCCCAAGCTGTACATATATGTTATTGGGTCGAGGTGAACCAAATCTTGGAAAGGCTTGCGGTAAGAGTTATTATAAGAGAGTCCTGCAATCGCTCTACCACCACGTTTAACTATAGATGATAAGTTGTGGTGTGGGGATAACCGAAAATACGGAAGAAGTCCTGAAAGACAACAGACTGATCTGTGGTTGGACATGGATATCAACCAAAAGTTACTACCCAATTGAAGGGAATATCTCGGCGACTGATTTCATATTGATGTCTTTCGATCGTTCAATCAATGCATATGCTCTGGTCGCTGAAACCATTGCAGAACGGCAACGAATCGACGATTTGAAGATGAATATGCCCAAACCTCTCAGCTGCTGTAAATGTTCCTAATGCTTCTCCACTTTTCTTCGCTGGCAGTAGGGATAACTATGGGTCGACTTGGAAATGTTCTTAGTTAATGACGGCCGGAGTGCCGAGAGCAATGGTTTTTGAGAAGCTCTTATCTATGTAATCGACTGATTTACACAGCTTCGAGGACATTTATCCAGAAGACGTTTCGAACATCACTCAACTCCAGGAAGAACAAGATTAATGGAATTAAGTGTAAGACTTACCGATCAAACATCTTCAGCTCTGTGTCCACTCATTGGGCCTTTGCTGTAGCGTTATCCGGCTGTCTATAGTGTGTCGGCAAAAACATCTCTAATTTCACAGATATGCCGTTTACGATGTGTGGGACTTGTGGTCCGTAAACAAGGTAAATGTTTACCCCGCGATGAAGCGTCGAAAATCGCCAACAGCGCAGTCGAATGTACTGTATTTCTGCCGCACCGTGGGCAGTGGCTTTGAAAATATTAGGATCTTCCACTGACTATATGAAGAAGAACTGCGCTAACTGCTGTGTTGGAGGAGTCGGTCATCAGATCTAACTCGGAGTCTGAATGGACTATGAAGGCTACTTCTAAAAGAGTTGCCCTCTTAAGCGGGGTTTTGGTCTTTTTTTGGCACCCTGTTTTCTTGTAGCATAAGCAGAGCGGCGACGTGTGGTAAACTTGTTATGAACAAATTCTAGGGCTCCCAGAAACCAACACGCTTCGGACATAGCATTTGACTTTGGAAATTCTACCGCTGTTTTGATGGTGTCCTGCAATGAACGAATACCAACTCCTTCGACTTGATATACTGATCGACATAATATGGTATATGGGCCGTGACCGAGCAAATACAGCTGCATCGCTTGTCCCCGAGTGGTGTAAAATTGCATAGGGCGGTGTTCGGAAGCAGTAAATGGCAGCGTAGGTGTCAGGTAGTTCAGTGTCTCTATCAGACGACGCGAGAAAAAAACTAAGATACTGCTGTTGGAACACTTGATAGGGAGATGTCCATTTGTAAATGGAAGTGCGAAAAATTTCCGCCAAAAGCTAAGCATGTGATTGCAACGGGTTAAAGTCCATCGAATGTGCTCATTTTCATATTATTGACTGCTTGCAGAATGTATGCATTGGATGTAACTTGGCTATGTTCTTGACCGCAGAAATTGAACTCCACTGTCAATGAGAAATGCTGGATATTGAAGGTGCGCTAACGAGTGATACCTGCCACATTACCTATCGTGTTCAAATCCCCATTAGACGGTTGAGATTACCGCCCTCGTATATACATAACAACCAAATTATCTGAAAAACCGTGTCTGAAGTGTCCAAAGTCCTTGAGAGGTCCCGTATGCGTCAAAAAAGAATGAGACCGAATGTCACCGAGACCTAAACTTTCGAGCAGACGTAAATTGGTAGTTTATACGAAGGGCCTTGCGCCTGGGACTGTTCCTGATACAAATGTTCTACAAAAATGTAAGCTGCTAGATATTAAAGCGAAATGCGATCGGGTATGTTACCCATCCAGAACTATCTATTGGAAGTGAGGGAATCCAATGACATTTTGTACAAAAGGGTTACTTGATGACAGCCTACTTTCGGATGAGATTATGGATTTTTACTAGATTATCCTGAGTGAGCTCAAGATCGTCAAAAACCGAAGTAATTAGCCCTCCAAGCTCTTTCACTCAACTTAACATCCTAGACAGGAAAAATTCAAGGTAGTTGATGGATTTCCTTATTAAGGAAACCATCGCCTTGGCTAACCGCGACATCGTAATTGATCTAATCGAGAAAGCAAATCAAAGTATGTAGCTAAACAACTTGCCTACAAAGCGACATAAAAGCACGAGTGACTCCTACGCTCTACGTGTAAACAAGGAAGGAAGAATATTGGAAGTTTAACCGAAATGTTGAAGGTCGTGTCAATCCAAAGGTTAGTCGAACATAACGCTGTAGAGATGAGCAAAAACCTTAAGACGGTTCTGAGAATATGCGGACATGACATGACAACTATCAGAAAACCGAACCATTCTTGATGAACAAAATTAAATAAAGATAGCAATATCTAAACTCCAATACAACCTGCTGAATTATGTATGGCAGTGGGAGATGACTTGATCCAGAACATTTCCAGATGAAAGGAGATACTAAACTGCGCCAACTTTATAGCCATCAGTCTCCTTTTTTTCCGTATTGTGGGAACGCCTGAAACCATTTGCCGACGATCAGCCTGGCTGTAGGTTGGTTAGTAGGTCCACTATTGACCAAATATTCACACTATGGCACGTCATAGAAAAAAAACTCCAGAAATTCAGATCGATGCTGACCACGTCTTTATCTATTTCAAGGCCACATATCACAGTATCTATGGAGATAAGCATTACGGAGCAATTATCCCCGAAACCTTTGATCTCAAAAAAGGGTTTGGACAAGGTCATGAGTTGTTGTATGACCCCATTAACATTATGCTTGAGATGATTGTGCGAAATTTACAAAGTGTTAGCAACCAACTTACAAAAGTGCAACTATGGTACCTAGTAGGGATATAAATACTGTTACACAGAAAAATGAACGCCAAATGAAAACGAATTAATATTTAAACAATTTTTTTTTTGTTTTTATTGGGTTATTCAATGGCTACAAATCTTTAAACAACTTATTCAAAATGACTTCCATTTGCCTTCCACCACGACTTAAGATGATGTGGCCATCAGATGATGAAAGGGCTCGCTTCAACGACTCAATATTTGAGTGTCGAGTAGAGCAAGCCATGCCCTCTAATACGGACCAAAACTTGTAATTCAACGGGTTGAGGTCTGGACTACCAGCTGGCCAATCATCCGTTGATATGAAGTCCGGAACGTTGTTTTTGAGCCACGGTTGAGTCGTTTTTGCTTTGTGAGCTGGAGCAGAGTCTTGCTGGAAAGTCCATGGCTTGTTGTTGAATATTGATTGGTTGAGAGACTTCACAATGGGTTCCAAGACGGTCGATTGATATACTTTGGCCGATGTTTTCACTCTTTCTCACTAAACACTCCCCACCATACCATTGCAGACGCGGGATGGTGGCATCTTTGAACCCTCGGGATGCTTCTCTGGATGACCTAGCATACACACGATCGTTCTGCTTATTGAACGATTCTTCTACGGTGAAAATTTTCTCGTCAGTAAACAGAATTTGTCTGTGAGTGTTCTTCGCGTACCGGCTGAGTAACGCTTTCGATCTTCGCTTGCGTTTTTCCATCAATGCGGCCGTAAGCAGGTGTCCAGTGTGTCGCTTGTACGCGCTGAGTCATAAATCTTGTTTGATAATGCGAGACATGGATTTTTGCGAAATTTGCATTTCCCGCGACAAGATTTTCTATTTTCGCAGCGGTTTTCGGTCGATTCGTTTCTTCACGGCTTTGATCGCTTTCGGAGTTCTCACAGTGCGCGGACGACCGGATCTTCGACGGTCTCGTACTCCACCAGTATCCTCAAACAACTTCACAGCACGATACGCAAAAGTGGTCGCAACGTCCTAAAGATATCGCCTTTTTCCATGTTGCATTTAAGTAAGCCAACTACAACAATACGATTTTCCATGTCGCCCCATTCCATGATTGTAAGCAATTAATGTCAAAAACGTTTTACGTCACAATGAAGCATAAATATCAACTGTCAAATCGCAATCAATACGAAATGGATGCGCCCAGTGTTGCATTCGTAATGAGTGAGTTCAGTTGTGTACCAGTATTTATGACTTGACTAGGTACTTCTCTACTCTGTAAGCTGTTACTAGTGCATTTGTGAGTATTGAAGCGATAGTTCGCAATTTCGTCTCCCCATCATAAATCTCCTACAAGCTCAAGTTCCAGCCAAGGTTCGAGAAAGAGCCAGAAATAAAAAGTAATTCTCACTCAATTGCAAAACATTTGACGATGTTGCCTTACCGCAAAGCAACGTGTAGAAACTCCCAAACCTATCCAACCTTACACACCACACAATAGTATGTAGACACGTGGAAGATTTCGGTAACAAAGATGTACCCACACATGGTTTATAAAACCGTTTGTCTTTGACAAACGAATTTGGAATATCTAACTCGTGTCCACTTTAATCCAAAGAACTTGTGTTAAATTACCAGATTCACCAGAAGACCCTTCGGGGTAACAATTTCTACTTCCTCTTCATGAACCTAAATTCCTCTTAAAGTCCATCCCAAAGTCCAATGAACCATAAAGCGCCCCACTCTTAAACATTCCTCGAAGTTTTCACATTTTTATTTGTAGCCAATAATATCCTTTCAGCTACACCCCTAACTCTGTATCCTTCCTGTCAGCAGAAATGTCGAATGTACATCATAAAAATATACTCGTGCACATTGACTTCAGACATGCACATCATCCCTTCGTACCATCCTGGTACGACACGACGATGCGCCCGCCTAGACAATAAAATCGGAAAAGTTAACCCAAATTGATTTACTCACATATTTATAGGCATTATCCCAACAAACAGTCGTTCGAAACTCACTCTGACTGGCAGACAGGCGAAGGATAATTTAAAAAGATTAACTTTACGTCGTCGAGTTCACAAAACGCAGGGACCCAAACCATCACACACCCACACTTAGGCAGCAAAGCAATAAAATTCCCATCAAGTCTGTGTTATCCGCTTTGGAATTGGGACAAAGCAATTCTACCACGAGGGTAGATAAGAGGAAAATTCCCATTAACATATGCCATTGGTGACTGGCTAGGGAGCCACATAGCATGTCACAGGGACTTTTAAAGAAAAGACACTCACGACTTCCAAAATGACCAGTACTTAACCTTTATTGTAAAAACCAAAAATAAGAAAATGTTCCACCTTAATCTAAGATCTAAGATTCGATTGATTGCTTCGGTCTTAACTGCTTCCGCTCCTTCAGCAGAACACTTTGGCAGTAATCCTCCATTTCCCGAGTCGCACCTGTTTTCGAGTCCTCCAACAACAAATCGTTGAATTGGAAAAATTTAAACTCGCCAAACTCTGAGGGGGTGCAATTTTTGAAAGCAATCGCAGCACAATGATCATCGTCCAACATATGCTCCTCAAAGTGCCAACCCTCAGCAGGGACATCATTCACACAAAGAGTAGTGCTTGTCACAGCTTTTTGTTTAGTTAATTCATCGGAATGTATGTTGAAACTTATTTTCTGCAAGTCCACCGTAATGCCAACGCCTATATTCTTCACACAACTCTCCTTTAGACACCAGTGTCGTATGAACGCTTTCAGTTTGTCGGTTTCTGTGTGCTGATCGCGGTTTATGTAGCACCATTCAGTACTGGAGAATGTTTTGTTCATTAAACGAAAGAATTCCGACAATGGTTTACCACCAGTATATTCCACTTTCATGACATCAATTCCAACACCAAAGTCTGACGAAGAGACGGCAGAGGTTGAAGCAACCACACCAGCTAGAACCACCATACCACCGTGATGGGAAACATTGAAGCTGATTCGAGGTGAATCTGTGGTAGCATTTTTGAGATAAGGCTTCCCTCGAACATCGCGGTCGAATATTATTTCTCCATATGGAATGGCTGTGCTTTCGTTGACGAATTTTCTCATCAGCAACCGTCCCACAAGCGACGAAAGGAAGTCATCAATGAAATGGAATTTTATTAGTCGTGCTGCTTCCTCGGGTTGAATCAATGAGCATGCCGTCAAAAGTTGTCTCAGCGATGGCGTGAAGTTTGTTATATCGACCGCCCATCGAAAGCACAAGTGTTTTGTGCTCATTTTCAACAAAATTAAACCCAAAAACAGAACTTAAAAATTGAATGCAATTCTACTGAAATTTCTTATTTACAACCACCGGCAATGACAGCAATCGAATGTCAGTTAGATGACATAAGACAAAGAAATCAATGGTGCCAGCTCTATGAAATCAAATTGTAGTAGATTTTTCCCAATGAGTATTCTATTAAGTCGTTTGCATTCATACGTATATTTGTACTTCGAGTTAGGTATTATACGTGACTCATGAATGGTTTCAAAGAAAACCTTGTTAAACGCAATTGTCAGATTTCTGACTAATCAAAGGGGAAAATTATCATTTTAGCTAAATGAATAATAAACAGTTCTTTAGAGTTTACACTAGTCATGCAACGTAATGTTTAATGGGAGTTGTAATGAAGATACCTTAATTGCGTTATTGTTACTTTTCGGAATGAGTTAGAAGAGATAATTAACAGCAAACTACATACGTCGTTATTTCAATTAGCTCACTTTGTTTGCCATCTGCGTAAGAGGAGAATAGCTAACGTTTATCTAAAGCACGGGATAGAAAAGTGTTTCCAAAGGAAGAATTTAAATTTGAATATGCATATAACTAGTCGTATAGTACAAGAGAATAGTTCCAAATGCACGGTATGTGCCATGTGTTTCACCGTACGTGACTTTTTAGTAAAGCATTGGCTATTTTTAACAAGGCATGAATAGTAAAGAAATATCTTGGAAAAGAAATGATTCGATGTACAAATATTTCTAAAACGAAAGCTCTTAACTAATTTTACTTTTGATATTACAATAAGATCACAGACAAGCCAATTTTTAAATACCAAATCGCTGCCAATAAAATTTAACTCAGCTTATCCTGAATTTAACTTGCGACCGATCAATACAACTCAAGCAGTGAAGAACGTGATAATTCCAGTTAACACCAACTGGAACGCACGAGTTAATTTAAACGATATAAATCAAACATATTGGGAATGAGGAGATGAGGTGATCGGACGCTAACGAATTCGCACCAACAGGTAGTAGCACTGTCGTACTCATGTCCCACGGTAGTATCTATCAGGATGGGGTAGACTTAGTGCTGTCAAGAAAGGCCTGGAGTAGTTTACTGTCTTGGCAGCAAAACGGTGGAAGAATCTAAACAAAGGGTTAATGGGCACAGTAAGGAGCATCACCATTATGTAGTGCTCAACTCAATTCAACAAACCTTGTAACTAGGGATGATGAGGATAACGGTAGCAAGCAGCTGAGCGCCGTTAACATTAACGGAGACATCGTCATTGTGATGAGATGATCTAAGCCCCAAGGTAGGTAAGACCTGGCGTTTTTAATAGACAGATAGATAGAATATACAGTGTCGGACAAAACTAAAGAAAGTTAGCAATATTTTTATTTCATTTTTTGCATTACAGCATATTAAATTATTATTTGTTTTTGATTTTGAACAAGATCAATAAATGTAATATATAATATAACAAATGTTAAAAGTTTGCGTTTAACTTTTTTACAGTCGTCAGAACTTTAAATTCGTTTCAGTTTTCTTAGTTTTGGCCGATACTGTAGGTATTCTTATGGGAGGTAGCCCATAACCAACGCATGTAGATAAAGTAGGTTTACTTTCTACTTTTTCCTTCCGTTGACAGTACACACATTCACGCACTGAAGTTCACGCATTTACAAATTGACAATAAGCACATTCATTGGTGGAAGCATTGAGAGAATGGAGAGAAGCTGTCATCGCTTGAAGAGAAACCACTCTCGGCAATAACAAATTGTTATCGATTGTCTTTTACGTCAGCACCTGACGGAGGGTCAAATAGATCAGCTGGTGATAAGCCGTTGGCCTCTTAATCGTCCCAAATAGATGCGGAAAAAACATAGAAATTGCGCATCCATCACCTTACGGTCTTCATTCTCCAACTGCGAACTGCTTCAATAACAAGACCCCGTGGCATTACGCGAGTTACCAGGCACAACGTTGACCAACTAAAGAACCGTTTCATGCACCAACAGCTAAGAGATCATCTATCGGAGTAGAAACAACCAGCAGCAGGTAGTTGGAACCATTCAAGAACATTGGACCGCTACAAAAAACGATTTTACTTCCACAGTAGAAAATATCGTTACTGATCTCTGGCGAAAGCATCAAGCTGACGATTATCATGGCGCTTGAAGTTTTTGACTGACATTATCATGCGCCGAGTAGAGAAGAACGGCGTAACATTTTGGACACGGCCACAACTGACTATCGGTTATAGTATCAGGCAAGAAGAAGATAATGAATAGATTGTGCTCAAAGTATTGTAGTACCGGATACGGCGATAAATCAATCACCAATATGACTCCTATTTTCACATACAGATGAGTCGGATTAAAGATATTGAATTCTGTCATTGCTTATCGATAGGATAGCGCCTTGAAGCCAGATTTATTGTGTTATAGTCGAAGGGTTAACGAGTATTATTACAACAATGAGATCAATAAGTTAATACCTTCAAAAACTCACCTGATTCTGTTAAGTAAACTGAGTTCGACGGTGAATGCGTCCGAAGGAAATTACAATCGGAAAACTTTATTACTGCTACTACGTATAACGAATTCATTGTATTTTCAAGATTCATAAGAAATGTATGATGCCAATGTATGAAGTCCGAAAAACAGAAAGGTCGCGTCTTGGGACGCTTGACGGCAGATCACTCAATCATCTATAAGGTCTTACAAATAATAAAAGTTTACCCGACGAGTTAACTATCACCTCTATCTGGCATCAACAAAAAAAAAATTATACCAAGTCCTTGCCTTGCGTCACCTTGTTTCAGTCAGAGAACTAAACTGAGGACCTTATCATTCTTCCTTCATTCTCGTAATAAAGCTTCAGCATCGTCACTTGACTGGCACTTAAAGACTGATGCGAAGGTCGACGAGGACGTGAATGACTTTAGCCTACAAGATACCTTCCCAAGCCTTGTCTAACAAGCTCATCAAGCATACAATTTTCTTTGATCTTTTGGTGATCTACAAGAGCATTCAAGAGGAACCAAACCACCGACCGGATTCAGTAGATTGCTCCATTTTTAAAAACTTTTGAAAATGGTGACAGCCTTAATAGTCTGCCCATTCCATTATACAACAGACGTCATAGCCGTTCTGTTTGAAAAACCGAACCGAGCTATTGGGCGCTCTTTCGTCGAACTTATGCTGCAATAGATATGATACTAAGCGCGGGATACAGGCATCATTATGGAAGACTTTATTTTCTCTAAATCCATTCGGCGGCATATATGAAGATTTCAGCGCTTCAAAAATGATGGAGAACATAATAAATCCAATTGTCTCTCAATTGGGGGGCCCCCGCCCAATTACCAAGGCTTCGCCCATCAATGACGTTGTCTAATAAAAAGCGGGGGCAGAGCATATTACTTGTCTTATCGTAAACATCTTCAGATGACGCCTCTGAAAGTTGCTACGATTTGACCAGTTACAAGTTGCCGGTCATAGGCCTTGTTAGCGGTAAGACCACCGGTAGTCCCTGCCAGGACTTAAATCACGGTACCATGGGAGTCAGGAGCCCCCCGGATTTCGGTCCGGGCCTGACTTGTTGAGGTAGGTCCCTTGTGGAAGCGTCATGGTGGCTGTGGTTTAAACCCAAATCGCGGGTAGGGTCTTTCTGTTGGTTTGACCCATTATAGAGTAGCAAATAAGTACTGGGTGCTGTGACCCTAAGAGCAGCAAGAGGTTTTAGATCGGCCTCGACCCATACCAAGGGTGGAACTTGTGCCTGCAACACAAGTTCTGCTTTAGTATTATACTATTAATGTAGGCAAGCGATGGCAAGGCGTATCCTTGCTCCCGTGGATGTATCCCGTAAACATAAGTCTACACGAGAGATGGTTTACGTCAAAAACCAGAGACTACGTCTCTCAATTGGATTATTACTGGACATGGTTCCTTTAATGCAATCCTGGCTAAGGCCCCGGTGGAAGGCTGCTCGTGTGGAGCTTATTTTGAAGACTGGGTGCACATTCTGTGTGAATGTCCCTTGTATGACGATGGTAGTGATCTTCGAGCTATGGGCGTAGATTTTGAAGACCGTGTTCGCGACGTTGGCAGCACTCTAGATGACAATGCGCAAATAGCAAGGATTCAGGACTATGCAAACATAGTTTTTCTAGGCGTCAATACAGGCAGCTAATCTCTGAAAATTAGTAAGGATGATTAAAGGCGGCCAGTCCTGGGTAATAAGGTGCCCCACTGGAAGTAACCGCAAAGTTGCGAAGCTCGACCGGAGGCTATATTCTGGTACCACGGGAGGTCAGGAGCCCCCGCAACTATGGTTCCGGCCTGGCCTAGGAGTTGGCCCCCATATGGGAGTATCGTGGTGGGTGTACCCAAAATCGAGAGCAGATCGAATGAAACTCTGACACCTAATGGTTAAACACAGGCTGTAGTACTACGGCTTGTGCCCAACCATTTGATGGCTATAGAACCAATCGGTCTGCTCGGTGTGGAGTTGCATAGCAACGACTGTAGAACAGGAACGGCAGCGTATGTTAAGGTCATTAAATTCTGATATTAACAGCATAACTAACTTGCGAAACACTAACAGAGTAGAATTTAATGCTTCCAAAACACAATGCTGTCTGCTGTCGTTAAAGCGAAATTTAAACACCCAGCCGTTATCCATGGATGGCCCTTGCATCGTCGAAACCGATAAACTTTCCATTCTCGGTATGTGTGTCAATGAAAACTTACGTTGGAATGACCACATATTCGGTGTCGTCAAAAATGCTGCGAAATGTCTAGCTTTCCTCAAGCGATGTAAGAAATATTTCACCCCCTCTGATCATGCTTCAATATATAAGGCGTTTATCCGCCCGAAATGGGAGTACAATTCCCTCATCTGGTAGTATCACCTTGAATCCTATCTGGTAGTATCACCTTGAATCCTATCTGCACCTGCTAATATCACGCAAACAATGGACACCCTCGAACACCGACGTAAGGTCTCGTGTTTCACTCTGTTTTGTCGCTATTTTCACCAACAGTGCTCCATAGAAATCGCCAGTAGCATTCCGCCCCTTCAAACCTTTAACCGTAACATCCGTCTCGCTATAAATGCTCATCAGTATACCCTCAAGCCCACTTTGGGATGTACTCTAAAATATCGTGATTCGTTCTTAAGCCGTACAACTCGGTTATGAAATGCCCTGCCTAGCTCCTTATTTCCTAGTCATTATAACCTTCAAACATTTAAAACCAACGTTCACCGGTACCTCAATTTCTACACTCCCTGACTTTCCTTCGCCCGCGCTGTGTGTAAACATTTTAAGGGTACTTAAATCCCTTGAGCGTGCGCAAATTCTTTCAAAAAAAAACAAAAAAACCGGGTGCCATGACCCACAGAATGGCAGAGGTTTTAGATAGGCCTCAACACTTTACCGAGGAAGGAGATCGTGCCTTACACACAACTTCTAGTAGGTACTGGGGGTGGTTTTAATACCATCCGAAGGGCGTTGATTGGCGCATTGTATTAATCCCGATATGAGTGTAGGCGCTCCGTGGAATAAGGCCTACACGGCAGGTATCCACGTAAAGCATCTGGTACTGATTAGACTCCTCAGTTCCTTTGTTTAATTCAAAATCTTTTTAACAACGGTATCAGCTTTCCAAACATATAAATACGGAGTGTACGCATCGAGAATTGTTTAAAGACTTCCTTGAAAAAACACAAAACAAAACAGAAGCGCCACGGCCAAATTCAATTATTAAGAGGATGTTCTACTTTTTCTATGTTAAGAATGCGGGTGCAAAGAACCCACTGTCGTTTTGAACCAAAGTTCAAATATCCCATCGCGGAGCTTTTCCTTAAAAACGAAACAATAAATAAATAAATATAAAAAAAAACAATCTTTCACACCATATGCGATTGTTCCCATTAATATTGTATAATTAGCAGCACAGGGGTGAAACTTAGAACTGAGAACTCAGAACGCTTGGAAAGAATAAATATTTATGAATTTGCACTAGCACTCAATTTGAGGAGGCAATAGGTTCACCTCACATCACCTCCATTAGTATCCATCATCAACGATGACGGAACGGGTGGTGCAATAACCGTGTAGAACAACAAGAAAAAGTGGCGCAGTTAAGTGGTTCACAGCTAAAGATGTTTTGCAATTTTTCTTGAAAAATTTCAGTGAAAAGTGGGTTATGAGGGCCACTTAATCAAATGACCAAGTAGCAGTCACTCTATCCGTGTAGCCAAGCAGTGCTTAATTGCTAGAGTGTAAAGAAAATCGTGCATGATTGATGGTGAGTTTTTTGGAAAGACCATTACGGGCATGTTGACCGATAAAGGGCAGGAATTTGGGACGTTTGGTATAGTTCACATTTAAGCTCAAGGCAACAAGCCTTACTTTGTCCTGGTGACGGTATTGGCTGCATCATTAATAAATTCATTGACGATATCTAGTGTTCTAACTATGGCTACATATCTATTGTGCTACTTTAATTTAGTACAACTGAACTTGGCTTGCAAACTTGTTGAGAAATGAATAATGAATAGGTAAATGGTCCCGCCGCAGATAGCTTATATGGAGACTTCATGGTATTCCAAGCTGAGGTCAGTCTAAAAGGACTTTATGGAACTAATCAGGATTCTGAAACACGAGTAGTAGAGATGAATTTCTTATGGGTTAACTGGAGCCTTTCGTTAGACACCGAACTTCTGATCTGGACGTAGAAACGTCGAATGTTAACGCTTAATAGACTGAGTACAACCGATCCCTAAACAAAACAAAGCAGTCGTAACCCTGGTCTAAGATGTGCGGTAAAAGAAGCCCGGCAGAAAGGGGGTTGCTGCCAACAATAAAGCGAGCGCTTATTGGGACCCCGATATATCATGGGAGCTAGATTTGGACAAGAAGATTTTAGTTTTCGACATGTGACTGAGGACCATAGCAAGACTGAAGTCGCCAGCATCAGCCCGATATGAACGTATGCCTCCACTGAAGATACAGACGACAACACCAAAAACAACAAGATGTTATGAATATGTATACATCAGTAAAAACAACGCCTTTACGTTACGAAGCAATAATAAGCCTCGGATACGGACGGATCTACCTTTGACGACCCCTGCAAACGAAACAAGGACAACGAACTTCGGATCTGCAAGATGTCAGGTCCCTTAATAGGGCACGTGTAGTCGAATAACTAGCGGAGGCCCTGGACTGCAAAGCAGATGTTACTGCCATCCAAGAAATGCGATGGGATGAGCCGAACTAAAAGAGGATGAAAAACTGCGACATCTACGGCGATTGTTATCGACGCAAAAGCAGCGCCTATTTGGATGCGGATTTTTTATTAGAGGCAGATTTAGGCAAGAAGTCTTGAGTTTCCGGCATGTTAACGAGCGCCTCGTAACTATTTGTGTTAAGGCTAACAGAGGAAAAAGACGACGACACCAAAGATAACTTGGACTTAAGAATTGTCCTCGGCGACTTTAATGCAAAGCTAGGAAGAGAGAGCATCGTTGGTAGTACTGCGGGACACCAGTTCCGATAGCGGATTCAGGCTAATCGACTTTAGGTTGGGCGAAACACTGTCGTAGCTAGCACGCGATTCCCGCATCATGATATTCATAAGCGGACTTGGAGAACTCTTGATCAATCAACCATCAACCAGATTAACCACATTGCCATGGATGAAAGGCACTCCTCCACTATTATGGATGTCCGAACCTTTCGAGGGACCAACATCGACTCGGACCAAGCCAATATTATGAGGAAGTTTGACGTCGGACGGCTACAATCACAAGAAATCGCCAAATCTATTTCCGATCGATTTTCCCTTAATCTCTTAAGAAGTCCTATCCCGCCAGCATAAAGTATAGAAGACCTGTAGATATGCCGGCTCTGATGTGCTGGATTTCAGTTAGCCACCACAGCCAAACCCCTGGTTTGACGACGAGTGCCGGCAAAATTCAGCTAAGCAAGATGCATACAAAGCGACACTGCATAGAGCTGCTCACGAGCTTTGCGAACAGAAGAGGAGAGACGAACACCGGCTTCTCAGGAGGAAAAAGAAGGAGCATGAAAAACACGCAGTCGAGAAAATTGAGAGATGCAGATGCTACTCCAGGAATGAGATTCGGAAGTTTTACCAAAAGGTAGAAAAAACATGCCGTGGGCACAAACTCCGAACCGAGGCCTGTAGAGAGGAAAAAGGGAACATCGTAGTATAATAGCAGTCGATGCTGAGGATTTGGAAAGAGCATTGCTGTAGATTGTATAATGGCGATGGCGAACCAAATACCGCTGTCAGGCAGGCTAAACCTTTCAACCTGGACGATGTAGATAAACAATTCCGTCCACCCGACGCAACACTGCCTCCGATAACGGCTTCTATCCTTTGCGGCGTCTATTACTTTCTAATGGATATTCTGAGCAACCCAAGGACAAAATAATACTATGTATCTCCCCAGAAGGCCACTGAACTTCTTCCATATAAAAAGCAGGAAGATGAAGGTCAATACCTTGAAATTCAAATCAATTACGCATTGAAAGGCACTAACATGCAGTCGACACCTTACTGCGAAACAAATAAAAATGGAAATACTCGAAAGAAAGGGCGCTGAAGTGTTGGCACATTAGAGTGCGTCTGTGACAGCCTTCTTCATAGAGTACGTCATCAAGCACGGTGCCTCGGGAATGCTGGTGGGGAAACGCCTTGGTAAAAAAGGTAGTCTACAACACTTCTGTTATATAATTCAAGTTATCGGGATATCAATCAAATGATAGGTTGCAAGACGATAGGTGAAACCTCAGCACCTGCTGTTATCAACACGATGTTTTTCTTTGGTTTGGCTACACCTAACATCGTAGTATTTGGCACCACCGTATTTATCTCGCTGAATTGTTAAAAATTATGTTATCGTTCCCCCTCTTTCCTTCTAACAAAGTTGAACAGAGATGAAGAAAATTCCTTCGCTCTATGAACAATTGGCGCAAAAAAGAAAAACCAGAAAGTCACGTACACCAAGAAAAGACGTTCAACCATTAATTAAAGATAAATTCTACCTGTGGCTGCCGCACTTTCCTCTTGAATTTAATTTTGTAATAATCACCAAATGTAAGTATTTTCATATGAAATTATAATGACGATTGTTATAAAATACCTATGTGCTTTAGAAACAAAATCAATCTACCAACTGACGAAGAAATATTTTTATTGTTGGAAATTTCGCCAAGGGGAATTCGCTGCAGCAACACCTGGTATGAGCGTACCTTCTTTACCGCTCCACAACAAGTTGTTCGTATTAACTAGAACTAGAACTAGAGGATCCTATCTCAAATAATAAATGAATCAACATAACAGAAAGTGAAAAACCATGTTTCAGACTCGTTCTAAAGTTATTATTAGTTGAATCAGAGCTAACCCATACCATTTACAGGGGACCAAATTGTAATCTGGTGAAATGTAATTTTTGGGCAAAATGTAGAGTGTACTAGTACTCAACTTTGATGTTGAGCAGCTTCTTCTCAGAAGGAAACGATTTATGTTTGTCCATATTGTAGATTAACCTTCAACCTACCAAGATGAAAATTTAAGCAGCTAACAGATAAGATAACATAGGCGCATCATGTTCCATATTTATTCTTGATCTATCTTATTATTCCTGCTTATGAGCTGGAGCCAGTTCCAAAAGTTTGAGATGTAACAGAAGCATAAAACTGCAAACCCTTAGACAATTTGAAACTTTTTTTTTATCCAAACAGCGTTCTCAAACAAATAACTAGTTTATGCAAGCAGTTCCTTTTACTGAAATTTTTAAGTTTTTCTTGGGCACTCACATACATAGAAAGTACTCCTTGGTAGCATCATCACTCCCACAGCAAGTGTAACAGGATTCTTCGCAAACGTACGTGCTTAGCAAAAGCATTATGGTCATAACGACACCAATAGATCTTTTTGGAGATGTCGGGAGTCATTCGTTTGATCCTACAGACTGTCAACGAAGGACCGAGAACGCAAACAGCTTTCACGCAAGTTCAATCGCTAAGAAACTGTCCGTTGAGGGTTGCATAGCAAGTTCGTCAACGATCCTGTTTCCCGCAATCCCATTGAGACTTGGGATAAAAAAAAAAACTCAGTAAATTCAACCTTGTAACTGCATTCAGAAAACTCTTGCATCTTGAAAGAAGCTATTCTGGGCAGGAGATGGAGGCGAGGTGCAAAGAAATATGGTGCTGTAATAACACTGGACGTTAAAAATGCATTGAACTCTGCAAACTGGGGACGTATAGTACACTCTCTTAGATCAATGATGGTGTCAGAGTTGCTAATTAAAATAATACTAAGTTATTTTGAGAAACGGTTCCTGCTCTTCGATACCGGCGATGGAGTGTAAGGCAGTAGCACATATCTGGCGGAGTACCACAAGGATCGGTACTTGGTCTCATCCTGCTAAACACTATGTATGACAGGGTTTTAAGGTTTAAAATCCCAAACGAGGCAAACATCATAGGCTTTGCAACCGATGTGGCGGAAGAAATAGATGATATTGGTAACGAATATATCCGAACTGAGAAATGGTGGATGGCAGCAGTCTAGCAGCATTACTAGTAAGCAGTCGTAAGAATAGAGAGACAATCACCATCAGAGTAGTCAATCAAAATATATCGTCAAAACAGGTGATCAGATACCAAGATGTGACGATCGACGCTAGACTCGCTCACAAGAAAGAGCTTGAAAGAATGTGCGACATCGGGTGAGCGCTGTCTTATTCAGAATAATGACGAATATTGGAGGACCCAAACAACAAAGAAGACTAATTCTGTCAAGGGTGGTGCAGTCCGTAGTAATGTATGCGGCACCAATATGGCTCAAAGCAGTGAATATTAAGTCTTACACAAGAAGAATTAACTCCGCCAACCCTCTATGTGCGCTGACAGTGTGCTGTGCTTATCAGACGATATCAGATGATGCTATATGTGTTATTCCGGGAATGCTACCAGTGGATATCTTGTCTGGCGAACTACAAAGGACCTATGATGCCAAAATTCATGAACCCCTAGCTTCATACAAAGCTGGTAGAAAAACAGCGCAGCATGGAAACATAGCAGGAGAAATGAAACCAATCTCCAAAGATGGACCGGATATCCAAAACTGCACGGACCGGCACCACGGAGAAATGGATTTCTATCTTAGCCAGCTCGTAATTAGACATGGCTGTCTGTCTATTTAAATTGCGGAGAGGCCAGAGAGAATGTACAACACGTATTTTTTCAGTGTCCGCGCTTTCGTATAAAGCGTAGAGATCTGGAGAAAAGAATTGAAGAAATACCGACTCCCGAGAACCTTGTGAACCATATGTTAACATCGAGTCGAGGATGGTGTGAAACAGATTGCAGCAATAATAATGAAGAACCTTCGACGGCTGGTAAGAGTCAGGGAGATCAACCAAACCCAAACGGCATTTCTCTTGGAACAAAGAACGACAAACAGGGAAAGAAGAGCATAAATTGCCTTGATTTCTAGCTTAAAGCCACTTCCGTGCGGTGAGACAACGATGATGATTCTTTGCGGAGGTTAGGTTTAGTGGACCGGAGTCTTGGCAGCTGACTCTGACGGGTCAGGGAAGGATCAATGCAGATCATTCATCTGAGTGTGGTAGAAGCAATAGCGACGTATTTAAGTGAAAAGTTGATTTACCAGACGACGCATAGGATATAATTGGTCCATCATAGCCGTGTTGATCCAAAGGGCTCTCCTCACCTTTTCATGACCGGAAAGCCGATAGATCTTTATAGGTTGTTGACGCCACAAGTTCGGTCCAAAAAAAATTTGTTATCCAGCAGGATACATAAATACATAGTTTCGTCAGAGAAACGGAGGGCGATGTCTTTTATTAGTAGATGGGTGAGACCAGTCCGCTTGCTCCTTCTCGTAAGGAAAACAACCTCAGTTTTCAGAGGATTGACTGACAGTACATTTCTTATTCACTTCTGTGTTTTAGAGCACACAGTCGTTAAGCATGATTCAACTGATAGTATAGGCACACCATCTGCTTGAGCGCACACGTAACCATTAATAGCGTTAAACAGTGAGTCGACCAACAGTGAGGACGGGATAACGACCTGCGGGTCACGTTTTATCATTCTCGTCGAGTGCAACTTGAATTCTGTCCAACAGAAGAACGGTCTCATAAGATTTTCTGGTTGCATTTCAGACGGAACATGCATTCATATGAAGCTAAAGCATTCTCCACATGTCCTTCAATATCAACAGGAAGCCAGACTAATTGATCTGAAGATCTTGGCGATCGTGTATTCATCTTTTCTGATTATCGGTATAAAGGCTATTTTTGCAATTCGTCAGCGGTTCCCTAGGTATGCCACTACCAGACTATCAGTCAAGCTCTCAGTCTAGTTTCAAGAGGACAAAATACTTGGAGACATCGTAGAGGAAAAATTAAAAGGAACCTATGGAATTGATTAATCTAAATATTTTATTTTCAAATCTCCAATCGCATTATCGTGTATTTTCCAGCCAGGAAATTATAAAAAAAATCCATTTACAAGCAAAAAACAATGAAAATCTCATTCAACAACAAGACACAAACACACTACTCATTACAAGCATTCTTCAAAGCCTACTTCCAAGAAACCAGGCACACAAACTTAAAAATCTTCAATCTTATTTCAGGGGTCAATCCAAAACTTACCGTTCAGTCTTGCCTTGTTCGGGCCTCGATCCTGGAGAGATGATGTTGCAGTCAGAGCGGCCTTTTCCAACAGCGGCGCATTACATTCATAATCCGAAAAATAATCGCTAAACACGTCTGGAAAAAAAGGAAAAAATTAAAAATTACAAAATAAAATCACTCAAGGCAACATCAACAAATCCTGATTCTCATTCGAAAACGAAAATCAAAACGACACAAATCTGTATATTTGGGTCGCTGAGAGAGCAAGTAGAAACCATGTAAAAATTCATGTGCAACTACACAATAAGGGTCGAATTTTTTCCTTTAACCGCAAAGCTAACTTATGTACCAACAGTCAAACAACGGTATCACGTTGTAGAAAGAAAGTAAGCCAAGACAATATATGTTACAAATCCCAAAAAAAAAACGACTTAATGAGCTTAGAAATATTCCAGTAGTCGGATTTGCTATAAAGATGCATCCACTGGGAAAATTCAACACACGACGAAAAACTGAAGACAAGGAATCCCCAGCAAAGGGTTTTGTCCTCAAATACTTTTGTCTCGTGACCATTTTCAGGCGATTACCCCTCTGGTTTCTTTCTCGATTTTGTGTGGTGGTTTTAAGTAGAAGACTTCGCAAAAGTGACGTTATTCCCTATAAACCGTTCACCTTAAAAG
Organism: Volucella zonaria; assembly: GCA_963966105.1. Taxonomy (NCBI): domain Eukaryota; kingdom Metazoa; phylum Arthropoda; class Insecta; order Diptera; family Syrphidae; genus Volucella; species Volucella zonaria. The sequence goes on from OZ014534.1 coordinate 50,850,764, forward strand.
AGGGGGACACATAAACCGCCTTTTCTTTGAACTTAAGAAGGGCCAACGACAGAGGCTCTCCAATAAGCTCTTGTAGTCTAATTCTGCATGTAGGTATGCCTTGTTTCTTTACTATTCGTCGCAAACAGTTACGCTCATATCAGTGTATCTACGTGTAAGTATAAGTGTCCCTAATGCAATATGAACCCCATCAAGGGGTTGAGCCTTAGTCTTCGAAACTATAAAACAAAAAACAATTATTAACTTTATATGGTGGATGGAGTGGACATAAAATAGACGCAGAGCATGCACAATATACGTACAATATAATGGGTCGCGTGCGAAAGATGTGTTGTTCTGTTCGAAAACATTTTTAGCAACATCGAGATTTGTTCCGAAACTTTAAATAAAAACTACAGGAGCAATGCTTTTAATAGCAACTTTGAAATAATGGAACAGGGCAAACTGCATTCGTGCAGGGTTTGGGTAATGTACGAAACTAGGAACAAATGTGGGAACATTGATCCCACCGAAGGGTTTTCATTCCATACAACACATACTCGTAAACCACTGCAAGCTGAACTACAAAATGTCTAGAAGTCTTTGGAATAACATTGTTGACAATGCGTTAAGGGAACGCCCATCCTTCTTAATCCAAATGGGAAAACAAAATTACTTTCTCTTAAGGGACGCTACAGTTTGTCTTTTCGCACACCAAGTCGTTTAAGGTTCTTCCCCACTTCTACGAACCACCTGAGACCTGAGTCTTTTTCTACTGCGTTTTACTTCGGTGATGTATTCGAATTCTTTCCGACGTGGTATCCATATGCTCTCCGATGAACTCAGTCAGAACTCTCTTGTTTAGTTCATATCGCTATGCAGCTCGTACAGTTTTCGGTAATTCGATACAGATAGTGCCACAGATCACTCTGAACAATTTTACCTCGAAACAACTAAGCACCCTTAAAATGTTGACACACAGTCCAGGCGAAGGCAACTTAGGAAGGAAGAAAAGAGAGATACTGATATACGTTGGTTTTAAATGTTTGCAAGTTATAATGTCTAGGAAATAAAGAGCTCGGTAAGGATCACGATATTTTAGAGTACGTCTGAAAGTGGGCTTGAGGGTATATCGAAGATTGGATGTCTGCAGGTGCGGAATGCTAGTGGCGATTTCTATGATACAACAAAGCGAGACAGGATATGTTACGTCGGTGTTCGAGGGTGTCAATTGACTCATATCACCTATGAGTTTTATCGCGCGGTTTTGAATCCTATCTACCAGGTGCATAGAAGTTTTAGGAGCACCTAAATTGAGGCCAGATCAGAGGGAGAGAAATATTTCTTACATCGCTAGACATTTCGCAGCATTTTTGGCGACATCAAATATGTAGTCCTTCTAACGTAGGTTGTCATACCGAGAATGTAAAGTTTTTCGGTTGCGACGAGGTAAGTGCCATTCATCTTATACATTTCTACTGGCATCTACTGAAATAAACAAATTTCAAAATATTGGGAGAGTAGCAACTTATTTTGAATTTGTCACACGGGTTTTTTTTTGCCAAAGGACTACTAACAACTGTCAGAAATTAGTTGTAGCAGACTTTTACTACATATTACAATTTGAAGTTTCAATTCGATACGTGAGCTATTGCGTGCCACCATCACAAAGCTACTCGATCACGAATGGAATGTGCCCACTCGATAACGTTCGCGGTAATTTGTCCCCTATCGTGAGCAAAGAAATACATATATAGAAGTAGCAGACAAGAGATCGTTAAAAAGAGTTTCGGAGACAGAACTGAGCGCCCTGAGGCACACGAGCATTTTACTTTGTGAATATCAGACTTGAAACCATCCAAGACAATTTGAATTAAACGTTCCAAAACTTAATTTAAAATCCACTGAAGAAAAGAGTCGTCGACCTCAAATGCACCCGTTTTCGCCAAAAGAGCCTGATGCCAAACTCTGTCAAATGCCTTAGAATCAAGTGCAACATCTTGCTTTCGCCAGATTTATGTACGCTTTCGTTACACTTTTCGGCGAGAAACTCGTCTGCCATCAAATCACAAGTGGACCTGGTGCTATGAAAACCGCACTGCCGCTCTTTGAGAAGTTTGCGTGCTTCAAGATATTTCATGAGCTAACGTATCAGCGTTGTCATGATCTTGGAAAGAAGGAAGGTAAGTGCAATGGGTCTGTAGGAGCAGAGAAAAGAAGATTTGCTTTTTTTAGGGACGAGCTGGACAAGTGCTGTTTTCCATCTACTCGGGAAGAGTACTAAAGAGTGGGATTGATTGATTGATTGCCGTCTGGACCAGCGGATTTGTGAATGTTAAGATCTGTAAGTACCCTTGCTACTACATAAATGGTTCGTCCCATTGAAGATTCGACGCACTCAAGTATAAGCGCGGACAAAGCACAATCTGGAAGTGTTGAGCTGATCACAGAGTGTGCAGCAGATTGGCTGACAGCTGGAATGTCATTATAAATGAGCGTTGGAATGGGGGATGAGGCAGAATTTCCAATATTTTTGACGAACACCAAAAAATTTGTACTTTTGGACGTATTGAAATTTCACACGCTTAAGAAAGACGTTGCAGTCATTTCGGTCTCGTGTGAACTTTTTTCGGTTTTCCTCTGTTGGGTTGGTCTTGTAAGACGAAAGATAATTTCTCTAACCTTGACACCCTCTTTACAGCCCAAGTCGCACTACGCTTTTTTTTGTTTTTGGTTTTATGTTCTTAATCCGATGAGGGATAAAGGATCCAAAGAGGATAGTGTCTGTAAACATATCAGCAGCGGCATCCGCGTCGTTATCGAGGAAATATAACGATCAGTTAAATTTCCTAAAGAAGGTGTTAAGTCCGCTCAAATTAGCTCCGGCGAGCTTAAAGGGGAAAGCACATCAACAGTGTACTTATCAGTATGAGAAGCTAAATACAATATCAACGTCTGGTATTCGCGTGGGCTCATTTACAAGCTGGATCACGATGTTTTCCTTCGGGCGTTGTCTGTACAGAATATCGAAGCCAACCAGAATTGTGTATATTGAAATCGCCCGTAGTAACGATTTCAGTATAAGGATGCAGGGATACAATTCGTTGTATAGAGTCAGGGCATCAAACAGTTGGCCTGTATTTACAGTTACTCTTCGAATGGTCTCTAACGTAGGGTTGTTGTTACCTAGATAGCCTAAGTAGACAATGCCTTGACTACCTCGAAGTTATATTGTGATGTTTTGCGCAAGTCTTGGATGTTTTCCTATTCCTTTTCGATACTATCACATGTTTCATAAACAGCTCGCTGTATTTTGCCAATAATGTCTATAACATCCGCTTAGACAATTGGTCGTACAGAATTGTAAAAAGACTGTCACTCTGGAGTTACCTTGCAAATTTCGCACAATACTCTCAAGTACGGTGTTGAATAAATCACATAAGGGTAGATCTCCTTGTTTAAAGTTTCTTTTGGCATCAAAAGTGTCGGTAAAATCTTTACGGACTTCACGGGGCACTGAGCACTCCCAATAGTCATCTTTCAATGACGGACAAGTTTAGATGTGATGCCAACATAGGACAAGACTTCGTATTTTTTTTTTATAATTGGCGCGCGCTCAAGGGTTTTTATGTACCCTTAAGATGTTTGCACATAGCGCGATTTCTTACAATACATAAACGGCCTTAAAATCAACAGAATTTAAGGATTTTTTTCAAGATCTAGCGTTTTGTAAAAACCTGGGCGATGGTCGATTTTCTAGAACCGAAAAGGTTAAGACAGCTACATAGTACAGCAGAGATCTTCTCCGAGATTTACTCGTATAGGCCATGTTGAGAGAATTGGTGCGCCTATAGTTGACGCAGATTAGAGGGTCTTTTTTCTTCGAGATCGGGCAAATAATGCTAAGGTTTCATTTGTCTGGCATGTTGTGGTCCGACCATATTTCAGAGATGAATCGATGCATGGTCTTTACAAAGTCTTAGCAATACTGCAGGTAGAACGTCAGTACTAGAACCCTTCAAGATCGGGTGCACCGAGTTGTTGCCCATTATCATCCAGATTAAGCGTTCTGTTCGCCTGACAGCGGTATCTTGATCGCCGTCGCCGTTTAATAGTCTGCAGAAATGGCTGTTGTAGATTCCGTTGGTACTTTGTTGATATGTTCTTTACACCTTCTGGCAAAATTTCCTAACCTCGTTCCGTCTATAAAATCTCTCAATTTCTTCGAAACCATGTTTCTCGTGGTCTTTTTTCTTTATTCAGAAAAGGGGGTGCTCGTCTAACACATCTGATGCAGTATTGCTGATGCTTGTTGGCAGCCTTGTCACTGGGCTTCGAGACAAGATGTTGGCAGCGCAGGACATCGAGCGAGATTAAGGGAGACTTGATGGTAAGCGGGAGCGTGCCCGCATATTATGCTAATACTGGCAAATTTAGCCTTGACGCAGACTGACTTTGGTACGAAAATGGCTTAGCTTTTTGCTTATCATCCAACACTCGGCACCCAAAGACATATTAACGTTGTCCGCTTTCCGCGATATTGAATTGAATAAGAAAGCTCGATCAACACGGCATCGTCGCACCTGGTACCCTATGAAATACTGTGTTACGCTCTCAGAGCTCTAAGCGAATTTGCCAAGCACTGCTTGCTATGGGTTAACCCGCAAAAAACAACGCCCCGTCTTTTTTTACAATAAATAAATAAATCAACTGGTTGCGTAAAAATTTAGTATGGAATAAAGCCTAGTCCCTCCACTCACAGTGTTGCTCGTTGTGTCATTTCTTTTGTAGTCAACTCCGAACGGCGAGAGAGCAATAGACTTTTTCATTTCTAGAAGTTTTTACTTAAAGACGTTTTCCATTATTTACTTAATAGGTGGCTAGGGCTAAAACCGAAAGCGGATTTTTTGGCGTTGCCTTTGGCGTAATAGCCGACAAACTTAACCGCTGCGATACCATCATCTTCTTCACAAACAATTGGAAAATTCCGTAATCCAAGTATAGTGCATAATACCTAGATAACATAGTAAACCAAAATAAAAGCTCAATGCTGACGATGTAAAGAAACGAACCATCAACTTCTAGGCTTTAGCTACATGCTAAGGAGAACGGAGGAACCTAACCCGAAAATTCTTTTAATTAGCAAAACAGGCAATCTTGTCACTATGTCACCATTGATGTACTAGGTTACGTAAAGCGACCACAAACAAGAGTGGTTAGACCATGAAATATACTTGCAGGCAAACAGGATGGGTATCGTGCAACACTGCATGAGAGTGGGAGCTGCGAAGAAGGCCGCCGCTGGCATATACAAAGGAGAGCAGAAGAGAAAAGTCAAATACAAACTTCTCTGAAGCAAAACAGATTTTCGGAAAGCACGAAATCAAGGTATTTTATTATAAGTTAAAAAGACGTGTTAGGGCAAAAAAACGTAAACTGAAGCCCGGAAGTATGATAAATAGGGTATAAAACGTACCATTCATTCCGAACAAAGACCGTGAAAAGTACCGTCCGTCTGATTAAAACAAAGTTAGGAAAGCAATATCCAAATGCAAAACGTACAAAACCCGCAAATCCGTAGAAGCTAATGGCGTAACTGTCTATCTTTTCAATGCTAGAGGAAATGATTTGGTGGAATCTCAGTATCAAAGTAACTCCCTGAGCAACTACAACTAAAGGGCATAATCCTTAATCGCTTACAAGATCTTCTCTTGCGTATCTAAAAGCGATAGACAGCAATCTCATGGGTGCATATAACTGCGGTTTTAGACTTGATAGATCCACCATCGACAATGGTCTGTAAGCTGCCATTCAGAGACGACTTACTAACTGGTGTGGGAGTCCTACTTAAGGTTTTAAGCAAACATAAGTCCTAAATATTTGCTTCCATTAGAGAAACGTATACTCATGGTGCCATTATAAGTCACTTATAATGGATTATGACTGCCTTATTTTGGTCTATTGATATACCTTCCCTAGAACACCGATCGGAGACGTAGTATAATGGCCATTGCGCCCGTTCGCACATTTTGTTCGTGTATGCCAGAAACAATGATTACGATGATAAGTCATCGATGACCACAAAACATAAAAGAAGCGAGAGAACTCCACCTTGTGGACGCCCAATTGCGCAGATACTTTCAGGGGAATCTACCCAGAAGTAGCTGTGAAGAAAAGCAAATGGCAAGACGAGCAACAATACCTGGACTCAAGTAGAACAACAGAATGTGAGATCTCGCACTGTTTTTATACAATCGGAGAAAGCAAAGGTCTGCATGAGTCCTTCTAAGCTGGCTGCACTGCAAAACACCAAATCGATTTTCAATTTGATGTGCGTATCAAAATTTTCACGCTTTAAAGTGATTGTAAGCACACTTGTCGTCAAAGTAAGACCCCTGACAATACGATGTATGACTGCAGGAGTCAGGTTCCGATTCAATTCAATTGAGATACTAGAATTTAATCAGGGATCTCATTTTAATCTGGACAAAAGAATGCGACGTCTTTTCTTCTACTCAGTGTAACATACAAGTGTGTACAGCAATCTCAACCTGGACAGCTAATTATTTTTATGACTGAACTTCAAATGGTTGTTCCTGTATACAAAAAAGTTCAAGAGATTACAACATTTGTTTCCGACATTAAGTGAAACTGCAACATTGTGCTTTCAAGAGCACTTTTCCACATTCGTAAGCGGAACAAGTCACTCAATGCAACGCAACAAAAACTGAACACAGAGCGGCTCTTGTTAAAATGACAGACTACGAGTACAAATTCAAATGCAAATCCTCGAATGGCTTTTACACAGGGTGGTATCGTGGTACATACACACATATCTACATATATTCTGCTGCTTAGGATTAAAATGTAGACTCTTTACAAGGTCTATGTGGGAATTGTTATCGCAGTCGTTTATTGCTTTTGTATTGCGTTCTCCTGGTGTTTTTGAGTAGGAAAAGCCAAGAGGACACCAACGTCACATGATTACCAACACCATCACCCCAAATCGTAAATCCTAAAGGACGGCTGCAATTTCTCACCCTTTTTGGTAAAACTTTCTGCATTCCACAAGGAAGCACAAACAAAAAACCAAAAACTCACTCAACAACCCTTCGCAGGCAGTAAGGCTAAGTCTGAGCCTAAACCATTCAAGTGACTCCCTTTTACAAGCTAGCCATGCAAACACATATGCAATGTACGAGTACACACATATTCGTATATAAACGTATTCATATGACCAATTCGTGCTTGGAGAACAGGGGAAAAACTGCATTCGGATCGGATGTGCCACCATTGTTTTGCGTCCCATGGAACAAATTCCATGAAAGATATCCGCACTGTGGGCGGTTGTTGTTGTCTCATTAAAATAATCAATTCTAACTTTGCTGCGATTAAGAACTCGGGACACTCCAGGAGGACTCATGTGTCAAACCGATTTGTTTGCTTTCTACCTACCTGTCCTGTGATTTTACTTACAAAATGGATTTTCGCATAAATTCTAAAATACTAACATGGGATAGCAAGGAGCGGCTGGGGCCATCATACCGGCGTCGTTTTTGCTATCGGTCGTTATCCATGTTGGCGTGATGTACCGCCATCGAAGCCAAAGTGCTATTTCTGTATATTTTTTCTGCACGACATTATGGAAAATCAATAGAGAGAAAGAAGAAATGAGGTTTTTCACTTTAAACGGGTGGTATGACCTCAGTGGGAGTTTACGAATATAGAGGTCGTCTACATGTGGATTTCTATCGTAATTTTTCCAACTGAAGGAACAATATATTGTAGGAGCCAGCTGCTGTTTCCAATCAATAAGTGCAAAAACAAAAACAAAAAGAGTCATTGAATCGTTTGTCTGTGTTTACATTGCCAACATCCGTCCACTGGGCACGGGGATCGGTTTTCGGTATCTTTTAAAACGAGTGCCTTACTTACGAGTATTTGCTGCTTTATTTCAGATTTACACGCAGGAAATTGCACGTGGATCATATTAAAAAATGACATGTACTTGAGTATGAGTACCATTTTCGAAAAGAACACAATCGTTCAATATGTGATATATCGCCGTGAAATCCTTGCGTGGTTCCACCTTCTCATCCAGCTCCCAATTTCCGACTCCTCATTCATTTTCAAAACTTTCCACCAACAATTAGAAAAATAATATATTAAAACAAGTGTAGGAGTGTAGGAATTTGAGGTGGAGGAGTCCTCTTCGCAATTCATAAGAATTAAGGCCTGAAGAAGAAGACCAAAAACTTTACATACATAGCCACACAAGAATTAATCGAATGGCGTCAAATCGTTCAGTGGCCAATTCACTGGTCCATTTTGGGATAAAATGTTAACGCTGACAGTATGACCCGTATCACCATCATGCTGGTACCATATACCGGACTGATCAATATCGTGCCCCCGCCCAATTATCAAGGCTTCGCCCATTAATGACGTTGTCTAATAAAAAGCGGTGGCAGAGTATATTACTGGTCTTATCGTAAACATCTTCAGATAATAACGCCTCTGAATGGTTGCTACGATTTGACCAGTTACAAGTTGCCGGTCATAGGTCTTGTTGGCGGCTGGACCACCGGTAGTCCATACCAGAACTTAAATCACGGTACCATGGGAGTCAGGAGCCCCCCGGATTTCGGTCCGGGCCTGACTTGTTAGAGGTAGGCCCCTTGTGGGAGCATCATGGTGGCTGTGGTTTAAACCCAAATCGCGGTAAGGGTTTTCCTTGGTTTAACCCATTGTAGAGTTGCAAATAAGTACTGTGTGCTGTGACCTTAAGAGCAGTAAGAGGTTTTAGATCGGCCTCGACTCATACCAAGGGTGGAACTTGTGCCTCCAACACAAGTTCTGCTTTAGTATTATACTATTAATGTAGGTAAGCGATGGCAAGGCGTATCCTTGCTCCCTATGGATGTATGGGCATACCCTAAACATAAGGTCTACATGACAGGTGGTTTACGTTAAAAAATCGTGGAACGTTCTGATCAATACCGTCCATACTTTCGAAGATCTATACTATAACGCAAGCTCCGTCCTCAACGACTAAGGATGTCCAATCCGCTTTAACACTTTAGTTAGAGGCCTTAGTTTACGCACAAGCTGGATCTATACGAGTAAATGCCGAGAAATTTTCACAAGATTTTCCACATAACCACAAGCTTTTGCTGATCTTCGGCCACATTTTCGCTACGTTGATGCGTTGTTGGATTCATGTAGAACGTATGTGGTATGAAATTCATCCACAATAACATGAGTAGTAAGCTCATAATACTGGGGAACAAAATATTTTTTTTTTCTTGCGGCAATCAGTTTCTTAGTGAAATTATGTACACTTGTGTAGTGCATTACGCAATGTGCAGTTATTCTGTTTGAATTGACTCCCGTTCTCATGATAAACTGTTATTGCAGTCTGAGAACATTTCCATTATTGAATCTTGTTAATCAGTATATACACCCTGAATGACTCGAACTGCAACCAACTTCAGACTGCTATAATTTCGAAACCGTTCATGACAGTGAGCTTAAATTTTGACACATGGCAGATAATTTTATTATTTACAAGCCTTTTAAACGATTTGCGTCTCAGTTGTGTTGAAAATTTTTTATCCGCGATGGAATTCAAACGTGATAGTGCTGGAAAACCACAAGAGCTATCGTTAGAGTCCTCCAGCACCTCAACGTGAATAAATCATTTGTGTCTCGAACCATAGCTCGTTACCGGTCATAAAAAAACAACAACATCGGCAGAAATGGTTCGGAAAGTGAAGGCTCGAATTGAGCGAAATCCGTGTCGAAGTGGAAGAAAAATGGCTCGTGAGCTCAACATATCGTTAGAACGGATGCAACACATACTGAAAAATTAGCTTGGTCTCAAGCCATTCAAGTTCCAAAAAGCACACGATCTTACACCGCAACAGAAAAAAGTTAGAGTCGAAATAGCGAAGGAGTTGCTACGCTTGCACGAAAGTGGTGAGTTGCCGAATTTGGTTTTTCCCGATGTGTCACCATTTGTTATCGAGCAATATGTCAACAAACAAAATGACCGAGTTTACTTGCCAGAGAGATCCTTCGAAAATTTACACCTTCGGACGGCCACCAGAAAGCAGGCAGCACCGATGGTGATGGTTTGGCCCGCCATAACAGCCGATGGTCGCTCTCCGCTCGTATTTTTGGACCGTGGCGTCAAAATTAATGCGATCGTATACCGTAAAACTGTCTTAGAGGCAGTATTGAAGCCTTGGGCAAACAATCATTTCGGTCGGAGACCGTGGACATTTCAAAAAGACTCGGCACCGTCTCACAAAGCGCGCGTCAACCAAGATTGGTTAAAAAACAATGTTCCACAGTTCATTTCTTCGACACAATGGATTGCAAATCCGTTGGATTTCTCTGTTTGGGGTATTTTGAAGGCGAAGGTTGGCACTAAAAAATACCAAAGTTTGGACCACCTCAAACAAGCACTTCGCCGGGAATGGGCCAAAATACCGCAGAGCCACTTGCGTGCAGCGTGCGATGCGATGCTTTCTTCGGCCGTCTCAAGGCCATTATTCGCGCCAAAGGTGGACATATTGAAAACTACTGATACAATTTAAAAATTAATGTATTTTCCAAAATGTTTTGCTTTGGCACAATAAAATTTATCAAAAAATAAAAAAATTATAGCATTTTAAAAAGTTGGAGTTCGAGTCATTCACCCTGTATACAGCTAAAGTACCAGTTGGTTTATTTATTTGTTTAGTTGGGTTAATTATTTCCGAAAAAATTATGTCTTCCCCCAAGTCTTGTGTTAACAATCCAAACAATTTTTGCTACATATGTGGTAAATATTGTCACCAAAACCAGCAAAGAAATATTAATGACTTTGTACTAGATCGAGTGACTGCAAAAAAGGTTATGGTGCCTCGAAGTCCGTTCATATTTAGGAAGACATGCCAAATTTCAGTGCGATACTGTTTTTAGTTTTGTTTTGACAGCTGATTGTTGTTGACGGGTTTGGCATCATGTTGAGTATGGACAAAAACGATTTTCGTTCTCTCATAAAACATTATTTTTTGAGAGGCAAAACGGCGAAGGAAACAAAAGACGGTCAGATTACACCGTCAAATATTGGTTTCGAGAGTTTCGTGGTGGCCGCAACTCCACTACTGATCAAGTCCGCAGCGGCAGGCCCTCCGATGCGGTTACACAGGACAATGTCAAAAAAATACATGAAATGGTGTTGGCTGACCGGAAAGTGAAGGTGCGCCAGCTAGCAGATACCACAAAGATTAGTACTGAGCGCACACGCCATATTTTGGGCAATATTCTGCATATGAAAAAGTTATCCTGCCGCTGGATGACCAAAAACACGAACCCGAGAGCACTTCGAAAGAGTGTTTGGACTTGCTGATGCGGAATCGGGTGGACTTTTGGCGTCGATTGGTAACTGGATTTGGATCCCTCGGACTATTATCTCTTCCCAAACCCCAAAGGATGGCTCATCAATAAAAAATTCAGCTCACGAGAGGAAATCATCGACGCCACGGAGGAGTATTTTGCAGACCTTCCGGAAAATTACTTTTCGGACAGGATCAAGAAGTTGAAAAAATCGCTGGAATAAGTGTATTAAAAGGAGACTACGAGTATATTGAATAACATAAAAAAACATTTAAAAAAAAAATTTTTTTTTAATTCCCAAGGAGGTTACTTTTCACTCCACCTAGTAAAACAAGCATATTTTGGAAAACAACTTGCACAGCAGGATAAAAATTGGGTGCCACATAAAGTTTGTAAAAATTGTATGGAGTCACTTCGGTACTGGAGCCAAGGAGGACGAAAAAGGCTGCAATTTGGAGTGCCAATGAAATGGAGTGAGCCGACAAATCAGCATGATGATTGCTACTTTTGTGCCGTGAATGTGAAAGGTATGAACCGATACAAAAAACGTTCTTGGATTTATCCATGTATTCAATCGGCTAAGCCACCAATATTTCACAGTAAAGATTTGCCAGTGCCGATATTTAGTGCCTTGTCCAACGTTTCCTGTGATGATGTGGAAATGTTAGACACTGAGTGTGAAAGCAGAAGACTTAAAGAAAAAAATTGTTTACAGCCTGACGTAACAATAACATCTTATAGGTCAAGAGAAAAACAAATTCTTTCGTTTTTTACTCAAGAGAATGAGCTCGTATACTCCAGCAATATTTCTGGGCTTTTCAATATAATGGGCCTTCCAAATTATCGGCCAGAAGATTGACGACTCTTCATAGATAGCTCAAAAAGAAGTTTGAAATGTGTGTTACTGCATAATGGGAACAAGTTAGCTTCGATCCCGATAGGTCATTCAACGAAACTTAAGGAAGAGTACCAAAATATTAAAGTTGTTTTGGATAAAATTTTGTATGTTGAACATCAGTGGTCAGTAGCGTCGATTTAAAAATGGTTAATTTTTTATTAGGTCAACAAGGTGGATATACTAAATACTCATGTTTTCTTTGTCTATGGAAAAGTCCCGCAAAAGAGGAACACTGGAGCAGAAAGAATTGGCCCTCAAGAGAAAATATGAGCCTGGGAAAAGAAAATATCATTCGTGAACCATTGATAGGTCGAGAAAAAATCATTCTGCCACCATTGCATATTAAGTTTGGGGTTATGAAACAAGTTGTTAAAGCTTTGGATAAGGGTGGTAATTATTTCAAATATATTTGTGAAACGTTTCCAGGCCTCAGTATGGAAAAATTGAAAGCAGGTATCTTTGATGGACCACAAATCCGCACTCTTATAAAGGATGGCGGTTTCAAAAATCACATGACTCAGATTGAATTGAAAGCATGGACAGACTTTGTAGTCGTCGAAAACTTTTCGGGAAATTACAAAGCAGCAGAATACTAAATTATAGTCGCTAACATGCTTAAGAGTTTTGAAATACTGGGAGCTAATATGAGCATAAAAATGCATTTTTTGATTAGCCATTTAGATAGATTTCCTCACAACCTGAGTGATTACAGCGAAGAACAAGGAGAACGGTTCCACCAGGACATTAAGATAATGGATAAAAGATATCAAGGCCGTTGGGATCACCATATGATGGCTGACTATTGCTGGACCTTACAAAGGGACTGTCCTGACCGAAAATACAAAAGGAAATCATATAAAACACGTTTTTCTTAATTTTTTTTATTTTATTGAAATATGATTAGTTTTATTTCAATCATCATTTATAACACTATTGCCATTCGAAAATAAATCTTTCACAATATATTTAATATTTTTATTTTATTTTCGTTATATGAAAGCTGCATTTATCCCAAAAACTAGAGTCAATTCGAGTAATCTGTTATTATTTTCGTATTCAGTAGATCAGGATTACCCAAAATTAACTCCGAAACCTCATGCCGCAAAATCATTGTTCCCCTGTGTAATCGGAACCTATAATTTGCCAACTAAATCATTTCAAAACAAATCCACAGTTAGGAAGCAACAACAAGCCTCTGATACGGCCGGATCTACTGTTGAACTGAACCCGTGCAAACGAAATAAGGACAAATAACTTACGACCTGCGCGAGGAATGTTAAGTCCCTTAATAAGCCCCGTGTAGCCGAACAACTATCGGAGGTCCTGGACTGCTGCAAAGCAGATGCTACCTACCATCCAAAAATTGCGGTGACATGGGCCGGACAAAAAGAGGATGAAAAACTGCGACATCTACTACGACGATTTTTATCAACTGCAAAATCAGCGCCTATTTGGATGCGGATAAGCTGTTAGAGGCAGACTTAGCCAAGAGGTCCCACAAAGGAGAAAGATGGAGACACCAAAAGTAGCTTCTACGAGCTCTTGGACAAGACCTATGAGGAGTGCCCCAGCCATGACATTATAATTGTCCTCGGCGATTTTAATACAAAGCTAGGAGTGGGCATCTTTAATAGTACTGTCGGAAAGTATAGCTTGCCCGACACCACTTCCGATAACGGATTTAGGCTACTCAACTTTACGGCGGGGCGAAACATTGGCGTTTATAGCACGCGGTTCCCGGATCCCGATATTCATAAAGGGACTTGGAGATTTCTCTCTCAACGCAAGGCACTTCTCCAGTATTACGGATAATCGAATGTTCCAAGCGATCAACATCGACCCGGCCATTATCTTGTTGTAGTCAAAGTACGGTTGCGAATATCCCGAACATCGCCCCACTTGGCCGCCACAACGAAACACCTGATTTGACGATGAGTGCCGGCAAGCACATGTACCTAAGCAAGGTGCATACGAAGCGGCTCTGCATAAAATGAGTAGAGCTGCTCACGAGCTGTACGAGCAGAAAAGGAGAGGCGAACACCGGCTTCTCAGGAGGAAAAACTGAGCATCAAAAGCGTGTAGTCAAGGAATTCGGGAAATTCTACTCTAGGAATGAGATTCGAAAGTTTTACCAAGAGGCAAAAAAAACTATGCTGCGGACACAAGCCCCAAACCGTAGCCTGTAGAGACGAGCAAGGGAGCAAGGGAGACGAAAATAGTTAAGTCGCAGTCGACTTGGATTTTGAAAGAGCATTTCTATAGATTGTATAACGGCGATGATGAACCAAATACCGCTGTCAGACAGAATAAACCTTTCAACCTGGACGATCTGGACCAACAATTCCGTCTACACGGACTGGATGAAATGAAGATAGCATATCTGCGCTTAAGTCCAACAAAGCAGACGGGAAGCGGACTGCCTGACTGACGAGCTCTTCAAAACAGCAGGCGATGGCTGTAAAGTATGGTCGGATGAAAATATGCTCAATGAATCAAACTTCCATTGTTAGTCCGATACTAAAGAAAGGAGCATCTCTGAATTACGCCAATTACATACAGAGGCATCAGTGTTCCTAATATCGCCTACAAGATCCTAACGCCTGAAGCCTCATTTTGTCCTATAGTAAGGAGGTTAGAGATCTGCGCTGTAAGAATAGGAACTGTGCCAAACTATCTAGGTTAGAACGTGACTGATAAACCTAAAAGGTATCCTTAAGGATCTATAAACGAAAACTAAGGAAGGTCCAACGTAGGTTCTGGCATAGTTTCTGCGAAAGGATCACCAGGACAAGGGAATCCTCAAGACTACGACAAGTCTAAAACACCACGAATTTCGACCTCAAAAGCACCTCGTAGTTAAGCACCCGGATGTTACCTGTGTTGATCCCGAGGAAGAAACCAAATAAAATAGCGTGCGAACATTGCAAAAGACTTGATTCTCGAGACTGATTCCGACTAAACATAAATGAACGTATTATTACTGCTGACAAGTTTTTGAGTACGACACATAAACCAGACATCAAGCTAGCGAATGGCGCGCTCTAAATGAGCCAAGACAAAAGAATCCACGCCGTTTTAGTGGACCAGATAAGAACGATAGGAAACAAAATTAAATAAAACAACAACGGTGAGGGATATAAAATTGATGTTGGCTTTATTTTGAAGCTACGTTCATGCCTTTATGTGTGGAATCATCATCATTCAAATGGCCGCCTCGGCTTCGCTGGCAGTGCTTCAACCGATGGGTCCAATTTTTGATGACTCAGTCCAATGTGTGCGGTTTTATTCTGGCAATAGCGTGCCGAACATTGGCCTCGAGCTCGTGCAAAGTGATTGGCTTGTCGTAGCCCCAGAGAAAATAATCGAGTGGTGTCAAATCGCATAATCGCGGCGCCCAATTGATGAATGCTCGCCGTAAGATGAATCAGTCGCCATATTTCTCCTTCACAACTTCGAATGTTGCGTATTTGTATGGCATGCAGCGCCGTCTTGCTGGAACCACAACTCCGATACATCGATGTTGTCGAGCTCTGACCACAGAAACTCGGTTAACATCACTCTATACCTGAGACCATTGTCGCCATGCCACAAACCGCACCAAAAATGGGTCTCGTCCGAGAAGATGATTTGTTGGCCAAAATCCGGATCTTTGCTCCCGTTTGCGTTTACGAGCTTTGGAAGAAAAGATTCAACGACGAACTATACAAGCGACATCGACCTAGTCAGAAAACTGCGTATCAGTCGCCTGAGATAGTTAGGATATGTAATGATCCGGTCCGCACAGTCTTCGAATTTAACCCGGAGAGACGAAGAAAGGAACAGCTCACACGTATTGTAGAAGCGGACCTAAACCGACTTGGAATGCGCAGTTAGCTAAAGACCGCACTAACTGGAGAGGTTTGTTAGTTGAGACCCAGACTCATCCCGAACTGTAAGTGAGTATCACATTTCAACAAATGAAAGAAGGGCACATCAACAAAAAAAAAAAAAACACTTCCTAGATGTTTCTGTTACTCTGTGGTTGTTTTTACTGAAATACAGGGTGCGCCATCTTTTATGGTCGGTACCTAAACATTGAATAACTTTGACATTTATCAGCCGATTGACTTGAGTAGACAAGTTTTTGAAACAACGAAACAACGCGCCGAAATTGTGACGCTATACATTGAAAATAGTCGTTCAGTTGTGTTCAACTCAACGTGCATATCGTCGAAAATATCGTGGCCAACAATCATGTCTGACAAAACTATTCGTCGTTTGGTGTCGAATTTTTTTGAGCACGGGAAAGTGGGAGATCGTCGACATGAACTGGTTGAAGCGGTAAGAGAGAGTGTTGCCGAGAACCCACATGTGTCGTATCGTCACCGCGCTCAGCATTTTGGAGTCAGTGGAACCACCTTGCGCCGTATTTTGAAGGATGATTTGCATTTGTCTCAAAGAATATTGCCGACAGACCGTCCACGTCGCTTGA
This sequence comes from Volucella zonaria, assembly GCA_963966105.1. Lineage (NCBI taxonomy): Eukaryota > Metazoa > Arthropoda > Insecta > Diptera > Syrphidae > Volucella > Volucella zonaria. Next base: position 50,867,497 of record OZ014534.1, read on the forward strand.
AATACAGCCAAACAGTAGCTCGAATGGTTGGCAGTGAACCTGATTTTTGGAAGCAAATTTTGATGTCCGACGAGGACCATTTCACACTCTTCGGCGTCGTTAACAGCAAAATTGCCGCTTTGGGCAACGGAGAATTCACACGGGATCCATGACACCCCATTGCATGACCAAAAAGTGATTGTTTAGGCCGGCGTTTGCCCCAAAACCATTATTGGGCCATTTTTCTTCAGAGAAGGCGAAACAGTCGATGTAAATCGAACGGTTACTAGTTTTAACAAGACTGCCATGCCACACTGCAAATCAAACAATGCAGTTTCTGCAACGAAAATTCCCTGCACGTGTACTGTTAAAAAATGGCGACATTGACTGGTCATCCAGATCGCCAGATTTGACCCTTCCGGACTTCTTTTTGTGGGGTTATTTGAAAAGGAAAGTGTACGCCAGCAAGTCTCAGACCATTGACGGGCTCTAGGCAAACATTTGTGCCGAAATCATCGTTATACCACCCGAGATGCTCGAAAAAGTGATGGAAAACACAACAAAAAGGGCACATTTTGATTTGGTTTATAAAAGTGGCCACTTGATTGATGTTGTATCCAAAAACTAGTCCAAATAAATTAAATAAAAAAACCAGTTGTTTTTTTTTAAAGTTATTCAATATTCATATACCGACATAAAAGATGGCGCTCCCTGTATGTACACAAAAGAAAAGGAAAGCAACCTGTATTCAAGATAAAAATCATATATGAACAAAACATTGCATTCTTGTCCGCAAAATCGTAATTAAATTTTACTGACTTAATAAAGTACCGTGTTCTAGTTTCCAGTGAAGCCAAGAAAGATAGTTATCGTGTACTTTTTTAACGGTGATGACATAGGTACGTATTTCGAATCCACATTCACTAATTGCCCTTCGTTTCTATTTGTTGCACTGCAACATGCAAGTGCACTAGAAAACAATAAAAAAAAAAAAAAAGGAACAAGTTCAAGCCAATCAACTTAATGGCTGTTGCACTTCGACTGCCAGCAACAGTAGGTGGCACCCATCAGCAACAATAAACCTAATTACACGCCCTTAATTACCCGATGGCTATCGTAATCGAAAGGCGCTCTTCAAAGCCATCCAAGATGTGCCTGGCCAGATTAGCGATCCGTGCTCATGATGTTTTTATTGATTTTTATTTTGCGGGTGATTCAAGAGTATCGTATACCTTAAACATCCCGGCGAAATTTAACGTTTCGATGACCCACATGGAAGAGGAATCGATTTTTACTTGATTTCTATTTTTATTTTGCAACAGTAAACAAAAGAAGAAAATTCTCTACTCCGGAGTGACAAAGACGATGGAGACAAAGGAAACACCATCACCCCATGCAACGAAAATATGAATTCAAATGCGAATCTGTTTATTCTTCGTTTCCGTGGCGTGCGCTTATTTTAGCTGGTAGTGCGTTAAATATTTGTTCGATACTGTCGGTGGAAATCTATCTAGTACAGGCGGTAAAACGTGAATTAGATTTCAAAAATGAGGGGGATGAAAGTAAATGAAGCTTTCACAGAAGAGTAGCCTTCGATTTGCCACCCTTGTGGGAGACATTAAATCATTTTTCACTATAGAATTTCATAATACTCTCATTGGCTTGGTCGAACTACTCGTATTTAAGTGAATTGTTTCACTTTCCGGGGTGCACGCAGTTAAATGCATTAAAAATGAATATTAAGGCTAATTCTATGGCAGGGAGGCGGAGTGCAAGCGGCGTCAGCATCGGCGTGCGTCTTAAGATAATTGAATTAAACATTTAGATACTGATGGAGTCAATGGAGCGGCCGTTCTTCCAAAGAGTGTTGTGGCATTACATGCGGTACTTAACATTTATAAGTATCGCGTTTACTTATTTTTGCTTATGTGCATACGTACTCGTACATTTACTGAGCTTAACGTTATGTATATGAATAGTAATTGGGGTTAAAGATACATCAACGTAATTGGTACCCAGGCCAGAGGATAGGAAGGAATACAGAAATACAGACAGTTTTAGGAATTTTGCTCATAGGCCGATATTATTTGTAAATCTATGGATGTCACAGAACGCTCAAAATGTTCAAGTCGCCAATCCAAATAAAACGGTGATAAATCACAACCGCCCAAGACATCATCAGCCGATTGAAATCACTGCGTTTAAAGCCTAAAATTTCTAGTAATCTGGATGTCCGAATGTTCAAAGGCGACAACATTAACTCGTAACACGTCGCAACATTGAAACATTGAGAAAGCGATGAAATGAAGAAAGATTACAATCGTATGAAGCGAAGGTCTAAGGTAATCAAGAGCAAAAAAAACAGTGGGTACATTGACAGTAAGCCATCAGAAAATTCAACACGAAACCCCTGGTTCGATAAAGGTTGCCGACTAGTGAATACAATAAAACAGGAGAAGTCCTAGCCAACTCTGCAGAACAATAGCCTCTCCAAATAAAGGAGTAAGATCTAGGATATTAGGGAGGTTCTACTCTAGGCATGAGGTATGGAAAAGCTATTAAAAGATAAAAGCTGTTTAAGGGCACAAAGTTAAAAAAGAATCCTGCAGAGATAACAAGATCATTGAACTCATGCTAAGTGGCTTTCTGAACTGTAAATATTTAGACGGTGCTACTGTCCAGGATGAACAAAGGCTTTCACCAAACAAACCTATCCAATTAGGTCACTGGCCAACTGCGATCAGTTGCACACTCCAAGATCTTTGAGATCGTATTCCATTTGTGCAAGCCACCCAAGATTAACCAAGACTACTTTTCGGGCTAGAGCGTTTATTTCCGTTCGTTCTTCATGCCCTACTCATCGCAGGCGACTGATGCGCATTTGTCTCAACTGAACAGGTACGCTGTTATACCTTCTCCTTCAAAGACTGTCAATTCAAACTAAAAATCACTCGAAAAATCTTAAGTTAAGTTCATGCTGCTACGTCATAGAGCAAGAGTCTGCTTATCTTGAGTCTCTTCAATGTTTCTTGACACGGCAGTGTTTCTCAGTCCAAAAAAACAGCGATTAACAAGCCAAGCGAGGCAGAAATAATCCTCAACTACCTTAAAGTTAAAGCCATCTATTGGGATATTCTGTGGAATTCGTCAATGGTATCCGTCTATTCATGCTGACAGCTTGCACTTGATTATTCCGTCGCTGACACAAAACCCATAATGTTTGGATATTTGCAACCAAATGAAAGCTCGCTGGGTTTTGCCTATGACGAAAATCTTATCAGCAAGGAAAGACTTTTGCAAAGTGGTTCATTCGGTGTTGGTGAGATTGACTGCTTCCGACCGCAACGAGCATTCTCCATCGTCAATCTACAGGGGTGCAAAAATTAGCCAAGCCTCTGCATACCTCATCTCTATATATAAAGACGCTAGGACATGCAGCCTTAAAACCGATGACGAGATGGTTAGTATCGGCTGGACTTCTTGGCTTGCTTTGGACTTACCAGGCCTAAGAGGGAATTGATAAGAGTCGATCAGATCGTTTATAAATGGTTTCAAGCAATACCGTAGACTATTCGTCTATACAATATTAAAAAGTCCTGCTGCATCTCAAGTTTGGCCAGTCCGTCCAGAAGCCTTCATTTTATAAGCGAAAGCCTTTCTTTCAGTCAGGTGGAAGGATCCGTTCGCCCTGAGATCGGAATTTAAAATGTCCTTGCCGTTTAAGAATCTGCAAAAATGGTTTTAGTATTTACACAGCACCGACTCTGATTGTAATACCACTCAAGTCATTTTTTTTTGCTTATTTCTGCAGATCTCTGTTCGGTCTTTGTTGCCATTTCCGAATGTTGTTTCTGGAGTAGCAGCGCTATATGGCATTTCCTCAAATTCGCGCTTCTTATCCTCTTTTCTTCTGCGGAGCAGATGACGTTCTTCTTTCATCTTTTACTCGTAGGGCCCACGTCATCCTGTCCAGCACCGCGGGTTATTTTCGCCTCATCTAAACAGAACATTCGTCGGAGTGGTCGGGTGAAACGCTCCACATCAGTTGCCGCAATTCTGACGACCTCTTTAACATCGCACTTGATGTAGGAATTGACGAGAAATTAGCGAGAAATGAGCGTGTCATTTAAAATATCGATAGACAAACTAGGCTAAAACTCTAAGTAGAGATTGGTATAAGATCGTATGTACTGAATTGAGTAACCGCTAAAAACCTTGTCTCGCCATTCACACGTCTGTAAATATAGACCAGCTGTTTTGGCAGTTAGTGAAACACAGGTAGATCCCCGTCCACACCTCTCAGATCACTCTAATCTGAAGCTACCTGGCTACGAACTAGTGCCATTATTCTTCTCTCAAGGCTGTCTCGCCATTTACATGCGTAGTGATGCAGCTTACCAAACTTCACCATAATGTAGTCCCTGTTCCAATCCGGAATTCAATTTCATGTGGTTAACATTCCATCTTCGCAAGCAAATTACCCACTACTGCTTTATTTACAGAAGTCCTAAACTGGGCAGCAATTCGACCTTTAACGAGTTTGATGCGCTGTCTGACTCCATACAACTAATTGTATCCCTGTATCCTTAAACTGAAATCGTTACTACGGGGGATTTCAATTGGCTTCGATATTCTGTACAGACAACGCCCGAAAGAAAACATCGTGGTCCAGCTTGTAAATGAGCCCACGCGAATACCAGACGTTGATATTGTATTTACCTTCTCATCCTGATATTGAGCGGACTTAACACCTTCTTTAGGAAATTTAACTGATCGTTATGTTTCCTCGATAACGACGCGGATGCCGCTGCTGATATGTTTACAGACACCATTCTCTTTGGAATGAGAAACTTTATCCCTCATCGGATGAAGAGCATAAAACCAAAAAAAAAAGCCGTAGTGCGTCTCGAGCTGTAAAGAGGGCGTCAAGGTTACAAGACCAAACCAACAGAGGAAAACCGAAACAAGTTCAAAAGAGACAGAAATGACTACAACGTCTTTCTTAAGCGTGTGAAATTTCAATACGCCCAAAAGTACAAAATTTGTAGGTGTTCGTCAAAAATATTGGAAATTCTCCCTCATCCTCCATTCCAACGCTCATTTATAATGACATTCCAGCTGTCAGCTCTTTGGATAAGGCCAATCTACTTGCTGAACACTTTGTGGCCAGCTCAACACTCCCAGATTGTGCTTTGTCTCCGCCTACACTTGTGTGCGTCAAATCTTCAGTGGGACGAATCCACTTTCGCACTCATGTAGTAGCAAGAGTTCTTAAAGATCTTAACATTCACAAATCCGCTGGTCCAGATGGTATATCACCCCCCCTTTTGAAGAGTTGTTCTTCCTCGCTGGCAAAACCACTGCGTAAGCTTTTTCATCAATCCTGCTCTTTAGGATTCTTTCCGAGCAGATGGAAAACAGCATTTATCCAGCCGGAAGGCGAATCTTCTTCCCTCTCCTCCTACAGACCGATTGCACTTACGTCCCTTCCTTCCAAGGTTTTGGAAACGCTGATAAACCGCCAGCTAATGAAATATCTCGAAACACGAAAACTTCTTAATGACCGGTAAGAGTGGTTTTCATAGCAACAGGTCCACTGGTGATCTGATGGCATGTCTCACCGAAAAGCGGGACCAAAGCGTACATCAATCTGGCGAAAGCAAGATACTTGCACTTGATATTTCTAAGGCATTTGACAGAGTTTGGCATCAGGCTCTTTTGTCGGAAATGTGTGCTCTTGCGATCGATGACTCTCTTCTTTAATGGATTAGAAATTACCTTTCGTAACGTTCAATTCAAGTTGTCTTGGACGGTTTCAAGTCTGATATTCACAAAATAAATGCTGGTGTGCCCCAGGGCTCCGTTTTGTCTTTTTAATTTTCTAATCCAATATATTCCTTTGTTGACGACAGTACTCTCTGCTTTTCATATTCGTTTCCGGATTCACGTCCCTGTTCTTCGGCTGTAGAACGGGATCGGCAGCGTATGTTAAGTTCATTCAATTCTGATATTAACAGCATAACTAATTGGGGAACCACTAACAGAGTAGAATTTAATGCTTCCAAAACACAATGCTGTCTGCTGTCGTTAAAGCGAAATTTAAACACCCAGCCGTTATCCATGAATGGCCCTTGCATCGTCGAAACCGATAAACTTTCCATTCTCGGTATGTGTGTCAATGAAAAATTACGTTGGAATGACCACATATTCGATGTCGCCAAAAACGCTGCGAAATATCTAAGTTTCCTCAAACGAAGTAAGAAATACTTCACCCACTCTGATCACGAAGCAATATGTAAGGCGTTTCTCAGCCCGAAATTGGAGTACAATTCCCACATCTGGTCGGATGCACCCAAAACGTCTCTGCACCTGCTAGATAAGATTCAAAACCGTCCGATAAGACTCATAGGTGATACTAATATCACTCAAACAATGGACACCCTCAACTACCGACGTAATGTCTCGTGTCTCATTCTGTTTTATCGCTATTTCCACCAACAGTGCTCCATAGAAATCGCCTGTAGCATTCCGCCCATTCAAACTTTTAACCATAACACCCGCCTCGCTATGAATGCTTATCAGTATACCCTCAAGCCCACTTTCGGACGTACTCTAAAATATCGTGATTCGTTCCTAAGCCGTACAACTTTTTGGTTATGGTACCGAATTCTATACTAAAATTTCGGAGAGAATCTTAAGAAAGGCTTACAATGTATGTTACCTCTGAGGCTGCTTAAGATAATCTTGAATGGAATAATCAATGAAGCAAAATGTGTGAGGACAGGACACGAAAAGCAGTCCCTATGAAAGATCTATTAATAAGTGGATAAGCTCGTTGTATGCGTTAGGATTATTCATTGTCAGATTGGTTTTTAAAAGAAAGTACTTCCAGGTTTTTCCCATGACAGAACCTAGCAAAGGGAAAGGTTTCTTCTGAGCCATGCCCGCTTTCTAATCCTCTACAGTAGTACTGTTTCCTACAATACAGATAAGGTGACACTTAACTCCGTCTATCAACAAGCTGTTATGTGTTTTTTTGTCTGGGTTTATAGTATATTCCACACGACAAAAAAAAATTGTAATCGACAAGAATAATATTGAATACTTCGATATTTTAGCGTTGTCTCCCCACTCAGTTCTAGTAGGGAAAGATAAGGAATAATTAATGCAAATAGTTGTAGCTTAAACCAAAATTCGAGGCAACAAGACGAGGCGTTTGCTATGAATGTGGAGTTTTGCCGGCAAGTATCAATATTTGTTTGCACTCTCCATACAGCAATGTATTTTATGAGTTTGTTCATGGACGGAAAGTGCAGGAAAACGTTAATTGATTCAGTTGAACATGTTCCAGTAATTTTTCTGAATTCATCCAAGTTTTAAGAGCAAAACAAAACAAGTGCGCCATAAGTAGGAATCTTCCTCCACACCATCGGCAAAATATTGACCAATCTATGCAAGAAGGATGAGAAAACAGAATAATATTACTGTTACCGAAAATTTAAATTGGACTTGCAGCAGTCCACAACAGCAGCTGCGGAACGGATAAAACAAACGCACAAGGTGCGTCAGCTCTCATAACCCAGCGAGGTTTCTAGCACAGGACCGTTTAGCTAGACCCTTTGTCCAGGGTTAGACCTAGTCATCCAGGTAGGAGGTAACTTTCCCATCGCGGATAAAAAAAAAACAAATCTCAGTTCTGGACCAACCAACAGCTTCGGATACGGACGGATATAATGTTGACGATCACTGTAAACGTTTTAAGGACAACGAATTTCGAGTTTACACATGGAATTTTAGAGCTCTTAACTGACTATACACTAGCAAACTCGCGCAGGCCTAGACTGCTATACAGCAGATCTTACTTCAATCCAAGAAGCTGATGAAAAACACCGATGTCTATTGCGGAAGGACAACGACTTTATTTGTATGTGGATTTCGGCGAATTGAGACGAAAATTCAGAATTATATGCCTAAGACGATTTCAATCAGATCGAACATATGCTCAGTACCTTGCGCACTTAAATTTTAACAGAAGATCTTGGCACAGTGTTGAGAAGGAAGTCGCTAGTGAGCGAGTCAACGGAAAACTACGTAGCGCAATGGATAAAGGGACTGAGCTATACTCTGATCAGCCAACCGTCAACCACATTGATCACATTGCAATCGACTCTACACACTCTTACAGCACTTCCGATGTTCGAACTCACCGAGAAACCAACATCCACCCGGGTCAGCCAAGGTTCGAATTTGAATATCACAGACACAACGGTGTCAAATAAGGCCACCAAAGTTCGTCATTGCAGAGCTACAATCGCAAGAGACCGTTAGAAGCTTTGCCTATCGCGTTTTCCTCGCGCTCTTTCAAAATCCTTGCCCCGGTTTGGGGACGAACGTGGGCAGATACATACAGCTAAACAAGAAGTACGAGAGCTGTTCGTATTATGGCATATCCTGGAAAAAAAAAAACCGGGAATTACAAATCGCAACTCACCATCTATTTATCGACTTCAAAGCCGTTTACGCCATCGTGCATAGGGACAGGCTATGTCTAGTATCAAGGAGGAGGACATCGTAGCCTTCATGGATAAGAACTTACCGACGTATAGCTGGTGATAATAAATGCTACGGTTTAGACCTCAACAGGCATTTGTGTTCGGCTTGAAGTGAAGTTAAGGAGGCAGGATAGGGAATGTGTTTGAGAAAGCATTCTCATCGAGACTGATATTCTGTCCGTAAGGCAATCTTATATTACAGTCTATGTTGAAAGAGGAATATAAAAGAAAAACAATTGGAAGACGCAGCAAACTGCAGTTCTCACCAACAAAGTGATCCAAAATACTCCATAAGGAGTAGAAATCCCTATCAAACTTCGACACTTCATCTATAAAATGTGAGTTCTTGGGCTTGGTTCCAATTGGATGGGAGCGCAAAATTTCTAAAGGATTTGTCCCAATTGAGTGGGAATTGCAACTTTGGCATCTGATTCACGTGGTATGCGTCGATTCATCTTTCAACGTCTGTGAACTGTAATCAATCAATATCAAAACTTTCAAAAGAGAGATACAAACACTCGTAAAGGTTGGCTCATCTTTTCCTTCGGCAAAACATACTTGAAAGGCAACATATTCTAGGTACGCATCAGAACGATTTTCACAAACACACTCAGTTATTCCCCCTTCAGGGTCAACTTTTTGTCATGCTGCCAAAGGAAGCACATATGAATGTACATTTTTGAAAATTCCATTTCGTCAGGACATTTGAAAATTCCCCAGTGAGCTTTGAAAACATGTAAACTTGATTGGTTTTGTATTGCCAATGTGGATTATGCTGCAACGCACTTCTCCCCTTATACGTTGACGTCCTCTCGTGCATACCCAGTCCCGAGAAAAGTCAGGATTTCCCTTGAAGATGTAGTAACAACATTGTTACATCACGTGTTCATTTTTTACGTTAAATCTCGTTCCACATGGACCCCCATTGAGAATAGGCCAATGAAAATAAGAAGAAAAACCGTCCCCTTGACTAGGATATTCGCATGCTCAGTAGAGAATTGCTGAAATAGCCGTATCAATACTTTCAACCCTCAAATTATGCCGGCAAACGACGAACGTACTAAAGAGAATTCTGAATCCCCCTCGTTGCTAAGTAAATGCATAAAACACGGCCAAGCAGGTGTTTGCATCCCCTCATTGTCAGTTATAACAAATTCACCGAGAGATTTTCGTAATGAAAAAGAGATTAGCTTCCGAGAAACAAGCAGAATCCTCCTAATGCCTGTGCGATGACGTAAATATTTTTGTTGACAATTTTGCTATTCAACAACGTGAATCATCCAGCCACAGTACCAGCGTAGAGCTCAACTGTTTTTTTTTCTTCTTTTTTTTCACCAGAGCAACAAAACAGACAAGTTCTGCACTCCATGAGCCAGAGTCAGAGTCAGAAACAGAGGCAGAACTAACCGCTAGCATCGTATCAGATCAAGTCTGTGTGTAGTGTAATAATTAAATTCCCCCCCGCCCGACCGAATGTGTGTGATGTTACGTCGATCGTTGTTCGTTGCCGTAGCGCGTTGTCCCCACTCTTTCAACTCTAACGATCCAAACAAGCCGTACACGCCCAAACTCCACAAAAATTTTGTTTTGTGCCCCTTGCACCCATCTGTGCATCTACATTTTCTGGATTTGTTTACTCGATTTCTGGATGCAGGACACTATTCAGATGGATTAACAGGTTTACATTGATTGATTTTCTTTATCTCAAAATTACTCAATTTACCTGCGTTCACATGCCGTATGGTAATCACTAGAAATGTTAGTAGCACAAGTACACTCATCGCTCGAGACATCGTTTTCACTTGGATTTCTTCTTTTTTTTTGCGATTTTCTCTAAAGAACTGGCATTTGGAGATGAGATATTCGATTTTGTTTAGTTTCACTTAAAGCACTTTGTTTTAGAGCACAATTGATGCGAACATTTGGGGGTAATTTAAAATGGAAAAACGAGATTTGAATCGAAGAATTCTGATGTTCCAATGACTAAAAAATAAAACACACCCAAAGGAGAAAGAAAAATTAATAACCGTCGCCCGACGTCAGCCAAATCGTTTGGCATTCGATGTCTTTATGAGTGAGTATTTCGAAGTCGACTGCCATCGAGAGTAGTTGTCAGTTTTTTTTTTCGAATTTTATAGTGTTGGTAGTAGATGGTTAGGTTGTAGAAGAGTGATGAATAATTGTAGTAGATTTGGTGTTGTACAATAATTGTATTTTGTATTATCCAAATGTTGGTTTCCTCTTTTTAATTATTACTGATTTAAGAAGTTGAAACTGAAACTGAATATCAAGCCATTACCGTAAAAAAGGGTGAGCGTAAAACTTAAAGTTCAAATATAAGTAACACTAAAGATGGTGTAGACAGTCAGAAGATGACTTTACGAGTATATCTCAAAGTCAAATAAAGATTTTAAACCTTCATAGTCTAAATTTTAAATTCTTTTTTTTTTTTTAACTATGCTAACAGAATGCCTTATTTATTTCAAAAGCAAAGAAAATTATCCTTTTCTAAGGGTAACGAATTTTAAAATTAATTGCCATGATATTGGCTTCATTTTAAGGGTAATTTAATGCCCATATGACTTCGGGCATATGGGCGCCACTGCCAGCTTGAGGAAAACGCAATCTGGAAGTCAAATTTTCGAGCACTTTTTCCTCTTCGTTTAGTTTATCAGCGTAGACTACTGACTTCACACATTTGCATAGACAATAATTCAAATGTGTTAGATCACACAATCTTGGAGGCCAATACACAGGTTTCTATCAATAAATTGATTGTGGCACACGATCTGTAGCATGTCACGCCGACTTGTTGTTCGCACTATAATTGGGGAACGAAAAAGTCCGTAATCATGAGTCTACAGCGCTTTCTACTGATTGTAACTTTCTGGCCGACGAAATATGGACCAATGATTCCACCAGATATTAAGCACACCAACAGCGATATTATTTTCAGCCCATTTACCGAACGTACGACGAGTGACGCGGCTTTAAATCTTTCACCAGCTGGATCTTACAAGATCGTAATTTAATCAAAGGCGCTAGGGTTTGAATTGATTTTTCGTAGCATACGGATACGTAGTATTGGTCCGTTCGCGCCATAGGTATGGCGGGTTGGTAGAAAGAAATGACGAGTGGTATGTAAATTACGAGGGTTAGTTTTGAGGGAAATAGAGTTGTGAACGGATGCGCATTTAAGGCGACCTGAAAGAAGCCGATGATTGAAGCGAAAGTCGGCTGCATCTCTGCGTTCCTCAAGGCAGAAAAAAAGGATCATCCTACGGCATATCTCGAATAGTAATTCGCAGAAAACGGCGCTGAATGCTTTCGATTCTCGAGATATGAACACGATGATATGGGGACCACACTTGACTGGCGTACTCTAGGAGGGAACAAACAAAGGTAATATAGAGGAACCTTGCCATGTATGGGTTGGTGAATCTTTGCACCACCGTTTTACAAAAGCTAGTGCAGAGTTGGCTTTAAGAACTATCTCATCCATATGTAAACGGAAGTTGAGCTCCCTATCACACAAAATGCCAAGGTCGCGAAGAGCTTGAACGGAGGAGATAGGTTGGCTGTGGAGAAGGTAGATTTTGGTGGGGGCTGAGGCCCCCATCTATTGGCTTAATACAGGCTTAATCTAACTTAAAAACTAACAGAAAGACTTAAGAGCTAGGTACCAAGAAAGTGATGGAGGAGATCTTGTTTGAGACGAGGAGTGCTCAAGTGGAAATCAAAAAGGGAGAGGTTTGAGTTGACCTTTGGGAGCATACGGGAGATTGGTTCGTTGGAGCCATACGAAGTGCTGTGGACCGGTGGATAGAAGAGACGAGGACAACGTAGATTGCGTGGATTGGTATTGAAAGAAATGGAGTTGAAAATGGATGCACAGTCGGTGGAACCTGGAAGAGGAATGAGTCATGGAGAGGGAAATAGTTTTGAAAAATTTTGTTTCGTAGGCGTAAAGGGAGACAGAGGAGTGTTTGATGATCCTATCGAGGTCATTTATGGTTAATATAAAAAGAATAGGACCGAGATGGCTGCCTTGTGGAACTCCAGAGGTGGACAAAATGGAGCCGAGTGGGCTGACCTCAAACGAAACACCCGTTAAAAACGTTTTCCAGGTAAGAGGATATCCATTTTCACAGTATGGGCTCAAAGCCGAGGGCAGACAATTGGAAGATTATTAATCGATGAGTGATTTTATCAAAAGTCTTGCTAAAATCGGTCGCAACTACGTCGATTTCGTTACCATTCTCTAGGGCAGAGCGAGCAAAAGATACGAATTCAATGAGAGTTATAATGGTTGACCTATCCTTTAGAGAGCCAAATAAGTGGTTTGCATTGGAAGCTTAGAGCTTCATACAAAATACTTTCGAAGAGTTAGGGTATATGGGAGAGTTTAGCGAGGGTCGATAGTTGATTATTTCATTCTTTGATCCTTTTGTGTGGAACGGGGCTATGAAGGAGGTTTTCCAAGCCTGAGGAAATTCTCCTTGTGAAAGGGATAGACGAAAGAAATTAGAAAGGGCAAGGGAGAGAGAGGAGGAACATTTTTTAAGAAATATGGCAGGGAGGCCATCTGGGCCTGCCTGTGAATTCGTCACTACGTTGGTGTAACTTATATTCGATATAAGATGGTTCCAAGATGTGAGAGAGTAGTGGGCCATTAGAGAAATTCAGTAGGTAATTAAAATAGGCTGGATCTGGTACAAAGGAGTCGTTCGTGAAGGATAGTTTGAAAAAGGTTTGATGACTTGTTGTTGAAAAAGAGGGAAGCAGGGTAGCCATCGGACTTTCTTTTGTAGTTAACAAATTAGAAAAATAACTTAGGGTCATTTATAAGGTTGGCTTGCACATTGTTAAGGTAACGCTGGTAAAGGGAATCGTAAAGTTCGGTGAAATGAAGATAAGCACCAAGATAGTTGGAAAGGGATCTGATACAAAGGAAAATAGCCCATAACTTGTTTCTCTTATTTTCTACGTAACGAAGCTTGCGATTACACCAGGGAGGACTAGTAGATGATGTTTTTAGGCGGGAAAACGGAACGTAAAGGGAGAAAGATTTACATATTTCTCTATAAAAACTGGATAAGGCATTATTTATACTTAGGTTGTGAAAGTTAAAGGGGCATCTGCTGAGATAGTCACTGATTTTGTGAAAATTTGCTTTATTAAAGTCGTAGGATGAGAGAGCTTTGTGGGGAGTGGACTGGACAGAAGAGTTATGACAAAACGAGAGAAGAAGAGGAGTATGATAATTATCAATTGTTGAGAGAGATAGGGGACAAAGTGAGACTGAGGAGTTAATTGAATCTTTTGTGAGAATAAGGTCTAATTGCCTGCCCATGTAGTTGGATATACCGCTGACTTGGCATAGATTTGAGTCTGTTAAGCGATCTAAGAAGCGACATTCCTTAGCTGAGTTGGCATTTGAGGCGATGAAAAACGATTGATTATCTGGTGGAACCCACTGTAGCTAAGGAAGATTAAAGTCAACGAAAATAAGAATATCGTCAATAGAGTCAGACAGGCCAATTAAATGGTCGATCGCATCGATAGCAAATTGGTAGGACTCGATAGGTTGAGCTAGTAGGGGCCAACATTCATGACATAAAGAACCAGGCTTTATGTCATGAATCAGATTGGTTTCAGTCAGGGCGTAAATATCAAAGGGAAGAGCATGCGATTGGCATAGAACAGCATTGGTTTTAGAGCGAAGACCTCTTACATTCTGGTAGTAAGAAGTAAGAGCGATGTTGTTGAGTGGAGATGTGAGGCGGGATGGTTTAAGCGGTGGCAAGGGAGGCAAGTTGTGGGCGAAAAAATTTATATTGGTCAGTTGGGCTCTGCTGTAGGTCTGAGACTCGCTTAGAGTAAACGTAGTGGCGAATGCAGCAAGGTCGTCCTCCATTTTCCTAGTAAACATGCTAAAAATCGCGTGGTACCTGACATAATGGTTCCTAAGACTGATAGGGTCGGTAGGAGGGCCTTCGTGCTGAATGGTAACCATGACGCTGGTTTTGGTCGTCCCTTCGTATCAGATAAAATCTGGTTTTTCATGATAGGCAAGAAAGAGACGAATATTTTCATACATATAACTTGGCTGACACTGACTACATTCTTCTTTAAAAAGGGTGACGATTGCAGATCGTTTCTCGATTGTGGTTTCCGCGACTTTTTAACGAGTTGTTTCCCCATATCGTGACGAATCTCAAATAAATTCTTATGACTTCAAAGTTCAGCTTTTACGTAAGGCCCATGCAAAGGGTAAGACAAATTTCGGGATTTGACAACCATTTTGATGTAAGGACTTATAACCAATTACTAAATCAACAACCAAAAGTCATAAAACTTAATAGTTATGAAAAGCCTAAAAACTTCTCAATAAACCACAAGAGCCGTTTTCCCCACATTTATAAACAAAACGCAATGTAAATATGTATTATACGAGTATATCGGCTATAACCCGATGTTGGCTTCTAAGTCTTCCATCGACACTGGTTTATCAGCGTAGGCTTGCGGCTTTCCATATTCCTACAGAAAGTTGTCCAAAGGTGCTAAATCACACTATTTTGGCGGCCAATTCACAGCACCATTACGCCAAATTACACGTCAATCGAATGTTTTCTTCAACAAATTGATTATGGAGCATGTTGTGTGACATTTCACGCCGGCTCTTCCACAATAATGCTATCCAATTGGGGAACGAAAAAAATCAGTATTCATGTATCTATAGCGTTCTCCTTGGCCTGTCACGCTCTGCCAGCATCATTTTTAAAGAAATGTGGACCAATGATTCCATTAGCCTATCAAGCATATTAAATAATGACTTGCGGATAAAACAGCGGCTCATGTGGGTTTCCTTTATTTCAAATGCGGCAATTTCGTTTGTTCAAGTAGCCATTCAACCGGAACTGAGCCTCATCGCTGAACAAAATTTTGTGGTGGAAAAGAGGATCAAGATTCAAGAGCCATCTCCTTTTCGCTCGGATACGATGGTCAAGACGCTTCAATTCTTGCATGAACTGCATCTTATAACATCTTTCCCCAAAATCTCAATAAAGTGGATGATGTACACCTCGACGAATCCACTCATTCGGGACTTCCTCAATACTACATGACGCAGCTTCTGCCATGCGCACTGTTTGACGTCTCTGTGTAGACGTGTTATCAATAAGGGTATGTCAAATTGGCTGTCACCGGAAAAAGTGTTGTCAAAAATACCTATCCTACTAAGCGTTTTCGTTTGGGCAGTCAGAAGGCTTTTTTTGTGTACTCCGATTTTGATTCCAATGGAACACTAAAAACTTCTAGCAATTCGCTATCAAAAATATTACATGAATTGGTTATGTCAAATTTTTATTTCTCAGTTTATTGTGCTTTCATCTTCTTTTATTTTTAAAATATATTTGCTTGCGAATCAATTTGAAAACTTAAGAATAATAAATTGGACAAACACACCCGATTGCACGAAAACGGAAATCTAGTTTGATACACAATACTATTTGACGTTTATACATTTTGACATAAAATCCAGGTGAGGAATTATGATTCTGAAATAAAAACGAGAAGCAAAATTTTGTTTCTGAATAAATGAGAGGAACTACTTTTATGTCACTTTTGTGCTCCGGAGCACGAAAAAAAGTCTAAACGAAAATGCCACTATTATGCATGATACAAATATAGGGTCCGCCATCTAACTTTTTTTTTTCGTGAATGGTAACACTTAGCTCATGTCTGATTTGACAGATAATTAGTTTTATCCTTCCGCTGAACGAATATGGTTGTGTATACGCTTCGCTAAGTGGGCCTGCGATCGACTTAGAGAAGATGCCGATTTTGCCAAAAAAATCATCTCTTCAGATGAAGCTCATTTTGATCTTGGCGGGTATGTAAACAAGCAAAATTGTCGCATTTGGGACACAGAAAACCCGCACGCATACATTGAACCCAAAACGAGTCACTGTTTGGTGCGGATTTTGGTCCAGAGGCATAATTGGGCCATTTTTCTTCGAAAATGAGCAAGGAATGGCCGTTACAGTCAATGGCGATCGTTATCGGGCCATGTTGAACGAATTTTTGTTCACAAAAATTGTAGAGGAGGATATTGGCAACATTTGGTTTCAACAGGACGGCGCTACGTGCCACACAGCCGAAGCTACACTCGATGTTTTGCGCCCTGTTTTTGAAGATCGCATTATCAGCCGCAGAGCTGATGTCGTTTGGCCACCCCGGATTTGACACCGTTCGACTATTATTTGTGGGGTGCCGTAAAAGATAAGTGTTACGCCGACAAGCCAGAGACAATTGACGCTTTAAAGGACAATATTCGTGAAGCCATTGGTGAAATACAGCTGCACACAATCGATAATGTGCTTAAGAATTGGACCGATTGTGTAGGCTACTGCATGGCCAGCCGAGGCAGCCATTTGAATGAAATTATTTTCCATTATTAACCGGAAGGATTGTACTTTCAAATAAAAAAAAAAATTTGAGAAAATATTCAGCAGTTTTTTTTATAGCATTTAAAAAAAAAAACATTTTTGGCGGACCCAGTATAAAGGTAGTATCTTGCTCATGTGTCAACAAAAGAAAACAGGAAAAAAATCCAAGATGGCTGACCGATGTGACACCAATTTTTGTTTTCGTTTATTAGTGCTTTGAGAAATGCATTAGTTTGAGTTCGTTATGAAAATGTTTCTTTATTTATAGTTAGAAATATTAATTAATATAAATTCAAAAACAACAATCCGCTGTGATTTGGTGCCGGGGTGTCTGAAAATAAATTTAATATGTGTACGTATGAGAGAAAAAGACGACTTCTATTGTTTGAACACATATTTACATATGGCAAATGCAGTTTATTGATATACAAGGTTACATCAAAATTATCCCATGTTCAAAAGAAAATATTACAAGTTCAAAATAAAATTACTTATGTCTATTATTTTATAAAATTGTTTCCGTCATTTTACTTTTCCTTTTTGTCAAATTAATTTCGATTGCATAATTAAGGTGCTTAATTCTGAAGTACATTCGCGACCGAAAGAAAATTTGTTTGACTTTTCTTTTGATAAATTTAGCAATTGTTTTAAGTAACTACGACAATAAACTATTTCATTCTTATTAAAGTTTTTAAAAATTGCCTCCATTCTTTCCATATTAGCCATCATTTCGGCTGTAGGTTTTTGAAGAAATCCCTTCGTCAGCTGTTTAGTCCAAGTAAATGACGATCCTTGCTGCATATCTGGATAGATAAATCCAATCCTGTGGCAAATGTAGCCTGTCAAATGCTTCAATATTCAATGCAAATATTCCAGTTCATCCGCCCGTTCTTCAGTCGTTGGAAAGTCAGGATTTAGTGTCATTAGAAGGGTGCTACTGAAATAGCCCTTACCTTCCAAATCTGATGTGTCATCTACCGAAGTATTGCCTACGAAAGACACAAATAGTATATTGTGTTGCATTACCTGAAGAAAAGAAAATTACTTGTATTAGATGCCTGTTTGAAAAATTCAGAACACTTAAGTCATCCTTCCGAATTTAGTTCACCCAAACTGCCAGCACGCATAATAGCTTGAGATACCGTGTGTGAAAAAAGTTTTGTAGCTAGCTTCACCTTTTGACGTTCTACGCCTTTAATATTCAAATTCGTTAGTGATATTTTGTATGCAATACTTACATCAGACTTATCATTCGTTTTTGAAATAAGTTCTTCAACGATTCCTTTGGAAAAGATTTGCCCGTCCAAAATGAAACCATCAATATCGACAAAGTTGTTCCGGATGAGTTTTATAAGATGAGGCGCGTCAACAAATACATGTACTTTCTTCGATTCATCCGTTGGATTTCGGAAAAAAGATGTTGTTACAGTGATTTCAAGTTCACGCAGCAAGCCTTGATTTGTCTCCCCAAAATCGTAAAAAACTGTCTTTTTCCAATTGCCAAACAAGCCCCTTATCATTGCCACTTGAACGTGTTTTGCAGCTATAAGCGTCTCATCTTTGCCTTTGTCGTACACTATTTTCTGTTTACTTTCATTTCGTCAAATGAAAGTACACAGATTCTATCCATTTCTTCCATATACCAGTTTTTCATTATATCAAACACCTGAATTATTCCAGGATACAGCTTTTTCAACAGCAATCGGTAAGCTCGGGAGCCAGCTTCATGTATGGCTATTGCATTCGCAATATCTTCAGATGACCATTTTATCCGCTTGTGAGGGCATTCCAATTTCTTTATTTGCCCCTTGGCAAAAATATGGCCAACGGAGTCAATGACTTTTTGTTGGTTACAGATCTTAGCTTTCATCTGCAAAATACAAACATATGAGTATCGGGGTGAGCTCCTCAGTTTGCGTACTACAATTGATCATTGTGTATTCAATTTGTGATCCGCATTCTAACTTAGTAGTCTCCTCGCCTGTTTGTGTGGAACAATTGATATTGTTCGATAGGAATAAATCATCCGTGAAGACTTCCAGCTCTATGTTCTCCTTGTCAATTAATGGATCACTAAAATAAAAAATTAGTTGATGTTAGTATACGTAAATAACGAGTATAATAATTAATCTTCACTTGCCTTTAGATAAAAAGTCTATTTTGGATACCAACGTAAATCTCGAGCAGTCGTTTCGTTTTTGTCATTCGGAAATGGAAAGAAAACGGAAGGCACTGGGTCTTCTTTGAGACGTCTTGTTTTTAAAGATATTCCATATTGTTCATACAGTGGGTTCTTAGGCACAAAATCACTTTTTTCAAAATGTTTAGAACAAATTCGTGCTGTTTTCGTGTTGAACTTATCTTTTCGACGACACAAACAAACCCACTGCTTGCACATTTTTTTGTTTTGAATGATATGTCTTCATTCCCATTTTTATTTTTACTGTTTACAGAACACCCAAAAACTGTACAGCGTATTTTACCACTTTTAATCTTCTATATTCCCTTTAAATAAAAATGTAACCAATATAAACAAAGTTTCTTTCGTCTAACTATGTCACAGACGGCGGCCATATTGAGAGAATTTGACAGATGCGCAGAAAGAAACCAAAATATTTGCACGGAGTATATTACCTTCTATACATGTATCTTGATTATTATGTGTATAAAATTATAAACTGTCAAAATCAGGACGCATTTTTATGGGGCTTTATAGACTCCAAACAAATTTAATAAAATAAATGTTCTTAGGACTCGGACAATTCAAACATTCACTGGCAACACTTTCAATCAGTTGCACCAACCTTCTCGCCATCAAACGTCATTGCGCATTTTTGTTGTGAAGCTTCTTTTTTTCCTTTGGAATAATTTTCAAACGCCGGCGGTAAAACCCCCAAATCACTTCTGCCTACTTGTTGTTTGTGCTGTTGGTTTTGATCTGCTTCTTGAAGCACACACGCACACCGAATTGATAATTTTATAGAAGGTATGTAAGTGCTAAGGTTCGATAGATCAATGAGAATAAAGAGTCTCTTCCCCTTTCCGTTCCTAAAATAGTTTTATCGCTAGAAGAAGGCAGTCAACCGATTGATACGTTGCTGAATCGCTGTTATCAGTGGGAGGACGTGGTAAGGAAATTGACTGCGTGGCTGGCTTTTAGTAACCGGCTTTTCCAAAAAGTATTACTTGTTTTTCTTTTTATTTAAAAGAGAAGTTCTTTGTGATAATTGGAAGCTTAGAATATTATAACGATGTTCACTGCCAGAAAAGTATTTGCCCTTTTGGGAACCGCCATGTTGCTCGGCTATGTGAGTGCAACTTTAAGCGTCGAAGATGATTCGTGCTATTCGTTCGCTGGTGGTTCTGTTTATCCAGCTGGTACACCAAAAGCCGATCACCAGCTTCAGTACACAAAGGCTGTCAGTAAGTAAAAAACAAAACGAGGGCTTGTACCAAGTGTTTAACCAAGTTTTTGTTTATTTTTTTTTTCTGTTACAGTTTCGAAGCATGCTCCACCTTTTGAGGGAACTGCTGTGGTGAACGGAGAAATCACAAACTTGGCTCTATCAAGCTATGTGGGAAAATATGTTGTACTGTTGTTCTATCCGTTGGATTTGTAAGTTCGTTGTTTCGATGTGGAAAAGAAAAGATTTGAAAGGTGTGACGAATGCTGATGCAAAACAGATCAGAGAGTCTATTTAATCAGTGGGTGGCTTTTCCTTGATTAAACTGGGAATTGTTGTTGGCTTTTTGGAAGCTTCTGAATTTGTTTTGCTCAATGTTATGTAATCATCATATGTGAGATGGGATTATTTCTACAGTTTAGTTCTTTAGTACTATCCAGATTTTTCTTAAAATATTTTAAAACTTCCTTTGAGCTTAGACTTTTTTGGCGACCTCTGTGTGATCCGTTGGTTTCTAAATGTTATATCAGTGTTAGCGTAAATTCTTCTCTTGTCTTCCAGAACCTTTTGCCCATCAATCAGCCTAGTGTTGTAAATTGGAGGGACTGAAGGTATTGTGTTAAGTTTAAGATTCACTCGGTTTGATTCAGTATGAGAGTAGACGTCAGTACCCATTGAACACTACAACTGTTCTTGTTAGTCAAATCTACAGCGCTGTTATATATTATGCAACTTTAATTTTTAAACCCAACATCTTCCATTGCTCGCAACCACAATCTTTGAAAAAAAAAAATCAACTTCTGCTTAGCGCCTACCAAAGAAACACTCAGCTTCTGGAGTAATTGAAAAGTATTCAGAGCGGAGACCTATAACCGAGGCATTGCTTCAAAAAATTCCCTAATTAGTTATGCGACCGCTAGGGATTGTATCTAAGTGTTCTCTAATCCTATCGAAAAGTATCAAGTCAGCTGCAACTAGAAGGACGCATGAACCCTTTCAGTTTCCGCAGTCCCTTCAGTTGCCCTGCTTTGAAAGTGGACGCCGAACTTACTTTAGTAAAGTAAAGTCCGGAGTACACGAAGTCCACAACCAACCGGTCTATTCATTTAGCACAATCTTGTGCTAATCGCTTCCAACCGCGCACATCAAGTTAGCTGAGGTCCTTTTCCACTTGATCGCGGTACATAAGGCAAGGCCTTAATTTTTAAATTTTAGGCCGGAGCTGTGATGTTGATTCAAAAACACATCCTAGCCATTAAATTTGACGAATTTTAGCTCCTCTAACCAAGTCAAAGTAGCTGTATTTTCTACACAGTTCTTCCCCAAATTCTGTTTATGCAGGCGGGACTTAACTAAGAACTTTTCTCTTTAAGAACGAATGGCGTTTTCATCCACGTTTGATAAATTCCATGTTTAAGCGACATACAGTAGGACTGGGACGATAAGGGTCTTATGCTGTGCTCTTGGTATTAGAGGGGTGAGAGTGACTTATTTCGCAATGGCCTCAGTCCAAAGAAAGAGCGATCGACAAGAGTTATTCTTCTTACTTAATCTGTAGTCTTTACGTTGGAATTTCCAGCGAAGCTGGAATCTTCGATTCGAAATTAACGGGTTTTTCCCAAGATGTACCGTAAGATAGATGTATATTCGATTGCCAACTAACCAGGCTTAGAAACACACTAGTCCCACTACATGTGAATTGACCACTGTGGAACAATGCCCAGATTCCATTCACCGAACAATTTCATTTTACAGATGAGTTGTTGTTTGCTCCTTACTAGCTCAGTGGCCTCTGCTTTAAATATATTGGATGTAGTCCGTCTGCTCCTGCATTTTTATTGGCCTTTAGTTCGAATATCGCTTTCCAGACTTTTTCTTGGTCGGGTAGACGAAGTTGATTCTCTTCAATGTCAAACACTTTGCAGAAGAAATCCTTACAAATTTTCAGCACCGTCTGCGACTCTACTATTATTTTCCTATCCGTATATTTGGGTACTTCTGTCCAGTATTCGTGTTCTTGCCAAGTTCTTTTAACATATTGGTAGAACCTCCGAATATAATTTCTACAGAAGCAGCCTGGATCGTGCGTTGCTTTTTTTTCTGAGAAGCCGATGTTTTTTCCATTTTTGCTCACATGGTTCGAGAGGAGCTCTCGACCTCCTTTGCAGCGCTGCCTTGTAAGCCTCTTGTTTCGCTGCAAGAGCTTGCTTTTTGCCGAACTAGGGGTTTTGCTGTTGTGGTCTGGCGAAATCTGGCAAAGTGCTCATCTTTCCATTTATTTTATTAGTGGAAAAGTCAACGTTTGCTGCTTTGTTTCCTTTGAGGACTTGGATCGCGGCTATAATTTCTGCATTTGTGTAAGTGCCATTTGTCCTAATTGCTTAGAACCAATGTCGTCATCTCCTGTCCTGATCTATTCGAATTACACCAAAAATAGCCTGCCGCGGAATTTGCAAAATTCTTATTCGACTGAGGCATGGTATCTGATGTTAGGGATAGGTTTTGCGATGCTTGCAAGTGCTGTCCAGACCACTTTGTGGAATCTGGTGTTCTGTATAAGCGAAGCTAAGCCCTCTCAAACATCCGACATCCAAAAACAAATATAAGCCAGATGAGCGCTATGTCGCATTTAAGCTTCAAACGCCCATCGAGTTGGCTGCTATAAAACAGCCTCTCTGTGAGGCCATTAACTTTTAGTCGTTGGAATACCGTATAGTTTTATCGAATTCTCGATGTCTGCGTACACTATGGTATACTAAAATGAGCTCATTAGATCGCTTGTAACATATAGATGTTGTATAGAATCAGCAAATTAACCGCACCTTGTTGCAAACCGTATTTAATTCCAATTAGGCAAGCAGATGTCACAACGCCATTCTTCAAAAAAAAAAAACCTGCGTTGTAGATTCCCTCTAATAGTTTGTGTATTATTTCAACAATCTCTGTGCTTGTCATTAAGATGTCCGCCGGTTTTGAAATAATTCTCCTCCGATTTCAGCCTTAGAAATCAAAAAAGTGTCTCGAGATTTCTTTTTAGCTTAGTTTCACTGGCCAGCAGCACATCAATGACTTTACCTTTAAGCAACTTAAACAATGCGGCTATTATTCGTTCGATCCTTATTAGTGGATGTGGTCCATACGCGTTGGCTGTTCCTGATGTAGTTAAGCTATCTGCTCCTGGATAGTGATCGAAGTTACCAGCATGTCAGATGTAGCTTCCGGTGGTATAAGCGCTGAGGACTGAAAGGCTGGCTTTGCTTGTTATACCGTACTTCCTCTGCCTGCTTCAGACGCGTGTGGGTGGACGTGTAAAACCTTCATTATTTGCTGCGAGCCAGACATACTCTCTTTATGCATCGTTTTTTCAATTGTTCAAATGTTTGTGTTTTTGTTGCCTACATACCTTTACTTTGAGGTCTCTCATCAAAGTGGTGATATCCGCATTCGGTGTTTTTTTGGGCAGTTTGCAATTTGTTGTAGAAGATATCTTTGTCTTCCTCGGTCGTTTAGTTCTGAGCAGCGTAACGATTAATAATTGTGACATTTTTCATTTTTGTCTTAAATAAGGCCTTTGCGTGCATGTAGTGTCCAAAGTAATCATAAGATTCTGGCATTGTGAAAGCTGGTTTTTGTTCGGGTACGATAGCCAAAAGTTGTCAATCAATTAATCAATCCTTTAAGGAGCACGATAATTTAGGCAACGCAGAATACTAACTCTAGTTACCTTGTCTAAAAGTGAGGAATTAATGTTGGTTGTTGCTCTATAAGCGATTGCCATGCCCTTGACGTTATTTGCTAGTTGCCCGATCAATTGCAATTCGTTTAGCGACGTGGATGGTTTTCCGAAAAACCCTCAGATGGAGCAACTTATTTAGTTGCCAAGCTGCTCTAAAGGTAATCCTTGCTTGCTAAACAAGGCCCAGGAGAAAATTTACATCTCGCACGACACTTGATGTAAAATAACGTAACGATGAGTATTTGTGATTGCTCGATGCATAACTACATCATTCTACAGGCGCTAGGCGCTGATAAAAAGTATATTGATGCTGTAGCAACTTTTATAATAGAACCGACTACTCATCATTGTATGACTGACTGGAAAATCTGAGCCTTAGAGGCCTACAAAGAGTACAATTGATTACTGGCAGAGGAATTTGTCTATTCCATGACAAATTTGCTTTTGGAGCCCCAACGAATAGTACACCTCGCGGAATGGTGCAATTTGTGCGGTACATTAGCCGCAAAGAAACTTGCTATTACTCGTCCCCCAAAATTAAAGCCCTCGCTTGGGATTAGTCGTAGGCTCAACACGGTTTTTGACAATAATTTGACGATGTCATACTGGCCAGACCTTTAGGATCATAGCGTTTCTTGATTAAAAAAAAAAAATAATAATAACATTTGCCTTTCCTTTCATTCCAGCACCTTCGTGTGTCCAACAGAAATCCTTGCCTTCTCCGACCGCATTGAGGAATTCCGCAAGATCAACACCGAAGTGATTGCATGCAGTGTCGATTCACACTTCACTCACCTGGCATGGATCAACACACCCCGCAAGGAGGGTGGCCTAGGAAGCATCAAAATTCCACTCCTCAGCGATTTGACTCATCGGATTTCAAAGGACTACGGTGTATACCTCGATGATTTGGGTCATACTTTGCGCGGTCTATTCATCATCGATCAACATGGCGTGCTTAGACAAATTACTATGAACGACTTGCCGGTTGGACGTTCAGTCGATGAAACCATACGCTTGGTGCAGGCTTTCCAATACACCGACACTCATGGTGAAGTGTGCCCTGCTGGCTGGAAACCAGGCAGTGATACTGTAAGTTTCTACCTCAATGACTTCACTTAAACATTTACTAAAATAACTCTTTCTAGATTGTTCCAAATCCCAAGGAAAAGAAGAAGTACTTCGAGAGAAACAATTGAAATTGAGATTTTTTTTAATAATTAATTTTTTTTTCTAATAAACACCACAAAACGTAATCAAAACAGTTTTCACTTCTACCGCCGTCTTCTTGACGATGATTCGCTGTGTTTTTGTTCTCCTCGTTTGCGTTTGTTGAGGGGATTTCTAGGATCATAGGCATCGTACCAATCATCCGATTTTGTTGAGGCGTCTTTGGCTAAGATTGGTGCTTTTTCCTCAAACCTCAGGGTATGTGCAAGCCATTCGTCACTTTGGATTTCCTTCTCTACATTGGCGTCGTTCAACGACGGGGAAGTGTCCTGGTTGTCGCTCTTTTGCTTTACATTCTCCAACTTGTTTCGGAATTTCTTCAGCAAATCCAATGTGAATTCTTCCCTAGATGAGGAGAAGGTTTACTTAAAGACAAAGAACAATAGCCCGAAATATTACCTAGTAGGTCCTTTCTTTGGTAGTTTCTTGTTTAGATGCGTGTACTTTTCCTTCTCTTCAATGTAGTCCTTAACCATTTCGTTGGAACTTTCCGGTTTGATCACGATCTCCTTTTCAATTTTTTTCTCAAGGAGTTCATCTTTTGCCTTTTTATCGGACTTGTATTGCTTTTTGAGGGACAAGATTTCCTGACGGATCTCTTCCTTTTTCTTGTCCTGTCGTGCCTTTTTTTCTTTTTCGGATGTCATTAAAACATCCTCTTCAGAGTCGGATTCGTCTTCGGGAAGCGGGTTTCTTTGTTTTGTTCGCTTGCTTGACTGTAACTTGTTCTTAATTCGTGTCAACTTTTCCTCTGTTGTTTCATTTTCTTCGTCTTGCTTTGCAATGTCGTAGTCCTCAATGTCGGACGGTGTATTTTCACGTACAATTCTTACAACGTCTTTGCTCAATTTAGGGTCATCAACAACGTCATGCATTGACTTTGCCTTGCCAGCATTCTTCTGTGCGAATGTGCTACTTTCCTCCTCATCTTCTTCGGCTTCCTCGCCAAAGGACAGTAGTCCAAAATTTCTACAAATATCAAAGACTGTACATATGGGGTAAAGTGGGACACTGTAACCAGATCACTTACTTAACTCCTTTTTCTTTCTTTTTACGCTTCTCTTTTGAGGAATCTTTTTTGGCCATCCTTGGAACAATATCGTCAAAGGGATTGTTTAGAATTTCCGTTTTAATAATCTTATGTGGATAGAGCGGCCGTTCGTTGTGATCCACGAGTCCCTCCTCCAGCTTAAGCATATTAAATACCGTGTCACCCGTAACTTTGGCAAAGAGTGTGTTCTTATTCTGTAACTCTGGAGTTGGTGCCATTGTGAAGAAAAATTGAGATGCATTATCGTCGATATCAGAATTAGCCATTCCAACGAGTCCACGGCGTACATAACGCAAACGTGAATGGAATTCATCTTTAAACGGCGCACCATAGATGGATTCACCTCCTGTACCATCACCATTGGGATCACCACCTAGATTGGAAGTTGTTAGCAATTTTTTTACAAGAACTGACAATCTACCTTGCACGATAAAGCCCTTAACAACGCGATGGAATATGGTTCCATTGTAGTAGCCTTCCATACAGAGTTGTATGAAATTCCGGGCGGCTTTAGGGCATTCTTTGGCCCAGAGTTCTATATCAATGTCGCCCACAGATGTTTTTAGGAGGACCTATATGAGTTTGACCGGATTTAGATGGTTATGGAACTGGTACTTCTCTGATGAAACTTACCTTTCCCGATGTGGGAGGTTCTTGAATGTATATGTTACTCATTTTAACTTGACTTTACGGTAGGATTTCTTCTTTAAAGTCTGGAAAAATATAAAAAAAATACTGCACGAATGCAAATACGATACCTTTAGCGGAAAACGTAAACAAGCAATAACAATTGGGGAATGTTCAGAAAATGAGATGTGTCAAAAATGAAATAGCATTTCTCAATGAGTTTTCAAGACGGCAGCGGTTATTTTTGAAATCTCATCAAGTCATAAGGCTAAATCCTAGAGTTCGCTAACATATCATCCATGAGCTGGGTGCCAAATCTAAGATTCATAAGTGGTCTTTTAAGTATTTCGGGTCCATTTTTGTCAGCTCATAACACACGCTATTTACGCAAATGTTTAGAAAAATTCTGAAGAGAAGTTGCAGCGTCACGTGAAACAGATTTATAAGTCTATCTCATACGACGTGATGATGACTGCCTGCAATTTTTATTCCTTAAGTCCTCAAGCATCCAGTCGTTTCGGATGGATGACTGTATTTTATTTATCAGAGGGAATAAAATATTTTTTACATCGTTTGACGAAACCTAGATATTTCGCAGCATTTTTGAGGGCATCGAATATGTGGCCATTCCAACGTAAGTTGTCACTGACACACATACCGAGAATGGAAAGTTAATCGGTTTCGACGATGCAAGTGCCATTCATGGATAATGGCTGGGTATTTGAATTTCGCTTTAATGACAGCAGACAGCACTGAGTTTTGGAAGCATTAAATTCCACTCGGTTGATAGTTCCCCAATTGGTTATGCTGGTTACTTTTTAGCCCGCTATGTCTACCCTGAATTCCCTAGTCATAATCACGAACAAACACAGAAAACACAAACACCGACGATACTAAGCAAGGCTGCGAAGTAAAAATTCTAACGTTGGTTTACCGAACCAAATTGCTGTGCCCTTACAACAATACTCGTATGAAACGCACTAAGTTCGATAATCGTGTGATCAGCCGTCTTGGCGATGTCGATTGGCCAACTCGGAGCTGCAGTTTGACCCCGTTAGACTTTTTTTTGTGGGGTGCCCTTAAATATCAATGCCATCCAGAAACGATTCAAGCCCTTAAGACGAATGTCAACCGTGTCATTCGTGAGATAGAGGCAGAAACAGTCAACAAGGTTTTGGAAAATTCGGCCGACAGAATGGCCTACTACTAACTATTGTATTGAACTTGTATTTTTACCACCCTATATATTATCGCATGGTTTTGAATGTCACCTAGTGGGTGCAAAATGAACTAAGAATTCATTTCGTCGGAGTTCGGAACCACTTTATTTCGCTTTTTCGTTTATCGAAGTTCGGAATGACTGTCGTTTTTTCATTTCATCAGAGTTTGGATCGCCCAACGAGCGTTTAAGTTTCACTTAAAAAAAAAGAATACCTCATAGATGAAGAGGAACTTGCGTTAGAGGCAGAAGGAAATCAGAAGAAAAGCAAAGGGCCAACGAAAAAACGGAAGGCGGAAGAATGTTCTGAAACATCTGCAAGAAATCATGATAGAGTAGCTACGGCAAAATACACAAATGATCCCTGCAGTAGACAGATTTGGTAAGCTAAAAAGAATAATTAAATAAAAAACAAAGAGAACATGCAAGCTCACATCATATGGCAACAATATTGGAAAATAAATGTCGATGACAGTGACACTTAGTGACATAGAGAAATCACTGATGAGCTAACGAATATGAAGTTGTAATGACACTCAGATAAAAAGTGCTACTAACTATTTAGAGTAGTCGCTAGAGGTCTTCATTTCTCGTGTGATGGACAAAATATTGTTGAAGACTTGACTAATAAAAAAATCTAAATTTAGGAAGCCAAAAACTTAACTAAAAAAGAAAGAACAAAAGGTAATGATGGGGTACCAAGGACAAGAAATATAAAATTACCTCTTTTTATGCTCTTCGTTCATAATCAAGAAATTATCGAAAAGCTATACGCTATAAAATCAATTAAGTCACTTCGAAGCAGTTCCTACTAGATACCTCAGTGCAAACGATGCCGAGTCTTCGGGCATACGCAAAGCTATTGTGAAAAAGAGGTTTTGCGTGCGTTATACGCGAAGGAAAACAGCTGTCCACTACGGAAGGATGTAATAACAGAGGTCCGGTTTGCCCGGTTGCGAAAGAATATCAATAAAGGAAGACCAAAATTTCTACCAATCACCAACAAGACCCACTCAGTTCGCCTTTCTGTCTACACGTACACCATACATCATAAACCTGGAAAACTAAATGCAACTGTGGATGCCTTATCCTGACAACCAATTTCATTGCTCAATCAAACAGCTGAACTCAAGCGTGCT
The DNA here is from genome assembly GCA_963966105.1 of Volucella zonaria. Classification (NCBI taxonomy): domain Eukaryota; kingdom Metazoa; phylum Arthropoda; class Insecta; order Diptera; family Syrphidae; genus Volucella; species Volucella zonaria. The sequence continues at coordinate 50,896,884 of OZ014534.1, forward strand.
CAGGAGCAAAATCCTTTGAATGACCCTGCTGTAACGAGAGACAGTCGTAGTTTTGAAGTTCATCGACACCAAGGTATAACACAATACATTGTTCCACAGAAACTTCGGCGCAAGGTTCTGCAACATTATCACGATGAATATTGTCATCCGGGAATAGCGACAACTAAAAAACTTGTTTGTGGACATTACAAGTGGAAATGAGTGACTGATGATGTGCGTGACTTTGTGCATAGCTGTGCAACTTGTCAATTGGTTAAACCGAGCAACCGTCCAGTATTCGGCTCGCTTCAACCGATACCAACTCCGGAAGCACCCAACATGGTCTAGGCGACTGACACGATAGTCATGGGTACGTCGTCTTCTGACACTGAAGAAAAGTACATTCAACTCATTATCTATTATCACTCGAGATTCATTTGGGCTACAGCAACTCAGCGCAATACGAGTAATACCTTAATCCAAGTCATCAGAAATATCTGCGCCAATGTAGCAGCACCAGAAGTTCTCATCAGCGAAAGAGAATCAAATTTAACTTCAAAACGATTTCGTCAATTTCTTCGTGCAACATCAATTAAACACCAAACTACGTCACCCTATCATCCACAGGCTTGTGTGAGAAAGCTAATGACACTATTGTTCGCGGACTACGTTTAGCAGTCATCGATTCACCAGCAAAAAGATGGACGGAACTACTACTACAATTGGTTTCGAATTAAAACCGCACACAACACAGTGCAACTGGGTCCTCACCATAATTGCTACAGTTTGGTATATCTTCAGACGCCGTTAAAGAAACATCTCTCCAGCTGAACCCCTTTCAAAAGCTGTAAGGCGTCCGGATTTAACTAGGGCGTTACGTAAGGAACAACATGACCTAATTCATCAGTCATCAGACCTGAATATCGGTGATCTTGTTGTGCGAAAGATTGTCGAAAACCACCGTCACGACGCATGTTATAGCCAACTTACACGAGACCATACGTCGTACTTCGATCACTTGGACCCGAAACATTCCGCATTTGATTCATCATGGGCAACCAAATCAGCAGCATATCGGCAGCTCATTCATCACAACTACAGCGTTTTCGACCGCGAGCCAAAAACCTCTTAACGTCGGGGGAATGAGACACTAATTATGGCAAGACTACTCATGGCACCACCAATCATAGTTTCGTAATCTGCCGATTAGAGAGCACTAACCCCAACGTGGTACTAAGCCATAGTGAAGGGACGTGTCTGTTTAACTTTAATAAAGACATTTTTAAGTTTAACATTCTATTTTCTTTTTATTTCGACTAGCGCCGAAAATAATCGGCTTCTCAATATAAGTAAGAAAATAATCGATCGGGGTTCGATTGCAAGATCTTGATTTAATTTCAAAAAATCTATGATATTGGTCTCAGTGTGACACGTAGCAACATTCTCCTGGAACCACATGTCGTCTAAATTGATGTGACGTAAATTTGAAAACAAATATTCTGTCTTGGTCACCATTGACTGTAACGTCACCTTCTGCTTCATTTTTAAAGAAATGAGGCCCGATGCGTACAAACCACATCATACATGAATGCTCATCACTATACCTTCAAGCCCACTTTCGGACGTACTCTAAAATATCGTGATTCTTTCCTAAGCCGTACAACTCGCTTATGGAATGCCCTGAAGAGCTCTTTATTTCCTAGTTACTCGTATTATAACTTGCGAACACTCAAGACCAACGTACATCGGTATCTCTCTTTTTTTTTCCCCTAACTTCCTTTCGAAGTACAATGTGTTTTTGTGTATGTAAAGATGCCTGAAATTTTAATTTTGGACTGTTCTCACTTTAAACATGTCAATTTTTGTTTATAGACATATCCGCCTACTGAGCCAACAGTGCGCCACATCGCTAAACTTACTATTGCAATAAATTCCGGATCATTATGCAATTAGTTATACTACATATACTGGGGAACCTGGGTTGCTTTTAAGATTATGAGTGTCTTTGATGGGACTTTGCATGTAACCACCTCTGAAATTTTTTTTTTTAGGACTTTTAAGTAATATTACAATCATCTTACAGAAGCAGAAAGGTGTTTGCTAGGCGAGATGACATAATTTCCTGATCACGAATTCTTGTAACTCATCGAGTTGTATTTTATAAGAGCAGGTACTACTCCAGTAGCTTGAATTGAAGTTGCTGAAATAAATCTTTTTCAAAATACTAGTAGAGGAGTACTTTTGGAGCCGAAAAAAAGCTATCCAGCGGGGATATTAGATATTTCTTAAACATAAACACGTGATCCAACCAACTCAAACTGTGATCGATTACGAATAGGTATTATAGTAGCATTTATAGATTTTTGACTTCAAATTCGAACCTGTTAGTTTCACAGGCAATATTTTCTTTGTAAGATGTGTTGTACCTGCTGTTGAACAGTCCGAATTTACGCAAACCAATTGCATGAAGTAAGACCCTAGTATCCGGAGACGCTTTATTGCTAAGGCCAAACTGCATAACCGTTGTTTTAATTTTATTTATTTTGTAAGGGATGAAACCAACTCCCTTTCGCAAATGTTGTCAGTTGCGGACGGACGAAGCCAAGACTATGTGGCCGCCTACGAATTGACAAACCGGGTCTGTTTTAACACTGATTGGCTTTAAAAATGTAGAGTTATATCTGTGCAAAATCTATCCACAACACGATGAATAGCAAGTTCAAATGGACTATTATCCGATACATAATAAAGTTTGTGTGAGTGAACAGTGATTTGGGGATTAATATACCACGATTTGCTTTGTAAATGTATCCATGATGATGTGTAACTGAAAAAAAAAACCGGACGGAAGTGGAACCTATGGCCGCTTCATGAAGGGCATTTTTACTTAATGAGCCCGCATATAAAACGTCTTCTAAAGGTCCCTTCGATGGAGGGAGAACTAAGGTCGACTTATCCATTTTTGTGCCTGTTTACATTGGAACGCTTTTTATTGAAGTAGGAAGAAGAAGCGCAACATGCTCCGAAAATCCATTTCTAAAGTGGATTCTCGGGTGAAGCACATCGTTTTTTTTCATATCGTTCCATTTCTGACATATTTTTTCATTTTGGTTTTGATCGTTGATGAGCAAGGAAGTGTAAAAAAGAGGAAAAAAGGTATGTTTCAGGCCAACTGCTCAAATTTAAAAATTAAAAATGCTCCGATTCAAGTATTCCGCTTGTCAAAAAGTCTTTCAACACCATGAAAATGTGAACACAACGTTCATGGTGAAGACTTTCATCCCCACGCCAATGTGAGCAGGCACTTAGAAATTTCTGTGGAAAAGTGTTGGACATGACACTGATTTGAATTAGTCTTAACTCTTAGTAGAGGTTTCGCATCTGTAAAGCAATCATGATTTGAAGAATTATCTGAATATGCTTCAAAATCGTCTACCTGTATTATGAAACAAATTACATTACATTATATATATTTGCCGTATCAATTAGGCTATTATTTGAACACCGATTGTTGAAATTTCAAAATAATACTGTCTATCTGCGTTGCTTGTTCATGTACCCTAATCAATTCTACGAAAGTCAACTTGTGTTTCTACCCTAATTAGTTGCAAAAATTTGTTTCAGTGTACTATGATTTGACAAGAACAACAATTGTCATCGATGGCAAAATTCACATATGTGAACCAAATGAAAACACAACACAACAGAAACGACAGCCCGCCAGCCCGTTAGGACTATAATCCTTTGCCACATTCAACAAATTAAAATGGACACAGAAGAAGAGACCTTCACTCTAGAAGCCGATACAGAGCTGCGCTTCGAAATCGAAGAAAAGGACGCCAAGGTCTATGTCCAGGTAAGGACGCATCACTCAGTTTTGTATACGTTTGACCAATCCTTGTTCCCATTTTCAGCTGAAATCAGGGTTTGCCGAGCTCTTTGGTACGGAATTAGTTAAAAAGAAAACTTATGAGTTCATCACTGGAGCAAAAGTGGCGATTTTTACATACCAAGGATGTGTAATTGGTGTCAAGGGCAAAACAGACGTTCGCTACACATCGAAAGAGACACCAATGATCCAGTACCTGAATTGCCATGGAGCTTTGGAACAAATGCGTGAGAAAGCTGAAGAAAATGATACGCGTGGGCCAATCGCCATGGTCGTGGGTCCAACTGACGTGGGTAAAAGTACACTGTGCCGAATATTTCTCAACTATGCCGTGCGGCTTGGTAGACGACCATTTTATGCTGATGTTGACGTTGGACAGGGTGCAGTTTCGTTACCGGGCACCATTGCCACAGTGCTAATTGAACGACCTGCAAGTATCGAAGATGGATTCTCTCAAACTGCCCCGCTAGTCTATCATTTCGGTCACAAATCCCCCAGCGACAATAAAACACTATACAAGACGATTGTATCGAAAATGGCCGAGGTTACTCTCGAATCCATGGTTGTGAACAAACGCAGTAAGTAAACGAAGGACACACAATGCAGGAAATCTAATATCGATAACATATTTCTTTTAGCAAAGCACTCTGGGATGATAATCAACACGTGCGGCTGGGTGAAGGGCGAGGGTTACAGAAATTTATTGCATACAGCACAAGCCTTTGAAGTGGGAGCAATATTTGTCCTCGATCAGGAGCGTCTTTACAATGAACTTCTACGCGACATACCTTCGTTTGTGAAGGTAGTCCTATTGCCGAAGAGTGGAGGTGTAGTGGAGCGTAGCAAAGCACTCCGAAACCAAGCCAGGGACTTACGAGTGAAGGACTACTTTTATGGCTTTCGAACGCCTTTGTATCCCTTCTCGTTTGAAGTCAAGTGGAGTGATGTGAAAATTTACAAAATTGGAGCGCCAGCATTACCGGATTCGTGTATGCCCATTGGCATGAAAGCAGAGGACAATCTAACAAAACTAGTAGCAGTTCAACCAAGCCAAACGCTTATGCATCACTTGCTGTCGGTTAGTTTTGCAGAGTCTGCGGAAGATGATGTTATTTCGACAAATGTTGTTGGCTTTGTTTGTGTGTAAGTTTGAAGGCTTCGTGCAGCTAAGCTAGGAAGTTGTATTGAAATGTCTGCTTCGTTTTTTTTTTTTCAGAACTGATGTGGACATCGAAAGACAGACTCTTACAGTTCTATCGCCACAACCGCGACCGTTGCCGTATAGTTTACTAATTTTATCAGAGATTCATTTTATGGATAGTCACTAGTTGTGAGTGTGATGGCGGCGGAAAATAAATTTCTATTTTTTGATACATAAAAAGATTTGTTTGAAGTTGTTGGTATTTGGCAATGCATCGCCATTGTTGATCTACTTTTTGAATAAACTTTCATTTGTCTGTGCATGTGCTGGGTTTCATTTTGACTTACGTAAGGTGTAGGTCACGATTTTATTGCGCTTGTTGCATGCTGGACGGTAGGCAGCTAGCAGCGTTACCTTGGCGATGTTCAGTGTCGTACGTGTACATTAGACTTGCTAAATCAGTGTTGGTAAAGATAGACAACCACATCGAAGTCTCTGGATAGCATCCCAAGCTCAGATTGATAGATGAAGGGTCTAAGAGTAAGTTAATAACTTCGTTTTGGAACGATCTGTACGCAACCAAATCTTTTACGTATGGCTTGGTGAAGTGATTCCACAAGATCGGTTGTGTAGATATTGAGTGTGATCAACGAATTAACAGCACCTTGTTGCAGGCTGTTTTTAATATCAAATGTTACAGCAGAAGTCACATCGTCATTCTTTACGATGAACTGTGTCTACTATTGAGCACATTAAAAAGAAGGTAGAGCAGTAATTTCATCAGATACGAGCTTAGATGCAACGTTTGAGATGATCTGTCCGGAATTGATTAAAGGGAAATGTTCTTTTGCCCTTAACCCACATTTTTTCTGACGGAGCAGAGCACTCAGGCAAAGAACTGGAACTTCACAGTTTTTGTAGGAAAATGCGAAGATACTTCGATGATAAAGTTCCTGCAGTACAAGCACCAACCGCAGTAGCTCCGAGTACTTGCAATCTGATGCGACTGTTGGGTCAAAACTCAGAGATGGCACTCCGCGGTGTTGTCATCACTCTCACAGTAAGCGTCGCAGGATGTTGTGTCACTTATCCCTGCATGCTTTGGTACGTAGCAAAAGCGTAGTTCCCCCTTACCACGCCTGTTTGCAGTTCTTTCTACTGAGGGATAGCAGAAGAATGACTGACATTCTAAAAACGTCGAGAAGCATTCGTTTGGTCTGCCGGCATCCTGGAGATTCATGCCATCTGCTGTTATGTTCACATGAAACCGAACTGTCAATGGAAGGCCTGAAGGAGGACGCAGCCAGTCTTAACTCAGGTTCGGGACCGGAGAATCTCTTTCCTTAGCCTTTTCTAGCAAGCGCATCACCAATTTCATTGCACGTGAAATCAACCTCCCAACTGTATTCAGAGAAGTCATGCGTCCTTGAACTACCTTACCTCACCACTTAGGTGAGGCTCTTAAGCGTAGCTTGTCTGTCGCTACAGATGCGTACACTTCTGCCTCTCCACCGATATTTTTCACGACAGGGTTCAACGCTAAGAGGATTGCGTATATGTCCGCCTGGAAGATAGACATAAGTTTTCAAATCTTACGTTATATAATTCATTGCCATCTCTGATTCTCGTATGAAAGCTGCGATTGGAAGACAGATGTAAATTTTCCTAACGAGGAATGAAATCGAACATCTTAAATCGGATTTGGAGTCATCTGTTGAAAACTCGACTACGTTCCTTTTCTGGCTTTGATGGCTGAAACCATTCCTTGGCACAGGACTGATTTTGTAATTTTCCAGCATAAAGGAGATTTGGCGTCATTGCATCAGATGACATGTCCATAGGACCAACAACAAAAGACAGTTGCGGCGACGAAGTCAAACTCCAGTGCATATTGTACCAAAAACCGCTTTTTTTCTTTTCTTCCCCTATAAATGGCTCTGAAAGCACAGCCCATGATATGAAAATTAGACAAAGGGAGATTTATTAGTGCGTATAGAACAGAGTCGGGGATCTTAGCCGTGACAGGAAGACACCGAAATTCTTACCTTCATCAGAAAAACAAATGTTGATGCTACTAGATGAATCAGATCAGTCATTTTCGTCGTTCTCGTAAAGAGAACAGCCTCAATCTTGGGAGGATTGACTGAAAGCTCATTTCTAGTGCACCAATCGTCGATTACTTCTAAGGCTGCCTGCACTTTAGAGTACAGCACTCCAACGAGCAACCTTAACAATGGTTGCAACCGAGTGAATTTCATTCATGCGCTACTGGACTGCTACAAGCCCACATGAGCTTCATCATACGCAACTACATCCACAAAAATTGGCTGTTTGGTGTGGTTTTCAAGCCGGCCGCGTCTCTGGGTCGTATTTTTTCGTTGGTGGTGATGGCCGCTACGTTACATCGCTATCGGGACACGTTGGAACGTTGTTTCCTTGCTGCAATTTCGTGCAGTCCACACTGGTGAGATGTGGTTTCAACAGGACTGCGCCACTTGCCACACAGCTGGTCAAACAATTAAAGTCAAAGATAAAAATGTATAGTCCTTAATGGAAAACCCGGTATAATAAAACTCATTAAACACATATCACATCAATAACCAATCTAAAAAACTTCCTCCTGCTTTACAATTTCTTTTTTGTCATTTTACACACATTTTTCAAAAAAGCGTTCCCGCGAGATGTTGGGTTTAAGAGATAATTTACCCTCCTCCTCAAACTGAAGCAAAAAATTCTCTTTTCCAATTTGTTGCAAAAATCTAGCGCGAATAGATGTGTTATTTTTCGAACACGACTTCGGGGATTTTTCTTTTGGGCCGCCCAAAGCCGAGCCGAGCATTTGAGGCTCTATCTTAACAATGACGAGTTGAATATTGGTTTCTTAGTTTGCGGTTTATCAGCAGCTTTACATAGCCCCCAAGAAGTAATCGAGTTGCGTTAAATCGCACTTCGCAATTCCACAAAAAAGTGCTGTTGAATGAGCCCTCAGGAAGTAAGTGTTGTCGTAGGCAGGACGACACGTAGTAATACCCTGCTGCAACCATATATCGTAAGGATCAAGGTCGTCCATATTTTTGAAGGCATAATCACTGAACACGGTAACGCGACCTCCGACCTTATTTTTAGAAAAATCAAAACTAATGATGAACACGAAACAGTCCACTTTTGTGGTTGTAATTGAGTTTAATGACTCTTTTCTGGATTTTCATCACTTCACGAATAGGAATTTTTCTTGTTCATAAGTCCATTGAGCCAAAAATGAGCCTTGTGCATAAACACGATTTTTCGATAATAATAATTGTCCACTTCAAGCTGCTTATGAGGCCAATCTGTGATCTACGTCTCAAGCTATGGTATAGTGAATTTAGTTCTTGCAGCAGCTGAATTTTACACAGATGTAAAGCGAGGTATTTTCGGAAAATTTTCCAAATAGTGGGCGGACAAAGACCAAAAAGCTCTGCGATCGTTGAATTTCTATAGTTTCGACTACAGTTTCTTCTATACAAACATTCGTTAAAACGTTGTTGGCTTTGTGTCATGTAGAGCGTAGGAGTATATGGTAAAAATATTTACTCACAACGCGGCGAATACCGAGCTCAGTTCATCGATTATAAGGATCAAAAAATGACCTAATATTCTGTAACGTATTTTCTAAAAGTTTGTCTTTTCAAAACAAGATTGAAGGCATTACGTTGTCACGATAAAATCATCATAAACGACAGGGTACAATTTAATTTAGCTGAGTTAATTAATAAACAGAGAAACCGCTTTTGCTACACGGAAAATCTTCTATTGATACCCCATCGATCATTACGTACCCGTAGAGTTATTGTATAGCATGCCATTTAGAACTGCGGCGGCATCATAGGACCATATATTTTTAGGATGGTAGAGACAATTGAACAGTTATTTGCAAAACATATTTTAATAAGTTCAACAAGATGCTGCGCAGTAAGATGTTGCCCTTCACGACAAGCATAAAGTGACCAATGGCAGGCAAACCGAAATGACAACAAGATAAGTTCAGCCTAAAACATAAAACGCAGCAAGTATAGAGGAAACAAGGAATCCAATGCAATGCACACCATTTTTGTAAAACAAATTTAATTCACCGTTGAATTTAATAGCTCATCTGGCAATGCTTTCGTGCCGATTTTGACGTTTCCTCGATAAACTTTTTTCTTTTCTGTTTACTACGAAAACGTCAACTTGCCTGCCCTCAGTAGGTAGGTAGTTATCGCCCACAATTCAACGCGAGTACTTAATTTTTTTTCTTAAACACCAGGAACGTAAACAGTAGTGAGCACTTAGTATTTTTTTTTTTTTTGTAAGATTCCTGAGCTCACGTATACACTGTAGCCAGAGAGGCAAGTCCATTAAAAAGACCTACTGACACTCCTTCATTTGGAAGAAACTCTCTTAATCTTTTGAAGTGATTAGTTTTCATCAATCATTTTGTCCATTTGGGGGGTGTGTGACCCCATGGTCGCTTATTCTTTCTAATTCCGATAGTCTCTTCTGTAATTTATTCCATTAATGGAATCACTTTTGATATTGTGTCTTTCAGAGTGCACGAGAAATGTCGATGCCGATGAATAATATCCAACAAGGTGGCTATGCACCTCCAGCCTTTGGAGCAGGATATCCAATGCCACATCCAAATGCACCAAATGCTCCACCAATGGATGATCGTCAGAATCCCGGGATGGTGAGTAATAAACATTCGTATGCCTTTATATATTTGGAGTACATAATGTACTTTCCTTTGTCAAGAGGAAATTACTGCAGTTAGCCAGTTATGAAATTACTACACATTTCACAATGAAATACCGAGAATCTTTTTTCAGACGCTGGGAAAAGTTAAAGAAAATGAAAATAAATATTGAGCCGAAAGCTCAATAATTCGCCAAAGAGAAAATACTATTGACGTCATCATTTTGGCGAGCGTACGTTAAAAATAAGTGGAATGGAATTTGTGTTTAAGTTTTAGCCGTATGGCCAACTGCTCCGACCTTCGATAGTGTTTAATTAATGTTGGAGAGGATGCTTTTTATTAGTACAATTTGTTTTGGGTCATGGCACTTTGTATGATGGGCGTGTATGCTTCGAAGTTCCATCATAAAGTTGTTTGCATGTCATATTATAGGAACTGGAGTTTGCTTTTCTGTATGTAACTAGATTGGTCACCGAGAATTCTAGGAAATTGGCAGATAAGAGTACAAGTTATATAAACAAACAGGAAAACAACAAATCGGATAGTTAGTGTGATTTTCATTGTATCGATATGTTTAAAGTCTGCCATGTTAGTTGTAAGAATGCAGTTTGTTGGTTCTTCGAAATGATAACAAGATCTAAAGTTAGAATTGTGGATTCATGCCCCAGGGCACGCTATTGAAAATGACGTGTTCAGTAGCTGATGCTAGTTCATATGCTTTTGTTTCCTCTTTCATTATTTACATGATAATTGTATTCAAGTTTTCGTCAGTGTGGTTTTGGATGTGATATTGTATTTTGAAATCGTTTGCCAATTTCGGAGACGCAGAAATAATGAAAATATTACGACGTAAATTGGATGCATTTGAGGTTCAACAAATACTTGATTGAAGGAGTGTAACGATACAGGTACATAGTGCTGCGCTTTCAATATGTGAAAACAAGAATTGACAAAAGTGTTTTTTATTTGTTTCTCTGATTCATACGCTGTTGCTTCTTCGGCTAATTGCTGGAGAAGAGTAAAGAAACTTATTGAATACTGCTTACTCAATGATCAGTCAATAATGAACAAAAGGTTCTAACTGCCTAAGAAAATGCCGGACAAATACGTCATTTTACCATGACGTTGGGGATTTTTGCCATTGAGTCACTACGCAGCGCATAAACGATGTGCACACGAGTTGATTAGATCCGAAAACCTTTTGTTGTATCAATTCCTCAAGTCACCAGTTGCTTTGTAATGCAATTTTGCTGAGGTTCACTTACACTAGAGAATGCCACCTGGGCGACGACTCTCGTCTGATGTCTCGTCCCTTTTAAATTAATACGGCCCGGGTCGACCATCGAAAGGTTTATTGTACCAAACCAGACTATAATTTAAATATTAAAGTTAAAAACTAATTAATTTTACTAGGGTCCTCCCATAGAAAGAGGCGTAGAAGGAAAAGGGGCGATCTTGAGGGTTCGCTTAGGTGATGGTCAAAGAAAAGTTGAATAGAGTTGACTTCGCGCAGTAGTTTGGACCTGTGTTTAAGGTATCCGCAATTAGTTCGGCGAGGATTAATACTCCTCCGATTAACATTTCTAAGATTTTGTGGATTAACATTGCAACTCCAATAGAAAATGAGAGTCAATGTTACCAGTTGAAAACTGGTGATCAAGGAGTGTGTCACCAACTTTATGACATTTTATAAGCGGTTTTAAGTCTATTAGTCTCAGGTCTATTAGTCTAAATCTGTCAGTCTAAGGGAATCCTCGTAACATGAAATGGATAAACCTTTGCTATACAGTTTCAATGCGCAGTATATGCACTGTGTATTAGGGTAACCAGGATCAGTCACTATCGACTCAATCGGCTTCAGTCGAGAAAGTAAACTGGCACAATTTAAACAAGGTAAGAGGCTAACTCTGGGCGCTAGAATTGCTAAAATGACTTAAAAATACCGTAAACCAGGAAGAAAAACTAATCGCTCAAGGTTTGTTGAATAACTTCGGTTTAAAACCTAAGAGTAGTGCAGAAACTCTGGTCAGTGTTTCAAAAGGCCGCCTCGACATAAATAAAATAACGTGTTGGTGGAACGATGAGACGAAAATGTCGGTAAGAATCAATAGGCAAGTCTACAAGCGTAGAGTTAGCGCAACGCAAATTCCGAAACTTATAAAGAGTTAGACTATGAATATCACAAAAAAAAGGGAAGAAGCCTCCATGGCAGTAGAGGCTTTTGATTAGAAGAGGTATCATCGCAACCGATAAGAAGGTGACAAGCAATAGAAAAACTGCAACGTCGAAGCGCGGACAAACGAGCTAATAAATAAAATGCGCCACAGCGAGGAAACAACTTAAGAGATTCAATCGCCGTAATATATGGAAGACGAGCATGGATAACTAACGGATTACAACGAAATGAGTAATAGATGGAAAGAATATTTTAAACCATCGACTGTCGCGCATGAATAGGAAAAGACAGATTTTACCGAAGTCGGAGTGTTAGCGAAGCAGTAAAAATAAAGAACCCTCCGAAGTATGGATGACAATCGGTACTCTTGGGTTTAAATGGCTCGCGATTCTGTTGAATAAAATTATGAGAGGCATTCAATTGTCTAACTAGGAAGGAGAACTGTTTTGTTCCACTGACGCGAAGAATAGTAACATTTACTGGGAACTTCAAAGTAAAAAAAAAATATTTTCATAATTCATGTAATTTTTTTTATTTGCTTTAAAACTCTGTTTTTATTAAATTCATTCACAATTACAAAAAATAAAAAAAAATTATTTGGGTTACCATTCTTTATTCAACTTCTTTCGAATGTCCTTTATACGGTTGGTCACAGTTACATCCGTGATCTTTTTGGACGCTCTTTTCCATATAGCACTAAAATCTTTTACGTCCTTTGCACACTGCTCACTTTTCCTCAATTTAGCTTTGACCAAAGTCCAATACCTTTCAATGGGACGGCACTGTGGAACATTGGGTAGATTCATGTCTTTTGGGACAAAGTCGATATTTTTAGCAACAAGAAAGCTCAACGTCGCATGAGCATAGTGAACTGACGCTAAATCTGGCCAAAATAATGTTGAACCCTCGTGTTTGTTTAAGAAAGGAATCAACCGTTTTTTTACGCACTCGTTAATGTACACTTCTCCGTTAATTGTTCCCGTTGTAATAAACGATGACCTTTTGTGTCCACATTGGCATTTGGCAGGCCAAATGAGATATTTTGACCCGAATTTTTCCATCCCAATCGATGTTGTTGATTGCGGAAGAATCTCAGCTTCAAACGAGTTGTAAAACTGCGCACCTGGAAGAGTAGTAAAGTCGGTTTTGGCATAAGTTTCGTCATCCAAAACCAAGCACGCTTTCTTGTTGCCGATCAACTCGTATAGCTTTCGGGCTCGTGTTTTTATGACTTTTTTTTGCTTTACAGTAACTTTTGGTATTTTATGTTTTTAACGTGTTTTTAGACCGTTACGTTTTTTAGATCTTTGTACCATTGTTTGGTTGGTATTACATTTCCGAGCAACATCTCTGGATGACATAGTCCGGTTTTTTACTATGGTACCAACTATTTTCCTGTCCAAATTTGTATCATGTGCTCCACTTTTAGCTCCACTTTTCTGTTTTCGCTTAACTATCAACGTCTCCAAATATCGTTTAATAATAGAATGCACTCTACTGCGTGCTATGTTTAAATTTTTTGCGATGAAATGGTTTGGACGCGAAGTATTTTCGAGCCATTTGTCGATGGTCTTTTTACGGCGTTCCTCTTGACTCATATTTTATAAATATTTTAAACCGCACCGAACTAAAATCAATAACAAACTGAAACTAGAGAATATGCAGGTTAATTTGGGTACAAAATGGGATTGCAATTCTTACGCATTGGAAGTATAGCCGGTATTAAAATTTACAGATTTTATTCGTTTCAGTCCTTAATTGACCCTTTTTGTCCTATTTCTTCCCTTAATCTCTCGTTTCTTATCCTGTGCCTTCTGATTTTCCTCGCGACTCTTCTGACGAATTTCAATTATGTCGCTTGGAAACGACTCAGGTGTTTATCGAGCAAACGTAGGGACTCAAGTCCGTATAGGACGATCGGCGCAATTACGATGTAGAGCTTTAGCTTCACTTCCGTGGAGATTTCTCCTTTGTTTAATAATGTTGCGTTGATGGCAGGCATGACTTTTTTTGATTCGAAGAGCAAAAGATTTAAATACTCAGGCTCTGTCGCTAATCACTGGTGGAATTCCGATGACAGACGGTGTCGCACATAGAGTCAGTGTAGGGTGGCTTAGATGATGCGAAAATTCCGCAGTGCCAAAAAAATCCAAATTAATTTTAAAGGTTTGTTGTACACGACAGTCCTCCTACCTTTAGTATATGCTTCGTAATGTCTGCACGATGTGCTGGAAATAAAAAGGAAAAATGACATCAACCGAAATGAAATTGTAACGAATATCAGCGGGTGTAGCAAAAAAGTTGTCTAGTAATACGAGGGCGGGTCAATAAGTCCGTGACTTTTGGATTAAAATACATTTTTTTGATAAAAAAATAATTTTATTTTTCAACGTAGTCTCAGTTGAGCTCTCTACACTTTGTCCAACGCTTCTCCAATTTTTTTATCCCTTCCAAAAAAAATGATTTGTCGAGGTCCTCAAAATGACGAGATGACTTCATCATTGGAGTCAAATCTTTTTCCACCAAGCCATTTCTTCAGGTTTGGGAACAAGAAGTAGTCGCTCGGAGCCAAATCTGGAGAATAGGGTGGATGAGGGAGCAATTCACAGCCCAATTCATGGATTTTTGCCGTGGCATCTGCACATGTGTGCACCCTTGCATTGTCTTGGTGGAAAAGAACTTTTTTCTTGGCCAAATGAGGTCGTTTTTTTTTCAAATCGTCATTGAATCGGTCCAATAAGTTGGCATAATATTCCCCATTGATTGTTCTTCCCTTTTGAAGGTAGTCAATGTGGATTATCCCGCGTGCATCCCAAAAAACAGTCGCCATAACTTTATTGGCTGACAAACCCACCTTGGCCTTCTTTGGCGCCGATTCACCCTTAGAAACCCACTATTTTGACTGTTGTTTGTTCTCTGGTGTGTTGTGATGGATCCATGTTTCGTCCACGGTTACAAAACGGCGCAAAAACTCCTCCATATTGCGATTAAACAACGCCAAACCTTCCTGTGAAGTTGTTACACGATTGCGTTTGTGGTCGACTGTGAGCAAACGCGGCACCCATCTTGCGGAAAGCTTTCTCATGCCCAAGTGATCATTCAAAATTGAAACCACTGAGCCATGCGAGATCCCTACGGCTTCCACAATCTCTCGCACTTTCAATCTTCGGTCGGCCAACACCATATCGTGAATTTTTTCGATTGTTTCGGGTGTAGAGACCTCAACTGGGCGTCCAGGACGTTCGGCATCTTCAGTGCTTGTACGGCCACAACGAAATTCAGTAAACCACTTTTTTACCATTGAAATCGATGGTGCAGAGTCCCCATAGTATTTATCAAGCTTAGCCTTGGTCTCGGTAATGGTTTTTTTTCGCAAGAAATAATGCTTAATAAGCACACGAAATTCACTTTTTGCCATTTTCTCCTCAAATTAGTGAGTAGTCTGATAAAAATAGCTGTCAAACACAAACTAACTGACGCAGCAAGTTTAAATTTTGACAGGAGTCAACTGACAAATGCCTGTTGACAGGAGCAGTGTTGCTGTTTCAGTAAAGAGGTCAGAAATTCAAAAATGCACGGAATTATTGACCCGCCTTCGTAAGTACACTATGAATTGTCCACATTAAGAAACCACCAACTTTAGGCTAGCAAATCAGCTGGCTTTGCCATATTTAACGATAATCGTCGGAAAATTCGGATTAAAAAGCAACATGGGTTCAAGTTGCGGCCGAGGTTCGAACAAAGGGTCGAAATAATTGGATTGCTGAAAAAGATCGGCCTATAGAATGGTTCTAAAATCTGCAAATTTAGCACAGTATCAGTGCAGTTACCAGCGAAAAATATGTAACATTAGATGTAATTATACTAGTTACATATTCAACGGCTAATAAAAGAAGAGCAAAGAAAAACACTGATACAGTTAATTGTCAGGATGAGTAGCAGAGGACAAAGAGAGGAAGTTTATGAGTTTATGAGTTTAGATTCTGTGCACCTGTAATGTCTTTTAAAGTAAGGTTAACACACATAATACATTGAAAGCCAACAGCCTCAAGTTTGGAGGGGATAACTTTATATGAGCTTTTATCTTTTATAAAGATAGCTTTTCCCCAAGCTATCTTGCTTATACCGACTATCTTGGAAGTATCCATCGTATCTAGTCCTGCGGAATCGTACATAGCATCTGAAGTGATAATTGGTAAAAGACAGTTTTGTGGCTTCTGCGCATATGTACAGGTTTCTTTTTCCTTCGTGTGGTATGTTAGCGAATAACATTCGAAGACTTTTTTTTATCTGCGGCATTGCAGCCATTACGATATTCCCAAACATGTGCAATCGATGAATTTTGCAATCTTTTAGATCGCAAGCCTATAAGCTTACAAGGTCGATAAATATCAAGTGATATTCATAAATTCGCATACGAATTCATGCTAAAAATACACCCACCTATCCTGTGCACCATTTTCAACAGGGATTCACCTAATTAAATATTATAATCTAAATCGGTGTGAACAGCTATGACGAAAATAAGTCAAATAAAGTATTTGAACATTACAAATTGTTGTTACACATGCTTCTGTTTTGGTCTGAGAATAGTTGCAAAAACGTTTTCTTGGATTCGTGCTTCCTTAATGACCAAAATATCCTATTAAACTGTACTAAACGATTTGCAAACCAGTCACGATATGGCAAATGTATTTCTATCTCAAAGCCGGTTTTTGTTTTGATTTGATTTTTCGTACCGTTTGTAGGATTGTGTCGGCCTATGGCTTCGGTGACTTGCTTTTGCACCGCGCTTTCTGATTAGCTTTTCCGCTTTTCTGTCATTCATTGCATTAAAATATCATTGTAATCGGAAAATTTGATGGATTAATTATGTGGCTCTACTCTGGTTAGCAGCACGAGTGTAAACAGTTTTTATTTTTGAATAGAGTTACATATCATATTTTTCTTTGTTCATTCATTATTAATTTAATTTGTTTTCCACTTTGTTTAAAGGGATTCAAACCAGTAATCGGGCAAGGAGGATATGCTCCAGTTCCACAATCGTCTCCATATGGCCCAGGTCAGCCACCTTATGGTCAACCACCTTATGTGGGGGGAGCAGGTCAACCACCTTACGTTGGAGGGAGTCAGCCACCTTATGTTGGTGGTGGAGGACAGCCGCCTTATGTTGGTGGGGGAGGGCAACCACCTTATGGAGGACAGCCACCACAATCGTTCGGACAGCAGCCAGCATATGGTGGTTATCAACCTGGCTATGATGCGTATGGACCACAGCCTATAGTTACACAACCAACAGGACCATCTGGGCCAGGTGTACCAGGCACAGGTAAAAATCAAGCTCATTTGGACTAATTTAAATAATTTTCTAAAATTTCGTTTGCTGACACAGGAAAAGTGTTTATGCAAGGGTTCCGAAGCGGAGTACGTTGCTATCGATTTGCCGGTTAAATTTTCCTGGCAATCAGAAGTGACTGGTACGTTTTTTTGTTGTTGCGTCGATCCTCGATGTTGGTGTTCGAAGATTGTCTGAACTGAGACGGTGGTTTTTATTTACACGTTATCTTTGTCTAAGACACTGCAGATTTTCATCTTTTTCGCCTCCCTGCGTGCTACTCTTAGCTTATACGATATTATATATTGATATCTTCATACAGCTCGTACAATTCGTGGTTACTCATGCATTTCCAGTCACCCACTTCTTTAAAAATCCGGTGAAGTATTTCAGTCACAAAGCTGCGCAGTATATGTATATTCTTTTTCCTCACTTATTCTTCAACATTTAGTTCTATTTAATAGCACTAGCTGCTTAAGGGTTCCTTCGAGCACAACTTTCGCTGTGTCATACCGTGTTACAAAATAGCAGTGGTTGGCTAAAGTTAGTCTTCATCGGATATTAAGTTGTAATTTTTAGAGTTGATATTTACTTGGATGAAGATAAACTTAAATATCTGCAGCTGCCAACTGCCATGCTCGGTCAACGCGTTTCATTTTTTTTTTCTGTCGGAACAGGGCCCTCCCAGTCGTTCAAAGGTAGATGAATAAGCGCTTCAGTGATAAGTTGCCTACAGTACCGTCACTCACCACATCAGCGTCGAGTATCAGCAGCCTGATGCGAACGAGAGATAGCGCTCCGCGGTGTCGTTATCATTTTCATTTTGTGTCACCTATGTCCAATACACTTAAGTGCTTGGCAAAAGCGTAGTTCTCTGTCACGAAGCCTCTAAGCACCCTGCAGTCTTTCTTCCTCAGAGGCATCTGACGTTTTAGAGACGTCGGGAAGTATTCGGCAATGGAATCTCTAACCGAGGACGCAGGCAGTCCTAACACAGGATTTTGAAAAACTGTCTTCTGAGCCTTGACTAGCAAGTTCATTGGCGGTTTCATTTCCTGTGATCCCATTATGACCTGGGAACCAATGAATGCTTCCTACTGCATTCAGTGAATTCTTTCATTCCCGAACTGTTTGGTTGTCGTTACCCCTTACACCAATGCTTCACAATATAGTTCGTTGCCATCAGAATTGCGTATATATTCGTTTGGAGGACAGATAAATGTTTTCTTACCGAGGAGTGAAATCTTAAGTTGTCATCTCCCAGAAAAACACCAGCGCCGCATCCTAAATCGGTTCTGGAGCTATCCATGAACACCGAACTAGATTCCTTTCCTGGCTCAGATTGTGGCCGAAAACATTCGTGGGCACAGGGAAAGTCGTATTTTTTCGGCAACAGGAATTCTGGTGTCATTGCATCAGACGGCATGTCCATAAGACCAGTGTCAAAAATCACTCTACGCACAGTGTCATCAAAACGCTTGTACGTGTTGTACCAAAGACCACTTTTCTCTAATTTTTTGAATTTTGAATTTATTTCGCTTAATACAAGCTTAGGCTACTCGTAACTTAAAAACTAACAACAGTTAAGATTAGGAAGTAAGAGAATGGTGGAGGAGATCAAGTTTAAGACGAGAAGCGCTCAGGTTAACATCAAAAAAGGAGGTGGTTTGAGTTGATCTTACGGAGCATGCGGGAAATTAGTTCTTTAGAACCATAACAGGTGCGGTGGGTTGGCATATAGAAGAGACGAAGACAGCGCAAATTACGAGGTTTTGTGTTGAAGGAAATAGAATTGTAAAAGGCAGCGCAATCCTCAGAACCAGAGAGCAGTCGATGAATGAAGAGAATGTCGGCTAGGTCTTTGCGTTTTTCGAGGGTATTCAGGTTAAGAAGTTTGAGGCGGTCACGACAGAGAGGTAAGATAAAGGGGTCATCCCAGGGTAGTCGACGAAGGGCAAATCGAAGACAACGACGTTGAATGTTCTTAATTCGGAATATATGAACTCGCTGAAAGGGGGATCACATTTGGCTGGCATATTCGAGAAGGGCCCGAATAAGGGTAATGTAAAGTGATCTTGTCGTATAAGGGTAGGAAAATTCTTTAGACCATCGTTTGATAAAACCGAGGGATGAGTTGGGTTTAAGGATAATCTCATCAATATGCGAACGGAAGTTTAACTCTCTATCGTATAATATTCCAAGGTCACGAAGGGATTGAACCTTGGGTACAGGTTGGTCATGCAGAAAATAAAGTTGAGGGGAAGATTGATTTTGAAATTTTGAGACATTAAGCTCAAAGCAATTTTTTATACACCAAGTGGAAAACCTATCGAGGTCTTCTTGAAGGAGAATAGAGTCTTGGGCTGAAGAAATAGTCTTGGAGAACTTAGTGTCGTCGGCGTAAATGGATAGGGAGCAGTGTTTAATAATCCTGTCAAGATCGTTTATAGTTAAAATGAAAAAGGACGGGACGCCAGAAGTGACTAAAAACGGGGTTGAGAAAATAGATCTAAAGCGAATGCTATAATAACGGTTCTTCAGATAAGAAGTTATCCATTTTAACAATATGCGATCAAAACCGAGGGAAGAAAATTTGAAAAGGATGAATTGATGTGATATTTTATCGAAGGCCTTAGTGAAATCTGTAGCAATAACATCGATTTCATTGCCATTTTCTAGGGCTGAAAGCGCAAAGCATACCAATTCAACTAAATTTGTAGTTGTTGATCTACATTTCAGAAATCCATGCTGACGGTAATATTAGTGACTTGCACAGAAAGTTTAAAACTTCATATAAAAAACTTTCGAACATTTTAGGTATGTGAGAAAGCTTAGCAATGGGACGGTAGTTGATTACTTCATTCTTTGATCCCTTTCTGTGAACCGGGGTTATGAAAGAGGTCTTCCGAATTTGGGGGAATTCCGCTTGTGTGAAGAACAGATGAAATAAGGAGGAAAGTGGGTACGAAAAATTGGAGGCATACTTTTTGAGAAATATTGCTGGGAGCCCGTCTGGTCCGGGTAAAAATTCAACTATTGCTGTGATCTACCTATTCCCGCGATGGGCTCTTCCAGGTAGCACTTGGACAGCAGCTAAACCTGGGTAAAAAGGGCGCCACGTGATTTATCTCCGGAATCACGAAACTTTTCGATAAAAAACAACGCAAAAGGAAAATCTTCCCCGAATCAAGAAAACGAACAACAAAAGGCAATAAAAAAAGACAGGTTTTCCACAACGTTATAACGGCTCCTTTGGAGCCCGACGATTTATTTTGTTTTTGTAGTTAGCGGAACACTCGTCGGTAGAGTGACCCGCTATTTTTTTTCAATCCTGATAAACGCAAAAACGCGTGTCCCCTCCATTCTCGGAAATTTTCGCACGCGCGGCCTACCGGAGTTTTAATTGTACAATGAAAAAACGAATTTTCTATTTAACACTACACTGCACTATACTTCGCTTTGGTCCTGGCGGTTCCGTACCCCTTTCTGGCACAATTTATCCCTTCTTCGCCCTGTTACTCCTATACACATAGGTATATCCTTCGTCCGTCGTTCCCTTCTCCTTTTTCCTTTTTGTTTGGCCAAAGCCAGAACTCGCGACTCTATTACCAAAAAATCTACTCTAACGAGTACTTTAAAAAAGGCAGAATTGCTTTGCGCAATTCCCAAACTTAAAAAAAGAAAAAAAATCGAAATAAAACCAAATCGCACCAACTCAAAAAATACAATAGCTCGACCCTCTCTAATTGCTGGTCGTCACCAAAGTGATTTCCAAATCTTTTTTTTTGTTCCACAGCTCCCGCCAACAGCGTGTCACTCCTTACAATTATTTATTTATTTTGTTTTTTGTAATTGGGCCCTTCTGCTCTCTGGCCACGGGGCACAGCCGGTTTTGTGGTTGTTTGTTGTTGTTGGAGTTTATTGTTGTTAGTTGTTGCTGTTGGGTGTTATTATTTGTATGTTTTTGTTATTTGATGGTTGTTTGATGTTTAATTGTTGTTATTGTTTGTTGCTGTGTAGGCCGTCCGCCTACACACCTCGGCTGCTCCTTCGGTGCTCCATCATGATGCTGGCTTAAAAGGGGTCGTCATCCCTTCACCCATCGAGCCTGACTTTTAAAGCTGGTGCATCGTTGGGGTGTGCTCGATCGTCTTGGTTATCGGTCTGCACACCACTGTTGCCCCTCGTTGGAGTGTTGCTATAAAAGAGATCGTCGTCTCTTCACCCATCCATCAATTGGTTCGGTGTATCCACATCCATTGACAGCTGGTGCCGTCTCCACATCGGTGGCGGGATGTGGTGTCCGTTAAGCCTCATGTTATTTGGCTTTTGTTGGGGTGTAAGTTCCAGGGATCGACTTCCCCCACCCGTCATCCTCATGTTGGAGTCTCTGGATTGACAGGACCGTCCGTCTCCATCCGTCGGCGACTTTCAGACGTCCTGTTTGATGCAGCCCGTTGCGAGTCTCCCGTCTATCTATGAGCTCCGACAACGGTGTTTCTGGTGGACCTCCTGTTGCATCTTGAGTTCCTGGTTCGTTGTGAGTCTCCCTACTGCCCTTAGGGCTTCACCGACCGAACCGCTCGTTCTCCTCTGCGGGGAGAACCGCCCGTGAACCTATGTGGGTTGTTTTCCGAGATCTGGGGTTGGTGGGCAACTGGCTGATGGGACCATGGCTGCCCTCCACCTCCGCCAGAGCTCAGTGTTTCCACTCAATGAAAAGAAGGACCGAAGAAGAAATTCATCGCAACAAAATGATTGTTTGAAAAAGTTTACGAAATAGTTGGCTATAGTATGGGTTGGTCGATTATATATTATCCTCCAGAGAGGGGGGGGGGGGTGATTTTCTTTTTTAGTTGACGTCTTAGGATCGTTGATAAGGTTGGTCTGCGCTGTGTCGAAAAAGCGCTGATAGAGGCAGTTATAGAGCTGATTGAATTGGAGGTAGGTTCCAAGACAGTTAAAGTAGTCATAATAAGAATTGATTCGGAGAAAAACTGTCCATAATTTATTTCTTTTGTTTCGTAAAGAGCGAAGTCTTCTGTTATACCAGGGAGGGGAAGTAGATGATGTTTTATTCCGAGAAAAGGGGACGTAAAGAGAAATGGAATTGAATATTTCATATTAAACGGAAGATTAGTTTGAGAGTATGAATTCGCGTTTCGTTTAGTGAACGAGGTTAGCAAAAATGGACTTCATCCACTCAAGAAACCGCCAATCTTATACAAGTTGAATAACTCGATAGATGATTCTTTTCAAAATTTAAAAATCATGTCTGTTTGATGTATGTATGCAATCAGCCATATTCGAAAGCTGCAATTAAGCCAAAATAAACTTTTGAAATGATCGTTGCCCTCTACCGATGAGTAACATATATTGGCAAATGTATCAAGGATTTTAAAACTATCCGATCGCTACAACATATCTTTTAGTTCGCCCGACAACTACTTGATTTCCAATCTAGTCACATAAAAAAACAAAAATCTTTTTATTATTACTTCTAAAATATCTATTATTTGTTATTTATTGATTATAATTTATTATTTATTATTTAATATTCATTATTCACTATTTGTTTTCCATATCATCTGTTATTTATTATTTATTGTTTACTGTTAACTATTTATTATTTATTGTTTACTGTTAACTATTTATTATTTATTGTTTATTATATTTCGTTGTTTCTTCTGCCTCTATTTATTTATTTATTTTATAAATTGTTAATGAGAATCAAGTAGGAATGTAGAAATTTTGTCATCGTCTCCCCTTCTCTCAAATCTAGAATTATAAATTTATTTTATACGGCAATGAAGGTTTTTCCCAGTAGCTTTTCCTTCAAAGATTATTTGAAATCAACAATGATACGAGTATCGTCCTAACAAATTATAATTATTTTTCAGTAGTAAGGCAGCATATACTCGTACCACATCCCTGTTATTTGTGTAATGTAGTTTTATGAATAAAGTAATATTTTAGCTACAATAAAGATGTAAAGATGTAAAAAGAGTAGATCAACTAGGTCGATAAGGCTTTTGAACCTTAGAATGAGTTTTTCAATTTCTTTATCTTAAATTTCCTCTCCGCTCTGGAGGTTGAAAACTATCATTTTTATAGTTCGTTTGCCTTTTACTCCTCTCATAATTTCTAAACTTGAAAGGTTAAGCCATCCCCGTATATTTGATAGCCACGTTAGTCTTTGTCTCCCAACCGCTCTTCTTCCTTCTATTTTCCCTTGTAAAGGGTGACCAGATATGAACGATAGGAAAAAAATTTTCAACAAAACAACAACGATGTGAGATATAAAATTGATTCTGGCTTTATTTTAAAGCTACGTTCATGTCATTATGTATAGAGTGGCACATCATTCAAATGGCCGCCTCGGCTTCGCTGGCAGTGCTTCAAGCGGTCGCACAGCGCGGCAATTGTATGGAAATTTGGACGAAAAATCCTTAATTCAAATTCATATGTACAATCTGTACATTATTTTTTCTGTTTAAATATTATAATTTACATATTTTTCCTTAAATATAAAATATAAAATCAAGAAAGTAATTGAGTTAAGCTGTAATTATTCTGAAACTAAACTACTGTCATCGCTATCTTCAAGCTCTTATATTTTGTGAATTATTTGACAAATCTTCAATTTGTAAGTACATACATTTCTGAGATATGGTATTCCTATTTGATTTCCTTGAAGAAATATTTCTATGTGTTGAAATTAAAGGATTGGAAGTAACTAATAAAACGTTCATAAAATCCGTGTTTGTCTGATCGATGACATGAATTAAGATCTTATGGACGCTACTTGTCATGTACAATAATACCAATTATACAAACTTATAAATGAACCTTTTCTTTAATTTAGTAAAATTTTACGCTGCTGAATATTTATTTTTATACCTGACGTTAAAACTCTTAAAAGCGTGTGAACGTTTTTTTTTATTAAATTTGAATATATTCCTGTGATTTCTGAACTGATTTCTGAGTTGTTAAAGAATCTTCTTGCAGTTTGTCTATCATTTGCGGGTCCATAGCCCGGTTTTGGCTTATCCACCAAAAGCCCCATACGAATTTTAAAAAGATCTTGAATTCAATTTTGGGGACGCTCCACATATGGTATACCTAGTCCTGTCATAAGTTCTGTTACAAATATAAAACGCTATAAAAAGAACCCAGTAAACATATTCTATTCAAAATTGTTTCATTTATTAGACCACAATATTGATTATTAAAAAAAATTTGGATTTACTCTTAATGACTGCCTTTTGCTTTAACACAAGCTTCCAAACGGTATGGCCATTGGTCTATAGCGGCACGTACGGTTTCCATGGGCGTGGACGCTGCTCTGGTTAACGTTGTTTTAAGGCTTTTCAAATTTCTGTGGGGAGTCTTGCAGACCATGTTCTCCAATTCTGACCACAAACTATAATCCAGATTCAGATCTGGACTCCCCGACAGCCAATCTTCTGCTGCTATAAAGCCAAGGATATTGACTCTGACCCACTCCTGCCTGGTTTTGGCTTTGTGCGCAGGAGCAGAGTCCTGTTGGAAGATCCAACCGTATCCATTGAAAAGGGTATTAGTCAAACCCTTCACAACACCTTCTAGCACATCTTCTTGGTAAACCTTGGCACCAGTTTTTACGCCTCTCACAGAAATGGAGGGATGTGACAAGATGGTGAGAGACCCCCCACCAAATCATTACGGAAGCGGGTTGATGTCCACGTTGAACCCTTGGATCAAATTTTGTCCCTTCCTTAGATGAAGTGGCATAAACTTTGTCACTTTGTTTGTTGAATACTTCTTCCACGGTAAAAATTTTCTAATTCGTAAACAGAATGTTTTTATGACCATTGTCCGCGTGCCACTGCAAAAGTCGCTTGCATCTTTCCAGCCTAATTTTTTTTAGTTGAGGAGTTAGAAGGTGACCCGTGGACCGAAGAAAGGGTATGCAGATCATCCCGAATCAGCCTAGACATGGGTCTGGTTGATATATCCAATTCCTTGGACATGATCTCCTGCTTCCTAAGGGGATTCCTCCGAATTCGTGCACGCACTGCCTTTACTACCGCATTCGTACGGACAACGCGCGGGCGGCCAATTCTTGGCCTGTCCTCCACTCCAGACAATTCGCCGAAGCGAGCAATAGCCCGATAAACGAATATTCTCGATACTCCAAGTGGTTTTGGCAACTCGAAAATTTGACCAGCACTCTTTCCGCACTTATGCAACGCTATTACCGCGACTCGATTTTCTTTAACGACCCACTCGTTGTGGCAGAACAATTAGTGTCTGATAAAATGTAACATATACTTCCAGCTATCATTGTAAAATGTAATTCGTACTTAGCTAGCACAGAACTACCATCGAAATTAATTTGATACGCAGATAATTGGCGTATAGCATTTTTCATTAAAGACTCTTGCTTCTTTACTAAATGCTGATTCTCCTTCATAAAAATGCACTTAATGGGTCTGCAAAATAATGTGGAGGAGGGTTGTCACATAACTCAGTTTTATTGTCATCTACTAATTTGAGAGGAACAAAAGCTATCAAGAACATAAATCCATCAGTTTGAGATGTAATTTCTGTTTGTAAAGGCTGTGTTCTGCGCTGCCATTAAATCCCCGCTTGCAAATTAGCTGAGACCAGATCGATGTCAATAATTTTTAAAATGCTTTGTAGGGTAATGTCTAATAGCTATTGTAGGCTAACCTCTGCAGATATTTCACTTACAGATACATTTGGTAAAAAAAGTTTTCTAGCTTGCCTCAGAGCCTTGACGGGTGGAAAATAGTTCTTAGATTGCTTATTCATAAAACAGCGGAGAATATTATACTTTCTGTCAGAAAGGTCAAGGTCAAAATATAAAGCAAGAACTTGGTGAGGACTTAAAGTCGGCTGATGTTGACTTGTTGATGTTGATCCTCTTGAAATATCGCATGCAAAACTAAGTTCTTCAACCGAGTGTGAATTTATCAGATCTTGAACTCGACGTTTTTTTGTCCTTATAGATGCTTCCTCAAACCTTACTAAAGGTCGCCCGCGACTGCGACTCTCCAGTGGATCTTGATGGTGTTGGTTGCATAACGCTTTCTGTTTCAGTTGGTATCAGTAGTTCTTTTTGTAACCACTTTGAATGTCTCTTATATACATAAATATTTGCGGTTTCTAGAGCAATCTTTCCACTTTCTGCTCATCGCTAAACAATAAGCTTCACCTGCCTAAGTTTGGCATTTAAACTATCGAACAGTCAATTAAATTTAAAAGAGTCTCTCTGAATTTGGATTTGAAATCCAATCGTCGATCAAATCATAATTTCGAATCGTTGGGTATTGTACTGGAAAAAAATTCACTGTTATTATGGTAGCAATTCGTAGCAGAAAAAAATAACACAAGAACAAAGTCTGATATATGACTTATGCATAGCAATTAAATGCACAGAATATTTTGCGCCGAATTTTTTTTAAAGCTTATAACAAGATATCTAAAAAAATTTGGCACGAATACTACAATAACAAACCTTCTTCCAAAATCGACCTAATTTTAGTTCCAAATTTTACACGCACTAGAACAAAACAACACTTCTTCATAGCAAACAAAATTGAAACTAATAAAATTGCAACATGATCGTTCTACTCAATGCAGTGTTACCGCAAGTACCGTTATGTTTTAAGAGAAAACATTTTTATTTTTGTTTGATTGAGTAATTTTTCTAGAATAATACACCGTTTATTGGGTTAAAAGCGCACATATTTTTGTTGATTTTTGTCCAAGAGTTGCCGCACTGTGGTTCGGCTCAATTTTTGACCGCTCGGTCCAATATGTGCGGCGTTATTTCGGCGATAGCATGTCGAATGTTGACCTCGAACTTCTCCAAAGTGGTTGGCTTGTTGGCGTAGACTAAGGACTTCGTAGCCTCAGAGAAAATAATCGAGCGGAGTCAAATCGCATGATCGCGGCGTCCAATTTATGAACGCTCGACGTGAGGTGACCCAGTCGCCAAATTTCTCCTTCACAACTTCGAGCGTTGCGTCGCTTGTATGGTATGTAGCGCCATCTTGTTGGAACCACAGAAAGTCGGTTAACATCGCTCTATACCTGAGACAATTGACGGTAACGGTGTCTCCTTCCTCATTTCGAAAGGATGAAGCTGTTCTGTCAATCTTTGTGGATGCATTGATGCTTGGCCGGATTGTTTCGCTCCAGTAATGACAATAGTCGCTGAGCCAAAAATGGGCCTCCACCGAGAAGATGATTTTTTGGCAAAAATCCGGATATCCGGCTAACATTTCCGGCACCCAATTAGCGAACTTACGGCATTGTCTACGGTCGTCCGACTTCAATTCTTGCGTCAGCACAATTTTGTACGGATGTAGGTGCAAATCCAACTGCAAAATAAGCCGTGTTGACTCCCTGGCGATGCCCCATTCAGCTGATCGGCGCCGAATGGACATTTCTGGGTCTTCTTCAATACTGGCCACTACGCCGGCTATGTTTTCTTCATTTCGCACCACTCTCTGTCTGGTTGGTGGCTTAAGATCTAAATTGTGCACTCAGTCTCAAACTTTTTCACGGTGCGACGAATTGCCTGCACATGATGACGACCGACTCACGACGAAATTCACATTGCGTATTTTGATCAATGCACCTAAGTATTTAATGTTGTTGACTCTTTCTCTTGTTTTGTTGTTTACTTTTAATCCAAAATTCTGCCTTTGCTGTTTCCTACTTAGAACTCAGTGGTGTTTATTCTTAGTCCATAGTTGTTGTTTACATCGTTTAATCATTATGTTACTCAGTTCGTCTATGGTACTTGCTATTATGACAGCATTAACTGCGTATCTTATGTTGTTTATGTTAACTCCATTTACTTGCCGTCCATGTCTGTCGTTTTCTATGATTGCTTCTTTGAATATTTCTTCTGAGTACATGTTGAAAAGCACAGGTGATAAAATGCAACTTTGTCTTACTCCCCTTCGAGTGGAGTCCATCTATCGCTATTGTTATTTTTACTTTTTGAACCCAGCATATTGTAGATTTTTAATCGCTCTTCTGTCGTTCATATCTATATGTTTGCTGTCGAGGATTTCTGCCATTTTGTTGTGTTAGATCGTGTCAAATGGCTTTTCGTAACCTATGAAGCATGCAAAAACTTCTTTTCTCATCTCTATGCTAAGTTGGACCAGCATGTTGAATGAGAATAATGCTTTGCGAGTACCAAAACCGCTTTTAACACCGAATTGAGAGGAGCTCATGCCTTCTTCTAGTTTATTATATGTATATTCTCCTGTGGATGATTTTTGGGAAGATGTTTTAAGTGTGACTCATAAAGCGTCTTGTTCTATAAATCAGTACAATGTGTCGCGTTATTTTTCATCGAGAGTGTTACGAAGACAGTTTGTATCCAATCATCCGGATTCGTGCCATGTCTATAGATTGCATCGAATAGGTTGACTAATATCGGTATATTTTCTTCACCTACGAGTTTCAAAAGTTCATTTGGTACCTTCTCTGTTCCTGTTGCTTTTCTGTTTTTGGTTCCGTTAACACTTTCATGACTTCTTCTTTCATGATCTCTGGTCCCTCGTCCCTCGGATCTGTAACGATGGTGTTGTTGGTCTCTTTCATCCCAAAACAGCTCTTCGACGTATTCTTTCAATCGGGTTAATTTGTCTTGCTAAGTAGGATCTTTTCTTCCTTGTCTTTTAGCACACCGGATTGGTCTTTCCTTCCAGTATCAGATATTTATTTTATTTTTTTGTGTAGATTAAATTTATCGTGATTTCTATCTAGTTCCTCACGTTGTTGTAGCAGGTATCTATTCTTGGCTTCTTTGATTTTGTTTTTTATCAATCTGTTTATTCCCTTGTACGAGTATCTATTGTCGTTTGGCTTGTTTTTCTGTCTTTCTTCTATAAGTGTTAGTATTTCTTGGTCTTTGGTCTCTGTTGTTTAAATGCCTTTTACCCGTCCCCAGTAAGATATCCCTAACATCTGCCCATCTGGTATTGATATTCTCTCCTTCGACTTCGTTTGTATCCATTTGGATAAGTCTTTCATTTATTTCTCTCCTAATTCGGTTTTGTACCTCTTGATTTTTGAGGAGATTTAGCTCCATATTTTCTTGCTTATTCCCTTTTTTGTACTTTTTTTTTGTTTTTCAACTAGCTAGACGAAACTTCCAACGTTTCCAACACAAGAGTGTTAAATTTTCAGTCGAATTTCATTGTTCAACGCTAAAAAAGGGAGTTTGTGCAGTAGTGAACGAGGCTACCGATTTGTTTTGAGTAGATTGTATAGTTGGTGGAACCATTTTGCACACGTGTGGACGACATTGTCCAATGTGCTAAAACTCCGACAATCTACATAGGGTGTTCATTTTTAAATTTGAATTGAGATATCAGTTCGTATTTGGTTCCTTTATTATTGGGCCGATTGCCATGTTTTTTTTTTTTTTAATATTTTCCACTGCATATCGTGTTAAACAGAATATGAAGAATGTTTGGGGAACCTCTTTAAAATAGCCCTGGCAGACTCTTTCCTGTGAGTTTGAAGGCATAAAATGTGTTTATGGCCATATGGATGAAATGTGATTTTGTCGTCCTAAAATAGTTTACTCCATTCAGCGCATGCCCCTTACAAACAATTGGCTACTTATGTATTCGTAAAAGACTGCTCAGAGATATTGTACATACCATTAGAGCTTTATCAATTTCTTTAATACTTTGAAAAGTGATGCATTTTAGTATATCTCTCTAATTGTTGAAACAATTGGTATTCTTTAGTCTCTTCCTTTCTTTTGCGTTATTGTGTTCGCCCGTTTTCGATCCCTTCATTTTTTTTTCTTCGGAAAAAATCGTAACAGTTTGCTAGGCTATCTTTTTGAAGACAAAATGCGGTAGTGCACTGGTCGTGGCTTGAGCTGGTATATTGGGAAGTTTCTCTGTGAACTCTGATTGCTCTAGGAATATTTAAGTGCACATCCGTTGTTTTTGTCCTCACGTTTGAGCAAAACCTTTTTTCATTTGCCAATCCACCCTTGCAACTGCAATGGAATTGTGCCCACAAATGTGCGTATATTTATAATGTACCATGCATTCCTTGCATAAATAAGCATTTAATGAATTTGGTGGGTAGTACTACTAAATGTAGTAAGCTAGGTTATTTTGAGAGTTGTTTTATCTCAGAATTTAGTACGGCCTGTAACTGTGTTAAAGATTGCTACAAATTCGGTGAATCAAAAGCCACTGTCTTACCGATTTTATTATTAAAGTTGTTGAAAATACATAATTTTCCCATTATACTAAGTAAAAGTATTTCATGGCCCTTATCCAGGAGACCACAAAGATCTTGATGGTGTCGGTAAGGGCATGAGCCTATATGTTTAAGGTTTAATTGTATAAAGGGTCGCGATTGTAGCCGATTTTACATCTTAAGATCCAGCCTTTTGCTTCAGCTGCAATTAATTTCACAGCTGCAAGATTTTCCAATCAAAGGTTTCATTTTGACTAGTCCGCCATTAATAAAAATGGAACGATACACGCTTCAACAACGCGTTGAAATTGTTAAAAATCAACAAAAATGGTGAAAATTTCTCTAAAACAAATCGAAAAGTTAAAAGTTATCGTCCATGTAGATTTGAGAGAACCATGGAAAAAAGAACTAGTGAAAGTGAAGAACTGGGAGTACTTCTGTGTACGTGCCAAGTCTCCGAATAAATCCCTGTACGGAATAAATCCCTGTCCATTATCTCAAAATTGCTACGGCTATAAAGATTCACGCACGTGTATCAGAATCTCTGCTACCACTCCAATTACTCGTATAAATGCGAAACTTTGAATGTTTATGTCCTTATGGTGGTTTGCGACGGCCTAAACCGGCGGATCGTCAAAGAATTAACTGCTTCTGAGCAGTCGCACGTACAATATCATAAACACGTCCAATAGGAATCGTCACGGCGAGTTGCCGTGACACCGTAAAAATCCCAAACTTGGGGTTAGGACGAGGCTAAGCGGCGATAGAGCTTGAGAGCTGCTGAAAAATTAAAACAGTTACTAGCAAACACTCAACAACACTTCGAATATTTGACATCATAATCCGTGTAAAAGCGAATTTTGGTATAGTTGTAGGTAAAGGTGTCTTGAACAACATACTAAATGTACTGAAGGATGGAGGTGAAGCTAACGGGTAGGGGGGGTGTAAAGTTTTAGTTTTTCGTGCATAACTCGTAAATGGTGGCCAATAGCAAAAAATGTTCTTAAACTAAATTAATTTACATAAAATTCTCTACAAAAAAGATTCTATACACTTTTTCGCTGGAATCAATATTTAATGAGACATGGAGGAAGAATATGGACAATAAAAAATAAACTTATATTTCTTCAAGTAACTCATAATTATCTTCTAAAACTAAAAATCGTCATCATCACCGCCGACAATGTCTTCGATGGGAGCTCCGTTAGTGCAGGAGCCGGAGCATAGACCGCAGACACTGGAGCAGGCAATTCCTGCTTTTCGCAGCCACATCGTACTCCACACAGAGTCGTGCATCGGCAAAATATGGTGTTGAGAATGGAGTTAGGTGCCACTGGCTCGTTTGTTGTCACTGGGGTTAAGATGCCATCGTCTCCTCTGGCCCATCCCCGAGCCATTGTTCTATCTGTAAAAAAATAATAAGATCAAAGTAAATATTTATCTCAAACTTAATTGCGGTTTCTTCTCAAAATTTGAACGTTTATTTAATAATAATAATACAATTAATAATAATACAGTAGTATTATTCAAAGTATTGCCCATCTGAAGCTATGATTTCTTCCCACCTTTCTGGCAATTTGTGGATCCCATCCCAAAAGAACTGCGCCGGCTTGGCAGCCAAGAATGAATCAAGCCAATTTTTGATATTCTGCTCTGATGTGAACCGTATTTCAGTGAGGGCGTTCTGCATCGACCGGAACAAATGGTAGTCAGAAGGCGCAAGGTCTGGGCTATAAGGCGGGTGGGGTAAGACTTCCCATCCACTGTTTTCCAAATAGTTCTTAACTGGAATAGCAACGTGGGGACGAGCGTTGTCATGATGGAAAATTATTACCTCGTGTCTGATCGCATATTCCGGGCGTTTTTCGGCCACTGCTCTCTTCAAACGGATTAATTGTGTTCGGTAGCATTGTTCATTGATGGTTTCACCCGGTTTTAGCAGCTCATAATACAGCACACCCATCTGATCCCACCAAATACAGAGCATTACCTTCGCGCCATGGATATTCGGCTTTGCCGTTGATTTGGCTGGTTGGCCGGGTTTCACATATGATTTTTTGCGCTTGGGGTTGTCGTAATGGATCCATTTTCCATTATCAGTAACAATCCGATGCAAAAATGACTTCCTTTTGTGGCGTTCCAGCAGCATTTCGGACATGCAAAACCGCCTTTCGACGTCTCTCGGCTTGAATTCATGTGGAACCCAATCTCCTTGCTTTTGAATATATCCAGCTGCTTTTAAACGTTTTGAAATGGCTGCTTGAGTGACACCCAAAGATTCTGCGAGCTCTTCTTGTGTATGGCAACAATCTTCATAGAGTAATGCTTCCAGTTCTTCATCTTCAAACTTTTTTGACTGCCCAGGACGTTCATCGTCTTCCAAGCCAAAATCACCACTTTTAAATCGTGCAAACCACTTTTGGCACGTTCGCTCAGCTAGCGCATGTTCACCATAAACTTCCACCAAAATACGATGACTTTCGGCAGCAGTTTTCTTCATATTAAAATAATGAAGAAGAACTCCCCGCAAAAACACTTTTTCAGGCACAAAGTTCGACATATTTGAGTGGAAAAAAATTATTGTTGTATACACTTCAAATGAATGACATATACTGAAATGACGTACAATAACAATAGCTTTCCAACGCATGTTTCAGTGGAATAATAACAATGGAAAAATACAAGTTACGCCATCTCTTAGCAAACCGCACGAATTAAGTTATAGACCAATACATATTTTGTGATTAAAAATACCTGTAGGTATACTCTGAACGAGTGCTGCTTAGAAGCTCCTCTGGTAGGAGGAAGAGTGGCCAGGCTTCACCGATGCTTTCAAAAAATATAAGTAGCGGTATGTATTGAGGTTCTGCTCTTGGTAGGCGCTTTATAAATCACAAGAAACAACTTCTGGCAGGCCTGGTCAATACTCTCAGGTGATGTTGAGGGCTCACTGAAAATGTCTGACATTTTTTGGATCAGGTCTGGTTTAGCTGTGAACAGCTTATCAATTCCCACTTTGCTTTTTCCATAGATCACAGAGGTGGTGCCGCATCCGGAGAAGCTGTGGAGAAGGATAATTGTTTTGGCGAATGGAAGCTGTTGAAGTTGTCGGCCTGAAAGCAATTTGGTCTCCACCTTCTCACGCCCTGGTTTCATAAAGAACACGTTGAGATGTGGTGAAGCCAATCCTATGAGGAGCACTATCAAGTTGACATCCTCCCCAACTATTACAACAGTAGGATGTACGGCAGCCTTATCCAACCCGTATCTGGCAATTGTACTATCAACATCACCTGTTGCAACAGTTGTTTCAATCCTGCTGTCATCTTCTCGTTGAGGAACTGAATCAGCCTTATTTTATTCCTTTCATTGGCGAGGAAATGCTTCTGTTGAACAGTGATGATCATATTTTCGTTACAGTTAATGTTAACCGAAGTTTTTGTCAGACCACGTCGCTTTTACTCTGCTCGTTTTGTGCTGTTCTCATCACCGTAACCATCAAAAACCACCATACAATTTGGACCGTAATGTTTCTGTACGTAGGTGATGTACTGATGGCAAATCGAAGAAACGTTAGAGGACGGTTTCCATTTCAACTCCGTTTGCCCGCGTAATTAATTGCGTATCGGAACTCGCCCAGCCTGTGCGGCGCACCCGACAGCGCTCTCGCTCACACCTACGGTGCATATGCACGCGCGCGCGTCGTCCGTTTGGGCTAGATGAATGAGTGCGCCGAAATCACTTCGAATACTGTCAGATTACGCGACTGTGAACTTGACGGGAATAGATTTAAATACGTTGCATTTGTTGTCTATCTGATGCGCTAAATGGTGATGTACTCGTTTTAACCTCTCAAGCTCTGGCCGATTTAGGCGCCAAATCCGTCAAACTCAGTTCGCACACAACCACTTCTCTGGCGGCACGCGCTCTACTGATCCCCCTGGTGGCCGTGGCCCCGCGTCACCCCGATAAAATAAATTTATTCACAACTATAACACTCATTATACGAGGGCGGGTCAATAAGTCCGTGACTTTTTGAATTTCTGACCTCTTTACTGAAACAGCAACACTGCTCCTGTCAACAGATATCTGTCAGTTGACTCCTGTCAAAATTTAAACTTGCTGCGTCAGTTAGTTTGTGTTTGACAGCTATTTTTATCAGACTACTCACTAATTTGAGGAGAAAATGGAAAAAAGTGAATTTCGTGTGCTTATTAAGCATTATTTCTTGCGAAAAAAAACCATTACCGAGACCAAGGCTAAGCTTGATAAATA
The DNA here is from genome assembly GCA_963966105.1 of Volucella zonaria. NCBI lineage: Eukaryota > Metazoa > Arthropoda > Insecta > Diptera > Syrphidae > Volucella > Volucella zonaria. The sequence goes on from OZ014534.1 coordinate 50,931,650, forward strand.
CTATGGGGACTCTGCACCATCGATTTCAATGGTAAAAAAGTGGTTTACTGAATTTCGTTGTGGCCGTACAAGCACTGAAGATGCCGAACCTCCTGGACGCCCAGTTGAGGTCTCTACACCCGAAACAATCGAAAAAATTCACGATATGGTGTTGGCCGACCGAAGATTGAAAGTGCGAGAGATTGTGGAAGCCGTAGGGATCTCGCATGGCTCAGTGGTTTCAATTTTGAATGATCACTTGGGCATGAGAAAGCTTTCCGCAAGATGGGTGCCGCGTTTGCTCACAGTCGACCACAAACGCAATCGTGTAACAACTTCACAGGAAGGTTTGGCGTTGTTTAATCGCAATATGGAGATGTTTTTGCGCCGTTTTGTAACCGTGGACGAAACATGGATCCATCACAACACACCAGAGAACAAACAACAGTCAAAACAGTGGGTTTCTAAGGGTGAATCGGCGCCAAAGAAGGCCAAGGTGGGTTTGTCAGCCAATAAAGTTGTTTTTTGGGATGCACGCGGGATAATCCACATTGACTACATTCAAAAGGGAAGAACAATCAATGGGGAATATTATGCCAACTTACTGGACCGATTCAATGACGATTTGAAAAAAAAACGACCTCATTTGGCCAAGAAAAAAGTTCTTTTCCACCAAGACAATGCAAGGGTGCACACATGTGCAGTTGCCATGGCAAAAATCCATGAATTGGGCTATGAATTGCTCCCTCATCCACCCTATTCTCCAGATTTGGCTCCGAGCGACTACTTCTTGTTCCCAAACCTGAAGAAATGGCTTGGTGGAAAAAGATTTGACTCCAATGATGAAGTCATCTCGTCATTTTGAGGACCTCGACAAATCATTTTTTTTTGGAAGGGATAAAAAAATTGGAGAAGCGTTGGACAAAGTGTATAGAGCTCAAGGGAGACTACGTTGAAAAATAAAATTATTTTTTTATCAAAAAATCTGTGTTTTAATCCAAAAGTCACGGACTTATTGACCCACCCTCGTATGTAGAATTGATTATAATTAGCTTTCCCTCTTTAATATCTTCTTATATATTTAGCCCAGCGAAAATGTGTGTAAAATCTTTTTTGTAAAGAATTTTATGTGAATTATTTTTGTCTAAGAACATTTTTTGCTATGGGCCACCGTTTACGAGTTATTTACGAAAAACTAAAAAAGGGGACCTTTACACCTTCCTACTCGTTACCTTCACCCCCAGCCATCAGTACTTTTAACATGTTTTTCAAGAAACCTTTACCCACAACTATGCCAAAATTCGCTTTTACACGAATTATTTCTACTACTTGGCAGTTTTTGGTCTTCGTTGGGTGGACTATTTGGACTATTTCTCGCAGATTTACAAGAATTTAAAGAATGAATAAAGAGTGTAAATTTTGCAGGGCCCTGAAGTGGAAGAAGGAAATAGCTAGAATACAGTAATCTTATCAACCGTAGAAGATAGTGCTAAAGACCCACAGTACTGGGTTTTAGTTAACTGCATCGAGTTTTCAGTCCAAGATTTTGCAGATACTCGTATACCACCTTGATCAAAAAGTTCCTGGAATGTATTCAGAAAATTACAAATACAAGTTTATTCATCAAATCTATATTTTCCAATTTGAAGTAATTGCTATTGACTGCAACACACTTATGCCAGCGCTTGATCCAATCCTCGAAACATTTTTTATATTCGGTTTTCGGTATGTTATGTCCATCAGTGCTTCCTGTGATTTTTCCATTACTTCCTCTCGGCTGCTGAAACGCGTTCTCCATAGTGGTTTTTTTTAACTCGATTGAGCAGAAAAAAGTCACAGGGAGCCAAATCAGGTGAATTCGGTGGCTGCTGCATGGTATTTGTTGCATTTTTCGTCAAAAAATTACGAATAATGATGGCACTGTGCGACGGTGCGCTATCATGGTGCAAAATCCACGAGTTTTCTGGTCTCTTGCGGCGAATTGCTTCACGCAAACGTTTCATAACGCCCAAATAATACTCTTTGTTTACTGTTTGGCCTTCTGGCAAAAATTCATGGATGCACTACACCGTTGTAATCCATAAAAACCGTGAGCATTGTCTTCTTTTCTGACTGAAAACGATGTGGTTTTTTTGGTCTCAGCTCATTTGGTGAACTTGCCTGATGTCTGGATTGCGTGTCGTACTCATAAACCCACGTCTCGTCTCCAGTAATGATCCTTTCGATAAATGTGGGATCGGATTCAGCCTCGCAAATCATCTCAACACGGTCTCTTTTTTGCATGAAATTGAGGTCTTTTGGCTCCAACTTTGCTGCTACACGACGGAAACCCAAATCATTAACCAAAATGTCTTGGACGGATCCGTAGGCAATGTTCAAGTCCTCCGCTATCTCTCTGATGGTTAATTTGCGGTTATTGACCAACATTTCTTTTCCTTCATCAATGTTTTCGTCGGTTTTCAATGTCAATGGTCTGCCACTGCGTTCATCATCTTCGATGGACTCACGACCGCTTTTGAACCGCTCGTGCCACTGGTAAACGACCGTTTTCTTTAGAGAATCGTTGCCGAAATACTTTTCCAACATTTCCAACGTTCGCTCACCATTAAATCCGTTTTTTACGCAAAATTTAATACGAGCACAAGTTCGTTGTTGCAAATTTAAATTCATTTCTAAAATTGTAAAAAATCGCCAACACACGCACACGCAAGCTGTGATGCTAAGATTTAGAGGGAATGTCAACAACAGATTTACCAACTTAACAAAAAAAAACAGAACTCAAATCGGAACAATGGGAGCGCCACACGGTGGTGTCCCCCGGGAACTTTTTGATCAAGGTACGAGTACTTCTCGAATAATTTAAAAACCTGTTTGAAAGGGTGGAGATATTAAAAATACGGTGTATGCAGTATGAAGACAATAACTAACATATGCATTGGGAAACAAATTCAAAACGAAATAGCAGCTGCAGTAAGGGACTTTAAGGTTATCAAGGACAAAGTCGAGGGTACGGCTAATATGTTTATAGAAAAAATAAAAAAAGCCCTCTGAGTTCAATACAATTAAAGAAGCAAAGAATTTCGTAATCCAGATGAATTAGTAAGTGATTCAAAATTTTCGTTCATTTTAGATAAAGTCCATGCTTTAGCATCATACAGTAGGACTGGAACGATATCTTTTACATTCTTCGTTGCTCGTGAGAGGGTATAAGTAATTCTTTGCTTGACCTTGAATTTTCAATGACTCGGCTTATCAAAGTTGTAGTTTGCTTGCTGTCCGAGCCTTTAGTTTGGCGTGTCATTTATTGTCGATAGCAATAAGCTCTAAGCTCAACGTCGTCGCTGTTGTCTCAATGCCTTAGTTCTAGTGCTAGCTCGCAGATTTAGTCCTATAATGTCGATGGCGTCAGCGTATGTTGAAGAGATTACGTGGTAGCACATCACCTTGTCTGATTTCTTCTTTGACATCAAATGTCTCGTTTGATCACTACTGACTTTTAAGGAGCAGTGAGTGTTCTCCATTGTCATTCTATACAGACGGACGAGTTTGGCAGGATGTCGAAACCTTCAAATGGTTCTATGTATTTCGTATCTATTGCGGTTCCAAGATCAATAAACATACAGGGAGTATCGATTTGAAGTTCTTGGTCTCTTCCCAAGATCTGTCGTATGGTGAATATCAGGTCGTTGGTGGACTTAACTGGCCTAAATTCACACTGCAATCAGGTTGCTATAAGTTTTAGCCGTTCACATACTCCATTTTTTCCCCCCTACCGGAACCGAGCATTCAGACAAAGGAGTACATTTCAAGGGAATCTTTCAGCCATTTGAAGAAAGATGAGTAAACGCTTCAGTAATAAAGCTTAAGGGCAGCAGGAAGACGTTGGAAAGCATTCGTTTGGTGTGCCCTCTGAGCCTTGCCTGGCAAGTTCATCGGCGATTTCATTTCCCGTGATCCCATTGTGACCTTGGAGCCAGACAGGACTCGGTGAATTTATTTTTCCGATTACGTTCACTGATGTCTTGCATTCACGAACTGGCTTGGAAGTCGTAAGAGGATTCAAGAAGGCAGCTTGGGTATCGCTACAGATGCTAATACTTCGCCTCCTCCATCGATTCATTCACAACATAGTTCGTTTCCACCAGGATTGCGTATACAATACATACGAGTATCTACGCTTGGAAGACAGACTTTAGTTTTCCTACCGAGGAGTGAAATCTAAAGTTGTCGTCGTCCAGAAAGACACCAGGCTTGGGTACACAGAAAGTCGATTTCGTATATTTTCTGCAGCAGGAGCTCTGGTGTCATTGCGTCAGATGGCATGTCCATAAGACAAGTATTCAAAGACGGCCGGCGCGCAAGGCTATCAAAGCTCCAGTGCGTTTTGCACTAAAAACCACTTCTTTTTAAACGGAAGATAGCTTTGAGAGTGCCGCCCATGATTTGAATAATATAAATGTCAAGGCGAGGGAAATTCATCGATGCGTCTAGAGTGGAGCCAGGCGTGCTAGGGAGGCCCCCATGCAGCCGAGACAGACGGCTCTTTGCAGTCTGGTAAAAGCAGCAATGACGTATTTTCGTCACGGCTTATTCCATCAGATAACCGACGCATAGGTTATAATTGGCCTTATTATAGCCGTGTAGATGTAGATGACACTTCTCGGTGACATGCCGCAAGTATTGCTTTGCAGTTCCAGTACGCCGACAACGCCTTAGAGGCTTTCGACGTAACATATTTAGTCCATAGAAGTTTGTTATCCAGAATGACGCCTGGATATGTACTTATCTTCTTTGGAGAATTGGGTTGTGTTTCTTTTAAGCACTAGATGAGTCAGACCAGACAGCTTCCTCCTTCTCATAAAGAGAACAACCTCAGCTTTGAGAGGATTGACTGATAGCCCATTTTTAATGCACCAATCGTCGATCACGTCTCTAGGGCTACCTAAGTTTTGGAGCAGACATTTGCTAGACACGATCCAACAGACAGTATAGCTACATCATCCGCGTATTCCTGTGCACAGAATGCCGGCTTTTGGGCCACTCCTGTTTACCCCCGCCATCACATATTGGCAACATTCAGCATCCACAATCAATGTCCTATTCATCAGCGTTGTCTTTATCCACAAAACTACTGATTCGTTTACGCCCTGTTGTCTAACCGAGTTACACATGCCGTCAAAAGTGGTGTTGTCGTAAGCACCCTCCACATCGACGAAAATGCCCAGCGCGTATTCCTTGTCGAGTGCGCCTTCAATTCTGCTTACCAGACTTTCAAGTTAGCAGGCGTGTTTTGCATCGCAGACAGAGGATGCATTCGCAAGGCAGTTTTGCGCACATCGATCTCGACCATTCTCTCCATGCCTTTCAACATGAAGGACTTCAGAATTATAGGTCTTTTCTGATTTCCGGTATGAAGACTTCTCTCACTGTTCGGCAGGGTTTCCGTATGTATGCCAGTGCCAGGCTAACGGTGAATATTCTCTTCAGAGTTGCCAACATATGATCTATACCTCTTTGTAGCATAACTGGGTTTAATGGCCTCATCTATCACCACCACCGATGAGATGTATCAGCTTCGGCGTGTTTTGTTTTTTAGCTCATTATCAGCTTCGTTAATAGGAGCTGGTTATGAGCTGGTTCTGATTAGGTTAGCTGGGAAGTGAGCCTCAATCATGAGACAGAGAGTCTGCGCTTTCGGCTCAGTATAGGTACCATCAGATTTTCTGAGTGGTTTCAGTCTGGTTGATCTCCCCCTTTTGTAGACTTTGACCAGCCTGCTGGTTTAACTGGCACTCTTCGAAATCCGAATAAGCTTCTTATATTCTTTTTGCTTCGATCACACACTACGGAAGATCTTGTACGCTATCTAAGGACACTGATTCTTCTATACATATTCGTAGTTGACGCAGTTTAAAGGGTCTTCCTTCTTGAGTTTGGGGTAAATGATGCTGAGATTTCGTTCATGGGGCATACTTTCATTCAACCATATCTTACAGATGAGTTGGAGTACTCGTTTGCTTTTTACCAACTTAGTCGCCGCTGCTCTAAGTAATTACAGATAGTCTGCTCCTGCAGCCTTATTATTCGCCATCCAGACCTCTTCTTTACAGGTGGACGAACGAAGTTGTTGTCGATCATTATCCCCATTGAAAGGTTCATTCTGGATGGCACCTGAATGTTGATCGTCTACATCATGGAACAGTGCTTAAGTAATCCTTTTCAATTTTTACCACCAACTGTAGGTACTAAAAATTATGTTCCCAAGATTATATCTGCATGCTTCTGTTCGGTATTTGTGTCCTTGGCATTTTGGTAGAACTTCCGAACATACTTTCTGCAGAAGAACCTCTGCATGGCGTCGGCCGTGCAATTTTTTGTTCTTCTCCTTTGCTTATAGAGTTCGTGATCAACTCTCGTTCTTTGTTACAGCGCCTTGTATGCCTTTTGCTTCGGTACGTACCGACAGTCTTCGGTAAACATATGAGGGTCTCCAATGGCTTGCTGACAAAGTCGCCACTGGTCTTCTGCGCTTGATACTAGCAGCAAAGGACTTTGTGCTAATAGCTAAATCAACGTCTGATTGAGGGAGCTCTGTAAAAACGAGATTTGGTGTGGCTTTTTGGACTTGCAGTTTTCCGAATTGAGGCCTATAACGGGCTAATATTATATGACACCAAATCTGTCTCATGCTCATATTAAAGGGGCGCATGATGGCTTGATAACTCTAAGTAGGTACGAGTAGATTGCCCTACATAAAAATAAACAAATACCACCCTCCAACTATGTGTTTATGTTATTTTGAAGACTATCTTAAGTTAAATTTAAACGAGATCAATATTCTGTTTGTCTGGCTGGCAGTAATGCCTCATTATCTTCTGAAAACAAAAAAAAAATTGATTCTCCAATTAGTGCAGTTACCCCAAATAAATTGCATATCTCCAGAGAACCAAAACAAAGTCAATACTTCCGCAGAGTTATCTTGAGTAAATTGACACAGATTTGCTAATGCCGTGTACGTTGCCTTTTGTTTGTATCAATTGTATCGCAAATATGCTAATTAAAAAAAATTTCAGTCCAAGACTGTCGTATGTATCCCATTGATAAGCCCTAACGTGACCTATGGTCTCTGGTTTTTGCAGTCAGATTGTTGCAGTCAGAATCTCAGTGCAAGTCTCGTGTTACTATAAATAAGGGTGAGATGCACATTTAATTGTATTCGTTCAATTTGTCTATGAAGAGACATACAATACATAAGTTATTCCGTAATTAACAACCTTGGCTGCCTATCATCATCCTCCAACAATACGGTTATACAAACACTAACCCAATCGGATTGTCGGATTGAGTATCTACTGTGGTCTCTAGGTAGATAGACGTCTTAGAAGTCGTTTGAACACTTAGAAAGGAGATATCTCTGCGATTGTCGCGGTTCTTATCATTCTCAATTAAACGAAATAAAATGTGAATATTACTTTCACTTGTTGTTGTTGTTGATGTTTAAACAGATATACATACGAGTACATGTCGAGTTTTTATCATTGCTGTCGATTCGTTAACTACAGCTCGACTAACTTACCAGTCAGTGGAAAGATTTCAACGTGAATAAGTGATCAATTTGTAGTGCTTAGAATGAGTGTAGTAATCAATTATACCTCCACTTATGAGTTAAATAGTGATCCTCAAGAGGATGCCACACGAATGAATCTGATGCGAGTGTTCTGGGATCACCTTTACGAAAAGTACATCAATTTAAGAAGGACCAGATTATTTTCCATTCCACAATCCATCACAGATGCCAAGTCTTTTGGCAAAAAATTCCGCAGATCCCTTCGATTGAATAAATCTTCCAAAAATAAAGGATATCAAGTGTTTCTAAGCGATGAGGAGAAAAGGTAAATGAAATGTCATCATGTTTTGATTGCTAAATTAAAATCATAACCAACTTGAGAACCCTATACACAGTTAGACTTATCGTCTATTGATTTTACTAGTATTACTGATTATCATATCTTGTGAAGCAATAACCGAGATAATCACAAGTATTGTCGGTACTCATACTCAGGGACACAATTACGAATAGACTTCTTTGTGTAGAAATTCAGGAAGCCATTCGACTTCTAGTGCGATGAAGTGATTCTTTTCATTCTCTCATAAGATTTCGTAAATGGGGTTGCAGTTAACTTGGCCTCTGAGCGAGGTTCATTAATTTAATTTAATACAATTGAGTAATGTGGGTCGAATTGACCTTACGTATTCATATGCTTTATGAGGTAAATACATCATGACATAGTTGAAGCTTAAAGACGGCATTGACTTGATAAATTGAAGATAAAAATAATTTGAAGTTTACCGGAAAAAAAGAGGAAATGTACTCGTAGCTGTTGTATAGATTATAAGAGTTGTTATCACTGTTTATATGCGAACGTTTAACTGTTTTCTACAATAGTAACAATAATTTTGTATATTCCTTGCTCTTTGCGTTCTGAAAATCTCTATAATCGCTCTCAGTTGCGCACTCTAAGATGGTCTAGGTTTCTATCCACTCCATTTGTGCCGTCACCTGCGTTGTTCTTTCGAATTGGACTCGAAGATTTTTCGAGTCGAAGCGTTGCTCTATATTTCTCAGCTCTACAGCTTCTATACTAGGTGGAGTGAAAAGTAACCTCCTTGACCGCCAGAATGCGCTGCTACTGCAGCCTTGAAGTCCGATACTGTCTTTAGTTTTGTTTTGACAGCTGATTGTTGTTGACGTGTTTGGCATCATGTTGAGTATGGACAAAAACGATTTTGGTTCTCTCATAAAACATTATTTTTTGAGAGGCAAAACGGCGAAGGAAACAAAAGAAAAGTTGGATAAATATTATGGGGCTAATTCTCCGTCAGATTACATCGTCAAATATTGGTTTCGAGAGTTTTGTGGTGGCCGCAACTCGGGCCCCCGCCCAATTATCAAGGCTTCATCCATCAATGACGTTGTCTAATAAAAAGCATCTTCAGATGACGCCTCTGAAGGTCTTGTTGGCGGCAAGACCACCGGTATTCCCTCCCACGGTACCATCGGAGTCAGGAGCCTCCCGGGTTTCGGTACGGGCCTGACTTGTTGAGGAAGGCCCCCTTGTGGGAGCGTCATGGTGGCTGTGGTTTAAACCCAAATCGCGGGAAAGGGTCTTTCTGTTGGTTTGGCCCATTGTAGAGCTGCAAATACGAGTAAGTACTGGGTGCTGTGACCCTAAGAGCAGCAAGAGGTTTTAGGTCGGCCTCGACTCATACCAAGGGTGGAACTTGTGCCTCCAACACAGTTCCGAATTGGTATCAAAGGATTGACGGAGAGCGATGCCAAGGCGTATCCTTGCTCCTTGCATGCTGGGTGCCGCGAATGCTCACTCCTGACCAAAAACATGAACGCGAGAGCACTTCGAAAGAGTGTTTGGACTTGCTGATGCAGAATCGGGCGGACTTTTGGCTTCGATTGGTAACTGGATTTGGATCCCTCGGACTATTATCTCTTCCCAAATCTCATCAATAAAAAATTCAGCTCACGCGAGGAAATCATCGACGCCACGGAGGAGTATTTTGCAAACCTTCCGGAAAATTACTTTTCGGACGAGATCAAGAAGTTGGAAAATCGTTAGAATAAGTGTATCAAATTAAAATGGGACTATATTGAATAAAAAAAAAAAAAAAACATTTAAAAAAAAATTGTTTTTCATTCCCACGGAGGTTACTTTTCACTCCATCTAGTATCTCTTCTAAAGTCCGCGAACGCAAGCGGAATCAAAGATTACTCGAGGAATTTTGCGTTCAAAATGATCGAGGATATCTTTAGCCGCCTTTATGCGGTGGTTAGAGTCTTATATGAAGTTCCTTTAGTTTTTTTTGAGAAGACATTGTTACTCAATTCCCGTGTTTGGTCAAAGAAACTGCCGATGGCAAGTTTAACACTTTTTTTGATTTCTGATAAAGTGTCATTATCAAAGTTCATAGCGGATTCGGAGAAAAAAAACCTAACTATCTCCAAGTTATAGCTTTCTGTTTTGATATTTTATCCGATTTGTTGATGTTATGCGTCTCTTATTGGCAGAATATGTTTCTTTTTTCCTCATTCGCCGTTAAATCGTTTTGGGTGGGTGAAAGCAACTCCGATGACTAAATTATAAGTTCCGCATGACTCGTTTTGAAGAACTGGTATGCCTACGAATTATCGAGGCATACCCTTGTCCTATCCAACATATTGAGTGAACATCTCAAGCCCTTCGATGGCTACTAATCTCTCCAGCAGATCGACAATCGACCAAGTTTTCACACTAAGTCAGATTCTGCAAATAAAAACCAACAAATCTCAAGTCTTCATCGACTACAAAGCCGCATCTGATACCAATCATGGTCTTGAGCTTTACAAGGCGATGTCCGAATTTTGGACCCCGCAAAACTAATCCAACTAAAAACTGAGCCGCTTGAAAGCACGCGATGCAATGTCCAATTTGGAAACAGTTACTCTGAATTATTCCATTGATGTCGTCAAAAATGCTGCGAAATGTCTAGGTTCCCTCAAGCGATGTAAGAAATATTTTACCCCTTCTGATCTGGCCACAATATATAAGGCATTCATCCGCCCAAAATTGGAGTACAATGCCCACATCTAGTCAGGTGCTCCTCAAACATCTCTGCACCTGCTAGATAGGATTCAAGACCGTGCGATAAAACTCATTGGTGATACTAATATCAGTCAATCAATTGACACCCTCGAACACCGACGTAATGTCTCCTGTCTCAGTTTGTTTTATGGCTATTTCCACCACCAGTGCTCCATTGAAATCGCCAGTAGCATTCCACCCATTCAAACTTTCAACCGTAACACCCGTGTCACTATGAATGCTCATCAGTATACCCACTTTCGGACGCACTCTAAAATATGGTGATTCTTTCCTAAGCCGTACAACTCGCTTATGGAATGTCCTGCCGATCTCTGTATTTCCTGGTCCTTATAACTTACAAACATTTAAAAACAGTGTACATCGGTACCTGTCTTTTCTTCCTCCTTAAATTTCCTTCGCCCTCGCAGTGTACAAAGATTTTAAGGGTACAAAATCCCCTTAAGCGCGCGCTGATTATAAAAAAAAAAAAAAAAATTGAATCTAGTGCTGGAACTTTCTTTAACAAATCTGTCCAGCTGATGCGGCACATCGTTGATCGCTCCTAGGACGCCGTCATAGAGTACTTTAACGTAGTAGTAAAGGAAGAACCTACACGCAGCAACATTCCTCAGCCTAACGCACTCGAAGAGAAAACGACAGTCGGAAGTTCAAATAAGCGAAGCAGGATAAAAAATTCTCTGAGGTCGTACAGTCGATTCAGATGACATACTCTCCGAAGTACGAGCATGGGCGGAAATCGCTCGAAATTTTGTTCAATAAAATGATGAGAAGCGATTCGATACTTGATTGTTGAAGGAGAGTTTTTTTTCTTCCACTGCATAAAAGTAAAGCCTATATAAGCACATCCCAAGAGATCGACGTGTATAGGGGTAGTACGCGATATGAGCGATGACGGTAAAACGGAAGATTCATGCACAGCAGGAATAACCAGAGAATTTGAATTTAAAGCCAGGGGTACACTAAGGCATTGTTCGAAGTCTGCTGCTCTATAATGTTCTGCATGACTTTTTACTCAATCAACACATTTTCCGCTTTTCCGAACCCACAAACTCAACTAGAAGGAGTCATCGTATCTCTCGTGCATCATCGGGGAAATTGCAATAGCGACGTCGCATATATATAGTATGTAATATGTTAACAAACCGATGCCTAGTGCGCTCCGCGTCACAGAAACAAAATGCGTGACAGAAAGATACAGCAAGTTGTTTTCTTTTTGCTAGATGGAGTGAAAAGTGATCTCCTTGGGAATAAAAAAAAGTTTTTTTTTTAAATGTTTTTTTATATTATTCAATATAGTCCTCTTTTAGTTTGATACACTTATTCCAGCGATTTTCCAACTTCTTGATCACGTCCGAAAAGTAATTTTCCGGAAGGTCTGCAAAATACTCCTCCGTGGCGTCGATGATTTCCTCGCGTGAGCTGAATTTTTTATTGATGAGCCATCTTTTGAGGTTTGGGAAGAGATAATAGTCCGAGGGATCCAAATGCAGTTACCAGTCTGCCCGATTCCGCATCGGCAAGTCCAAACACTCTTTCGAAGTGCTCTCGCCTTCGTGTTTTTGGTCAGGAGTGCAGGCAGGATAACTTTTTCATATGCAGAATATTGCCCAAAATATAGCGTGTGCACTCAGTACTAATCTTTGTGGCATCTGCTAACTGGCGCACCTTCACTTTCCGGTCAGCCAACACCATTTCATATATTTTTTTGACATTGTCCTCTGTAACCGCATCGGAGGGCCTGCCGCTGCGGACTTGATTGGTAGTGGAGTTGCGGCCACCACGAAACTCTCGAAACCAATATTTGACGGTGTACTCTGACAGAGCATTAGCCCCATAATATTTATCCAACTTTTCTTTTGTTTCCTTCGCCGTTTTGCCTCTCAAAAAATAATGTTTTATGAGAGAACCAAAATCGTTTTTGTCCATACTCAACATGATGCCAAACACGTCAACAACAATCAGCTGTCAAAACAAAACTAAAGACAGCATCGCACTGACATTTGGCATGTCTGCCTAAATATGAACGGACTTCAAGGCACCATAAACTTTTTTGCAGTAGCAGCGCATTCTGGCGGTCAAGGAGGTCACTTTTCACTCCATCTAGTACATTCGAACTTTCCCAACAACTTGATTTTGATTTTGAATACATTGCAGCCTTTTGTGTGTTTTTAAAAAAAAATATTTTTATTGAAAAAGAGAAAATAAAATGAAAACTTAGTCAAATGATTGTAAATAGATAACGTTCTTTTTGCGGGCGCCGTCTGCTGCGTAAGTGAATAAATCTGTTGGTTTGCCAACGCGTTATCATGCCACATACAACTCTCCAACTCTCTATGGACGAAACATGGATTTTCCAAGTTCATTCCACAAACTTGTAGCGACTGGCCTTGCGCTTTGTTGATTGAGATTGTAAGTGCCAATCGTACTGGAAACTGCAAGCGTTTGAATCATATCAGTGGGTAACATCGGTATCCGTGCCAATAACAGATCTTCGCATTTAAACTAGCTAGTCAGACACTTGTAGCTTCAATTATGTTCTGCAATAATCGTTTGACTGCCAGCCTGGTTCCGGTTGCAAAGTTGGTGGTAGCAAACCCCTTGAGCACGTGCGCTTTATCAAAAAAAAAAAAAAAAAAAAAAAAAAAAAAAAAGGATAACTGCACCGAGTTTGAGCGTTAGTACACACACGTGGTGAAAATTCGGGAAGTTCGGCGATTATATGATGTTTGGATTGAATTTTTCGCGCTGTTGAGCTTGTGCGACATCATCCGCTCTTCCCATGAAATAAATTTTGCAAACATCTGTGCTTCTCATCTGGAAACAGCAATAATGGTCTTGCTTGATCAAATATTTGAATTTGAATTTACCTGCCATTAAAGACAACAATGATTCTGGTGGTTGATTAAATGCTGGCAAAACAATTTTTCCGTTCGAACAGCACATTCCTGGTCTTTCGATTTTGTAACTCAATGCATGACGATATCGGGCCAATGACAACATATGTTGTCTTCTTTCAAATTTTGCAATGATACGTGAGCCTACATTCGCTCGCATGCGTTGAATTCTTTGCCGTTGCTTTCTTTCTAAATAATTTTCATGCTCTTCGTGACTTGCAGTTGCACGTCCTGCGATATTTGCTCGTTGTTCCGTTGCAATCTTTGCGATCGTTGTTCTGGCGTTCTTTAACTCGATTGTTCCGTTGTCCGCGTGCATAGCGAGTACGTCATTCAATATCCATTCTTGTGCGAATATGAAATGTCGATTTGACTTACTGATGGGTGAGATAGCAATAATAGTTTTTCCAATTATTATGTTTCAGCCGCTGTCATAGTTTCCAATGACATCCAGCTGTCAGAATATTCAGTAAGGTTTGCTATTTCATCATGCATCGTTTTACACTTGCCGAACGTTCGGAAATTATTCAAAAATATTATCGGAAAGCCCGGCTCAGTTGTAAATACGCAACATGAATTTCATCGTGAGGTCAGTCGTCATCATGGCTTCAGTGTGAAGGCAAAGTTTGAGCGTGAGTACACTTTTTTGGATCTTAAGCCAGCAACCAGAAAGAGATTGGTGCGAAATGAGGAAAACATAGGCGCCGTAGCGGCCAGTATCGAAGAAATGTCGATTCGGGGGCGATCAGCTGAATTGGGCATCGCCAGAGAGTCAGTTGGACTTGGGCCTACATCCGTATAAGATTGACGTAGGAATTGATGCCTGATGACCACAGACAACGCCGTGAGTTCGCTAATTGGGCGCTGGAAATGTTGGCCGGAGATCCGGATTTTGGCCAAAAAATCATCTTCTCGGACGAGGTCTATTTTTGGCTCAGCGGCTATATCAACAAGCAAAATTGGCGTTATTGGAGCGAACACAATCCACAAGTGTTCGGCCAAGCATCAATGCATCCACAAAGATCGACTGTTTGGTGCGATTTATGGCATGGCGGCATCATCGGACCTTATTTATTTCGAAATGAGGAAGGAGACACCGTTACCATCAATGGTCTCAGGTATTGAGCGATGTCACCTGACTTTCTGTTTTCGTAGCTCAACAACATCGATATATCCGACCTGTGATTCCAACAAGACGGCGCTACATGCCATACAAGCGATGCAACGCTCGAAGTTATGAAGGAGAAATTTGGCGACTGGGTCATCTCACGGCGAGCGTTCATAAATTGGCCGCCACGATCATGCGATTTGACACCACTCGAGTATTTTCAAGTCCTCAGTCTTCGCTAACAAGCCAACCACTTTGGAAGAGCTCGGGGCCAATATTCGACACGGTATTGCCGGAATAACGCCGCACATATTGGACTGAATCATCAAAAATTGGACCAATCGCTTGAGGCACATCATTTGAATGATGTGTTGTTTTATTTAATTTTTTTTTCCTATCGTTCTTATCTGGTCACCCGTTACTACATATGGTTTGTGTCAAGATAACAAATATGGTATTTTGGAGGGTAAACATCTGTCAATAAAATCCAGTATGCCATAAGTTGTGATTGTGCAAACAAAAGTTTTTTTGCCGCCTTGAAAATGTCAGATTTTATGCCAGATAAAAACCATTTGCGGCAGTTTTATTACATTATTGTTTTTTTTTTCAAAGGAAACTGCTGCTGAAAGTCATCGATTTTTAATGCAAGAGTATGGTGAACATGCTCCAACTCAAAGAACTTGTGACCGTTGGTTTGTTAATTTCAAAAGTGGTGATTTTTGCATCGTGCCTAAAGGCACGTATCAGTTATTTTCCATTATGACAATGCTCGTTCACATGTTGCAAACAAAGTAAAAAACTATTTTGGAAATATTGATTAGGAAGTTCTGATTACTACCTGCATCCGATCGATGCAGCACGGACTTTCGGAACGGCACCATCATTCTTATGAAGAAGTGAAAAATTGGCTTGACGAATGGTTGGGCTCAAAAGACAAATAGTGGTATTGGCGCGGCATCCATCAAATGCAAGAATTATGGGAAAAAGCCGTAGCTAACGATGGCCAATACTTTGAATTCATTCATCATGTTGTTTAAATAAATGAGTTTTTTGAGCAAAACAAATCGACATTTCATATTGACACACCTATCATTATTGTGTTAATATTGTCGCTTGGTTGAAATACTCATTTTTTTCCGGCTGATGTCGGCTAAGTGGCCCCCGCTAGAATTGATGACCACTCGCGCCCGATTTGTGGCATTTTCCATTACTCTTGCCAAAACCTCCGGCTATAGGTCTTGACGGATATTCTCTTTGAGGGCTTCAAGAGTCTGAGGCTTGTTCACATAGACGCGTGTCTTCAAAAAACCCCACAAAAATAAGTCTGGAGCGGTTAAATCAGGCGGTCTTGGCGGCCAGTGCAAGTCGCCAAAACGACAGAATAGGCGACCCGGAAATACAGCCCTCAGAATTTCGGTTGTGGGTCGTGCAGTATGCGCCGTTGGTCCATCCTATTAGAACCATATGTTCTCCAGTCCCAATTCATCCAATTGAGGAAGGTGAAAGTCATTGGGCATGGCCCTGTAGCGCTCGCCGTCCACAGTAGTCGTTTTTTGGACCGCGGCGTTTTCGAAAAAAATAAGGCCCGATGACGCCTCCAGCGTATGCAGTAACTTTGATCGGATATAATTCCTCTCCGTGGATTATATGCGAATTTTTGGTGTCCCAGAAGCGATAATTTTGCTTATTCACATATCCATAGAGATGGAAATGGGTCTCATCGCTCATGAAGACTTTCGATGAAAAGTAGACTCCCTCGTGATCAAAATCCAGGATGGCTCGAGCGTAGATTACACGCGCTTGGCGGTCAACGGCTAACAGCTGACGCACTGTCTTCATTTTGTAAGGGAACATCTTACAGTCTTTCACCAAAATACTCTGTAAAGACCGCCGATTGATGCCCAATTGCGTGGCATCTGGTCGATACTCCGGGGTCCTCTGGGACATATTCTCAGCAGAACGGTTGCCCCGGGGCCGGTCAGACCTGGTGTCCCATACTCTTCTAAGCGAGCAACGTCGTACAATTTGCCCAGTTGGTGTCGGACGACCGGGAAATCTGCGCCGAAATTCCATCCATCCTCGAATGGTACTAAACTTCAAACTGCGCAGTAGCAATACAGATACGTTTGAGAAATAGCATTAGATTTAATTATACACGGTACACATTTATTGTTAAGGAGAAAACTATTATAAGCAACCTAGCTGGTCATGGAAAACCCGTGTATACGCCAGTGACGTTTCTTACTCTACTCGTAGTTCTGAACCTGCCCGCTAAAAGGCTATTCATGTTCGTGTATTTGTAGCTATAAATAACCTGACTCCAGATACCTATGATACCTAAGTAGTTTTTGGAATTAAATAAGGAGCTAAACCTTGAGGGCTCATAGTCGTATATACCATATCCACATTTCGCATAAATTATCGTTCTCAGGAGACTTATTCATTTGTTTCGCCTTGATCGGTAATCGCTCACACAATCCGCGCACCAATCGTTGACCGGGTTTAATGTTCAAAAATTCACAACGTAGGTTCATTTTCGCCAATCTCCTTAAAATAACAAGTTGGTAGATCAATTGATTGTGGGGGTTGACATATTTATGAATCAGACGCGTTCTTGTTAGACATGCGTAGTTAAAAAGCTTTATCGAGCTCCAGCTTTAATCGTGATAAAGAGAGGGGACACAAATCACAGGGTTCATAGATTCGATTATATACTCAATCGAATTTCTTCGATTTGCCCGTCAATGTCGGGTTTGCTTCAGAGGTTTGAAAAGTGTATAGCTATATCTGTAAGAAAAAGTCAAAACAACCGATTGATAAGGACATGGACATGTAAGAAAATGATACTGCTCGCTGCAATCTTTGATTGTTTCATGCTTTAAACTTGGCTATCAAAGAATGTGACTACTGTGAACTTTATATGTAAATATAAATATATAATATAAAGAGGTGATAATCTTATGAGCAGTACATTCAACTGGTGGTCAACCAGACAATAACAATTCAATAATTGTAGACAGTAGACAGAGACGGTACACTTGGGGTAAAATATGTTTGACGGTGAGATCTATTTTGGTGGGGCCAGCCGGCTGCTGTACAAGAGTTCTGGAATCAAATTCACACTGAGAAGCAGAAAGTCAAACTGGACCGTCAGCTGCACCAATTTATTTCTATGCTAATCGTATACCATATGTACCTGATGCCTCCTTCCTTTTCCTTCCATTCCATTTATATTTACTTTTCCAGTACAAAAGCAGCGTCAGAGTATGATTGCAATGTGTCTAGGCTGTCTCGTTCATATCCTGCTTCTCTTTGGGAGTCACAGTACTCTTGAAGAAGATGCAGCTCCTAGATGGGCCTATCTAATTCTCCAGTCAAAATTTGCACTAAGTTTCGGTAGAAAAGTTCATTTCATGAAAGCGATATCTCAGACCACAGTGTTCGAAGAGCACACTCTCCTGACATAATTTATAGTCTGATTGAAAATATTGTTAACCTGTTAAATTCTAAATATTGTAACGAATTTCGCCCAACCTAGGAAAACCGGAAGAAAACAACAGATCTTTGCCAGCTTGAATGCAAAACAGTGTTCGAGAAACAGAACACCTCATCAAGCTGTCACAATCGGGGTGTGTAAACAAAACGTGAAGTAGGAGTTCTTTTTTCTTTTTTTTACTTTCTTCTTTTTTTTATGTTTTTCAGATTCTTAACCTGATTTCGCAACACTATCCCCTCCTTAAAACTCAAAGCTCCGACTTAGCTGTGGGTAAATCAACGTTAGGTGCGAGTTTTTGTCTTCTTTGACCAGGTACTTGGATTTTGTAGACAAGATCCGACAGTTGCTTTAGCTTTGTTCAGTGAGGCTGTTCTGGACTGTTCCGAACAAAAAAGTACAAGCTTTCCTGTTCAGTGAGAAAAATTTCTGTCCGAATCTGTTCTTCTCTGTGTTCAGTGAGGCTGTTCCAATCTGTTCGGAACAGAAAATCTTGCACCTACTTTCGAAGTAGAACACAATTGTGAAAAGTGTCAAAATCA
Source organism: Volucella zonaria (assembly GCA_963966105.1). Taxonomy (NCBI): domain Eukaryota; kingdom Metazoa; phylum Arthropoda; class Insecta; order Diptera; family Syrphidae; genus Volucella; species Volucella zonaria. The sequence goes on from OZ014534.1 coordinate 50,950,321, forward strand.
GCTGTGCTGTACTTTTCTGTTCTCATTTGGTTTGACATTTTTCACAAATTTGTGCTGTTCTGTTCTAGTTTTTCCCCACTGAACAAATCTTTTATTACCTTAATCGGGCCATCCTAATCACTCTGTAGTTTTGGACAAAGACCTTTGCGCCTTTTGGGTTTGTAAAACCATACGCCATCCCCTGCAGTAAAGCTGATAGCATTAGTTTTTAGATCATACCTATCCTTCATCGATTCAGATGTTATTTTTAAGTTTATTCGCGCTACCTCGCGTACCTTAAGGAACTCCGTTGCATACGTTTGGCTTTCCTGTCCTATTTCTGTAAGAGATCCGAACATCACATCGATCGGCAGTTTCAGTTCTCTTCCGAAGTTCAACATAGCTGTTGAGAATCCTGGCTGCGCGATAAGCAAGTAAAGCTGGTTGTAAAAACGGATCCCACTCTGTTTGATGAGGGCTGAAAAACTTCGCTAAGTAGTCAAGCAGCGTTCGGTTCAGCCGTTGTACCATCCCGTTCGATTGAAGCCGTAATGATGTTGCTCGAGTCTTTTGACTGCCCAAGACCTCCATAGTCTTACAGAACACTTCCGATTCAAAATTTCATCCTTGGTCCGAATGGATGAAATGTGCTACTCCAAACCTGCAGAAAATGTTATGGATTAGTTGTTCGACTATTACCTCAGCTATTTGGTTGGCGACGGCAAAACATTCTGACCATTTGGTGAAGTAGTCCATAACGACGATTACATATCGGTTTCCAGTTCCGGTTCGTGGAAGTGTGGCAAGGATATCGACTGCAATCCGCTCGACAGAGTGTCCTGGAAGGCCTTTTTTTTATAATCAGCGCGCGCATAAGGGGTTTTTGCACCCTTGAAATATTCGTACACACCTCGGGCGAAGGAAATTTAGGGAGGAAGAAAAGACAGGTACCGATATACATTGTTTTTAAATGTTTGTAAGTTATAAGGACCAGGGAATACAGATATCGGCAGGGCATTCCATAAGCGAGTTGTATGGCTTAGGAAAGAATCACGATATTTTAGAGTACGTCCGCACCTTGGCTTGAGGGTATACTGATGAGCATTCATAGCGAGACGGGTGTTACGGTTAAAGGTTTGAAGGGGCGGAATGCTACTGGCGATTTCTATGGATTACTGGTGGTGGAAATAGCGATAAAACAGAGTGAGACACGAGACCTTACGACGGTGTTCGAGGGTGTCCATTGTTTGAGTGATATTAGTATCGCCTATGAGTTTTATCGCACGGTTTCGGATCCTATTTAGCAGGTGCAGAGATGGCTTGGGCGCACATGATCAGATGTGGGCAATGTACTCCAGTTTTGGGCGGATAAATGCCTTATATATTGTGGCCAGATCAGAGGGGGTCAAATATTTCTTACATCGCTTGAGGAATCCTAGACATTTCGCGGGATTTTTGGCAACACCGAAATGTGGCCATTCCAACGTAAGTTGTCACTGACACACATACCGAGAATGGAAAGTTAATCGGTTTCGACGATGCAAGTGCCATTCATGGATAATGGCTGGCTGAATTTCGCTTTAATGACAGCAGACAGCACTGAGTTTTGGAAGCATTAAATTCCATTCGGATGATAGTTCCCCAATTGGTTATGCTGTTAATATCGGAATTTAATAAGCTCGGACAGGGAGTCCGAGAACGAATATTAAAAGTAGAGAGTACTGTCATCAGCAAAGGAATATATTGGATTAGAAGTATCAGACAAGAGATCGTTCATGAAAATTAAAAAAAGTGTCGGAGACAGAACGGAGCCCTGGGGCACACCAGCATTTATTTTGTAATATCAGACTTGAAACCGTCCAAGACAACTTGAATTGAACGATCCGAAAGGTAATTTCTAATCCATTGAAGAAGAGAGACAAAAGAGCCTGATGCCAAACTCTGTCCAATGCCTTAGAAATATCAAGTGCAACTATCTTGCTTTCGCCAGATTGATGTACGCTTGGGTTCCACTTTTGGGTGAGACATGCCATCAAATCACCAGTGGACCTGTTGCTACGAAAACCATATTGCCGGTCATTGAGAAGTTTTCGCGTTTCGAGATATTTCATGAGCTGACGGTTTATCAGCGTTTCCATGACCTTGGAGAGAACGGACGAAAGTGCAATGGCCTTGTAGGAGGAGATAGAGGAAGATTCGCCTTTTTTAGGGACGGGTGTTTTTCAAATGCTGTTTTCCATCTGCTCGGGAAGAGTCCTAAAGAGTAGGATTGATGAAAAAGCGTACGCAGTGATTTTGTCAGCGTGGAAGAACACCTCTTCAGAAGAAGGGGAGATATACCATCTGGACCAGCGGATTTATGCATGTTGAGATCTTTAAGTACCCTTGCTACTACACGAGTGCGAAAGTGGATTCGTCCCATTGTAGATTCGACGCACTTAAGTGTAGGCGGGGACAAAGCACAATCTGGGAGTGTTGAGCTGGCCGAAAAGTGTGCAGCAAGCAGATTTTCCTTGTCGAAAGAGCTGACAGCTGGAATGTCATTGTAAATGAGCGTTGGGATGGGGAATTTCTAATGTTTTTGACGAATGACCAACATTTTTAATTCTTTCGGGACATTGCAGTATTTTTTGCCTCAGCTTTTGTTCGTATTGGAATTTCACACGCTTGAGAAAGACGTTGCAGTCATTTCTGGCTCGTTTAAACTTTTTTCGGGTTTCCTCTGTCGGGTTGGTCTTATGGGGCCGAAAAAACAATTCTCTAAACCTGACAGCCTCTTTACAGCTCCAGCCGTACCATGCCTTTTCTTTTGGTTTGATACACTTTATCCGATGAGGGATAAAGCATCTCATTCCAAAGAGAATAGTTTCTGTGATCATGTCAGCAGCGGCATCCACGTCGTTATCGAGGAAACATAACGACCAGTTAAAATTCCTAAAGAAGTTGTTAAGTTCGCTCCAATTGGCTTTCACGTATTGCCATACGGTTCTTTTATGAATCTTTACTCTAACTGTGTGGTGGGTGTACGAGAATTTAGCTGATATGACACAATGGTCCGACGAGCATAGAGGGGAAAACACCTCAACGTAGTACTTATCAGGGTGAGAAGTTAAAAATAAGTCCAGCGTGTTGGCAGTATGACTATCAACGTCTGGTATTCGCGTGGGCTCATTTACAAGCTGGGTTAAATTATTTTTCGCAGCGAAGATCTCAACACATCGTCCTTCGGGTGTTGTCTGTCCAGAATGTCGAAGCCACCCAGAATTGTGTATGTTGAAATCGCCCGTAACAACGATTTCGTTATAAGGATACGCGGATACAATTCTTTGAATGTAGTCAGACAGCGCATAGAACTCGTGGAAGGTCGAGTTGCTCTCCAGTTTGGGGCTTCTGTAAATAAAGCAGTAGTGGATAATTTGCTTACGGAGATGGAATTTTAACCACATGAAATTTAATTCTGGATTGGAACAAGGACTACATTGTGGTGGAATTTGGTAAGCTACATCACTATGCACCTAAATGGCGAGACCGCGATGGGGAAAGAATAGTGGCACTAGTTCGTAGCCAGGTAGCTTCAGATTGGAGTGATCTAAGAGGAACTATATTCCCCATATCTTTCTAGCTTATCCAGGAGTGTTAAATTAAGCTAACGTGTTTAAAAATCTTATTGGTTTCTTTGCTATGCAAAGTCTGGAATCCATCAGATTGTCTTTTTTTTTAATTCCCCCATTTCAATCCTATGCAAAACTTTTTGTCGATCCGCATATTTAATTAAACTTTGGCCATATATCTGCAGAATTCTAGTTCTTTCCACAGGTCACTTGAAACGTTCAGGTCTATCTCCTCCATGGCTGCTGAAACTGATCTGTTATTGAAATACGTTATGTCCTTGCATTCATTTCTATGTATCTGCCAAGAGCCGTGTGCCATGCATATGCTTCAAAAACTCATGACAATTTGTTCCTTCTTTTTTCAGGCGAATGGATGAGTATACCCGCTGGAGTTCCGAATTGTCCACGAGGATTGGAGTACCTTATGACTGTCGACCAACTATTGGTTAAGCAAAAAGTCGAATTGCTCGAAGCAATGATCGGCTTCGAGACCAACAATAAATTCTCTATTAAAAATAGTTTAGGCCAAAAGGTGTATTTTGCCGCAGAGGATACTGATTGCTGTACACGTAATATGTGTGGTCCACTCCGTCCATTCGATATGAGAATCTTTGATAATTACAAGAATGAAGTTATACATTTAAATCGTCCATTGGCATGTGATAGCTGTTGTTTCCCTTGTTGTTTACAAACATTGGAAGTAACTGCACCGCCCGGTAATGTCATTGGTACAATTGAACAAGAGTGGTCGATATGTTCACCATCGTTTAGAATTAAAAATCACACTGGAGATACCGTTCTCCGAATCGAGGGGCCATTATGTACGTTCTCTTTATGTGGCGATGTGGAGTTTAAGGTATGTGCAATAGTAAAATAGTTCTTAGTGACTGTCATTTGTGATGTAAATTGATTTTGATTACAGATTGTTTCCTTGACTGGTGAACAAGTAGGAAAGATCTCCAAGCAATGGTCTGGTCTGGCTAGGGAAATATTCACCGATGCTGATTTCTTCGGTATAACTTTCCCCATGGACTTGGATGTTCGAATGAAGGCTGTTCTTTTAGGAGCTACATTCCTAATTGTAAGTTTAATATCCATTGATTGTTAAATGAACAATTTCTTATTTTCGTTTCCTCTAGGATGCAATGTTCTTTGAGAAATCGGGCAACAGAGAAACTGACAGGCCAGGAATGCTTTAAAATTACCATCAACAGTCATCGTGTTGCGAACTTATTTTTGATTTTTACTTCCAAAATGCACAATTTTTGCTTTTAAAATTAATAAAAATGAATAAATTAGTTTCTAGGGATGATGCCACTAAAATAAAAAACCATACACATAAAATGCACAAGTGCTTCAAACAAGGAGAAAAGAATATATGTATATCGAACATCTTAGTTTCTAGTCTGTTTTTAGGCCAAAGTATCTGCGAAAGAAAATCCATTTCATGCTCTTGCACTCACTTTATAACAAATTAATGATTACTAAGACAAAATATATGAAATGACATGCCTTCCTGAGCTCATTACATTTTTTCAGCTTTCATTTCCTTTTTTTTTTTCACTTTTTGTTTTAAGACTTATTTTAAGATTTACACTCACGAAATGAATATAAGTACTAATCCATAATTGTATCGTAGATTTAAGAGTTCAACTGAGAATTAATACATGAGCATTTATGCGATAAATTGGCGTTGTTGTTAGACTTGTGACTTGAAATGTTTTATTTTATTTTTTTTTTAAAAAGGATATATTATACAAATATATGTAAATAATCCTCTTGAACTAATCTAGAACTATTTAAAATAAAAATAAAATGTACAGTTTATATTGCTTTATCAACGTATTCTTGTTTTCTTTAATTGAAGCAGGATCCTCCGAGTCGAGGTGTATTTAATATAATGAGGGGTATAATTGCTTACTTACCTAGATGGCCCTGCATTTCGGGGTGGATCTCAATCAATACATCTCTCTAGTGAGTGAAGTCTTCGCCCAACTGCCTCCGGTTACGCATTTTTCCTCCTGGCAAGAATCGTAGACTCTTTGGGCCGGAGCATTAATATTCATTCGCTGTATATGTCGTAGCGATTCTAGGCGACGGATGAGTACTTTTCTGACGAAGTTGATGTCGATGTACGGCTTGTAGGATAAATTGATACATCTCTTCCTTCAAAACCAGTCCGCCTTCGTTAGCGTCCATGCTTCTTCGTCATAGAGTAGAACTTGGATAATAGAGTCTCCTTACATAGAGCTAGGGGCTTCTTAGGTGAAAGAAATTTGATGATGAGAAGGCCTTATCAGAGTTAGAAGCGGAACCGACTACCTCAAAGTTATAGCTGTTTGTTGTGACGTTGTGCATCCTTTCTTGTTCCAAGCAAATACTTGGTTTTGTCCTCATTCAGAGCAAACCCGTTTTTGGCGCTTCTACTCGTATTTCAAGATCTGCAATACTTCACAGCGTTCTGTAATCAATGTGATATCAATGTGATCAGCGTATCCAATTATCACTCAGAAATGAACTTAATTAGAGTAATCATCTGACCTAAAATTACTGCTTTTTGACATCAAAGGTCATAGTCGGCGAGCGTTCTGCACCACCATTCTGTGCAATCTGACGAGTTTGGCATGAATGCCAAAGCCAGATATGGCTCTGTTTAGTTTATCTCTATAGATCCCTTAATAAGTGGTCTTGAAATCTATTCTAAGATCTGCTGTAGTGTGAATATTTGGTCGATTGTAAAATTATCGCGTTTAAGACCGCACTGATAGTTGGCAATCAGATCGTTGATATAAACGGTTTCAGGAATACGCACATACGGAAAGCGCAATATTAAGGAGAGTGATACATCTTAAATTCAGTTTAAATTCTTTCTAACGAATGCTGAAGTTCCATTCTATGCTCTCTATCAAGTCATTTCTCGCTGTTTCCAGGAGGCCGTCCAGTTCAGTAAACTAAATTTTACCTTGTTCTTGTATTTACTTCACTTTGGTTTGGATTTTGTACGGCCTGATGGTTCGTTCTCTTTGACAGCGCATTTTAGATATCCGTCTCGACTGTTACACGTCTGCTGTAGAGCCTTTTTCGTATCATTAAACAGGTTGTGACTCAACTATTAGATTTCCTCGTTCATATACAAAGGTTTCTGCCCGGGTTCTTTTTGGCTTGACACGTTTTTTTTGCCTTGACAAAACTTCCAATAATTGTTCCTGGAGTACCAGCACTTCATTGTTCTCCGGAGAGGCACCGCTTCATAAGCGATAAGCAACATGGGCTTACCTGCATTCTTCGTACATCAACTGTAGCATTTCTGCCGGCTTCTTGGCATCGATGGCACTGCTCTTCAGCACTTGCTGGTTATAAGCGAGTTGATGAAAAGTGAAAGAATACCAGCCCGTTTCAATGCTCGACTATCCAATGAAAGAAAACTGCGCCAAACAACAAAAAGGAGGTACAACATTGGATCCCTGAGCATACCGGAGGTAGCCAAAGACTACAGAGAGCAACCGGACGAAAGACTGCAATATGAAATTGCCTACCACAAACTTCAGGAAGTAGCCGAAGCAACTCTAGGCTACCAGTCACCTTCGACAAGATGCGATATTTTATAAAAAAGCTAAAAGCCTGGCTGCAGGTTACATACCAGGAACTTAGGCCCTTCGAAACACTGAGGGTAATCTTGTCACCGACCCACACGGGATTGTGGATGTATTTAAGCAGCATTTCCAACCATCTGCTTGATACGCATGACCAGGAGAGAGTGATAGGGTATGAAGAAAACTCAACTCAAGTTTATGAAGTAGTTTTCTCTCCCAGCCTAGACGAAGTCGTCACAGCCATTAAGAAGCTGAAGAAAAATAAGGCCGCGGGCTCGGACGGATTGCCGTCAGAGCTCTTCAAAGCTGGTTGCGATGTTTTGGTAAAGAGCAAGTACCAGATCATCTGCAAAGAATGGGAGGACGAAAGCATGCCCGACGACTGGGCTATCAACTCTATCTGCCCCATCTGCAAGAAAGGCGATCCTATGTTTTGTAAGAGCTACCGAGGCATACCCCTGCTTAACGTAGCTTACAAGATCTTATCCAGCGTACTGTGTGAACGACTAAAGCCGTTTTGCACCATACTCATCAGCACCCATCAGTGTGACTTCCGGCTCGGCAAATCCGACAATAGACCAAATCTACACACTGCGGCAAATCCTGGAAAAGACCAACGAGTTCCAAGTCGATACTCATAATCTCTTCATCGACTTTAAAGCCGCATACGAGAGCATTCTGGCCGAATTCGGGATCCAGAGAAAACTGATCTGGTTGGTCGCAACAACGCTGATGCATTGTTCTGATTGGAAATAAAGCCGCCTAATTATTCTAAACCTGCAGCGGATTCTGGCAAGGAGACGTGCTATCATGTGATTTCATTAATCTTGTGCTGGAACAGATAGTGTGAAAGGCTGGCCAAAACACAGAAGGCATTATATTTAACAAATCTATTCAGTTGCTGGGCTATGTAGATGACATCGACATCATAGCCCGTTTCCAGCGTGCTTTACTGCTATAGAAGAACAAACCAAATGAGTTGGTCTAGTAATGAATGACGATAAAACAAAGCACATGCTGTCGACCAAAAACCGATCAATCGAGCACCGTTTAGGACAAAACCTAACAATCGATATCTATAGCTTTGAGGTAGTGAAGGAATGTCCACAAATGACAACCCTAGTGGAGATTCGACGAAGAATAACCTTAGGCAACCGCTGCTACTTCGGTTTGTCCAAATAACTAGGGTTAGAAACTCCTAACTCGAAGGTCCAAAATCATGCTCTACAAAACCGTGCCAGTCTTGCTTATGGAGCTGAATGCTGGACGATAAGTAAGACAGCAGAGTAGATCTTGGGATCCTTCGAAAGAAAAATTCTACGTCGAATATTTGGTCCTATCTACGAAGAGGGCGAATGGTAACTATATGCACTCAAAAAGGATCTCACACCTTCAACGGAGCAGAGTTGACAATGACAAATTTTTTCGTCCCTAACGTGCTACCATTTGCCAGTGTTTCAACCATCCAATCCTACACCCTCTCAACATAACATTCCTCTAACCTTCTACTATCAAAACATAAGAGGACTGCGATCTTAGACTCGGGCCGTCTTGCGCCAATCTAACGCTCTCCCATTTGAGGTCTACGCTCTGATCGAAACTAATCTAATTCCCGATATAAAGAATCAGGAATTATTCCCGCATAGTTTCAATGTTTTTCGAGACGACGATCTTACCCGTCCAAATGATGATTCTCCTTGTCGAGGTGTGCTATTGGCCGTCCACAATGACCTAAACTCTTCTCCAATCGCTGTTTCTACTTCTTCTAAGCTTGACTATGTTTCAATAAAGATAACATTCCGCAGGAGGTCCCTGTACGTTATGTGTTTTTACATCCTACCGGCACAACCAATCGATTGCTACCAACTCGCTATCGATGCAATTGATGATGATATCATCCGATCCTCCCGATGATATCATCGTATTCGGCGATTTCAATCTACCTCAACTCCACTGGACTCAATCAGATGATGAATCTTTTTTTATCACAAACCCTAACTCCAGTAAAGAATGTCTCTTCTTCGATGAGCTCACAGACTCCAGCTTATGCCAAGTTAGTGGGGTCTCCAACTATATGGGTAAGCAATTAGACCTCATTTTCACCACTGACCCCATTAATTCCTCTGTCTCACTCTGCCCCCTTTCACTATCGACCATTGATAAGTTTCACCCACCACTTCTTCTTTCTTTTTTCCACCACTCTCCTATCCATCCCACCCCATCTGCAGCTGCCTCTTCTTACGACTTTCATAAAGCGAATTTCCGCAAAATTAACGCTTATCTTAGTAAGTATTCTTTTGATTTCGCCAATATGCCCCTTAAAAGTGCTCTCTCTTTTTCTATAGAGAAATATTCAAATCTATTTCTCTCTATGCTCCTACGAGTCCCCCGTAGTACAATCGTACACTTCGCTCTTTACGTAACAAGAGAAACAAATTATGGGCAGTTTTCCTTCGATCCAACTATTTTGCTGACTATTCAAACTATCTCGGGTCATACCTTCAATTCGCCCAGCTTTATAAGGTTCTCTACCAGCGATACCTTGATAGTGCGCAATCAAGGCTTATAAACGATCCTAAGTCTTTCTACCAATTCGTTAACTATAAAAAAAAATCAGACGGTTTTCCTCCATCCCTCTCATATGAAAACATGTCATCAACCGATCCGCATACTATAGCTAACTTTTTTGCTAAATTTTTGAAGCAATCTTTTGCCGATAATTCCATCGTACCGGATCCCTCTTATTTCAAATATCTACTTAACTTCCCCATTGGCCCCTCTATTTCTCAAAGTTTTGACCATACAGTAATAGAAAATAAATTACAACAACTTAATGATGAATACTTACCCGGCCCAGATGGTCTTCCATCCATATTTCTTAAAAAAGTGTTCCTCAATACTGTCCCGCCCCCTTGCAAATCTGTTCCGATTATCGCTCTTTCAAGGTGAATTCCCACAGATATAGAAGTCTTCTTTCATAACACCGATACACAAAAAGGGATTAAAGAGGGGAGCAACTAATTACCGCCCCATAGCTAAACTTTCACATATACCCAAACTCCTCGAAAGCATTTTGTACGAAGCCTTAGGCTTCCAGTGCAAATCTCTTATTTCCACTAACCAACACGGCTTTCTGAAAGGTAGATCAACTACCACTAACCTCGTCGAATTTGTATCCTCTGTTCTCTCAGCCTTAGAAAATGGTAAAGAAGTTGACGTTATAACAACTGATTTCAGTAAGGCTTTTGACAAGATATCTCATAAACTAATCCTGTTCAAATTGTCCGTCCTGGGCTTTGAACCCATTTTGCTTAAATGGATATCTTCTTACCTGGATAATCGTTTTTATAGTGTTCGTTTCAGATCTGTCACATCGGCCACTTTCTTAGCCACTTCAGGTGTTCCTCAAGGTAGCCACCTAGGTCCACTTCTCTTCGTCGTAACCATTAACGATCTTGAAAGGGTCATCCACCACTCAGCACTTTCTCTCTATGCTGACGATACCAAATTTTTTAAACCCATTTCCTCACAATACGACTCTAGCCTCCTTCAAATAGATCTAAATAGTTTTTCCACATGGTACATCAAGAACGTAAGTGCAACAGGTCTACTCCCCGAACTTACGTTCTCCACGGCCAACCTATATTCCTTGTTCAGACTATCCGCGACCTTGGCATTTTATGCGACATGGAGCTTAATTTCCGCTCGTATATCGATGAGATAATTACTAAAGCAAACTCATCGCTTGGCTTCGTTAAAAGATGGTCCAAAGAATTCTGCAACCCGTATGTGACCAGATCACTATACATCACTTACGTTCGCCCCCTTCTCGAGTACGCTAGCCAAGCGTAGTGTCCCTTTCAACGAGTTCATATGACCCGAATCGAGAGAATCCAGCGTCGTTTTCTTCGATTTGCTCTTCGAGGTCTACCTTGGAACGATCCTCTAATCTTACCTCCCTATCGAGACCGTCTCAAACTCATTAACCTGAATACCCTTGAGGAACGAAGGGACGTAGCAGACATTCTTTTCATTCACTGACTCCTCTCAGGCTCCGTCGATTGCATGTCCCTTTACAACTCCATCTTCTTTAATACTAACCCTCGAAATCTACGTTGCCCCCGCCTCTTTTACCTAACAACCCGCCGCACCACATATGGCTCTAACGAACCAATATCCCGTATGCTGCGTAAGGTGAACTCCAACCTGTCCGTTTTCGATTTTAATCGCAGCACACTTTCTCTCAAATTCGATCTCCTTCACCATCCCTAGCCTTAAAACCCTAATTAAATATTCTGTATTTTAGTTTTTAAATAAATGGGGGCGTTAGCCCCCATTAAAATTAAAAAATTCAGATCTTCCAAAGGTCGCTGTCTAGATAAAATACCCCCAAAGAAGGTAATCTAAAGGTGTGAGATCACAGGATCGTGGAGGCTAGTTCACAGGTCCATTACGCGAAATTATGCTCTCAGCAAATGTTTCCTGCGATAAATTGATGGTGTCGCGCGCCCTGTGGCATGTTGCGCCATCTTGTTGAAACGAAAGCCATGTCATGTTAATGCCATTCAACTGTGGAACGAAGAAGTCAGAAATCATGTTTCCATAGCGCTTTCCATTGACGGCAACATTCCGGCTGTCATCGTCCTTAAAGAAATATGGGCCGATGATTCCACCAGCCCATAAAGCACACCAAACAGTGAGTTTTAATGGTTGTAAGGGCGCCTTGACAAAGGCTTCTGGGTTTTCTCCACTCCAAATTCGGCAATTTTGTTTGTTTACATATCCATTAACCAAAAATTGGCCTCATCGGAGAACAAAATTTTGCGTTGAAAATGAGGATCAAGCTGAATCATGTTTTCGGCCCATTCACCGAATCTACAACGCGTATAATGGTCACGCGATTTCAACTTTTGCACAAGCTGGATCTTATAAGCTTTTAAGACAAGATCTTTCCCTAAAATCTTCCACAAAGTGGATGGGCTTAGCTCCAATTGCGGTGCATTATGGCGAATCGACTCATTCGTATTCTCCTCAACACTGCGCTCTACAACGGCAACAACTTCTGTTCGCACTGTTTGTCGTCTTTGGGAATGCGTATTATCCGGTAGAGAGTACGTGGTGCGAAAATGATTCATCGTGTTCCGTATAACTTGCTTAGATGGATAATTATGTCGACCGTAAAATGGACGTAGCGCACGATAAGTTTGGCGAACCGAACCAAGGTTTTCAAAATAAGTTTGCACAATTTGCACGCGTTGTTCTGGCGCTAATCTGTTCATCGTAAAATGACAAAACGTACCAATCACAAATCAACTTTTAGCTGTCAAATTGACAATTTGTAGAAACACTGTTGCCAGTTTTTTTTTTTTTTTTTTTTTTTAAACAACTTAACACTCAAGAGGGTATTACTACTCTTAACATGCCGGAGCACGTGTTAAGTTTTTCGGAAAATTGGATAGAGAGAGAGAGAAAGATTTTTGGGCTCAGTGGTTATTTCGCTCCATGGGTGGCATCCAACATTTAATGGGGAGACTAAATTACTAGTGTAAATTGGACTTGATGTTATATTTAGGCAACCATTCATCTCACAAGATTTTAGTTGCTTGAAAAAAAGTCTTTCGGTCACGGCTGGTATTGAACCCCGAACCGTCCGATTGGGAAGCCAACACACTACCACTTGAGCCACGTCCAACCTCTAAAAAAAAAACACCCTCTACTGATGCGAAGTCATATGCAGTTAAAAAACTGAGCATCTCCAGGTGGACGTCACTTACTCGTAGTGCCTTCAGCAGTCTTTCGTCCTGGAATTTACCTTTTTTACATAGATTTTTGTTATTATTGTGTCTCCCTATGCACACATATTTCATTGTTGTTGTTGCATAAGAAGATCACGTCCGTTTTACACGTCAGAAAAGCTTTTTATCATTAGAACCCATCGAGATGGACAAACGGACAGCACCCTACAAAAAATGCAATTACAAAAATCAGTGTCTAGTTTTTAGCTGCCAAATGTGGCACCCTAAGAGGACGCTACAACGGAGAACCAATTCTTTTTTTTTCGAATCCCACTGCGATGTCAGTTTGAAGGCGCACCCTATTTTCCATTAGCGATAAGCTTTTGAAGTTAACACACCCAAAATCAAGCAGCGATAGAGCAGAATACACTCTCCTATATACTCGTATGCTTGTAGCTGTGCTTGTAGCTTCTCAGGGCTTGACACTGCGCGACCGTCGACAATGTCAAATGTACACCACACCAGTGAATGGAACAACATCATCATTGGCTACGGCGGGGACGGTAGCAAAGTGTGTTAGCATCTGCTGAACCGTGTAGTGTAGTGATTTTCCGTCCACGTGCGATTTTTCTTCCTTTTTCCCCGCGTTTATTACCTCAATAGCGTGACTGATTTCGCATTTAAATCGCCACCGAACGCGAATCTATTTTCAAATCTTGACAAATCAGATTGGGTTGTGGAAAATGTTTCAATTTATCATTTTCACTTATCTCATCCTGGTGAAGCTCATCTGGCTGCTGTAAGTACTAAGTACCACAAATTTACTAAATGGACTATGAACAATGTTGTTTTGGACAACATCTCTGGAATTGGCATGATTCCGGAAGTTTGCCGAAAGTGCAACTTCAACATTTTTTCGGCCGAAGAAAGTCTTGTACAAGTGGCCTTTACGTACTCGTATACATAGTCATTATCAATTGAATTTTATTGACGAAATTTGCATAAGTTAAGCAGTTGTGTGGGGTACAGTGTAAGGTTGTTTTTTGATTTTTTTATTTTCTCTATTCGGTGACAGTAGGAAGAGCTTTAAGTTAAGTTTCTGTATTTCCCTTAAATATACAAAACAGATACGGTGGAGCTCTTAAATTTGAATCGGCCTCTCTTGTTATGATTGAGTGTTTAGTGTGTAAACAATTCTTTCTTTTTGTTTGATAAGGGGAGAGGAATCCCAATGATTTGGATTCAATTGAATGGACAATGTATTTGCAAGACTTTAATCAAACAGATGATTGTATGCTGAATCAGTTCCGGAAAGTTGGTTTGATAGTGCGAGTCTAGCACGTATGCATTTAGTTTGCTACGTGCCATTCCTCTTGTCAACACAAATGCTTTGGGCTGTGGTAAAGGTCCTCCGCCAGGGATGAACATGCGCAGTTTATCATCTTTTGTATCATCGCAACAACCAACCAGTGATACCAGCTTTTGCTCTTTCCCATAAAACTCTTTTACTCCGCTGCGCTCGTTATTAATATAAAACATTGGCTGAAAAGTCCGTTTTATAGTAAAACACAAAATTTTTGCAAAATTCAACTTTATTTATCAATATACATGGCTGCCTTCGAGGGCGATACACTGATTGAAACGATTTTTCAATCTTTCGATACCAGTTTTGTAGAACGATTTCGGTTTAGCCTCAAAATAGGCCTCTGTTTCGGCGATTACTTCTTCATCGGTCTTAAATCTCTTTACGGCGAGCATTCTTTGAGGTCGCTAGGGGCCAAATCTGAAGAATACGGTGGGTGGGGAAGCAATTCGTAGCCGAATTCATTCAATTTTGCCATCGTCTTCATCGACTTGTGACACGGTGCATTGTCTTGATGAAACAGCACTTTCTTTTTCTTCAAATGCGGCCGTTTTTCTGCGATTTCGTCCTTCTAACGCTCCAACAATGCAATGTAATAGTCGCTGTTGATAGTCTGCCCCTTTTGGAGATAGTCGATGAAAATTATTCCATGTGCATCCCAAAATACGGATACCATAACCTTGCCAGCCGAGGACGAGGTTCGTCGCCTGCTCGCCACTCAGCTGACTGCCGACTTGGCTCTGGTGAGAAGTGATGGAGCCAAGTTTCATCCATTGTCACATACCGACCCAAAAATCCGGCTTTATTGCGGTTGAACAGCTTTAAACACTCCTCTGAATCATGAACACGTTGTTGTTTGTTTTGTCACGACTGTGAGCAAACGCGGGAACCACTTTGAACACAGCTTTCGCATGTCCAAATATTCGTGTATGATATATCCAACACGCTCTTTTGATATCTTCAGAGCCTCAGCTATCTCGATCAACTTCACTTTACGGTCATTCGTAATCATTTTGCGGACTTTTTTTGATGTTTTCATCTGAAACAGCCTTTTTCAGATGCACTGCGTGCATCATCTTCAGTGCTTGTATGACCACTTTTAAATTTTTCAATCCACTTGCGAATGGTTCGTTCGGCTTATGCAGAGTCCGGGTAACACTTATCAAGCCATTTCTTTGCATCGGCTGCATTTTTTCCCATCAAAAAGCAATGATAAATCAACACACGAAATTGCTTTGAATCCATTTTTTTCCCAATAACAAAAGTTCCTTCAAATTTATACACGTATTTTTTGAAGGTTGGTACTAACTGAAATTGGTATGGATTTAATTCTAGTGGTGCCCTCTCTTAGAAACGGCACTGACTTTTCAGCCCATGAGTTAGTACATCCGAACCCTTTTGCTTCTGCTGAAGTCAGAAGAATTATTTCAACATATCACTTCTATCTTTCCCCTTCACAAAGGCGATTTGATTACAGCTGTCCAAAGTGACTTGACCAAATATTTCAATTGTTTGTGAGCCCAGGCCATGTTCCGGAGAAATATTGGAAATCATCGAAGAATTTCTTATGGGCGCTGCACACTAGGTTTCTTCGCTGGTCATCACATTTTTGCATTGTTGACCAAAACAACAGCAGCTGATTTTTAAAATTCTGACAGCACTCGACACCCAACTCAGTCAGTGCAGAGTTTTAAGTGCAGCATTGGTAGACAACTAACACAAAACAGCGGTTTTAGTGCGTACTATTTACTTACAGATTTAGACAGGGATATATGTAGTTCTGTACAGTCTAGTACAATCTCCAGATAATGTGGCATTTGACAAAATACAATTCTGTAGTTTCGTATGCCACCTAAAACGAGGTCTTCTTTTACTGCGTTATCCTCCCGGGTGCGAATTTTTCTAAATCTCCTAGGTACGAGTAATTTAAAGTGACTGATGCGCACTTCGTGAGTTCGTAACTACATCTTTTCCTTCGAGGCCCGTCAATGCAAACGCGACCAATGTCAAAAGAAGAATATTGCGGCTTTCGTATACATATAAAGAAGAACTATAGGGTGACCAGATAGCAATGATAGTTTTTCCAATTGTTATGTTTGCGCAGCTATTAAAGTTACCAATAACATCCAGCTGTCAAAATATACAGCAACTTTTGCCATTTCATCGTGCATCGTTTTGGGGCGAACACAATCCACAGGTGTTCGGCCAATCATCATTGCATCATTGCAATGTTTCTTTCGAAATGAGGAAGGAGACACCATTACCGTCAATGGTCTCAGATATAGAGCGATGTTAACCAACTTTCTGTGATCAGATCTCGACAACATCGATATATCCGAGGTGTGGTTCCAACAAGACGGCGCTACATGTCATACAAACGACGAAACGCTCAAAGTTGTGAAACACGAAAACTTCTTAATGACCGGCAGTATGGTTTTCGTAGCAACAGGTCCACTGGTGATTTGATGGCATGTCTCACCCAAAAGTGGAACCAAAGCGTACATCAATCTGGCGAAAGCAAGATAGTTGCACTTGATATTTCTAAGGCATTTGACAGAGTTTGGCATCGGGCTCTTTTGTCGAAAATGCGTGCTTTTGGGATCGATGACTCTCTTCTTCAATGGATTAGAAATTACCTTTCGGAACGTTCAATTCAAGTTGTCTTGGACGGTTTCAAGTCTGATATTACAAAATAAATGCTGGTGTGCCCCAGGGATCCGTTCTGTCTCCGACACTTTTTTTAATTTTCATGAACGATCTCTTGTCTGATACTTCTAATCCAATATATTCCTTTGCTGACGACAGTACTCTCTGCTTTTCATATTCGTTCCTGCTCTTCGGCTGTAGAACGGGAACGACAGCGTATGTTAAGCTCATTAAATTCTGATATTAACAGTATATCTAATTGGGGAACCACTAACAGAGTAACATAGGATTTAATGCTTCCAAAACATAATGCTGCCGTTAAAGCGAAATTTAAACACCCAGCCATTATCCATGAATGGCACTTGCATCGTCGAAACCGATAAACTTTCCATTTTCGGTATGTCTGTCAGTGACAACTTACATTGGAATGACCACATATTCGGTATTGTCAAAAATGCTGTGAAACGTCTAGGTTTCCTTAAGCGATGTAAGAAATACTTTACCCCCTCTGATCTGGCCTCATTGGAGTACAATGCCCGACATCTGGTCGGGTGCGATATAACTCATAGGTGATACTTATATCACTCAAATAATGGACACCCTCTAACACCGACGTAATGTCTCGTGTCTCACTCTGTTTTATCGCTATTTCCACCACCAGTGCTCCATAGAAATCGCCATTAGCATTCGGCCCATTCAAACTTTTAACCGTAACACCCGTCTCGCTATGAATGCTCATCAGTATACCCTCAAGCCAAGGTGCGGACATACTCTAAAATATCGTAATTCGTTCCTAAGACGTACAACTCTCCTATGGAATCCCCTGCCTAGCTCTTTATTTCCTAGTCATTATAACCTTCAAACATTTAAAACTAACGTCCATACTCCCTGATTTTTCATCGTCCGCGCTGAGTGCAAAAATTTTGAGGGTACTTAAATCCCTTGAGCGCGCGCAAATTATAAAAAAAAGGAGAAATTTTGCAACTGGGTCGACTCACGGCCAGCGTTCAGCAATTGGCCGCTGCTATTCTGCGATTTGACACCATTCGATTATTTTCTCTGGGGCTACGTCAAGTCCTTAGTTTACGCTAACAACTCAACCACTTTGGACGAGCTAAAGGCTAGCATTCGACACGCTATTGCCGGAATAACGCCGCACACATTGAACAGAGTCATCAAAAATTGGACCGACCGCTTGAAGCATTGTCAACGAATCCGAGGCAGCTATTTGAATGATGTGCTATTCCACACATAATGGCATGAACGTAGCTTCTAAATTAAGCTAGAATCAATTTTATATCTCGCACCGTTGTCTTATTTTATTTTTTTTCCTATCATTCTTATCTGGTCACCCTTTAGATTAGGGTCTGGTTAGGCTCTCAAGTCTCGTCTTATTACTCAATTGCTTTCTGACGCAAAATAAATTGCAATTGGCAATTGTAACTTTTTGTTTGATTTCTGACAAGATGTCATAATCAGAGCTAATAGCAGAGCCGAGGTGTGGAAAATTCGTATCTATTTTTATGTAACAGCAGTTACATGCACTTGTCCGCTCATGCATTGCTCACTCAATCCTGATAATAAGCTTGTTATATATTTAGTCAGTCTGGTAACACCAGTAAGCCTCGACTGTTGGCAGCACGGTTTCAACTTCTCTTCTGACTTTTGACACCTGTCAGCAAGCTGTCTTTTTTGGAGCGCGCCTGGCGGTCGACTTTTCTGATTTCTTGTAAAAGGTGGACTACAATAAATTTTGAATAAATTGAGCAATTATTGAATCAAACGAAAATATACAGCGAAGGTCAATATCATCAGCCCTTGCTAGCAGTTGAACAGATTTTTGGAAAATTGTGCCTTTGATCTTAGGTTGAAGGTTTCGCACAAGCTTGCCTGAACACTTTTTTGACATCTAAGTTCTCCGTGAGCTTGCTTCCAATCGAGCACTCGCTGCTTCATAGTCATTCTGAACAAATTGAATTTGGCAGGAGATGATTCTGTACAGCTTGTGTACAAAGATACTCTTATATTCGCCCTGATGGGGTAAGTATCAATCGACCGGGCCAAAAGCCCCACTGATAGGCGACAATCAGATTTGCAATGACAAATGATTTCAGCGGGTGACTCAATAAACCACACAGACAAAAAGGCAAGAACTTGCATCGGGCATTTCTTCTTCTTCGACCAAGTCATAAGTCGCTGCCTTGAATAGCTCGTTAGGTAGGTTGACCGATCCAGTAGCTGTAACATACAAGTGACACTGAACGCACTCCCCCGATAACAGCTCGACAGTTTGATAAGCCAGCATTCAACAAGTTAGAGTCAGTCAGATTTTAGCAGCCAACGGGTTAACTAGAACGACTTTTTTATAAATAAAGCCTAAAACCACAAAATCAATGAGTTTCATTTTTGGGCATCCAACACGGAGTCGTTACAGTAGGCTTGTATTTACATTTAGGTTATTGTTATTTTGGACGGCCCAGGTTGAATGGTTCATTTACCTTAGCTGCGGATAACTGAGTTTCCTTGCCTTGACACAATTGGTAAAACTTCCAAACGTCGTACCTGGAAATACGAGTGCATCTATAGCTCATTAAATTTGTTGTTCTCCGGAGAAGAAAAATGCGGAGTGTTCGGACATCTATAGCACTGGACGAATGTCTTGCGTCGACCGTCACATCAGCGTTTGTGACTGCTTTGTTTCATTGAATATTGAGCTAACGTCTGTTCCCAGATGTAGCAACGTATCGTAGATACCTACTGGCTAGCGTCGGCATATCACGGCCACGACCCATATGGGCCCTCTTCCTGTTGACAACCTAGAAAGTGTGGTATTGGAAGCTGAAAAGCTAAAAACTGGCCCCATCATCGGTGCCGACACCAACCATAGAGGTAAGTCAATTTTTAATTATACTTGTATTAAGCACTGACCTTATTGTTTGCAACATTGAAGAAATCAGCCAACTTTCATAACAAAAAAAACCGACAAGAAGTTCTGTATATCACTCTTGTCTCCGACAACTCACTCGAATAATAACGAACTGGATGGTATCATCTGTTCGGATGCTTTCCCCACCAACATTCCGGAATTATCGGAAAACTGATTGACCAAAATACTGGCGAATACTTTTAAAACTTCTCTCCTCTGAACTCTTAAGTCCCCCATGTAACACCAACGAGCTTGGCATGAAAGTCGAAGCTCTCACCCTAGGTCTCAATCAGGCAATGGCCGTTTACTGCCCTCTAGTTCAACCTAGTGGCACTGGTTTACATCAGCATAAAGCTGAAGAAAAGTGCCGGACTGCAAAACATATAAATAAGAACTGAGGAAGGTAAAGCGAAAATCCCGGAGGTCACTCGGTGACAATATAGTAGAAACCTATACTTCGATAACCAGCTGTTTGAAAAAAATCGACAACTCTTGAACGACCTCAAATGATGAATCACTCAACAGGATACCCACTTTCAAGCTCCCTATCCACGCCCAGTAACAACCTTAAGTAGACTACTGCAGCTGTAATTAAGTTAAATGGTCTGATTAGAAGAGACAAGCTGCTCTTGGTGTTGCATAGCTTCGAACCATAAAAGTCTGCTGGGCCAGACGGCAAAATACCTGCTGAATTACAAAGGTCTTCAAATATTATCCTGACAACGCTAGAGAATATGATGAGGAGCTGCGTAGAAATGACTTACATTCCCCTGTCATAGTTTTTATCCCCAAAACCGTAAAATGTTCTCATGTTGTTCCAAAGGACCTCAGATCTATAAGTCTATCATCTTTCCTCCTGAAAGCGCTAGAACGACAGATTAATATCCATATACGTTCTAGAATTGCCCCACGACTTTTGTCTATGGCTCAACATGCCTACTAGAAAGTCGGTGGAAATGGCTCTCTCATTCACTGACTAGCGAAGTCGAACGATGCCTACATTATATAGAGTGTAAAAAATTGGCGTTCCTGGACATAGAAGGTGACTTTAATAACGCATTCACAACGGCGCTATCAAGTCTGAAGGTAGATGACTCACTTGAGGTGTTGATCAGTCTTCTGCAGAATAATCAACTCTAAACTGGATTGGCCTTCTGCTAAGAGATGTGACAGCAGAGGTACGCCGCAAGGCGCTGTCCTTTCATCCCCTTCTCTGGGACTTAGTAGTCAACAAACTGCTGATATACCTGGGAGCGGGTGGTAGTAGAGTGGTTGCTTATGTGGATGACGTTGCTATATCCGTCTCAGGAAAGTATCTTAATACCATTATCGCTGTGGAATGGGAGTAAACCCCTACAAAACTCATCTTGTATTCTTTTCTAGCAAATGCAAAATTCTCCTAGACCCTAGACCAGTTTACTCTTCTTCTGGGTCTAATTCTCGACAGGAAACTAAACTGGAAACCTAATATTCAAGAAAGAGTAAAGAAATCTACAGTAGCTTTATTCTCCTGCAAAAAAGCCATTGGCCACAAATGGGGCCTGCAAGCTCGCATAACCCACTGGCTATACATCTCGGCCATAAGACCGATATTCACCTACGAGGTTGTTGTTTGGTGGACGGCCTTAGACAAAGCAGTCAACTGTAGTAAACTAAGCAAAGTGCAAAGAGCGGCATCTCTGGGCTTAAGTGGAAACTTTCGTACTACACTCTCCGAGGCACTTGATATTCTATTTTATTTGACATCCTCCCTCGATATTTTCAACGCAGCTATTCGCCTTAAAACAACTACACGGTGGACAAATAAACTATTTGGCCACGCTAACATTGTTAACAGACTAGGAATCCTTCCAGAGAACTACACTTCGCCCTAACATTGATTTGACAAAAACGTTCATGTTAGCATCCCTTCTAGATATGCCTTCATGGACGATAAGTCAATCTATTTCTATACGGATGAGTCCAACACTAACAGTGGGGTTGGTGGCGGTGTTTTCTCAAATAAGCTTAACCAAAGCCCCTCCTTCCGCCTTCCAAATCACTGTAGCGCGTTCCAGGCGGAAATTTTGGCGATTAAATAAGTCCAGTCCTGGCTGAAGAAAAACGTTATATTTGCAAAGGATATAGATAACCGCATCTTTTCGGATATCCTTTTGGATTCTATCAGTGGTGCCGATCACCACTCTTTGTGATGGCAGAGCAGTTCAACATTCACTTATTTTGGGTGTGCGGCATAGAAATAGCCCAGGGAATTGTAGGGCCAAAATTGGAAGCACTGAACTTATCTGAAAGAGGCATCATCGGTATACAAATCGCTACGTGCAAACTAACGCTAAAGCTGGAGGCTAATAGAAGAACAACATTAGGGATCAAACAAATTTTTCCAAAGCTGGATTCGAATCGCTTTAAAAGTTTGATCTCTCAAAACATCTGCGCGCTATCATAGATGTCATCATTGGGCACTGTCCTATAGGCTAGTACCCAAGAAGGCTTGGAATTTTTGCAAACGACTTCTGCAAAAGCTGCATGGACGAGAAGGAGGACGAGACAATCCTCCACCTACTTTTTATTGTACACGTCCAGCTCTCTCCCAATGAAAAAAAAACTCCACTTAGGAGGTTTCTTCTACAGCGTGCGGCAGAACCAGTTGAACAATTTTGAGGAATTATAAAAAAAAACCAGGGTATATGTGAAACAAATGTTTTTATTTTTGAAATCCGTAGGACTTACCATTTTATACGTTGCTGGTGCCGATTCCTAAAGTTTTGAACAGCCCGTTGACACATTTCGAGGGGTATCGCGTGCACTTTTTCATTCAACAATTCGCTCCCTTAGCTCTAGCAGGTTTTGGGGGTGACGTTTAAACACTTTTTCCCAAAGAAAGAAGTCGCATGCGCTTAAATTCGGTGACCGCGCAGGCCACCCCACGTCATCTTTCAAAGACACTAGACGTTCGGGAAACATTGTTCTTAAAGCATTTAGAGAATTTCACGCTGTGTGGGCTGTAGCCCCATCCTGTTGGAACCAAATATCTCCTCTTCTTCAATAACCACTTTCAATCGGGGCTGCAGAAAATTTTGTAACATTAAAACATAACGGCCGGAATTCACGGTCACGGTCACGTCTCCCTCTTCAAAGAAGTACGGGCCAATAACGCCAAATTGCGATATCGGTACACCACACCGTTAGTTTAGGAGAATGTAGCGGCCTTTCGCGAACAATTTGGGCGTTGTTTTCAGCCCAGTAGCGAAAATTTTGTTTATTCACAATCCCGCTTGCGTGAAAATGTGCCTCGTCGCTGCAGAAGAATGCTGCCTCAGAAGCGATCGCTGCAAGCATTTGGCGGTTGGCGTAGTCTGCTGGGTTCAATTCTTGAACCATCATTATTTTGAGGAGATGGAAATTCAAATCTAAATGCAGAATCCTCCTCAAAATGCGGCCTGAAATCCCCAATGCAATAGCGTGCCTTCGAGCAGAACCTCTTAGCGATTGCTCGAGTACTGTTCTCACTAGTTCCTCATTTTCTGGTGTTCTGATGGATCTTCGTCAACCATGTGCATCTATTCTTTGTGCGCTACCAGTTTCCTCCAACTGCTGAATCCAGGATCGAATCCAGTAGGAACAACATTATTGCACGGAATTATAAAGCGTCGCCGAAAAAGCTCTTTGCGTCGCAATCACAGATCGGTTGTTTTCATAAAACGCACGCACGGCAAATCCACGATGTCCTCCAGTCCAAACCATGTTTGCTACCAAATAGGGATGCCAACAGAACAAAAGGAAACCTAGTGCAGCTGCCTACCTCCACCACCGCCCGAACACCTGCCCCTCCAAACTGCTCAACTGGTTCTGCCGCACCCTGTATAATAACTTAAGCGATCTCTGTTAAACAATATAAACGTTAACAATCTCATTCGCTTCGTCAGAGGCTCAAATTGCTTCCAAGAGGAGGAGGATCACAGATCCACGTGGCATCACAATGGGCCAATAGACTTAAGTAGGTTTTTCTCCATCAGCTACTCTTCTAACCATCGTCTTAGCCTATAAACAATTTATATGATCAGTGGAGTTTATTACAGAACCTAGGCAGATCAAGTCTTTTCCTTTCTCAATATTTTAGTTGTCCATTGTTGCGTCCTCCCTAAGAGGTGGGAGTTATTTGTCTTTTTTTGATGACCCGTATATATTTTGTTGATAGAACATAGACATGGCTATGTATGGTATGCCTCGCCTCTATTATGTTAGAGACTATTATAATGCATCGATTTGGTATTCTTGAGCCTTCTCGATTTGGTGGACTTGAGAAGTCTAAAACTACACTCATGTTGAACGAATATAATACGGCAGCGAAGATCTGGTATGAGATGTTAAATATTGTAGTTCCCGCACATCAGGGGATTCCATTCGTCGGGCGTGCATTCCTCGGTCAAAATTTTACAGATAAGGCTAAATGTGCTAGTGCCAATGTAGTCGTCCGACGTCAAACCTTCTCACAGTATCTTCTCGGTGGTGTACAGCCGTTGATATTCGCATTCGTAACATATGATTGCCACGATTAAAGTTATATCACTTCCTAAGCCTATCAGCCTGTGTTCGTTTTCGGATGGAATGGTGTGTTGGTTGTAGCCATGCTACTAAATATGCCTTTCATATTTATTCTGGTATTAAAGTTACTGAGTGCGCTTTTAACGGTGACTTCTGATACTACTTATAGCATAGGTTCTCCCTTGGAGTTCGTAGAAGCCTCCGTTGATAGAGTTGTATTTCTACTCAAGGGATTTAAGTACCCTTAAAATGATGGCACACAGCGCAGGCGAAGGAAAATCAGGGAGTATGGAAAGAGAGGTACCGGTGAACGTTGGTTTTAAATGTTCGAAAGTTATAATGACTAGGAAATAAGGAGCTAGACAGGGCATTCCATAAGTGAGTTGTACGGCTTAAGAACGAATCACGATATTTTAGAGTGCGTCCGAAAGTGGGCTAGAGGGTATACTGATGAACATTCATAGCGAGACGGGTGTTACGGTTAAAGTTTTGAAGGGGCGGAATGCTACTGGCGATTTCTATGGATCACTGGTGGTGGAAATAGCGATAAAACAGAGTGAGACATGAGACCTTACGACGGTGTTCGAGGGTGTCCATTGTTTGAGTGATATTAGTATCGCCTATGAGTTTTATCGCACGGTTTCGGATCCTATCTAGCAGGTGCAGAGATGGCTTGGGTGCACATGATCAGATGTGGGCAATGTACTCCAGTTTTGGGCGGATAAATGCCTTATATATTGTGGCCAGATCAGAGGGGATAAAATATTTCTTACATCGCTTGAGGAAACCTAGAAATTTCGCAGCATTTTTGGCGACATCGAATATGTGGTCATTCCAATGTAAGTTGTCACTAACACACATACCGAGAATGGAAAGTTTACCGGTTTCGACGATGCAAGTGCCATTCATGTATAATGGCTGTGTATTTGAATTTTGCTTTAATGGCAGCAGACAGCATTGAGTTTTGGAATCACTAAATTCCACTCGGTTGATAGCTTCCCAATTGGTTATGCTGTTAATATCGGAATTTAATAAGCTCGGACAGGGAGTCCGGGAACGAATATTAAAAGTAGAGAGTACTGTCATCAGCAAAGGAATATATTGGATTAGAAGTAGGTGACAAGAGATCATTAATGAAAATTAAAAAGAGTGTCGGAGACAGAATGGAGCCCTGGGGCACACCAGCATTTATTTTGTGAATATCAGACTTGAAACCATCCAAAACAACTTGAATTGCACATTCCGAAAGGTAATTTCTAATCCATTGAAGAAAAGAGTTGTCGATCCCAAAAGAGCCTGATGCCAAACTTTGTCAAATGCATTAGAAATATCAAGTGCAACTATCTTGCTTTCGCTAGATTGATGTACGCTTTGGTTCCACTTTTCGGTGAGACATGCCATCAAATCACCAGTGGACCTGTTGCTATGAAAACCATATTGCCGGTCATTGAGAAGTTTTCGTGTTTCGAGATATTTCATGAGCTGACGGTTTATCAGCGTTTCCGTGACCTTGGAGAGATGGGACGGACGTAAGTGCAATGGGTCTGTAGGAGGAGAGAGAAGAAGATTCGCCTGGACAAATGCTGTTTTCCATCTGCTCGGAAAGAGTCCTAAAGTGTAGAACTGATGAAAAAGCTTACGCAGTGGTATTTCCAGCGTGGAAGAACACCTCTTCAGAAGAAGGGGAGATATGCCAACTGGACCAGTGGATTTATGTATGTTAAGATCTTTAAGTCCGCTTGCAACTACACGAGTTCGAAAGTGGATTTGTGCCAATGAAGTTCAAGTGTAGGTGGAGACAAAACACAATCTGGGAGTGTTCAGCTGGCCGCAAAGTGTGTAGCAAGCAGATTGGCCTTGTCCAAAGAGCTGACAGCTGGAATGTCATTGTAAATGAGCGTTGCGACGGAGGATGAGGCAGAATTTCTAATATTTATGAAGAACGACCAACAATTTTTACTAACTTTGGGACATTGTAGTATTTTTTGCTTCAGTTTTTGGTCGTATTGGAATTTTACACGTTTAAGAAAGACGTTGCAGTCATTCCTGGCTCGCTTAAACTTTTTTCGGTTTTCTTCTGTTGGATTGGTCTTGAAGGAACGAAATAACATTCCTCTAACCCTAACAGCCTCTTTACAGCTCGAGTCGTACCACGCCTTTTCTTTTGGTTTGATACTCTTCATCCGATGAGGGATAAAGTTTCTCATTCCAAATAGAATGGTGTCTGTGATCATATCAGCAGCGGCATCCACGTCGTTATCGAGGAAACATAGCGACCAATTCCTAAAGAAGTTGTTAAGTCCGCTCCAATTGGCTTTTTCGTATTGCCATACGGTTCTTTTAGGAATCTTTACTCTAACTGTGTGGTGTACGAGAATTTAGCTGATATGACACAATGGTCCGACGAGCCTAGAGGGGAGAGCACATCAACGCAGTACTTGTCAGGGTGAGAAGTTGAAAACAAGTCCAGGGTGTTGGCGGTATGACTATCAACGTCTGGTATGCGTGTGGGCTCATTTACAAGCTGGGTTAAATTATTTTTCGCAGCGAAGATCTCAACACATCGTCCTTCGGGTGTTGTTTGTCCAGAATGTCGAAGCCACCCAGAATTGTGTATATTGAAATCGCCCGTAATCACGATTTCAGTATGAGGATACAGGGATACAATTCTTTGTATGGAATCAGACAGCGCATCAAACTCGTGGAAGGTCGAGTTGCTGTCCAGTTTGGGGCTTCTGTAAACTATTGCTTAGTGGATAATTTGCTTACGGAGATGAAATTTTAGCCACATGAAATTGAATTCCGGATTGGAATAGGGACTACATTGTGGTGGAGTTTGGTAAGCTACATCACTACGCAAGTAAATGGCGAGACCGCGGTGAGAGAAGAATAATGGCACTAGTTCGTAGCCAGGTAGCTTCAGATCAGAGTGATCTGAGAGGTGTGGGCGGGGATCTACCTGTGTTTCACTAAGTGCCAAAACAGCTGGTCTGTATTTACAGACGTGGATGTACGCAGAAAAGTGATTACTTTTTAGCCCGCGTGTATTGGCAATATCCACTCTGAATTCCCGAGTGAAGTACAAATTCAGTGTTGGTTTACCGAATCAAGGTGTTATGCTCTTACAACAATAGGAAACAGCACACCAACAAAATTCATACCCACAGCCCCCTATCCATCGGTTGTTACATACACTTAGCCACTGCGCGCGCTGTATGACAACGGCAATGACCGGGTGCAAGCAACAGTAAGACCAGGGGCAGGAAGGTTAGGATGCCCGCACCGTGGATGTTGATTGGGTTTGCATTGCACTCGCGCGTTTTTGTTGTTGTTTTGCTTTTTTGTTTCTCCACGGGAGGAGCGAATTTCACAGCACAGTGCAGTCATGCGTGTGCACTTGTCGATGGTCAGCTCGGTATTTGTTCGCATTTCTAGGACGCCGGTTGTGTCAGCCTCATAAGCCTCTAGTATCTCCAGAGCTCCGTTAACAGTCTTTATATTTTAGATACATTCCCGAACGCTGATGTACTATATATTACAACCGATCAGGCAAACTAGTTTTAGTCTTTGGTTACAGCCAAAGTCACGCTACGACACTCTGATTAGTTGGCATTAATACCTAAATCGGTTTGTCACTCCAGCGTAGAAGTGCATCCACTTGAGCAAATAGTATACATGTTCTTCTTAGGAACTCTTCCATCTTAAGGTTCTTTTCTTCTATGATTTCAGCGAGTTGACACCCTAGATTATATGAGCTAGACGGGATTAAGGAGCAAAAAAAAAAAGGCTTTCTTTTGTCCATGTGTGTCCCTTTGCTTTAATTCTTGAATTGCAATGGCAAATTAAAAAGGAACAAGTTGCTGCAACGTTAACGACTCTGACCTTTAATAATGACACATCCATTTTAGTTAATGGGATCCTCATTCAAATGCGACATGTCTAATTACAGTTGTAAGTACTCATAAATACACCAGTATATGTATACTCGTATGTACTCGTAACATATTGTACATACCTCTACCTTTGAACATATCGCATATTCGTTTATTAACATTTTTTTTGGCTTCCTTTATTGTTTATTACTATCGTACCTAGGCATTATCGTAAAAACATCTGCCCTAAAAGCCAGGCAATAAAAGATACACGCCGTAATGTTACGAGTACATGAAGTCACTTCCATCTATGTACGTTGCTGCGACCGAAAGGTCATCTAAGGGGTGAACCCATTTAACTGACTTGAAGTTTGTCAACTTTATAAATGCATAAAAAAATTGTGTAACTGCACTACTACTCGTACTTAATCTTCTTTAATATAAGAGAGGAAGCTCATTAATGGGTTAAAAGGCTATTTGGGGTACTATGATTATCTCTTTCCAGTTAACTTAACCTTTGGTAGCCTCCTATTGTATTCTCGTTGATCAGGTACCTTTACGAGTATAATCTCGAAGTTGTAGTTGTCAAATATGACGTCAATTCATTGCTTACTCACTTAAGGTACCACTACAGTGCGGGATGGACCGGGGCTTCAACCAACAAACGTCTCAAGCCAGCTTGATCTTTAGCTAACTGCCTTCAGTTTCGTAAGCTAAGTTGGTTGAAGTCCCTTTCCACTTGCTTGCGCCACCTGAGTCGCAGTCTTCTCTGCTTCGCTGTCTCTCGAGAGGGGATTGGGAAATTTTTCGGACTGGAGCATTGGTGTCCATCCGCATCTACTTAACCCATCCACCTCAGTCGTTGTACCTTCACTCTTCTATCTATATCTATGTCTCTGTACAGTCCGTACTTTGTATATCCTCTTGCACTCATCGTCTGTGCACAGGGGAGCGAAAATCACCCGAAGAATTTTCCTCTCAAAACAGCCAACAGCACCCTCAGCCAGTTTTGATAGTCCATGCCTCTGCGCCATAGAGCAGGACTGGGATTATGAAGGTGTCGTTGTTTGAAATGATAGCAGGGCCTAGGTAGGCAAAGTGCAAACTACCTCGGAGTTACAATACATCTGTTGGGGGTGACATTCTGTCCGATGCGTCGGTGTTGGGTGTCCTTTCTTATTGACAGCATATACTTGATATCACATTTATTTACTTAAGCAACACAAAACAGAACAATCAAAAGCGATCCGTCCCCCCTTGAAGTAGAAGATTCACTTGTAGAGTTACACGATTTAAATACTTCAATACATACATACATATGTATACGTCACACAAGGTTGCAGTCCTTGCAGACTTCCCCTCTTAACACACAATGCCAACAAAATTTAAATCCTAGAATGCAACGCTGTTTGGCTGGAACTTGGTCCCATGCCGAGCTCTTCATCTTCGGTGTCTGAATTTTCTTGAGACACCCGTATAGCCTGGGACCATTTGTTGGTTAGATCGGCCAGTTGGCTTTTACGGCCACGCAACTCCTGCATTGTAAAGCGTCGTGTGAAGAACGGTGTAAAGTATTTGCGATCCAAACGACCGAAACCGGCAGTTCTGGTCGTGGAGAATCCAATTTCCTCTTCTTCGGTCAGTTTGGACAGATGTTCTGAATCAATAGCTTGACCCCATTCTCGAATTGAAAGTGATTTGGATGCCTTTTGGGTACTTCCACGTCGTCCTTTAGAACTAGCGTGTTGGCAACATCGGAGTTTTTTGGCCGGTTTCAGATATTTCATCAGAGGCATGGTGGAGCCGCCAAAGACCACTGTTGTAAATAGAACGATGACTAAGGTTGCTGTTATTATGACGTGTCGAGTCGCATCGCTGGACAGCTCCAAGTGCAGAGACAGGGCGTATGAGATGGCACCACGGAGACCAGAAAACCACTTGATAAACTGCATTTTGTGGTTAATTTTGTGCTCACGGAACTTATTTACGAGGAACATCAACGGGAATATATTGCACGCTCGTCCAATTAGACAGAGAATAATCGCCCAAATGACAAAAGATAATTCCACTTGATGTTTGAAAGAAAAGATGGCCAAGCCCAGGTAGGCAAATACACAGGTTTTAGCTATGAATGCAAGTGTACGCATTGTTTGTTGCATTGTAATCTGTGTTACAGTTGACAAGTAGAAATGGGTGTAGTGCGACATAACAATTCAACAGAACAGAATGGCCATTATCCCAGAGAGATGAATGCCTTCAGCAAGAACATATGGCGCGTAGGTAAACATCAGCATTAAGGTAAATTCCAGCGATGGGTGTTTCCTCAAATCGATGTGTTTGAGCTAGAGGGCACTTATCAACGCAAACACCACTCCAATCCCTGCAGAAGCAAAGAACATTTCACAGAATGTCTTCAGCCCTTTCGACATTGTTTCTCAAGCATTTGTGTCCGATGATGGGCTTCTTGCTGCCGCTGAGATAACATACTTGTCGTCAGCACAATTGATATGGCATCATTCAAAATACTCTCTCCGAAAACCAACATGTTCAGAATTGGATCCACTTCCAGAGCAATATGGAATATGGCAACTGTAGCAACTGGATCAACAGCCGAAATTAACGATCCAAATGCAAATAATTCCGAGAAGCTTAGCCTATAGGCGACCTCAGCTAAGCCAAGCAAATAAATTCCAGATCCAATGACGAGTGCAGAAATAGTTGTTCCAAAGATAGCAGACACCAGGATGGATCCAATATTGTGAAAGAAATTACCTTTGTGCAAATTGCAGCCAGATTTAAAGATAATCGGCGGCAAAAGTACAAGAAAGAATCCAGTACGTGAAAATACTTCTTCGCGCTTCCAGCTGGTCTTCTCGCCACTCGGCAGATTCAGGAAAAGTCCAATTGTTGCGCCCAAAACAACGACAACTACGCTTTCGGGTAAATATTGGAATCCTGTGTGTAACATAAAGTGGACTAGAAGAATACCCATTATCATGATGCAAAGAACGAAAAAAAAAATTACCAATTAGCCGTTGTGCTCCTGCTCCACTGCCTTGTGATCAGGCAAAAGTGGCGCAGGCGATGGCGTTGTGTTGGAACTCATCATTTCATTTTCTGGTTTCGGTGTTTCCTTTTCAATTTCAGGTGCTACTGTTGATGTTGAACTCTGTGACGTGTTAAGTGCTGGAGCTATTGTCGTAGAAGTATTCGTGAGGGCTGACAAGGTTACCAATGATTCATTTTGGCCAATTGCAAATGATGATGACACTTTTTTTTATTCACTTTAAAATGATATTCGTCAATTAAGACAATTAAAATAAGTCTGTTTTGAGGGGCCCCATTTATTTCGGATCGTAAATTCGCGTATACCACTCGAGGAGTTGTTGGTCGTTTTGCGCTTGGTCTTGCGCTCGTTGCCCGTTAAACCCATCTTCGCTGCTTCCATCCCATCACGTCGACATCACTCTGCTTTCTTCCGATTATAATATCATCGGCGTATGCGAGTTGGCGCGCTATTCTTTCAATAATGATGTTAAAGAAATCGCATGACAGCGCATTGCGTTATCTAAATCCTTTTTTTGACATCAAAGGTCTCGGGGAGTATTTTACCGACCTTGGAGTAGCGTGCTCGTCATCCTGTACAATGGATGAATAGGTGAAGTATATCGATTTGGAGTTCATGGGTTTATTCCAAGATCTGCCGTAGTGTGAATACTTGGTCGATGGTGCCCTTTCCTGGCCTGAAGCCACAATACTGCAGATACAATCTTATAAGCCATGTTAAGGCGAGTGGTGCGTCTGTAGTTCTAAGGGTCTCCTTTTTGGAGGATTGGACAAAAAATGCTGTGGTTTCACTCATCGGGCATATTTTCGTACGACCTAATTTTACAGAAGTGTTGGTGTATGCTCCTTACCAAGTGAACGACTGCCGTTTTTAAGAGCTCGCCAGTTAGGCCGTCCGCTCCGGCAACTTTTTTGGACTTAAGCTTAGTTATGGCTATCTTAAATTCATCCAGGTGAATGGATGTCGTCCAGGTTGATGGGTTCATTCTGCCTGACAGTTATGCTTGGTTCGTTGTCGCCGTTATACAGTCTACAGAAATGATCTTTCCCAATCCTCGGCATCGACTGGGACTTCTATTACTACCATATGTTTCCTTCTTTGTTTCTACATGCTTCGGTTTGGGAATTGTGTCCGTGGCACGTTTATGTTACCTTTTGGTAAAACTTCCGAATCTCTTTCGTGGAGTACCTAGCATTACTTAATTTCTTATCATGCTCCTTCTTTTTCCTCCTGAGACGCCGATGCTCATCTCTCCTATTCTGCTCGCAGAGCTCCTGAGCAGATCTAGTCCTTTTATACAGCGCCGCTTTGTATGTTTCGTATGTTGCGTTGGTCGAGTGAAATAGAGCACATCAGAGGTGGGATCTCTGATGTGGTTTTCGATACTTGATGCTGGCGGCATATGACCTCTTTGCGGTGTTCGGGATATCCGCAAACGCACTTTGGCTACAACAAAGTAATGGCTCCAGTCGACGTTGGATCCTCGGACCTCGGATGCTTATCGCCCAGTCGCCTGAATCCGTTATTGGAGGTAGTGTCGTGCAGGCTATATTTTCCGACAATACTACGAAAGATACTCGAGAATCATTTAATGTCATAGCTACTGCACTGTTCGTAAGTCTGGTGCAAGAACACGTAGAAGCTATCTTTGTTGTAGTCATCTTTCTCCTCTGTGGGGGCATGTGCGTATATATGGCTAATGTTGGTAAGTTTAGCCTTAATGACCACGTCATCTGCGTATGCCGTGGCACTTATACCCATTGTACTAAGCTTTTTGAGGATATCATTGACAATCAGCATCCACATGAGTGGGTATATGACTCCACCCCGAGGGGTTCTCTGGTCACAGATATTCTGACCGAGCTTTGTCCAATGGAGCAGTTTATTTTCCTGCTTGCAAGAATGTTGCAAACCCAGTTTGTAATGCCATGTTCCATGTTAGCGTCTACTAGAGCATTTTTAATGGCGGTGCATTCCACGTAATTGAAGGTTCCTTCAATATCGAGGAAGGCTGCCATCGCAAACTCTCCGAAGTCTAGACTCTTCTCTATTTTCCCCACAGCCTCGTGCAGGGTGGTTTCTACAGATTTTCCTTTCATGTATGCATGGGACAAGGACGCCTTGGTATATCCCACCATCCACTCGGCCTGGGCATTCTATAAAAACTTCGAAGTTTCTCTGATACAAATGCCGTTCCATTATCTGAGATGACTTTTTTGGGTAAGCAAAGAATCGCAAATATTTCTCGCAGTCTCCTAACAACCTCTGCGGCCGATTGACTGAAAACTACAATATTTTAACCTCAAGCCATTTAGACATTGATCCAACAACAATCAGAAATAAATTGCCCTTGTATGGGCCAGCGAAATCCAGATGAAGGGTTGACCAAGTATTACATTCCGGGTTAATGAACTGACAAGGCGCAGCTGGTGGATTCGCATGATTTTTCTGGCACTGATCACATGCTCTTACAGTATTCTCAATCTGCTGATTCATTGGGGGCCACTAGACGTAACTGCGGGATAATGCTTTCATCAGTGTCATTCCAAGGTGATTTGCATGCAGAAGGCCCAAAATTTGATTTTGAAAAACTGGCGGTATCACGACTCGGTTGCTCCACAAAATACATCCCTTATGTGTTGACAGTCCTGTTTTTCTTTGAAAAAAAAAAAGGTTGAAACTGGTGTTCAATTTGTGAGGGCCCCCGCCCAATTACCAAGGCTTCGCCCATCAATGACGTTGTCTAATAAAAAGCGGGGGCAGAGCATATTACTGGTCTTATCGTAAACATCTTCAGATGACGCCTCTGACGGTTGCTACGATTTGACCAGTTACAAGTTGCCTGTCCCTACTACCAGGACTTAAATCACGGTACCATGGGAGTCAGGAGACCCCCGGATTTCAGTCCGGGCCTGACTTGTTGAGGTAGGCCCCCTTGTGGGAGCATGGTTTAAACCCAAATCGCGGGAAGGGTCTTCCTGTTGGTTTGACCCATTGTAGAGTTGCAAATAATTACTGGGTTTTGTGACCCTAAGAGCAGTAAGAGGTTTTAGATCGGCCTCGACTCATACCAAGGGTGGAAGTTATGCCTTCAACATAGTTCCGAATTGGTATCAAAGGATTGACGGAGAGCGATGGCAAGGCGTATCCTTGCTCCCATGGATGTAAGGGCATCCCGTCTACATGACAGGTGGTTTACGTTAAAAAACCAGAGACCATGTTCAATTTGTGATGGCCAACCGTGTAGGTCGAACCGCTATGAACTGATGGATGTGTTTTACGCCCGAATATAACAGATAATGCCTCATTATCTATTTGCGCATAATTGCGCTCACTTGAACTTAGTGTATGCGAGGCATATGCGATAGGGCTCTCATTTTTCTGCGAGACGAGGCATCGCAAGAAAG
The DNA here is from genome assembly GCA_963966105.1 of Volucella zonaria. NCBI lineage: Eukaryota > Metazoa > Arthropoda > Insecta > Diptera > Syrphidae > Volucella > Volucella zonaria. The sequence goes on from OZ014534.1 coordinate 50,985,065, forward strand.
AAATTGGTTTCGTCGTAATGGGTAATTATTCTGTCGGATCTTAATAATGTTTTTAGTTCATTAAATACTGTACATAGTATGTTCTTCCGTCCAGGACCATTTTAGGTTCTTATCTAGCAGTCGGTGTAATTTTACTGCTATAGATCTCTTGATCTCTTGTTTGGTAGGAACTTGTTATAAAAATTTAGCATCCTAAGGAATGACTGAAACATTTCTTTATTTTTGGGGAGTGGAGCATTATTTTTAGTTTTATTTGGGGATACTCCGATGCTTGAAATGTGAAACCCAAGAAAATCTATTTCGGATTTCCCAAAAATACATTTACACCTTCGAACCGTCACATTTGCCTGACACAATCAAGATCAATGTCATCAAGATAAACCTTTACTCCCGAGATGCCACAAAGCAAATTGTCCATAAATCTTTGAAAAATTCCTGGGGCCGCAGAAATACCTAACGGAAGTCTTTTTATTTTATATAGGCCCCTATGAGTGTTTAACGTTAAAAGTCCCGCTGCAGCTTCCTCTATAATTAATTGTTGGTAAGCCAGCTGCAAATCTAATTTTGTAAACACCTTGCCGGCCGATATTGCTGCCATAACCTCTGAGTATCATAGTAAAGGATACGCGTTTGGTGACCGAATTGCGTCCCAACAAACTCCGGCCGACACCTGCAACAAAAACAACTCAACGATTATTCACCCGTGTAGATTCTAGTACGTTTACTGTTTCCTTAGACCATGTTTGCAACGTGAGTGTTGATGTCTCCAACATCTGGTCGTCCTTCTTGATTCACTCCCACGTCGCATCAGCTATTACTGTGCATAATGCTCCCGAATCCACTTCAAATTCTTCTACTGTGCTGTTAATTTAGCCAAGCTATTTATCTCATCAGTCTACATGGGTCTCATCAAAAGAATTAGTGGACATAAGCAAGGCTTTCCCATGATGCACCTCACTTGATTGTTGCTGTAACACGTGCAGTTCGTGCCCATGTTGATTTTGTTTATTTGCTGCCCTCTTTTTATAGCATGCTCGGCTAGAGTGGCCACGCAACTGACAAAAGTCACAATTTTTGTCTTTGAAAAAAAAAAACATTTGTCTGGCACATGACTCCCCTTACAACGAAAACATTTATTGAAAACCTTCACCTTTCTGAACTGTCTCTGGTGCTGAGATGACATTGAAAATACCTCGTTATTACCCTTGACATCAAGTACATTCCTATTTGCTGTTTCCTGGGCAAAGACTAGCTCATACGCCCTTTGGAAATCTAATTTTATTTCACTGAATAATCATTGGGGACACCACAAACGATCCTAAACGAAGTCGGTAATAGATTCGTCTATTTTCTGAGTCCTTTTATGAAATGTGTAGTGTTGGACGATCTCGTTTGGTTTTGGGTGGAAATGACCATCCAACTTTTTCAAGAATGGTGGTGTCAGTAGCGAGCGTGTAATTTTATTAGTCGTTTCTCCGACACAAGCAAGAAATACTGCTGGAGCTCATTCCTAATGCCATTGGCCTCAAAGTAAAATTCCATGTTCTCCTGGTAGTTGTTCCAAGACATCGATGGTTGGAATTGATCTAAACTTCCGAACGTATGTGCGGACGTCATATCATTGAGGTTAGCTATTCCAGTTCTGTCGCCCTCTCCTTCACTCATCTTTATTCTCTGTCGAATCTGTGTTTGATCCCCGTCGCCAGTGTTGCATATTGAAATGGTAAACTCACTTTTCTTTTAATTCAATAATTACTCAATTTATTCAAAATTTATTGTAGTCCACGTTTTAAAAGAAAATCATAAAGTCGACTGCGAGGTGCGCTCCAGAAAAGACAGCTTACTGACAGGTGTCAAAAGTCAGAAAGAAGTTGAAACTGTGCTGCCAATAGACGAGACTTAGTGGTGTTACCAGACTGAATAAATATATAATAGAAAGCTTCAGCGGCTTCCTGCATCGAAGTTGACAATTATTTAATTTATTCTTGAGTATTTTAAAAATTAGCACTTTCCTGGATATCCGCATCTTTAACCTGGTTAAATACAATACCATCTTTTTCAAATCATAGGAGATAGTAGTCTACAGAATTAGTTCTTACATTAATTCTGGACCCACTGTGTCTACTACGAGATGTTTCTCTGCACCATCACCAGTCCCGATCTCCAGCTTCTTGCCATCTGCCATGCAAGATCATTCCACTGTTTTTCATACCGAGTATAATTATATAGAACTTACGTTTGGGAGTGTGTCTAAAAAGAACTCACTACACCTGGTCTTATACTTCGAAAGATAACACCAAACAGTGTCAGTGTTTTCATAAATCATATACCTCTTTGTCTCAAGGTTATTATAGCCTAGATCAAGTTCTTGTCTACCTGCGCAATTGCACCTTCACTGCTTACTTAAAATTACAAATACAAGAAACGATTTTTATCAGTTCCAGCGAGGAAGTTTCCTCACTGACGCCCGACAAACATACGACCAACCATGCTGCATAAGGTAGCCGCTTCGTGTGAGAAAAATCCCGCCAGAACTGACTTTTATATCAGCTTGCCATTTTGCAATCTCAACCGACTAGAAGCTACATGACCACATACACGGATTCAAAAAACGGCTCGTTGAAATCAAATACAAATGACGCGCCGGCCATAAAAATAGAAACACTTGTATTTACTACAAAGGCAAACTAAAGTATCTAAACAAGTCGTATGGGTGTTGGACAAGAAAATTTTAATCACAGGAAAAGAACTTTAGACCGACCTTGTGATTATTTTTGGATAAATTGCCTTTGCCTTTGTTTTGGAGGCCGAACTCCCTCGTGAACAATAAACTCATAAATCCGACGGATTTCGGTTCAATGATGTTTCATTTAGTGATGCTAGTTTCGATTCTAAAATTAATGTATTGTAGAACTGTTTAAATCAACTTTTTACGTTTGAAAATGTTGAGTGAGGGCGCAATGGAGGCGCTGATTAATGAGAAAAAATTAGTGTTTCTCGGGCGTTTACTCGTATTTTGGAAATAAAAAAAACAAACTGGACTTTCTGTAGATGCTTGTTGGTGTGGTTGGCCAGAACTGACTTCAAGTTGGTTTAGTTGATGGTCCCTTCTACTTATGCGCCCTTTCCAAAGCGAGGTCTTTCTCTACTGATTTGAGACCGACACTTATGCCGTACTTGCATGTACTGTATCAAAGGCCGCCAAAGCAAACGGGACTTAAACTCACACGAAGAATTTTGCGTTCGAAACCACCAAGGATATCTTCACCTAACTTTGTTAGCTTCCACGCTTCTGCACCGTAAAGCGGAACTCGGAGGATGAGGTTCTTATATATGTAGACTCTCCTTAGGGTTTCTTGGCGAGATATTATTACTCATTTTCCTTCTTGTTCTTCTGTTTGATTTCTGATGAGATGCCACTATCAGAATTAGCAGAGCAGAGGTAAGTAAAGTCCCTGGCTACCTCCAAGTTTTACTTATCTTGCCATGTTCTGTCCAATACTCGATGTTGTATGTTTCTTCTTGTTGACAGCATACTAGATGGAATGAAAAGTGACCTCCTTGGGAATTAAAAAAATTTTTTTTTAAATCTTTTTTTATTTTATTCAATATAGTCCCCTTTTAGTTTGATACACTTATTCCAGCGATTTTCCAACTTCCTGATCCCGTCCGAAAAGTAATTTTCCGGAAGGTCTGCAAAATATTCCTCCGTGGCGTCGATGATTTCCTCGCGTGAGCTGAATTTTTTATTGATGAGTCATCTTTTGAGGTTTGGGGAGAGATAATAGTCCGAGGGATCCAAATGCAGTTACCAGTCCTCCCGATTCCGCATCAGCAAGTCCAAACACTCTTTCGAAGTGCTCTCGCGTTCGTGTTTTTGGTCAGGAGTGAGCATGCGTGGCACCCAGCGGCAGGATAACTTTTTCATATGCAGAATAATGCCCAAAATATGGCTTGTGCGCTCAGTACTAATCTTTGTGGTATCTGCTAGCTGGCGCACCTTCACTTTCCGGTCAGCCAACACCATTTCTTGTATTTTTTTGACATTGTCCTCTGTAACTGCATCGGAGGGCCCGCCGCTGCGGACTTGATCGTAGTGGAGTTGCGGCCACCACGAAACTCTCGATTTGATGGTGTAATCTGACGGAGCATTAGCCCCATAATATTTATCCAACTCTTCTTTTGTTTCCTTCGCCGTTTTGCCTCTCAAAAAATAATGTTTTATGAGAGAACGAAAATCCTTTTTGTTCATACTCAACATGATGCCAAACACGTCAACAACAATCAGCTGTCAAACCAAAACTAAAGACAGTATCGTACTGAAATTTGGCATGTCTGCCTAAATATGAACGGACTTCAAGGCACCATAACCTTTTTTGCAGTAGCAGCGCATTCTGGCGGTCAAGGAGGTCACTTTTCACTCCATCTAGTATAAAGGGTGTTTTTTTTGAGAGGTATACAAATTCAATATGAAATAAAATACTTGAAGCTAACGTTAATGTTTATGATATTAGCTTTATGTAATAGATAATTTTATGCCATTAGCGTATAAATATGATATCGGGCATATGCCCGAATGAAGTGCAATCATGAAGTCCAATTTTTGACAACTTTATCGAGTAACTGGGGCCATATATCAGCCATAACACGGCGAATGTTGACTTCCGAATCGTCCAACGTCTCTGGTGTATCTAAAAGTGTGAGATCACAGGATCGTGGAGGCCAGTTCACAAGTCCATTGCGCGAAATTATGCGCTCAGCAAATGTTCCCTGCAATAATTTGATGGTGTCGCGCGCCGTATGGCATGTTGTACCATCTTGTTGAAACCAAAGCTCTGTCACGTGAATGCCATTCAGCTGAGGAACGAAGAAGTCAGAAATCATGTTTTTATAGCGCTCTCCATTGCCGGTAACATTCTGGCCGGCATCGCCCTTAAAGAAATAAGGGCCGGTGTTCCAAAGTACACCAAACAGTGAGTTTTAATGGCTGTAAGATCGTCTCGACAAAGGGCTCTGGGTTTTCTTCACTCCAAATTCGGCAATTTAGCTTGTTTACATATCCATTTAACCAAAAATGGGCCTCATCGGAGAGCAAAATTTTGCGTTGAAAATGAGGATCAAGCTGAATCATGTTTTCCCATTCACCGAACCTACGACACGTATAATGGTCACGCGGTCTCAAGATCTTTCCGTAAAATCTTCCACAAAGTGAATGGGCATAGCTCCAATTGCTGTGTACGATGGCGAATTAACTCATTCGGATTCTCCTCAACACTGCGCTCTACAAAGGCAATTACTTCTTCTGTTCGCACTGTTTGTCGTCTTTGGGAATGCGTATTATCCACTAGAGATTACGTGGTGCGAAAACGATTCATCGTGTTCCGAATAACTTGTTCAGATGGACGATTATGGTCGTTTACCAGATTGACAGAAGTGTTACAATTACAATTATACAAGTACATCATGCCGTAGCTTTACAAATATTAAAATGAGATTAAACAAATGTTGGTTTGAAAGGTCGCCCTTATTAATTTTCTTTCGATATCTGAGTGCATTGGTACCGTAGTTGTATACTACATTACATCCCATCCTTGTTCACCGCTCAGGATACTGATACCTTCTGTAAATTTTAGAACGTACGATATGGTGCACGTTCCTTATTGTTGTAAGGTATAACAACTACACCAATTTGATTCGGCAAACCAACGTCAGCATTTTCACTTCACAGCCTTCATCCCCTTTCGGCGTATATCCACGTCTGCAAATACAGGCCAGCTGTTTTGGCACTTTTGTGAAACACAGACAGATTCTCGCCCAGGCCTTTCAGATCACACTAATCTGAAACTACGGATCTGAAGTTACATAACTTTAACTATCATATATCAAGGTGCAGGTCAAGGTGCAGTTTTAAAGTGCCTTAGAACAGAGTCTCTAAATGCAGCATATACGAGTAGTTTGGTGTACTGCTCGGCAGATGAAATATCCTTTTCAGAAAATATCGTGGAAATCTTTCTACATCTTCTAAAGAGAAGCACCGTAGAAAAGTATGGATGGTTTCAAGTTGTACGAAATATTTTCAGTTTTGAGATACTACCTTGATCAAAAAGTTCCGGGAATGTACTCAGAAAATTAGAAATACACACTTATGCGTGCGCTTGATCCAATCGTCGAAACATTTTCTATATTCGGTTTTCGGTATGCCCATCAGTGCTTCCTGCGATTTTTCCATTACTTCCTCTCGGCTGCTGAAACGCGTTCCCCGTAGTAGCTTTTTAACTCGATTGAACAGAAAGAAGTCACAGGGAGCCAAATCAGGTGAATTCGGTGGCTGTTGGATGGTATTTGTTGCATTTTTCGTCAAAAAATTACGAATAATGATGGCACAGTGTAACGGTGCGTTATAATGGTGCAAAATCCACGAGTTTCCTGCCCACAATTCTGATCTCTTTTGTCGAATTGCTTCACGCAAACGTCTCATAACGCCCAAATAATACTCTTTGTTTACTGTTTGGCCTTCTGGTAAAAATTCATGGTGCACTACACCATTGTAATCCATGAAAACCGTGAGCATTGCCTTTTTTTTTTGACTGAAAACGATGTGATTTTTTTGGTCTCGGCTCATTTGGTGAACGCCATTCCCTTGCCTGATGTCTGGATTGCGTGTCGTACACATAAACCCACGTCTCGTCTAGAGTACTGATCCTTTTGATGAATGTGGGATCGGATTTAGCCTCGCAAATCATATCTTTTGCGACGGCAACACGGTCTCTTTTTTGCATGAAATTGAGGTCCTTTGGCACCAACTTTGCTGCTACCCGACGGAAACTCAAATCATTAACCAAAATGACTTGGACGGATCCATAGGCAATGTTCAAGTCCTCCGCTATCTCTCTCATGGTTAATTTGCAGTTATTGACCAACATTTCTTTTACTTCATCAATGTTTTCGTCGGTTTTCGATGTCGATGGTCTGCCACTGCGTTCATCATCTTCGATTGACTCACGACCGCTTTTGAACCGCTCGTGCCACTGGTAAACGACCGAATCGTTGCCGAAACCCTTTTCCAACATTTCCAACGTTCTCGCACCATTAAATCCGTTTTTTACGCAAAATTTGATACGAGTACAAGTTCGTTGTTGCAAATTTAAATTCATTTCTAGAATTGTAAAAAATCGCCAACACACGCAGGGATAGATGTACTCTTGGCTACGTAACTCTTGCAAATGTCAAGCTATGACGCTAAGATTAGAGCAAATGTCAACAACAGATTTACCAACTTAACAAAAAAATAACAGAACTCAAATCGGAACAATGGGAGCGCCACACGGTGGTGTCCCCCGGGGTACTTTTTGATCAAGGTGGTATACAGGGTCTTCCAATACGGACTTCCGAACTTTGACAGTTGATAGCGGCCATATTGTAGAAGCTACATCTGCCAAATTGGCTGTCAGCCTGTTTTGCCACATCACCATGGATGGACATAGCGTACAACAACATGTGCAAATGATAAAATTCTTTTATCAAAATAGGTGTTCTGTTCGGGCAACGTTCCACGTGCTTTGCCCATTTTACGGTCGCCATAATCGTCCTACCGAGGGACTATTCGCAGTGTGGTGGTGGTCGATAGACCAATTTGGGACGATACCAATCCACATGAGATCCAAGATCGTCCAATGAATCCTGAAAAGTCACTGTTTGGAGCGATTTTGGGCTGGTGGCGTCATCGGTCCATATTTCTTTGAGGACAACGTTGGTCAGGCCATCATCATCAACGGCGAGCGCGATATGTCGTTGATTACCGACTTCTTTTAGCCTGAATTGTATTATATGGACACCAACGACATGTGGTTTCAACAGATGGCGCTACGTGCCACACAGCTTACGCCACAGTGGAAGTTATTTTTATAACTGAGAGATCAATTTGACTCTGAAATTAATTCTGGCTTTTTTCAATTAAAGCCCTGGCTGTTTATACAATTTATTGGTTGCTTATTCTAAGTTTAAAGTACTTTAACTGGGTTATGGACTTTAGCCGATGCGGCCATTTTACTTGATTGACTTGGACCTCGTCACTTTTGTGAACGTAAGCCCCAAAATGCCGCATGTGTTGTATAGGATTTTTTTTCAAATTTTTCCACACTCCCAACACCACTTGAACAGTCGGCCTTTTTCTGTAAGTTGATGTAGCTTGACGATAAGGTCATCCAAATACGCCAGAGAGGTTCTCCACGCGAGTCCTTGCTGTATGTACGTTCTATTTATCGTTTGAAGAGTTGCACAATCTGTTTTCTCATGATCTTTTCGGTTTATGTCTATCTGCCAGTAGCCATTCTTCGGTGTTGAAAATCATTGGACTCCAGAGAGTGTGTTCAAAGTGAGTAGCGCTATTCATAACAAGAGGTTACGACAATATGAAACAGCTAAGAATGTATTGGAGAGATAAGCAGCGCCGTGAGTCCCTGAAGACTCATAGCATTCATACTATCAAATAGAGAATCGTGCCAGACAGATCTACAGCAAGAAAATCAAATAGCGAGAGCCAAATTAAGAGAAGACCCTGGAACATAAGAAGGAAGGCACATGACGCCGAACTTACCTATATTACAATTTAGTCCTAAATAATTTGTGTCCCTAGGCATAGGAACGATAAAGTGTTCGAAAAACGGGACAAGAAAAATAGACTCCTGTACACACAGTGTGTTACAGTACAGCAGCCAGTGTGTGTTCCCAGTCTTCCATTGCATGGCAATAGTCTGGATGTCCAATTACGTTGCCCCAAGTAAATGCCAGCGAGATGTGTATCTAACGATCCTAAGTTAATTCCACGCTAAGCCGTTTCTCAGCTTCACGCTGACAAGTCCCACAATAGTGTGGTTAGCTGGCTTAGACCAGATATCAACAATCTGTCTTCAGTGAACCCTTGAACTATGGATTATTTCCGTAATGTTTTTTGTTTCGTCAACTGAGCGAACTGAATCTAACTTTCTGCTGTGTTGGAGATATGTGATTACATCAGCTGTTATCAGAACCTGCTGTCAAATTTAGCTAAAAAAATTTAGTACTAAACATTAACTAATCCAACTGCATACGTCTGGTCATTTGACTTGGATTCACCAGATGATGGTGAACACATGAATCTTGTGTCGACCAGATGAAGATAGTAACTTTGCCCTTGGAACTTTGGCTGCGCCCCGCGAAATTATTATCAAGTAAGTGAGCTCCTAAGTTATGATTCCTGATTATGGCTTAATAATTGTGGGCGTGCTCCATAGCACTGAATGTGCACTACAGTCTCAGTCTCAGTCTCGTAATCTCTGTCTGATCTTTTTGTTGTTCTCTGATTCCAGAGTGCTTGACCTGATTACACCACGGAAGTCCACAATGATATCAGCTTTTTGGTTTTTATTTTTATTAATTGTTTTTTTCTGTGTTTTTTTTTTTTTAAGTCACTCTTTCGAGGCACTAAGTCAATGTGCTTTCATATCTCTGTGAATCAACTAAAGCTCCGAGATGCTTTGTTTATGCTGTACACGCGAGTACACATTTTTGTTTATTTATTTTTCTATTTTTTTTTTTTTTTGCTGGGGAATTATCAGTAAAAAAATTATACATACGAGTACTCCTATATTCCTAAACTGGCTGTGTCTGGAATCTATTAGATCTACAGTAGGAAGCGGGAGTCTCAACTGGTTTTGTTTTGTTTTTGTTTTTGAAGAATGTTCGGCGTTAATATTATCTACTATGAATAGCTTGTGTTCCTAAAAACCCACTGTCATTAAAAGTTCATATCATAGTTGCATCCATCTCCAAAACTATGAGAAAGCGGATCAAATTCGGTATTCTGGTTCTCCCAGTTTATTTCTTTCAATTTAGGTACACCAACCATCGATTATGTCAAGGACTATTTTTTTGTTTTTATTTTACTTCATTATTCTTAGACTGTCATAAATTTTATTTTAAGTATAAACTAAAGAAACTATTTTAGCTAAGAATAGTTAGTGACATTTATTAATAATTATTACAAATAGTGTTAATGTCACTTAAAAATTTCGAACTTTTTACGAGTATTTACCCCACATACATTATTTTAATTCATTCGTTTTTATATAAGTGAAAAATATAAAAAAGTACTTTAAAAAAATTTTTGCAAAAGAAAATTTTACACTTCAATTTGGTTATGATCATATCCAAAAAGCCAAGTTTTTAGTTTTTTTTTTTAAAAAGTTCGACTGGATTCTTATGAGTCTAATATTTACCGGAAGGCTGTTATAAAGTTTGCAGGAAACAACTGAGTAGAAGTTTCTGTAATGAGTTGTACAGAATAGAGGGATTTTAATTAACGAACTGCTGTTACTGCGCAAATTAAGTGAATCGGATATTGGACTCTGTAAGTATTCACTTTTCATAAAAAAAAAACTCTTGAAACTTTAAAATAATACGTCTGTCTAACCGGAAGAATTTTCAACTTTCTGAACAATGGCATTGAATCCGTTAGACGATTTTTACCACATGGCACACTTTTGTAATATAATAAGTGGTTGGAGCTCGGACAAATAGGTGCCTCCCCAGGAGTTAATTCCATATTCTAATCTAGAGTGAAAAAGGACAAAGTAAAGTCTTTAATGATTTAATATCCAAGAACTTTTTTATGTGGTAAAAACAGCGAATAAAGGATCTGAGCTTTTCCTTTACAAAAATCGTGTGGCGCATCCAGCTCATATTATGATCAAAAAAAAACCCTAGGCCTTTACTATTTCAATTTTGAAACAGCCTGCTCAACATTTTGAGTTTTTATTGAAAGTAAACTCTGTATTGATTTTAATGCAGTTGCATACATTAAAACAAAAGCGCGGACAATCAAAAGAGTGAAAGAAGAGTGGGATACTCCATTGAGTTTAAATTAAAAAACATTAATTTAGTTTTTTTACTAACAACTAATTTCTGTAAGAAAAACCAATTTTTAAGTAAGCTGATGTTATTGTTTATGTCAGAAACTATATCCAAAAAGTTAAATGAAGTATAAGCAATGCCTACCTAGATCATCTGCAAAAGGCGTGATTTTTCCTTTGAATGGTAAGGTAAACATGGAGTTTATATAAATAAGAAACAGTAGAGGGCCAAGGACTGATCCTTGAGGAATTCCTAGATTCACTTCTTTCATGTTACTTAAAGATTGTCCGACTTTTACTGCCATTATTCTATTTTTGAGATAGGAAGTCAGCCAGCTTAACATAAAACTACGAAAGCCTGCAGTATGTAATTTTTCCAAAAGAATGATGTGGTTAACCATACCGAACACTTTGGTAATATCGACAAAAAGACCAGCGCAATATTTCTTTTCATCCAAACTTTTGTTAATAAAGGAAGAAAAAAGTAAGAGAGCATCTTCTGTCGAAAGTCCCTTTCTAAAAGGTTCGATTTTATTTGTCCTCTCAAACTTGGGAACTGGGATTCGAAGATCGAATCTTCGATATGGTCAAGCCAGTGTCGTCAACATGTCATGCCTTTCTGAACTACAACCAAATCTTTCTACTGCTCATAGAGTTCGCGCTTGTACCTTCTTCTCCATTCATCTTTCGAAAGCGTTCAATATCTACGTTCCTTTACTGCTTATAGTCCAGCACTCGGCTCTATATACTCGTACTAGATGACGCAAAATTAATCACCCTATCGGAAGATAGTATAATTTTGGCAAATGGCGTCGTACGTCAATCATATTTGACATTTGTAAACTAGACAGCTGCAGTATACAAACAGACAAGCAATAGAGCGCTATACTCTACAAGAGCGTGAAATAATTGTGTCGATGTTTTTGACCAATAATCGGTCGGTGATGTTTGCGCAGCGTGAATTTCGACGTTGATTTCCTAATCGTGTCGCGCCAACTGGGCAAACATTCCGGCGATTAGCTACTCGACTCGAACAGAGTGGAACCACAGGAAACCATGCAGAGAGTAGCCGCTACTGAACTGTCGGCCGAGAATATCGCGGCTGTGGCTGCCGATGTCGCTGAGAACGAAGAAACATCAATCAGACGACGGGCCACGCAATTGGGCATCACCAGACGGACCCTATAGCGAATTTTAGTGAAAGACTTGTACATGTCCCCGTACAAAGTGCAAACAGTGCATCAGTTAATGCCTCCTGAACGTTAGTCGCGTGTGAATTACTGTAAAGTCATCCTCAATCTCAACAACGATGAGGACGATTTTGTGTCGAAAATCATCATGAGCGAAGAGGCGTATTTCCACTTAAGCGGTTACGTCAATAAGCAATATCTTCGTTTCTGGGGCACTAAAAATCCACGTGTGATGCACGAGGAGCCATTACATCCACTTAAAGCCATTGTGATTTGGCCGTATTTTTTTAAGGACGCCATCGGAAATACGGTCACTGTTACTGGCGAACGTTACAGAGCCATGATAAACGACTTCTTACTGCCGGAATTGGATGAGCGGGGCTTGGTGAACACGTGGTTTCAACACATAGCACGAGCCACAGTGGATATTGTGAAGGAAGCGTTTCCTGGTCGCGTAACATCCCGTGTTGGCGATTTGGCATGGTCAGCAAGATCATACGATTTAACCACCCCAGACTTCTTTCTTTAGCGCTACTTGAAGTCGTGGGTTACTGCCAACAAGACAATCGCAGCGTTTAAGGAGAATATTCGATAGGAATGCGAACAGTTGTCACCGGAATTCTTGCGGAAAGTTTTCCATGCGATAAAACGGGCACAAATGTGTATTAACACTGGCGGTAGCCACTTGGCGGATATCATCTTTTCCACTTAACAGAAATAATTGTAAAGGTCCAAATAAAGATTTCCATCACTCAAACTAATTTTTTTCTTATTTAGTAAAAAAGTAATTCAAAAACGAAATTGGATGATTGATTTTGCGCTACCTTGTAGCAGAACTGTCAGGTCTTCAGAATTAGAAATTTTAGGCCAATTTATTTCTCCCAACCGAAGAGTCAGCACTTGGTCGTCATTCGTCGTGTTGGTGTTAACTCCAAGATAGGTAAGCTCCTTAACTTCTTCAAAGTTATTTCTGCCCAAGACAGTGAACAGATGCCTCTTACTACAAGGGCAAATCATTTCGTCGGTTCATCAATTGCTGTGAATGCGTCTATTTCGATGTCGTCTGCGTATCCCAGTAGCTTTAAAGATAGTGCCTTCCGTGTTTAAGGGTGTCCTACGTACTATCTATGTCAGCACTAGACTGATGAAACAACATGACAGTTCAGAGGAATCGTTTCCAAATTGCACATTTCACTGCGTTTTATCAAGCGTCATGGGGCACAACTCGATCAGGGGATCCCGATCTCGGCTATCGCTTTGTAGAGTTCAAGACGATGAATGCTATGACATGCGACTTTGGGTCTTGAAATGCAGTTCATTGGTTTTTTCTAGAATTTGGCTTTTTTTCTGTCGGAACAGAGCGTTCAGAACTAGTTCATTGTACTCCTTGTGATGGCCTTTTAATGGAATCTTTCAGTCATTCGAAGAAAGTGATAAAGTGCCTACAGTACCAGCACCCACCACGTCAACGCCGAGTACATGCAGCCTGATGCGAGCGTAGTCCGGACCATCACAGAAGTGGTGCTCCCCGGTGTCGTCATCTCTTTCACAGCGTCGCAGGATATTGCATCACTTATGCCCAGCACATTTATGAGTAAGTGATTGGCAAAAGTGTAGTGCTCCGTAAGGAACCTGCAGCCTTTTCTGCTGAGGAACAGCAAGCAGGCCGTTGACCTCTTATAGACGTAAAGAAGCATTAGTTTGGTTTGCCTGCACCCTGGAGAGATATGCCATTTGCAGTTGTGCTCATATAAAACCCAGCTGCCAATGGAAGCCTCAACCGAGAACCCAAGTAGACCTAACGTAGGCTCGGGTCCTGACAAACTCTCCACTGAGCCTTGCCTAGCAAGTTCATCGGTGATTTTATTTCCCGTGATCCCATTGTGACCTGGGACCCAGACAAGACTCAATCAATTTAGTCTTCCGACTGTATTCAGTGGTGTTTTGCAGGGTTCAACAAGGCTCTAAACGCAGCTTGGTTGGAGCTAGAGATGCAAATGATTCACCTCCTCCTCATTACCATGAGGATTGCGTATATCTCCGCTTGGAAGACAGACGCAAGTTTTCCTAACGAGGAGTGATTCTGACGTTGTTGTCCCCCAGAAAGTTACCAGCGCCGCATTCTAAATTAGTTTTGGGGCCATCCGTGAAAACCCGTCATCATTCCTTTCTGGGCTCAGATTCTGGCCGAAAGCATTCCTGGCCACAGCGAAAGTCAATTTTGTATTTTCGTAGCAAGAAAAGAGCTCTGGTGTCATTGCATCAATCATGTCGATAAGACGCGAATTAAAAGACTGCCAGCACACAAGGTCATCCGACCATTTCCTTCTAAAGCGAAGATAGTTTTGAGAGTGCATCTTATGGTATGAATATCAAAGGGAGGGAAATTCATCAGTGCATCTAAAGCAAAGGCTAAGGAAAGTCCCCCTGGCAAACAAGACAGACCGTTCTTTAGAACCTGGCAAAAGCAAAGGTGACGTTTTTTCGTGAGAGCTTGTTCCATCAGACAACCGAGGGATAGGATATAATTGGAATTATCATAATTGTAAAGATTCAAAGGACCCTTCTCGGTGATGGGGTCCATGTTTTGCCGACATTTCCTTTGCACTGCCAGAAGGCGTGCCTTAGAGGCTTTCGACGGAAATTTGTTATCCAGGATGATATCGAAATTACTGGAGAATTGAATGATGGCCTGACTACATCCTTTAAGCAATAGATGGAGTCAGACCAGTCAGCTTCCTACTTCTTATAAAGAGAACAACCTCAGTTTTGAGAGGATTGACTGAAAGTCCATTTCTAGAGCACCAATCGTCGATCACATTTGTTGCTGCTTGCAATCCACACACAGTACAGCTACAACTTCTGGATGTGCTTGAGCATAGACGGCACTTACTGTATGGGCTTATTTGTTTAGACCCAAGGCCACCCTGTGTAAGGTAAGGAAGTAAGCGCCTTCTTAGTTAGGCATTGTTACTAAAAGGTGGCAATATCTTGCACCTCGCCATTGATAAACCCTTTTCTCGAAGAACTTTCCTAAGTAGAATCTTTTACAAAACTTAATTAACCCCATTAACTCTGGTCTTGGTGTTCTGTGATCAACGAGTCTCAGTTGCAGCGGCCCTAGCAAGTTCCGTAAAACATTATTTTCAGTACGTCAATTTAGAATTGCTTACCATCTCTTCCGAGCGTCGACTTTTTGCTACAACTGTACCCGCTCTACACTTCTCTTATCACACATTCGCCGAGTGTTTTATTTTGTTTTGTTTTGACATCTTCTCTACCACATGGATTGGATTGTTGGATTTTTATTTTGTTTTATTTTTTGATTTGTTGCCTGCTCTTCACGAAGCTCCTGCGCTGATAAGGGTGAAAAAGCCGTCTAGGCGCGCCTTATCTTCAAATCACTTTTTTCATATAAATTTAAGAAAATCTTCTGTCTAGGGTTTAGTTGAATTCGGTTAGTAGTAGCGGTAAAAGGGAAATAGCGGTCTACAAAAAATATAAGAGAAATCGTCGAAGATACTCTTGGCACCAACAGAGGGAAATATCTATCGAAAGGTCGTAGTGTTGTGGATTTAATTCAAACAAACAAAAATAAAAATAGATTAAATAAAAAAAAAAAACAGTGAAAAAGAACTGTTTTTCTAGAAAAAAAAAAACCAAAAACTGAACAGTGTTTTTGTTGGACTATGCTTTAAAGGACTATCATGTTATAAGAATGGTGAGTTCAATCGTAAATTTCATAAAAAAATTATCAAAGCCATTAGTTAGTGAAGTGGTTATAGCCGGTGAATAGGAGATTGCCGCTCGGCAATCTCAAGAGACTTTGCTCCGACAGCCTGTTATCGGATATATCAAACGTTCTCAAAACAGTGTCAAGAGTTCGTGTATACTGAAAAAAGGTCTTTGGTTGTCTACTAACTCTATAATCAGCAAAAATAGGCTCTTGAAAATTCACAGGTGATATGCATCGAGCCGGTTGTATCTAAATCTTACCAATCCAAAGTACGGATTGTGTTTTTTTTTTTTTTTGAATAAAAAAGAATCCGGGAAGCACCCCGAAGAGACTGACTTAATCTGGCTTGGTTCCCTTTCGTTCAGCTTACAGTCATTAACCCGTTCCAATTGTTTCGAGTGCATTGATTTGTTTACTAAATCGGCCGATGAGTTTGGTGCGACTTTGTTTGGCGTGATGTTGTTCAGATGTACGGACTCCTTTGATGCAGGGAACGCACTACTCTTAATCACTTTGCTTTATATCAGAGGTCTCCAGATGAGGAAATGCATTCACTTCCAAACAGCCCTTCAATTAGTTTCAGGGTTTTTATCCAGACCATGGATGCTATGGGCATTTTCGTGTCTATCTTGCTTTTAGTAGCGATGGTGTTAAAATGATCTATTAGGGGTTGTTCTCTGTACATTTGAATATATATGCATGCGAGTACATAACATATATAGCAATTCTCTTTTTAATAATAGGAGCGCCTTCGGGGCTACGAATACCTTTAAAATATTTGCACACAGTGCCAGCAATAGAAAACTAGGGGAGAGAAGGTAAGATATCGATACACATTGGTTTTGAATGATTGTGGATTATAACGACAGGAAGTCACAGTGTTTGGTAAGGTCTTGACATTTGTGTAGTTCACCTTAAGGTGGAACATCGATATCGGTACGTGGTTGTACTGAACTGAGAGGGGAGGAACATTGCTCTTTTTTTACAAACCGCTGAAGTATGTATCGCGTATAATTACATCTAATGGTACTCCTAAGGAACTGCATTGCTACTGAGTCGTTTGTGTGGTTGATTGAATTTGCGGACCATTCTTAGAGGTCGCTATATTTTGGATCACATCGTTAGTGAGGCCAAGAATTTGGCTGGAACCTGAACCTCTATTGCTTTTTGGACCCGATTCCCTGGCGACCTTCGTTGAAAATGGCAAAACCAGTCGATTCGCTCGACTTGAAGTTTGTCCACTATTGGGCCCTTTTTATTAGATCATGGTTTTGTTTTTTTTTTTTAAGCGCGCGCTCAAGGGGCTAAGGTACCCTTAAAAGATTTACACACAGCGCGAGCGAAAGAAAATTAGGGAGGAAATAAAGATAGGTACCGATGTACATTGGTTTTAAATGTCTGAATGTTATAATGACTAGGAAATAAACAGCTCGGCAGGGTATTCCACAAGCGAGTTGTTCGGCTTAGGAACGAATCGCGATATTTCAGAGTACGTCCGAAAGTGGGCTTGAGGGTATATTGATGAATGATGAGCATTCATAGCGAGATGAGGTTTGAAGGGGTGGAATGCTACTGGCGATTTCTATGGAGCACTGATGGAGCAAATAGCGATAGAACAGAGTGAGACACGGGAAATTACGTCATTTATTATTATCGTAACATCGCTGTCATATTTTCTCTATATTTCTCGAAGGTAAGCTAACATATGTACGTTCTAAACCCGGACGAATGACTGTCGTGTATAACAAACCTTTAAGCTTACGCGACAGTTTTCTGTAACAACGCACAGCGGAGTTTTCGTGCTATTTAAGCCACCCCACGCTGACTCTATGCAGATATTCGGTCTGGGATTGATTCGTTATACGTTACCTTTTAGCGATAAGCAGATCTTTCCAAGAGTGACGATCTTTCATCATTATCCATCGACCTGCATTGCACATAGCCCCATTGACTGGAATGGAGTTTAATAATACTGCGTTATCCACTGCCTAGAATCTAGAACCTAACATATTGTCATAGTATGCGAAATTAGTTTCACCAACTGATAGTTGTTGCTATTTGTCGTGACGCCTTTGCCTTTAACAGTGAAACAAGAAAGCTCTCCTTCCACTGGTTAAGCATCTGATCGCCTGTACTCCAGAGGTTGTATGTAGGTGGAAACCTTGCATGAGGTACTAGTGGGCCAACGTCTATGCCGGATTCGTTCCGGCTAAAACCAACTCTGCGTGAACAGACCGATTTGTGCTCCTCGTGGTACCGTCGTACGGCATTACTTGGAGGTAGTCTTAGCTTATTCTATACGACTCGATTACTTATCCTGTTCGCTTTACGTTGACGCTATGATCGCTTAAGGTAGCTGAGCAACATATGCATAAGCATTCCTATAATACTAACAAGAGTTCAGTTTTCCACGTTTTGAGGCATACTATACGCAACGATGTTATAGAGGGTGGGCCATTCTCCAAATTTATGCCGTAAGGCTATCCTTTCAGTTTTGTTCCGTGGATGATGAAAAAACTGGGCTTCCGTTCACAATACTGACAGTTTGCGATGTTTTCATGTTTGCATTTAAACAGATAAGTACTCTCAGAAGCGGTCACGTCCTGTCAAAAGCAGGGTCAAATAGAAGCTTGCTTCGCGTGATTCCATTTAATGAAATCATAGATACCCATTGCTGTTGCCAGGTTGCTATGCTACAGATTCTTTCGTATTTTCTTTTTTCGACGCTTACCTGATTTTTTGGACTTGCTCGCTTTTGGGCCTTACCATTTCTGCAGCAAGTATGCCGACAACGCATTAGAAACTCTTATAGTGCGCTAAGGCGGTAGACGGATTTGACTCTCCGCACGAAGGACTTAATCTTTGCGGCATTTGACCATATTTCCGCTGTGTACATGTGTATAGAACATGCAGCTCCAGCACTTGCTGGAGTCTTTTGTTCTGTTTTGGGCCTCCGATATTAGTCATCAGCCTTACAGTATTCGATAATTTCTCACATATCTACTCTACGTGATATTTAAAACGTACACGACTGTCAATTGTAACTCCGAGATACTTGAATATCTCTACTCATAATAAGCATCGCTTCAGGTTTATGATCTCCGAGTTGCAAGCTGGTGCTAGTTAACCAGCGACATACTGTTGCAATTGTTTCGTTGTTGTAGATTTGAACTTTTTCTAGCGTTTTTGCTACGACCACAACCGCAGCAAATCCGGTAATTGACGCCTGACATGAAATCTGGAATGTTCTACAGTAGGGGACTTGCGACCGAGCCTTGTGGTATACCACTAGTAATTTTATACACTTTAACGTCACCGTCAGAGTCATTAAGGAGGATTCTATTCTAGAAATAGCTCGTTATCATTTTTCGGAGATAGTTTGGTATTTCAATCAGTTCGCTGAGCTAATGTGCTCTCTGTTAACCTTGCCTTACGAAAACCATATTGGTGTTCCGATAGGGTTTCTGCTGTTTCAATTGCTTGCAAGAGTCTATTGTAAACGATGGGGTTACGGGCTTCCGAGGTTCAGGGAAAACGCCCTGAGCTTTAATAGCAATCTTTAAGGCTTTATTTGGAATACCATCCAGTCAAGTTGGCGATTTCATGCCTCGCCTTAGGCTTCCCTGAAATATGGTGTTTCTTCTTCGTGCGCGACAGCCAAGGCAGTATTATTGCCGGGAAATTCTTCGTTACTTGTCAAAGTAATCTTTCCATTTTTTTGTATTGCAAATGTCGTTGTTGCCCGATTGCAAGTGTCCTTGCATGTCTTCAATATAGTTATTCATACATGTTAGGGATAAATGGCTGGCTTTCAATGATGGCCGTATGCTTGTTGACACAAATTCTAAACTTGGGAAAAAAAAGCCCAAATAACGCAATCAAACGGCTTTAAATCGCAAGATCTGTCCAGCCAATTCTGGCCGTCTTAGCGGAAGATTACACACCTATTAAATATGTGGTACAAAAATGCCATTATTTTACGGGATGTCTGATAAGTGGAACCGTGTTGTTGGAACCACCTGCCTTCGGGATCCATATCATCCATTTGAGGCAGAAAATATTGGGTTATTATTCACCGATGCCATTCACAATTGACAATCCATTTCAATGAGTACTATGAAACGTTCAGCCTCAAACAGTGAGAAGTTTGGGAAATGCGTTCCATTCATTTATTTCTCATAAAACGCATGTCGGTTTTCGTCACTCTTAATGCGGCAATTTTGCTCGTTTACATAGCTATCAACATGAAAACGGGCCTCATTTTATTGACCACAATGCCGACTGTATATTCCTGGACTCTCGGACATATTCTGGTGAACAGTAGTGCGGACTAGTACAGACCGGTCTCCTCGAATTATTCGATTAATTTTTTCACTTCTGAGGCACCTGAAACATTTTGACTACCCAAAACCGGATACAATTTGCGAATCGGAACGGATAAATTTTCACGATTTTTGAAAAAAATATTTAACGATAAAAAATCGTTAGCGATACATTTTTAATAATGT
Source organism: Volucella zonaria (assembly GCA_963966105.1). Classification (NCBI taxonomy): domain Eukaryota; kingdom Metazoa; phylum Arthropoda; class Insecta; order Diptera; family Syrphidae; genus Volucella; species Volucella zonaria. The sequence continues at coordinate 51,005,388 of OZ014534.1, forward strand.
CGACCAACGAAAATCACAACAGTTTACCATAAATGGCGCCTAAGGGGGGCACCCCTTGTATAGAATCTTGATTAATGAGTTGAACATACACTTCCATTCCCGTTCTATAGCCAAAGAGCAGGGATGTAAGTCTGGCTTCTTCAGCAAGGGAATGTATTTTAATGAAAATCAAAAACAGTGCCATAGGCAGTGCCCTGTGGGACACCACATTTATTTTGTGGATATCAGACCCGAAACCATCCAAGACAACAAACTCTGCCAAATGTCTTCGAAATATCACATGCAAATATTATTCTTTCGTCTGATTACTGTAGACCTTGGTTTTGCTTGCCATCATGCTACGAGAACCTGGTGAATGAGAAGTTTTCATGTTTCAAGATATTTCATGATCATCAGCGTTTCCACGACCTTGGAAAGAAAAGACTTAAATGTGAGTTGAGGACAATGATTCGCATCTTTAGAGACGTGAGGATTGATGGAACACCTTAAAAAGTGGTTTTACCAAGCTGCAAGATTATTTTTAAAAGAAGGGGACCAGGGACCATTTGAACCAGCGGATACCCCAAGTAGCACTATAATGCGCCTTTTTGTTGCCACGACTCGTGTGCTCTTGATCCAGCCTGTGAATTGTGATGTCAAACAGGCAAGTTCGAATCGGCACTCCTCCACCAGTTTGGAAGATATATACTATATAAGTAGTAGCCGAGTCAATAACTTTGATAGCTACTTGGCTATCAATGAGGATCTAACAAAATTTTGTTTGTGCGTTGTGTCACACTTGAGTTGCATGCAAGCCTCTCGGATTGCCAGTACTTCTACCTGGAAGACGCTGTGAAATCCGGCAAGAGGTAAGATATTGATATTTTCAGCAATTCCGAGTAGATGACCGTGTCCTTTGTTACTTCGTCTTTCTTTCACTGAGCTCTTGTGGAAATCATACGTGGAAGTGTTTCTTGAGCTTTAGTTTGGGTGTGAAGTAGTCGGTTGGAAACGTGGCCATGCCGTTTGGTAACAAGTTCAAGGCTACGGCTATGACCGTAGGGCTGTACAGTCCAGCACCCAGGTTTCTTGAGTCTGTCTGTGCTGCAAAGTGTGTTGGTGTAGGAGCAACCTCATTGCGCCCTTGGTGCTTGTACTGGCTGTTCTTTGGAGTCTTTGAAGTCTTCTTTCCAAAGGTTTTTCTGGGGGCATAGAAGGTGTAACATGCCTTCTTTACTCCGTGTTCGATGTTTTGCTTCCAGTTAAGTTTTGAGTTTAAGCATGATAACCAGATACCTAACACTGGAGGATAGTGTGACCAGTTAACCATTAACATAGAGCAGGATAAGACCAGGTATTTTAGTTTTCATAGTGGATAGCATCCGTTCGCTTTTGATCGGGTTGGCATCAAGGCCACAACTTGCGGCCCAGGTGTTTACCTTGTCTATTCACTTATTACGGAAGGAAACTTCCCTGACACTGGTATCACCACGTCATGCGCATACCCGACCACTTTGTCTCATTCTCTGTCTAGTCTTGCAAGCATTTTGTTCATAACCATTAGCCAGAGTTGAGGAGAAATAACGCTGCCCTGTGGCGGTGGAATTGGTTAAGTGACTGTTACCTAGTCTTGACTGAATAATTCTTGTTCTGAGCATAAAGGCTATCCATTGACTAATAAATTCCTCCACGCTCAGCTCGATCGGAGATTTGTGAATAGCTTCAGCGTGTACATTATTAAAGGCTCCCTCTATGTCTAAGAAAGAGACTAGGGTAAATTCTCTGTAGTGTATGGATTTTTCGATTGTTCGCACTACCTCATGGAAAGCCATTTCCATAGATTTTCCCTTGAGGTGGGCGTGCTGTGATTTGGATAGCGATGGTTCTTCTAGAATGCTTCGTATGTGGATGTCTAAGACATACTCTAGGGTTTCAAGTACAAAGGAGGTTAAACTAATTGGACTCGCGTTTACCTTTCTTCGGTATAAACACCACTCGAGCGCGTGTCCAAGAGTAGGTTACATAGTTCAGTATTAAACAGCTTCTGAAGGTTGATGCTAGCCAAGGTATTGTTAAGTCTTGCGTTGTTTGAAGTAGGACAGGTAGTATGCGGTCAGGGTTCGGAGACTTGAACGGGGAGAAGCTGTTAATAGCGCAGGAAAATTTTTCCTCCGAGATGGTTGAATTGGTGTTGCTGTGGGATGCAATTTGTACTTGCCGAGACCTTCCGGACAAAATTTTACTAAGCCCGACGCAGTTTTTGAGGGTTTCTATTGAATGGCAATGGTCCATCCAGGCCTGCTTCTTGGATGTTTTTATGGTTTTCTTTCTTATAAATACAAAAGTTTTGTTGTTTATGGCGGATATTCGAAATCGCTCTGGTCATCTGCCTGAGATTTTCATTCCACTATGCACGAAATGTCTTTTCACTACGTTCAACTGAGCAGAAGACTTTGTATGCAAAGTCCATTGCCTTCTCGAAAGTCTTTACCTTTGCCCCTAGTTCTTCGATTGCTACGGTGTTTACTTCGGGTATGCTTTTGAGTTTTTTAACGGTTTAGTGGTCTCGGCCGCAAGGCTCAAGTCGTAGAGGATCAATTTGTAGTTTGAAAATGACTCCAGATTAGAAACTCACTAATTTTGAGTGTAATATCTAGGACCTCTTCCCACCTCCTGAAAGTTTTCGTACTATATCTACACTCATTTATTGCTGAAGCCGCCAGATAGAAGTAAAGGACCTCAGCAACGACTGATGTTTCATAACCGAACTGTGGAAACTACGGCGTTTGTTTTTATTTTTTTTTATATTAATTAGATCGCGCTCAAGGGGTTATTAGTACCCTTAAAATTCTAATGGGCGAAGGAAAATTAGCGAGGAAAGGAAGAGATGTACGGATGTACATACGTTGGTTTTAAATGTCTGAATGATATAATGACTAGGGAATAAAGAGCTCGGCAGGACTGTGTTGATTAGGGACATCCTACTTTGTCGATGTACTACTAAGTTCTGCTGGTATTTGGATTAAACTAGGAGTTATGTCTGTTCTTCTCTTTCTTGGGCTTCTACGTCTACGTTTTACATTCGAAATTATATATTGCTGTGAAATATTTCCATAGTCATGAGATGGTTTCTTTCAGAGTGGCGTTAGAAATTGGGTTAGTGTGTGCATCTGACTCCTCAATAGTTTAACAAACATTTTGTTCTTTTGAGAGAAGGGTTTCATAAAAATTTGTAGGGCTACCTGTTACTTTCAGTTCGTGTTCAGTATGTTGTACCATCGTTTTCAATCAATTGCTGATGCTACGAACTCAGCGGAGGTGCTACTGAGAGAAGTTTTGGCAACCTTTCGGTGTTCCACCACCACCACCACCGTTGTGACTTTTTGGATAGTTGTTTGGGTGGTGGTTGTTGCCTCTTTTCTTCATTTGGGAAATCTGTCAGGAGGCCACTCTATCTGAAATCTGAGCACTATCTTAGAAACGATTTCTAGTAGTCAATTATGCCGGCAGTTGTAAAATAGAGTAAAAAGGTCTTCATTGTTGGTGACAGGAACTCACTCACATTTAACTGTCTTGCTTTGTTCACTTTATTTTCAAGTTATAAACACGTATCTATGTAGTGTCTATGTTATTATACTACGACGAGTAATAAGACAGATGTGTTGAGGGTCGTGTGCTCTGGTACCTAATTGCCTTCTCGCTTGGTCTCCGTGCCACAGAATTTGGTTTACCGGGTCTAAACCGCGTTAATGTGAACCATTCAGGTTGTTGACCATAGTTTTATATGGTTTTATTTTTATTGACACAGTTCAGGGAATCGTGTTTCTTCACTCCGAACAGACGATGCTGAGATCCTAATGTTCTGACCACATCTCATGCTTCACATGGGATCATTTCTACCTGGGTTTAAAAGGTCCTCAGTTAAGCAAACTGCTCCTGCGGATTCACTTCGTTTTGGTTTGATAGTTTTCATGATTCTGGGCCATGGTAGACGGTGATTAATGCATATTGGCCGAACTGTGTCCTTAATATGATGTTTTCGTGGTAATTTTTACAGACTTTGGTTCTGGTAGCGCTTCCAAACCTCATTCCTACAATACCATATTGCGATCGCTTCGACTTCGCTATTTTCCATCAAAAATGTTTGTGTTCGGTTTATCTCCTCTGCTGGTATATGGTATGTCAACAACAGCTCTTATTCAGTCTTCGCCATTACATGCAGTGCTACACTGCTTAGCTGCAAATCATCGGCTAATCAATCAGCGACGACTCAGATCATTTAACAGCTACGGCGGCGATATTTTCATCTGACCTTACCGGACGTTCAAATTTAATCAATTAAGCGGCTTCATGATGATCAAAAATAGTACGAACTTTACAAAACGTTTCTGCAATATTTTCATCGTTGGAACGACCCCATATTCGATGTCATCAGAAATGGTACGAAATGTCTATGTTTCCTCAATGGTAAATGATATGACCTCAATATATATGGCATTCATCCGCCCAAAATTGGAGTGCAATGCCCACATCTAGTCAAGTGGGCCCAAAACATCTCTGCACCTGCTAGATAGGATTCAAAACCCTGCGATAAACCTCATAGGTGATACTAATATCACTCCGACAATGGACACCTTCGAACATGTCGTTTTCACTCTGTTCTATTGCTATTTCCACCACCAGTGCTCCATAGAAATCGCTAGTAACATTCCGCCTCATCAAACTTTTAATCGCAACGCCCATCTCGCTATCAATGCTCATCAGCACACCCTCGGACGTACTCTAAAATATCGTATTTCGTTCCTAGGCCGTACAACTCAGTTATGGAATGCAATGCCGAGATCTTCATTTCCTAGTCATTATAACCTTCAAACATTTAAAACCAACGTTCCTCTCTTTCTTTCTTCTCGCTGCGCTGCGCTTGATCAATCATATCCATAGCTGCTGTCGTTATTTCATAGATTATTGCTTCCTATGTGCTTGCAAAGTCGAACGTTTTGTAGATATGTAGGTAGGTTGGGTTAGGTTAAACAGGGGTGTGATGGATATGCCATCACACAGACACCAGGCATCAAAATGGGCTCATCGCGATCCCTGTGGAACCAGTTGAATTTGTCTTCAAATGGCAAAAACCTAAACAGTCGTGTTGGTTAAACACCCAATTTTCTTTCCAAGAATGTTTTTGAAGTTCGTGCCGTATTTCCTTTAGGAAAAAGTATTTCCCTAAAAATTTTCTTCGACTACGCGATATTGACTCGCAGATCACCGCTGAATTTGCAGATATCCGTATCTGAAAATTTGAGTTTCTTTGCGTGTTGCGGTAGATGACAGTGTACTGTCAGGATTCCTATTACTGTCCTAAGCTTATCCCTGTTTAATTTTATTAACTTCCTAGATCTTTTGCCGTTAATGAGCGGCCAAAGAGCCTTGGATACCCTGTGTCCTTCAAGACTTGACTACCTTAGGTTGGGCAGTCTTTGTAATTTGTTCCTCGATAGTGCCCCTCGTTATGCAAAGGTGTGATTTGATATTGGCAACCTCAGTATTGTCGAGTAGCCCACCTTTTCTTACAAGCTCGTCCGCTTGTTCATTTCCTTAGATCTATAGGTATGTATACCGAATTTTCGAAAGGCTTTTTATTATGAATGCCACAGAGACAGTCCAGGGAATTATAGGGCTGGCAAACTCCCCAAAGTTGGAACCACTCTACCTGTTCTACTTGAAAAGAGTAGCATCGGTGTACCAATCGCTATACGCAAATTAATATTAAAGTTGAATTGAATGCTAACAAAAGAACAGAGCTTAGGTCTGTCTAGCGACTAAACAGGTCTGCCCGAAGCTGGATCTGAATCACTCTAAGAGTTTGATCCTTCTAAATAGGATATATCTCAGCGCCATCATAGGTGTCATCACTGGATGCTCCCTATGATGCAAGAAGGCTTGGCGCCTTTACAAATGATTTCTGTAGAAGCTGCATGGGCGAGTAGGAGGAAGAGACAATCCTCCCCCTACTCTGTACATGCCCAGCTCTCTCCCAAAGAAGAAAACTTCAAACTTAAGAGCTTTCTTCTACAACGACTTGAGCGATCTAAGGAATATAGATGTTAACAGTCTCCTACGCTCATCCAAGAGTGGGACGATCATAGATCTACGTGACATCACAACGAGCCAAAAGGCCTAAGAGGGTTGATCTTTTCAACAGCCACTTTAACCTAAGCTAACATAACCTATTAGTTGTTGACGGCTATGAATAACTGAAGAAGATACGAGTACCTACTCACCGCAGTTTTCGTCTGCGGTTGGGACCAGAGACGCCCTTTTAGGACTCTAGGACCTCATCCGTTTCGTTAGCCCAAAGACTAAGTTCACACGGAACAGCAAGAGCAGTTCCACGTGTTCAACCGAACGAGGTTAGCCACTTAAACCCCGGTAGGCATAGCACTGTATTGCATCCCATCCCATAATCGATTCAATTATCTAGTCGAGGTCTATTGAGCACTTTTCCGACGTTGTAACAAATCAAAGATTCTTATCAAATGTCAATAAGCACTTGACAAAGCTGTCCTTCAATTCAGTGGGCACGCCTACTCTAATTGCGGGCACGCCAATGCTTGCAACAACACCTGTTCCGAGTCATTTCGATAGAAATTAAAAAAAAAAAAAAATCTGCTTATACCTCCTTCCGGTTGACCAGTGACCACTGACCACTATTGACAAAGCTACCCCATTATCGTAAATACCAACGAACGTGTGTACGGCATTTCTGCATCAATCACCCCATCAGCTGTGTATGAGAAGGCGCGCCAAATGCTTGTACGAATAGTTTTTATAATTAGACTCAATGACAGGTTGGCTGCAGGCACCGGGCCAACTGACAGTCGCCTCGAGCTGTAGTGTCGTTTTTTGTCTCGACTTCGGAAGTGATTAGATTTGAGCGGTTTTTACGGAACTGAAAAAAATAGAACCACAAACAGTTACGTTATAATGAATTAATCAAAATTTATCGTTTGTTGGATACTCGTACAATCGGTGTTGGCTTTGTTTTTATTCTTTATTGCATCTCGTACGTTCTAGCGGTCTATCTGTATGGATGACAAGTAATTTGCAATTAACTCTGTACGTTTCAATTTTTTCTTTCGTCTACTGTCAGTGTGGTGGTTTGGTTTTGTGTAGAAGTTTAAGTTCAATGGCACAGATACTTTTATAGACGACTGACAGCTGGTTTGTGTGCATGGGTTGGTTTGCGCGTAGGCAGCAGTGTCGCATTTGTGTAGGATTGTTGCGTACAGTGGTGTCCACATAAAGTGGCGGCGCGTTGTTTCTTAATGTGTTTTACTAGTTTTTGTGGAAAGATAAAAACGTCTATTGTAAGTCTAATCTTAAGTTTAATTACTTCCCTGGAATGTTTCACCTTTCAGTTTATCTCAACTATGTCTGCGTTGTTATTTATAGAAACGTATCAGGTGTTATTGCGGCTTGAGGACTTCGATAAGATTCACAGATAAAACTAGGAATAATTTAAAAACGATAGAATTTATGGTAGACCTAACGTAATATATGATAGGCCTGAGAATGGAAAATTTTTTTTTAATTGGATGATTAAAGCGGTGATTACTGCTGTTTTGAGAACGTTTACATGAGACTTTCGATAGTGATAACGACCATTGTCAAGTGTTTGTGCCTTCTTGGAGTATGCCTGGTCTGTTTCAGTAGTAATCTGAGCAATTAGCGAACCAACGCTCTCGCAATTTCACAAATATGCAGCAATATCTTCCCAGACAGCGTTCCTTTTAAAAGTTGACAACGCAGCGTAGTAATGTTCCCTATGTATGACTCTTAACGTAGCGGAAAGAATCAAAAAGGCATATAATGCTCTTTTTATCTGCAAAAGAACAGTAGAAACAATTTGGGGCTTAAAAACTGCTATGGTGTATTGTCTGTATACGGTGGTGGTAAGACCAATGCTTGCATATGGCGCACTAGTATGGTGGAAAGCAACAGACAAGAAAACGATTTACGGAAAATTAGCGGCGGTTCAAAGACCGGCTTCCATAGCCATTTCATGTGCGCTCCGTACCACCCCTACGGCAGCACTAGACATCTTTTTGCACCTAACACCGCTCGATTTACAGACCAAAAGACTTGCTGGCAACAGTGCGATAAGACTCACTAATCTGGGTTACTTCAAGAGCAGTAGTTTCGGACATGACACGGTCCTAACGGAGCTACGGTCAGGCAATCCAATTCTAACGGATGAAATTCCTTCCTTGGTCGACTTCGACATCCGACATCAAAAATCAGGTCGAATGAAATTGCAATTTTCACAGATGGCTTACAAACAGAGGCAGGAACAGGTTCTGGTATCTTCTCAGAAGACGCAGAGCTATGAGTGTCTATAAGACTACCGGACGTAACCAGTGTCTTCCAATCAGAAGTTCTGGCTGTCCTTACGGCGGCTGAGCTAATGCAGATGAGATCGGTATCCGAAAGAGATATCAGTATCTACATCGATAGCCACGCCAAACTCAAGGCAATGGAATCAACCAACGTCGAATCTGATAAAGACGGGGGCTGTCGCACAGTGCTCAAGGCACTATGCAGTCAGAAACGGGTAAGACTGTGCTCGGTGCCAGGACACTACGATATTAAAGGAAGTGAACAAGCGGACGAGCTTGCAAGAAAAGGAGGGCTACTCGACAATACTGAGGTTGCCAATATCAAACCTCTACTTTGCATAGTGAGGAGCACTATCGAGGAAAAAATCACAAAGAGTGCCAACCTAAGGCTGTCAAGTCTTAAAGGACACATGGTATCCAAGGCTCTTTGGTCACTTTTTGACGGCAAAAGATGTAGGAAGTTATTAAAATTAAAAAGGGATAAGTATAGGACAATACTAGTAATCCTGACAGTACACTGTCTCCTGCGACAGCCCGCAAAGAGACTCAAATTTTCAGATACGGATATCTGCAGATTCTGCGGTAGTTTGCAAGCTGTTGAGTACATAACACACATACTGTGTGAATGCGAGGCAATATCACGTAGTCGAAGAAGATTTTTAGTGAAATACTTTTTCGAAAACCTAGAGGAAATAGACGGCACGAACTTCAAAGGCCTTCTTGGTTTTTGCAAGAAAATTGCGTGTTTCACCAGAACGATTGTTTAGGTTTTTGCCATTTGAAGGCAAATTCAATTGGTCCCACAGGGACCGCGATGGGTCCGTTTTGGTGCCTAGTGTCTGTGTGATGGCCTATCCATCACACCCCTGTTTAACCCAACCTAACCTATAAATCAAATAGGAAAAAAGCTGGAAAGCACGTTTAACACTGTACGCTTTGACGAAAAGAAGTTCAAAAATCCACATGTCTCGAGATATGTTAAAAGATCTGATGTAGTTTTCTGGGTTTTGCTGAGTGAAAACAAGAATGCTGCTGACTTTGAAGTCAGGCATACACCTTTTGCCAGCCTGGTCCGTCTGCAGCTTAATTCACTTCATTAGATCGACAGTAGAATCATAAATGCAACTCCAAGGGGGTGTACTCTCTTCTATCTTATGGAACCTGGTTCTCAATGGGCTGCTTACTAACTTAAAGGACGAAAAATGTGATGTGGTTGCTTACGCAGACGATGTCACTCTTTATGTGTCGGATAAACACCCACAGACACTGTCTAACTACTAAGATCGGTATGCCATCGAACAAGAAGAACTGCCAGGCAATGCATATCGAAAAGCAAGAACCCGACTAAAGAAGCGATGAAGTCTAGCAAACACCTTTGCCTTAGATATATGAGCAACTTAATCAGAACGTATGGGATAAAGCTTATCAAATTATATCAATTGGCTGAAATACTATTGCGATGGGTTTCTATGAGCATTGGAAGCACCAACGAGTGTTACTATTGTCAAGGGCAACCCAAACGATCATTCATCTTATAATTCCAGGCACCAAGAAATACTGCGGCATTATAACCTTGGACGTGAAGAACGCGTTTAATTTGATGAACTCTCTGAACTGGATTGAAATAATGAACTACCAGAATCTGCGCCTACAGACGCCATGCAAGGTGATGACATCGTCATTAGGAAAATGTCATAGGAAAATGTTAGACTAAGTTTAACACAACATCAAGGAAACAATTACAAGCGTACGTCGCGAGTTAAGTAACACCAATTTGTAACTCGCCGATCATGAACCTGAAGCGGTGCTTATTATAAGTAAGAAAATTTGCGAAATCATCGAATACTGTAGGTGCAATTACTGATGGAATTACGAGTTTTGTACTCAAGTTCGCAGCGAAGGTATGGTCAAGCGCCTCAAGACGGTTAGAGCGTCAACGTCAAGTGAGCAGGTAAAATGTTCAAATCGTATAGAGTATGATAAGCCCTTAAAACGACCCCCGCGATGTAATGCCTCATGATTGCCCCTGTTACATGGTAATAATCTAGCACTATCAATGGGCTTCGACTGACTAGTGCCTCATGCAAAATACCTTTCTTCCAGGGCAAAAAAAAGCTATCTAACATTCTCTAGTACACCTTAGGCGTGCTCTCCTCTAGAACACATATGGCCTTAGCGTAAATTCGGGCAAGACGGAACTAGTCTTGGAACAGTCAATATACCCACCATCATTGCACCCAAGTTAAATGGCGCCCGTCTGAGTTTATCGAGGATTGCTAGATACCTAGTGAGTGCAAAGACCTTGACAACCATTTTTTGGCCTGCACTGAAGAGATGGACTAACGTAAATTTGTTGAGAAAAAAGGCAACGAGCTGTCTGTATGAGCCTTACCGGCACTTTAAGAACCTGCTCCATTACCCATCCATCGACTTTTTCGACTTGCAGGGTGAGAAATACTCGGGCTTTACCAATCAGCTGACCATCAACTATCTTAAGGTGACTTTAACGTTGATGCTTGATTTCAAAAAATATCGAATGCAGACAACTCAAAGTTCTCTCAGTATGTCAATTTCCATTTTCACAGATCGTTCCAAGGCAACTGAAAGCATTGGCAGAGAACCTCAGCATACAAAAATCGTTTGATCTATCCACATACTATACTGTCTTCCTGGCTGATGTCTCAGCTAGTCATAGCTTCGATAGATAGTCAGCCCTAGCTTCGATCACCATAAATTCGAGATCACATACTGTTAGGCTCCTAGCAACTAGCTTGACAATGTCAATCATATCCTACGCCAAACAATACAAGGCTTATCGAAACAACTGTGAAACATCTCGATTAACATGGCCAAAGCTCGATTCTAGTCGACCAATAGAGCTTACTCAGCTCAATGAGAAAGATCTCTCTAAATACTAAAAAATAATCACGGGACACTGTGTAATTGGAAGACACGCGTAACGATTGAGTATTCTTCACAACGATTTCTGCAGGAGATGCAAGTACGAAGAAAAAAAGGAATCTGTGGTGCACTTCCTCTAAAACTGCCCTAACACTGAATGCAGTTCCTAGGCAGTTACCACTTCTAAAAACTAAATGATCTCTGCTCTATGAAGATCACAGACCTTAACAAATCAAGAAATCTTTTTGCTTACTGGATTAGTTAGGTGATCTCCCACCCAGTAGACATACAACTGGTCTTATGGGAATCACTGAAATTTACCAACTTGAAGACTATACGTGACAGTCGTGCTGGCAGTTAGCTGAAGTGTCATTCAAAGTCCTGACCGTGGATAAGGATAGTTTAAGACCGGATATCAAATTCATCGACAACCCGTTTCCCACGATTCTACTGGGATTGAACTCTCACTTGCTTACATAGATCTCGCTTGCCTTAAGTTGCGCCCTCTAAATGGATTGAGGTCCCCTTATACTTGTGCACGCCGCATTAGGCGGCGTCTTCGTTCACTGCGTTAGCTCTCGGGGTAGAAATCAAAAACTCTTTGGGCCAAAGCGGGATATATATTCGCTATACACGTTCTAGTCTATGTCACTGTTATATCTCGTTCTTCAAAGCCCGTCGACGCAGACGTGACATAAACAGACCGAGGAATCTTACAATCAAAATGACTAAGGAAGTCTTCATCCCCTTTGCCTAACGTCATGCTTGTACGACTTCGATGATGAACGTCCTTAATAGAGTCACTTAAGCATTTTCGACAAAAAAGTATTACTTTTTACTGTTTTAGGTCAATAAAACCCGACTGACAAGTGTAGCTTTTCTTATAATTTCTGTTGTTAATAGCAGAGCCGCGGTAGGCACAACCCTAGCTACCTCAAAATTGAAGCTGCCTATTGTGTCCGATTCATTGCTGTTGTGCGTCCCTTCTTCCTGCCAACACATATTTTAATTTCCCTTCATTCAAAACTAAACCCAGTTTTGCGTTTCTGGTTCAGCTCTTGCAAACGCGCCATCGACAGTTCGTTGGATTTTGCCAAGACTTTTAAGAAATTTTGCCTCTAGTTTTGGCTTATGAGGCTCGTACAATTTTCCAAAGGTGCATAACTTCCTTTTAACTCGTTTTTGGCATCAAAGGTCTCGGTTAAATTGTTTCCGACCCCTGCCAAGCATTGAGCGTTTTTCATCGTTATTTTGCTTAGTCTGATCTAAAGGATGCGACAACTACAAATGGCTCTGTATAGCTCAGCTATGTAGATGCTGTCATATGTGGCAAATAAATAAGGAGGTGGTGTGTGTCACAAAATAATCCAGAGCCGACTAAACATCGAATTGTAGAAAAATTCTTTCAAAGCTTTAAACAATACGGCGATTTTGCATAGACCCAGTTAACCCCTTAAAGTTGACCCAGTTTAGGGCCTCTTCTTTATTGTAGATCATTCTTAATCAGGCATGCTTTTTTCTATTCAAATCTTGATAATAAATTAGTGTATGCTCTCAACCAAGTCATTTCCCGCTGCCTGAAAGAAGTCAGACAGAAAATCCTTCGAGTATTGCTTTCTTTTGGTCAAATAAACGAAAGTCCTGGCTTCCAATTCTTCAACCGTAACACCAGTCTTGCTATAATTGTTCATCAGTTTATGCGCAAACTCACGTATTAAACTATTTTTTTCTTAGCCATTATAACCTACAAACATTCAAGACCAACGTACGAGTACATCGGTATATCTCTCTTTCTTTTCTCTCTAAATTTAATTCGCGCTCGCAAGTGTAAATATTTGTATGGTTAATTTTACCTGTCAGCGGACTTTGGGCGCCCACTCTTTCAGACATTTTCCTTTGGTAAAGTCCATGTTCTTTCCTCCTGTTTTGCTCGTAGAGCTTACCGGCCACTGTCATCCTTTTTATGGAGCATCGCTTCGTATGCGAGTTGTGTTGCTACATGTACAATACTTGCCAATGCTTCTTGGAAATTGTCCAGCGGAACCCAGTCCAACTGTTGCGGCATTTCTGAAGTCTTTTTCGCATCTAACCAACTGATCTTCAGCACTTGATGCAAGAGGTTGAGGTGTACTCGATCGGCACGGATTGTGACAGTTTTTTACGATAGCAGCCAGGCGTACCAGATATCCGTGGACGTATCATAGTCGCAGCTATGTATACATCTAAAAAAAAACTTAACACTCAAGTGGGTATTACTACACTTAAAATGCCCGAGCACGTGTTTAGTTTTTAGGAAAATGGGACGGAGAGAGAGAAAGAAAGATTTTTGGGCTCAGTGGGTTTTTGGTTCCATGGGTGGCATCCACAATTTAATCGGGAGAATAAATTATTAATGTATTGTAATTGGAATTGTTGTTGTATTCTAGGCAACCACTCATCTACATGAATCTAGTTGCCTGAAAAAAAGAATGTCGCGGCTGGTATTGAACCCCGAACCGTCCTATTTGAGCCACGGCCAACCATAGCACAGCCCTTGGGGAAGTATGCTATCCAGGATCAGTTGCGGAGATTTGACTTCTTTGAACGGTGGGCTCTTTATAGTAGTTGCTGAGCCAATTCCGTCAACTTACCTTACCAACTTAGCTAAAGACCTCTTCTTGGTGCAACAACCATTTAATATGCTTACAGACCCCATTGCATTCGAGGCAGTTGATTGCTGTGATCCGACAGAAATCGTGACATCATTTGCGTTTCAGGATATTACGTTGAAAATTCCTTGGTTTATCATGAAGCTATGGTTTTTTTTTTAAGGATAATTGCTAAAGCTATCCATCAGTTAACAGGTCAATTGCTCATACTGAATTGAACTATGTTTCTTCGAACGACGTCAAAAGGCCAATCAAGGGCCACCACCCCAATGCAAACGTTATTAACCTAATATCACAATTTATGAGCCCCTCACTGTAACTAACGTCCTGAGTCAGTTGTGATTCGAATTGCGTTTTCACCTTATCTCCTCTGTCGGATACGCCTCCATCGATCAAACTGCTGCAGGCTAGCTACTCGTAAATAGAAACCTGCTATCCTTGCACATGCGTCAACATTAAACTAAAAATATTACTCGTTCGTGTAATAAAACATTTCCCCCTTCAACGTGTCTTTGTTGTCGTTGATGTGTACAATTTATGACGCATCTAAATCAGAGAATAAAAAGCATTTTCCACTTCCACCTATCAGGTGTGGTAGTCTTTTGCAAAAGAACTCACACTGTAACTAGCACGGAGTTAATACAGGAAGAAACATAGAAATACAAAAGTCGTGCTTCCCAAGACCTACCCGGACGACATGTTATGAATCAATAAAACGAATACTCAACTCTCGTAAAGCTATGACGACTCGACGACGGACGACCAGAAAGGAAAACTGCGATTTAAAATTATGAACACGATTTGTAAATATTACACTTTATAGTGTTGGTAACTGTTGGAGCTAATTAACCTTTATTTATAACAATCGTAGTGAGAGTAATTATAACGCTAATTACTGATTTAAACGAATCATCGTTGATCTAGAATTCTTCGGGCGATTGCATTTCGACTATTCGAAAATAAAAACAGCGATTCACTCTTTTTGAGCGGTTTTGAGATTGAAATTGAACACTTTGGACGATTTGTTCGGTTGCCATTCATCGCACATGTGATCTGATAATTGAAAATCGATGGATATGTTGTTCATGTCACTCAAAGACTGATTGACGCCCTTACGATTCGTCGGATTCCAACACTCATGAGACCCTCAGGAACGGAGTACTCCGAAAGTACGGGCGGTTTCGTGGAAGTGAACGTAATAAGTGTTTTGTTTTTGCAATGTCAGACTTTTCAATAGGGATTAAATGTCAAACCAGCTGTCATATTCTCAGTACAGTTTGCCACTTCATCATGGAAAGATTGGCGCCACAACAATTTTTCAAATCGTTGAAATTTAATATCAGAATCGGAGCTCTGTTCGCGAAACTTAAATACCTCTTTATGAAATTCACGGTAGACAACATCGGCTATCGAATTGTTGAAAAATTTTGCAACCAGTTGACGCTATTGGATGCATCACACACCAACAGGAACAATATCAGTGCGGTCGGAAGAAAATATCCTAGCTGTGGAATCTGTTAAAAAGGACCCAAATTTATCGGTTCGTCGTCGTTCACAGCAACTCAACCTTTGTCCAACCACCATCTGGATAATTCTGCTTAAAGATCATGGTCTCAAGCCTTTTGAGATTAAATTGGTGCAAGAGCTAAAACCGGGTGGCCATTTATTGCGTCGGGTGGTCAATGATTGGGGTTCAAATCAACGCCCCAGTTTTTTTACCGTAAAATTTTGTTCAGTGATGAGGCTCATTTTTGGTTAAACGCATTCAAAAAAAATGTGCCGTATGGACCGGTGGCATCATCGGTCCTTATTTCTTTAAAAACGAGGATGGACCACAAGTTACTGTCAATAGAGACGGGTACAATGCGATGATCAATGATTATTTGTGCCCAAATTTGCGTGACATCAATGTGAAAGATCGGTGTTTCCAACAGGAAACATCGCATTATTGAAAACACGATTTGGAAATAGTCAAGATCTTGCAATTTGACGCCGTTGGATTATTTTCTGTGGGACTACGTCAAGTCACTAGTTTATGCCGATAAAATAGCAACGATTGACGCTTTGGAGCAAAACATTGTTCGAGTAATACGCGATATACGCCGCCAATTGTTCGAAAAAGTGGTTGAAATTTGCCCCTCTGGAATGCACTTTATACGAGCCTTTATATGCCCGGAACTATTTTCAAATGGCATAAAATAATCTTGCGAATGAATTTAATAAAATGTCATCAAGTTTATTCTTTTCTGCTGTATTTAAACAAAAAAGTCTTAACCTCTTAAAAAACCAAAAAAAAAAAAACCCTATATGAAGGCATTATCCTGCCGAGCACTTCTTCTATGGAACGAAGCAGTCCTCCAGTTGCGAATAAGAATATTCGTGACAGAACTCGATGATATGTGGAGGCAATTTAATGCTTTCAAGGAATACATTATACATAGATCGAAGGCTAAAATGTCGGCACAATGACCGAAAATAGTTTCGGACTAGAAAACGTATTACGGCAACGTAAAATCGATATACTCGCAATATGCGTTCAAGAAACCAAGCAGCGAAATGTTAAAAACAGGCTCCGCTGTTTGTACGAGTATTTCCAAAAAAGGAGTATTTAATGTATCATCGCGGAACTGAACAGAATGAGGACAGACTTTCTTCCTTTCTGACAGCTGCAATTTTAGATAGTATCGTAAAAATAATATCGATAAAATGAACAATGAAACTGAAAATTGAACACCAAACTTGAAATATTTTTTCAAATCGCCAAAGCCCCCCATGAAATATTTTGAGGCTACTTTAAATCGAATATCAAGAAGGGATAGTTAAATGGGCATTTAGATAGACACGCTAGGGAGTCGGGCAAAGACTGGCATGGGGGAAACGGTTTCGGAACGAAAAACTCGGAAGAAGATATACGAGTACCAAAGTCGTGCAAATCACAAGGTCTTAGCGGCACTTGATTATGTGCTGCCGTGGAGGACACGAATCCCAGATAGATTGCCATCTTTGGTGGAATAACGTGAAAGCCCCGTGATATATTGAGGATGAGCCGAGATAACTGCTGGTAATTTAAGAAGAACAAACAGCACATTTTATGGAAGCCGAAGTTAAGAAACCGGTGAAATGGAAATCTTTGGCTTAAATGGCTTGCGACTTTGTTTAATGAAATGATACGAAGCTATCTACTGCCAAAGGTCTTATGTGCTATGATATAAAGACAAACGCGACACGAGAAACGAGAAACTGTAACAATATCACATGGGTGAAACTAATGTTGCATGTTATGGAAATATACGAGAGGATTCTACACAATCAACAGTGCAATATTATTAAGCTTTTTTAAGGTCGACGCAGGAGTAATGTCATGATATGAATGATAACGAAACGAAAGGTCGACAGAGACGAATCTGTAACGAGTCCGGAGTGACATCTCTTCCTTTCGAGCAACGTCGTCGTGACAAGTTTTCAGATACTCTGAAAAACTAAATAAAGGCGCTGGACTAAAACCTGTTAAGAATCAGTCCAAGTAAGATCGATAATCTGCATTGTCGTTTTTTCGAACTAGGTGACTGAAAGAATCTTGGTATTTTGTGACAGAAAAATGCTAAAAGGTTTATTATACACTACAGTCGTTCGTTTAGCTTTAATATACGCATCGTACTGTTGGACTTTGAACGGGAATTATAAACAGCGACGGAAATGAAAATATTGGGAATGTCATTCATTTGGTGTACCAAAATTTGTCTAATAAAAAACGGGGGCATAGAATATTACTGATCTTATCGTAAACATCTTCAGATGACGCCTCTGAAGGTTGCTACTATTTGACCAGTTACAAGTTGCCGGTCATAGGTCTTGTTGGCGGCAAGACCACCGGTAGTCCTTACCAGGACTTAAATCAAGGTACCATGGGAGTCATGAGCCCTCCGGATTTCGGTCCGGGCCTGACTTGTTGAGGTAGGCCCCCTTGTGGGAGCGTCATGGTGGCTGTGGTTTAGACCCAAATCGCGGGAAAGGGTCTTCCTGTTGATTTGACCCAATGTAGAGTTGCAAATAGGTACTGGGTGCTGTGACCCTAAGAGCAGTAAGAGGTTTTAGATCGGCCTCGACTCATACCAAGGGTGGAACGCCTCCAACAAGGTTTCGAATTGGTATCAAAGGATTGACGGAGAGCGATGGCAAGGCGTATCCTTGCTCCCATGGATGTGTGGGCATCCACATAAGTCTACATGACAGGTGGTTTACGTTAAAAACCAGAAACTAATATCCGTGGGTTTCTGTTGCTCCATTACAATGTTCTGGAGAGCCTGACCCTATGTACCACTCCTTGGACATAAGGGATCAGCGTCGAAATTATGAGTGCTGCCGTGGACCTAATTTCAATTCTTTCGCCATGTATAACCAAGGTCGTCGGAAAAGTCGGACCAAAAAGCAATAGAGGCTCAATATCCACCCGAGGTTTCAAGAAGAGTGCAAAAAAACACTAATTGGATGGCTTAAATAAAAAAAAAAAAACATCCAACCTCACAAGCAGGGCAGTAGCAACGCATGTGCGTGGAATGAGTATGTAGAAATAGAGGTGGGCGAGCGCATACATATTTCTACGATAATAAAGGAAGAAGGATCTAGCGGATTATAGAATTAAACAGGCGTTCGTACCGTTTGTAGCTGTCCTTACTATTTATTTATTTATTTTTATTTATCGTTTCATATTTTGTGACGGTTTTGAAGTATACGGAATTTAAACTCTCCATGGTAGAAGAGAAATGGGTTTGTACATTTCCGCATTCGTTCATAGTTTTGACTATAAAATGCTAAAGGCTGGAATGGATTTTCGTCCTGGCCATTTTATTGGACGATTTCTATATGACGCAGACGCATTCATCTATATTTCACTTTGTCAAATTTTTGTTTTTCGAAAGAATACCTGACGTACAGTATTTGGAATGATTGGGTTGTTCATTATCATCTTGTGCAAACTGATTTACGAATAGACTGACAAAAACAATGATTTATCAAAACGGCGTATGTAAATCATACGACTAATCGCAGTGTGATCTATCTAGTTCAATATCCGCTGATATTGTGTCCCGTCTGGTTTTCAAGCAACGTGCCCATAATGACTAGGCGATTAGCACGACAGAAATCAATAAACCGCTCGTCGTTGTTATTTTGATTACCCATGACGTGTTTGAGTGGCGTGTTGTGGCTTCCTACGCTGGCGTATCTCGATCATGTCCACTCTTAATCGTGAGGTTAAAGGCGGCACATAGTTGAATGTCGTTAGAGGTTGTTCTAGTCATATTCAGTCGAGATATACTCGTAACAATCTCAAACTTAAGCTTGTTTGTAGAACATCATTGTGTCTCCACTTAGCGAAGCGAAGCGTACACCACGGCATCCGATCGTCTTATTTTCGCTCAACCTCAATATGTTGATCTTATATCGCATGATCGCTTCCTCTCTAGTCGAGGAGGATCCCCACAGTGGTTGTCCATATATTACAGCCAAATGTCATCAACATATTATGCGTCCGTATCGAAGACGTTTGATTGTGCTTTTCAATGGTGCGATGGGCTTCGGCAATTATTCGGTTTTGTGGGGCCAGAGCTCGTCATGCAACATCCACAAGCTCACGTTTACCTCCTAACCTTCAAAAAGAATAGGGGCCACCCGTAGAGCTGGGAGGTGTATGGCTGCAAAGTTTGCTTCTAGTTACTAAAGCCTGTCGGGAGCTTCTGCTTCTACGAATACGAGACTTAATTCTATGTAGTCCTGGCTACCCACAATACATTGTCAGATTCAGTTATGATACTGTTTTACCTGTATAAATTTTGAAGAGGAATGTACTCATAGATATCCTTCAGTAATGATGTATTGAAAAATAATCAATCCTTGAAACTATTAACAGATAAATTTATGTTAACGAAAATCGCACTACCATATATCGTCCCTTTCCCAATTTATCATCAGATCAGACAAACTCCACAATTTAAGATCGCCTGCATTGCGATCTTCCCACCAAAGTTGCGATATTTTTGAATCATCTTCCTCTTGAAAATTGTTAATCATGTCCTCGACAGTATTGTGCTTAAAACATTTGCCAATGTCCACCAACTCATACAAAATGAATATCACTTGAAAAATGATTAACGACAGCTGTCAGGCGCGCTTTATTACCTCCAACATCAACCCTGTTTACATCGTTATTCGCCAAAATTAAAACCAAAAATAAAATAAGCAATAACAAAATGTTATAGATACGGCCCACTTTAAAATATTTCATTTTCCCATTAGCAGTACATATTTAGATACTTAATACAAAATTCACGGGGCCCTGAACTTGAAAAATAGTATTTTTTTTTCTTTCAATTGTTTTTGAACAAGTACTCGTATCTATGATGCGTATTTATTGGTATCCATGTGTCTGTTAGACCGTAGACTGCAGTATCTTTGTATCTATGTAGACAGGTTTATGCTAGCAAGTCAACAAATTCATGCCTCAACTGCTGACTCTTCAGTGCTTGACGAGTAGGCATCTACTTAACGGTGTTGTTGTTGTTTGTCTCTTGGCACTTTCTAAAGCGTTCGTCAATACAACTTGATTGTGTTTAAGTAGCAATTATTCGTAAATGCTTAAAGTAAATTGCGCAAGTTTCAGTTTCGAACTCAACATTGCAAATGTCATTTAAATACGAGTAGATTTTATTTGTAGATAATTCATTGGGATTCGATTAATTTAGCCAACAGACGATTATTTTTAATGACACAATTAATCGTGAGTTGTGTTAATTTGACACAAATTTTTGTCATTTACTGACATTTTGTCAATGTGACATATATTGACATTTGACAGTTGTACTCGTAGGTTAATCGTGGGTAGATGGTAGGTGTACAATAGATTTAGATGGATTGTGTTGGAGCGATTTTATAAATGGTTAGGAGTCATGATGTTTTTGTTTTTGGGGATAACTACGAGTGCGGGATTGTTTCAATGATCTGTCAATATGAATCTGGAGAAAAATATGTGCTTAGTATCTGAGCAAATTCAAATAAAATGTATTTTTTTTTTACTTGTTTTGTTTGGTTAATCGTTAAGAAATTTCCACTGCTCACATCAAATGTTTAAGGGCAAATAATTTGCAATTGACGCTTGGATGTGGAATCTGTTTGAACGAAATGTCAATAAATACTTCAAAATTAACTGGAAAGGCACTTGATATGGGTTTTTTTTGTTTTTTTTTTATTATTTATATAGTGGTAAAGGGTTGACAATTTAATCAGAAGATGCCTTTTAAATTGATTTACATAGATAAAACGAGCGAGGTAAGTATACTGGCTTTGAAAACACTACTCGTATTTGAAGTGAAGGGCATTTGTGAACGGCGCTTTATGATGTACCTACTTTTGACCGACATGCTCCAAGATCTGGAATCTTCTGTAATCGATGCATTGATTTGTGATTGTGGTTTACTTATTTGTACTCTCTATCAACTTGTAGGCCCTTGGGCTTCTACTGTCTAGTCAGACTGTCTAAACTTTCTCCAGTTGGGTTGTCTGATGTGCAGCATGTTTTTCAGTGCCATTTGCTTCGTTAAATGGTTATGCCCATTGGTTCCACTTCCATTCTTTGTTAGAGACACGATTGGGCCAGAAGATTCTTCAGATATAATACGGGAAATGAACGTTTGCAGCTTTCCCGTGATTGTACAGATTATTCTCCAAGTGCCGCATCTTTATTATAGCACGGACTTAGCGTTTATGTAGAACTGTCGTTGAATAGTGTGCTGGTTGGCTGAAATGTTTCGCAATAATTTCGGCAAAACTCCAAACGCTGAATTTCCTTCATCCGTCGGACTCCTTGCGTTTAGTTTGTACTTAACATCAGTAGATATAGTATATTGTTCTCAAGATGCTGGAAGATATCCTTTTTCTCTGTCGGTTGTTCAGCCATGCATATTTCTGTATGAACCTAATAACTTTGATACCGATGATTCCTGCCCGGCACGCTTCACTCCACACTTTCTGCCATTTGGTGAAGATCCGTAATTTTAACTCAAACATCTCGTATAGCATAGTTGAGGTGTTTGAGTGGAGAAGAATCCGTCTCCCGTGTAAAGAGAAGCATGGGGAATGGGTGATAGCTATTTATTTATAAGGTTTATGCGCAAGGCAAATAAGGTCGCTTTTAACACTCTCGAACGGCTTTTGATAAACGAGAAATATCAGGCGAGGTGGCGACCAATTTTCAACACTTTCCTCAATTATGATCAGCTAACACCCTGCTGATTTGATCGATTCAGATCTAGAGCAGAAGTTTGCCTGTCTGTCATCGAATGTGTTTTCTAGACGTGAGGCTACTGTCTCAGCTACCGCAAGACGTGGTTACCTCTCCAGGTTTCACACTGCACTACATTTAGTTTCCTTTTTTAAGTAGCTAGACCATCGTCGCCTTGAGGCTACTGTCTCAGCTACCGCAAGACGTGGTTACCTCTCCAGGTTTCACACTGCACTACATTTAGTTTCCTTTTTTAAGTAGCTAGACTATCGTCGCCTTCTTTCACTCCTTTGAAAATCTCTCTGAATACCTGACTCTTACTACAAGAGGGTGCAGCAATTCAGCTGATGTTGGTATACCATGGTATACCGCCAAGTCCTACCAGCTTCTTCCCTTCAGTTTTTTGATCGTGCTGCTTATTGCGTTACTACGCGAAAACCTCATGAACCAGTCTTCATCCGAAATAAGTTCTTTGGTGATAAGAAGAAAAAAATTATCACGCCAGATTGCAACTTCCTTTACTCTGTTGCTCCAACATGGTACTCTCCAGTTAACAAATCTTTCGCTATCGTTATGGGCAGGCAAAGATTTGCCGATAAAATATTACCAGATGTCTTTACGTTTACCTTATCACAGGACTCTTGCCTATACTCAGCGGATTGCTTTAACAATTCTGTTGAATGTTGTTATATTCCTTCGGCGATCGCAGTTCATCCGAAACTAGATGGTCATGTGAAGGCCGGTCTTGTGCTTTTTGTGATATAGGGTAATTCTCCTGCTGGTTTACAGGATAAGCAGGCAATATTTTGGTTGCCTTAAGAATTTTAATATCGGTTTCAAAGGTTTGTTGACCTAATGTTGATGTTATAATGACTAGACTCGCACGAAGTACTCTCTCTTTCCTTTAAGTAGACCTTCATGCAGACGCTTATAGACGAGGGTGTCGCATTTTTCAATACGTCATCATCTTTCTTTCCATTCTTACATCTCGATATAGACTAATGCCTGTTAGATTCAGTCTGACATGCCAGGTTGGCTTATACCCATTCCCAAATATACGTTATCTAAGATCAGGTTTTATTCTATTGCCGCGTTCCTATACGATAGATTCAAAGATCTTCCAGTCTTCCGTTGAGATTGCGTTTATACACTCCCAGATTTCTAGCTAACTGGAAAACTATATTTGGACTGTCCTTACCAGGTCAGTGTTCTGTCGGCACAATAGCATTACATAGAACCTTTTTAACATTTTTCGAGCACAAGAAAGGCAGCAGCCTCCGTAATAAGGCTATTTCCGATGTCGATAGTTTTGCTTATGTTCAAGCAGCGTTGATAAGGACGAATTTAGTTTTCTAGAGACGACTTTCTCTGCCGATAAAAGTTTGTATGCACTGTTAAGTAGGATTTGTAGAATGGCCAGTTTAAGACATTTTTTTAGAGATGACTCAGAGTTACTTTGGATAGTTTGGCACAGAATATATGTGCTCACAAGCTTGACGTATTATTTATTTTACTCCTTGTTGGTGAGTGTAGACTATCGCCGCTGTTTAGGAGTCCGATGTTATATTAATTTCAGACCCCCAGTACTTGCGGTAACTCTTATAATACAATGCTCCATGCTCGTCTTTCTAAACCTTGAACATTGAACATTGCCTCATAGAGCAACATCTCTAAATCGATTCTACGAGCATCATAGGTTTTTTGGGCTGCTCCTTCTATTTTTGTCCCTACTCCAGACAAGCCGGTGTTCGTCTTTCCTCTTCTGCTTGTAGAGCTCGTGAGCAGATCTAGTCCTTCTATGCAGCACCGCTTTGTATACATTTTGCTTAGCTGCATGTGCTTGGCGGCACTAGTTGTCAAACCAGGGGTTTCGTTGTGGTCGCCGCTTAAAACCTAGCACATCAGAGGCGGTCTTCGATACTTTATGCTGGCGGCAGATAACCTCTTAAGAGATTAATGGAAACTCGATCGGAAATTCGTTTCCTGGCGAACTCGTGCGATTGTAGCCGTCCGACGTCAAACTTTCTCACAGTATCAGCTTGTCTTTCCGATGTTAGGAATATCAGCAATCGTATTTTGGATAGAACACGGTAATGGTCCGGGTCAATGTTGGCCCCTCGGAACGTTCGGACATCCATAATACTGGAGGAGTGCCTTGCATCAATCGTAACGTGGTCAATGTGGTGGGCGGTTGATTGATCAGGAGATGTCCAAGTCCTCTTATGAATATCGAGACGCGAAACCGAGTGTTAGCTACGATATTGTTTCGCCCCGCCGCAAAGTTAATTAGCCTGAATCCGTTATCAGGGGTGGTTTCGTGAAATACTATACTTTCGCACAGTACTAACAAAAATGACATGCAATTTCAATGTCATAGCTAGAGCACTGCTCGTAAGTTTCGTCCAAGAGTTCGTGATGGTGTCATCATTTTTCTCCTCTGTAAGGGAACCTCAAAATACCGGAAACTCAAGATGTCTTGCCTAAGTCTGCCTCTAACAACTAATCCGTCGATAGCAATCGCCGTAGTAGACATCATCCTCTTTTAGTCCGGCCCATCCCATCGCATTTTTAGGTGGAAATAACATCTGCTTTGAATAGTCCAGAGCCTCCGCTAGCTGCTCAGCTGCACGTGGCCTATTAAGGGACGTAACATTCTACCTGCAGATCTGAAGTTCGTTGTCGTTGTTCCGTTTGTATGGGTTGTCAACAGGATCTACTGTCCGTATCCGAGGCTTGTTGTGCTTCGTAACTTATTTTTTTCCGTCCCCTATAGCTGGACAGATACCCCGGTGGCATAACCACTAACCTGGAGGGCCAGATTCCTTATAAATACTCCTACGACGAGGGGTTCGATAGACCGAACTAGTAGCCCGTTCTTTGGTCTTTGGTCCATTAAGGTCTCACCTGCCACCACCTCTTTTCTAAGACCCTAATTTCTTAACCCTTAAATCCTTACCGGTCTGAGCTCCATATATGTCGGAATAGCCCGGATAAGGTCTTATTTGTTTTATTCCAGGATTTTACTCCACCGTTGATTCCATCTGGGGAATTCATCCGCTGTTCCGTATATAGTGCTGCTATTTTTGTCTGCTGGTCAGCACTGGCGTTTATAAAACCAAGGCCCGATGATTATCACTTGGAGGTAAAATAAGCACAATTGATGGGTAGGAACAGTTACAAAACTGGGCATTGCCAAGTTGACACCTCTCAACAACCTCTTAAATAATTCTTCTTGGCCATAACCTAGTGTATCATCCTGGTTGTAAGGTCTTAAGGTCACCTTTGTTTCATGCTTAGTTGGGTCTTTATCATTGATTCCTTTGAAGATTGATTGATGATGCTGATGTAGAGTAAAGAGATACCTCTATGTGTTTTCCAAGGCATTTATTTACTTGTAGCTTAGAAGTTAGAAAATCACGTTCTAGAACCCATTGTCGTCTTTAATTCCATGATTTGTTGTCATTTAGTGTCATCATATGATCTGAACTGAGGCAGTAGCTTGTAAATTACCGCAAGACTATCAGGAAACCAAATTAAAATAATCCAGACATGTCTACGTGCTTGCTAAGTTATAATAGCATTCAAAAACCTGTTGTGTTTGTGCAAATTAGTATTAGAGTTTTGGTCTATCTGGAGTGTAACTTGGATCTCCGGTACATCTGTGCATCTAACATATACAGGGTTACCTTCCACAGATAAATCTCAATCCGATTAGTCTTTTCGAGAGTTTACCTAAAAGTTGTGGAATTAAAGTTGTCGCTAGAATCTTTGGCTAATTTTTCGGAAAACCTTTCGGTCAGTTCGCACGTCTGTCCCGGAAGTACCACCAGAAATCTTTGCCAACAAATTTGAAATTTAATAGACACTTCATACAAAAGTTTCTTTTTAGAAGTATCTAACAAATTCGGAACGTGTCTTGCCCGTGGTTACATTTCCATAAACGTATTCAAGCTGCTTGTTCTTCCGGAAACATGCGTTGCCTATAAAATTACGAATCCACTTCGTGAGGATTTGTAGTTTGTTCACGTTTTTTATCTGCCGGTTTGTCATTAAATCTTGTGACTACTCACGTACAATAGAAAGATTCACCTTAGAAGTGAATACTGAGAGCCGAACTTAAGTTGATTGGGAACAACTGTGGCTTACATCAAAGAGATTTGGCTGGGGTTACCTCTAGAATCTTAAAGCATTCTGGTGAGAAACAATCAAAAGTCGTTTGTTAGAAGGGATGTCTCGTGAAAAGATTTAATTTATTTATATTCTTTATATGGATTTAGTGTGACGTTGTACGTATATCAACAGTAAAGCGGGTGTAGTAGGTTATTAGCTTGATCAACCTGCCAGAATGGTTCAGCATTGCTTCTTCCCTCATTTGTGAATTAAACCTTGAAATACCACAACTTTTCCGCTTAATAGGTGGGTAGGTTAATAGGCCCCTCGTAAAGTGGTCCTTACAGTTTCATCGTAGACAGCTGCAAACTATTCTATTGAGCACTGAAATTTGGTCTAAAAGGCGCCAAGAATGGTGAAATTGATAGTTTTAGTCTACATTCAAAGCACCTTCTGCGACATATGTTCCATTTAAACATATAATTAGAGTAGTATCCATTCGAGATGCAAAGATCTCACTCATAGAGTACAGTATAGGATAGTGCAGTAGAATTCGTCACCATCGCTTGCATGACTTTACCAAATTTAAAAAGCAACTTTGGTTAGGTTGCGCATTTCTGGAGATCGTCTTAAGTTTTAAGAGGGAAAACCAAGTAGATTTTTCTTCTGTCTAGTCATATCTCAGATAGTTGTAGAAAGCACTACCAAGATAATAGTGCACCCTTCAAAGCAGATACAATCCTTCTTGACAACGGGCAAGTTCCGGATCGCATTGCCAGGCTTTCTTAATGACAATAGAAGGCTAGTGCACTTCACATGAATTAAAAATTATATTCAACCAGCAAAGGAAATCTGTAATATCGTGGATTTATCGTTTGCCCTATTCAAAATTTATTTTCATTTGTCGAGAAGATTTCAACTACATTTATGAAGCTGAAAACCAACATCCTGGTGTGTCATCTAGGTCTTTTAAAGCTCCAACCATGAGGCACTCCTGTGCCTAGCATGAGCCGACACTGTCTGCAGATACCGAACTACATACACAGGTTTCTGTCAGTTCATAGCACATTTACTCTATGATGGCCTGCGAAGTATTGGCGTGGCAGCTAGTAATCATTTCCGGTCCCACCTAGCCGATTACATGGTTACTTTGGACACGCCACACTTGGAGCATGTGTGTTTCAAAGTTTTTCAATTCGAATTTGTCACGTTTGTAGAATATGGCACATCCGTCGAGTCCATTGTTTTCTTCAATGTAGAGACATGGCGAGTCTGGTTTTGGGAAGAATATGCCAGCATAGTTCTGCGAACCGAGAACGTTTTCCAGAAATTTGTAATGATCCACCTCCTGAAAAGTGAGAGAAGCACAAAACAATTTAGTGCCGGGATAAGAAGATGGTTTTGGCAAATATTTCCAAGTCGAGTGGATTCTAATCCAAAAAAATTGTCTACAAAGCAAGCATTTTGAAAAGTTTCATTGGTTCACAAGGATTGTCGAAGGAGCAGAACAACCTCGAATTTCTCGAATAAAAACCAAACGCTAAGCTTTCAAATATCATGAGCTGTTAGCTCAGCAACAGCAACGCTGTTTTGAATGAAAAATGATCAACTTGGTTTCTAATCTTTCAGGGTGTAGCAGTGAAAAAGATAAGCCCCAAATCCAAAGTGGAATTGATCCGGAGAAATGCTTAAAGTCTTTACGCGTCATGTATTCTGTCCAGCAATGAGTAGCCGTCTACCAAAATTCAGAGTACAATGAACACCATCTTTAGTGCTACGTCTTTTCAGTGAATGCGATTTCACAAAATACAGCCAAATACCGCACCGGTTTTCGCTAAGTGTTCATTATCCTTTCTGATGCCTCTGTGAGAGACTTTGTTCAACCTCACACCGCTGGATTCGTGCTTCAACAATTCGGCGACCAAAGGGATTGATAGACTACGGAAGGGACAGCAATTGCCACAAGCACTACCGGCTACTCCCTCGCTGGCGACTGCAGTCTTTTGAGAAACTTATCACATGGCTCCAAGGCTATTTTTTGAAAGTAGATTCTCTATTAGGATTTTTCCTAAAAATAAGAACTTGCTTTCTAATGGAATGGAATAAATGGTGGCTAAGATTAACACCAAAATCCTAGGAGTTAACCGCTCCTTCAGAATTAATTATGCCACTATAAATTCCATAACAATCAATTTTAAAAAGTATAGCGCCAAGAATCCGTGATAAAAGGAGGAGCATGCAAGAATCTCCAGATATCAAGTGTCAATACGATGATGAGAGCGCTTACTGGTTAATAAGGGGTCAGTATTGCATAATTTACAGACCGTCAAAATTCCATTAAACATGGTCAATAGAAGAATCGAGAACGAGGCCATCAGTCGAACAAATGCACAATCGGTACACCTTCATCGACATACGAGTTCATACAACAGATTATAGTCTCTGGTTAAACTCAGTCGTTGGAATGCTTGAGTCACTTCTGATGTCATGACAGGGCACTCCGCCATCGGCACCCATGCTGAACGACTGGGAATACACACAACAACTTTTGAAAAAGCTGGAAGGACAAAATTGGGATGGAGTCTGTGTGTAACCGCAACTCTTCATTCCGGGACCGCCGCTGCGATCTTCTTCGATCAAGTGAATCTATAATGTTCCAGGCCATTTTGCATCCCTCAGATCTGGCTTAGCTCCAAACGGTGCTCTGCTATCATTCGGTGTCGAAAAGATCAATTCCAACCCAAGTTTCTGAGAGGATATCAAGATATCTTTAGAGAATTCCTTAAAACTGCTGGTGTGATAGTCAGCATAGGCCTCCGAAACTGATGGACTGAAGGAGCACCATTTACATATTTGATCGTATACCATAAGTGTTAATTCTCGGTCACCTTTTATGATATTGCACGCCTAGCACTAGGCGCACCTATGAATCTGCCTCTTGATTTATTTCATGGGTTCCACTCTCAAGACCATTTTCCGTTTAAAGATAAACAGTCTTTGGGGCATACATCTCACAGGAGTTTCGTTCATCTTGCGCATCATTTGACAATAGTATTATTAACGCCATGATACCGGACTGGCTTCGGCTAGAATCAGTCATAGGAAACGAATGTAGTCTGATCTTGGAGTACAATGCCCACATCTGGTCGGGTGCGCCCAAAACATCTCTGAACCTGCTAGATATGATTCAAAACCGTGCGCTAAAACTCGTAGGTGATACTAATATCACTCAAACAATGGACAACCTCAAACATCGACGTACTGCCTCGTGTCTCACTCTGTTTTATCGCTATTTCCACCACTAGTGCTCCATATAAATCACCAGTAGCATTCCGCCCCTTCAAACTTTTAACCGTAACATCCGTTTCGCTATGAATGCTAATCAGTATACCCTCAAGCCCACTTTCGGACGTACTCTGAAATATCGTAATTCGTTCCTAAGTCGAACAACTCGCTTATGGTATGCCCTGCCTAGCTCTTTATTTCCTATTAATTATAACCTTCAAACATTTAAAACCAACGTTCACCGGTACTTCTCTTTATTTCGAAGAATTTCGGTTGTAGCTCGTGTAGTATGCGCCCCTGCTCCATCCTGTTGGAACCACATGTTCACCAGCCCTAATTCATCCAATTAAGGAAGGAGAAAGTCGTAGGGCATTTAGCATGTAGCGCTCGCCGTCCACAGTAGTTGTTTTCGAAAAAATAAGGCCCGATGAAGCCTCCAGCGTAAACAGCACACCATACAGTAACTTTGAGCACGTATGATGGCTCTTCGTGGGTTACACTTGGATTTTCGGAGACCCAGAAGCGATAATTTTGCTTATTCACATATCCATAGAGATGGAAATGGGCCTCATCGCTCATGATGATTTTCGATGAAAAGTTGTCTCCCTCGTGATCGAGATTTAGGATAGTTTGAGCGCAGGTCAAAGTAGAATTTATATTTGCCGCTATTTGTAAATATTATAGCATTTGCGCCACCTATAACATATATTATGGGGAATTGGTCTGTAGCGGCAGACACGCTAAAGGCTTTAACCTAATTCCAGCCTGCGAGGCCTCTTTGAATGTACGAGCCAGCCAATATTTTATTGTTGTAAACGAAAGAGCAGACTCCCCCAGTGTAGAATCCAGTTCCGTTTTGATTTTGGTTGGACTGAGGCCTTTCAAATGAAAGTATTATATCAAATAACGACGACCAATCTTTTCCACGTTTAAAAATTCATTGGGAGCGTTCACTATTGATGGTTGCCGAACAAATACTAAACAAAGTAGCGTCGTTAAGCCTCAAATTTAAGCTTTATAAGATTGGTGCTTTCTACAATAGTCATTCTTTTTAAACAACAACCGCCATCTACACGTCAGGTCGGGTACATCTGGGTCTACCCTCGTATGTTGGATTTGTGGGTCTTTTCTGTATCGTGGGACTGCCGAAAGTTGAATGAATTTGTCAAGCAGGACTCAGAGGAAGGCCCTTCCTGGATCCCAAACGAATTAGATGATGTTGTAAACAATGCGAGTGGATGCAGCTGCACTTTAACTCTGTTCTGCCTATTAATTTGGTTATTCTTCGAACGACGGGTATCCATTTACAGTTGCCGCAGTTCACCGAGTTACTCTTCTTAGACAATTCGGCAATCACGAGTATTTCCCTCTAGCAGTTTTTGGAGAAGGCTTCCCAAAGTCTATGCCTATTGGCTTTTTTAGTGCCCTATTCTAATTTCAACAATATGGGGTTGGCATTTGCGAACTAAGGTGTTTGTTGCTGTGTATGGCCTGTCTGATCCTAGAATCAGAACGCTACTTTTAATTGGTTTAAGGCTGCTTCTTATTCGAAGTTAATAGGTTTTCGTGTTGTCCATTTACGGTGCTTAGTTGTGTACTTTGCTTAAATCCCTATCGAAACATCTGTTTTTTATTTCTTCAGCGCGTTGATTTACTTGGCCTTATATCGCTTTACATTGAGCTGCACTTCCTTACTCACTTTGGGGCTGCAATACGAGTTTGGTTTGTTATACCTCCATCGATTCATCTGCTGTAATCCATGTGTTGTAGTTTCTGCCGACATACATACTACAGTATCTGGGTAAGAAACGCATTTTCCACAGCATTCTAGTGCTCATCGATGTTTAGAGTGGTGCTGTTGTTATTGTTGCCGCAATTGGAGATCTGGGGTCTTTAGAAAATTGATGCATTCACTCTTCGGATGAGTGAGTTCAATGTTGTTTTTACCAAACGTCACTGCTTAGACATTGAGTCGGCGTCAGTGATTATAGTAATTGACTCTAAAAATCATCATTTTCCTCTTCGTAGTTTGGTGGACTGTGGTCTTGTGATATGTTGAAGTTCCATACTTTTCCCATAAATTTTTATGATTCGCTGCAAGGTGCATAGGTTGCTATATTCTTTTGGGACAAGGAGCATTTCTATCTCGCTTTCACGGGTGATGTACTTCGGATTGGCGGACGGCTTTTGTTGGAAAACAGAAATTTCGGTCTCCCAAGATCACTTTGCTGTCTTAGATTTTCAGAGCACTATCTCTATTTTTTCTAGTTTAGAGCCATCAATGAGTACATCAATTTGAGATTTAAGTGTAAATTGCACGGCTCGAATTGTTGAATGTATTTGGACTGTCTTAGTTAGTTCAACAATTTCTAGTGCATATGCTTCAGGATTCACTTTTTTTGTTTTGTTGTTCTTAAAGTTGTAACTTGATCATGGTTTACGGTAAATGCTTGCTTCGGATACATAGTCAGCACTATCATCTCATCTCTAACTGGAGGTTGAGTGAACGTTAAGGAAGTTTTCGTTCAATAATAGATCTTCTTCCAGACAAAAACTTCGAGTTCAACTCTTTCCAGATGTCGTAAACCCGATCGAATATCATCCAACATGGTTCTGATGACTAATTTTGTCACCTTACAGAAGCTGTATCTATATTAACCTGTCTGAATACAAACCTCTTTATCAGTCTGCAACTGTGCTCACAAGATACCCAATCGCCAATGAAACTTCTTACTTAAGTTCAAGACAAACCAATTCTATGGTGGTTCATTCACCTGAAGCAGCAGTTCAGATCATTGGGTTCAATGCCCGAGTCATACATGTAAAAAACAGAAAAAAATTTGATAATATCTGGCATCTTTATCATTTCGACGGCAATGGCAAACCTCAGAGAGTCAGAACTTCTGCTTATGAAAAGGTCTCAGGATCTCTTGCGGGTTAGAGTGTGCAAATAACCGTAGGTCCCAATCTCAGTAAACAAAAAAAAAAAGAAAAACAACGTAGGGAGGGGAACGACTCGTCTTACAACGTAATTTTGCGTCATTGCTTATTTATTTGTTAAATATGTGGCTTGCTTCTGACATGGCTGGTTATGGATTTGAATGAGCGGAATTGGATTTTTTCAAGGTGCAGATGGGAGAATGACTTATGCCGATAGCTATCGGACTAATTTTTGATATTACAATGAAATTTAAGAGTAGAAACATTCTTTTCCGAGTGCTGAGAGTGTATCGTACCGGAAGTGTTGAGTACATTTGCCACATTCTTCACTCTTTCAGGGACATAGCAGATGCTCGATGCAACCTGAAACCTGGAATGAGCTCCCATCCCGCCAAAGATCTCTGCCTAAGACACAACGATTTGCCACAATACTAGAGCGACCACGAGTATTGTTTTCCTCTGTTGCTTGATTGGTATTTGAACAAACTCTTCGGATCACCTAGTCGTATTCCCTTCTTCTATGTAAAGTATGTATACGTAGTAGCTGTTCATCTATCTAGATTTGGGTATTCATCAGCAATGTTCCAACTCCGTTTTTTTTATTGAAGGGAGGTTTCCTCAGAGTGCCAAATAATTGGTATGCTTCTACTATCGGTTTACATCAACACTCATATTTGGGTGGTAGGTAAGTCAGCTCGAAGCTTGTCTAACTGACTCTAGTTTATTGAGGTTTCCTGCCAGCTGCAGGTGCCACCTTATATAAGGTTTTCATTTACTGCGTTGTCTCATTGGGATGGGTCTGAATATGCTTCCGGTTAAATTAGAGCATTTGGTCTAGATGATCTAGGCATCTAATTCACTGTAAATGGTGTCTTGTGACCAGATCAATATCGTTTCGCAGCCGGTGTAACATGGTATGTTATACTCGTAGTCTGTATACTTCTTCGTTGTATCTTCTTCTCTACTCTCCGCAGACGTGACCTCAGCCAAAAGGATAGTCTTTCGGCCAAAGAGCTTTTGTCTCCTCAAGATTTGGTTTTGCTAAAACATTGCCTTCTTAGCCATTGAAAATAGAAGTTTTGGCAAGGTTTATTCTTCCGATGGAGAGAGTGTAGGGACCATTGTCTCATTCTTCTCCAAGATCTGCCAAAGAATGAATATTTGGTAAAAGATGGCCTTAAATCACACTGATATGGACCTTTCCGGTTGCTGACGTTCCATTTTAGACGTTGCCATAAATCCACAGCAAGGATCATGTATAGGCTTATGTGCTGAAGGTTGGGGTTCAGGGGATCTCCTTTCTTTATGATCGGATAGACAAAGCTGAAATTCAACAGATGAGTTGGTTCATCGTCCTCACCAGGTCATTTCCTTCACATTTGTAACGCTCGGCGGCTAGTCCATCGGTATCTGCGGTTTTGGTCGAGTGGAAGTTGGTTTTTATGATCTCAGTTCAGATTTAATGTAGCGGCCTGTCCGACAATTGTATGTTCGACGTTATCGCCGTTTAACAGTTTACAGAAGAAGTTATTCTTAATTCTCAGTAACGAATGTGTCTCTACTAACTTCATTTAAGGATATACCAACCCACTTAGGCCTAATGACCCATTGTGATGCCACGTGGATTTATGATCCTCTTACTGATGGAACCAGTTTGAGCTTCTGACGAAGCGAAGGAGACTGTTTACGTCTGTATTCTTCAGATCGTTTACGTCGTTGTAGAAGAAGGCTCCTAAGTGAAGTTTTCTTAGCTCTGGGAGAGAGCTGGACATATACAGAGTAGGTGGAGGATTGTCTCCTCCTCCATGCAGCTTCTGCAGAAATCATTTGTAAAGGCGCCAAGCCTTCTTTCGTGCTTGCCTATGAGGCAGTGTCCAGTGATGACACCTATGATGGAGCTGAGATGTTCCTTATTTAGAAGGATCAGACACTTAGAGCGATACAGATCCAGTTTTGGCCAGATTTTGTTTGGTCGCTAGACATGTTGGTCCAACAGTCCACCTAAGGTCTGTTCTTTTATTGGCATCCAGCTTTAATATTAGTTTGCACGCAGCGATTGGGTTACTTATGCTACCCCTTTCCGGTAGAATAGGTAGAGTGCTTAAAATTTTGGCGAGTTCATCGGCTCTACAGTTCCCTGGAATACCTCTGTAGCCCGGCACCCAACAGAAGTGAAGGTTGAACTGCTCTGCCATCTCCATAAGAGACGATCGTCATTCAAGGGCGGTTTTAGAATTTAGTGAGACTGAGTCCAGGGATTTGATAGTGGCCTGACTAACCGAAAAGATGCGGATATTTTTAACAGATATCACGTTTTTCTGCAGCCAGGACAGAGCTTCTTTAATCGCCAAAATTTCTGCCTGGAACACACTGCAGTGATTTGGAAGACGGAAAGAGAGGCTTAGATTTAGCGTGTCTGAGAAAACACCGCCACCAACCCCGCTATTGGTTTTAGAGATGGATTGACTTGTCCTCCATGAAAGCATCTTCCTCCCAGAAGGATCTAGAGGGGAAGCTTACATGGAAGTTTTTGTCAAACCAAAGTTCAAATGTGGTGTAATCGATGTTTTCTATGGGGATTCCTAATGTATTAAGAATACTGGCGTGGCCAAATGGATTATTTGTCCACTGTTTAGTCGCTTTGCCTGCTGAAAATATCGAGGGGTGTCAAATGAAACAGAATGTCTAATGCCGCAGAGGGGGTAGACCGCAATGCTCCGCTTATGCATAGACATGCTGTTCTCTGGACTCTGCTTAGCTTAATGAAGTTATCCGCACTTTAAGTATCGGTCTTATGACCGAGATGTACAGCCAGTGGGTTATCCGAGGTTGAAAGCCCCATTTATTCCCAATGGCTTTTTTGCAAGAGAATAAAACTAATGTAGCTTTATTGACTCTTTCTTGAATGTTAGGCTTCCAGTTTAGTTTTCTGTCAAAAATTAAACCCAAATATTTTGCTCTATCGGAAAACACTAAACTGGTACCGTTTATTGAAGGAGGGTCTATAGTTGGAATTTTATATTTCCTGAAAAATAGGACAAGATCAGTGAGTCGTCTACCTGCAGAGTTGACAGCGCAGTCGTGATTGCGGATGTGTTGACGTTGTTGAAGGCACCCTCTATGTCCAGGAAAGCAACCATTGTGTACTCTTTATATTGTAAGGATCGATCGATGTGGCTAGTCAGTGAATGCAGAGCCGTTTACACCGACTTTCCTTTACAGTAGGCATGTTGAGCCGTTGGCAGAAGTCTAGGATCAATTTTAGCTCGTATATGGATATCAATCAGTCGTTCTAGAGTTTTCAGAAGGAAAGATGATAGACTTATAGGTCTGAGGTCCTTTGGGACGACATGAGAACATTTTCCGGCTTTAGGGATGAACACTACATTGACTTCTCTCCATGACAGTGGAATATGGATAAGTTCTACACAGCTCCTCATAATATTTTCTAGCGCAGGCAGAATAATATCTGAGGACCTCTGTAGCTCGGCAGGTATTATACCGTGCGGACCAGCAGACCTGTATGGTTTGAAGCTATGCAGCGCCCAGAGCAGTTTGTCTCTTATGATCAGACCATGGATTTTGGTCCCGGTTGCAGTAGACCTGTTTGGGTTGCTACAACCTGACGTGTCTAGTAGCAAGTTGAGTGATTCATCACTTGAGGTTGTCCAAGAGTCATCATTTTTTTCAAATAGCTTGGCATCATAGGATTTGTAGAGAGGATTTTTCTTAGCCGTGATGCCTCAGAGGTTTCCGTAATTTTGTCACAGAAGGACCTCCAGGATTGTCGCTTTGCCTTCCTCAGTTCTTTTTTGGTATAATTTGAGGGATTCTTTGTATGAGTCCCAGTCAGTCAATTTTCTTGTGCTCTTTGCTAAGTTGAAAAGTTTTCTGCAAGTGTTTCTGAGCAGTCCCCGTGCTGATGTCCACCAATGTGGTTTTTTCTTGCGTCTAGGTTAAGGAAGCGGCCATAGCTTGATTCAGAGCCAGAGTGAAATTCCTGACCTTCATGTCAAGCTCATTGGTGTCATGCGGGGGACTTGATAGTTCAGAGGATAGCGTTTCTGACAGTATTCCTCTGTATTTTGGCCAATCAGTTTTCCGGTAGTTCCGGAATGATGGTTGACTAGGAGGAGCATCATTCAGGCTGAATTGAATGTATCTGTGGTCTGAAAAAGAGTGTTCAGACGATACCATCCAGTTCATTAGCATTTGAGTGATGCTGTCGGAGACAAGAGTTATATCTAATACTTCCTGTCGGTTTCTGGTTATAAAAGTGGGCTCATTGCCAATATTGCAAATAAAGAGGTTAGTACTTATAATATAGTCAAAAAGTGACTCACCTCTGTAACTGATGTCGGTGCTGCCCCATACCGTGTGATGCGCGTTAGCGTCGTATCCGATGATGAGGTCAGTTTTTTGTCTTCCAGCCTCCAGTACCACCCTTTCTAGGTTATCACCAGGGAGAGGGTCCACATGATCGTGGCCAAGGTATGCCGATGCTAGACAGTAGGAGCCTTTGGCAGTCTCTAGTCTGGCAACGGTTAAGTCGGGGTCGCTGAGATTAGGAAGTAGAAGAACATTAAGGCTACGTTTCACTAATATACAAGTTCTGATCTTACCTTTGTCTCTTGTATAGAGCGGGACGTATGCGGGTGTCCTAAATCCACGAACCACGCCTTCTACAATCCATGGTTCCTGGATTAGGATAATGTCTTCTGCGTTTTTTGAAAGACGCAGAATGAGTCCGGCCGAAGCCTTTTTTGAGTGATGGAGATTAATCTGGAGAAACCGAATCATTGCTACAGTTTTCCAGAGTAGCCTCCACCACGGTGTTGTTAAGATTCTCCGATTCTGAAGATGTGCCCAAGAGCTCATCTTCTTCCTCTGATCGTATAGGACCTCGTTTTGCTTCGTCATCGGTTTCCATTTCCGACGGGGTGTCAGATAAGGAAATCGATGGCTTGCTTGTCACCTCGGATAGATTGGAGTCGTCGCTATCCATTTCTGGAAAGGATATCGACGCTCCAGGGTCTGAGGTTGTTGTTAGTGGTGTCTCCGTTGAGGAGAAGTTTTGCATCTAGCCATATCTCTCCTAAACTACCTATGGCTTTTGTGAAATGATCGAGAGATCTCTGATTTGCACATGCGATGAGCTTGACGTGGCCTTGGTGCCAGCCAGCGTCGCTTGTGATAGGAGGTGGCCCGGGGTTTTCCCGCATGATTGCCAAGAAGTTGCTCGAAAATATACTTACTACGAAAATTCTTCATTCGACTGCGAAGTTCACCAGCTAGACACAGCGTTTCCGGATGTCCGATATACAAGTACGATTTCGGAGATGCAGGTTATAAATTCTTTGAAGGAAGCTCGCAGTAATTTCCTTCGATAGCAACGCCTACCTTATCCTAGCTTAAAATCAGTGTCTTACTTTCGCAATCAAGACTATTTCTCATTGCTTGGATTTCTCACTTTTATGAAGTCAATTTTTGTTCTGGGTATTATAGCATACAATATGATCACATGATATAGGCTTCAGTTTTCAATCCGTCTAGACAGTCGTTAATCGAATCTAACGTAATCCAGATCCTCACTAATCCACTTCTTACTGCACTTTACACACGCCTGAATGCACCCATGATCGTCTGATTTGCCTTAATCACCTCACAGATACAACAGCTAATCCTCATTTGATTTTCCTTGCTCAATAGTTCGGATTGCACACACCCAAGAGTACATTCATGTCACCTGTACTTTGAGCAATGACAGGTACTTAGCCATATGATGGTGTTGCCTCAATCAAGTGTACGAGTACGAGAGTGCGAGTATCTTTCTACGATTGTATCCCTCAAATGAGAGATGTATTCGTGTATGTAATGCTACTAATTCGTATTCACCTCATGTTGTGCATTAACAATTGATCGAGACGAACCAACCGACCTACGGATCATTCGACGCAAGCCGCTGGATGATGGGGGATTTTTGTTAAATCCCCTCCAACCATACTTCTTCGTTTTTTTTTTTGTTTTTTGTTTTTTCAACTCTGAGATACATCATATCACGATGAATTTCTGTTAAACGCATAGTATTTCTGGTACGCGGTATTTCTCGTACTAAACGTGTACACACAGTACGTTCACTTGTCAGTTGCAGAGTTTTTTTTTTTAAATTTTTATTTTCCAATTTTGTTAATACACCACTAATTGCCCCCTGGGCTGAGTGTGACTATACTATATCTACTATACAGTCCCGCAGATGAATTTATATTCGCACGTATAGCGACGTAGAATGCCGATAGCCTCGACTTGGACCATATAAATAAAGAATTTCCACCGTCTCTCGGATTACTAGTTTAATGTTCTAAACGTGCAGCCGCGTCCCACAATTTCTCAGTGATTTAAAAAAAAAAACAAAAAAAAAAAATTCAAATTTCTTTAGATTCTTGCAATTTTTTGTAAATTTTGTTCTGTTGCATCGGAACTTTAAGATATCTTTTGTGTGCTTCTTTTGTGCATAATAATTCGTGTACTCGTATGAGTATCTACGCGAGTGCTTCTGGGTGATTTCTTTGAATTTGAAACTTATCCTACAGATTCTTAAAAGTATCTTTTACAAGAAAAAAAAAAAAAGAAAAGAAAAAAAACAAAAATACAAACGAAGGATGCTTCTCGGTGTAGCCGTACTTGTGCAGTGGTGCTAATTGCTTATGGTTTATTGGTGATTTTTTTCGTGTGTCTGTTTATGTATCTTTTGCATTAGCACTGCTGAAATCGTGATTGGAATAATCGTGAGATACGCATTCTGTGGGTGTTTGGCATTCGGTGTTCTACATATATATTCGATTCTTCGTCATAATGCAGTCTCATCAGAGCTCGTTCGGTGAGCAGATTCATTCCGCCAATTCTCATGGGCATAGACGCCGTCCATCACTTGGTAAATCGATGCCAGTCACATCGTTGCTTCTGAATTTTCCACCACCATCATCGAGCGGCAGAAACTATTCGAGTTTGTCTAGAGATGGTCTATCGCCAGAGTACGAAAGGCCACCGATATTTTTCAACATTCACGAGGGAAGTGACAGCGAAAACAGTTCCACAGAAGAGAACGAAGCTACAAAAGATTTTAAGAAGAAAAATTCTAAGGTAAAGTGCAGTGATAGCTGTATGGATACCAACGAGAGTAAAATGTCTTCGATTGGAAACTCTAGATTCTATACACCATGCTTAACCTGCAAGACTTCAGCTAACGACGATAGCCCACTAACACAGCTCTGTCACAGACTATGTACCAAGGAGTGCTGTGAAATACCATCACACACATCACAATTACCACCAATTCCGAAAACTTCGTGTCCTTCAGTCGACAAATTGCAACTCCTCCAACGACCACCGACGAGAATTGAAATTCAAAGAAAAACCTTCCTCGCCGACATGCTATATCCGACCACCAATGACAGTGGATGCATTTCCGGTGATCTGAAACAAGAAGATGTTGTCGTCGTCCCTGAGCTGATCGAGATCATTTCGAATATTATGGAGGACCAGCACTCGGAACAGCACTCGGAACAGCTTGATAGCAATAATTCGTCATCGGTAATTACGCCCCAGGAAAGTGCAACGCTGAAGGACTTCCGCGAAAAATTTACCATAGCGGAAGCTCTGGCTAAAACGTCAGCAATGACCTCGCCAGCGGTTAAACGACGCCTGGCCGCTCGTAAAGTCGAAATGGACCTCGAGTACGAAGAGAATGAACGTCGCCTGACTGGTAATGCTGCTCCTACAGTCGATTCTAAAGTCACCGAAATCGGAAGTGATTATGAACCACCACGGGACTTGCTGTTGTATCTTGTGAGGTAAAAATGAAAATAAAAAAAATTTTATTTTTACACAATAAATTGTAATTGAATTCAAGACAAGTTGACGTATCTCTTGCCCCACTTTAGTGCCATAAATTGAATCTGTCTGACCAAACTGGATCTCGTTACACTTGACTGAGAGGGACACTTATAACAAAAAAAAAAAAAAAAACAAAAACTGCAAACACGATTTAAAATTCTTCCCGTATGGACTAAGGTGGTGCGTATGTGTTCTACATCTGACTGTTGTGTACGGATACGTCATGATAGACTCATTGACGTCAACCTGAGACAACCGAAGTACCCACTCCAAGTCTGTATAGTAGCTAGAGAGGTGCTAGTCTTAAAGTGACTAATTGCACTAACCTCAAGTGATACTAAAGTTGAGATACGTTTTCCTTTGTATGCATGCGTGTGTGTGTGTGTGATTGAGTTTCATTAGATTAAAATAAAAATGCTGGTCTTGAGTTTCTCGTTTATAGACTTTCGATTTTGTTTCGGTTTTGAACGATAAGGAAAGTGGAGTTGTCAGCGATTTCCACTAGTACGAATGTACGGGTATTCGTATCTGTTGGAATTTTTTCCTTGAATAAATGCATGTGCCGGCGATTTTTGGTTTAAGGGATTCATATTTTCAGTTAATCGCCCAGATAGGAACACCTTTTGTGAGATGTTAGCAAAATTCTAGTCGATTCGATATACTGCATTGCGTTTTACTTGCAACAAGCTTTCAAGGTACGAGTAGAGTGTTTAATTTTTGTTCGGATCCGTTGTAGCAGTGATGTCATTCCTTCGATTGAACTACAACTAATAACGCTTTCATTTAGCGTGATCTTGTCTAAACCACCTCCATACACAGTATGTTTAAGGTGTCTTCCATCTAAAACGTCATCTAGGACGAGGTCTCATTACCTCTTTATCTCTGCAGAATAAGTTCGGAAACGTTATTATGTCCTGCTAATATCGCTACAAGCTCTCGCCTGTCTTTTGGGATTGGTTAACCTCAAATTTCAACGAAATGTCCGGTTATAAAGCAAAACGTTCGATCATACAAAATAGTTATTTAAACTGTGTCTTGTGTCGATAGCAGTGTTATTAATCTGGTTGACACTTTGTTGCTAATGACAAGTTCATGTATGTTTATGAACGTTGAGATGTAATAAACGTGTACAAAGTACGAAGGAGTTTCGCATACACATTCAATTATCGTTCGCCTGTTTTCGATCTTCTTTTGGCCCGCACTTCTTGGAGCATACCATATATGGTATCCGCGAATTTTTCGACTGCATGTGCTCTGTTATGGGCTCAAATATTTCACGTCATGGTTCATGTTTCGCTTGCCGAGGTAAGATTTGAAGTTAATCTGACGACATAATAATCCGGTAATCCGACATCGACCAAGATCTGATTTATCTACTCATTGTGCTTGTATAGTCTTGTCATTTTTGTGGACAGAGAGAGGGACCTAGGTTTTTTGATGACCGCGAATGGTGAGGAAGTGAGGTACTACGAATATGCTTAATTTCAGAGGTTTTAAGTCAGAACTTAGTTTTTCTGTTTTTCGGTATATGTTCTGGGAATCGAACCGAGAAACTATTCCCGAGTGGTCGATAAGTTTTATCACTGTGACACGCTGGCCACTGATTTCATAACAATCTATATCCGAGGCTACTGACCATTTTGAGATGTCAAAATCTTCACGTGACCTGAAATCCAATACCAGCGATTCCATCTGTAGAATACTGAAATTTCCACATTGTTTATTATCGAGTTCAAGTTCTTCTTCTTACGATAGCAGCAGACCAAACTACTAGCATGAACGACTTGCTAAGCTGAACAAATCGATGACAGGAATGCACCCACTTACTAATACACTCGTATATCCATATATCCTTCAAGTAATCTTCGTATTCTACTGCTCCCCGAATAACAATAAGCACTATTGGTTCCGTAAAAATGTTTGTTGCGAATGTGATTACTTCATTCCATTTCTCCTCAAACTGAAGAGTTCTAAGAGCCAAGATAGAGGACCCTTTTGTTCTAAATCAAGGATATTGGGACATCACGTGATGCGCATTAGGATATAGGTGATACTTCACGTGCCGTTCTGGACAATAATTTTTGTAGCTGTCAAGAGTTGTCAAGAACTGGCTTCAGTAGTAATTTGCCATTCTGTTGGAATAGTTTTGGTTAAGTGGATTTTGTAGCGTTGGACCAGGTTGAATAGCGAGTTCTGCCTCTGCCGTTTATCAACCTGCAGAGGCAGAGGTTCTTGTCAACTCTCAGCACAAACTGGGCCGCTGCTATCATGTTCTCCTGCCCATTCTTGCAGGCTTTGCCGCAGGTTCAGTTGCTGTTGTTCTGACATTTGCGGTGGTAAGATTTCCGAACTTGATTGAAGCCACTCAAGTATGACATAAGAGCCACTGCTCATATGTGTAGGTTCCTTCTAGTAGACTGCAGAGGCCATTCTTGCTAGCGTCATCTATTTACTGGGCTACGGAATGCGTCTGATATTGATGAATTTAGCCCTGACACGAATTGGCATCAGTCGCTCAGTTATATGTCTAAGACACTTGATTTAACCCTTAAGTCTGCTTTCAAAAACAGACAAACAAACAAACAAACAACATTGCATTTCTCGGATCATATCTGAGTTGCTTATGTAGAGTCCACATGTCACAAGTACGATCCTTAACAGATCAATCTGTTATCAATCAAGTATGTTAGGTCCTATTCAACATCGTTGATCTTATCCATAAGACTAGTGATTCATCTACGTCGTATTGCCCGACCGTCGAAAGTTGCGTTGTTGAAAGCGTCCGCAACGTCAATTTTGCCCACCAGATTTTGAAGCATAGTTGGCCCACAAGCGCCAAGATAGTTGGCCCACATAAAAAAACGATTGATCATCTAATGGAGTCCACTGCAATAGAGTCAAAGCTAGCAAGCTGGTAGGAATCAATAGGTTGAGCTGGTAGGATTTAGCAACATAGTATAACGTAAAGGCACTTGAAGGTGAGTGATATTTTTATTGCGAATTTAAATTATGAAGAAATGGTAAAGGCTGTTGTGGATCGCCAGTAGGACGCCTCGATAGGTAGAATCTTAATTTGGGCGGGTACTATCGTCGCCGGGAAAAAATTAAAAGTAGGGGGAGCAATTCCCGGTTCTTTCAAAGGGAAGATCATGCGATTGGCATAGAACAGCATTGGTTTTAGAGTGAAGACCGCTTACATTCTGGTAGTAGAAAGTAAGAGGGATGTTGTGGGGTGAAGGTGCGCGGCAGG
Organism: Volucella zonaria; assembly: GCA_963966105.1. Taxonomy (NCBI): domain Eukaryota; kingdom Metazoa; phylum Arthropoda; class Insecta; order Diptera; family Syrphidae; genus Volucella; species Volucella zonaria. The sequence continues at coordinate 51,049,065 of OZ014534.1, forward strand.
ATGGTTTAAGTGTTGGCAAGGGAGCCAAGTTATGGACGAAGAAATTTATCGGGGCCGGATCAGATTTGCTTTAGATGTTACTGTAGATTACTCGCTTAGAGTAGGCATAGTGACCGAATCCTCAGGAAAGGAGACCGTTTAAACTGCCCCATTAGAAGAGAAATTAGTCTTCTTAATATCACATTCAAGATCCTATCTGCCGTACTGTGTAAACGTCTGAAGCCGTTCATTAACAATGATTAGCCGTGTAATGACAGCATCTGTAGAGTCTAGCTATACAGAGCAATGTCTTGTTTTGGCATACCTGCAAATACTCGTCCGTTTGTTCAGGGTGATATATGGTAAAGAACTCACCGATACCTTTGATGTCAAAAAACGATTTCGACAAGGCGATGCGCTGTCATCCGATTTATTTAAGATAATTGTTTAAGGAATAGAGCAAAACTCACGCGCCAACATAAGAGGCATGATCCTTCGAAGGCCCGTTCAATTACTCGCATACGTCGATGATATTGACATAATCGGAAGAAGGCGCGGAAGTGGTACTTTTATGAAGGGGCGAAGATGGGTTTAACGGTCAATGAAGACAAGACCAAATATATGCTCTCAACAAGAAAGGACACCCAACAGAACGTCACCCTCGACAAATATAAGTAAGAGGTAGTTAAGGACTTTGACTGCCTAGGCTCCGCTATCAATTCAAACAACGACACCAGGGCTGAGATCAAACGAAGAATGACTCTTGCCAATTGCTGCTTCTTTGGGCTAAGGAAATAATTGACTAGCAAAGCCCTCTCTTGAATAACAAAATTGACCCTATATAAGACCCTAATAATTCCAGTCCTGTTCTATGGAGCAGAGGCATGGACTTTGATAAGGGCGCTCTTGGCTGCTTTGAGAGGAAAATTCTTCGGGTGATTTTCGGTCCCGTCTGCATAGACGGTGAGTGGAGCAGGAGATACCACGACGAACTGTACGGGCTGTACACAGCAACATCGACTGGACACAGAGAACGAAAAATCTTCGAATCCGCTTCAGCGCAGTGGAGAAAGACCGCGACTCAGGTGGAGCACGTAAGTGGAAGGGGACCTTAATCAACTTGAGGCAACTGGAAGCAGCTAGCTAAAGATCGAGCTAGGTGGAGGCGCTTGTTGGTTGAGCACCAGGTTCACCACGGGCTGTAACGCCACCCTAAGTAAGTAGGTAACTGAGACTTGTAGTACTATTTATGTAGTAGTACTTTTGACAGTATTTGCTGTTACTTTCCTCGCGCCTCAGTTGCTTTTTACCATTTTTTGAAGTAATAAAGCAAAATTTGGTGAACATGCTCTTCAATATTCTCTATGTTCGAACCACAATAGCAAGCACAAAATTCGACCGAATCGCGCCAACTTTTTTTTTTTCGTTTTTAGGTTAAGTGTCAACAACAAAACGCGTTCAAAAATCTGATATACTCTATGTGTCGCACAAATAAAAATTGCTTAAAAACGTAATGGCTTTTTGAACAACGCAATGCATATCTGCATAGTACATATATTTGTAAAGCGTGTTTTCTTTAGAGTTATACAAATTCAATATGAAATAAAACACTTAAAGCTAATGTTAATGTCTAAAATATTAGCCTTATTTAATAGATAATTTTATGCCATATGACATCGGGCATATGCGCACTACGACTACCTCGAATGAAGTGCATTCCTGAAGTCCAATTTTCGACAACTTTATCGAGCAACTGGGGCCGTATATCAGCAATAACACGGCCAATGTTGACTTCCAAATCGTCCAACGTCTCTGGTTTATCGGCAGAGACTAGTGACTTCACATATCTCCAAAGAAAGTAATCTAAAAGTGTGAGATCACAGGATCGTGGAGGCCAGTTCACAGGTCCATTACGCGAAATTATGCTCTCAGCAAATGTTTCCTGCGATAAATTGATGGTGCCGCGCGTCATGTGGGATGCTTTGCCATTTTGTTGAAACCAAAGCTCTGTCATGCCAATGAAATTCAACTGAGAATCGAAGAAGTCAGAAATCATGTTTCTATAGCGCTCTCCATTGACGGTGACATTCTGGACTGTATCGCCCTTAAAGAAATATGGGCCGATGATTCCACCAGTCCATAAAGCTCATCAAACAGTGAGTTTTAATGGTTGTAAGGGTGCCTCGACAGAGACTTCTGCGTTTTCACCTGAATCATGTTTTCGGCCCATTTAACGAACCTACAACGCGTATAATGGTCATGCGGTTTCAACTCTTGCACAAGCTGGATCTTATAAGATTTTAAGTCAAGATATTTCTGTAAAATCTTCCAGAAAATGGATGGGCATAACTCCAATTGCTGTGCACGATGGCGAATCGATTCATTCGAATTCTTCTCAACACTGCGCTCCACAACGGCAAAAACTTCTTCTGATCGCACTGTTTGTCGTCTTTGGACGACACTTGAGTGTACGTGGTGCGAAAACGATTAATCGTGTTCTGAATAACTTGCTCAGATGGACAATTATATCGACCCTAAAGTGGACGTATCGCACAATGGTTTTCAAAATAAGTTTGCACAATTTGCACGCGTTGTTCTGGCGTTAATCTATTTATCGTAAAATGGCTAAAATCGTACTCAACTTTCAACTGTCAAATCGACAATCTGTAGAAACAGTGTTGCCAGTTTAAAAACTAAACCTCTAAAAAAAAAAATACCCTTTATATGTATAGTATCACAGATTTCACAAATTGATGTATCCTGTCCCTGTCTTTTTGTGTATAAGTTTAGACCAATTTCCGTTCTCATGGATACTTAGTTGGACAGCGCTTAATTTTAAATACATAGATAGCTCTCATTAAGTTTCACGCGGACGATATTGCACGTAAAAGTTAGTAAATAAATTAAAAAAAAACACAAGATTATCTCTGTATCTGGCCCTAATGTTACAGTTGACACAAACTTGTCCGTCAAAACGTCCGTGTGGTTTGCCTGGAAGATGTTTGTGCAGTATCATTTAGTTGTAAGTAAGTTGGAGGTGGTTATCCTCAACAAAATCAATGTGACGTTTAAGTACTCGTAAAATCAATTCTCTGCTTGTCAAAAATGATCTAAAATATGATTTGCATGTTATGGAACTGGCATTAACCACTTCACTAAAAAAAGGAAGACACTCACAAAGTCAGTTTGTTGCATTTTTGTGTTTACTTAAAATTAATTTTTATTAATTGAATTTTTTTTCTTCTTTTAATTTTATAGGGTTGTGAGGATTGTGTGCCGTATAAACGACTATTCGATATTATGATTCTTTCCATTACGATAAGGACTTGTCGGTTAAAATTTCTTATTTAAATTTCAAAAGCCTCTTATCGTTGTATGATATCAAAAATAAGAGAAAGTTAAAGGTTATATTGTCGAGAAGAATTGACCAATTTTAGCACGCCTGCATCTTTGTTTTTCTTTCTTTTTTTTTTTTTCATTTCGAGTGCACATAAATATTTAAATGTATGTCCGTGTATAAGTAAAAAGAAAACAAAAAAAAAGATTATAATTGTCAAAAAAGTATCGATCAACTACTAACAATCCAAAATGGAGTTCTTACTAAAGTCATCGCGTTTGATTGTATCATCCCGGATGATTACACGTCGCCGTGTTGTGATTCCTATTCCAAGGTAATTATTTATTGACACATATTGTGACATTTGTTATAAAAAATTGAATCCTTCACCAATCCATTGGAATTAACGAGCAACTGCATACGAGTATATCCGTATGTTTACTAAGTGTTAGCATAGCAACAATCAGCGCAACATGTGGGCTGTCATTACACAAGAATATAAAATAATTTCTCAGTTACTAATCACTTTTGCTTATTTACTTGACCCAAAAAGATAAAACCGCTCTGTGTTAGAGGTACAGCCGTCAAAAAAAAAGTTAACAAATTCGTCACAAACGTCAGCTAGTGTATGTCTGTGCGCCTGAACGACAGTATTTGTTTCGTTTCTTCTTCTTTCTTCATTGGACTCTGCTGCTTAGATATCTGTCAATGGATGACGTTACTAATGACAGTTCGTTGACGTCTCTTCTCTTGGGTGTTGTTTGGATTGTCTAAGGTTGGGATTTCTTCTGTTTGATTTCGGTTTTTTTTTTTTTTTTTTTTTTCTTATAATGATGAGACGAAAAGTCGGTCAATATCGCTGATAGTTTCACTTTTACTATATATTGACAGCTGGCAAAATATCGATAAGGAAAATATTTGGAGTACATGCAAGAAATGGCCTCCATCGGTGACCTAGAAAAGTATTTCCCGATTGTTGCATGTGGGGTATCTTGTTTCTAAGACGAGTGTCTATCTACATATGTAGCTTCCAATAGGGCTAAGTACGAGTGAGGAGTATTTGAAGGGAGGCATTGCTCATGCACTTATCATTGACTTGGGTGTTTTGTTCGTTTTTGATTGATGATAAGAAAACGTAGACTAGACGTTTTATGACAACGGTGATAATTTGTTTTTCATTTTGGTGTCTATGTGGTGGAGGTTTTTGGTTAGCAATGCTTTGTACAAACTGCTGAGCTTTCGAGCTCCGAGCTCATCAAAGTTCTTTGCTCCTCAAGACTTTACTTGTATAATTCAGTTCGTAAATAGGTCAATATCGGTGCTTCGCTTTTGAGTCGGACTTGGAGAGTGGTCCTTGAAGTTTGCGTTGAAGTATAATCCATAGTTCGCGAGGTTGGGTTTACATTTTCCTCGTGTAAGGACTGACCGGATAAGAACGATAAGAAAAAAATTTAAATAAAATAACAACAGTGTGCGATATAAAATTGATTCTGGCCTTATTTTGAAGGTACGTTCATGCCATTATGTGTGGAATAGCACATCATTCAAATACCCGCTTTGGCTTCGCTTGCAGTGCTTGAAGCGGTCGGTCCAATTTTTGATGACTCGGTCCAATATGGGCGACGTTATTTCGGAATTCGTGTCGAATTTTTGCTTCGAGCTCGTCCAAAGTGGTTGGCTTGTTAGCGTAGACTAAGGAGCAGAGAAAATAATCGAATGTCAAATCGCATGATTGCGGCGGCCAATTGATGAACGCTCGCCGTGAGGTGACCCAGTCGCCAAATTTCTCCTTCACAACTTGGCATGTAGAGCGGTCTTGTTGGAACCACAGCTTGGATATATCGATGTTGTCGAGCTCTGACCACATAAAGTCGGTTAACATCACTCTATGCCTTAAACCATTGATGGTAATGGTCTCTCCTTCTTCATTTAGAAAGAAATAAGATCCGATGATGCCGCCGTGCCATAAACCGAACCAAGCAGTCAATCTTTGTGAATGCATTGATGCCTGGCCGACTACTTGTGGATTGTGTTCGCTCCAATAATGGGAATTTTACTTGTTGACATAGCCGCTAAGCCAAAAACGGGCCTCGTCCGAGAAGATGATTTTTTGGCCAAAATCCGGAACTCCGGTCAACATTTTCGCACCCAATTAGCGAACTTACGGCATTGGCTATGTACGTCCGGCTAAAATTTTTGCGTCAGCACAATCTTATACGGAAGTAGGCCAAATTCTAACCGCAAAATAAACCGGGTTGACCTTCTGGCGTTGCCCAATTTAGCTGATCGGCGCCAAATCGACATTTCTGGCTCTCCTTCGATACTGGCCTCTACCAATCTCTGCCTAGTTGGTGGCTTAACATCTAAATTGTGTACTCACTCTGAAACTTTTCCACGGTGCGACGAATTGCCTGCACACTGAAGCCATGATGGCGACCGACCTCACGACGAAATTCACGTTGCGTATTTACAACTGAGCCGGAATTTCGATAGCGTAAAACGATGCATGATGAAATGGCAAACCTTACTGAATGTTCTGACAGGTGGATGTCATCGGTAACTTTGACAGCTGCTGAAACATAACAATTGGAAAAACTATCATATCAATCTCGCCACCCGTTAGTTTGCTACAATATTTTCTTCTTGCTCAATACTCGTACTTATGCTTATTTTCAATAAAAAAATTCTAGATTACCGCAGGGACGCGACTTTGGTCCCCTAATATTTATGATATGAAACAATGATTTGATTTTATTATCAATTATCCTATCTTCCTCTCTTTGCTAACTGAATGGAAAGCTGGGACATATAGACAGAGTTCTTTTGACTCTCATTCACTTTAAGATAATTTCAACAATTTTGTAGTTTGGCTATTAGAAGCTCAATCATCGTAGAAGCTCAAGCTTAGCATTCCTTTATTGTGCGACTTGAATGGTACCTTGGACAGATAACTTGGTATTAGTTTTATACATAAGACAATATCAACGAAACTACGATGCCATTAAAAAATCGTTCAAACCTCCCTTTGCTTGACTCTTACTTACTTACTTAGGCCGCGCTTACTATACAATTGCCTTCTCAGTCCAAAGAAACAGCGATTGGCAAGAGTGATTGTTCATTTTATTTCTGTGGAGGTGTTTTTGTCAGAATTTATAGCAGAGCCATGGTAAACAAAGTCTCTTACTACCTCGAAATTAAAGCAGTCGACTATGACGTTCTGTTAACGGCATATGCTTGGTTTTGCCCTCATGTACCGCTAAACTCATTTTCGCAGATTCCGTTTCAATATTAGTGAACTCAAAATTTTGAAAGATTATGCCTCCAATGTTCGTTTGAGAGTTCCGCACAATTATTTCAAGCGAATCACCTGGGCCAAAACCTTTTTTGACATTAAAGGAGAAGCAAGCGTTGCCCATCGTCATATTCTGCACAGATGGACAGGGTTGCCAGGTATGTCAAAACTAGACATGGCTATATATATATACATATACTCGTGCTGTCATATGTGGTTTTAAAATCGATGAAAAGATGGATGAGTATCGATTTGAACTTCTTGATTTTTTTTCCAGGATCTGCCAGAGTGTGAAGATTTGGTCGATTCCTGGTCTAAAACCGCACACATTGCGGTCAATCAGGTTGCTGACAAAGGGTTTCCGATTTATGTTTCTATAGCTGGCGTAGTTGAGGGGGCAAACGATACTGAGATTCCATTCATCCAGGCACACACTTTTCTAACCCGATCTGAGAAATGAGACACTTCCACTAACTGTAAATATTCCGGCCGGTAACTCATCAGATCCAGCTGCTTTGTTGGTTTTCAATTTAGAGATTCCTATCCTTACTTCATTTTGGTCAAGCATTGTCTAAATTGAATGGTCTACGGCATGATGTTGGGGTTCTTCGCCGTTATACAATCTACATACAGAAAAAGTTTTTTCATATTCTCAGCACCGACTATGATTCTACTACAAGGTTACCTTCTACATCTCTATAGACTTCTATAAGGGTCTTGCTGCGTTGACACGATCTTGTCAACGTGCATGCGTTATCCCTGGAGTACAACTTCTCAATATCTTCGAACGCGCACTTCTCGTGCTCTTTTTTCTTTTTTTTGGAGAAGCTGTTGTTCTTCTCGTCTCTTCTACTGGTAAATCTCACTCGCAGCTCTCGTCCTTCGTTGCAACGCCGCTGTATGCGCTTTTTGTTTAGCTCCCATTTTTTATCAAACCAGAGATGGCCAAGTGAAACGCAGCACATCAGTTTCGGCATTTCTGATGGTACGTTGGCAGCGGTGCCACTGGTCTTGAGTAGTTGATGCTGGCGGCATATGATTTGTTGAAAGCTTTCGGGATACACGTTCGGGGAAAATTCTGGCGGTCTTTTGTGATTGCAGCTTTTCTACGTTATATCTTCTCGCAGTAGTTTTTCTTTCTTGGGGCGCTTAGAAGATCCACATTCGTGTCTTGGCTGGAGCTACGTACTGATCTGAATTAGTGTTGGTTGCCCGCAAGATTCGAGCTTTGGAGGGATGCCTGGTGTCGATTTCAAAATTAACGCTTTGATTTAGCGTGTCATGGTCCGGAGTACGCCTTGTGTACGAGTATATTGGGATGAGGAATGTGTGTGCTTGGTATAGTCATATTTCGTCCCGCTGCAAAGTCAATCACCCAAGCCCGTTGCCAGACGTGTTGTCATGTAGTCTATGATGGCCAGCTGTCCTACCAAAAATGTTCTCGTTTCCTTCCTGGCGTTAAGATCGCCTAGTGCGATTGCTCATATGTCTGGTCGAGGAGCTCCTAGAAACATTCCTTGGTGGCATCGTCCATGACTTCCGTGGCGTTGTGTTATGTTAGCGAATTTAGACTTGATGTGCATCGTCGTAAGACATTTGCTCGCTTGTCGGAAGCTCAAGACCAGCTCATGACAAATCCTCACCCGAATAAGCGTTGTTTGTGTTCCATATATTTAGCAATCACCATAGTAGATACGATTATCACAGTTTTTCATCTTCCTTATGCCTGGCTCACCCCTTCGTACTTCCTGGATGGGGGTGATATCTGCGTGATAGCAGTTAAGGGTCTCTGCTAATTGCTCGGCTGCACGTGGGCTGTTAAGGGTTCGAACATTCCACATGCAGATCTAAAGATCGTTGTCCTTTAATCGTTTGCCAGTGAATCATCAACAGTGAATCCTAGTTCGTAGCACATTTTTTATCTCTTCCGTATAGGGTTGTGAGCCCGGCCAGTACTATTCCAACCGCGCGTGTTAGGCTCATCCCTGGGTAATAACGCACGTTAGTTCGGCAGTATTGCTTGCCTGTTGTTTTAACTAAAGCAGACCCTAGTGAATCAATGGATCACGAGCAAGATAAATGGACACGACGTTTAGAGCATGTAAAACGATCAAGAAGTGACGTTCGAGTCTTCCACAACATAACTGCAATTAACCTATAAGAGTTGTAAATTGCTTCGCTTGAAAAACCCCTTAGAATTCATTCAAGTAACTTCAAAGCTGATTTTTCTCACGTTCGCATATTCGTATTCCGCTGAGTCAAGAATTTATCTGAATTACCTCCTAAGCCCGCATTAACTTAGATTTAAAGAGCAATTAATTATTTATAAATACGATTAAAAAAAAACAAACCTCACCAGGGTTGATGTGGGGAATTTCCTTCACAAATGTGTCATAGCTCTATATTCTGGTAGAAATCACGGTGATTTCTGGATCTCTGAATGATTTCTGATGTTGTTTTGCTTTCAAAATGATTAATTAAACCTTGTGGGCTACATGGCAGCTTGGATTCCGCTGACATTTGAAAACAAAACAGATCAGTCCGCCTATTACCGCCCGGGGTGTAATTGCCTGGGTTCTTAATTATTTATCTATTGCGTTGTGAGGCGGTTATTGATGTCTAAACTGAAGTATGCTTTTCTGTGGCGTTGTGTAGTCTATTAGTTGTTTGTAATTAATGGTATATCTCATAATTATTATTGTTTATGTGAAAAAATCATAGATAGACTTATTTTTAAATTTATTAGCTATAGATGTATTGAAGAGTGATTTTTAGAATTGTTTTTAGGGGAGTTTTTTTTGAAGTTTGGCAATGCCCCTGACGTTTTTGGGTCTTTTGAGTACGAGTGGTGAACGTTGGTTTTACTACCAATGCGATGAAATCCAGCTATCAATGACGAAGATTTTAGACCTAAAAGCTTAATATATTTTATGTTGAAAGCCTTTGAAGACTTACATACATAATTACATTTATGCTCGTTTATTTTCGCAATAGATCTACTCGTAATTACAATAAAATATCCAGGGCTCAACACGCTTACATAAAGGGCAAAATCGTGGAAACAGCATTGCATAGTGTCATTAGGACGCTTTTCTAGGCATTTGAGGAGCATTCAACAATATCAAAACGTGAAAAGGCACTGCAGAACTCCAACTTCGATCAAACTCTCATTGACATGATTATGAATCTGCTAAATGAAAGGAATAGCAATGCAAGACTAACTTACATCAGAGTGTCTGTCATTTCCTCCTTTAAAAACTTCAAAACCAAAGACGTCTGCATACGTGCATACGCAGGCAATTAAGTATTGCTTGCGATAGGCAAATTCACGGCAAATACTCACAATGGGTCAATCCACCGAGGAGTGCGCCAACGTTTTTTTTTTATTTTTTTTTTTATAACTTGCACTCGTTCAAGGGATTTAAGTACCCTCAAAATGTTTACACACAGCGCATGGTAAGGAAAATCAGGGAGGATGAAAAGAGAGGTACCGGTGAACGTTGGTTTTAAATGTTTGAAGGTTATAATGACTAGGAAATAAAGAGCTAGGTAGGGCATTCCATAAGCGAGTTGTACGGCTTAGGAACGAATTACGATATTTTAGAGTACATTCCAAAGTGGGCTTGAGGGTATACTGATGAGAATTCATAACGAGACGGGTGCTACGGTTAAAAGTTTGAAGGGGTGGAATGCTACTGGCGATTTCTATGGAGCACTGGTGGTAGAAATAGCGATAAAACAGAGTGAGACACGAGACATTACGTCGGCGTTCGAGGGCGTCCATTCTTGTGATATTATGAGTTTTAGCGCACGGTTTTGAATCCCATCTAGCAGGTGTAGAGATGTTTTGGGCGCACCCGACCAAATGCCTTATATATTAAGGCCAGATCAGAGGGGGTGAAAACTAGACATTTCGCAGCATTTTTGACGACCGAATATGTGCTCATTCCAACGTAAGTTGTCATTGACACAAATACCGAGAATGGAAAGTTTATCGGTTTCGACGATGCAAGTGCCATTCATGGATAATGGCTGGGTGTTTAAATTTCGCTTTGATGACAGCAGACAGCATTGTGTTTTGGAAGCATTCAATTCTACTTTGTTGGATGTCCCTCAATTAGTTATGCTGGTAATATCTGAATTTAATGAACTTAACATACGCTGAGGTTCCTGAGCAGGGACGTGAGTCCGGGAACGAATATGAAAAGCAGAGAGTACTGTCATCAGCAAAAGAATATATTGGATTAGAAGTAGGAGACAAGAGATCATTAATGAAAATTAAAAAGAGTGTCGGAGACAGAACGGAGCCCTGGGACACACCAGCATTTATTTTGTGAATATCAGACTTGAAACCATTCAAGACAACTTGAATTGAACGTTCCGAAAGGTAATTCCTAATCCATTGAAGAAGAGAGTCATCGATCCCAAATGCACGTATTTTCGACAAAAGAGCCTGATGCCAAACTCTGTCAAATGCATTAAAAATATCAAGTGCAACTATCTTGCTTTCGCCAGATTAATGTACGCTTTGGTTTCACTGCCGCTCATTAAGAAGTTTGCGTGTTTCGAGATATTTCATGAGCTGACGGTTTATTATGCCGCCATGCCATAAATCGCACCAAACACTCACTTTTTGTGGATGCATTGATGATCATGGATTGTGTTCGCTCCAACAATGGCAATTTTGCTTGTTAACATAGCCGTTAAGATGGTTTTTTGGCTAGAATCCGAATCTCCGGTCAACATTTCCAGCGTCCAATTAGCGAACTCACGGCATTCAGCACAATCTTCTATGTGTGTAGGCCCAAATCCAACCGCAAAATAAGCCGGGTTGACTCTCTGGCGATGTCCAATTCAGCTGATCGGCGCCGAATCGACATTTCTGGGTTTTCTTCGATACTGGCCGCTGCTACGGCGGCTATATTTTCTTGATTTGGCACCCATCTCTATCTTTTCCACGGAGCGACAAATTGCCTGCACACTGAAGCCATGATGACGACATGACGAAATTCACATTGCGTATTTACAACTGAGCCGGAATTTCGATGATATTTTTTTTAATAATTTCCGGACATTCGGCAAGCGTAAAACGAAGCACGATGAAATGCTAAACCTTGCTGAGTATTTTGACAGCTAGATGTCATTGTGTTTAATTTATTTCAATTGAAAGCACGTCTTCATTCAAAATGAATTAGTTAAAAAATTTAAAATTGCTCCGCCAATTATTGCACAAAACTTTTTTTCCACAGCTGCTGACTGTCAAAAGTAAGCAAAAGTTTAGCCTCTCCCAACTTTTGCTTCACGTTACGTAGCATTACGTTCTTCATTACGAATGTAACACATAAGTACTAAGCGGAAAGCGACATTGCGATAGAAAGCATTGAATTCCTCTAGTTGAACTTGAAACGTCAAAGCGTATCCGAAACAAAACCGCTATTGTGTTTTAGGCACTTACTTACTTAGGTTGTGCTACAGTTTGTATGAATCTGGGCCTCAACTAACAAGCCTCTCCATTCAGTCCGGTATTTAGCTAACTGCCTCCGATTGCGCACTCCAATTCGGTTGAGATTCCCTTCTACTTTTGTGCGCCACCTAAGTTGAGGGGTTCCTCTACTGCGCTGTCCCTCCAAGTTGGAGTCGAAAACTCTCCAGGCCGGAGCATTGGTGCCCATTCGCTCTACTTATCCTAGCCATCTCAGGCGACTGATGCGCAGTTTTCGGACCAGGTCGATGATGATCGAATATTTTTCGAAGGATTTTCCTCTTGAAACGACCGAGGATACCACATTTTCATCCGCTTTCGATAGAGTCCATGCTTCAGCGTCATAAAGTAGGACTGGATGCTTAAGTAGTTATCTTAACGTACAGGCCTAAGTTAAAGCAAAACACTGAATACTCGTAGCCTGCCGATGGCACTGAACTTCATCGCTGGATTCAGCTCGCATGACCTGCAATGATTCTGGCGGTTTGTTGTCTTATGCAAATGTAGGTGAGGAAAATGAGTCCTTAATATAGCTATCGAAGCCATCTCGTGTAGGCTGTTTTTCCCAATTGTGCTATCAAAGATGTCCTCTAAAGGCATTGCTCGTAGATTTTGTCGAAGGGCTTAACTTTGGTAGCATCGTCTATTTCTTCTGCGGGTTGATTTGATGCGGGTTATTAGGTTATGTTGGGTAAGAGTGATCCATGGTGAGGTGCACTTAGACCATTTATAAGTCCATGGGAGAGCGTGGCAGGGCGATGCCGAAGCTATTCCCAGAGCCAAAGAGATTTATTGATAAAAGGCGACCCTTATACAGCAGAGGTCATTTAAATGTGGAAAGTAGTAACTGCCTAGGGATTGAACTTTGATACGTACCAAGGGAAGTCCGCGACAGATTCCTCTTCCTATTCGTCACTTTAAAAATCATTGTGATGCATACTCAATTGCTGTGTATGTCCTCCAATGGAACAATGTCCCAAAATTATGTATGCCAGTTTGGAGATGACTCTTTTTTTAGAAAATGGTCAGCTATACTGATGGCTTACAATCAAATTTGGGACATATTGTACATATTAGTTCAGATTTCTCACGTTTATCTCCTATGAGTCGCCAAAAAAAGCGCTTGAAAGTGGCTTGTTGACTTGACATTGCCAAGCTGTCTACTATTTGTTCCTAGAGATCTGAGTTCAGCCAGTTTATCAGGGAAGCATTTACATCGAAAATATCCAGGAACCCAACAGAGTATGATGTGGTTTTGCTTAGCCATTGAGCTGAGAGATGCGCGGCAGTCTCTAACCACTTCTGTGTTTATGGTGTTAGTAGTAATGGAGTTGATCACTGCTTAACTGTCTATATATTATTTATGTGCGTATATTGCAATATCCGCCGCGACTATTGTACTCGGGTTTAGCCAAACAGCACCTTAATGAATAGCTTAGAAGATGGCACGGTATGCGGGTAGAGATGCGAAGGCCTTTCACCAACACCTTTGTTGATTGAGGCCCGGATTAACCCCTGGGCAATATATGGTATTTATGCTAAATACAAATATGTAACTTAAAAAAACTAAACTTAAAACTAGCATTAATGTGTCCTTAAAACTAGGGGAAAGTCAAGGGATCATAGAGCTTGGGAGAGCGAACATCGGAGATTGCTTTTGCGATGTTGGAGTCGAACCGATTGTTCACAGTTCGCAGTATTCTGGTCAGAGGTTCGTTACAGCCGTAATCGGCTCTGAAAGTTGATATGGAAGGGGTGTACTGACCTAAGGTAGCGTGGATTGGTGTTGATGGATATGGATATGGAGCAGAGTAGGGCAGTCAATACAACCAGTCAGTAGTCGGGAAGAAGCCAAAAATGGGCCTTGATCCTAGCATTGAAGGGTCCCTTTTTTTTAAAAAAAATAAGGTAGGTGGGGAGACTAAATTACTCGTATATTAGTGTAATTGGACTTGTTGGTGCATTCCGTGCAGCTACTCGTATTATGTGATTTCAGTTGCCTGAAAAAAAGAATGTCTTTCGGACATGGTTGGGATTGAATGCCGAGCTATTCGCCATGGCTACCCAGGAAGCCCGGTTTGCCAAAGAAGAATCCTCTGATTCATCACTGCTTGATGAGGACTTTTGCTCTTCCTGGTTTTGATTCCCTTTCTATTCTGGCTTAGGTTGACTGCGTGTATAAAGCCTTGGCTGTTGTGTGGGGTTGATCTGTTTCTGAGATTTTCTGCCGAAAGAGTGTGCTCAAGCTCTGGAATGAGTTAATGTGAAGAATCTTCAGAATCGAATTTGTTAAAACGCTTCCTTCTGAATGATGGTAGTTATGCCTGCCTTCGATGTTGAGTTTTCACTTGCATCCTTGTGGTAGTGGTAATAGCCAGAGTCAACATTATGAATATCTTCCGAATGGAATTAAAAACTCAGTGGCACAGACAATCAATTCCAACCGTTGTTTTGATGGAAAGATAATATCTGATCCAATCCCATTTCAGTTTTTTTTTTTTGTTTACAGAGATCATGTCCAAATTGATCTCTAGGTGAATAGATTTTCCTAAAGTAAGTTTGGGCTCGGTTGCGAGGGAACTGAATGTTCAAAAACATATCCAACGATTCTTCCTCACACTCAACACAGGTACGAGTATCACTCGGATGCTTAAGTACGCTCGTAATGCGAAGCGTTATCAACAGGACAAGTCGTAGTCTCCATAATTAATTTGTTTTGCTGATCCTTTCACAGAGACTAAGTCAGAATCTGCGTTGGGTAGGTTGCCTTGTGGGTTTTCAATTCAAGTTCTGATCTATATCTGATCCAAATATAGATAGAATCATGCTAATTCGGAGGTCAATTCGGTCGGATATTTCCTTCATCATATTGATTGTGGCGCATACTGGGTTTCACATTGCTCCATCTAGTTGAAACCACAACGTTTCCATATCAATGCAATTCAATTGATGAGGGCAAAATTCAGTTCATTGATTGTAATTCTCATTCTGGCCGGCATCTATTTTGAAGAAATATGCACCAATCATCCCATGTGCTTATAAAGCACATAAAGTGAATTTCTGTGGATTTAGCGGCTTCTCAATGCGGTAATTTGAATAAAATTTCGTGGTGAAGAAGAGGACTAAGAGTAATTGCCTCAGTTCTTACACGCGCTGAATCTTGTAAGCTTGTTGGCTAAATCTGCCATAAAATGGATGGACATAACTCCAATTGCTGTGCACAATGGCGAATTAACTTAACCAGATCCTCCGCAATACTACACTCCGCAGCTGAGACCGCTTCTATGGTGCGAAAGTGATGCGAAAATCATTCATGGCTATTCGGATTACAGGCTCAGATGGATGGTTATCCCGATCGAAAAATGGATTAGTATAATTTTCAGACATCGTTTTGGCGAAATCGCAAATCGAACTCAGCACATTCAGTCAGATTGACCGACACTGGAAAAAGTGTTACCAGTTCACGATTTCTTGTTGTGCTAGCATTTTTCAAAGGAAATGAAAAATGAATATTATTTTATTACAAGGACGTTCTTAGCCACACCATTTTGAATAGTCTTACTATATAGTTTGCCCCGTTTACTTCTATGGAAATCATGAGGAGCTTTCCAGCGTTTTGCGTAAGCCCCCTTATGGACTCTCACTGTAGATCTCTGTATAACATAATGTTGTAATTTTTGTCTTTACATTGAAATTCTTGTGGTCTTTTATTTCAATCTCATGATCCGAAAGATTCATGTGGGCGTCTTCACTTTTATGTTAGCGAATTCCCGGAATTCGAGGAACAGGCTTAATATTCTTCAGCACCTTCGCCTTTGGCATCACCGGAGTCCATGCCGGCTTTTTCGTAATCCTTCTCGAGAGCGGCCAAATCTTCACGGGCCTCTGAGAATTCACCTTCTTCCATACCTTCGCCGACATACCAATGAATGCATGCACGCTTAGCATACAACAAATCGAACTTGCGATCAAGACGTGCCCAGGCTTCTGGGATGGCTGTGGTGTTGGACAACATGCAGACAGCGCGTTGAACCTTGGCCAAATCACCGCCAGGTACAACAGTTGGGGGCTGGTAGTTGATACCGACCTTGAAGCCAGTTGGACACCAATCGACGAATTGGATGGTACGCTTGGTTTTGATGGTAGCAATGGCAGCGTTGATATCCTTGGGCACAACATCACCAAGGTACAACATGCAGCATGCCATGTATTTGCCATGACGAGGATCGCACTTAACCATCTGGTTGGCTGGTTCGAAACAGGCGTTGGTGATTTCGGCAACCGGCAATTGCTCCTGGTAGGCCTTCTCGGCAGAGATGACTGGAGCATAGGTGACCAGAGGGAAGCGGATACATGGGTATGGTACCAATTTAGTTTGGAATTCAGTCAAGTCGACGTTCAATGCACCATTGAAACGCAATGAAGCAGTGATGGATGATACAATCTGGCCAATCACACGATTCAAATTGGTGTAGGTTGGTCGTTCAATGTCCAAGTTCCTGCGGCAGATATCGTAGATGGCTTCATTGTCGACCATGAAGTATGTAATGTATGTAAGAATCTCAGTCTGCAACTATATCATTAATTTGAATGAATATGAGCGCTCCGCCAGCAATTTATGTGAATGTCAGCGGTTCAGGTTTTTTGTGTAGAGCGAAGAGTATCTTTAAGATATGCTGTTTCCAACTAGCATTTTCCACAAGCAATTTTCCTAAAGATAAACAATTCTGCATAGGTAAACAAGTTCGGAGAATGAATTCAAATTAACACAACCGTCAACCATCACCGATAGTAAGCATCTCGTTAAGAAAAAAAAAAAAAGTTTTTTTGTTTAACTTTTGTATTTAGAATTTAGTTTTGCATTTTGTTATTGTGTTTTTTTTTTTTGCTTTTAGCTCTTTAGTTCGACTTATTGTTATTTATTGTAAGAGCTAAGAATAATAGCGACAAGCACAACAGCTCGTTTGAATGAGAATAAAATTGCAAAGAAAAAACAAAAAACCCATTCAAATAGCCATTGTCGAGTATTCGTTCGCATCTAAAAGCGCGATAAGATGTCGCGCATTTTTTTGCATTTTTTATTCAGTAGTTACAGTAGTAGCAGCATGCTACTGTCGATACTGTTGTCGTCGTTGTACGAGCTTCAATAGTGTCATTCCGACATAACTCACCTCTCAACAGTTAACTGGTTGTACTGTCGTATTATCAACGAAAAAATGTTAATAAGTTTGTGTCTTTCATGAACAAGAACACATTGAAAAAATGCAAAACTACGAGTATAAACAAATTTAAAACAGAGTATAAGTTCGAGTATTTGTACAGTTGCACGTAAAATACGAGTACTTGTACTTTTTATTGGAATTTAGATACACCTAGGTGGTTCTAAGATTGCGGACCTTCTGAGGTATCAGTTTCATAAAATCCGCTCTCTGTATCGGTTGTGAAGGTGAAGTCAAATACGATTGTTTCTCTCTGCAGTTTAACTTGGTTCTTAATATTTTTCTGTACAATTTTAAGATACTTTATACATTGAAGTAGTGCAATTTTTTTTTTTTTTTTTTATATAAAGAACCTAAAATGGAACGCAATCTTAAAATGAAACTAACTCAAAAAGTGCCGTGTAAAAATGACCGAAAGTCATATCTACAAAAAGTCATGCTAACCAGGTAAACGGACTTTTTTTTTTATTATTTTATTTATCTAAGTTTGATTTTGGGAAAGTAAAGGTCTGTTAAGATTAAGACAATCTTTCTTATGGCTAGACTTAGTAAATTGCCTAAAAGTTTGAACCGATAAGCTAACAAAATCCCGACTGATAAGGTGTCCTCGAGGTCTTATCTTTTAAGACGTCTTTGAGAGTTTTTGGGAGGTTCTAGAGTTTTTTGGACCCCAAACGGGACTTATCAGAATTCATTTTCAATTCGAAAATAGCTATCTCACAAGTTGTGTAATTTAAGAAGGCGATAAAAATGTGATAAGTTGGCGGTGGCCTTTATAATATTATATTTTTTTTTTTCATAAGATAAAGACTAAAATAATTTTCGTTATCTATGCACCTGAATGGTGGGATCTACTTTACTGTGACGCTCACTAGATTTCCTTGCCTATATCAGATTTTTTCCTGTTATTTATATGTTAGAATTTGTGAACAGAGTAGATCACATTGCGAGACAATTAGACGAGAGTAAGTCATAAGGTTGTGATTATGCCACTAGAGGAACTGCGAACAATGTAATTGCGTCACACTAGTCTACAACAGATCTAATTATTGGGAAGATGTTAGATATTTATTTTTTATTGGAAAATGTAATAAATCAATATTTGGTTTTAGATTACAATCACTGATTAATGTAGAGTTCATTGTTGACTGATGTTCTATCGTTGATTTGAATTACTCGTGTAAAAGTTCCTTCTTTGTGATTCTCATGGGTTAGTGTAAGTAAATTCATGTTCTGCTCATTTTATTAATCGCTGAAAATTGTTTGTTTATTCAATCTAATCGGATCGATAGCTCTCTGCTGAAACTGGAAAGTACGCCGAAGGCAAAATTACCGAATATGTAACAGGTGAAGGTGGCTTCCCAAGACGACTTATCAAACTTATTTTACGGCAATTTATTTTCCATTTCACTATTCGTACATCAACTTTTCCTAAGTTTTGAAAAATTACGAGACTTTCGTCTATGCCTAAGCAGATGACGTTGAATTACACCTTGCGAAGCCATACTCCACGCATGTACAATATTTTTGGTCAGTAGCAAATGGATTCCTACTAAATTAAACAAAACCCTTTACGTGTGTAACTCTAATATCCAAAAAAATATTCAATGTACTCGTAAGTCTTCTATCTGAGCTGTAGAATTACCAACTACTATTGAAATCACAAAACCGTGGTCATTGGTCGCATCCTTTGCAAGTTGCGGCGAAGTGCTCGTCATAACTTATGGTAAGGGCATATATAAAGTCTAGACTCGTTATCCCAGTGTAAATTACAAATACTCTTTAACTATGCAGCGCATTACTTCTATGGGATCAGTGTACTCTAGGGATTTGCGAGGCTAACCGTATATCAAAGCCAAAAACTGTTCAGTCTTACGCAAAATTATTAATTGATCCAAGACTTCTGTCAACGGCTCAAGATGCCTACTGTAAAGGAAAGTCGGTGGAAACGGCTCTGCATTCACTGACTAGGCACATCGAACGATCCCTACAATATAGAGAGTACACAATAGTTTCTTTCCTGGATATAGAGGGTGCCTTTAACAACGTCAACACATCTGCAATCACGACTGCGCCGTCAACTCTGCAGGTAGACGACTCACTTGCGGAGTTGATCAGTCTTATGCTAAACCGCCTCTCCCCTTCTTTGTAGCTTAGTAATTAATGAACTGCTGATATACCTGGAAGCGGGTGGTAGCAGGGTGATTGCCTATGCAGATGACGTTGCTATTGCCGTCTCAGGTAAGCATCTTAATACCATTAAGGAACTCCTTCAATTAAATCTCAATAGATTAACCCGTTGGGCAGATAGCTGTGGATTGGGAATAAACCCCCACAAAACTGATCTTGTCCTATTTTCCAGGAAATATAAAATTCCAACTATAGACCCTCCTTCAATAAACGGTACCAGTTTAGTGTTTTCCGATACAGCAAAATATTTGGGTTTCATTTTTGACAGAAAACTAAACTGGAAGCCTAAGAAAGAGTCTGTAGCTTTATTCTCTTGCAAAAAAGCCATTCGGAATAAATGGGGCCTTCAACCTCCCATAATCCGCTGGCTATACATCTCGGTCATAAGACCTATACTAACCTACTGGGTTGTGGTCTGGTGGACGGCCTTAAACAATGCTGTCAACTGCAGTAAACTAAGCTGAGTTCAAAGAACAGCATGTCTATGCATCAGCGGAGCATTGCGGTCTACTACCTCTGTGGCATTAGACATTCTGTTTCATTTGACACCCCTCGATATTTTCAGCAGTAACTGCGACTGCAGCTATTCGCCTTAAAGCGACTATACATTTGGCTACGCTAACATTCTTAATACATTAGGAATCCTCACAGAGAACTTCGATTACGCCATACCTGACAAAGACTTCCATGTAAGCTTCCCCTCTAGATCCTTTTGGAAGGAAGATGCTTTCATGGAGGACAAGTCAATCCATTTCTACAGAGATGGATCTAAAACCGATAGCTGGGTTGGTGGCGGTGTTTCTCAGATAAGCCTTTCCGTCTTCCAAATCACTGTAACGTGCTCCAGACGGAAATTTTGGCAATTAAAGAAGCTCTGTCCTACCTGAAGGGGGAGCCCCCCGCCCAATTATCAAAGCTTCGCCCATCAATGACGTTGTCTAATAAAAAGCGGGGACAGAGCATATTACTGGTCTTATCGTAAACATCTTCAGATAACGCCTCTGAAGGTTGCTACGATTTGATCAGTTACAAGTTGCCGGTCATAGGTCTTGTTGGAGGCAAGACCACCGGTATTCCCTACCAGGACTTAAATCACGGTCCCATGGGAGTCAGGAGCCCCCCGGATTTCGGTCCGGGCCTAACTTGTTGAGGTAGGCCCCCTTGTGGGAGCGTCATGGTGGCTGTGGTTTAAACCCAAATCGCGGGAAGGGTTTTCCTTTTGGTTTGACCCATTTTAGAGTAGCAAATAAGTACTGGGTGCTGTGACCCTAAGAACAGTAAGAGGTTTTAGGTCGGCCTCGACTCATACCAAGGGTGGAACTTTTGCCTCCAACACAGTTCCGAATTGGTATCAAAGAATTGACGGAGAGCGATGGCAAGGCGTATCCTTCTCCCTATGGATTTATGGGCATCCCGTAAACATAAGGTCTACATGACAGGTGGTTTACGTTAAAAATCATGAGACGTTCTGTCCTACCTGAAGGAAAACGTGATATCTGCAAAGAATATCCGCATCTTGTCGGATATTCAGGCCGCCACCAAGTCCTGGGACTCAGTCTCATTAAATTCGAAAATCGCTCTTATATGCCGATCATCTCTTTTGGAGATGGCAGAGCAGTTCAACCTTCAACTTTGCTGAGTGCCGGGCCACAGAGACATTCCAGGGCACTGTAGGACCGATGAACTCGACATAATTGGAACCACTATACCTATTCTATCGGAAAAGGGTAGCAAAGGTATACCAAACGCTACGTGTAAATTAATATTACAGCTGCATGCCAGTAAAAAAACAGACCTTAGGTAGACTGTTGGCTCAACATGCCTAGCGACTAAATTGATCTGGCCAAAGCTAGATCTGAATCGCTGTAAGAATCTGATCCTTCTAAATAGGAAACATCTCAGCGCTATCATAAGTGTCATCACTGGACACCACCTCATCGGCAAGCACGCAAGACGGGTTTGCCCCTTTATAAATGATTTCTGTTGAAGCTGCATGGACGAGGAGAAAGAGGAGACAATCCTCCATCTTCTCTGTACATGTGCAGATCTCTCCCAGAGAAGAAAACTTCACTCAGGAGCCTTCTTCTACAATGACTTAAGCAATCTAAAAAATATAGAGACGTAAACAGTCTCCTACTTCATTGTTAGCTCAAATTGGATCATAGATCCACGTGGTATTACAATGGGCCAACAGGCCTAAGTGGGTTGGTGTTTCCAACAGCCACTCTAACCTACCAACCTACCTACCCAAAATTATTATGGTGAGTCGCTGATGTCTGAGAGACGTGGAAAGTATTCGTTTGGTCTGTATGTCCTAACGCAAGTTCTGAAACACTCTCTTTTTAGCTTTGTTCAGTGAATTCAAATTTCCGACTGCGTTCAAAAAAGTTTTGCATTCTTGCTGGAAAGTAGTGAGAGGGTCCAATAAAACTTTACGCGCAGGTTGGCTATCGCCACAGTCCCACATTCTACACAAATCGGTTTTAAAGCCATTCGTGAAGATACGGCTATATGGTATTCCTTTTTTTACTCAAAATCCGGCCTAAAAAATTCCTCGCCACAAGGAAAGCCGATTTTATATTTTAGCTCTAGCAATGTCATTGGAAAGGCTATACGAGTGCTCAAGAAACGGACTCTGCACTCGTACTATTCGCGCTGATATGACAAGAGAAAACGACCAGCGAATCAGTAAAAAAAAAAAGAGAAGCGAATAAAACAAAACTTGCTTTGAACAAAGGGAACGATAGAGAAAAGAAAACGATCCGTCGTGGTCAAAAATTACCCGCAGACTGACAACACTCCATAATGATATTGGGTGAAACATTTCGCCCTCCTTGGAACGAACGGATAATGAGTTCTAAATGCGATGATTAAGATGAATTTTGATCAGAAGATAGAAGTTGACTTACATATTTTGGCGATAGGCCGAGTCAATATCTCGTGTGTTGAGAGTGACGACGTGCGCTTTTCCATCTGCTCCGGGATGTGCGTTTGTCAATCTTCCAAGCTGCAATTTGTTAGAAGGAAGGTAGTCTCTCGTAACTGATTATGACTAGATCGCAGATCTTAAAGTTGAAGTTGGGACGAGTCCATTTTGAACATTGCTGAAGTTGTATGAGATACTCCGCGCGTTCTCCAAAAATGTTAACTTAGATTGGAAATTAGATGCAATCTGTTCGCTGGACTTTCCCGAAAATCGTCTAATTCGGGGTCTAGTAAGATTTTCAGCGCCTCTCCGATCAGAAAATCTCCTGAAGTTAGAGCAGCGTAGTCGGATGATATCGGGCATTGATTCAAGCTTCTATCTCTGTGAAAAGCATTGGAAACTCTTCAAATGTCAACTGGTTATCTTATAATGTATGGCGTAGGGGGTACTTTGCACGCTTCACGGTAGCTTCCCAATACCCACCCATGTATGGAGAGGCAGAAAGATTAAAATGCCATATAGTTCCGTCGTTAACCTGTATATTTTTCGCACTAAGTTACGAGCGCCGATGACCCAAAAGCGACTCTGGAGTATTGATTGCACTGATTGGAGGCCTGCATGAAGTGTGATGCGATGCTGTTAGTATAAGGGGATACTTTTTTTCAGGTAGCAGTGTAGGTGTAGGTGTAGGTGTAGCCTAACCTTCCGCTCATCCTGACCAGTCCTTTATCATCTAAAAAACGATGTAGTTTCAAAATTTTACTGTGACGACTCATCGGTTGTTTGGATTTGAGGCATTGGTTATCCTGGGGGAAACAAGATACTTGAGTTAGTTTTATCCAAATGATAAGAGCTTCATACACTCCGAAAGGTTGTAGACGTTTATTTGAACAGAAGCAGCTGCGGTTCTCAGTAGCAACTTGAGTGTTGTGTAAGAAATGTAAAACATATGGTATGCAGTGATACGCTTCGGCTTTCTCAGGGACGAATAATTCTCGATAAGTCCGCAAGTTCAGAGTGTCGATGAAGGTGTAATAAAGATTGGCTCGGAGTGTTAGTTAATGCAGACCATTCTACCGGGTGATCATATTATTGATGGAGTAGCACACCTCTTGTGGCACAGTCAGCTGGATTTTGGGCAGGTATGATGTATTGTATCTGGGAAACACTGCTGGCCGCAAGTGTACACCATTTGCCAGGATGTTGATGTACCTAAACAAGTGCAAGACTGGGGTCCCTTCATCCAAATACATTTCGAATGTATGACTCCAGTACGGTTTGAACATGTTGTATCAGTTGAGTAAGCACATAAGCCACATAACTCCAAGCTGAACGGAAATATTGCCGTTGGAAGAAACTGTGCGGATGTACAAGTCATCAACCTATCGGAAGATACTATAATTTTTGCAAGTGGCGGCAAATGTCAATTCTACTTTGACATTTGTGAAGGAAACATATACAAAATACACGTCAACGAGACATAAATCGCTATACTCCTAAAGAACGCGGAATAATTGTTACGATTTTTGGAATAATTCGTCAGTGGTGTTCGCGCAGCTTGAATTTCGGCGTAGATTTCTCGGTTGTTCGACACCAACTAGGCAAACACTACGACATTTAGGCGTTCGCCTGGAAGGGTATGGAGTAACACGAGATGCTGACAGGTCTGGTCGGCCCTGGAGCAGCCGTTCTGCTGAGAATATTGCAGCTTTGGTTGGGGATGTCGCAGAGGACGCCGGAGTATCGACCAGACGACGTGCCACGAAATTGGGCATCAATTGGCGGTCATTACAGAGAATTTTGGTGAAGGATTGTAAGATGTTGCCCTAAAAAGTGCAGACAGTACATCAGCTGTTCGCTGTTGACCGCCAAACGCGTGTAACCTACGCTCAAGCCGTTATGAATCTCTACCACGAGGGAGACAATTTTTCATCGAAAATCATCATGAGTGACGGAGCCCATTTCCATCTCTGTGGATATGTGAATAAGCAAAATTATCGTTTCTAGGGCACCGAAAATCCGCGTATAACCCACAAGAGCCATTACATCCACTCAAAGTGTGCTGCTTATGGTGGAGGCGTCATCGCCTCCATCGTCATCGACTACTGTGGACGGCGAGGGCGACATGCTACATACTCAACGACTTTCTCCTTCCTCAATTGAATGAATTGGGACTGGAGACCATGTGGTTCCAACAGGGTGGAGCAACGGCGCATACTGCATGAGCCACAACCGAAATTCTGAGGATTGCATTTCCGAGTCGCCTCATCTCTTCTTCCAGACTCATTTTTGAGAGGTTTTTTGAAGTCACAAGTCTATGCCAACAAGCCTCAGCCTCTTGAAGCCCTCAAAGAGAATATCAGTCAAGAATGCGAGGACCTATCGCCACAAGTTCTCGCAAGGGAGATGGAAAATTCCACAAATCGGGCCCGCATGGTCATCAATTCTGACGACAGGCACTTAGCCGATATCAGAGAACATCGGGTGACAACTTTTGCGCCACCTTGTACGAGTATGTAGCAACAGCATAAGCAGTTTATGATGCATCCGCAAAGCCGTGAAGATCTGCTATGGCGGTGGAGATACCGATACCGATACACCTCGTCACTTTGCTTACCATTGGCGCTTAACATCGTCTGGCAGAGTTTCATCTCAGTCGAACTACGGCTTCCCAAGACGTTGGAATAGCATCTTGGGGATGATTGTGCATGGAGAGAGCAGGCCTAGCTGATCGAATAACTTTGAAGGATCTGAAAGAAGTAAACGCCTAATGTGATAATAGAAGCGGGTTCCCACTGGAGTCCTAGTCTTCGAACGCTCTCTGCTTCTGAAAAATCTAGTGGCTGCATGAGTTCGCGTCGGTCTTCAGTAGTGCCATTGATAACAAGTGGAGAGTTCCCAGATCATTTTCGAAGACAAAAGCCACTTCTACTTAAAGTCGTTGCAGATCCACTTCGTCAGAACAACCAGTTAACATGTTGTCCATAGAGAAGTGATGTAATATTACTTGTCCTGCCCTACGTCTACGACTTCACTTAACTGCGAGATGAGACGACGATGCTACATATGTGACGGTTAAAATCCTGTAATCCTCGATGTCGTGCTGGGGAGAGTTGCGTCAGACAATGCGTTGGTAGTCCACATGTTGTTCGTCGACTTGTACTTGTCGATACATTTTAACCACATCGGTGCAACGCAGGCTAAAAAGGATTATCTTGGAGTTGAGTTCTAATCATTTGAGAGTCGTTGAGGGAATACCCAGTTTTGGTACGGCAAAACACATTGAGAACAGACTACAACTTAGTTATTGTGCTGGTTTCTCTAACAACCGCTCTATGTAGCATATAGTGGTACTTTTCAGGTGTTGGGACATGATTCTTTAATGAAATCCCTGTACTGCGTCCTTAGTTGTTCGTCTTTGGAAAAAAAGCGCTTCCGTTCGAAAAAGAGCACGGACGGCAGCGCGACGGGAATCTTACAGGAGGCAGTTGGGCTTGGATGGTGACTTGACTATGTAGCAGCCATCCTCCTTGCGATAGTGGGTGTCTTCAAAGAATTTTTCGCACAACTGTTCTTCGACGGTTGGATGTTTGACCTTTGGCAAGGACTCGATTCATCACACTTGGGAAAAAGCCTTTGCAAGTTGATTGTCCATACGCATGCAAACAGCGATTGAAGCATTACATCGTCCTTGTAACTCCCTTCCATGTATCCAGAATGGAACCGACCCACAACCATCTCTTATCACCGGAACCGCATGTGAACTAATAAAAGTAACCGCATTTTCTCATTGGTGGTGGTGACGGAGGAGGGTATTTATAATAATACAACATTGCGTCCTCTGATGGCTTTATGACGCTAGGCTGCGATAGCATATTTCCAGCTCTGCTTCAACAAGTTATAGATCACTACCCCAGCTGGCACTGGTTAGAATACCAAACCTCTGTTAAATAGTTAGAAAAGATGACTAAGATGACTGCTCACTCCCTAAGAGCTTCCGACCTATCAATTTGACTTCTCTCTTCCTGGAAGCGTAGAGGAAATGATTGATCTCCATGTTCGCAAAATTACTTTTGTCATCAGCCTGTCTCAGACGCAGCGCCGAAGACTACATAAGCCCGAGCTTAATCGACGTTGTGGGCGTGTAACTTTGATGATATGTGATATCTGTACCATTTGTTGGATTAAGCCAAAGCGCAGGCAGCTCTAAATGTAATCGACAATTGGTCGACAGAGGTTGTTCCCTTCACAAAGAGAAGGCAACGGACTAATTTAAATCACCCAGTGAAGGGTGTTTTTTTTTAGAGGTTTGGTTTTTAAACTGGTAACACTATTTCTACAGATTGTCAATTTGACAGTTGAAAGTTGATTTGTGGTTAAAACATTTTGTCATTTTACGATGAATAGAGTAACGCCGGAATTGTGCAAACTTATTTTGAAAACCATAGTTCGGTTCGCCAGACTCTACATAGTGAATGTTATAATACGCATCCCCAAGGACGACAAATAGTGCGAACAGAAGAAGTTATTGCCGTTGTGTAGCGCAGTGTTGAGCAGAATCCGAATGAGTTGATTCGCCATCGTGCACAGCAATTGGAGCCATGGCCATCCACTTTGTGGAAGATTCTACGGGAAGATCTTGAGACCGCGTGACCATTATACGCGTCGTAGGTTCGGTGAATGGGAAGACATGATTCAGCTTGATCGTCATTTTCAACGCAAAGTTGTGTTCTACGATGAGGCCACAAGCAAGCCACAATTGGGCAAATTCAATTGGGAGTGGAGAAAACACAGACGCCTTTGTCGAGACGCCATTAGTGTGCTTTATGGGCTGGTGGAATCATCGGCCCATATTTCTTTAATGTCGATGGCGGCCAGAATGTTACCGTCAATGGAGAGCGTTATAGAAAAATGATTTCTGACTTCTTCGTTCCTCAGTTGAATGGCATTGACGTGACAAAAAGTCGGGGACTATTCGGGACAAGGCAGGAAAAAATACAGGTTCCTTACTGGAGTCTTTACGGGATACTACGCTTTTGCCAAGCATTCAAGTGGGTTAGGCGTAAGTGACACTACTTAGAGCGACGCTGCTGTGAGGGTTAAGATCAGGCTGAATATCCGGCCTAGAGTCGCAGGTTGAGGTGATTGGCTCTGGTATTCCAGGCTATTTATGACTTTTTTTTGGAAAGACTGAGAAGTTTCGTTAAAAGGAAAATAAAGGAGCACAATTGACCAGTGTTTTGTCGGAGGGTTTTCTTCCGAGAGATGGAAAAACGGATATTCGCTGAGATTGTGCCTTGCAGGCTATGAATACTGTGAAACTGTGCTCTAAGCATGCCTCCATTTACTAACGTGTCGTTAAAATCACCAAGGACATATACTTGAAAATAGTGCTCATAGAATTAATCTTTAAAAAGTCATGCTTCGCTTTTGAGAGTTCTTGCAGCGTATCTAGGTTATGTGAATGAAGTATAATCGTGATTCCACATGTCAGAAGCCCAAGACTTGAGTCTGTTTAGGTGTTTCTATGAAAGCAAGCTTGAAAAAGTATTAGGTGTCCGGCCCACTTTGTAGCACTTTTTAAAGGGCATTGATGTCTGCTTCATACCAATTGTTCGGATGGGCATTTCATCGGTAAAAGATTTGAGGATTTCACCTGTTTAGCCGAAAATCGTTTTAAAATTTTCATTTTATAGAGAGACAAAAGTTGGGCTACCGAAATTAAAAGATGCTTCCTGCTTTATAGTTACACAATGCACAGCGTCATACCGACCAAAAGGCTACTGGTGGCGCTTTGAAAGTTCATCCGGCACCATGTCTATGCTTTTGAGTACGTTCAGATGGGGTCATTGGTGACTGAACCGTTAACTTCATCCACAAAATTTCTCCGTCCAAATGCCCCAGGTAACTGCAATAAACGTCACGAACGTGACTATAAAATTTAATAGAACACGCTTGTGTAATGAAAAATGACCCAAGCAAAAAATATGAGCTGTTTAAGGCCCGAGTTGCGATGATCATCGTATACTAGTCTGTCAGAGTCGTCAAAATTGAGGGTTATTGTACCGCGCACGTGCTTATAGTGCTGAACCTTGTCATTATTCGATTTTATGCATTGCTTTTCTATCGTCATCATGACGCAAGTCTCAATAGAAATGTCATAGATTGTCATAATATAGACTCAATGAGATCTAACAAAGTGTCCGACTCTGAGCCCATCGCCAAAAACTTTATAAAGACAATTATAGATGAAAAGAATTTAGGATCAAAGGTTAGCAATTAAAACTTAGAGACCTCAAACATTTTGGAAACGTTTTCTTTTATATTGTAAGCCAGAGATAGTGAGAATTCCAATTAGTAACCGTCTAGCCCTGAAAGCTGTCAAACCGGAAAAGTCGTCCTTTTTAACAAGGATACAAGTGTTTTGTTCTTTTATTTTTTTAAACGCGTTCATAAATTCATACATTCTAATTTATTCAATTGAATTTTTTATTTAAATACCATTCAAGCGGTTATAGTGAAATAAAAGTTTAAATTTAAATAAAAATCGAAACGTCTCGAATAAAATTTCCTGCCATCACCATGTTCGACATAGAATTGAAAAAGTGACAAAATAATCCAATATCCTTATAGTCGAATCTTATTGCTCTTTTTTCTGGAGAATCCTTTTCTTTAAGACCAACAGAAACAGAATCGAATTAGAATAATTTTATTTTATTTTGGAAAATACGTCGGAACAACTAGTTAATAGTTTGGACCCCTGTTTCCTTTGTGTCTGTCCAAATATCTAATATCTGTAGGTCTAATTGTAACGATTAAGTCCTCTGTGTCAGTGCATTGTCCAATTAGAGATCGGAGTTGGATCTGGCAGAGAAGATTTCAGTTTCTTTTGAAAAGTACAGAGCATATAACAACTGACCTCTGTATAGGCGTCACTTCGGTATACAAAGCATTATGTCATCCTACAGAAAGAGTTTATTTTCGCAGGCCGATTGTTGCTTAAAGACGTATCTTAAGACGGCTCTCTACTAAGAGATCCTATCTTTATCACTTCTATAAGCCAAACTTAGGTCAAACTTAAGAACGTGCCAATAAACAGAACAAAGTCTTACCTTACCTTATTGGTTTTTCCATATCGTCAGCATGACTCTACAGGTAGATGCCGCGGTTTTAAAACAACTTCCAGGTCTCCTTCCTCTTATCTAGCATCTAAATCGCGACTTTGTTTGGTCTCACGCTTTTTGCGTCTAAAACGTTTCTTCATCCTCTTTAGCAGTTCGCGGTACATTTGATTGCAGGTTAGCCCGGTATGCTGCGTGTTTCAGACAATCTTGGGCACACCAATCGAAGACTCTTGATAATGTCCATTTACTAAATATGGCCCATCTATTTCGGACGTAGACCGATGTCGTTGTATAGCCCGTATATACAATATTTCCCGTCTGTACAACTGGATCGACAATCATACGCAGAATTTTTATCTCGGAACGACTAAGTTCTTCTTGTTGTAAGGATCTTGTATAAAGCCAGTTTAGTCCTACAAGAAGGAGCTGTGTTATTCATTTGCCTCCGATCCTCAAGAAACATCTATTTGCAAGAGGAGTTCTGTGTCTGATTTCTGTGCTGATGTCGTTGCTGCTTGAAACTACGGAGACAAGGTAGACCAAATCCTTCACTCGAAGTTATAACTACCAATGGTGACATTCTGGCCAGTGTGCATCCTTTTCGGATAACTGCACGTACTGTATTCATCTTCATTCGCGTGCGGAGGTATAGTTGGCCAGCAAATTTGTCACAATTCTTTCTAAGGCGATGTTGAAAAAGTCACATGACAGCGGATTGCCTTGTCTAAACTTTCTTGACATTGAATGTCTCGAATTATTTATTAGCGACCTTGTTAAAGCAGAAAGAATTCTTCATAATCATCCTGCACAATCTGACATAAAATCTAGATATGGCGTTGTATAGGTCGTTTGTATCCACGTTGTCATATACGCCTTTGAATTCAACACGGATATGTTGAGTTTTGTTCTAAAATTCGCGGGTCTTTTCCGAGATCTGCCGTAGTTTCAATATTTGACCGATGATGGACTTTTCTGGCCTGAACCCCCAATGTATGGACCAGCAAAATTGTTCATGAATCTGCATAAAACGACAGATTTTAAAGGCGATGTTTAGAAGACTTACTGCTCTACAGTTGGGGTAGTAAAAAGGTGATGATATCTATCATATCTAACAGCCGAACTGGTGCTTGTTCCCAACCAGGTCACCTTCAGTTGCTTTCTATAGCCTTTGCAGACCGTCCGTCTGCGGGCCGGAGCATTGGTGTCCATTTGCTCTATATGTCTAGCAATCGCAGGTGACTAACGCGCAGTTTTCTGACTAGGTCTTTGCCGCTCCAATGCTCGTCAACGCAAACGGGACCAAATATTTTTCAAAAACTTTTCCTCCGCAGCGACTGATAGAATCCATGCTTCAGCGCCATAAACTAGAACTGGAATGATCAAGATCTTAAATAGAGTCTCCTTAGTTTTTCGGGATGGGGTCTTATTACTCAATTGCTTTTTTAGATCACAGAAACAGCGATTGGCAAGAGTGATTCTTCGTTTTATTTCTCTGAAGTGTTGCTGGCAGAATTTATAGCAAAGCCAAGGTTCTCAAAGTCCCTTATATTAAAAGCTGTCAACTGTGGAGGTTCTGTCCAATTCTTCGATGTTGTGCCCTTCCTGGTAATAGCATATACTTGGTTTTGCCCTCAATTACCCGTTAAATCCATTTTGGCAGCTTCCATTTCAATACTAGCGAACGCACCGGTGACAGCCCGCAGAGTTTTCCCAATTTGGTCGACATCATCGGCGTATGCCTGTAATTGCACCGGCTTTTGAAAGCTCGTGCCTCCGGTGTTCATTTGTGAGTTCCGCACAATTCTTTCAAGTATGATGTTAAAGAAATCACATGACTAAAACCTTTTTTAACATCAAAGGGCCCGGTTGAGCTGTTATCTGCCATGAGGAGGCAGCGAGCGTTCATAATCGTCATTTTGCACAAACGGTCGAGTTCGGCAGGGTGCCAAAACTAGACATGACTCTATATAACACAGCTCGTCTCTATGTCGATAGGTATCGATTTGGACTTTTGAGTTTTTTCCAAGATCTGCCGGAGGCTGAAGATTTTGCCAATTGTGGACTTTCTTGGTCTGAAACCGCACTGATAGGGGCTAATCCGGTTGTTGGCGAAGAGTTTCAGACGTTCGATCATGTATGCGATGTTGAGGTGGTCTCCTTTTTTGTGGATCGGGCAAACGATAACGAGATTTTATCCATCAGGCAAATACTCTTCTAACCAGATCTGAGAAATGAGTCACTTCCAATAGCTGTGAATACCTCGGCCGCTAAATCCCTTTGTGGGATTTAAGTTTAGATATTGCTATCCTTAGTTCATTTTGGTCAGATGGACGGAAGTCTATCATCGCCCAAATTGAATGGGTTCATTCTGCCTAAAGGTAGAACTTTTCTATTCTGCAGGAAAGGTTTTCCCATGTTCCCGGCTGTGAGTCTATTACAAGGTTTCTTCTATTGATAAAGCTTCTGTACGCTGTTCTTGGAGTGCAACCTCTCAATATCTTCAATCGTGTGCTCCTCGTACTCGTTTTTCTTCTTCTGGAGAAGCCGATGTTATTCCCGTGTTTTCTGCTCGTAAATCTCACGAGCGGGTTTCGTCCTTCGTTGCAGCGCAGCTTTATGGGCTTATTGTTAACCTGCATGTGCTTGCCGGCACTCTTCATCAAACCAGGGATTTCTTGGTGGTGATCGGGTGAAACCCAGCATATCAGTTGCGGCGTCTCTGATAGCCCGTTGCCAGTGATCTTTTGTACTTGATGCTGGCGGCATCTGGCGAAAATTTTGGCGGTCCCTTGTGATTGCAGCTTTTCCACGTTATATCTTCGCACAGTAGATCTTCTTTTTTGTGGCGCTTGGGAGATCTGTATTTGTACCAAGGTGGTGGTCCAAGACAATATTGGCTGCGCGAAGAGTTCGGATCTTCAGAATACTGGAGGGATGCCTCACTTTTCGATTTTGTCCATGTCCTTTTGTTTACATATATTGAGATGTGGAACCCATGTGCTTTCTGTAGTGAAATTTCGTCCCCCCGCAAAGTTAATAAGCCTAAGACCGATGTCAGTCATGGTGTCGTGTAGGTTTTTTTACCAACTGCCTTAACAAAGACGTCCTGTTTCCCTACTGTCATACTCAGAATATTGCTCATAACATACGTTTTGTCGAGTAGCTCGTAGAAACAATCTTTGATGGCGTCCTTCTTGTCTTCCGCGGAACATGGGCGCATATTAGTCTTATCATGCGGATTGTCATAAGCTCAAGACTTCTTGCCTTAGTCTGCCTCGTATGACAAATCCACATCCGAATAAGCGCTGATTCATTTACTTATAGCGATCACTATAGTACGAGTATATTTCACTATATCACAGGTTTTCATCCTCTTTCTGTCCCGTCCAGATGAGGTTGATATCTGCGTGACAACAGTCAAGGACCTCTACTAATTCTTTGGTTACATGTGACCTGTTAAGGGTCCAAACATTCCGCGTGCAGATCCGAAGAAGGGTTGTCCTGTAAATCCAATGCCATTAGTTGGTTCGTCACAGCTTTTCAATCTCTTCCGTATATGTTTACGGACGCTATGAGGGTCAAATACGCAGATGTCATTTTGGCCTGCATGGTTAGGGATTTATTCCTGCTCTTTTCCGGGATCACCCCTCTGCTGGCTCAATCCAAGTTATAGGACTGTCAGAAACTTCCTGACTAGTAGCGGCGTAGGTCCCCAACGAGGTTTGTAAATTTGATAAATTAGACATATGGAGACATGAAGGAAGCAGACCACATGGATCATATCTGGCAGTACTTCCAGGGAAATATCGAAGCCCAAGGATTATCTGGTAATCTGCGATATGTAAGCAACGTGACTGAGTATCCAAATGTTTCCGGTCTTGGGGGCTACTTTCTCCCAAATCGCATATGATCACTGCTAAGCTAAGCCCTTCAAATAAGTATCAGCACTTTGTCGTTTCTAATTTTTGTATTTCTAATCCAAATCACGCTTTTGCGCTTGTTAACTGATTATGCAATGTGTTCGCGCTTCTTTTAAGTAAACTCGTTTGCAGCAGAGTAGGTGAACACACGATAAAACAAAAACTCGACTTGTTTGCTGTCGTATCTGTTTCTGTTTCTGTTTCTGTCGTATCTGTTTCTGTTTCGTTTAGTTTATCTATTCGTCTTCTTGTCTGTTTATCGGTGGTTGGTGTTTAGTAGTGTCTTCCGTTTCTTGCCTTTTGTGTTGTGTAGCAAAAAACTTGTAAACAAGAGTTCGATTCAAGTGTACAACCGTCGAGTCGTGCGCTACTTTTACAGGCTCATTTTGTGCGGCGGCAGTGTTGCAAAGTATTCGAAATCGAATTCGAATTGGCAGCTTGATCGCAACCGTAGAAGCAATTCGCGAACTGATAAGGTTATGGCCAAAGTCTATGTAACCGGCGTTCACACGATCGATCTTATCAAGTATTTCATGTTGCGCAAGTTTGTCTGGAGACTACCGGCTCTGTGAGTATATTCGATGTCTTTTGGTGTGTTGGTGAGTGACGTTGGTTGCGGTGACAATTTTGTTTGTTTAATTCTTTCCTATGAGAGTGCTCGTGGTTGACTGTCGATCAGATACTTTCTCTCCTCTGTTTGACCTTGAGGTTTGTGTGTGTTTGTGTTTGTGCTTGTGTTTGCGTGTGCTTGATTTCAAGACGTGTGGTTGTGGCCACTCATGACGGAGTTGAGTCGGTTGAGAGCTTTTTTCAAAAAGTGACGTTTTGAGTTTTGCTTGCTTAACCAGATACGACATTGATTTTAGTTTAGTGAATCATACCCGCCGTACGTGCGATGACATAGCCTGAACTTCAGTCACTCACATTGGTTTCTTTTTATAGGATGGGATCATTTAACTCGGCACCGAAAATCAACAATATCGACTCGCAGGATGATAGTCTGGAGCTTCCACAAACCCTGAGCACTGGTGAACTGTTGCAGCACATCAAACAGTTGCGAGGTGAGAATCAACCTCAGCTATTGACGAGATACTTTCTTAAGCCGTCAAACACCGCGTCGTTTGTTTCGAATGAGATCTCAGAGGGATTGCGGTTCCTCAAATTGAATTCGGTTTCGAAAGGTAATTTGTTTTCGTTACAACGGACATTGGAATATTTTAACGAATTTATTGTAATTTCAGTCTGCAGTGCTCCCTTGACCGCTCCAAATCATATTCGTTTGCTGCAGTGGAACATTTTGTCACAGAGTGAGTTCTTGACACTATTTGAATAGCAAATTGCGTTAGACGTCAGTCATTGGCATGGTAATTTGAATTTGTTTTCGATTTTAGCGTTGGGACAGAATAATGATGGATTTGTGCGATGTCCTGAGGAGGCTTTGACGTGGGACCACAGGAAATTCTTGATTGTGCAGGAGATTTTGCAGAATAATCCCGATGTCGTCTGTCTACAGGTATTAATTTGAAATTTGATTTTTTTTTCTTTCAAGTTTTGGCGATTTGAAATTCTAAAAGTCAATGAATTGATTTACAATTATAATATTGGCTGGCATCCCGTCACATGATGATGAGCTAGTTTGTGACTTTTGAATTTTGGAGATCATCTCAAGTGATGGACCTATACCACCGGTTGTGGCTTATCAGAAATCTGTGTATATTTTGCATTTTATTTTGATGGCGCTACTGTCTGGGGTAGATCTGACCCTCAATCAATAAACCTCTCCAGTTAGCAACTCGCTTAAGTAACGCACTCCAAGATGGTTAAGGTTCCCTTAGACTGCCTTCGCTAACGTCCATGCTTCTGCGCTTATAGAGCAGGACTGTGACGATGAGGGTCTTCTATAGAGATTTCTTAGTGTCTCTTGGCAGGACCTTACTACGAGTACTCACCTTCGTTTATAGCTAAACCAATTCTTCCCGCTTACAAACACACTCGCATTTTGCAAGGAATTGCAAAGACCTTTGGAAAATTCTGCCGCCGGTCTTGCATTCTCAAGCCACATGACCGTCCTTTATCTTACCTTAACCTTTTTTCGACATCAAAGGTCTGTGAGAGATTGCCCGCGACATCTAGGGACTACCAAGCTTTGGTTTGACATGGATTCCAGAACTACATAGAAATTGCTCCAATCTAGTGTTGTTATCAAAATCAATAGAGAAGTGATGAGAGACGATCTGGACATCCTGCCATAGTGTGAATATTTCGTCTTCGGTGGTCGGTTGAAGCCCAACACATCAGTTGAGGTATTTCTCAGATTGTAAGTCCGTTGGCGAGAAGTTAATCAACAAAGTTTCTGACTATTGGCTGTGATTCAGCCATTCAACGTTAAATTTCCTCACAGTATATCTCGGTTGTGGTATCTGAGATAACTTTTGACGATTCTTAGCTACCACTAGGCAGTGATTCAAGTCCATATTAGTCAGTCGGAATGTTTGAACGTGTATAATACGGTAGGAGTGTCTTATGTCGATGACAACTTGATCAATTTAGCTGACGGTCAATTAGATTTAGTTCGTTTCCCTCTGTGCTATAGTGTAGACTATGTACAAGTCATCGTGGCTTATGTCACGGTGTTTCATGCTACCGACGGTCGCTGTCTTTTTTTTTTTTATTTTATTGAGCATTTATTAGTAAATTTATTCTTATCGCAGGCCTTTGGTTGCTCGCAATAGTAGGTGGCTAATCTCACGCAAGACCCTCAACATGGAAGATCGTCATGATGCATCTGGATGAGGGAGAGTATTCACATAATACACCCTCTGCTATCTCT
This sequence comes from Volucella zonaria, assembly GCA_963966105.1. Lineage (NCBI taxonomy): Eukaryota > Metazoa > Arthropoda > Insecta > Diptera > Syrphidae > Volucella > Volucella zonaria. The sequence goes on from OZ014534.1 coordinate 51,085,364, forward strand.
TAGTTCTTAAAAGGAAGTCATAGCCCAAAGACATCAACTCCTACTTGAGAACTTATTTAAGACTCATTTTAAGGTCTAATGTCTATTTTCTATTAGCCACTCAATCCGAAACTAGCTAGCTCAAAATTTATTTAGTTCCGTTTGTAATTTCACCGCTATCTGAGGTTTTCTACTGGTACGTTGTCTAAATAATTTCTTAAAAACTCGCCACGTATTCTGTCCCCTAATCGGCTTGGTATAAATTTCCTCGGTCAGGCGCGCATTGCTGGAAGGCTCAGGCGAATCTTATTCGAAGTTAGCAAAATAGCATCCACGCTGTTCATTAGATATTGACTGGAAGATTGCCCACCTATAGGACTTGAAGAAACCTGAACCAGTGGATGCTATGCGTTCTGCTTTTTCTCCAAATATTTTCAGGCAGCAATGTGCCGTGACTCTCCTGCCTTATAGCGATACAACTTTTAGTAGCAGTCACGAAAACGTTCTGAACAGTTTTGCTATGGTCTTTGCCGATCATTTCTGCTCCTTCGTTAAGCCGGTCTCTAAAATGTTAAGGCCGATCAGTATAATACACGAGAATCCAAAATGCTTCGTCGTAGTACGAAGACATAAGCTGTTGATCCCTACCATGAAGTGGAATATCCGATAATAGGATGTCAAGGATTGCAATTTTTAAACTGCAGGTTGAATCTAAAGTGCTCGATCTTGTGAGATATGCCTGTCGTGCCATGGGAATTGCGGTTGCTGAATAAGTCTACACAAAACGGCCATCATTGCCATTCAGTACCCCGAGACCACAACTTCTTCATCACATGTTTGAGTGCTGCTTTGCATGGGATCGCAGTTTCTGTCGGATCATAGCACTATAAAAGAGTTGATTTCCTTCTACTATGCTTTAAAATCTGATCGTACGAGCATATCATATTTGGCGGGGAGCCTGCTGGTTATGAAGATTCAGTGTATTTTAGAAATTAGAAGCCCAAGCTACAGGATTCAGTATTTATCACCAAAGTTACGTCAAACTCGTTGCTTTTATTTGGATGATTTTCTTGCTCATAAACACGGTGTAGCAACTGAGCTCGTCGGTTTGATTCTCTGGCCATACACTGAAAACTGTAAAATCGAAATAATATCTGACGTCACCTATTTTTCTGCAGCCAATAGCAAGCTTTCGGATATCAAAACTTCTTCCTTGTCATAAGCTCTCTTTCGCACGCCATTCAGAGTCGACAAAGGACTATGCATTAAATGAGAAAACAAACAACAGGGTGAGTTGTCACATCGTCAAGTGAATCTTCCTTAAAATTTCAGTCGGAAGGGCTGGTACTCGTAGATAGGTAAGTTGACGGGTGCCTTGTCACGAAGAGTCACTGTTCGCTTGGGGTCCATATGATGGTAAATTCTTTCTGAAAACTTATGAAGAGATACCGCCTGAGTGCCGAAAAATAATATTAATCTCAGAAGGTTCCTCAGCTCACTAGAACGTAAGTCCTCCAACTCGTTAAGGGTTTGTTTTAACCCATCAAATTCAGAGAGGTGTCTTTCTAAGGTTTTATATCTCAGATTGCTAAGACTGGGATAATTACATTAGGATTCGTCAAACTTCGGCCATAATTCCTAGAAGTGAACAAATTTTTCGGTCCATGCATCGTTAGCCTCGATGCTTTAGTCTAGCAGCTCTAAGTCAGCGGCAGATGAGAGCTGGTTCATTAACTAACATTCATCTAATGTTTGCTTTTATTTTGACAGCAGTCTTACACTGTAGCCTGGATGTCACTAAATGTGGCTCGTATTTACTCGTATGCTATTGTATATTGTCTTAATTGTCGCCAGTTGGCCGTCTCGGCTACAGTCAATATCTCGAGTTAGAAGACACTACTGTAGTCTGAAGCGAACATTGTAGGTTTACTTGATCGAAGAAGATCGCAGCGGCGGTCCCGGCATGACGAGTTGCGGTTACACTAGACTCCATCTCATTCTTGTCCTTCCAGCTCCTTCAGAAGTTGTTGTGTGTATTCCTAGGCGTTCAACATGGATGCCGATGGCGGAGTGCCATGTCATGATATCAGAAGTAGAAGTGACTCACGCATTCCAAGTATAATCTTTTCTTGTTGTATGTACTCGTATGTCGTATGAAGGTGTACCGATTGTGCATTTGTTCGACTGGTGACCTCATTCTGGATTCATCTATTGACCATGTTTAATGGAATTGTCACGGCCTGTAAATTATGAAGTACTGACCCCTTGCTTGTTAACCAGCCAGGGCTCTCATCACCATATTGACACTTGATATCTCATTCTGGAGATTCTAGCAGGCTCCTCCTTTTATCACGGATTCTGGGCGATATGATTTTTAAAATTGATTGTTGTGGAATTTCTATTGGCATAATTAATTCTAAAGGAGCGGTTAACTCCTAGGATTTTGGTGTGAATTTTATCCACCATTTATTCCATTCTATTAGAAACCAAGTTCTTATTTTAAGGAAAAATCCTAAAAGCCTTGGATGATAAATTTTTCACAAGACTGCAGTCGCCAAATCGGAAGTGCATGTGGCAATAGCTCTCCCTTCCATTATCGTTAATCGCTTTGGTCGCCAAACTGTTGAAGCACGAATCCAGCGGTGTGAGGTTCCGCAAGGTCTCACACTGAGGCACCAGAAAGGATAATGAACACTTAGTGAAAACCGTTGCGGTATTTGGCTGTATTTTATGAAATCGCATCCACAGAAAAGACGTAGCACTGATGATTGTATCTATTTTACTCTAAATTTTGGTAGACGGCTTCTTATTGCTGGACAGGATGCATGAAGCGTAAAGACTTTAAACATTTCTTCGGATCAATCCCACTTTGGATTTAGGGCTTGCCTTTTTCACTGCTACACCTTGAAAGATTAGAAACCAAGCATTAGAAACCAAGTTGATCATTTTTGCTGTAGTTAAGTGCAGGACAAGTGGCTAGCTTGGTTTTTATTCGAGAAATTCGAGGTTGTTCTGCTCCCTCGACAACCCTTGTGAAGAACCAATAAAACTCTTCAAGACTTTTCAACTTTGTAGACAATTCTTTTTGACTAGAATCCACTCGACTTGGAAAAATTTGCCAAAACCATCTTCTTAGCCCGGCACTAAATTCTTTTGTGCTTCTCTCACTTTTCAGGAGGTGGATCATTACAAATTTCTGGAAAACGTTCTCGGTTCGCAGAACTATGCTGGCATATTCTTCCCAAAACCGGACTCGCCATGTCTCTACATTGAAGAAAACAATGGACCCGACGGATGTGCCATATTCTACAAGCGTGACAAATTCGAATTAAAAAACTTTGAAACACACATCCTCGAAGTGTGGCGTGTCCAAAGTAATCAAGTAGCCATTGCTGTAAATCTAGAAATCAAGGCTACTGGAAGAGAAATCTGCGTTTGCACAACCCATTTGAAGGCTCGCCATGGTTCGTTGCTGTCCAAGTTACGTAATGAACAGGGAAAGGATCTTATACGGTTTGTCAAAAATTTTGCCGCAAAACGTCCGATTTTGATGTGCGGTGACTTTAATGCTGAACCTATAGAACCCGTTTACTCGACGATTCTAAGCAGTGAAGGGGTAAACCTTTCAAGTGCTTATTCCGACATCAAAAAGGAACTTGGTCAAGTTGATTCGATTACGAAAAATTCCGATACCGAGAATGATAAGGACATGGAGATGATGGAAAGCTATGCCGAACTATCGGCTATTCATGAGCCACCATACACGACGTGGAAGATACGCGAAGACGGTGAAGTTTGCCACACAATTGACTATGTCTTCTATTCGAAGCATCAGTTGAAGGTAAGTTATATCCAAAAGTTGTTCATAGAATCGATATAAATTTACCTCGTAATTTTCAGGTAAAGAACTGCTTAGAATTCCCCCAGGGTGATGAAATTGGCACGAATCGTACACCGAGCTATCAATACCCTTCGGATCACTTTTCGTTGGTTTGTGATTTCGAATTGATAGATACAACTGCCACCGATGAGAAGTAAAATCAAGTCCAGCTTCACGCAGGGGTCTTGCAAGGATTGCAAAGAATTATGCCAGTTTCGCGCTAAGATTGGTTCTCATTTGACATGAAATCCGATTGTATTGTGATATTAGTTTTAGATATTCGTAGAGATTAGTCACAGAATTTATATCATACAAAACTCTATATGTACCACCCTGTACCGCTGAATGTGTTATACTTTCTTTTATCTTTTTCGATTCATTTTTAGATGTGTTTTTGTAATTATGTATATAAAGTAAGATCGCAGCTCCACTCGGTTACGAGTATGAGCTTTTGTTCTTTTAGAATGTTTTCATCGTTGTTTTATTCACTATTTTTGACTTTACATGTATTTGACTATGTGCAAAAGCAAAGGAACAATTTGGTTCTGCAAAAGCAAAACTCACAGAACACAGAACACAAAACACACACACTGATAATACAGAACACCGCAACACGAATGTAATACGATAATTTATTTTCTTAGTATTTTTATTTTTTTTTTTTAATAAAATTAACAAATTTATAAGTGTTTTCAATTAAATTGGTATGGCCATCGTAAATAAAAAGAAATAAAATCTATTTTTGTTTTTATATTCGTACAGCGGGGGGTACCAAGAGACCTGGGTTCCTCATCGAGTGTCTTGGGCCAAGACCATACGCTGTAAACCTCATAATAGGTGTTATAGAAGGTTTTTTTTTTTGGCAGAACAGAGCACTCAGACAGAAAATTATTCCATTCTTCTCCTTGTAAGTTCCTTTTAACGGAATTTCCCAGTCTTCCGAAACAGAAAAATCAGCGCTTCAGTGATAAAGTGCCTACAGCACCAGCATCCACCACGTCAACGCCGATTACCAGCGAGCATAAGCCGAACATTCATATAGTTAGTGTTCTGCAGTGTCGTCACTACTTTCAGAGCAAGCGTCCGAAGGATCACCGATTCTTCACCGATTCTTCACAAAATATGTACATAGTTCGTTTGCGCATATCTCCGCTTGGAAGACAGACGCAAGTTTTCCTAACGAGGAGTGAAATCTAGCGTTGGTGTTCTCCGCAAAGACACAAGCACAACATCCTAGATCGGTTTTGGAGCCATCTGTAAAGAACCGATTAAACTCCTCTGGGGACAGGGAAAGTCGATTTCGTATTTTTGTTCACAGCTGGAATTCTAGTGTCATTGCATCAGATGGCATGTCCAGACCAGACAAAACCAGAGTCAAAAGACAGTCGATGCACAAGGTCATCAAAATTTCAGTGCGTATTGTACCAAAGGCCGCTTTTCTTTTAACAGAAAATGGATTTGAGAGTCCTGGTCACGATATGAATATCAAGGGGAGAGAGATTCATCAATGTGTCTAGAGCAGAGCCTGGCTTGCTAGGAAAAGCCCCCACTCGCCCGAGACAGGCCGTTCTTTGGAGTCGGGTAAAAGCAACAGAGCTTTTTCCACCAAACAACCAACGCATAGAATGCAATTGGCCTTATTATAGCCGCACCCTTATCGGTGACAGGCTCCATGTCTTCGAGACCGCTCCTTTGCTCTGCCAGAAGGACGACAGTATCTTAGAAGATTTCGACGTAACATGTTTAGTCCATAGAAGTTTGTTCTTCAGGATGACAACCAAATATTTAGCTTCTTTGGAGAATTGGATGGTGATGCCTTAAAGCAATAGATGAGAACATTGAGTCGAGTTTTTAGCGTAAACATCTCGTGTAGACTTAAGTTTATGGGATGCCCATACATCCATAGGAGCAAGGATACCCATTGCCATCGCCCTTCGTCACTCCTTTGATTCCAATTCGGAACTGCGTTGGAGGCAAAAGTTCCACCCTTGGTATGAGTCGAGCCCGACCTAAAACCTCTTACTGTTCTTAGGGTCACAGCACCCAGTACTTATTGGGAGTCTACATTAGGTCAAACCAACAGGAAGACCTTTCCCGCGATGTGGATTCAGACCACAGCCACCATGATTTAAGTCCGTGATTTAAGTCCTGGTAGGGACTACCCGTGATCCTGCCACCTAACATATTTGGTAGTACTGTCGGAAAGTATTGCCTGCACGACACCACATCCGATAACGGATTCAGGTGGAGGGAAACAGTTTCGTAGCTAGTACGCGGTTCCCACGTCTCGATATTCACAAGGGGAATTGGAGAACTCCTGATCAATCAACCGTTAACCAGATTGACCACATTGTGATCGAAGCAAAGCACTCCTCCAGTATTATGGATGCCCGAACGTTCCGAAGGGCCAACATCGACTCGGACCATTACCTTATTGTAGCCAAGATACGCCTTCGGATATCCCGAACATAGTAAGGGCAAGCTAATACGTACTGAGGAAGTTCCACGTCGGACGGTTACAATCGCAAGAGATGGCCAAATCCTTTTCCCATCCAGTCTTCCTTAAACCTTACGACATTCTATGCTCTCAGCATCAGGTATTGTTAAAAAGCTAACAGGGCTTCATTTTGTCACCACAACTAAACCTCTGGTTTGACGACGAGTTCCGGCAAGCACATGCAGCTAAGCAAGATCCATACAAAGTAGCGGCACTGCATAGAAGGACGATAACTGATCACGAACTCTACGAGCAGGCGAGGAGAGATGAATACCGACTTTTCAGAAGGAAAATGAAGGAGCATGAGAAGCGATTGGTCGAGAACATTGAGAGGTGCTACTCCAGGAATGGAGTTCGGAAGTTTTACCAAAGCCATACCATGGACACAAACCCCGAACCAAATATGTTCCACCGGTAAGAATTTGGAAAGAGTATTTCTGTAGGCTGTATGTGGAATCAAACACCACTGTCAGACAGACGAACTGAATGAAGTGAAAATAGCTTAAGTCCAACAAAGCTGATGGAGCAGACAATCTAACTGCCGAGCTCTTCAAAGCGGCATGCGATGACTTGATAAGGAGCATATACCAACTCATCTGCAAAATATGGTGAGACGAAAGTATTTCCGATGAATGGAACCTCAGCATTGTTTGTCCGATCCTCAGAAAGGAGACCCTTTGAACTACGCCAAGTAGAGAGGCATCAGTCTTCTTAACGTCGCCTACAAGATCCTATCTGCCATATTGTGTGAACCCCTTAAGCTGTTGGTCAACAACCTGATTGGGTAATATGGGTGTGGTTTCGGGATAGGGAAGTCCACTGTCGACCAAGTATTCACTGTACAGCAGATCTTGGAAACCACTCATGAGCTTCGAACCGATACACGCCAACTATTCCTCGATTTTAAGGCCGCATATTACAGCATCTATACAGACGAGCTATACAGATCAATGTCTACTTTTGGCATCCCTGCCAATATTCGTCCGTTTGTGCAGGATGACGATTGGGAATGCACGCTGCTCTGTCAAAGTCGGTAAAGAGCTCACCGAGACCTTTAATGTTAAAAAAGGATTTAGACAACGCGATGCGCTGTCATGCGGTTTCTTTAACATAATCGTTTAAAGAATATTGTAAAACTCACTCACCAACACAAGAGGGACAATCTTTCAAAAATCCGTCCAATTACTCGCATACGCCGATGATATTGACATAATCGGAAGAAGACAGCGTGATGACAGTGTCGCTTTCGCGAGTATGGATACGAAGATGGGCTAAGTATATGTTGTCAACCATAAAGGACACCCAACACCGACGTCTCGGACAGAACGCCACCCTCGACAGATATAACTTTGGGGTAGTCAAGGACTTTGTCTACCTAATCTCCGTTATCAATTCAGACAACGACACCAGCGCTGAGATCAAACGAAGAATAACTTTTGTCAATCGCTGCTTCCTTGACTAACAAAGCTCTCTCTCGTACAACAAAAGTGACCCCATACAAGACCCTAATAACCCAGTCCTGCTCTATAGCACAGAGGCATGGAGTTGATGACGATACTCTTGGCTGCTTTGAGGGGAAAATTTTTCGGGTAATTTCAACGATTGTTGATTTAGGCCCAGGTCCACCCCGGGCATCATCCTTCGAAAAATATGGGAAGAGGATCCTCTCTTTAAATCAAAGACTGCAGTAGGTCCTCCGAGAACCTAGGAATAGAATTTGACTCTATGCAAATAATTTCAGCCTCCATAAAAGTGAAACATTTAGACTTCAAAATTGACGGCCTCGTTCGCCTCTTTGACTTACTTGGATCAAAGTTTATCATCGGTGAGGAAACACACCTTTTGGGGTTCAAGATGCAATACAACAAAAGGAAGACTACTGTACAAAGCCGGTATGACACGTGGGAAAACCACGACTTCTCTATCGCAAAAGACGTGCCCCGATACCTCACGATCGTAGAAGAATGCTCTGATCTCTGATTAAACCACTCAGCAGTAATTTTGAGCGCCAAGATTAACTAATAACAAAACGAACTGGGACGGTTTCCAAAAAATACTGCAAAGAGAACGTAACTTTGCATGTACCGCTTAAAATGCCGTTCGAAATAGAAGACGAAATTGATAGATTCGTAGAAGCAGATAGAGCGCTGCTTGGAATAACATCTCTTTTCAAATGAACTCGAAATACAAGAACTCATATGAGAGAAAAAGGAGAGCGCCTAAGAGATGGCAACGGATAAAACCTATTTGAACCACATATCTACACAGGCTTAAACGTGTGCTACAGGATTTTAAAAAAAACCAAGACTTACCTTGAAAGCTTGACCGCCCGATAAGAGCTCAAACTGCTCGCTGTGGAAAGCCGCAAGGACCATAAAAACACCCATTATGCACTCGGCAATAATAAGAAGAGCTAACGGCGATTAGACAAAAAGAGAGAAAGAGAAAACGGATCTATTGTATTTGCCGAGCACTTAGAAGAAAGGTTCAAGACGTTCAAAGAACAGCTATTGGCCGGAGATCCCAATGCCAATACCTCACCTGACAATTGATAAACCGTATCACCGTCTGAGTTTCGGCAGACCATAAGAAGCTGAGAAATAACAAGGCTCCAGGATATGATTTAATTCCTTGCGAAACCTTGAAGGAGCTATTAAAAAAAGTGCTGGTCAAGTTACTCTACATTATAAATTCCTCTCTGGAGGCTTTTATATGTAACAAGGTAGTGGAAAGTCAGCCACGTCACAATGGTTTCGAAACTGGGGAAATGTCCAAACGATAAAAAATCATATAGGCCTATTTCGCTCCTGCGGATAATACATACAATATCTAATGTCTTCGAGAAACTTCTGCTAAAGCAATTATACCATACAACCAATAACTGCAGGAAGACGCTTGATCTCGGATCATCAATTTGGCATTCGGGTTAAACATTCGACAATCGATCGAATGAAATTGAAAAAAAAAAAACCCTAAAAGAGAAAAAGATATGTTCAAGCGCTTTACTCGACGTATCGCAAGGCTGCAACAAGGTATGGCGCGAAGGCCTGAAGTATAGTCCACGACAAATCTTGTTGGAAAGAATGTATTGAATCTTGGAATCATACCTCGAAAACAGACTCCTTCGTGTAAGATACGGGACTGAATACTAGGAATTCAAAGAAATTCAAGCAGATGTACCGCAAGGAAGCGTTTTCGGTCCAATTCTGTTCTTGCTTTATACAAGAGACATACTTTAAGATGAAGTGACAGTCGTGGCCAGGTTCGCAGACGATACAGCTATCTACGCTACGGATAAGACAGTTGAATCTCCTTTGGGAAAACTCCATCGAGCCTTGGACAAAATATGCGGTCTTCGTCCAGACCTGGTGAATTGTTCTTAACATAACCAAGTCATCGAATGCAAATTTTATGTACATCAAATTAAACAAGTTACCTCTGTTTATCAGCTCGGTACAAATACGAAGCAAAATATCTAGGATTGACTCTGGACGCGAAACCTAAGTGGAAGTCGCATGTTAAAAAGAACCGCAACGAGCTCGAAATAAGGCTCAGAGAAATGTATTGGCTTATTGGAAGATTTTCGAAACTAAGCATTCATAACAAACTGCTTTTATGTAACATAGGCAAGCGCTAAGACCGTCTTCGACGTACGGTTACAACTTTGGGGTTGTACCAAATCAAGCTATATCGCTTTATTGCAAACATTTTAACCAAAACCCTGAGAGCAATAGTGAATGCTCCATGGTGTACAAAGAAGATGATTGTTCGACCTAGAGCCATAAGTTAAAACCGCATGCAATGACGGTATTAGTAGATGCCTTAGCAGGAAAGCTACCTACCTAACGCGATTAGTACTACAGAAGCGTTAGCTGCTTCTTAAGGCAGCTTAGTCGTAGTCAACAAAAAGAGAAAAAATCGAGAGGATTAGATGTTTCCTACTATTTGCCGATCTTTCTTTGATTGATCATGATTAAGGAAGTGCTTTTAATGCTGCTAGATTCCCACACTACTCTGGGTTTCTAACCCATCAGTGTCTTTCGTCTTCACTCGCAAGATCACTCATGACGCACCACAATATTACTGTCCCGATTTCTACCTTTGTACTACATCTAGCTAAGAGTATCCTGGCATTTCGGCCACGAGAGCAGTTATTTGAAGGGAAGGCATTAGTAAAGAAGTCAACAGATGGACCTCCGAGTTCGTAGTTTCCATATCTTACTAAAAGTATGAAACTAGAAATGTAGGTTCATATACTGGAAAACACGTTGCATATTTCGAAGCTTAAAGAAAAAGAAACCCGCGTTTGATTCAATTCTCGGGAGTCTTCCATTTATTCGTTAAAGCATCCTTTCCCACGGAGATAAGCTCAGCCATCAACATCACTGTGCGGAGTCTTATTGCTACAGGTAACATCGAGCTCAGTTTTTTCGCTTTGGGAAGCTCTCAGTTTTGTATCCTTTAGCGAAGTCCGTCTGGGGCCTATATAGTTTTGCCAAAACCCATGAGGTTGTAGTTCTAGTGAATGGAAATCAGATGAAGCGGCCAGGCACATCGATGGAAACAAAACCAGTGGTGGTTTTATCCGCACTTGATAGTCGGAGAAGGCCGGTGATACAACCAAAAAATCTGGGAATTCTGAACACTACTAAATGCAACTTGAGAGGCAATCAGCTCCTAGACTTCATATTATCGCTTACCTGGGTTGCCAAGTATATTGGCTCCCAGTAACCATTTGTTACTCGAGCAAGACGGGAAGTAAATACCTGCTATCAGGCCATATCTATATCGAATTCAGAATCGGATAAAAGTTCTCGACCTTGTTGAAGAGGAGGGATCCACGGAAAACCACATGAATGCGCTTTAATGAGGAGATCGACAAGCCTATTAATGCTCCACCTAAACTCAGAACAAAACAGGACCTGGAGGAAATTATACAGAAGTTGAAGGGTAACCTTACCAAGAATTTTGAGCTTACATGTCCAGCATGGACCGCCCGTTCCATGGAGCGGGCAGCGACTATCTAAAATCTTCTAAATAAAGTCACTTAAAACTGATTTGGAGGAAGACTGAAGTCCTTACAGATCGAAGTGAAAAGTTTGTTTAGATTTCGAAGAGTGCCTCTAATAAAGACTTTTGAGAAAATTGTATTGAAGTAGTCGGTGAAACCAGCAGGCTAGTCAAAGACCTTAGACAGAGGAAATCACTCAGAATACCTAATGGCACCTGACACCTAATGAGTTGAAAACATAGACCTCTCATGCTTGAGATCCGCTTATCAGAACCAGCCTGAAGTTGCAGAACGAAGCTGCAAACACGCACTAGCTGGTATCTGCCTCGGTTTTGGTCACTGATGAGGCCATGAAACATGCTATTGCTTGTCGCATCGTAGGCATTTATCCAGTTATGATAAAGGCGGTATAGACTCTGAGTATGATCTTCCGTGCTACTCCGGCACTGACATACTCGCACATACCGCAACCCTGGCGAACAATCACGCGCTGTCATCCTTCTAGCACTGTGAATAAGTTTTCGGCATGCTTTGATGACTGGTCTTAGGTTTATGCAATAAAACCAGAACTCTTGCTACTGAAAAAATTAAATCGATTTTCCTTGTGCCCGGGATTAGATCTTTGACGCAGGTCACAACACGATCGAGGCTTAGAGTAGGGCTGAAACTTACTTGTGTTAAGACTGACTGCGTCTAAGTCTTCTATTGACAGTTGAGTTTCACATGAGCATAACTACTGGTGGCATGCCTCTTTAAACTGCCAGCAGACCAAACAAGTGCTTCCCGACGTCTTTAGGTCAGTGACTTTCTCGCTTTCCCTCAGTAGAAAAACTGCGGGCTAATTGCTGTCATCATGACGGGGAACTGCGCTTTTCTAAGCACTAAGTGAACTACATAGGTATTAGTGACACAATATCCTACGACGCTTGCTGAGAGATGATGACACAGCGGGGACACCCATCAGGTTGCATTTACTCGCCGCTAATGTGGTGGGAGTTGATATTGTATGCGCTTTATTGCTGAATAGGTTGCTCATCTTTCTATCAAAATTAAGAAATTTCAGTAAAAGGAGCATATTTACGAGAGTACGAGTAGTCTCATAAGCACCCGAACTGACGTATAGGTGGCGGTTGTTGTTTAAAACGAATGACTATGGTATTGGTTGACCGTCGATCGAAAGTGTGTGAAGTAGCAGATATGGCAGCCATTTCAAAAGGCGCTGTACATCGCAGGTTGACTAAGAGAAAGCTGTGCGCAAGATGACTGCCGCGATTACTCACAATGGAACAAAAACAGCGTCGTGAGGATTTTTCAATCGAGTGTTTGGCGAAGCTTCACATCAATAAAGCCGAGTTTTTGCTTCCATTCATGGATGAGACACGGGTCCATCACTTCACACCCGAGACGAAGAAACAGTCAAAACAAGGGACTCAAAGGAGAAAATCGGCTCCAAAGAAGGCGAAGACAGTTCCATCTGTAGATAAGGTGTCAGTTTCTTGGGATGCACTTGGGATAATTTTCATTAATTGTCTTCAGAAAGGAAAAACAATCAACGGCGTGTATTATGCGAACTTATTGCAGCGTTTGAAAGATGAAAGCCAGAAAAAACGGCCGCATTTGGCGAAAAAAAATTTTGTTTCATCAAGACAATGCACCAGTTCACTCATCCGCCATTGCGATTTTTTTTGTCTTTTTTTTATAATTTGAGCGCGCTCAAGGGATTAATTACCCTTAAAATGTTTGTACACAGCGCGGGCGAAGGAAAATTAGGGAGGATGGAAAGAGAGGTACCGGTGAACGTTGGTTTTAAGTGTTTGAAGGTTATAATGACTAGGAAATAAAGAGCGCGACAGGGCATTCCATAAGCAAGTTGTACGGCTTAGCAACGAATCACGATATTTTAGGGTACGTCCCAAAGTGGGCTTGAGGGTATACTGATGAGCATTCAGAGCGATACGAGTGCTACGGTTAAAAGTTTGAAGGGGCGGAATGCTACTGGCGATTTCTATGGAGCACTGGTGGTGGAAATAGCGATAAAACAGAGTGAGACACGAGACATTACGTCAGTGTTCGAGGGTGTCCATTGTTTGAGTGATATTAGTATCACCTATGAGTTTTATCGCACGGTTTTGAATCCTATCTAGCAGGTGTAGAGATGTTTTGGGAGCAACCGACCTGATGTGGGCATTGCACTCCAATTTCGGGCGGATAAACGTTTTATACATATATTGAGGCCAGATCAGAGCGGGTGAAATATTTCTGATATCGCTTGAGGAAACCTAGACATTTCGCAGCATTTTTGGCGACACTGAATATGTGGTCATTCCAACGTAAGTTGTCACTGACACACATACCGAGAATGGAAAGTTTATTGGTTTCGACGATGCAAGTGCCATCCGTCAATAATGGCTGGGTGTTTAAATTTCGCTTTAATGACAGCAGACAGCATTGTGTTTTGGAAGCATTAAGTGCCACCCTGTTGGTGGTGCCCCAATTATTTATGCTGTTAATATCAGAATTTAATGAGCTTAACCTACGCTGGCGTTCCCTTTCTACATCCGCAGAGCAGAGACGTGAATTCTGAAAAGAATATGAAAAGCAGAGAGTACTGTCGTCAGCAAAGGAATGCATTAGATTAGAAGTATCAAATAAGTGATCGTTGATGAAAATTAGAAAGAGTGTCGGAGACAGAACGGAACCCTGGGGTACGCCAGCATTTATTTTGTGAATGTCAGACTTGAAACCATCCAAGACAACTTGAATTGAACGTTCCGAAAGGTAATTTCTAATCCATCGAAGAAGAGAGTTATCGATCCCAAATGCACGTATTTTCGGCAAAAGTGCCTAATGCCAAACTCTGTGAAATGCTTTAGAAATATCGGGTGCAACTATCTCGCTTTCGCCAGATTGATGTACGCTTTGGTTTCACTTTTCGGTGAGAAATGCCATCAGATCACCAGTGGACCTGTTGCTACGAAAACCGTACTGCCGGTCATTAAGACGTTTTTGTGTTTCGAGATATTTCATGAGCTGATGGTTTATCAGCGTTTCCTTGATTTTGGAAAGAAGGGACGTAAGTGCAATGGGCCTGTAGGAGGAGAGAGAGTAAGATTCGCCTTTTTTAGTGACGGGCTGGATAAATACTGTTTTCCATCTTCTCAAAGAGAGTCCAAAATCAATGAGTTAAAGTTCGAATTGCTTCCTCATACACCCTATTCGCCAGATTTAGCCCCCTCGGATTATTTTCTATTCCCGAATTTGAAAAACTGGCTCGGAGCTAAAAGATTTGCCAACAGTAAAGAGGTGGAGTCTCCCTATGAACAGTGTATCGAAGCTACTGAGCATCGCTGGGAAAAGTATTATTGAACTAAAAGGAGACTACGTAGAGAAATAAACATATTTTCCCCAATTTTTTTGTGTTTTCTTTGTTAGGGCGAGTACTCCTGTGACTAACCTCGTATGTACATGGAGCACGTTTAAGTTGTTAATCATTTGCGTGCTCTGTTCCAGCAGAAAAAAAAATTTTCCAAAAGCATCCCTAAGTACTTTGACTTTGACTTCAAGACGTGTTCTGAGAGCTATATGGTTAGGTGCTCAACTTTCTTGTGGCTACTTATGCGAACAGCCTATGTTTTTTGGTCGGCCAGACTCAGACATGATGGGATCTTTGCAGAGTGCCACTTCCGCTATGTTTTGGCAATAACTGCGATGTCATCTGCATATCAATGTTCAATCTTTTTGTTCTGCACTAAGTTCTCCATCGTACATAATATTCCACAAGATTCGACCTGCAACTGAACCTTGTGGAACTCCTCCTGTTATTTTCTATTTATTTGGTCTTTCGTCTGTGTCATAGAAGAGGATTTTTCTTTAAATATTGTAGGTAGCTTGGTACTTGCATATTTCATAACACTCCTTTGACACTTCGTGGACCCTTAAAATGTTTATACTCGTACATAACGCCGACGAAGGAAATTTAGGGAGGAAGAAAAGAGAGATACCGATGTACATTGTTCTTAAGTGTTTGCAAGTTATAACGACTAGGGAATATGAGTAGAGAGCTCGGTAGGGCGGCCGAAAGTGATGAGCATTCATAGCGAGACGGGTGCGACGATTGAAGGTTTGAAGGGGCGGAATGCCACTGGCGATTTCAATAGAGTACTAGTGGTGGAAATAGCGATAAATAGTATTTTTGACATCAACCGTCATGACCGTGCAGCTCAGTTTTTTGACGCTTTTCCATCTGGCGTGCGTGCAATATCACATTCTACTGGTATGGAATGGGTGGTGCTTCCTTTACTCCTGAAGCCTGCATCACGCATGCATAGGGGTCTATACGACGACGGTAGCTCTATTCCCGATGAGGATAAACCCCTGATAGATTGTGTTTAGAACCAAATGTATTTGGTGCTTTTTTATGGCGCTTTCTGCCCTTGTGACAGGTGGTAGCTATTATTTTCGCATCGTCTATTGGCATCTATTCGCAAAAGATTGACTCCGTCATTCTTAGACAACAGGCTACTGGATATTGTGTGCATTACGAATGGGCATGCCTGTGCCGTTGCCACTGCTGTAACAATTCAAAGCCATTGGATTAGGATTTTATATGCTCTTCCCCACGTGTTTTGTTGTATGTCTTCTTTCAATGTCTGGAAGGTTTCATTTCCACTTTTCTTTATAAATCTCCAAAGTTTTCGTGTCTTTTTCTTTCTTGCACGCTGATATGATATTAGCTTAGCAATCTCATCGTTCCACCACTATACCGGTGCACTTCCGTTTTAGTGAAGCACATGCACGTTTCTTTTCCTGTTCTTCGGCTGTGCGCCCGAGTATTCTCATGTTGCTTATCCCGAAATCGGGCATCCTTTTATCTGATATACTACCTTTTCACCCTAGCTTTTGTGTCTTACTAGTTGTGTCTTGTTTCTATGAGAAGTGCATTAAATACTCGTACATACCTCTCACAACTTTGCCGCGCTCGTGCTCGGTAAGAACAGCGGACACCTATAGCTGTAGCATGTTTTACGCTCTTCTCGGTATAGAAAGCCCCGCTTACACCTGCAAAAATGTCTAACAACAAAGTTCTCCCTTAAGTCTTCTATAAAATTTATTTTTTTTATAAACCAAAACTTATAATTTTGTTCTTTTAATTATTTTTTATAAAAATGTTGGTCCTTAAAACTATATTTTTGAAAGATCTATTACAAAATGAGTAAGAGATATTTTAATCACAAAAAAGAAAAAAAATGCTTATTCGACGAGTCACCATATAATCTGTGATGTGGTATCCCTCAGGTGTGTACTCTTACACTCCATCTGGTGCATCAGCGACCCCAAATGCAGATACAAATACATTTACCACTGTGATTATGAATATCCCAATGATTGTCATGTTATTGATTCTATTCGCCTTACAGATCTCTCTTCTATCTTTGATGTTATATCGGCTGTTGAGAATTAGACCGATACCAACTGCAACCTAAGATTACAAAGGAAATCCATCAATTAGTCATCTATCTATTTACGTAAGAACAACTTTTAACTTACTTGAAATATAATACTAAGAGATATAAAAATCACACTCGGATAGAAGTACGGATGCCTTCTGTACGACTCCAGAACGTATCTCAGTTGATTTGCATTGGCTGAGAGCAGTGCTAAATCCATCATACCCTGGGCAAAAGTCTTCTTGTGCTGGTAGGCATTTACATCTGGAATTTGTGTCTCCACACCGTCGATCATGACAGTGCCAGGTGAGTCGAATTCTGGAAAAGGAAAACCTCGGCCACGATTTGGGACATTGCCATTTGCTGGACCACGTGAATTATTTGGACCGGTTTTGGTTGCTCCATCATTAACATCCAAGAGTCCATCGTCAACACCAACTGGTGAATCTAAGTCATCAGGTCTGTTGTCTATGCCATCTTCATCTACTTCAGAAACTGGTGAAAGAAAAATCGTAAGCCGTTAGTGAGGAATAAAAGTGAAATTTTGTTTAGGTTTTAAAAATATTAGTATCACTACCTGATTACCTACGATCCATGGGACCCTAATCAGAACATCGGCGTAGTCCACAGGGAATAGTGTGTGGCGAGTCACACTTTCTATATACAGTTATTCTTATGGTTATCAGCAGACTAGTACCGCCTCCTTTGAATTCCATAACTGCAATGGACACACAGTCACACCAAAGTAAATCGTATCAGAGATGCAAGTGATTGAAAAATAATTCAAATTCTGTTGCACATATGTATATTGTACTGTACCCTACGATCTTTTGCTTGCACTTTGATGGAGTTATGCGACTTCTTTTATCTGGCAAGCTGTTGGGAAACGAAGGCCACATCGTCATCGTCAATTGACCCCAGGCTTCTACGGCATAAAGCAAATTAGGACAAAACCAAGTACATGTTGCCAGCAAACAACAGTATCATTCATGGGTCTCGCGATCCTTACGAAAGGAAATAAATATAAATACCTACTTGCAAACTACTACTCCTACAATCGCAAGAAATCACAAAAAAAAACTTTGCCAGCCGTGTATCCTTTAACCTCTCTGGGAGACCTATACCCTTACCAGCATAAAATATATGTAGATGGCCCCACTGTCACCAAGGCAACAGGCTTCGAAGTGCTATGTGCGGGAACAACTTTTGTTGAATTTGGCTCGTTTTCAAAGACTCATAGAGTCGACTCCTATTTAGTTTCGAGCTCATATGCATAGATCCATGATTAATCGCCTGTCACGCTCTTATAGACATCTTTTGAAGCACCGCGAACCAATTTTTTCAACATTTCTTTAAGCCAATCGACACGGTTGTTAAATTGTGCTGTACAAGGTGGGGCAAAAATAATGTGAATTGGCTGCCATTTTGTTAAAAATGAAAAAAAAAATTTACCTCTATTTATACGAATAATTTATTTGGAGGTGTAAAACTGATGGCATTAAGTTGAAAAATTATATCGGTCAAATGACTACCTCCTGAGTTGATGCACATTTGTTCTCGTTTTATGACATTTTAAACTGTTGCTCGGTTGGTGATTTCTCCTTCAATGTTTGCTTTCAAGACTTGCAAGGTTTGTAGTTTATTTTGGAAAATGCGAAAATTCAAAACGCGTCAAAGCAAGAAGTCTGGCGTCGTCAGATTGCCACAACGGGAGATCACACGGCCTGGAAATTGGCGATTCAAAATCTCCATCGTTGCCCGAGGTGTGTGAGCGGTTGCTTCGTCCTGCTGGAGCCAATAATGCTCGAGACCCAATCCAGCAACTTGCGACAAAAAAAAACTCATTTGACATCTGTCTGTAACGCTCACCAGTTACGGTTACGCTGGTGTCGTCGGCGTTTTTAAAAAACAAAAATAAGGGCCAATCACTTTTTCACTGCTAATGCCACACCAAACATTCACTTTGAGAGCATGTAATGGCTCTTCGTTCATTTCATGTGGATTTTCCATGACCACTTAAATGGAAATGGGCTTCCTCGCTCATTTGATTTCGGATACGAAATCATCCTCTTCTTTCACCTGGTTGGACAGAGCATGGGAGTAAGTTAACCTCATTTGAACGGTTTGCACTTTATAAGAGAACATCTCCAGGGCTCTTACCAAAATTCGACGCAATGAACGGCTACAACAGTGATATGCTCAGACGGACGAGTAATACGGGGCCGGCCACTACTTGCAACACTTCTAGTGGACGCAGTTTGCAAGAGACGCTCAGCCCAACGACGACGAAATTGGTCAAATAAGCAGTAACAATAATTCCGTGTTCTTCAGCTGTGTGTCGCTCGATTGCTTATTGTCAACTAATTGTCTATCTGTCTACAACTTAAATGTCAAAGCATAATGACACTTGACGACATTTGCAACAATTATGGCACATTCACATTATGACATTACCTTTGCCCCACCTTGTAACTACTCGTATATCGATGGCCAAACGCTCATGCAATATTATGTGGTTGGAACTAATTGTGCTTCAATTTCACATGACGATCTTGCATATTCAGTTCCCCTACAGCATGGCTCCAACGACGACCACGATTGAATTCAGAAAATCAGTGGCCCGGGATGGTGCTTTATCACAAAAAGTCGAACCGAGTTAATCGGCACACTGTTATTAAGTTAATCCTAAAAACGTAAAAAAATCAACGCTCGAAAATGTTCGCGATTTAATTTCATTTTTTTGCTGAAAACTAATTTTTCAAGTCGTATGACAAAACGTTCTGAGCACATGTTCCATTAAAAACGTCAAACTTTACGATGCTGATGTCAAATATCTACACCGGCATTGCCATACATAAAAACTTAAATATCAGTTATAGATTTGAGGAACGCTGCCCTGTTCACAAGAAATATGTAATCGAGAATATTGACAAATGCCTACCACATATGAAGTTTATAACTTTTACCAAAATCTTAAAAGTATTGTAGACACTAGGGATTCAAAAGCGATAAAGTGAAACTAGTAGTCAACTCAAAGTCGATACTAGGGGTTTTCAGGAAACTTTTTTGCAGACTGCTTAATATCGAATACGACAAAACTTGTGCTGCTAGGCAGAATGGTATGCCGAATATAGACGAGCTTAGGATAGCCATGTCGAAACTTAAAAAGAACAAGACTGTTGGAGCTGACAATTTACCAACAAAATTACCATACTCAAGGTAGTAGATGAGAACTACTGTAGATACAGAGCCCACATCAACTCATCTACAAAATTTGATCGGACATATCCATTCTCAGCGAATGAAATCTCAATCTATTGTGGTATGCTTGCATATTTTACTGATATTGACAACATAGGAGAAACACAGAACACAAAACTAAATATATTGTGTCAATAAGCCAAGATATTACATCTCAAATCACGAAAACATCTCAATAACTTGCAATACGGTCTTCGTAGCAACAGGTCCACTTATGATTTGATGGCATGCCCACCGAAACGTGGAACCAAAGCGTACGAGTACATCAACTGGCGAAAGCAAGATAGTTGCATTTTATATTTCTAAGGGATATTCGGCATCAGGCTATTTTGTCGAAAACGATTACATTTGGGATCGACGAAGAGATTCAATGGATTAGAAACTACGGTTCGGAACGTTCAATTAAAGTTGTCTTGGATAGTTTCAGGTATGATATCCACAACATAAATGCTGGTGTGCTCCAGAGCTCCGCTCTGTCTCCGACACTCTTTTTAATTTTCATCAACGATCTCTGGTCTGCTACTTCTAATCCAATATACAATACTCCTTCCCTGATGACGACTAAAAGATCTCTACATCTGTTAGATAAGATTTAAAACCGTGTGATAAAACACATAGGTGATGCTGATATCACTCAGTCAATCGACACCCTCTAACACCGACGAAAGGTCTCCTACCTCACCTTATTCTATCGCTATTTTCACCATCAGCGCTTCGTTGAAATTGCAGCCCCTTCAAACCTTTAACCGTAACACCGTCTTGCTAGTTTACCCTCAAGATCGCTTTCGTACGTACACCGAAATATCGTGATTCTTTCCTAAACCGTACAACTCGCTTATGTCATTATACTCGTAATTTGCAAACATTCAAAACCAACGTGCGTCGGTCTCTCTCTCTCTCTCTCTCTCTCTCTCTTTATTTTCTCCGTACCTTTCCTTCGCTCTCGCTGTGTGCAAACATTTTAAGGCAAATTTCTTTGAATGAGCCACAATTATAAAAAAAATCTCCACCAAGGACAGAACTACAACCGTGAAGTCGTAAATGATTTCGTTTGCTCGAGCTTAGCCGTTAAATTTGACAACAAACTCAATACAGGAATCCAACGAAGACTTACTGCTGATGTCGAAGCATAGTACTAAGGAGACCAATATCAGAAAGTTCTTAATCCTCAACACCGCGCATGTTCAAATAGCTAAAAGTCTACTATGTAACTGCTGTGTGTTGGAACTGCAGCAGACCGTTGTGAGAAGAAGTCCGAGTACGCATTTGAAATCCAGACTTGAATGTGAAAATACGCTACTCATAATATCTATACAGGAACCCTGTGAAATTAAGGAATCTTTGGCTTTGGATGTTAAAGGGCTTTCACACTCACCATCTAAGTTTAGGAAATTCTGCGAACAAGATTGGATTTCTACAGACATAAACTACGATTCGGACTTCACCTACACTGAGTCGAAGGCAAAAACTCTGTATCCCATACTTCTTAGTTAATCTGACCAGAACCGGACGAGGCCATCAAATACGTTGTTGCTTCTTTTGATGGTTTCAAGTCACCGGACTGGGAACTCTGAAGTGCATCTCCGCTACTAACCTACCATTGGCTACCGTACTACCGAACCGAATCCCTGGCGAACAAATGTCTCTTGCGTTTTGATGTGAACGCCTATTGTGTAGACTTAAGTTCTCGGAATGCCCATACATTCATGGGACCAATGGGTACACCTTGCCATCGTTGTGCTTAAATTCCTTTCATACCCATGTTGAGGGCACAGGTTCCACCTTTGGTATGACCCAAGGCCGACCTAAAACCTCTTGCCGGGTGCCCTGATTCCCACGGCATCTTCATTTTATAAGTCGCGGTGTGGACTTTGGTAGTCCTGCCCATTAACAGGACTTTAATGACCAACACCATGTAATGTTACTGGTCAAATCGTAGCAACCTTAAGACCAGTGTTTGTTCTATCTCCGGTTATTATTACACTACGTCATTAACGGGCGAAACCTTGATAATTGGGCGGAAGCCCATCCATAGCGAACAGCCAGAGTATTCTCTATCATTTTGACTTCGTTCACTTTGACGATCATGGAGAGAATGGCCAAGCTTGATGTTTGCTAAACTGCTTTCAAACATCCTGAGCATTTTTTCGATAATAAAATCAGCCAGACATAGCGTAGACGAGCCATTAATTTCGTAGATAATGCTGGTGAGTAGGACCGTCCTTGCGGTTGCTGACTACGGCCAATATGTGATGGCGGGTAATAAATGGTTGCACGCAAGATGGCGTCCCGTCTAAACAGCTCTGGTGCATACTCGTATCTAAGCTCAGGCAAATACAGATGATATGGCTGTGGTCACAGATCGATCTTGTCTAGCGACTCTCTACCCTAAAGTGCTGGCAGCTCTAAATGTGATCGATAGTTCCCAAAAAAACAGCGATTGGCAAGTTGGGCTCTTTACTTTTCAAATATTGGATCTGTGTATGTTGTCATTTGCGGCCTTAAATTAATAAACAGATTGTGCGTATTGATCTGGATTTCCTGGATTTTTTCTTCGGTATAACGTAATGTAAATTGGTATTTGGCCGGTAGTGGATGTACCCGGTCAGTACACAGATCATTGGCGAATGGCGTTTAGGCGTTCACACATCACGGAAGATAAGACCTTGTACACGAAGATGCCTCACTATTAGGCGTAGTTAAGAGGGTCTCTTTCCCCGTGTATCAAGAAAACGATGCTGAGGTTTTCACCCTTTCTGCTTTAACATTTAGTCAACAGCATCGACGGTGACTAAGGTCTTTATCTGTGTCTTCTACCCAGGACAGGTTATTTGTACTTTTTGTTACAATTTCTGACTGATTTATCAATCCTCCACTTCCTCGATCGCGAGCACTTTTCATCCTTGGTCCTTTTGCGCGGCGTCGTTTCATAAATTTTGGTATTGTAAATGTCCTTGCCTGCACTGGTCAACAAGCCAGGGGTTTAGAGCATGTGGTCGGATTAAACCCAGGATAATAGTTGCGGCTTTTTTAATCTTCTTGGTATCGGTGGCACTTGCTGCAAGCCAGAAGAAAACTCTGATTTGTTGTGATTGCAATTTGTAAACGAAAACCGTCACACAGTATTGCAACATGCTTCTAAGATATCTGCAAATATACCTGAAGATTCTACAATATTGGCCGGTCGAAATCTTCGGACTTAAGTGATACTGGAGAAATGCCGTGAGTCAATGGCAACAAGACAGTTTAGTTGTTCGTTGAATGATCATGGCAATGTCATGGTAATATGGAAGTGGGGAAACTGTGTGCTAATTATAGTCGTAGCCGCCCAAGGAATTGTTAATTTCCAGATATACATAGTATCGCAGGTTATGATTCCCGATTGCACTACTAAAGATTATCTTAAATAAGCGTCATACTTTGGGTATTGCTCTTAGGTTTTGTCTAGGAGCTTGCTCTCTATGAGCCAATCATATCAAGTTTTCGTTACTGAATTCGAGCTTGACATGGATTATCACTAGGCACTCACCCACCCACATGCCAAAAGCTCCGGCCTTCTTACCTCAATCCGTGATATCTATTTCGTATTCTCCTTATTCCCGTTCATCCCATCGCGTTTTCGGGATTGCGGTGACATATGCCTAGAGTTATTCAGCTGCACGTGGGCTGTTCATGAACCATGTGCAGATGCGAATGTCGTTGTCCTTTTTTTCAGGTTCATTAATATTGAATCCTTCATTTTCTGAGGCTCTCTGTTGCTTTTTGATGATGGGGTTTTTAGGGTGCTCCCTGAGGAAACTGGAAAAGCCACCTGTTTCTGCGATTCCTCGGACATAGACACCTGGATATTCTGGAGTTAATAACACGCTGTCGTAGACCTATGAGGAGTTGGCTCGCCACTATCTCCATTTCAGTACCCTAACTGATCTGAGTTAAAGTCTTAAAATAAATAAAAGTTTTCCACCAAACAGATTGAGAGTGTTAATGCGGTGTAAATTTGCCCGTAGAGTGATAATATAAGAGAGCAATGAAATCTTATGTCTGAACTGTCGATGTGCTTGCTTTTGTTATTAGTAATTGGAAGCCAGAAATTTCGGTTCTTAAACATCATCAACAATTACGTCATCGTTGAATACATAAAAGTTGCTGTAATTAGTTAACGTTGTATGATATCTCAGTAAACGTCCATCGTTATTCTATGTAGATATTGTAGTTCCAAATTGAAAAAAAAAAATGAAACGTATAATGTACCAAGAATATCATCGAACTGGCTAAATCCTACCGTCGATCGATGAGACTTATTATTCGTAGTAGAATGTAAAACAAACTGAGAATGTTGGTCGTGCGCCTAGTGATTTATCGCTGACTTTTATCAAAGATACCTGACTTCAGGTACAAAAAAAAACCCGCCCAACGGGTTTAAAGATGCTCCACCTCTAAAGAATGCCGCTGAATTATAATTTTAATTTGAATTCCGACTACTTGCAGCTGACAGGCTACACAAAAAGAGACCAGCACGAGTCTTCAAGGTGCTAACTTGTAATCGAATTAGTATTTAAATTTACAATGCTGGTATTTTTTATTTTTATTTTTAATTGTGTGTATAAATCGATCTTAATTAGCTTCCTTGTATGTAGGACAATTTCATTAATTAATTTTAATTGTTAGTAATTGTTACAGTTATTTGTAATTAGTAAAGTGTGATATATATTTACCTCCTCTAGCAACTCGCCTACGAACGTCTGCTCTTGGAGATCTGTCTCTGGGAGTGGACTACAAAAATTAAAAAGAAAAATTTATTAAGAATGTAAATTTTGTATTCAATTCGATCAATTAGTTATCTCTTTTCTTAAAAATGCACTTTTACTTCAATTCGTAATTTAGAACACAAACATTAATTGCAAGCAACCAACCGAATTTTTAGACGGACTACTAGCAGTCGCAACTGATAAATCGTCATTAACCTTGGAGAATTCAACGAACCTATTAACTTTTGCAATTATTGTATAAAAAAAAACAACAAAATAATTAATTTCCATCTGTTGGATAAAAAATCGCCGCACTTTGACTGAAGCGCGAACAATCATCAAAATGATGTCCTCAGTGCGAAGTAGCGACGAAATCCTAATAATAAAATTATTCGAATACATTAAATATTACGAGTATCCCCCTCATCCACTGCTCGGTATGCGCATTTACGAAGTGACCATTTTCATTTCTCATAAATTCGAGTTGATGACTTCAATTCTTAAAAAAAACACAAAACACTGTCAGTTGTGATGTGAATTTTGAGGAATTGATGCGCTGTTTTTACCGCTGGCTGTTGGTATGTTTAAGTTTTTGACTAAATGGTAGTTACAATTTGTACTTGATTTTAGTGTCAAAATATGAGCATACTATAATTTGCCTTCGTGTTGGGATTTCAGACCGTGCTATTGGTCTGTGCCAAGTTTAGGGTGCCCTATTTTTCTAGCTCTTTGTGGAAGTGATATTTTCTGCGTCTCGTATTTAGCAAAGAAGACATCAAAGACTTGCATTTCCATTTCTTACTTTACATCGCGACCGACAAATTCTCGAATGTTTATTGAATAAAGCTGGTTGCTGAAGATCGTTTTGGTCACTTTAGAAGTGCTACACCTGTCATCAGGGTAGTGGAAGTAACTGGATGGTAGAACGCAATAATCTCAGTTTGTATGCTTACTTATGCTTATGGACATTTAACTTTTCTCATCCTACTCTCACATGATGTTTGGTGCAACACTTAGCAGAGATCATTTCTTTTTATTAGATCCGGATTAAAAGTATCAAACAAAAAGAAAAGGCATGGTACGACTCGAGCTGCAAAGAGTCTGTCACGGTTAGAGAAGTGTTTTTTTGGTCCTTCAAGACCAATCCGGCAGAGAAAAACCGAAAAAAGTTTCAACGAGTCAGAAATGACTGCAACGTCTTTCTCAAGCCTGTGAAATTCCAATACGACCAAAAACTGAAGCAATAAATACTACAATGTCCTAAATTTAGTAAAAAGTTTTAGTCGTTTGTGAAAAACATTAGAAATTCTGCCTCATCCTCCATCCCAATGCGCATACTTTGCGGCCAGCTCAACATTCCCATATTATGCTTTGTCTCCGCCTACACTTGAGTGCGTTGAATCTTCAATGGGACAAATCCACTTTCGTACTCGTGTAGTAGCAAGAGTTATTAAAGATCTTAACATTCACAGATCCGCAGGTCCAGATGGTTTTTCTCCCCTCCATCTGAAGAGGTGTTCTTCCTCGCTGGCAAAACCACTGCGTATCATCAGTCCTACTCTTTAGGACTGTTTTCGAGAAGATGGAAAACAGCATTTGTCCACCCCTTCCTAAAAAAGGCGAATTTTCCTCTCTCTCCTCCTACAGACCCATTGTACTTACGTCCCTTCTTTCCAAGGTCATGGAAACGCTGATAAACCGTCAGCTCATGAAATATCCCGAAACACGAAAACTTCTCAAATACCGGCAGTACAGTTTTCGTAGCAACAGGTTCACTGGTGGTCTGATGGCATGCCTCACCGAAAAGTGGAACCACAGCGTACATCGATGTGGCAAAAGTAAGTTAGTTTCACTTGATATTTCTAAGGAATTTGGCAAAGTTTGGCATCAGGCTCTCTTGTCGCATATGCGTGCATTTGGGATCGACGACTCTCTTCTACAATGGATTTGAAACTACCTTTCGGAGCGTTCAATTCAAGTTGTCTTGGATGGTTTCAAGCCTGATATTCACAAAATACATGCTGGTGTGCCCCAGGGCTTCGTTCTGTCTCCGACACTCTTTCTAATTTTCATCAACGATCTCTTGTCTGCTACTTTTAATCCAGTACTCTCTGCTTTTTATATTCGGTCCCGGACTCACGTCCTTGCTCTTCGGCTGTAGAACGGAAACGCCAGCGTATGTTAAGCTCATTAAATTCTGATATTAACAGCATAACTAATTACAACAGAGTAGAATTTAATGCTTCCAAAACACAATGCTGTCTGCTGTCGTTAAAGCGAAATTTCAACACCCAGCCATTGTTTATAGATGCACTTGCATCGTCGAAAGCGATAAACTTTCCGTTCCTGACAAGTGTGTCAATGACAACTTACGTTGGAATGACCACATATTCAATGTCGCCAAAAATACTGCGAAATGTCTAGGTTTCCTCAAGCGATGTAAGAAATACTTCATCCCCTCTGATCTGGCCTCAATATGTAAGGCATTTATCCGCCCGAAATTGACCACATCTGGTCGGGTGCACCCAAAACATCCCTGCACCTGCTAGATAAGATTCAAAGCCGTGCGATAAAACTCATTGGTGGTACTAATATCAGTCAATCAATTGACACCCTCGACCACCGACGTAATGTCTCCTGTCTCACTTTGTTTTATCGCTATTTCCACCACCAGTGCTCCATTGACGTCGCCAGTAACATTCTGCCCATTCAAACTTTCAACCGTAACACCCGTCTCGCTATGAATGCTCATCAGTATACGCTCAAGCCCTTTTTCGGACGTACTCTAAAATATCGTGATTCTTTTCTAAGCCGTACAACTCGCTTATGGAATCCCCTGTAGATCTTTCTGTTTCCTGGTCCTTATAACTTACAAACATTTAAAAACAATGTACTCGTACATCGGTACCTGTCTTTTCTTCCTCCCTAAATTTCCTTCGCCCGCGCTGTGTACAAACATTTTAAGGGTACACAAACCCCTTGAGCGCGCGCTCATTATAAAAAAGAAAAGAAAATAAAGATAAACAACAAGTCTACCGTAATAGTAGCTTCGTAGCAAGATTAGTAATCCATTCAGTGACATAGTGCCTACATCTGCATCGACCATATAATCTCCTACTACCTTCCGTCGAAATAGTCCATTAGTCCATTGTACTCCTTGTAAGTTAATTTGTTGTAATATCAACTGTCTGCCGTTTGAGTGAGTCGATGTGAGTGTTTTTTTTGAAAATGGAAAAAATTGAGTATCGAGCTAGGGTAGGTAGGGTAGGTAAGAGTGGCTGTTGGATAAAACCAACCCACTTAGGCCTAGTGGCCCATTGTGATGCCACGTGGATCTATGATCCTCTTACTAATGGAACCAGTTTGAGCTTCTGACGAAGCGAAGGAGACTGCTTAGGTCTGTATTTTTCAGATCGTTTAGGTCGTTGTAGAAGAAGGCTAATAAGTGAAGTTTTCTTCTCAGGGAGAGAGCTGAACATGTACAGAGTAGGTGGAGGGTTGTCTCCTCCTCCTCCTCCTCCTCCTCCATGCAGATTCTGCAGAAATCATTTGTAAAGGCGCCAAGCCTTCTTGCGTGCTTGCAAGGCAGTGTCCAGTGATGACACCTATGATGGCGCTGAGATGTTCCTTATTTAGAAAGATCAGACACTTAGAGCGATACAGATCCAGTTTTGGCCAGATTTATTTGGTCGCTAAACATGTTGGTCCAACAGTCCACCTAAGGTCTGTTCTTTTATTGGCATCCAGCTTTAATATTAGTTTGCACGCAGCGATTGGGATAACTATGCTATCCCTTTCCGGTAGAATAGGTAAAGTGGTTCCAATTTTTGGCGAGTTCATCGGCTCTACAATTCTCTGGAATGTCTCTGTGGCCCGGCACCCAACAGAGGTGAAGGTTGAACTGCTCAGCCATCTCCATAAGAGATGATCGGCAGTCAAAGGCGGTTTTAGAATTCAGTGAGATTGAGTCCAGGGATTTGATAGCGGCCTGACTATTCGAAAAGATGCGGATATCCTTTGCAGATATCACGTCCACCAGACTATCACCCCGTAAGTAAGTATCGGTCTTATGACCGAGATGTACAGCCAGTGGGTTATCCGAGGTTGAAAGCCCCATTTATTCCCAATGGCTTTTTTGCAAGAGAATAAAACTATTGTAGCTTTATTGATTCTTTCTTGAATGTTAGGCTTCCAGTTTAGTTTTCTGTCAAAAATGAGACACAGATATTTTGCTGTATCGGAAAACACTAAACTGATACCGTTTATTGAAGGAGTATCGAGCTAAGTATTATTAAATTGTTGTTTTTGAAAGGCAATACGCCTACGCAAATCAAAAATGAGTTGGACTCTGTGTATGGGGACTCTGAACCATCATTTACCTCAGTGAAATTGTGGGCAGCTGAATTTAAACGTGGCCGTAAGAGCTTGGGTGATGATGAACGTTCGGGACGTCCACAAACTGCAACCACTGACGATAACATTGCTGAAGTTCATCAAATGGTGTTAGACGACCGCCGAATTAAAGTCAGAGAGATAGTAGAGGTTATGAAAATGTTCAAGGAACGTGTTTGTTACATATTGAAATAAGATTTAGGCATGAGAAAGCTGTCCGCGCGTTGGGTGCCGCGTTTGCTTACGTTAGACCAAAAACGTGTTCGAATGAACATTTCCAACGCTCTGTTGGCGCCGATTAATCACTGTAGATGAAACTTGGATACACCATTATACGCCCGAAACAAAAATTCAGTCAAAACAGTGGACTGCAAAGGGCGAGCCGGCTCCAAAAAAAGCAAAACCTGTTTGTTCGGCTGGGAAAGTGATGGCGACCATTACAGGAGCATACCACGCATCATTACTTGCCATGCTGAAGGCAGAAATTGCGGAAAAACGGCCATATTTGCAGAAAAAGGAAAGCCTGTTTCATCAAGACAACGCACCGTCTCACACCTCAGCGGTTGCCATTGCGAAAATCCATGAATTACGGTTTGAACTGCTTGACCATCCGCTTTATTCACCAGATCTAGCTCCAAGCGACTTCTTTTTGTTCCCACATCTAAAAACTGCGCTCTGAGGACAGAGATTTTCGCCAAATAAGGGGGCGATCACCTTCGCAGCAGCGAAAAACGCCAAGTACTATTTGGACGGGTTAGAGAGATGGAAGCATCGCTGGGAGAAGTGTGGAGTTATAAGGAGAGTATGTAGAAAAATAAAAAAAAATTTTGAGAAAAAATGTCTTGTATCATTGTTCGGTCGGAAACTTATCAGACAACTCTCGTATAAATTGTAAACTTACTTCTTCTGTCACTATTATTATTGTTATACATACACATACTTGCATATATTTGTATCTAATATTTTTAAAAAATATTTGAGGCTTTCACACTTTAAAAGATTCCATTATCTTACCGTGTAAACGATACTTACTTAATAAACACAAACACAAATCCAAATACAAATTATCGAAAAATAACAAACGTTCCGCAAATAGCGCCCTTCCTGAATGTTTCACTGTACGAAACTGACTGAAACCGACGTTTCTAAGGGTGAAAGTTTGAACACGTGGCAAATAGCTTCAAAAATATCTGCCGTCCTCTAGTCCCCTAAAATACCATACCTCGTTTCGGTCATAAGAGTTTCGCTGCCTACATGGGGGCCTTGTACTATGCTTTGAAAAACATGTGTTTCGCGATATTTCGCGGCCATAATCTTTTGGGATATCATTTTTGTGGTCCTAAGGGACCATTGAAAAAAATAAATAGATTTTCTGAAAATCCTCGAGTGGCTTAACCCCTTAAGTGGCAATAAGCCAGGCGAATTTGAGTTGACACTCGACTAATTACAATTAATACATCACGATTTCTATTACACAGTTAACTGCGTATTTTGTAAAGTTTTCGAGGAATACACTTTGTTTAACTTTTTTAATCAATGTGTTCTCATATTACACTTAGATGGATGTATCTGCATCTGTATCTATTTCCATTTAAGGCACAAAATTTGAATAAAGTAGCATGAGTATGCTAAAACTACTTCTATACATCATCAAGATGAGCGAAAATCAACAAAAATTTACTCACCATGCTTGTACTTTTCTGTTATATAAGACGCGAATATTTTAAAATTTAATTTTTATTTTTAATTTTGCTAATTTAATTAGAAAATGCTTTTGAAACTGAACAGTAGCAACAACATGCCTATCCTAAGTACTTTGCTAAACTGAGTCTTAAATAAAATAATCTCTTCAAAATGCGATATATAATATACTCGTGTGTATGTATTTGCAGATAAGGCCGATGCGAGTCATTCTTCCTGAGGGTTATTTAAGAAGGAAAGCTACAACAGCAATCATTCCATAGTCTTCTGATAAAAAATATATTTTTGTTTTTTTTTTATTTTAAATTTAACAATGTTTAATGGCCAGTTAATGTCCAAATAATTTTCAACAAACACAAAGCTCGTGATGCTTATGATGAAATACAACTTTTTCTTTTTAAATAACGCCCAACTGAAGGTTGAAATTGTTCATTCGTATGTCTAGAGTGTGATTTTTTATTTTTTAATTTGAGGAAAAAAAATCACCGATTCAGCGATTTGAAACGTTTTTCTGGTACTGACAGTGTTGGGTCCAGTGTTTGCGTTTTGGAGAAAGAGACATAAGGATTCTAAATTTCGATAAACAAATAAATGTAGTGCTTAGTCTGTGGCAGGAATGTGATCGCGCCTTCAGACAACACCAAACGAACCGCAGTGGTGGCGTTTATCGTTAAGTTAGTATCGTCAAATTTCATTGAAATAGCTGATGGTAATATCTCTGGGAGACAGATCAATTTTGGCGGCTTCACCGCAGACACGCCAATCCCACACATTCAAAATTTCACGCACCAATTGCACGGTAGAACGGTATTTCCTACAATTGATTTAGTGAGAACTTACCACCAGATACCGTAGCTTCGCTCGGAGCAGTGTGGTCTTTCTACGATACCTGGTTACAGTAGAGGGTTTGAAGCCCTGCCCAAATACGGTCCAGACAATTGCCAAGTATAACCGACCAAATAACATAAGTGAGCTGTGCAGGTTTTTGGGGATGCTGAATTTTTATAGGAGGTTCATTCCGCCCGCAGCTGAATCACAGATTGCTTTGGCAACTTATTTAAAGGACAAAACGCGAAAGAATGGGAAGGAATAGCTCTACAGTTCAGCGGTGCTTTGGTACTCCTCCACCTATATCACAGCTATCCCTTTGGATTGATGCCTCGGACTTCGCTGTGGGTGGAGTTTTACAGCAGTCTTTATCCGCCATTTTCCTTTTATTCTGCAAAACTCACAGAAGCTCAACGCAAGCACAGCGCGTACGATAGGGAGCTGCTGGTGGTTTACCAAGCCATTAAACACTTTTGTCACATCGTAGAGGGACAGATCTTCACCGATCATAAGTCTTTAACGTTCGCCTTCCAGCAAAAGCCCTCAAAAGCATCCCCTCGGCAACTGTGGCACTTAGATTTTATAGGGCAGTTTTATATAAACATCCAGTACATCTCCGGCAAAGGAAACGTGGTGGAGGATAAGCTTTCCAGGCTCGAAGAAGTTTCGCTACCATCGGGAATCGATTTCCAGGCGCTAGCCGCGGCACAAACGACCGAGTCTGAGTTAAACATTCTGCTCAGCTCCGAGACTTCTCTACGGCTTAGGAAAATGTTAATCCCAGGCACAGAGACGCCAATTATTTGTGACGTATCGACAGGAGTGCCCCGGCCATACGTATCTAAGAGTTTACGGACGAACGTTTTTGATAAGGTACATGGATTGACTCACCCAGGGGTCCGCGCGTCGCGAAGAAGTTTGTATGGCCTGCGATGAACCAAGATTGTCGGAAATGGGCGTGCATGTGCTCAGCTTGTCAAATGTCAAAAATTTCCAGACACGTCAGAAGTTCGCTCGAAACATTCTCTCAAGTGTCGAAGCGTTTTGACGAAACACATCTCGATCTAGTGGGGCCCCTCCCACCGTCCGAAAAACTTCGGCTATCTTCTAACAATAATAGATAGATTCACGAAGTGGCCCGAGGCGACATCAAGGCAGAAACGGTAGCGGATGCTCTATTAAGGGAGTGGTTCGCCCGCTACGGAGTGCCAGCAACAGTGGTAACAGATCAGGGCTCATAGTTCGAATCACACCTATTTCGCGAGCTTTGTAGCAAATTAGGCGTAGAACAATATACCGCATTTCGGCGTACAATCCAAAGGCGAACGGGTTTATAGAGAGGTGGCATCGTACTTTAAAAGCTGCACTCATGTGTTATAACAACGATCAGTGGGCCAAGTCATTGCCTCAGGTGTTGTTAGGGTTAAGGTCAGTTTACAGAGGCGAAAACGACGCCAGCGAGGCGGAAATGGTTTTCGGTCAAGCAATCCGACTACCGTCGGACTTCATAGCCGCGGATAGGTCCACAGGAGGGGTAGATTTTGTGAGGGATTTACACGTCACTTTGAAAAAGCTCGGCCGTCCGCACCATCGCACCATAGTAAATTTAAGCCATTCGTGTTCAGGGAGCTGAAAACTTACTCTCACGTTTTCGTTAGAGTCGACTCGGTGAAAAGATCTTTACAACGCCCGTACGAAGGGCCATTCAAAGTTATAAACCGCGACGCAAAAATATTTCGTTTTAGTAAACGGTAAGGACCATCGGTATAGACCGGCTTAAACCTTGTTTCGGGGAAATAGAACAGAATCGCGTTGTCGCAGAGCCTAGCGTGACCGTCACTAAGCAGGCAACCAGAGCAACAAACCAAGGGTCCCCTCTAGTGCGGCGCGCACAATTGTCCGTCCGGAAAGGTATTGTTGGGTGCTTGGCATCAACTGGCAGGGGAGTAATGTGGCAGGAATGTGATCGCGCCTTCAGACAACATCAAACGAACAGAACTGACAACTGAGTGGTAGCGGCGTTTATCGTTAAATTAGTATCGTCAAATTTCATTAAAATAACTTATAATATCTCTGGGAGGCAGATAAATTTTAACGGCTTCACCGCAGACACGCTTGTCTATAGCTTTGTAAACTAAATAAATAAAATTTAATTGAAGACGAATACTATAAACTCGGTGTTTCCTTCCACTGGCCTATCTCAATCCGCATAGTGACGAAATTATACTCGTATGACAGGTACGAGCATCTATTGTATATACATACATTCCTTTGCACTATTCGAAGACTGTACTTTAACCGATTAATGAGCACAATATCATTACGGTCAATAAAAATCAGTCAGACGTGGATATTTGCAAATCTCTAAAACATGAACATTCTGTAGCGCAACTTTTGACTTACTACACCAACACATAAGTGGACTGCTCTTCAGACTAAAACCCTTGTACAGGCAATTTACTGACACACATAACCCTGAGATCATTACACTGAAGTCATCGATCAAAAACCGTCCAAATCTTACTCATAATTAAAATTAAAGCCAGATTAATCCAATTGAGAAAGTTCTGTAGAGACTGAAACAAGTTATACTCAGAAGATGCTACTCGTGCATGGGTGCATCAAAATTCCCCCATAATTTCCGACTTTTTATTAAGAGAATTTAAATAAGTTAAGAGAAAACTTTTGAAAATATAGAAAGAGTAGAGTCAAGGAAAAATTTCCTTAACCCTGATGAAGAACGCTGTGAAGAATATTTTGTACAGATAGTAGAGCGACTACAATTTATTTATTTTGCATCTTGGGGTGCAAGGTGATTAAGGTATAATAAAGGATGAGTAGGTAAGAACGATAGCAAAAAAAACTTTAAATAATACAACAACGGTGTGAGATATAAAATTGATTCCGACTTTATATTGAAGCTACGTTCATGCCATTATGTGTGGAATAGCACATCATTCAAATGGCCGCCTCGGCTTCGAGTCAAATTTTTGATAACTCAGTCCAATATGTGTGACGTCATTCCGGCAATAGCATGTCGAATGTTGGCCTCGAGCTCGTCCAAAGTGGTTGGCTTGTTACACCAAGGACTTGACGTAGCCTCAGAAAAAATAACCGAGTGGTATCAAATCGCATGATTGCGGCGGCAAATTGGTGAACACTCGCCGTGAATTCTACTTCAAAATTCTACTTCACAACTTCGAGCGTTGCATCGCTTGTATGACATGTAGCGCCGTCTTGTTGAAGTCATAACTCGGATATATCGAAGTTGTAGAGCTCTGACCACAGAAAGTCGGTTAACATCGCTCTATACCTGAGAATACGGTAACGGAGTTTCCTTCCTCATTTCAAAAGAAACAAGGTCCGATTTTGCCGCCATGCCATAAACCGCACCAAACAGTCAATTTTTGTGGATGCATTGATGCTTGGCCGAACAATTGTAGATTGTGTTCGCTCCCATAATACCAATTTTGCTTGTTGATATAGCCACTGAGACAAAAATTGGCCTCGTTCCCAATTAGCTAACTCACGGCGTTGTCTAAGGTCGTCCGGCTTCAATTCCTGCGTCAGCACAATCTCATGTTATCGTACAAAATTTATTGATAAAAAACTTAACTGTGGTCCAACCTAAAGCCTTTAGCGAGTACCAATTGTTTCGAAATCGGCTTTAAGAATTAAAGAATTATTAATATTCCACGATATGTACTTACTCCATAACCCAGGACAGTCCAAATCCATAGAATCACGGATTCTCCATTGCAGGCCTATGAATACATATTGTACATATGAACAGTGTATGAATATGGCCAACGGCACTGTCAATTATTGAGTTCAAAGCCTCGAGTTGCTCCGATTAAAACCGAAAGTATTCCTAAGTTAGAATTATGTGCTGCGAAACTGTTGTGCCACCAGCATTGTTAATATTATGCCCAACTTGGTCCACATACAATAGTTAACGAAATTTTCTTGAGTACAGACTCAGAAAGAGTGCTTTGTTGGTCTTCACATCCGTCTTCATGGAAAATTGTTGTAGCTAATAGAGTATTCAAAATATATAGCGAGCTACCGGCGGCAGTGTGGAAGCATGCTGGTTCTAAATAGAATCCTGCGGTGGTTTTGTTTCTTTATCTATAGAAAACAAAGTGACCAGAGAGAGGGAGAAGCTGTGATATTAGCTGTTAGAGTATCTTCCGAATTTAGTGAAGACTACCTGAAACATAACAACTTTCAAAAAGTATTACGAGTCTTTGACTACGTGAGCCTATGGATACCTAGCTGGAAGGAAACTGTAGAGCAACTATCAAATGTATCAGAGAAAGCGTATTTGAGGCAGGCAGCAGCCCCTTATTCTCGGCGGATATACTGAATGACGCGTTGACTAGGATACTTTGGCATTGCTATTTTCCAGACCACGTATGAACTTGCAAGATACCATATTTCCTACTACGCTAAGCAAACGGATGCTTTTGAATTTCACAGCGGAGTACGACAGGGTTCCATTTCATCACCGCATCTTTTTGTCTTCACAAAAAGTAATGTTATCCGCGCTGAATTTTATAGTGACATCAGAGGAATCCTAATAGGCTAATATACCTTTACCCTTAAAGTCACCTTCGTAAACACCAGTGGATGCCACGTATTTATTCTGGTTATACCGCATTTCAAAGTTCATTACGGAGACATAGTCGACTGGCCTGTGTATACCGCATTAGTCATTGCCCACAGCGATCCGAGTCTCCAACTAAAGTCAGGCATTTTTGTTACAGGAAAGGTACCACCAGACATTCTAACGAATACGGTTGGCTGTTTTTAGGGACTTTAACCAGTCAGTTGGTCGCTCTTAGTTTTTGATTTGTTGATGCAGACCTTACGCCTTTGCTCGGCAGGTTGGCTTTTTATAATAGAAGATGCAAATACACTTCTGAAGAGGCTATAGCCCCTTCTTATAGTAGATTTGTTTCTGAAATGTCATGGATCTATAAACGTGTTATACTCCCGACATACGCCGGCTGGAGCAAACGTGGAAATGAGTCACAACAACGCTATCGTCAACTCATTAAGTTGATCTTAGAAGTAAGCTAAACCTGATTGCGGTTAAAATATATTGCACGTTTAAGTGAATCTCAGGTCCACCGCTTTAACCAGTTTTATAGTATCTTGCTATTCTGTTCCAAAGTAAATAAATACAGATACGTTATTAGATGGCATATATCTCAGTATGTACTTACAATTAAATGAGCGTTAGTTTGTAATCAGCACAAGTTTTTACGAGTATATCTTTGGTTACCAATAAAAACGGAAAGATTTACTTATTATTTAAGTTACACTAATTAAATGCTAATCGTTTGAGTTTGATTTGTTAATCATTTTTAGCTAGCTGTGTCGCCACAATAGTGTGAATTGAATTATAAGATATCGACCCGGATAGATGTAAGTGGACAGAAAACTCTTAGCAGACTAACATTGGAAGTTAAATATGACGCAGATAGTAGCAGTTTCCGATTGGACTTACTTAATAGTACAATAGCAAACGCAACGTTCAAGTATGTACCTAGAATGTGATAACTCTTATACTCCGATAGGCCTGAATGCCATTATTTTTCTCTCACCACGGTCTCGCCATTTACGTGCGTAGTGATGTAGCTTACCAAACTTCACCACAATGTAGTCCCTGTTCCAATCCGGAGTTCAATTTCATGTGGTTAAAATTCCATCTCCGTAAGCAAATTATTCACTATTGCTTTATTTACAGAAGCCCCAAACTGGACAGCAGCTCGACCTTTAATGAGTTTTATGCGCTGTCTGACGCCATAAAAAGACTTGTATCCCTGTACCCACATACTGAAATAGTCATTACGGGCGATTTCAATATACACAATTCTGGGTGGCTTCGACATTCTGGACAGACAACACCCGAAGGACGGTGGGTTGAGATCTTCGCTGCGGAGAACAACTTAATGCAGCTTGTAAATGACAAATGTAAATGACCGCCAACACCCTGGACTTGTTTTTAGCTTCTTACCTTGATAAGTACGAGTACATCGTTGATGTGCTCTCCCCTCTAGGCTCGTCTGACTATTGTGTCATATCAGCTAATTCCTCGTACACCGACCACACAGTTAGAGAAAAATTTCCTAAAAGAACCATAAGGCAGCACGAGAAAGCCAACTGGAGCGGTCTTAACAGCTTCTTTAGAAATTTAACTGGTCGTTATATTTCCTCGATAACGACGTGGATGCCGTTGCTGCTATGATCACAGACACCATTCACTTTGGCATGAGAAACTTTATCCCTCATTGGATGAAGAGTATCAAACCAAAAGAAAAGGCATGGTACGACTCGAGCTGTAAAGAGGCTGTCAGGGTTAGAGAAGTGTTTTTTTTCAGTCCTTCAAGACCAACCCAATAGAGGAAAACCGAAAAAAGTTTAAACAAGCCAGGAATAACTGCAACGTCATTGTAAAATTCCAATACGATCAAAAACCGAGGCAAAAAATACTATAATGTCCCAAAGGTAGTAAAAGTTTTTCGATGAACGTCAAAAACATTAGAAATTCTGCCTTATCCTCCATCCCAACGCTCATTTACAATGACATTCCAGCTGTCAGCTCTTTGGACAAAGCCAAACAGCTTACTGCATACTATTCGGTCAGCCCAACACTCCCAGATTGTGCTTTGTCTCCGCCTACACTTGACTGCGTCGAATCTTCAATGGGACGAATCCACTTTCACACTCGTGTAGTAGCAAGAGTTCTTAAAAATCCTAACATTCACAAATCCACTGGTCCAGATGGCATATCTCCCCTTCTTTTGAAGAGGTGTTCTTCCACGCTGGCAAAACCACTGCGTAAGCTTTTTCATCAATCTTATTGTTTAGGACTCTTTCCGAGCAGATAGGAAACAGCATTTGTCCAGCCCGTCCTAAAAAAGGTGAATCTTCTTCTCTGTCCTCCTATAGACCGATTGCACTTACGTCCCTTCTATCCAAGGTCATGGAAACGCTGATAAACCACCTGCTCATGAAATATCTCGAAACACGAAAACTTCTCAATGACCGGCAATATGGTTTTCGTAGCAACAGGTCCACTGGTGATTTGATGGCATGTCTCACCGAAAAGTGGAACCAAAGCGTACAGGCTCTGTTGTCGGAAATGCGTGCATATGGGATCGACGCCTTTCTCTTCAATGGATTAGAAACTACCTTTCGGAACGTTCAATTGAAGTTATTTTGGATGGTTTCAAGTCTGATATTCATAAAATAAATGCTGGTGTGCCCCAGGGCTTCGTTCTGTCTCCGACACTCTTTTTAATTCTCATCAAAGATCTCTTGTCTGCTACTTCTAATCCAATATATTCCTTTGCTGACACAGTACTCTCTGCTTTTCATATTCGTTCCCGGACTCACGTCCCTGCCCTTCGGCTGTAGAACGGGAAATCCAGCGTCTGTCAAGCTCATTAAATTCTGATATTAACAGCATAACTAATTGGGGAACCACTAACAGAATAGAATTTAATGCTTCTAAAACACAATGCTGTCTGCTGTGCTAAACACACAGCCGTTATCCATGATTGGCACTTGCATCGTCGAAACCGATCAACTTTCCATTCTCGGTATGTGTGTCAGTGACAACTTACCTTGGAATGACCACATAGTCGGTGTCCAAAAACGCTACGAAATGTCTAGGTTTCCTTAAGCGATGTAAGAAATAGTTCACCCCCTCTGATCTGGTCACAGTACGCAATATATGGCGTTAATCCGCCCAAAATTGGAGTACAATGCCCACATCTGGTCAGGTGCACCCAAAACATCTCTGCACCTGCTAGATAGGATTCAAAACCGTGCGATAAAACTCATAGGTGATACTAATATCACTCAAACAATGGACACCCCCAAACACCGACGTAATGCCTCGTGTCTCACTCTATTTTATCGCTATTTCCACCACCAGTGCTCCATAGAAATCGCCAGTAGCATTCCGCCCCTTCAAACTTTCAATCGTAACAACTCATCAGTATACCCTCAAGCTCACTTTTGGACACTCTAAAATACCGTGATTCGTTCCTAAGCCGTACAACTTGCTTATGGAATGCCCTATCTAGCTCTTTATTTCCTAGTCATTATAACCTTCAAACATTTAAAACCAACGTTCACCGGTACCTCTCTTTCCATTCTCCCTTATTTTCCTTCTCCGCACTGTGTGCAAACATTTTAAGCGTACTTAAATCCCTTGAGCGCGCGCAAATTATACAAAAAAAAAAAGAAATCCTTGAGGCAAAATGACAAAAGACTGAACCAATCATCTATTCCAAATGTCATAAAAATCAACCGTGCAGAAAATGACGGCAACGTGGAAGAGGTTGGCTGAGTGAAAATGTGGATTGTAAACAAAATTAAAAAATTCCAGGTGCCAACACTGCTAGTTGTATACGAGTACATACGAGTATGTATGTGCATCTTCTGTTTACAAAATTTAAGTTTGTTCTTTGTTTATAAAATATTTTCTAGTTCTTTTTATTCAAAACTGAGTTCGTTTTCTCAGTAAACATTCTAAGTAATAGATATTTTTAGAAACTTTTCATAGAAGACATCATCCTGAAGCCAATTTATCGCCACAGAAGGCCAATATTTTCATTGGAAATTTCGCTTAAAAAACTCAAATGTGTGTTTTAGTTGGTGGTTAAAGTAAATAATTATTATTGAAGATCAAGTTCCCAGATGCTTCAAATGTATTCACACTTCGCACGTTCTTTGAACTGAGGGTCAGTCTTTAGTGAATGAATACTAAGGATCACAGGGTATCTGCGTCAATGGAAAATTAAGACACTAATCTGCATGGAGAAAATTTGAAAAGAATTCTAGACTATAATTATTATAACTTTGATATTAAACCGTCAGAAGGCAATCTACTCGTATACGAGTGCAATATGATCGCAAATCACCTTCTCATGATCTCACCATTAATAATGCTGACAGAATCCTCTATCCTTTTGCTAGAATCTCAATCAAGACATCACAAATTATGTGAGGCATGCAGTTAAACTTGAATACGTGTCGAATGGGCAAGAGAAATAAATTACATCCCATGCATCGCGTCGAAATGATGAAAAGAAGTCATGGGCAAGATCAGTTATATCCTGTCGTACTTAACCACATTTCTGTAAACCATGCACAATGTGCTCATTTGTTGACAGTGGATTGGACTATTGGAGTGGTTTTCATTATAATCAATGTGTAAATGCCCACATCCATTCTCTAGTTTCAGTTTGTTATTGATTTTAGTTCGATTGCGGTTTAAAATATTTATAAAATATGAGTCAAGAGGAACGCCGTAAAAAGATCATCGACAAATGCCTCGAAAATACTTCGTGCCCAAACCATTTCATCGCAAAAAATTTAAACATAACACGCAGTACAGTGGATTCTGTTATTAAACTATATTTGGAGACGTTGACAATTAAGCGAAAACAGAAAAGTGGAGCTAAAAGTGGAGCATGTGATACAAATTTGGACACGTAAATAGTGGGTACCATCGTAAAAAACCGGACTATGTCATCCAGAGATGTTGCTCGGAAATGTAATACCAACCAAACAATGGTACAAAGATCTAAAAAACGTAACGGTCTAAAAACACGTTAAAAACATAAAATACCAAAAGTTACTGAAAAGGAAAAGCAAAAAAAGTCATAAAAACACGAGCCCGAAAGCTATACGAGTTGATCGGCAACAAGAAAGCGTGACTCCGCCGCTGTGGTTTGTGGCTTATCCGCATAGACTTGCGACTTCAGAAAATCCCATAAGAAAAAGTCTATCGGGGTCAAATAGCACGATCTCGGTGGCCAGTTCACATCACCTCCAAGTGAGATGACCATGCCTTCGAGTCGCTCGTTCAGAATTTCTAATCTGGCGTAAGCTGTGTGGCAAGTAGCGCCGTCTTGTTGAAACCACATGTCGTTGGTGTCCATATCATCCAATTCAAGCCATAAGAAATTGGTAATCATCGATTTATAGCGCTCGTCGTTGACGGTGATGGCCGGTCCAATGTCGTTCTCAAAGAAATATGGATCGATGACGCCGCCAACCCAAAATCCACTCCAAACAGTGACTTTTTCGGGATGCATTGGACGCTCTTGGATCTCATGTGGATTGGTATCGTCCCAAATTCGACAATTTTGTTTGTTGACGTATCCATTCATCCAGAAATGGGCCTTATCGCTGAATGTGATTTTTCGATGAAATTTAGGGTCAGTTTCCAACTACTCCAGAGCTCATTCAGCGAACACACGTCGTTTTCTATGGTCGTTTGCCTTCAGCTCTTAGTTCAGTTGAATTTTGTACGGGTGCAGGCCCAAGTCACGACGCAGAGGCCGAGTTCTTGTGAGCAACGCGAAATCGATTGCCTCGGATTCTGCCGCACACTCCCACGGACAACGGCGATGTTTGTGCAAATCTTGCGTTTCATCGACGTACCGGCGTTGGTTTATCGTTTACTGAACCGGTGGGCCCAAATTTATCCACCACACTGCGAATAGTCATCTCGTTAGGGCGATTATGGCGACGGTAAAATGGGCGAAGCGCGCTGAACGTTACCAAAACAGAATACCCATTTTGATAAAACAATTTTATTATTTGCACGTGTTTTTGAACGCTATGTCCGCCCATGGTGATTTGGCAAAACAGACTGAATAAATGACAGCCAATTTGACAGATGTAGCTTCAAGAATATGTCCGCTATCAACTGTCAGAATTCAGAAGCCCCTATTCGTAGACCCTGTATTTTAAAATACATCAACGACACTGACCTGGTCAGAAGGACTAAAGTACACCAGCTTCTATGGCTAGGACATACATATGTATATTGAGTTAATGCACATCACCGCTCCGGCTCAGTGCACCTTCAAATCCAAAAGAGGCAAAGAAGGATTTTGCCTAAGAGGACGCGGTCATACTCGTATTAAAGAGACCTCAGACAACTTGATATCCGCAATGTAGAGAGCTCTGGGTTAAATTGCTTGTACACTCCGGGCTGCAGCACCTTGAGTAGTACGTATGAGTAGAATGATCCTGCCAAGGGAGCAAATATCATACAATCATATATACGCAGGGATGAAGAAGGAAAGCTGTCTATGTAGTAACAGACAGCATGTTCTGACTGCTTATCAGCAAAGCTAATCAAAGAAGATGTTTTAGAACGAATGCGTGATACTTAACAGTCCATCATAGCTTAAAGTTGTA
Source organism: Volucella zonaria (assembly GCA_963966105.1). NCBI lineage: Eukaryota > Metazoa > Arthropoda > Insecta > Diptera > Syrphidae > Volucella > Volucella zonaria. Next base: position 51,128,340 of record OZ014534.1, read on the forward strand.
AGCTTCTGCAGTTTAAATCGATAAGCACAATCCCTTAACCGATTGTGTGGCGTAATCTGACAAGTCATACGACGCAATAGGACCATAATCACACCAACCACACTCTATGGCTCTGGACAATGGAGTTTATCGAAACCTCATGAAAATATTCTAGTTTATTTCGAGAGAAAAATTCATTAAAATATATTCAGCTCCATTTGTGTTGACCGGTTTTGAGTAGGAGATTCAAACTACCAACCAGAATAATTTAAGAATTTAAGGAACCTGTTGGACTTGGAGTGAAAGAGTTTAAGTAAGACTGTGAAAGATAAGGAAGTCTCTTTGGGTAAGTAAGTAAGCAGTAAGAAGAAGTAAGGAGTAACCAATTGACTTTTCGAATACATAATAGGATAGTTGTGACAACGATGAAATTCACATCTACTCGTAGTACAAAATGTTGATGGAGATATTCTCCCTTGCCCAGGGGATATTCTCCCAAATAACATTCAATCATCATATTTTAACTTTATTTTTCGAAGCAAGGCTTATCTAAAAGGCTGTTTTACATAATTCTGTATGCCAACCTAAGAGATGTGTTTATTTAAATTTTTCTAAATCGCTGCTATCTTTTTTTTTTCTTTTTACAACTACTTCAGCCTGACGTTTCGTTGTTCAACTCTCTTATCTGTAGTCGTGTTGAACGACATTAAAACCGTGTGCACAGAAGTCGTAGGACAATAGAGAACTTGTGGTAAATTTAAAATATAAAATCCACGACAGTGATAACAACCAACTAACCAAGACCAAACAAGTATGGAGATAATGAATCGCCGCATACGAACACACAGTATTTCTTTAACAACCTCAATAGCCTTGAGATACTCTTGTGTCAAGTAATCGCCTGCAACTCCTTAAATGAGTGTAGGTAAAACCATTTATAGAATCGATCATTTCCATTTCTACAGAATAATCACAGGTCACAAGGGGAAGTCATGAAACATTCAGAAATACGAGTACGACTATTCATTTCCGATTCAAATAGATTCACGGGAATCATGATAATTCTTTCAGATGAAAAAGACAATTTCACAACGCACGAAACAGCCCCGAGAGAAGTCGCATTGGGTGCAGAAACCCCCTAAGCTGGAAGTGCTAACAAAGTGCAAATTAAATGCTTGAACTCTTGAATACATGAATTTCAAACACAAGGAGTGGTTGTCACGCAATCCCATCTATTCGTATCGATTTTGTATAGTTTGAAATTGTATAATACTCGTAGATACAATTTTATTCTATTGCTTGTCATCAGAATTGCTGCTTTGTCTCACTGCGCCGTTGCAATTTCGCTAGAATATCTTTGAGATTTTTGACTATTTTTAAACGACTAGACACCGTAGAAACTGATTCCAACAAGTCTAATTTTAACAGCATGCATAATTATTGTTGTATCCATGCCGGTGACAAATACGAGACAAATCGCACACAAAGTATCTAATGCCCAACCAAACAGGTTCTTTTTTTTTCTTCACAACTATTCGAGTTTGGGGAATTCCACAGGTTCATTGGGTTTATTATGCTTTAGTTAAAATGGACCAAACAATGGATACTTTACTACGAGTACCAAAACCGGATGAGTAAGAATCTGTGCCGTGCTGTATTGTAGTAACTTTTACTCATAAATTCGCCAGAAATTCACTCAAACTTACCCGATCTCTTTGTCCGTCTGGTAAATTATCCATTTCCACAGCTACATGTGTATCATTCATAGTTCTTGGATTTTATAAACAATGTAGGTCCCACTGACAAAAAATTCACAATTAATTCTCAAAAAATCGCGTTTTAGTTTTTTTTTTTTGTTAAAAAGCAGAAAAAAATCGTTTTCCGACGATTTACAGTATCGCTCAAGTTCTCGCGAAAATATAAATAAACAACAAATTAACACTACTGGCACAACGCAGATAAAAGATACTTTTTTTTCTTTTTTTAAAATAAAAATTAAATCTCTCGCCAATACACCAGTTTAACGTCTGTTCACTTTGCCGCGTAACTCACAACTGAATTCGTTTTCGCCGGAGTCTCAGTCGGCTAGTCAATTAGTTCTGAATTCTAATGGACTTGGACTTCGTGTCTTTTATGTGGGATGCTTGCGAGAATTGAATAAACTGACTGCCGGTGGTATTTAACCAAACCATGGGATGTGTCGTGTTATGTTTAAATGGATCAGGTTAGTCATGGATAAATCACAGATGCTTAGTGGATCACTATCCAGCACTTGGGCATACCCTTATAATGTGTAGATAGCAATTGTTGTTGTCTTTTTTTTGTTAGACGGGGAACGAACAGGTTCTGGTGCATTTTCCCATCGTTAACATAAAAATCGAAAACGAACTGAGTCACTGGACTTTAAACCGTGTGGATTTTATTGAATTAATTTCGCGGAAGCTATTTTAACGTAAAACAGTTAATTGCAAGATAAACAAATAAAGTGAAGCTAGCCATGTTGGAAATGGATTCTGTGGTATCTTATAACTTCAATAGTGATACCTACTACAATAGATAGAACTGGGTTCCTTATATAGTGCCAGAAAAATCCTTTAATACGTGGCCTAAAAGCTTCTCAGTATCTTTGGGGATACGTCAACTTTTCATCGTTCCTATTTTCTTCGGATCTGTCCTCACTCCTTCCGCTGATATAGTGTGACCCAGATTTTTTACTTCCAAACGGAACAAGGCACTTTCTTCTGGGTTCAACTTCAATGAACACTCTCCAGCCTCTTAAATACCTCTTTTAGATTTTAACGATACTCTTCGAACGTCGACGATAATATCGTCCAGATAGACTATGCAGGTGCTCCAACGTACGTTCCATTTCGCTCGAAAGTAGCTGGAGCTTTGCACAGTCCAAATGAAAGCCGTTAATTTCTACCTGCCAGTAGGCACCCTTGTGGCCTAGTGTCGAAAACCATTTAGCTTCAGCAAGCGTATCCAAAGTGTCATCAATTCCCGATAGTTGGCAGTATTTTTCTTGGTGACATTGTTGAGATGACGTCGGTTATCTACACAAAACCTCGTGCTGCAAACCCCTTCTTCACGAGAAGTACTGAGGATCTCCATGGACACTTCGATTCTTCAATTAGCCCCTCACTTTTCATCTTCTTCTGCTTCTGTCCGCTTTGTCAATGGAAGACGCCTTGCAGGCTGACAGATTGGTCGGGCGTCTCCCTTGTCGAGGGGATATTCCACGAGGTGCGTAGGTCTATATTCTATCACAAACAATTTAGCAGCGTATCAATTTGCCTACCCCGAATTTCCCGAAAAAGCGGAAAAGCAGAAGGATCACAAAATGGTTCTTCCTCATTCTTCAAAGCTACTGCCGACAGCATTTAGATGAAAACTAGTATAAGATCAAACGAGCTAGGAATGGCTGGCTTTCTTAAGAGTGTGTAACAGCAACTGAGGCAAAAACTACTACAACCCTTCAAGGGTAAATGAGGGCAAAACCAAGTGTATGCCCATCAACAAAAAGGTACACTCAACATCGACGAACTTGGAACAATGTCTCAGTCGATAGCTATAACTTCGAGGTAGTAAGGCCTTTTGTCTTGGCTCTGCTATCAATTCTACTAACAATACCTAAATAGAAATAAAACGAAAAATCCCTCCTGCCGATAGCTGTTTCTTTCGGCTAAGCAAGCAATTGAGAACTAAAACCCTACTATATTTCAAGGACTAAAGAATCTCTGATCATTCTAGTCCTTCTTTATGGTCGTTTCGAGAGAAAAATCCTTCGAAAAATATTCTGTTCCATTTGCTTTGACGGGCTTTGGAGGATAAGATTCAATGACGAACTATACGAGCTATACGGCGACAACGACCTTGTCAAGAAAACTGCACACCAATTGCCTGAGATAGTTAGGGCATGTAGAGCAAATGGATACCAGTGCCCCGGCCCGGAGGGATAACGCAGTAGAGAAGAACCTCACCTTAGGTGGTGCTCATAATTAGAAGCGGACCTCAAACGACTTGGGGGATGCAACTGCAGGTAGTTAGCTAACGATCGAGCTAACTGGAGGGGCTTGATAGTGGAGTCTCAGGTTCATTCCGAACTGTAGCGTCACCAACGTAAGTAAGTAAGGACCAAGAGGAGCTAATATTTTTGGTCGGTTAAAAACATTCGAGTCTCTACTACATCCCCCATCCCAACGTCCATTTATTCATTTATACATTCCAGCAGTCAGTTCTTTAGAGAAGGTCAATCAGCTTCCAATACACATCGTAACGAGTTCAAAGCTTCCAAATTGTCTCATATTCCTCCCTACACTTGAGCGCTTAAAAAAATCTGTGGGAAGTATCTTCTTTCGCACTCGTGTAGTCTTGCAAAGATCTCAATATACACAAATCCGCCTGCCCAAATGGTACGAGCATATCTCGCTTTCTACCGAAGAGGTGTCCTTACACGCTGCCAAAACCACTGCGTAAGTTTTAGGGTTCTACCCGAGTAGAACGGTAAACAGCATTTTTCTAGGCCGTCCTCAAATAAGGCGAATGTTTTTCTCTCTACTCCAACAGACCCATTGTACGTTTGCGTTTTAAAATTTCTTTACTGACCGTACTGCTTCTTCATTTGCTTCTTCAGCCAGAAAATGTTCCCGCTCCAGAGGATGTTTGAAAGCCCATCTTTGTCCGGTCAACAACCGGATCTTCTATAAAGCTATGTCAAAGTGTGTAAAAAAAAATGTTACCGCTTAGCTGCATCTGCACAGTGCAACAACACATGCACATATATTCATCGCTGGGCCATGCTCTGAGGACGGCCTCGTGAGCGAAGACGGTTGGCAGCTGTCAGCGCTGAATATTTTGCCGTCAGGTTTCCTTTAGAAAAAATTTAGATTCTAGTGAGCGAAAGGTGATGTTTGGGCAAAATGTTTGTTGTGTTGCATCAGTCGTTAATGCAAAATTAAGGTGCCCATAAACTCGATATCACCAAAAATACTGCAAAATATCTAGGCTCTCTAAAGCGATGTAAGAAGTGCTTTTTCCCCTCTCATCTGGCTTCAATATATTGTATAACGCATTTATACACCAAAATTGGTGTACAATGCCCACACCTTGTCAGGCGTTCCCAAGTCCTCTGCACTTGTTAGATAGAATACAAAACGTTGCGATAAAACTCGTAGATGATAGTAATATTTCCCAATGAATTGACACCCTCAAAAACCGATATGATGTCTTCTGCCTAGTTGCACCACTACCAGAAGCATTCCGCCTTCTAAAACTTTCAACCGTAACATCCATTCAAGACACAATCCCACTTTTAGATACACTATTAAATATCATTCTTAAGCCGTACAACTGGCTTACGAAGTGCCATGCCATGCCATCTTTATTTCCTAATCATTATAACCTGCAAACATTCAAAACCAACGTCTATCTGTATCGCTCTATTCTTCCTTCCTAATTTTCTTCCACATCTTAGAGGCTTACAAGATCAAGAAAAAAAGGCCAAAACATTCGTTACGATTGGACGACAGCAAAGTAATCAGAAGGCTAACAAAATTACAGCCACCAGACGATGTTTCTGTTTCAGGTTGTGGAAAGCCCTGCTCTGAGCCTGGACTGGCAAAATCATCGGCAATCTCATTTACCACGATTACATTATGATCTAGTACCCAGATATGACTTAGGAATCCAGACTTTCAACTATGTTCAAAGAACATTCTTAAACTAGCTTGGAACTGGTGAAAGGGCGGTTTAACAACAATATAGGTCATTGGCATCATATATGTATGCAATATTAATTCTGAAGAATATGCAGGAGTGAAGTCTTAACCTAAATTGGTTCTAGCAACAGGAAGTCCAGTGGCATTAAGTCAAATGGCATGTCTATAAGGTCGAAGGAATTCTGGCTGGTTGGTCTTAAACTTTTGAGAAGTACTCGTAAGTGAATATCTGAATTGAGTTTTGATGTATTAAATCGTGCGGTTTGCTAAGAGATGGCGTAACTTGTATTATTCCAATGTTACTATTCCATTGGAACATGCGTTGTATATGTCATTCATTTGAAGCGTAAACAACAATAATTTTTTTCACTCAAATATGTCGAACTTTGTGCCTGAAAAAGTATTATTCCGGGGAGCTCTTTTTCATGAAGAAACTGCTGCCGAAAGTCATCGTATTTTGGTGGAAGTTTATGGTGAACATGCGCTAGCTGAGCGAACGTGCCAAAAGTGGTTTGCACGATTTAAAAGTGGTGATTTTGGCATGGAAGATGATGAACGTCCTGGGCAACTAAAAAAGTTTGAAGATGAAGAACTGGAAGCATTACTCTGTGAAGATTGTTGCCAAACACAAGAAGAGCTCGAAGAATCTTTGGGTGTCACTCAAACAGCCATTTTAAAAGGTTTAAAAGCAGCTGGATATATTCAAAAGCAAGGAAATTGGGTTCCACATGAACTCAAGCCGAGAGACGTCGAAAGGCGGTTTTGCATGTCCGAAATGCTGCTGGAACGCCACAAAAGGAATTTTTGAATCGGATTGTTACTGGTGATGAAAAATGGATCCATTACGACAACTCCAAGCGCAAAAAATCATATGTGAAACCCGGCCAACCAGCCAAATCAATGGCAAAGCCGAATATCCATCGCGCGAAGGTAATGCCCTGTATTTGGTGGGATCAGATGGGTGTGCTCTATTATGAGCTGCTAAAACCGGGTGAAACCATCAATGAACAACGCTACCGAACACAATTAATCCGTTTGAAGAGAGCAGTGGCCGAAAAACGCCCGGAATATGCGACCAGACACGAGGCAATAATTTTCCATCATGACAACGCTCGACCCCACGTTGCTATTCCAGTTAAGAACTATTTGGAAAACAATGGATGGGAAGTCTTACCCCACCCGCCTTATAGCCCACACCTTGCCCCTTCTGACTACCATTTGTTCCGGTCGATGCAGAACGCCCTTACTGAAATACGGTTCACATCAGAGCAGAGTATCAAAAATTGGTTTGATTCATTCTTGGCTGCCAAGCCGGCGCAGTTCTTTTGGGATGGGATCCACAAATTGCCAGAAAGATGGGAAAAAGTCATAGCTTCAGATGGGCAATACTTTGAATAATACTATTGTACATGTTTTTCTTAAATAAACGTTCAAATTTTGAAAAAAAAAAACCGCACGAATTGAGTTATATACCCACTACATAGAAGCTAAGCTATCATTGATCTATACATTTTCGGAGCACAACTGGAAATGTGCTATTGGTCATCAAAGGGCGCAGGACCGTCTTTAGTACCACCATCCGTCACTACAACCGATTGTATTAATATTTAGCTTACTTGCAGTTTCGATGGTAAGAGCTTGTTGTAAGCCCGTTCTGATCTAGTCAGATTGAAAGTGACTTTCTAACAGGCTTATTCTGCGTTTAGGTGGATTTGCGAGCTCCTACGCAAAGCGTGCGTGGCTGGCTTTACTTTAATCCTTTCTCTCCAGCAATGTCGTGATTGCAATAAAATCGGGATTCGATGTACCTATGGCCTTTGATAGTATTGTCGATCTTTTCAGCGTTCTTTATCTATATACGAGTAGTAAGCCGATAACCTTGTTCGTAACAAATGTTGGTTGGATGTCAGCAGATGATTGTCTTTTACAATATTCGTACACTTGCTACTGAGTTCGGTCGGCACAATTTCCACACCAAAGTTCCCTATTTGATATCCAATATTCTCTATGTTGCAAGCCAACTACTGTGGTAAATTTACCCTATGCTACCAATGGGAATATATGGTACAATGATTGAAGTCCGTTTTTGTTTACACGAAACACGCAAAACATTTCTCCTGTCCCAGACAGGCAGTCAAGAGTTTTCAGAGTATCATAGTAGCCCAGAACAGAGGCATTTCGGGGAAAAGGTGGTAAAGCAACAAGAAAGCAACAAAGTCACCAAAATTGGATTTGCGTATGGGTAATTATTGAATTTCCATGACGAATACGAGTAGCTCTTTGTGTGTCATGCATGACAAGTAGACAATTGGTCGCATGATTAAGATTTTCCAGCGAATTAAAATTTGGCCTGGCATTGGATGCGTAAAATTTTGGACATCAATGTCAACAAAGATGCTTTTGATTACACTTCTGCTCAAATCAAAAAGTACAAGTTAAGTAGTCTTCAAATCATGGGTCCCTAAGTCCATAGCCCAAATTTAATATAGCGCCGTTACCTTATATGTATCGTCCATTTCCAACGTCAGGAAGCCATAATAAGCTTGGTGGCTTAGAGATGTTATATTGGAGTAGGCACTGAACAGCGTCATCCCAGTGCTGCAAATATGACTGTTGGAGATTGATATCATCCCTGGTCATTTGAGTTGGCGGCCCTTACTGTCAATGCCTTCCATTTTGTTTCATTTTATTCTGATAACTGTATTTTGAATTGTGACAAATATAATCGCTTCAATCGTTTCAAGAGTGCGGTTGTGCTTTCTCTTTTTTCCCCAAAATTTTGGTGCCTCCTGTGAGGAAATTCTCACAATGTATTTTCATTAGAGTGATTTTTCATCGCGATATACTAAACACATCGTGCAGCTGCAACAAATGCCCTTCGACATGCACATAACCGTGTGACTGGAGCTGATGTCGATGGTGCTGATATTGCTCAGAGCAGGGGATAAGCTCCATAACGGCGCATTACCAACGCTTCGTCACTCAACACGAGATACTAGTTGGAGCGGTAGCGGAGGAAGAATTGGATGAACATGCAAACTCTGGGAATACGTGGACAGTCGGTACAATGCAACGTGTGTGATACTCAACCGTAGGTTGTCACAACTCCAGAACGCAGACAAGGCTTCCCAAGATGTTTCACATGGACGAGACGATCATGAAAAATCCCTAGCATCTGCAAATAGAGTGGACATACGGTTGGATCCCGTTACCATTCTGACCTTTGACGGTGCACTGCGTAACTGGCTGGCATTTCGGGACACATTCGATACTCTGGTGCACTGTATGGATTTCCCAGAGGCATACAAAATAGGTAAGTTGGGTGCGATGTATTCAGGGGGTTATCACGAAGTGTGGCAAACTCTGAGGACTTGCTTCCACAATCGAAAGCTTCTTGCGGAAATTCATGTGTCTCGCCTTTTGCATTTGAAGAGCGCTATGGACGAGACGTCAGATGAGCTATTAAGAATGGTGGACACTGTGCACGAGTCATTGCGTGCACCCCGTGTAATGGAATTACTGGTGGATAAGTGGGATGTCTTGGTTGTGCTGATTATTGTGGCGAAGCTGCCTCTTACTACGCAGCGGGAGTGATGTATGGACTTTCCGTCAACCGAGATCACCAATTTGGCAGATTTGTAAGCGTGAGTCAACAACTCCAGGTTCTTCCCATGCCCAGCTGTTGATGAAGTCACATGTGGCGATACCAAATTAAAATGGATGTCCCTCCTGCCAAAGTCCGCATTGGTTACACGCTGTCGACGGTTATTAGGTAAAACTTCGTCTCAACGATTTGCTGATCTGAAGAACTCTGGATTATGTTTCAACTGTTTAAGGACTGAACACACATCAATACAGTGCCCTGCGGGTGGCTGTCGGCATTGCGGTAGGAAGCATCACACCATGTTCTGCCGAGAATCTTCCAGGCCAGCTGCAGACCCCGCTACTTCCTCATTATCTCAGCCAACAGCAGTTACTACCATGACATAATCGTCATGACTAGCAGATCACACTGTGTTGCTAGCAACAGCGCGAGCTTTCACGTCTGGTAATTTTCAACAGCGCTTAGCTCGAATCTGTGACCCTGTATTACAGGTGAATTTTGTGACCGAACATCTAGACGATCAGCTTAGTCTTTCTAGAGTCAGATACGACACAGCAATAGTAGGCATCGGTGCATTTGTACAAACTCGCACAAATAGTAGATTAAGGCTAATGAATCATCCAACGTACACCGACTTTGAAGTGCAAATCGACGCTTTGGAGTTTCCTTTCATAACGGCTGTGACCCCTGCGGTGCTCCTGTATACAAGGCAGTGGATTAATCTGCGCGGCCTTTAACTGGCTGATGGGAGTTTTGCAGAACCTGGACATATAGACGTTTAGATTAAAATCATCACTGGGATTGGTTACCCAGCCCTGCGGTCAACGCACTCGTTTGGGGTGGGTTGTATATGGCCCAGAGTGCACAACCTCAAGTCAATCCCATCCACCTCACGCATTCTGCGCTCGGGTGAACGAGAATGACCTTAAATTAGAACATTTGGTACAAAATCTTTGGAAGTTGGAAGAGGTGCCCGATGGTAGTTTGGATCAGGACGACTGCGAGCTGATATTTTTGTCAACACATGCACGAGAGGATGACGGCCGTTACGTGGTACACATTCCTGAGTTCCGGAGCGACGAGATTCTTATGCACACACCTTGCGACTCGAACTGCGCTTGTCTGGCAATGAGCAGCTGGGGCAGAAATACATCTGTTTTATGCGCGAATACAGCGCTCTTGGTCATATCGAGCGTGTTGGTCAACCTGGCGATCACACGAGCTGCTACTATATCCCACACCATGCTAGGAAGGGAAAGTTTGGCGCGCAGCAACAATGGAGTTTCGCCAAACGACACACAATTGGCGGGCCCAACTATCCAGGCGACGTTGGTTCATGCGATCTTCAGGTTTCGACAGTATCCGATTGCGCTCACAGCAGATGTAGAAAAGATGTTTCGGCAAGTGTTGGTGGCTGCGAAACACAGGGACTACCAACGGATCCTCTGGCGAGAACCCAACGCAGAGGAGATCTCAGTCTTTCGCTCAAGAACCCTAACGTATGGCATGGCATCCAGCCCCTTCAACGCTGTGCACACCTTACACCAGTGTGACCTTGACAACTACACCTGCTTGGCAAATCGAGAGCAAGGATGTAAGGCACGAAACACAATTTTAGCTTCATTCTACGTGGATAACCTGTCGATAAGTTACTGTCGCGAGTCGGAAGCAGTGTTATTGGCTACTAATATCGACAAGATATTATCGAGGAGTTTCTTTAAGTTGCGAGAGTGGAACTCGAACAGACCACAAGAGATCATCAACTAAACGACGAGTGCTTAACCAAGTTTCCCCAATTGTTTGACCCCACCAGATTCTTGGCACCGGTGGTCGTTACGGGCAAAATCTTCATCCAGACTCTTTGGTCACGTGGGATGCTCCCCTTCCTGAAGTGCTGAGGAGGGTATGGACAGAGTTTCGCTGCGCTCTACATACCCTTGACGAACTACGAGTACCCAGATGGTTGGGTGTGCACTATAATGCAGCTACTACCATGCATGGCTTTTGCAACGCCAGCTCGCGCGCTGGCGAGTGTCGAGTGTCATCGATGGACGGGTTAACGTGTCGCTGCTGACGGCCCGTACTAAAGTATCACCTCTGAAAGGCGCTACCATCCCCCGACTGGAGCTCTGCTTAGCGTACCTCCTAGCGCAATTGCTGGATAGTGTCCGTGCTGGATTAGCCCTGGATAAGCAGGATAAGCAGTACTACTTGTGGTCGGATTCGGCGGTTGTTCTGAGCTGGCTACGCAAATACTCCACAACGTTAAAACCGTATGTCTCCAATCGTATTCGGCAAATACAAAGACTGACGGCTCCGGATAGATGGTATTATGTCCGGTCAGCCCAAAATCCTGCTGACTGCGCAAGCCGTGGTTTGGGTGCACAGGAGCTATTACGGCATCGGCTATGGTGGTTAGGCCCTGAATGGTTAGTAACGGGCACACTTCATTTAATGAGAACGGAGCAATTCAATCCCCATGAACTGGTCAGTGCACAGAGCAAACAGAAAGCATAACTGGTGACGATGATAGCCGTAGTCAGGGAGAAGCTCATGATACGCAGAATCGATGGTTTCAGCTCACTGCAGCGACTCACACTATGGCGTATATATTACGGGGGTCTCCAAGTCGAAAACATCTTCGGGGATCCATTGTCATTGCCGAGGAACTGGAGGGTGCTCTATTGGTACACCTGAGAATGGAACAGGACAGTGCATTCAGCGTTGAACTCCAGGCCATTCGCAGCGTATTTTGCGAGTAGGTGGATGGCTGGGTAAGCCATCAACACGGAATGACCAAGGTTTTCCAGCTATCCTTCCGAAGAACGGAGCTTTGATATGGCTGCTCATCAATCAAGTACATGGCAGCACTCTTCATGGCGGAACCCAACTAATGCTACAACTCTTCGTCAGCGCTACTGGATTCTGCATGGGCGACAGGCAGTTCGGAGCTATCTCCATCGGTGCGTGCTCTGCAGACGACAACGTCGAGAGATATTGGTTCTGCAAGTGGCTTCTTTACCGAGGCAAAGAGTGACGGGCGCTCGACCCTTATTGGCATCTGGTGTGGACTATTATGGACCGTTCATCATACATGTTGGGACGAAGCGGTCACGCACAACAACTAAGACCTGTTTGGTTATCTCCGTTTGTATGGGGACGAAAGCGATCCATAACGAAGTCGTCGATGATCTGACAGCGCAAGCTTTTTTGGACGCATTAACGAGTTTCATTTGTCGACGAGGTCCGTGTCTCGACCTATACACTGACAACGGTACGGCGTTTGAAGGAGCCAACCGTCTACTCCAAGAGGATCTGAAAGGTCTAGACCAAGTATATGCTTTTAACAAGAAAGGACACCCAACACCGATGTCTTAGACAGAACGTCGATCTAGGCTTCGCTTTCAATTCAGGCAACGACATCAGCGCTGAGATCAAACGAAGAATACTCCTAGCTCTTGCAATCGCTGCTTCTTTGGGCTAAGAAGGCAATTGACCAGCAAATTCCTCTGCCGAAACACAAAAGTAACCCTATATAAGACTCAAATAATCGAAGTCTTGCTTTATGGCGCAGATGAATGGACTGTATCAAAAATGGATTTTTCGGGTGATTTTCTGCATAGTCGGTGAGTGGAGGAGGAGATACAACGGCCAGAAGAGTGAAGGTCCAACGACTGAGCTGACTGGGTAATATAGAGCGGATGGACACAAATGCTCAGGGCCGAAAAGTCTTCTAAGCGCAGTAAAAGAAGACCGTGAATCAAGTGACGTACGCAACTGGAAGGGGACCTCTGTCAAGCGTGGAAAACTGGAGGCAGCTGGGTTTTTTTTTTTGTTTGTGTACCCTTAAAATGTTTGTACACAGCGCGGGCGAAGGAAATTTAGGGAGGAAGACAGGTACCGATGTACATTGTTTTTAAATGTTTGTAAGCTATAACGACCAGGAAACACAGAGATCTGAAGGGCATTCCATAAGCAATTTATACGGCTTAGGAACGAATCACGATATTTTAGAGTACGTCCGAAAATGGGCTTGAGGGTATACTGATGAGCATTCACCGAGCTCAAGATCGATCTGGCTGGAGACGCTTGTTGGTTGAAGCTCAGATCCAGGCCGAATTGTAGCGCCACCGTAAGTAAGTAACTAAGTGATCTTACTGAACCACTGGGCCAAGGTAGCATGGTGACCGGCCCTTCATCCTTTCGACGGATATTTTTACAAGTGCAACATGCAGTTATCTGTCTCTCTAATTTAGTAACTTCGTTGAGCCAAAGCTGGCAAGTACTATGTCAGTAATTTTCAATCTATCCCCTTCCATAGATCATGCACGCGCTTTACCCCTCTGAAAATTCCTCGATGCTAATTTGACTTTAAATTTCAGTCAATGTATCCCCTTCATGAATTCATTCGGACTTATACTGCTTTGACCGCCATGGAATACTTCTCGCTGTTCTGGTTTCAGGATGATTAAGACATCCAATCCTATGAAATTGTGCATTTTACCACGTTCATATGCTTGAATTGCCTTACTGCGTCACCTCTCGCCACCAAATTCGAATAAATCTGCTCTATGATTTCAGTCACAACTTCCTTCGAATTATACCTAACAGTTTTGATCCGGATGATTATCGACTAAGAAGGGGCATGTACCTTCATTGGCTGACCAGATACTATTGCAGGGACAACAGGCATCTTTGCGGCTACATAGTTCCCCAGGTATTGGTCTTTATGGCAAATCCAGAAGAAGGAGCTACATCCCCTTGTGTATATTGAGATGAGGAAACCTTGTACTTGCTATAGTGATATTTTGTCCTGCCGCAAAATCGCCTAGTATGATTGTAACGACATACATAGGATATTGCGTATGTGTCTTTCGAGGAGGCCGTAGAAACATTCTTTATTGATATCGTCTTTGCCTTCTGTAGGAGCATGAACGCTTATTAGGCTTATGCCAGCGAATTTAGCCTTGATGCGGGTTGTCATAAGATGCTCGATCACGTATCGGAAGCTGTCCCATCCCGTCCATCTCATAGGACACATTTACTTGCTTAGTCATGTTGCTTACTGAATTGCTAGCGCTAGCATATGGCACTTCTCATGGTGTAGGGAATGTATGCATTAGTGGATGCAGTATGTTGAACCGCAGTCAGAAGTTGTGTATCAATAATAATTGATATGAAAAATTCTACCAAATTGTAATTGACAAAAAATGGTATGGACATTTATACGAGTAATATACTCGTATGTATAAGGACTGAAGCGAATAAAATTTGGAAACTTCAAAGTAAAAAAAAAAAATATTCTCATAATTCATGTAAATTTTTTTTATTTGCTTTAAAACTCTGCTTTTATTAAATTCATTCACAATTACAAAAAATAAAAAAAATTATTTAGGTCCCCATTCATCCCTCAACTTCTTTCGAATGTCCTTCATAAAGTTGATGACAGTTACATCCGTGATCTTTTTGGACGCTCTTTTCCATTTAGCACTAAAATCTTTTATGTCCTTTGCATACTGCTCACTTTTCCTCAATTTAGCTTTGACCAAAGCCCAATACCTTTCAATGGGACGGCACTGTGGAACATTGGGTGGTCTCATGTCTTTTGGGACAAAGTCGACATTTTTAGCAACAAGAAAGCTCAACGTCGCATGAGCATAGTGAGCTGAAGCTAAATCTGGCCAAAATAATGTTGAACCCTCGTGTTTGTTTAAGAAAGGAATCAACCGTTTTTTTAGGCACTCGTTAATGTACACTTCTCCGTTAATTATTTCCGTTGTATTAAACGATGAGCTTCTGTGTCCACATTGGCAAATGGCCTGCCAAACGAGATATTTTGACCCGTATTTTTCCATCCCAATCGATGTTGTTGATTGCGGAAGAATCTCAGCTTCAAACGAGTTGTAAAACTGCGCACCTGGAAGAGTGGCAAAGTCGGCTTTGACATAAGTTTGGTCATCCAAAACCAAGCACGCTTTCTTGTTGTCGATCAACTCGTATAGCTTTCCGGCTCGTGTTTTTATGACTTTTTTTGCTTTTCAGTAGCTTTTGGTATTTTTTGTTTTTTTCGTGTTTTTAGACCGTTACGTTTTTAGATCTTTGTACCATTGTTTGGTTGATATTACATTTCCCTGCAACATATCTGGATGACATAGTCCGGTTTTTTGCGATGGTACCCACTATCTTCCTGCCCAAATTTGTATCATGTGCTCCACTTTTCTGTTTTCGCTTAATTGTCAACGTCTCCAAATATCGTTTAATAACATAATCCACTGTACTGTGTGCTATGTTTAAATTTTTTGCGATGAAATGGTTTGGGCACGAAGTATTTTCGAGCCATTTGTCGATGATCTTTTTACGGCGTTCCTCTTGACTCATATTTTATAAATATTTTAAACCGCACCGAACCGAAATCAATAACAAACTGAAACTAGAGAATATACAGGCTAATTTGGGTACAAAATGGGATTGCAATTTTTACGCATTGGAAGTATAGCCCGTATTAAAATTTACAGATTTTATTCGTTTCAGTCCTTATACGAGTATGTAGGTATGATTCGTCTTAAAACATTGATGAGCAGACCGGCAGAAGACAGATTGAGATTAATTATTACGGGTGTCAATCTCTTTAGAGTCATTTCACCAGGACTCACAAAACCATGAAGTTTAACTATGGTTGATCAGTAAAGCGCATCGACTAAGGCTGAAGTACAACTTGGACTTTAACGTCATAGAACGTTAAGTAATACGACCTAAATTGATAATCTAAAGTGTGTTTTTCTTAAAGGTTTAGTTTTTTAACTGGCAACACTGTTTCTACAGATTGTCAATTTGATAGTCGAAGGTTGATTTGTGGTTAGTACGTTTTGCCATTTGACGATGAATAGATTAACGTCAGAACAAGGTGTACCAAGTGTGAAAACTTATTTTGAAAACCATGGTTCGGTTCGCCAAACTTATCGTGCGCTACGTCCATTTTACGGTCGACATAATCATCCATCTAAGCAAGTTATACGGAACACGATGAATCATTTCCGCACTGCGTATACTCTAGTGGATAATACGCATCTCCAAAGAAGACAAACAGTGCGAACAGAAGAAGGTATTGCCGTTGTGGAGCGCAGTGTTGAGGAGAATCCGATTGAGTCGATTTGCCATCGTGCGCAGCAATTGGAGCTATGCCCATCCACTTTGTGGAAGATTTTGCGAAAAGATCTTGGCTTAAAGGCTTATAAGATCCAGCATGTGCAAGAGTTGAAACAGCGGGACCACCTTACGCGTCATAGGTTCGGTGAATGCGCCGAAAAAAAGATACAGCTTGATCCTCATTTTCAATGCAAAAGTTTGTTCTCCGGTGAGTCCCATTTTTGGTTAAATGGATATGTAAACAATCTAAATTGCCAAATTTGGAGTGGAGAAAACCCAGAAGCCTTTGTCAAGGCGCCCTTACAACCATTAAAACTCACTGTTTGGTGTGCTTTATGGGCTGGTGGAATCATCGGCCCATATTTCTTTAAGGACGATGACAGCCGGAATGTTGCCGTCAATGGAAAGCGCTATAGAAACATGATTTCTGACTTCTTCGTTCCACAGTTGAATGGCATTAACATGACATGGCTTTAGTTTCAACAAGATGGCGCAACATGCCACAGGGCGCGTGACACCATCAATTTATCGCAGGAAACATTTGCTGAGAGCATAATTTCGCGTATGAACCTGTGAGCTGACCTCCACGATTCTGTGATCCCATACCTTTGGATTACTTTCTTTGGGGTTATGTGAAGTCACTAGTCTCTGCTGATAAACCAGAGACGTTAGACGATTTAGAGATCAACATTCGGCGTCTTATTGCTTATTCGGCTCCAGTTGCTCAATAAAGTTGTCGAAAGTTCTACTTACGATTGCACTTAAATCGAGCTAGCCATTGCGCGTATATGTCCGAAATCATATTATAAAATGCCACAAAATCATCTTAAATAAAGCCAGTATCACAGTCATTAACATTAGCTTAAAGTGTTTTATGTCATATTGAATTTCTATACCTCGGAAGGAAACACCTTTTACTAACTAACTGGTGATTATTACGAAAAAAAACTCTAAACTATCTCTTCAATATTTAATAGCTGAAAAGTACATTTAAGATTTTTATCTGAACATTTCAAACGTACGGCACCCATCATTCAATTCGAATATACATTCATACGACCGTAATAACGACCGTACGAATCCCCTTACGATTATGGTTACAAACATGAAGTTGCGTGCTGTTAATTGATCTTCCCAGCACTCTTTTTTCTGTCATGTTCTATCGAGCCGTGAGTTCATCGAAAATACCCAGTGGTTTGCTTTCAATATTGGCATAAAGTGTATACACATATTTGTAAATTTTTTTAACAAATAATACCGTAATTCTAAGATGGTTTATTGTATTTGGATTGAAATCAATTGAGAAAAGATCACTTTCAGTGAGCTTTTTGAATCACGAATGAGCTTAACTGGCATTCCAAAATGCATGCAATACAAAAAAGTCGAATTGGATTAGGAGAGTATCTTATCCTAAATGTATGCAATATGTTTTTGTGAAAAACTAATGTAATGTAAGATACTCGTACCCGACTTGAACCTAACTGAGAGCTAATGGAATTTAAGAATACGAATCCATCCACGTTAACTTACTTCTGCTCAGCAGGCTGCTTTTTAGAAAAACTCCCTCCATTTCCGATTACCACTTTGATTGGAGTCCCTACTCGCATCCTCTAAAAGCAATCCGAATGAGGCTTAGCGCATAAAGACTGAACATCTTGCGTGGTAAAAGGCCTTAAATAGAAGAACTGGGACTGGGGAAATAGGAAAATGTTACACATGCAGATATCCCCAAAAACAAAGTTACATCAGGAGTAAAGTTGCTTCGACGTTGGAGTTGTGCCCAGTGGATAAGAAAATATTAAACCACTCACGCTAATAACACCCAAGACCTTCCAATTATCAGTGTTGTACTAACTTCAGGTAAGAAAAAGAATAGCTTACTGTGCGTTATTGGGCATTTCCGGTGTCTCCACGGACAAACAAATGGACATTTCCCAATGCTTTGGTAATCACTAGGAACAAAGAAGGATCCAGCATTATTAGACCAATGGAAAATGCCCGAAA
Organism: Volucella zonaria; assembly: GCA_963966105.1. Lineage (NCBI taxonomy): Eukaryota > Metazoa > Arthropoda > Insecta > Diptera > Syrphidae > Volucella > Volucella zonaria. Next base: position 51,146,793 of record OZ014534.1, read on the forward strand.
ATTAGGGCTAACCCAGTCAAAGAATATTAGAAATCTCTATATTTACCTTCCTCGCGGGTGTCATTAATAACTACTACAGCTGTATTCAGTGAGAAAGTGCGTAAAGTACGTCAGCGCAGAGTTCCTGCAGCCCGATGCGAGCGTAGGACGGACATTCACAGATGTAGAGCTCCAGGGTATTCGACCGATCACTTATGCCCAGCACACTTAAGTCCGTAGCAAAGTTGAACCGCCCCGTCACGAAGCCAGTAAGCAGCCTGCAGTCTTTCCCACTGAAAGGCTGGTCAGTTAAAGATGTCGGGAAGCACTCGTTTGGTCCGCCGGCAACTTTAATGGAATGGAATCCATTCTGTCAATGGAATCCCTAACCGAGAACACAGGTAGACCTAACTTAGACTCTGATCCTGAAAAACTCTCCTCTAAGCCTTACCTAGCCCTAGGAACCACTACCCAGGACCCAGCACCCAGGCAAGACTCTGCGAGTTTAACCTTCCGACTACGTTCAATGAAGTCTTGCATTCTCGAACTAACATGGAAGTCGTCAGAGAGTTCAACAAGGCTCTAAGCTCGACTGTTACAAATCCAGATACTTATCTTCTCAACTGATTCCTCACAATACGTTATAGCTCATTGCCACCAGGATTCTGTATATCTCCGCTTGGAAGACAAACGCAAGTTTTCCTAATAATGAAATTTAACCTTGTCGTCGTCCAAAAAAACACGTATTAAGGATCAGTTTTGGAGCCATCCGAGAAGACCGCATTTCCTTTCTTGCTCAGACTCTGGCCAAAACCATTCTTAAGTACAGGGAGAGATATTCGTAATTTCGTATTTTCGCGACTACAGGAGTTCGGGTGTCATTGCATCAGACAGAATATTGATTTTCGCAGACAATCAGCTCGCAAGGTCACCAAAAGGCAGATTCATCAGTGCGTCCTAAGCAGAGCCATGCGTGCCAGGGAGTAGCCTAGACACAACATTCTTTGGCTATTGGAGAAAGCAGCAGTGATGAAAGGTTGTTCCGCCAGACAACCGATGCAGAGGATACAATTGGCTTTATCATAGCCGTGTAGAATTGTAGATCCAAAGGACTGTTCTCGGTGGCCGGGTCCATGTCAACACCTTTCACTGCTAGATGACCGACAGCGTCTTAGAGGTTTTCAATGTTCCTTTAGCCCTGAGAAGTTTGCTATTCAGAATCATACCCAAATACTTCTGGATGGTGATGCATTAAAACACTAGATTACTCAAACTAGTTAGCTTCTCATAAAACGTACAACCTGAGTTTTGAAAGGATTAACTGAAAATCATCGATCACGTCTGGGGCGAAGAAAAATCAGGCAGGATAGAAAGAGGGGTACCGGTGAAAGTTGGTTTTGAATGTTTGAAGATTATAATGACAAGGAAATAAAGAGCTAGGCAGGACATTCCATAAGCGAGTTGTATGGCTTAGGAACAAATCATGATATTTTAGAGTACATCCGAAAGTGGGATTGAGGGTGTACTGATGAGCATTTATAGCGAGACGGGTGTTGTGGTTAAAAGTTTGAAGGGGCGGAGTGCTACTGGCAATTTCTATGGGGCACTGGTGGTGAAGATAGCGATAAAAAATTGTGAGACACGAGACATTACGTCAGTGTTCGTCGGTGTCCATTGTTTGAGTGATATTAGTATCACCCAATTGGTTATGCTGTTGATATCAGAATTTAACATACGCTGCCGTTCCCATTCTGCAGCTGAAGAGCATGGGTGTGAGTCCGGGAACGAATATGAAACGCAGAGAGTTCTGTCATCAGCAAAGGAATATACTGGATTAGAAGTAGCAGACAAGAGATCGTTAATGAAAATTAAAAAGAGTGTCGGAGACAGAACGGAGCCCTGGGGAACACTAACATTTATTTTGTGAATGTCAGACTTGAAACCGTCCAAGACAACTTGAATTGAACGTTCCGAAAGGTAATTTCTAATCCATTGAAGAAGAGAGTCGTCGATCCCAAAAGCACGCATTTTCGACAAAAGAGCCTGATGCCAAACTCAGTCAAATGCCTTAGAAATATCAAGTGCAACTATCTTGCTTTCACCAGATTGATGTACGGTTTGGTTTCACTTTTCGGTGAGACATGCCATCAGATCACTTCTTGCTACGAAAACCGTACTGTCGGTCATTGAGAAGTTTTCGTGTTTCGAGATACTCGTATTTCATGAGCTGACGATTTATCAGTGCTTTCATGACCTTGGAAAGATGGGACGTAAGTGCAATGGGTCTATAGAAGGAGGAAGAGGAATATTCGCCTTTTCCATCTTCTCGGAAAGAGTCCTAAAGAGTAGGATTGATAAAAAACTGTTGCGCAGTGGTTTTGCCAGCAAATTGGCCTTGTCCAAAGAGCTGACAGCTGGAATGTCATTGTAAATGAGCGTTGGGATGGAGGATGAAGCAAAATTTCTAATATTTTTAACGAACGAATCTTACGAAACAAATCTGTTTTGTTATACGAAATACCAAAAGAAACTACTATGCTTCAAAATTAAATACATCTTTACCTCCGAAGCAGCTTTGAAACAATATATACGTCAAATAGGCATCTCTAGTAGAAAATGTAATGCTGAATCTCAGATTGATCCTGACCTCTTAAATAGTTTCTTCCTTCAAACCATATCTCAAGACTTGAATTTTAATCTATCCGAAAGTCTAAATCACTCTGCAAATGTCTTCGAAATACAAACTGTGACCGAAAATGAACCGATAATCTTGCTGCATGCGATAAAATCTAACGCTATTGGTGAAGATGGGATAGATATGCAATTCATTAAGCTGATTCTCCCATTTATAGTGTCCAATTTAACCCATATTCTCAATCACTGCATCACAACGTCAACTTTTCGCAAATCCCGGAAAACTGCCCGAGTTGTGCCTGTTGCCAAAAAAACTAATTTGGTATCCCCAGTAGATTTTAGACCTGTAAGCGTATTATCCTGTCTATCAAAAGTCTTTGAGAAATTAATAGCTAAACAGCTGAGCCTACATCTAACCATTAATGAGTAGCTTTATGAGGGACAATCTGCTTTCTAATCTAACCACAACTGCTCCACTGCAATGGTAAACATTTTTGAGGAAAGGACTAGATAAAGGTTATGTTACGCTTTTTTGCATGCTTGATTTTTAAAAGGTCTTAGGTAAAGTAAACCATAAAATCCTATGCTGAAAGCTGAAAAATCTGTTTGGCCTTGGCGACAGTGCAGTGAGGCTAATTAGCAGTTTTCTGTCTGACAGATTCCAAAGATTTGTTACACGTGACTCTTCCTCAGCACTTTTGCCAGTAAATCTAGGAGTGCCGCATTCTCTTCTGTATGTCCATCAATGACTTTCCTTATGTTTGTAAGCACTTCTCTGTCCACCTTTATGCAGATGATGTCCAGCTACATGCCACAAAACCTATTAAACATATATCTGAACTGGTTAGCAATCTTAAGGAAGATCTTGTCAGTATTTTCCCTTGGTCAGCAAGCAATGGATTACTTTTGAATCCAAATAAGTGTCGGGTTCTATTATCCTTCAAGAAGACCTCAACTGGTTTACCACTTGGTGTATAAAAAATTGCTTTGAGGTTAATGTCTCCAAATGTCAATCTATGACTTTGTCTCGTAAGTCCGACCAATCTCCCCCTCGACTTTATTTTCCGCATGACCAACCTGTACCCCAGGTTCAATCCCCTCTCGACCTTGGAATATTATACGATATAGAGTTCAACTTCCGTTCGCATATTGATGAGATAATCCTTTAAGCCAACTCATCACTCGGTTTTATCAAACGAATTTTGCAACCTCTCTGTCACTTTACATTACATTTGTCTAGCCCTTTCTCGAAGTATTGCCCCACTTTTAGCGAGTTCATATATTCTAAATCGAGAACATTCAACGTCGTTTTCTTCGATTTGCTCTTCATGGACTACCCTGGGATGATCCTCTTATCTTACCTTCCTATCGTGACCACCTCAAACTTCCTAACCTGAATACCCTCGAAAAGCGCAGAGACATAGCGGACATTCTCTTCACTCATAGACTGCTCTCTGGTTCTGTGGATTGCGCTGCCCTTTACAATCCTATTTCCTTCAAGACTAACCCTCTTAATTTACGCTGTTCTCTCCTCTTCTATATTTTAACCCACCGCACTTCTTATGGTTCTAACGAACCAATCTCACGCATACTCCGTAAGGTCAACTCAAACCTCTCCCTTTTTGATTCCCACCTGAGCACTCCTCGTCTCAAACAAGATCCCCACCATCGCCCCCTTGGTCCCTAGCTCTTAAGTCTTGCAGTTAGTTTTAAGCACAAATCTGGCTGAATTAGCTGGATGATTTCCGCTATGTACAGGTACTTTGAGCGTATCAGTTGTTTTCAGTTTATTCGCATGAACCTATGATACAGGGTGCGGTAGAACCAGTTGAGCAGTTTTGAAGAGTTATAAAAAAAAAACCAGGGTATATATGAAACAAATGTTTTTATATTTGAAATCCGTAGAACTTACCATTTTATACGCATTAATTTTTGAAAAATAATGTCTTTAAGATGGCGGCCGTTAGCTGCAATACATTGCTGGAGCCTGTTTCTAAAGTTTTGAATAGCCCATTTACACATTTCGAGTGGTATCACGTTCACTTCTTCAACAATTCGCTTCCTTAGCTTTAGCAGGTTTTGGGCCAACATTTAAACACTTTTCACTTAAGATATCCCTAAAGAAAGAAATCGCATATGCTTAAATCCGGCTACCCCACGTCACCTCTCAAAGTCACTAGACGTCCGGGAAACATTTTTCTTAAAGCATTTAGAGAATTTCGGGCTGTGTGGGCTGTAGCCCCATCCTGTTGGAACCAAACATTCTCTTCTTCAACAATCACTTCCAGTCGGGTCTGCAGAAAATTTTGTAACATTAAAACATAACGCCCGGAATTCACGGTCACGGTCACGATCACGCCTCCCTCTTCAAAGAAGTACGGGCCAATAACGCCAAATTGTGATACGGCACACCACACCGTTAGTTTAGGAGAATGTAGCGGTCGTGAACAATTTGGGGGTTGTTTTCAGCCCAGTAGCGAAAATTTTGTTTATTCACAATCCCTTGTACGTGAAAATGTGCTTCGTCGCTGCTGAAGAATGCTGCCTCAGGAGGGATCGCTGCAAATATTTCACCACACAGATTTTGGCGGTTGACGTAGTCTGCCGGATTCTTGAACCATCATTATTTTGGAGGGATGGAAATTCAAATCTAAATGCAGAATCTCCCTCAAACCGCGGTCGGAAACCCCCAATGCAATGGCGTGCCTTCGAGCAGAAAGTCTTGGCGATTGGTCGAGTGCTGCTCTCACTAGCTCCACTAGCTTTCTGGTGTTCTGCTGGATTTTCGTCGGCCATGTGTATCTATTCTTAGTGTGCTACCAGTTTCCTCCAACTGCCGAAACCAGGACCGAATTGTGTTCGCAGTAGGAACAGCATTATTGCGAGCAATGAAAACAGATCAGTTGTTTTCATAAAACGCACCCACGGCAAAGCCACGATGTACTCCGGTCAAAACCATGTTTGCTACTAAATGGGGATGCCGGCAGAACGAAAGGAGACCTAGTGCAGCTGCACCGCACCACCGCCCGAACACCTGCCCCTCGAAATTGCTCAATTGATTCTGCCGCACCCTGTATAAGATAGCCGCAAAAGAAGAGGTCTAAATTTTGGTGGCGAATGAGGCCTCCATCTACCGGCTTAATACAAGCGTAATCTAACTTAAAAACTTGAAATAAAAACCAACAGAAAGACTTAAGTGCTAGGGACCAAGGGAGTGATGGAAGAGATCTTGTTTGAGACGAGCAGTGCTCAGGAGGAAGTCAAAAAGGGAGAGGTTTGTGTTGACCTTTCGGAGCAAGCGCGGAGATTGATTCGTTGGAGCCATAAGAGGTGTGGTGGACCGTTAATTAGAAGAGACGAGGACAACGTAGATTGCGAGGGTTTGTATTGAAGGAAATGGAGTTCAAAATGGATGCACAGTCAATGGAACTTGAGAGCAGTCGATGAATGAAAAGAATGTCAGCAGTATTCCTACGTTCTTCTAACGAATTCATATTGAGAAGTTTGAGGCGGTCCTGATAGGGAGGTCCGATTAAAGGGTCGTTCCACGGCAGACCACGGAGAGCAAATTGGAGGAATCGACGTTGAATACCCTCGATTCGGGAAACATAACTGGCATAATCAAGCTGGGGGTGAAAAAAATAACCTTGTGTAGGCAAAAAAGAAAAAAAAAAGAAAAGGCGTTAGAAGAATTTAAAGCCATACTGTCGTATTCGGATGGTATGATCATGTTTACATCTTTTGCGGTGATTATACATTTAAATAACGTACCGGGCCTGATCGAATGATTTGCTCGAAAAAGCTTCTCATTATCATACAAGTAATCGATATTCCACACATTACGCACACGCACAAATTTGTTACCAAATTACTTCAAAGAGTGATGTACCAAAATTGTTAGCGGGCAATCTGGGCAGTCAGTAAAAGTGCATTGTAGAATAAAGTCGCAGTAGCGAACAAAGTGGATACAAGTTGTTTTTTTTTAATTTACTGATTTTCCCCCTCCTACACTTGGACCACCGTTTAATAAAGCCAAGTGATGAGTTGGCTTTGAGGATCATCTTATCGATATACGAACGGAAATTAAGCTCACAGTTGAATAATATGCCAAGGTCTTGCAAAGACTGAACCAGCGGAATTGGTCGACCATAGAGGAAATAATGTTGGAAATGAGATGGGTTGCATTTACGTGAGACGGTCGTAGATTGACATTTGGCTACATTCCGTTCTAGGCAGTTTTTGAGGCACCAGATTGAAAACCGATCAGTCTTCTTGAAGATGAGCAGACTCATGGGGAGAAGAAATATGTAGTTTTAAAAAATTTTGTGTCGTCAGCGTAAAGGGAGAGGGATGAGTATTTAATAACCCTCTCAACATCGTTAATAGTAAGAATGAAGAGAAGAGGGTCAAGGTGACTGCCTTGTGGAACTCCAGTTGAGACCAGGAATAAAACAGAAAGGGTGGATCTAAACTGAACACTATAATAACGGTTTATCAGGTAAGAAGAAGAAGGATCAATTGATGAGATATCTTATCAAACGCTTTAGTGAAACAGTTGCTATAACATCGATTTCTTTGCCATTTTCTAAGGCTGAGAGAGCAAAAGCAAACACGAATTCAACTAAGTTTGTGGTAGTTGGTCTACCTTTTAGAAAACTATGTTGTCGGGGCGAAATAAAAGGCTTGCATTTGGAGTTTAAGGCTTCATATAAAATGCTTTCAAAGAGTTTGGGAATACCATATGAGAGTTTAGCAATGGGACGATAATTGGTAACTTTATGCTTAGATCCCTTTTTGTTTATCGGGATTATAAAAGAGGTCTTCCAAATAGGTAGGAAATGCGTAGACACAGGTTGGAAGAGCAACTTTTAAGAAACACGGCGGGGAGACCATCTGGGCCAGGTACAAATTCATCTTTAAGGTTTAGTAACTTTTCTTCAACAACTGCAGGATCGGTATTTTGAGTGAGAAAGGGATCAACGGAGAAATTTCGTAGATCGTTAAAGTAAGAGGGATCTGGTACGAGGGATTTGCTGGCAAGTGATTGTTCAAAAAAGTTGGCCATGGTAGGAGGAACACTTGAAGATTTGCTTTCGAAAGCAAGGGAGGGAGGATAACCATTAGTCTTACTTTTGCAATTGACAAATTGAAAAAAGGACTTGGGGTCATTTATGAGATTGGTTTGCGCACTATTCAGGTAGCGTTGATAGAGAGAGTTGTAGAGTTCAATGAAATGAAGATAGGTATGTTCCTAAATAATTTGAATAGTAGGAAGAAGAGTGGGTGCGAAGGAATACCGCCCATAACTTGTTTCATTTGTTTTGTAGAGAGCGGAGTCTACGATTGTACCAAGGAGGGAATGTAAAAGAAGTTCTATGGCGGGAATATGACACATAAATGGAGATGAATTTGAATATTTCTCCGAAAAAATGGAGAAGGCAGCGACCAGAAATAGATTGGTAAACTCGTTTTGATTTTACGGAAATTTGCTTTGTAAAAATTGTAAGAAAATAGAACTGTGTAAGGGGGGGGGGGGGGGGGGGGGCGACTGGAGGGGAGAGTTCTGGAAAAATGAAAGAAGAAGTGGAGGATGAAAGCTATCAATAGCTGAAAGAGATAGGGAACAACACGATACTGAGGAGTTGATGGGATCAGTTGTGAAGATAAGGTCTAATTGCCTTTCCATATAGTTGGAAACGCCACTAACTTGGCATAGACTACTGTCTGTTAACCGATCTAAGAAGACGCATTCCTTAGTAGAAATGGGATTAGAAGCGCGAAAAAAGACAGGTCTTCAGATGGAGTCCACTTCAGCTGAGGCAGACTAAAGTCGCCGAAGATAATGATATCATCAAGCGAGTCTGTTAAGTCGACCAAATTGTCAATTGCTGCAAGTTGGTAGGATTCGATAGGTTGCGCCGGAAGAATGTAACAACACATAACATACAAGCATCTACGACTAAGTGTTATTTTAACTGACACAAAGTCGAGCTTAGGAAAAGATGAAGCTTCAACGAGAGAGTAGTCAAAGCTCTTGTGAATCTCGACGAGGAGATTAAATCAAGGGGGGTGTGCGATCATTATCCCGAAAAACATTAAAAGAAAGAGGCAATAATTCCTGGTTTTTTATGTTGGGGATAAGATTAGTTTCAGTCAGAGTGTAGATGTCAAATGGGAGAGCATGAGATTGACGCAAAACGGCATACAGTCTAATTGCGTTCTGGTAATAGAAGGTGAGAGGAAGGCTTGTGCATGACTTTTTAGGGTCGGACAAAATTTATCGTGGTCAAGTCCACTGCGTTGGAGGTGGGAGACACGTCTGCAAATTTTTGGGGAACCGTATTGAAAATCTCGTGATACTTTATATAAAGTTTCCGGAGACTGGTAATTTAGGTAGGGAGGCCTTCCTGCTGGATGGAAGCAATGACGCTTGTTTTTGTTTTATCCTCGTAGCACACCGAGTCGGAGTTATCCTGCAGATAGGCAAGATATAGAGGCATATTCTTATATATCTTTTTATCCCTAAGACTAGAGAGCGCATAGTGATATTCGGTAGTATCGCTAGTTTGCTGCGTTAATTTAACAGTGGGTGGCAAAAGGGGGTTAATGAGTTTGGTGTCGCAACGTATAGGGTTTCTGAAGTGGGGCTTAAAATGTGAGAACTGATGAAGTTAGGATATTTAGCTCCAGTTCTGAGGTCGAAATTAGTGAAAGGCGTGTGTGCTAGGGGTTGAGTGATGAGAGTTTGAGTTGTAGGGGTTAAGTCGAAAGAGACACGTCGACGTTGGAGCTTGGTTTGGAGTGGAATGGAGGGAGTTGGAGTATAGGTGGAAGGCTTAAAATTAGAAAAAATTTAGTTTTAAAACTCCAATTAGAGCTGGGTCTTGGAAAACTGAATTTACTTGCTAACTTATTTGCTGGTTTAGGTATGACGGACTGTTTGACTTTATCCTGCTTCTTGGTCGTATTTTCCAACCATTTGCAAGATTGAAATTGTTGCTGGCTGGATTATGGAATAACCATTCGTATATGGCCGAAAGATTGAGCTTGAAGCTGCGCTTGTTTCTGTGCTGAGATGTTGGAAGCAAATTGCAGTGGCTAATGGTAATGCCATATTTCTTTTCGAAGAAATTCGAGATCCAATCAACATCAGCGTTTTGGGGGGCGCCTTTGATAAGAAGCGATAAGTCGCACGATCTCAGTGGCCAGTTCACGTCATCGCCAAGCGAGATAAACATGCCCTCAAATCGCTCGTGACATGCGCTGTGTGGCACGTAGCGCCATCCGGTTGAAACCAGATGTCGTTGGTGTCCATATCACCCAGTTTAGGCCACAAGAAGTTGCTTATCATCGATATGTTGCGCTCGCTCAATTTTGGTTTTGATGAAATACGGACCGATGATTGCGCCAAATCAAAATCCGCACCAAACACTGACTTTGGTCTTTCTCGTGTGGACTGATATCATCCTAGATCCGACAATTTTGCTTGTTCACAAATCTATTCATCCAAATATTTGCCTCGTCGCTAAATGTGATTTTTTTCTGGAACAGAGCACTGATTTTGAAAAAAAAAAATAAGAATTATGATTTGCAGATGTTTTTCAACGCTATAACCTTCCAATACACTACTGAACAATTCACTATAAATTTGACAGATGTTGCTTCAACAACATGGCCGCTATAACCTAACAAATTTGGAGCTTTTCCCTATTGAAAGACCTGGTACATACTCGCTTATCCCAGGGATACATTGGCATTGCAGACCGTAAATAGCGAACAAAAAAGATACGAGTAAAAAGTTAATTTCAAATGAAAATGCACAATTTCTTCGAAAATATTCTTCTTTATAGTTTCTTAACCTAGAACAATGTATAAACTCATTTAAATTTAAACTAATGCTGGAGATTCGTCTTAAAATAGTTTTTGTAACATATCCTTCATATGGTGATACGTATTCCTTTTATGAGAACGAATGAATAGTTGCACGAATAATTTAAGCTACTTTATTGATCTAGTGAATGTGTGTTGAATGAAATAAATTAATGTATCTTAAGTAACTGAAATGACTGCCTTAGTTTGTATCGCCTGACTGCCTTACACTCGAATGTATGCTTGCTATCACAATGAGAAATGTTCATGATATATATAAAATGTAGGTGTAGGTGTTGTGCTGAATGTATCTATGTATTTATGTATGAATTGTTTACAATATTCGACTAAGAAAATGATCTACAATAATAACTTACTATTAACTAGGTACATTTTGAGTAGAATAAAATTAAAAACTATTTTCATTGTAATTATTGTTTTTTTTTTTTTTTTTTTTTTTTAATACTGAAAAGTTTCTCGTCATTATACTACTCTCTTCTTAACTAGTTGCAGTTACAAACAGTGATTATCTGCAGAAGAAATCTTCATCGCATTTGTTGTAGCAGCAATAGGGGAGGCCAATGCCACCGTAGGCTTCACGTTTATGTCTATCACCATCATGATGTTTCTTCGAAACGTGCGTCTTGTACATGGGGAAGATGTTCAGCTGACTCAGATGTTCGAAATGGGGTTGGGCGACTTTGAGGTATCCACCACGCGGAAAGGAACTCCGACGAACGGCGAGTAAATGCTTTTTACTGTGATCTGAAAAGAAAAAGGAGATTTCGTTAAATTCTTTGGGATTTGCAATTTTGAGATTATTTTTGAAAATTTCATCTGAATTTCGAATTGGAGAGATCATGCTTTTTACGACCATTGTGGGTCTAGACGCAATTGGGGTGAAATTAGTTCAAGAATGCCTCAGGGTGCCTAAGTGTTGAAAAGACGTAAAACAGAACAATATAAAGAGTTTTAAGCTTTTTTTATACTCTGATACGGGGCGTATGAGTGTTTTTCTTTTTATTCTAGGTTTAACCTTCAGTGATCATTTATCTGAACTAGTTCATAGCAGCTAACAGACGTTACAATATGAGTTTTCAGAATCCTTTTGGTTGGCTTCTTATCTGATAGAACTATCTTGTAGAAGAAAGCCAAAGAAGATGCCCAACCTGGATGATGTCTGCTTAATGTGAAATCAAAGCACTCAGGGTGAGTAGATACTGTTCGTTATCCAACCGGACCCAATTTTCTGAATTAAAAGGCAGCGAGTATTGATAAGGAAACAAAAATCGCTAAAGATACACCACCAGTTAAAAGAGAGACATATTGGATTACGACCTGATACATATGTTTAAGGATCAGGAATTAAGTGTATATATCGCTCCACTCCACACATTATTAAAAACCAATAAACGATGCGAAGGTAATAAAAGATATATCAAGGAGCATTTGAACAAATGATTCATTTACTATTATAAAGAGGTTTTTTTTTTTAGAGGCAGTGGCAGCACTGTTTCTACAGATTGTTAATTTGACAGTTGATTTGTGGTTAGTAGGTTTTGCCATTCTACGATGAATAGACTAACGCTACAACAACGCGTGCAAATTGTGCAAACTTATTTTGAAAACCATGGTTCGGTTAGCCAAACTTATTGCGTGCATTTTACGGTCGACATAATCGCCCATCTGAATAAGTTATTCGGAACACGATGAATTGTTTTCGCACCGCGTACACTCTAGTGGTGACAGCATCACTCAAATGCTAATGAACTGGATGGTATCGTCTGAACACTCTTTTTCAGACCACAGATACATCCAATTCAGCCTGAGTGATGCTCCCCCCAGCTAACCAGCATTCTGGAACTACCGGAAAACTGATTGACCAAAATACAGAGGAATAATGTGAGAAATGCTATCCTCTGAGCTATCTAGTCCCCCGCATGACACCAATGAGCTTGACATGAGAGTCAGGGAATTCACTCTGGCTCTCCTGCCCTCTTATTCAACCTAGACGCAAGAAAGCACTGGAACTACTCGGAAACACTTGCAGAAAACTTTTCAACGTAGCAAAAAGCACAAGAAAAGTAACTGACTGGGACTCATACAAAGAATCCCTCAGACTATACAAAAAAAGAACTGAGGAGGGTAAAGCGACAATCCTGGAGGTCTTTCTGTGACAAAATCACGGAAACCTATGAGGCTAAGAAAAGTCTTCTCTACAAATCCTATGATGCCTAGCTGTTTGAAAAAACCCGATGGCTCTTGGACAACCTCAAGTGATGGATCACTCAAACTTCTACTGGACACCCACTTTCTAGATTGCTCTCAATTCGCGGCCAGTAGTAACCCAAACAGGCCTACTGCAACCGGGACCAAAATTCATGGTCTGATCACAAGAGACAAACTGCTCTGCGCACTGCATAGCTTCAAATCATACAAATCTGCTGGTCCGGACGGTATAATATCTTTCGAGCTACTGAGGTCCTCAGATATTGTTCTGCCTGAGCTAGAAAATATTATGAGGAGCTGTGTAGAACTGATCCATATTCCACTGTCATGGAGAATGTAGTTTTTATACCCAAAGCCGGACAATGTTCTCATGTTGTCCTAAAGGACCTCAGATCTATAAGTCTATCACCTTTCCTTCTGAAAACTCTAGAACGACTGATTGATATCCGTATACGAACTGATCCAAGACTTCTGTCAACGACTCAACATGCCTACTGTAAAGGAAAATCGGTGAAAATGGCTCTGCATTTACTGACTAGCCACATCGAATGATCCCTACAATATAGAAAGTACATAATGGCTGCTTTCTTAGACATAGAGGGTGCCTTTAACAACGTCAACACATCCGCAATCATGAGTACGCCGTCAACTCTACAGGTAGACGACTTACTTGGGGAGTTGATTAGTCTTATGCTAAACAGCAGGATAATCAACTCCAAACTGGGTGAGGCCTCTGCTAAAATATGTGTCAGCAGAGGTACGACGCAAGGTGGTATCCTCTCTCCCCTTCTCTGGAACTTAGTGGTTAATGGCCTGCTGATGTAACTGGAAGCGGGTGGTAGCAGGGTGATTGCCTATGCGGATGACGTTGCTACAGCCGTCTCAGGTAAGTGTCTTAATGGCGTTTAGTCTTTTCCGAAACAGCAAAATATTTGGGTCTCATTTTTGACAGAAAACTAAACTGGAAACCTAAGAAAGAGTCTGTAGCTTTATTCTCTTGCAAAAAAACCATTCGAAATAAATGAGGCCTTTGACCTCGCATAACTTACTGGCTATATATTCCGATCATAAGATCGATACTCACTTATAGGGTTGTCGTCTGGTGAACGCCCTTAGACAATGCAGTCACCTGCAGTAAACTAAGCAGAGACCAAAGAACAGTATGTCAATGCATAAACGGAGGCTGCGATCTACTCCCTCTGCCGCATTAGACATTCTGTGTTATTTGACTCCCCTCGATATTTTCAGCAGGCAAGTAGCAGCGACTGCAAGTCATTCGCTTTAAAGAGCTCGGCAATCAAGCTCTCCACTCCAGCAGCTTTGTGGAACTTAAGCTTAGATATGGCTATTTTTCTTCATCCTGGTTAGGTGGTCGGAATTTTTGGTCTACATCATCCAGGTTGAAATCTTCATTTTGCCTGACAGAGGTGTTTGATTCGTCATCGCCGTTATACGGTCTAAAGAAATGATGTTTGCAATTCCTCAGCTTCGACTGCGACTTCGACAGGCTCCGATTCGGGGTTTGCGTCCGCGACATGTTTTTTGGTAAAACTTCCCAATCTCAATACTCCTTCTTTTTCCTCCTGAGAAGCCGGTGTTCGTCTCTCCTTTTCTGCTCGTAGAGATCGTGAGTAGCTCTAGTGCTTCTATGCAACGCTGCTTTGTATAGTATACCTCTTGCTATTCTTCATAAAACCAGGGATCTCTTGGTGGTGGTGGGATGTGAAACCCTGCACATCAGTTGGGGCATCTCAAATGAATTTTTGGTAATGTTGCAACTGATGTTCAATACTTGATGCTGGCGGCATATGTCCTCTTAAGAGATTAAGGGAGACTTGATTGGAAAAGCATTTGTTGATCTCTTGCGATTGTAGCTGTCTGACGTTGAACTTCTTCACAGTACTAGCTTGCCTTTGCGATGTTCGGCATATCCGCAGCCGTATCTTGGATAGAACAAGTTAATAATGCGAGTCGATGTTGGCCCCCCATATCGAGATGCGGGAATTACGCCCTAGCTATGACAATCTTTCACCCCGCCGCAAAGTCCCCGAGGGCAATTTCAATATCATAATTAGCACAGTGATCGCATATCTTGTCCAAGAGTCCGAAGAAGCTATCTCGAGAAGTGCCAAGTATCTGCACCTCATCTGAAATAGCAAACTGTTGCGGAAAGAAAATGTTGCAGAGCGAATGGAAAACAGCTCTAGTTGCCCAAAGTGGAGTCTGTAACCCAAAGTCATGCACTATTGTGGGGCTAATTCTTACTTACGGCGAAGCTCTTCGTGGTAAAATAAAACCTCTAGAAAAAAATTTAACGTCCTGCCAATAGAAGCATCACTAGGGCTTTAAAAACCTTTCCAATGGCGGCGGCTTTCCGAATTCTGTTCAATTTGCTTCCAATAGACTTTTTCGGCATGAAGAACTGCAATTAACTAAGACTGAGACTCAGCAATGAAAAAGCTAATCAATACATCGGCCTTCAATAATCTGACTTTAACATTGATTTGATTCAACTGATCCTAGAAGGCAATATATGGAGGCAAGGCAAGGTCTGTGTAAAGTAAGTCCATTTCAGTTTTACAAGACGTCTTCAAGACTACCGAATTTGTTGGCGCAAGAATCTTTTCTGAAGAGCAATTTAGATCGGCACTCTCAATCTTTTTATCAACTTTAAATAAGTGCATTATGCATCAAGACAGAGCATAGTTCTGACATTCTATATAGGCTTGTAGCGATCACGAACGCCACTAACAAAATGAAACTTCAGATTATAACTCACGAACGCACTCCATTAAAACCTAACGAAGAAACAACAGAACACACCTTCCATCATCTACTTGAACGAAGAAAGAAAAAAGCCGCGGTTAGTTTTTGGCGGTTTCGGCGTCATTTGACGTCGCAATTATTATATTTGTCATCTCTATGTGTAGGCTTCTCCCCCAATCTAATAGAAGATAATTGTTTGTTAAATTCTGTAAGAATCGTCGTCGTTTTACTATCCCCAAAGTGGTGACCCCGACGTGATCGAAAGAGCCACGACAATTCGTTTTTCGGACGTACAAATTGAACGCCAACACAGCAACAGCATCTCCGTTATCCATGCCGCAGTAGCGGTATAGTATAAGCGAGATACAGCTATAGCTTTACGTTGTCAACGGTTCTTTAAAAAAAAATTTTAATCTACATACTGTTATTTTTTTTCCATTTTTCTTGTTTGTTAAGGAAAGGTTCAGGCGATGCCGAACAGCGACACCAATACCAACTGCTGCAACGTGGAGAGCAACGGGACGAACACCAACACCGAAACGATTCAAATTCCGTCCCACAGGTGAGTGCCATTTCTTTTAAAAGTCTGCCCTTTTGGCCCGAGAATCCGGACGTGTGGTTCGTGACTTTAGAGGGTCAGTTTACTGTGGCTCAGGTTAGGTCTGATATTTTTTCAACCCTCGGTTTGCTAGATTCACGTACAATAAACGTAATTCGAGACATCATCCTAAGTCCGCCAGCGAGCAATTTGTACGAAAATCTCAAAGCTACGGTACTAAGTCGCGGTTAATGGAAAGCGAAGAGACGCGTTTACAAAAACTTTTACGCGTAATCGACCTAGGCGACTGATAACCTAGTGAACGTGAAATGCGTGCCCTTGCGAGTAGTCAATTCCCTCAGTTTGTGGGTTCAAAGATTGCCAGCCATGGTGCAAGCAAATCTATTGCCTAGCAAAGAGGGGATCGATTTCTTGGCAGAAATAGAGGATAAAGTCCTAGACACCAATCCTTCATCCCATCTGGTCGCTATGGTTTCCGGAAACCTGAACGACGTGCCGCTCGGAAGCTATGTGAATCGCGAACCCGCAAATGCAAAATCGTATGCCAAGCTTGAGCAGGAGGTGGCTGCGTTGCATCGTCAATTTAGGTCGCGTGACAGATGACAGATCGCCTTCGCGTAGGCGGACTACGGGTAGATATCCTGCCGCACGTGGTGCTAGAGCCAGGCGTTGCGTTTCGCCCTGCAATTTTCACCGTTCAACTAACAACAGGTTGGAAAACTAATTGCCCGGTCGTTGGCTACTTGCGACAAGGCGGTATTACAAAACGGTCATTTGTTTGTTTATGACCGTACAACTAAATTTAATTTTCTCGATATATCAGTTTTGCCGGTCCGTTTCGCTAAAAAGAAAGTCGCTATAAACCAGACTCCTCTGTTCGGGGCTAATGGCTCCGTTATTCGGACGTCGGTACTATACAGCTTACGCTTGATCTAGGACTCCCACGGAATTTCGTGTGGACATTTGTGTATGCTGACGTCAGCCGGCCAATAGTGGGAGCCGATTTTCTCAAAGCCTTTGGTTTATTAGTTGATATAAAAAACCGAAGATTAACCGACCCACTTACATCAGCCCTTTCAGTAGGTACAATAACCCGACCCCCCATTAAAAATATGCCAGATAGCAACAGGTTCCGTGTGCCCCGAGATTCACTAACTGGTACGACGTTTTAACATTATTGCAAATCATAACACTTTTATGCGGCCAGTGTCAGACAATGTAACCCATCAAATCATAACCTTAAACTCGCGACCCGTTTCCAACAAACCTCGACCATTGGACTTAGACAAGCTTAACATAGAAAGTAGGTAAATGGCTACCATGCGGCGACTACCGCCCATTGAATGCAGTAACATAACCGGATAGCTACCCAATTCCGCATATACACGATTTTGAGGACAATCTATCTGAATGTACGGTGTTTTCGACCATACATTTGGTTCTCGCGTACCACCAAATACCTATAGAGCCAAGCGACATACCTGAAACAGCCATCGGCGGTGTAGTACAACAGAAAGTAAACGGGGTTTGGCAACCCCTTTGCTTCTTTTCAGCCAAGCTCACCTAGGCGCAGCGTAAATATAGCGCCTATGATAGAGAGCTTTTAGCCATATACTGACCACAACCCCTAACATTTGCCTTTCGACAGAAATCGGTGAAAGCAACACCACGCCAGCTTCGGTATCTAGACCTTATTTGACAATACTCAGTTAGCATTCAACACCTTTCAGGCGAAGAAAATACAGTCGCGGATGTCTTGTCACGCTTAGAGAAAATTTCGCTTTCATCCGGAATATATTTCACGAATATTGCGTGATCCCAAGAATCAGACAGAGAGCTCGAAACCTTGCGGAGGTCTAAGACTGCACTTAAGTTCGAAAAAGTTCCCATCGGGCTCACTACAGAATCATTTGCATGCGATACATCGACAGGGGTACTTCGCCCACATATACCCTTCGAGTTTCGTAAAGCCGCTTTGACCAAGTCCGTGCACAACCTGGAGTGAGAACAACTGTGAAAATGGTGTCGAAAAAATCTGTGTGCCTCTTTATAGCTAAGGACTGTCGTAAATGGGCTCAATCTTGTTTCCCCTGCTAGCGATCTAAGGTTTCCCGGATTGTCAGCAGTCCCACGGGTGACTTTCCTCCAGTTACAAAACGTTTCGATGAATTGCACATTGACATTGTAGGACTATTAAGTCTGTCGGAAGGCTACCGATATTTACGAGTATTAACGATCATAGATCGATATATACGAGTACGCTGGCCCGAGGCAATATCCATTCGCAACATTTCAGCGTGGCAACCGCATTGCTCCACGAGTGGTCCGCTCATTATAGCATGCCATCAGTAATCGTCACAGACCAGGGTTCGCAGTTCGAATCCCGTTTACTCAATGAACTCTGCAGAAAACTGGGTATCAAGCACAATCGTACGACAGCATACAATTCCAAAGCAAACGGTTCCATCGAAAGGTGGCACCGCATATTAAAGGCCGTACTTAAATGCAAGGAGGGCGTGCAGTGGGTCCAGGAACTGCCACTTATTCTGTTAGGGTTGCGATCATTACATAGGGATGAGTTCGACGCGAGTACAGCACAATTGGTTTTCGGGATAAACATTCGGATACCGTCAGACTTTCTACACGCGACTAACATCATAACCGCTCAATCCAATTTCGTAAAACAGGTTCATCGACATTTCGAGCGAATTCGACCGACCCTACCATCGCGACATAGCACCCAAAAACCCATCGTCTTCAAGGAACTTAAAAATTGTTCCCACGTTTTCGCCATTGTACCCACGTTACAGCAACTATACGTCGGGCCATATCGCGTAGTTCAGCTCAGCGCGAAAACGTTTGAAACCCTTCAGGGAGAGCAAGGAGTACACACAAACAAGTAACCTTCGCCGATGACCACAATATTTCAGATAAAAAAATTAATTTAAAAAAATTAGAAAACCCGACTGCGTAAAAAACGGACTTTAAATATGAACTTTATTGGGAAGATTTGAGCTGGTCTAGATATTTAATGGGTCCCAACTGTTTAAGTTGCTAAGTTCCGCATTAGGTTTTATTATTTCGCAAAAATGCGTGAACTTAAATCAACTACAGTTTGGTCCAAAGTAGTTCCGTGTAACTTGTGTACAGTAACACCCCAGCACAATATCAATGGCAACATTTTTCATTCTATTTTTCCCTGTCCACGAACTTCATCGAATTCTGTTGTCGATCATTCGATTTTGACTCCGACTTCAATATAAACAGCCTGTGGCAAATCTCCAGGTTCCAACTGGTCCCTTTGAAGGGCTGGCCGCTCAATTGTCCTTACAACTCCCATTGCTCCGTTGACAAGACCGTGGTTAACATTCAAAATTTTTCGTTACATAACTCGAGATCCTAACCCGGTTGTCAAATATTTAACGATCGAAATATCTCAAAACACAAAAACTTCTCAATGACCGGCAATATGGATTTTGTAGCAACAAATCCACTGGTGATGGCATGTCTCGCCGAAAAGTGGAACCAAACCGTACATCAATCTGGCGAAAGCAAGATAGTTGCACTTGATATTTCTAAGGCATTTGACAAAGTTTGGCATCAGGCTCTTTTGTCGAAAATGCGTGCTTTTGGGATCGATAACTCTCTTCTTCAATGGATTAGAAATTACCTTCCTGAACGTTGAATTCAAGTTGTCTTGAATGGTTTCAAGTCTGATATTCACAAAATAAATGCCGGTGTGCCCCAGGGCTCCGTTCTGTCTCCGACACTCTTTTTAATTTTTATTAATGATCTAATTAGCTACTTCTAATCCAATATATTCCTTAACTGACAACAGTACTCCCTGCTTTTCATTTTCGTTCACGAAATCAAGTCCCTGCTTTTCAGTTGTAGAACGCGAACGGCAGAGTATGTTAAGTTACAGCATAACTAATTGGGGAACTATCAACCGACAGCTGTCTGTTGTCATTAAATTCAAATACCCAGCCATTATCTATGAATGGCACTTGCATAGTCGAAACCAATTAACTTTCCATTCTCGGTATGTGTGTCAGTGACAACTTACGTTGGAATGACCACATATTCGATGTCACCAAAAATCCCGCGAAATGTCTAGGTTTCCTCAAGCGATGTAAGAAATATGTTACCCCCTCTAATCTGGCCACAATATATAAGGCATTCATCCGCCCAAAACTGGAGTACAGTCCCCACATCTGGACAGGTGCTCCTAAAACATCTCTGCACCTGCTAGATAGGATTCAAAACCGTGCGATAAAACTCATTGGTGATACTAATATCAGTCAATCAATTGACACCCTCGAACACCGACGTAATGTGTCTCTTTGTTGTAACACATGGGCTGAAAAGTCCGTGCCGCTTCTAAGAGAGGGCACCACTTGAATTACATCCATACCATTTTCAGTTAGTACCAACCTTCAAAAGATACGTGTATAAATTTGACAGCTGTCGGACCATGAGTTCTCGAAATATAGCGTTGTGAGTGAAGCAACTTTTGTTATTGTGAAAAAAATGGATTCAAAGCAATTTCGTGTGTTGATTTATCATTGCTTTTTGATGGGAAAAAATGCAGCCGATGCAAAGGAATGGCTTGATAAGTGTTACCCGGACTCTGCACAAGCCGAACGAACCATTCGCAAGTGGATTGAATAATTTAAAAGTGGTCATACAAGCACCGAAGATGATGCACGCAGTGGACGTCCAAAAGAGGCTGTTTCGAATGAAAACATCAAACAAGTCCACAAAATGATTACAAATGACCGTAAAGTGAAGTTGATCGAGATAGCTGAGGCTCTGAAGATATCAAAAGAACGTGTTGGATATATCATACACGAATATTTAGACATGCAAAAGCTGTGTTCAAAGTGGGTGCCGCGTTTGCTCACAGTCGACCAAAAACAACAACGTGTTGATGATTCAGAGGAGTGTTTAAAGCTGTTCAACCGCAATAAAGCCGAATTTTTACGTCGGTATGTGACAATGGATGAAACTTGACTCCATCCCTTCACACCAGAGTCAAGTCGGCAGTCAGCTAAGTGGCGAGCAGGCGACGAACCTCGTCCTCGGCTGGCAAGGTTATGGCATCCGTATTTTGGGATGCACATGGAATAATTTTCATCGACTATCTCCAAAAGGTGCGAACTATCAACAGCGACTATTACATTGCGTTGTTGGAGCGTTTGAAGGACGAAATCGCAGAAAAACGGCCGCATTTGAAGAAAAAGAAAGTGCTGTTTCATCAAGACAATGCACCGTGTCACAAGTCGATGAAGACGATGGCAAAATTGAATGAATTCGGCTACGAATTGCTTCCCCACCCACCGTATTCTTCAGATTTGGCCCCCAGCGACCTCAAAGAATGCCCGCCGGAAAGAGATTTAAGACCGATGAAGAAGTAATCGCCGAAACAGAGGCCTATTTTGAGGCTAAACCGAAATCATACTAAAAAACTGGTATTGAAAGATTGAAAAATCGTTTCAATCAGTGTATCGCCCTCGAAGGCAACTACGTATATTGAAAAATAAAGTTTAATTTTGCAAAAATTTTGTGTTTTACTATAAAACGGACTTTTCAGCCCATGTGTTATAGGTATTTTCACCACCAGTGATTCGTTCTTAAGCCGTACAACTCCCTTATGGAATGCCCTGCCAATTTCTTTTCCTGGTCGTTATAACTTACAAACATTTAAAAACAATGAACATCCGTATCTGTCTTTTCTTCCTCCCTAAATTTCCTTCGCCCACGCTGTATACGAACATTTTAAGGGTACAAAAACCCCTTGAGCGCGAGTTATGTACATCAAATTGTGTACATCAATAAGTTATATGTTACATACATACTAATAATACTCTTTTGTCAAAGTTATGTTATACATACATATGTTACTCTTAATACTTTTTTGTAAAATAATTAAAGTGCTTGCTTTTCAAAATTCATTTATTGTAACACTAAACCTTTTCTTGATAACATGCTTGCTTTTCACAACTTGTAAAATTAAACCATAAGAAAAACCGTGTGAGAACCAAATTCAAGCTTCCGTTCCCACAGTTTTTCATACTTTGTTGACTTATTATAAATTGCGAATAAAATCAAAGATTCATTGTCATTTGTTGGTTGTAAAGAATGGAATAAAGTTGTTTTTTTTTGAAACTCCGGAGGAACGTTATATTAATTGGCGCAGTCGGTAGGATACAAGTGTATCCATTTTAAAATTAATCGGAATACGGGAGTGCGATATATTAAATGAACATTCAATACCAATAACGACGGTTTATCGTTATTCTTGCGGTTAGTGTGTGGACATTTAAAGACTGTACAAAGACTCTTGGTGATTGCAAGTGCATTTGTAACGACGGCAATCGTTATTTGAGAAAGTGATTCTCGTTAATGCAAGTGTTATTATAACGAAGGTTTATCGTGTCCAAGAAGTGTGCAGATCCTGACTCCTGGTGGTTTTCAAATCTTTAATTCCTGGAACCTACGGCTAGAGAATGATAATGACTATAATCATTTGCATGTAAGTCTGTTAATTGGTTAACATTCGTTCCTTTCTTCATCCTTTATAATCCTTATGCCCAAAAATAGAATAAGTAGAAATAAGATTCAAGAACCTTATTGTTCATCCTTAGATAGATTTGACGAATTTCAAAACAATTTTACAACTTTAGAATCGAATCGGTGCGAGTTCCTAGAGACAAATAATCTTTCAAAACTTAGTGCAATAGTAAAAACCAGTTTTCCAAATCTTTCCGAAATGAATTTAGATAGTTCAAGCTCAAGCGTAAACGCTAACGTTGTTACAAACGTTGGTAATAGGAACACAAGTAGTAGTCAATTAAGTAGTTTAGATATTAACAATATATTTAATGGCTTACGTATACCAGATGCCGTTAAAGATCTGCCACATTTCGACGGTAACCCCCGTTCTCTGTATGATTTTATAAATAACGTAGAGGAAATTTTGAAGCTTATACCTCAGTTAGACGGCACATCATATGCTATCATTATATTACGAGCTATTAGAAACAAAATCATTGGCCAGGCCAATGAAGTGTTAAATATGTACGGGACTCCGACGGAATGGGAGCAAATACGAGCTAATTTAATTTTGCACTATTCAGATAAGCGGAATGAATCATCTTTGATTCGAGATTTGCATGGATTGAGACAAGACAATGATACTGTTGAGAGATTTTACTCAAAGATCATTGAGTTGTTGTCAACAATGACAAACCATATCCGTATACATGAAAAACATATAGCTGTAATAGATGCAAAAAAGTCGCTGTATTCAGAAATGTGTTTAAATACATTTCTTATAGGATTAAAAGAACCATTGGGCTCAACAATCAGAGCCATGAGACCTGAAACCTTGGTGGAGGCATTAAATTATTGTATCAAGGAACAAAACGCATACTATTTAAAAAATACAAACCCGAAACCTCCTGTTTTACCAAACCCACTACCATTCCCCAAACTGACACAACGACCCCCACAAAATCAACGGCTCCAACCATACCAACCAGTTACACAGCCATATAGTTCCTTTCCTCAATACTTACCTCAGTTTAAACCATCTCAACCTTATCAACCCCAAATAAGGCCCTTACAGCAAATACCCCATCTTCAGTCTCCCAATCAGCAAGAAAAGAGATTCAATAACCCTATAGTAAACATTTCTGCATCCAAACCACATTTCAATTACCAACAGCAACGTCCAATTCCAATGGAAATATCTAGCGGTAATGCTAAAACTCTTCCGAAACCAGTACAATCCCAACAACCCTATCAAAGAAACAATTTAATGCAAAATCCCAGATACATTATAAGAGAAGTACATAGTTTTTCACAAAATCAGGAAAATTATGGGGAAGAATATCCCACATATGTGTTACCTGATGGATACTACGACCACCAACCTAATTTGGACCATTATACAATTGAAGAAATTCAAAATGATGAAGTTCCACAGGTCACTGGAAATGAAACAATACATGAGAATGAAATTGATGACAAAAATTTTCGTTCCAATGCCTCGGAAAACAATACGGGTTCCTAGAAATTAATCAACACGGTAGCAATCTTCTCCCTTACATAAATGTGACTTCACCTTTTGGTCGACAACTAAGGTTTCTCATAGATACAGGAGCCTCTGCTAATTTTATTGACCCCGAACTTACTAATCCCCAATATCATGAAAATATTAACACTGTTAAAATCACCACTGTTTTGAGTACACATGAACTCAATAAACAAATCACATTTCCGGCATTCTCTGAATTCAATTCTAACGAACAGTTTACATTTCTTTTATTTAAATTTCACAATTATTTTGACGGCCTGATAGGATTAGAAACATTAGCGAAATTAAATGCTTCAATAGATCTTAAGAATAAACTATTAAAAACTCAAAGTGCAGCTATTCCCTTATTGCTTAAACCCAATTTAATGTCAAAAATCTATATGATACCAGCAAGATCCAAAATGTTGGTTACATTACCGGTCGATATCCAAAATGGCGAAATATACATCAAGCCAACAAAAATAAATGATTTTCTAGAAATACCTGAAGGAATATATACATCTGAAGAATGGTACAGTCAATTGGAGGTAATAAACAACTCTAATATGGAACAAAAATTATTTGTAGAACAACCGATAAAGGTAGAAAAATTTAAAAATTTCGAAGAATTTAATAATATAAATATTTGTCAAACTGACAATCAAATTGAGCTTCTATCTGGAACCGACATAACTAAATTACTTCGGGTCGATCACCTTAATAATGAAGAAAAGAAATTGATTCTTAGACTGTGCAAAAATTTTGATGATATTTTCTTCATAGAAGGGCAGAAGTTATCATTTTCCAACGTAATTAAACATCGTATACAAACAAAAGACGACGTTCCAATATATACGAAGTCCTATCGATATCCAGAGATACATAAAACAGAGGTACAGTCTCAAATTCAAAACCTATTGCAGCAAGGTATAATAAGGCCTAGCTATTCCCCATGGAGTAGTCCCATATGGATCGTACCCAAAAAGCGAGACGCATCAGGTATTCAGAAATGGAGACTTGTTGTCGACTATCGTAAGGTTAACGAAAAAACGATAGACGATCGATATCCTTTACCTAATATAACGGAGATTCTCGATAAATTAGGGAAATGCATGTATTTCACTACGTTAGATCTGGCCTCCGGCTTTCACCAGATCGAGGTAGATCCCAGAGACATTCAAAAAACCGCATTCTCGGTTGATCATGGACACTATGAGTACATTCGAATGCCGTTTGGACTCAAAAATGCCCCATCAACCTTCCAGAGAATAATGGACAATATCTTACGTGATTTACAAGGCAAAATTTGCCTAGTATACATGGACGATATTATAGTTTTCTCAACCTCGCTGCAAGAGCATATCGAAAATTTGGCAAAGGTCTTCTCAAAATTACGTGCAGCCAATCTAAAAATTCAATTAGATAAGTCAGAATTTTTACGTAAAGAAGTAGAGTTTCTTGGTCATGTAGTTACACCAGATGGTGTTAAGCCCAATCCCAGTAAAATTCATGCAATAAAAAATTATCCGATACCCACTACTCAAAAGGAGATTAAGTCCTTCCTTGGCCTGCTAGGTTACTACAGAAAATTTATTAAAGATTTTTCAAATATAACAAAACCATTGACTGAATGCTTAAAGAAAGGAAGAAGCATAACCCTCAACGACCGTTATGTTAAATGTTTTGAACATTGTAAGGATATATTAAGTAACGATCCACTATTACAATACCCTGATTTTAGTAAGAGTTTTAATTTGACGACCGATGCTAGTAACGTTGCAATTGGTGCTGTTCTTAGTCAAGGCCCAATAGGATCTGACAAGCCAATTTGCTACGCCTCAAGAACTTTATCTCAAACAGAACAGAATTACAGCACAATAGAAAAGGAACTTTTGGCCATAATTTGGTCTACTAAATATTTCCGCCCGTATCTGTTTGGTCGAAAATTTAAGATTATAACTGACCATAAACCCCTCAACTGGTTATTTTCACTAAAAGAACCGAATTCAAAATTAGTCAGATGGCGGTTAAGGTTAGAGGAATTCGATTATGAAATAGTATATAAAAAGGGCACGGCCAATACAAATGCCGACGCACTCAGTCGTATCGAACTTAATCTTAATGAATCATCTACTGATACAAATTCTCTTGCAAATTCCAATATATCCTTACACAATAACGCTAATGATTTAGAAAACAGTTTAAGCTTGTCTACCATTCACTCTGCACATGAAAATCTCGACGACGGAATATATATTTCAGAAAGACCCCTCAACGAGTTTACGGAACAGTTGGTTTTGATTAAAACAAACTGCATTGTTAAGCCTTCCATGATTTATAATATCCTTTTCGAAACAAAACGTAGACGTATATTTAGGCAACCTGATCTCCATAACGAAAAAATAATTGTATCAATCCTCAAAGAATATCTAAACCCCCATAAATTAACAGCCATTTACACAGACGATGATACTTTCAGAATAGTTCAAGAAGTATACTCCAAATACTTCGCCAATAGTAAAGTGTTTAAATTAATACGATGTATGGAAAAACTAAACGATATTACTAATACAGATCAACAGGACGCCCTTATAAATAAGTATCACATAGATAGCAACCACCGCGGCATTAATGAAACCTGTAATCACCTCCGCAGAACATCTTATTTCCCGAAAATGAAAGAGAAAATAACTAAAGTCATTAACAACTGTGAGAAATGCAAATTATATAAGTACGATAGACATCCCCCGAAAATAAAATATGAACTTTCTGAAATTCCAAATAAGCCTCTCGATATTCTGCACATAGATGTTTACAGTATTCACAATATACAAATACTTACAATAATCGACAAATTTTCAAAGTTCGCTTCTGCTTTTATCTTAACTGCCCGTAATAGTATCAATATAATCAGTTCTTTAAGGCAATTCTTTTCCCAACACGGTACACCCAAAAAAATTGTATGCGATTCAGCCGCTGAATTCACTTCAAACTTATTTAAAGAGTTTTGTGATCAATACCAGATTCAGTTACATATAACCTCTCCTCAAAACTCTACAGGCAATTCTCCTGTCGAGAGATTTCATTCAACATTGACTGAAATTTATAGAATAATTTACGACAAAAATAATAGACAAATACCGGCAGACATACTGAACGAAGCATTGACTACATATAACAATTCAATACATTCGGTTACAAATTTGACACCTTTCGAACTCATAACAGGAAGAACATATAAATTTAGGAAATCAATACAGCATGTCTCTGAGCACGATTATATAAATAAATTAAGATCTTATCAAGACAAACTATATAGCGAAATAACAACCAAGCTTGAAAAGCATAATAGATCAATCATTGATAGACTAAATAGGAATCGTGAAGAACCACCCAACTTTAGTATAGATGATATAGTATATGAATATAATAATAGAAGAAATAAAATAGCTCCTAAAGCAAAGAAGTTACAGGTAGTCACTAACAATAAAGTCACTGTACTAACTAAAAATAATAGGAAAGCTCATAAAAATAAATTACTAAAAAAACGCAAATTTCAGGTTAGCACAGGCCATGAGTCAACGAATCGAAATTCAAGACCTCTCGAAGAGTCAAGGTCTTCTTCCCATGAAATTAGGCCCGGTACGGTTAATTGATACACATACAAAATTCATACACATTATAAATTTGACAGCTTATGAAGAAAATGTTAGCAATATCAAAAGATCTGTAGAACTTATTAATAAAAATAAAAACATTGGTCCAATGAAAGAAGTCACAAATATGAAATTTAGGGAATTAGAAAATAAATTTCTAACACTTCTTCCTCGATATCGAAATAAAAGAGGGTTTATCAACGGAATAGGATCGCTAATTAAGAGTATCACAGGGAACATGGACGACAATGACGCTGTACAAATAAATAATGACATTAAACTATTACAATCTAATCAACAGGACATGAACAAAGAAATGACAAAACAGGTCCAGATTAATAACAAAATGATAGAAAGGTTTAGTAACATAACCGAACATATAAATTCACAACAGAAGGATTTGGAAGATTATTTAACAAAGTACCAATTAGCATTGTCCCAGAGAATTCGTACCGATCAAGAAAACTTTCAATATATGCAATATGTTTATCAAACTAACTACAACATTGAAATACTAACGAACCATTTACAAGAAATCGCTGAATCTATAACTCTTGCAAAACTTAATATAGTCCCTAAACAAATTTTAAATCCGAATGAATTAGAATTTATACATAAACATATCGCAAATCAGAAAATAAAGTTCTCTTCGGATGAACAAATATACGAATTCTTGAGTCTACAGGCCTACTATAACCATACAAATATCATATTTAATATTAAATTACCAATCCTGTTCGAAGAATCCTTCACCTTGTACCATTTAATCAAATTACCTATAAACAAAACCCTTACAATTAATATAACCAAACCCTATGTCCTAATAAACGACCGTTATATCCAATTGATTGACGAACCATGTTTAATGATTGAACAAGTTTTCTACTGCACAAAAGGAAACCTAAAGAATATCACAACGGAGAAGTGCATTTCAAACATAATCAAAAACAAAAGAGCCACCTGTTTCTTAACGGAAGACCTGAACCAAGCCAACATCATGCAACCAGAAGAAAATTATATACTTTTAGTAAACTCTCCCAATATAGAAATGTCCTCCACGTGTGGAATCGAAACCAAGTTAATATCAGGAACACTTTTACTGCACTACGAAGAATGTGATGTAACCCTAAACAACGTGGTATATAAGGGCAACACAAACTTATTTTGGGATAGAATACAAATTATATCCTCAATATTCACTAATATAAGTTCATATTATCCTATAGATCGATTAAACACCAGTAGACTAACCCCGGACAACTTTACTAACACAGAAGTTATTACCCTGGCAGAAACCACTAAACAACAACAAAATCATTCACTTTCAATGTGTGTTGTAGTAACTATGATCCTGCTAATTTTGTACCTGATCAACTATACAAAGAAATGTCGCCAGAATCATGCAGCCTCCAGTCAACAAACAGATGATATAAATTTAGAAGCTCCAGCTCATGATAAGTCTTCAAGTAACAGCCTTTCATGGCCATCGCTTCATCTTAAGCGGGAGGAGTTATGTACATCAAATTGTGTACATCAATAAGTTATATGTTACATACATACTAATAATACTCTTTTGTCAAAGTTATGTTATACATACATATGTTACTCTTAATACTTTTTTGTAAAATAATTAAAGTGCTTGCTTTTCAAAATTCATTTATTGTAACACTAAACCTTTTCTTGATAACATGCTTGCTTTTCACAACTTGTAAAATTAAACCATAAGAAAAACCGTGTGAGAACCAAATTCAAGCTTCCGTTCCCACAGTTTTTCATACTTTGTTGACTTATTATAAATTGCGAATAAAATCAAAGATTCATTGTCATTTGTTGGTTGTAAAGAATGGAATAAAGTTGTTTTTTTTTGAAACTCCGGAGGAACGTTATATTAATTCGCGCGCTGAGTATAAAAAAAAAATTATATATATATAAACCTTGTGGCTTTTGATCATATGTCTTCGTTTCTACTGATATATCTACTGCTTGTAATTTATATAGTTTAGTAGTGTTTACCAACATATCTGTCATCTTTTGATTATGGTCCTGCACCTGTTTAGTAGTTGGAAAGACTCGAATGACTTCATTGAGATCGTTTACGTCTAGTCGTAGGCTATCTAATATTTCCAGTTGTTGTATTGACACTTGTCCGACTCTAAGATTGTTTAATATATCCACAAATGTAGTGTCATTTCCTTGTCTCGTATTTTGTGGTACTTCACAGAAATCCATTTTTGTCGCTCTCTTTGAAGGCGGTCGCCAGTCAAAGGTCGCAGGCTTTTTGGCCTACCCTTTTCTATTGGAAGTGCAAAAGTTGAATGAAGGGTACTCCCACCTATCCATCGGGCTGTTACTTTTTTCAGCTTTTTCATGCATACGATTACTATGGAGCCTCCTTACTTCTTCGACGATTAATTTTAGCGTAAGCGTTTTTCCACTTCCGCTCCACCGGTAACAAACATTCTAAGAGATTGATTATCGTCGTTCAAAAATTTCTGAGGCACTTTTCTGAAAAGCTGGTTTTGCTGAATGTTCAACAAGAAAAGAGCTCGTTCGAATTCTTCATCAAAAAATCTTGTATCAGATGACATGATATTAATTAATAACAAAATTCAATATGGCGACTACCAGCCACCATATTGTGAAATAAATTCAATATGGCGACTACCAGCCGTCATATTGAATTTTGTTATTAATTAATATCATGTCTTTAGTGACACTCACAAGGTTATTTCACAAAATGGCGGCTGGCAGTGGTAAATAATATCATGTCTTCAGTGACACGCGCAAGATTACGACAAATTAAAATCGGCCCAAGCATTTGGTCTCTAGTGTGCCACAAAGGAACAAAGATACATATGGTATATAGGCTGATAAACACATTACCCTTCCCTTTGCATCACGCAGTCGGGGGCCCCCGCCTAATTATCAAGGCTTCGCCCATCAATGACGTTGTCTAATAAAAAGCGGGGGCAAAGCATATTACTGGTCTTATCGTAAACATCTTCAGATGACGCCTCTGAAGGTTGCTACGATTTGACCAGTTACAAATTCCCGGTCATAGGTCTTGTTGGCGGCAAGACCACCGGTATTCCCTACCAGGACTTTAATCACGGTACCATGGGAGTCAGGACCCCCCCCCGGATTTCGGTCCGGGCCTGACTTGTTGAAGTAGGCCCCCTTGTGGTAGCGCCATGGTGGCTGTGGTTTAAACCCAAAGTCGTGGGAAGGGTCTTCCTGTTGGTTTGACACAATGTAGAATTGCAATAAATACTGGATGCGGTAACCCTAAGAGCAGTAAGAGGTTTTAGGTCGGCCTCGACTCATACCAAGGGTGGAACTTGTGCCTCCAACACAGTTCCGAATTGGTATCAAAGTGTTGGCGGAGAGCAATGGCAAGGCGTATCCTTGCTCCCATGGATGTATAGGCATCCCGTGAACATAAGTCTACATGACAGGTGGCTTACGTTAAAAACCAGAGGCAAATCACGCAGTCGTTTATATGATTGACGCGGGTAACGGGAATCGTAAAGTTCGGTGAAATGAAGATAAGCCCAAGATATTGCAGTTGGTATAGTCGGAAAAGGATATGGTACGAAAGAAAACAGCCCATTACTTGTTTCTCTTATTTCGTAAAGAACGAAGCTTGCGATTATAACAGGGAGGCCTAGTAGATGATGTTTTAAGGCGGGAAAACGGAACGTAAAGGGAAGAAGAATTAAATATTTCTCTATAAAAAATGGATAAGGCATCATTTAGACTTAGGTTGTGAAAGTTAAAGAGGGATCTGCTGAGATAGTCACCGATTTTATGAAAGTCGTAGGATGAGAGAGTGGACTGGATAGAAAAGTTATGAAAAAACGAGAGAAAAATTGTTGACAGAGATTGGGGACAAAGTGATACTGAGGAGTTAATTGAACCTGTTGTGAAAATAAGGTTTAATTGCCTGCCCGTGTAGTTGGATATACCGCTGACTTGGCATAGACTTGAGTCTGTTAAGCGATCTAAGAGGAGACATTTTTTCGCTGAGTTGGCGCTTGAAGCTGTGAAAAACGATTGATCATCTGATGGAGTCCACTGTAGCTGACAAATAAAAGGTATAAATTTGTTTTTAAAAATATCAGCTCGTTTTCATCGGCATAAGTTTTTCTTTGTAAGTGCAGTGGGATCTCAACCATTTTAAAGTACATAACTGGTAACAGTTAGCTAAAGTCGTTGGCTCTAATTTTAAATGTTTATTGATTGAGGCCTAGGTCCAGCCCGGGCGATGCCGCATCTAAGTAAATAAGTAAGTAAGGATCGATATTTTAATCGATCCTGGCTTTCTTAAGCTACGGGTATGAAAAATTCACTGCGGTATTATTCGAGTCCTTCTGTAGAGATACCTCTATCGTTCTAATCGAAAATACCTAAATTCCATCGAAAACCTCACCATTTACTATAAATGTCATCGATATCCACTTATTCTATACAAAAAATCGCAATAAAAAAGCAGACCAGACCTACGAGTATCTACTAAGAACTTTAACTTTAAAAAATCTAATCTAATTCTATCCATTGTTCATGAACATTTTCAAACCTACCCGAAATTATGTAGTCAATTTGAATTCCAGTGTCATAAATTGCAAATTTTTTGAAAAAAAAAATTCTTTAAATAAATTTATTCAATTTCAAATTGCATCGGCAAACTTTAACTTTTTAAAGACGAAGTATCTCAAACAAATTATCATATCCGAAGTATCCCTGAATACGATTTGGTATTTATATTTCGTATATTATCCGATATACGAGTGTACCTTGCGGTGCGTTGATTGTTTATTTATCACTGAAACCTTATATAACATCTGACAGGGAAAAAATAAAAAAATAAACTCTGTGTCAGAACAAAAATAAATAAAATAAACAAGAAAAAACAGAAAATAAAAATAAATCGAAAAATACGAGAAAACGAAAAAGATACGAGTACAACACTTAATACTCGAAAACTGAACAGTCAATGTTCAATGAAATTGCACGCTTGTGTTTAATTTTTATGCACGACCAAGGAACATGGCGGCAGCGGTGTTTTCGAATTACCGGCCTCGTTCGATTACAATACTCGTAAGTCAGATAAACTGCCTCGTGGTGATTTTACAGATACAAAATACTCGTTTATACTCACATATCAATCAATATCATTGGTTAAATACAAGTCAAAAATTAAATCTAAAAGTCATATGGGTGCGAGGCCGGGGTTCGGAAATGCATCTCCTTCGAGATACAGACGCTTTAAACAGTGGCAAATGCGGTATAGTTGAACTCGTAATTGTGAGTACTGTAATTGCTTCAAAGTAAATGATTTCCTAAAATTTCCCCTACTATGATTATTATTTATTTCTTCTTATGAAGGTTTTCTCTGCAAATATTCCGTCGAGCATAAGTATTTAACTGCGATATGTTGTAACCATGTTAAGAACTTTTCGAATGTTGTTCTGTCCTTCATCCTTCTCCATGATAAAAGTTAATTGGGGTCAAGTACGGAGAACTTGGAGGCCAGAGAATGGCTTCATCCCGCCCTTTCCACGCATTTTGATATACGCAGTCTAACCACACTCTAACTGCATCCCCATAGTGTGCGGTGGCGCCATCTTGCTGGTAGACGGAGATAAAGAGTTCGGCATGGTATTCCGTAAGCGAGTTGTACGGCTTAGGAACGAATCAGTGGTGGTGAAAATACGATATAGCAAGGTGAGAAAGGACACATTACGTCTGTGTTCCAAGGTTTTGATTCGTATTTAGCAAGTGCAAAGAGGTGTTAGGACCACTTGACCAGATATGAGCATTATTCTCCAATTTCGGGCGGATTAACGTCTTATATATTGAGACCCGATCAGAGGGTGTGAAATATTGTATTTTTTTTTACATCGCTTGGGGGAACCTATATATTTGGCGACATCGAATATGTGGTCACTCCAACGCAGTTTGTTATTGACACACATACCGAGAATGGAAAGTTATTCGGCTTCAACCACGCAAGTGCCATTCATGGATAATGGCAGGTCATTTAAACTTCGCATTAATGAAAGCAGACGGCATTGTGTTTTGAAAGCATTAAATTCCACTCTGTTGATAGCTCACCAATTGGTTAATCTGTTAATATCGGAATTTAATGTGCTTAGCAGGGAGTCCGAGAACGAATATGAAAAGCAGAGAATACTGTCGTCAGCAAAGGAATATATTGGATTATGAGTAGCAGACAAGAGATCGTTGATGAAAATTAAAAAGAGTGTAAGAGACAGAACGGAACCTTGGGGCACACCAGCATTTATTTTGTGAACATCAGACTTAAAACCATCCAAGACAACTTGAATTGAACGTTCCGAAACGTAATTTCTAATCCCTTGAAGAAGAGAGTCGTCGATCTCAAAAGCACGCATTTTCGACAAAAGAGCCTGGTGCCAAACTCTGTCAAATACCTTAGAAATATCAAGTGCTGTTATTTTACTTTCGCCAGATTGATGTACGCTTTGGTTCCACTTTTCGGTGAGACATGCCATCAAATCACCAGTGGATCTGTTGCTACGAAAACCATACTGTTTTCGTGTTTCGAGATATTTCAGGAGGTGACGGTTTATCAGCGTTTCCATGACCTTGGAAAGAAGGGTCGTTAAGTTCAATGGGTCTATAGCAGGAGAGAGAAGAAGATTCGCCTTTTTTAGGGACGGGCTGGACAAATGCTGATTTCTATCTCCTCGGAAAGGGTCCTAAAGAGTAAGATTGATGAAAAAGCTTACGCAGTGGTATTGCCAGCGAGAAAGAACACCTCTTCAGAAGAAGAGGCGATATGCCATCTGGACCTGTGGATTTGTGGATGGTAAGATATTTTAGTGCTCTTGCTACTACACGAGTGCAGAAGTGGATTCGTGCCATTGAAGATTCGACACACTCAAGTATAGGCGGAGACAAAACACAATCTGCGAATTTTGGGCTAACAAAGTGTGCAGCAAGCAGATTGGCCTTTTCCAAAGAGCTGGCAACTGAAATGTCATTGTAAATGATCGTTGGGATGGAGGATGAGGCAGAATTTCTAATGTTTTTGACGAACGACCAAAAATTTTTACTGCCTTTGGGACATTGCAGTATTTTTTGCCTCAGTTTTTGGTCGTATTGGAATTTCACACGCTTGAGAAAGACGTTGCAGTTATTTCTGGCTCGTTTGAACTTTTTTCGGTTTTCCTCTGTTGGGTTGGTCTTATAGGACTGAAAAAAACACTTCTCTAACCCTGACAGCCTCTTTACAGCTCGAGTCGAACCATGCCTTTTCGTTTGGTCCAATGAGAGAGAGAGAGGATCTCATTCTAAAGAGAATGGTCAGTGATCATATTAGCAGCGGCAAAATGAAAACTCAAAGTTCCTAAAGAAGGTGTTAAGTCCGCTCCAATTGGCTTTCTCGTATTAACATACGGTTCTTTTAAGAATCTTTTCTCTAATAGTATACGAGAAATTAGCTGTTATGACATAACGGTCTGACGAGCCTAGAGGGGAGAGCACATCAGCGGTGTACTTATCAGGGTGAGAAGTTAAAAACAAGTCGAGGGTGCTGGCGGTACGACTATCAACGTCTGGTATTCATGTAGGCTCGTTTACAAGCTGCGTTAAGTCGTTCTCCGCAACGAAGATCTTAACACACCGTCCTTTGGGTGTTGTCTGTCCAGAATGTTGAAGCCAACCAAAGTTGTGTATATTGAAATCCCCCGTAATAACGATTTCAGTATGAGGATACAGTCACACAATTCTTTGAAAGGAGTCAGACAGCGCATCAAACACGTTAAAGTTCGAATTGCTCTCCAGGTTGGGGCTTTTGTAAATAAAGCAGTAGTGGATAATTTGCTTACGGAGATGGAATTTTAACCACACAAAATTGAATTCCGAATTGGAACAAGGATTGCATTGTGGTAAGCTACATCACTACGCAAATAAATGGCGAGACCGCGATGAGAAAAGAATAGCGGCACTAGTTCGTAGCTAGGTAGCTTCAGATTAGAGTAATCTGAGAGGTGTTGGCGGGAATCTACCGGCGTTTCACTAAGTGCCAGCTATTTTGGTCTGAATTTACAGACGTGGACGTAAGCGGAAAAATGATAATTTTTTAGCCCGCGTATATTTGCTATGTCCACTCTATATTCCCGGGTCATTATAATTTAACAAACACCGACGATGCTAAGCAAGGCTGAAACGAAAAAAATCTGACGTTGGTTTACAGAATCAAATTGTTGTACGAGTATGTGTTATGCCTTTACAACAAAATGAAACAGTGCACCAACAGAATTCACACTCGCAACCCGCTATTCATCAGTTGCACTAAGACTCTGCCTCTGCTGAGTGCTGCAAACAACAGCACTATGACCAAGGGCAGGAGATGTGGGAGTGCCCGCACTATGATGTTGAACTTATTCTGAAAAGCTCTGTGTTGTCCTCCGTAAAGTGTCTTTCTAGAATATCCCCGGGTTGTAGCTCCTGTGCTGGTACCATATATGATAGAATGCATGCACGTCTTCAGAATCTAGAATTCTCTAGATATAAGTCGTGCTTAGATTAAAATGTCTGCTAAGACTGGTATTTGGATGATTTTGGAAGTAGTGTAAATGTTTTCGTAGATGAGAACACCTTCTGCTAAAGCAGGATGTGAGTCTCTCGATGCTTTCCGCGTTATTCCTGCAGAATGTTCAAATAAGTGTCCTGTCGCCATCCAAGAAATGCGGTGGGACGGTCAGACAAAAAGAGGATGAAAAATTACGATACCTACTACGGGTATTGTTATCGATGGCAAAAAGAGCGCCAATTTGGATGCAGACTTCGGCAAGAAGAATATAGTTCCCGACATGCTAATTTAAACTAAATTTCCCAACATTAGCCTTATTTGCGCGCATGCTCTCACAGAGGAGGAAGATGACCACACCAAAGACAGCTTCCTAGAGCTCTTGGACAAGACTTACGAGCAGTGCCCTAGAACGTGGTTCCCGCGTCTCGATATTCATAAGGGGCTTGGAGAACTCCTGACCAATCAACCGTCAACCCGATTGACCACATTGCGATCAACGCAAGGCACTCCACCAGTATTATGGATGTTCAAACCTTCCGAGGGACCAACATCGACTCGGACCACCACCTTGTTGTAGCCAAGGTACGGTTGTGGATATCCCGAACATAGCAAAGCAAGCTAATACTGTGAGGAAGTTTGCTGTCGGACGACTTCAATCGCAATAGCTAAATCCTTTTCGGTTCGAGTCTCCCTTAATCTCTTAAGAAGTCCTCCAGCATCAAGTAACGAAGACCAGTGGCAAAACTCCCAAAAGGCCATCAGAGATGCCACTCCTGATGTACTGGGTTTCACTCCTTCCAATTAAGCATGATGCATACAAAGCAGCGCTGCATAGAAGGGCTGCAGCTGCTCACGAGCTCTACGAGCAGAAGAGGGGAAACGAACACTGGCTTCTTTGGGGGGAAAAAGAAGGAGCATGAGAGGCTCGCGGTCGAAGAAATTGAGAGATGCTACTTTAGAGGATTCAAAAGTCTTACCAAAAGGTAAAAAAAAATGCCACGGACCAACACAAACCCCGAACCGAAGCCAGTAAAGACGGACAAGGGAACATAACAAACATACGAGTAGTATAGTAGTACAGTCGATGCTGAGGATTTGGAAAGAGTATTTCTGTAGACTGTATAACGGCGATGATGAACCAAATACCGCTGTCAAGTAGAATGAACCTTCCAAGCTCTTCAAAGCGGCAGGCGATAACTTGGTAAGGAGCAAGTTATATACCAACTCGTCTATAAAATATAGCCGGATGAAAGTATGACTGATGAATTGTTTGTCCGATCTGCGCTATCTCCAGGGGCATTAGTCTTCCTAACATCGTCTTCTAGATCCTATCTGCCGTATTGTGTCAACACCTGAAGCCGTTCGTCAAGAATCTAATTGGTCCATATCGGTGCTGCTTTAGGCCAGGAATGTCTACCATCGACCAAATATTCACATTACGGCAGATCTTGAAAAAGACCAATGAGCTCCAAATCGATACACACCACCTATAAATTGATTTTAAGGCCGCGTATGACAGCATCTATAGAGACGAGCTATATCTAGTCTTGGCATCCCTACCAAACTGGTCCATTTGTGGATGATGACGATGAAGAATGCAGGCTGCTCCATTAAGGTCGGTAAAGAGCTTTGATGGTAAAAGAGGATTTAGACACGGCGATGCGCTGCAATGCAATTTATTTCACATTGAAAGAATAGTGCAAAATCGCGCGGCAACACAAGAGTCCTGCCTTGGGAGAAAAATTCGGGTGATTTTCGGTCCCGTCTGGGAAAGCGCAGTAGAGGAAGACATCGACTCAGGTGGCGTACGCAAGTACAGCAGAAGGGAACCTCAATCAGCTTAGCATGCGAAAATAAAGGCAGATAGCTACAGATCGAACTGGCTAGAGACGCTTGTTGGTTGAGGCCCAGGTGCACCCCAAGCTGTAACGCCGCCTTAAGCAAGTAAGTATATAATAAATGTCCTACCTTTTGAGGCAGTCTTATCAGGGTATCGTGTCAGATATTCCAATCTCTCTCGTTGAGCGTTATCGTTACCGAAACCATAAACATAAACCATGTCTTCGTGCTCTCGTGGTGAAAAGTCCATCGTCAAAGATATTGTGAATTAAACGTAAATATCTCGGTTAAAAACTAAAAACTGCTGCCGTAAAAGAGTACCTTATTTCTGAGACTTACAGTTTGAACAAGTTGGGTCGTATCTTGAAAAATGACTGACTTGAGACGAAATGACCTGACAACGGCTATAAAAAAACTCCTACAAAAATTATTTTGGGCACCTACTGGAAGTGAAGAATAAGCCTTGGGTTCCGTAAAAACTATGCAAAACATGCGTTGAGTTTCTACGTTTGTGGACAAATAAGAAAAGACATAGTTTCGGATACGAAACTGCTATGATCTGAAATGACCCCGCGAACCACCATGACGACTGCTATTTTTGTTTGCTGAATATAACTGTCATTAACCGAAAAAATCGAGCCAAGTGGGAATATCCTTCCTGATATCTATCTACACCTGAACCTCAAGCTGATACTTCACAGGAGGACCCAATAGACTTTGAGACTGAGACAAAAATTGACAATAGTGATGGTGTCTTTGAATATAACCTGGAAATGCCAAAGCCATTCAAGCAAGATGCTTTAAACGACCAAGTCAGAGATCTGGGACTGTCGAAGTCTGCTTCAGAAATGTTGGATTCTTGTTTATTATCGCACAAGAGAACACAATTTCCTCAAATATTTTGCTGAAGAAGATGATTTCGTATTTTGTAAAGATATGCTTGGACTAATGGCAGCGATGGGACTACGAAATTACGTTTCTAATGATTGGCGTTTATTCATAGCCTCGTCAAAGCGAAGTCTAAAATGTGTTCTCTTACACAATGGCAATAAATGAGGCTCCTTGCCTATTGCACATTCTACAAAAGTACGAGAAGGATATACCTAGTCCCTGCCACAAGTTCTGTTACAAATATAAAACGCTCTAAAAAAAAAACCAGTAGACATATTGTATTCAAAATTATTTCATTTATTAGACCACGACATTGATTATTATAAAAAACTGGATTAACTCGAAACGACTGCCTTTTGCTTTAACACAAGCGGTTTCCATGAAGATCGTGGACTCTGCTCAGGTTAATGCGGTTTTAAGGCTTTCCAAATTTCTGTGGGGAGTCTCGCAGGCCATGTTCTCCAATTCTGGCCACAAACCATAATCCAGTGGATTCAGATCCGGACTCCCCGACGGCCATTCTTCTGCTGCTATAAAGCCAGGAATATTGACTCCGAGCCATTCCTGTGTGGTTTTGGCTTTGTGCGCTGAAGCAGAGTCCTGTTGGAAGATCCATCTATATCCATTCAAAAGGGTATTGGTCAAACCCTTCACAACACCCTCTAGCACATCTTCGTGGTAAACCTTTGCACCAGTTTTTACGCGTTTTTCACAAAAATGGAGGGTTGTGACACAATGGTAAGAGACCCCCCCCCACCAAACCATTACGGAAGCGGGATGATGTTCTCGTTGAACCCTTGGAACAACTTTTTGGCATAAATTT
The DNA here is from genome assembly GCA_963966105.1 of Volucella zonaria. Classification (NCBI taxonomy): domain Eukaryota; kingdom Metazoa; phylum Arthropoda; class Insecta; order Diptera; family Syrphidae; genus Volucella; species Volucella zonaria. The sequence continues at coordinate 51,186,696 of OZ014534.1, forward strand.
TGTCATTTTGTTTGTTGAAAACTACTTCCACGGCGTGCCACTGCAAAAGTCGCTGGCATCTTTCCAGCTTAATTTTTTTTTAGTTGAGGTATTAGAAAATGATCCGTGGGCCGACGATAGGCTTTCAGATGCAGATCATCCCGAATCAGCCAAGACATGGATCTGGTTGATATATCCAATTCCTTGGACATGATCTTCTGCTTCCTAAGGGGATTTCTCCGAATTCGTTCACGTACTGCCTTTATTACCGCATTCGTATGGACGACGAGCGGGGCACCACTTCATCACCTGTCCTCTACACCAGACAATTCGCCGAAGCGAGGAATAGCCCGATAAACGAATATTCTCGATATTTCTCGATTTTCACACTTATGCATCGCTATGACACAAATTGACAGAGATTGAGAAAAAGCCATGGAATGAGTTTGTGTGGATTGTTCAAAATTTCTTTGGAAATAAGAAAAGTTCTGACTATTCTCAACACGTTGAACAACTAATGAGCCACTTTCAAACACTTGGGTGTAATATGAGCATAAAGTTACACTTTCTTCGCAACCACCTAGGCTATTTTCCCGCTAATCTTGGATGAACAGAGCGCGCGATTCCATCAGGGCTTTCGTACGATGGAGGAACGCTATCAAGGCTACTGGAACGCACACATGATGGCTGACTATTGCTGGAGCATTCAGAACAGCTCTCAGGCTTCAACTTCTGCAAGGAAATCTTATAAAAGAAAGTCCTTTTCACTTAATAACTTAATAAAATAGGATTGCATTAAACATTTTGTGTTTTATTATAAAAACGCCCATATGTCATATTTTCGAAACAAAACAGATTTAAAATCGTCTTCAAAAATTAGGCTAGTATCATGTAACATAACTCAATCATCAGAAATGCTGTTGTGCAGTGTTATCTTGACACATAATTTTAGCGCAACAATTAAACTACTCAAGGATATCCCATTTGCTACCATGCACGCATAAATTTGAAGGATGTTATTTTCAACAAAAGTTAAAACAAGGCAGCAGCAGGCTTTGCTTAAAACCTCTGCATCTCGGAAAGGATGCATTTTCTTCTCAAAATATGTCCACGAATCTTTCCTTATAATTTTCGACCCATTATCCGGAACACCCTGTATGAATGTAGATACCGTTAAAAACATAAATTAATTTGATCTAATAAATTCAATTCCGTAACATGGTCCTTGACTTTGTACCGGTTCCATGGTTAAGCGCCAGACTTGACATAAGCCAACTCGGAAATAACAAAGCCGGGCGATTCATTGAAATTCATATCTCATAGACGCTAGTCACTGAATGCAATTAGACAGACACTACATAAGCTCTTAACACTAAATACTATTTACAAGACTATTACCACAACATTCAATAGTCGTCAGCTGTCAACTGTCAACTGTCAACTGTCAATATTCATTGGACACCTATTCTACCTGGTGCTGCCAAAATTTGATCTTAGAAACAAACTCTCCACATAATCATGAGTATCTCGACAGTGAGTTTGCATAGTACGATAATGAGTACGAATACTCGTATCTACGAGTATATTTCATCAAGCAATATCAAAGGTGAATAACTTGAGATAGCCTTTAGTTCGGAATAGTTAAATAAATATTTTCATTAGCCATTGTTGTTGTTATTATTTTTGTTTTGTTTGTAGAATTACGTGTTAGGCTTGAGATTTGCAGTAATTACTTTGAATTGATTACAAAACAAAAGGTGACAGCTAAAATGGCACAGAGACATGAATGTTAATTGGGGCAATAAGGAAGATTGACTGTATGGTATTTGTGGGGAGGAAGGTGACTTTGTTTAATAGGAAGTAGTAAAAGTGATTGGAATAAAATTTTAAATTAACTTTCGAATCTTCAAATATAATTTTGGTGTACTTACATCCGAATTCGTTAATTTTAGACTTGTGACGGTATTCACGTTTCTGACGAATTGGTTCATCGTTTGGGAATAGATGCTCGCAAGCTTCCTCAGCGTATTTTTTCATTTTCTCCAGTGAACAAAAGGCATTTACTTCTTGAATGCAGTTGGAATAGGCTATGATTAGAATTAATGCAGCGCAAAGTAGATTTATCTGAAATTGAGGAAACATACCAAATCGTTAGTTCAAATAGATTGAATTAAGCTGTAACATAAATATTTTTAAATTTAAACTTAACACTTAAGGTGATTCAAATGCTTCACAATGCTTCACAACAGTGTTGAAGAGAAGGGAGATATTCGTGCCCAATATTCGGACTCTAAGCTATCTGAAATCAAGAGAGATACAACCGAGTTAAATCTGACTAGGATAGCCAAGCAATCTAAGAAGATATAACGTAAAAAAGCTGCAATCACAAAAGACCGCCAGAATCTTTGCCGAACGCGTATCCCGAAATCTCTTAACAACACCTTCGCTCTCAGCATCAAGTACCGAAGACCAGTGGCAACGCTGCCAACGTGCCTTCAAAAACCCATAACTGATGTACTGTCTACCTTGGCTCTGCTATCAATTCTGCCACCAACACTTCTGTAGAAATTAACCGTAGAATCACTCTTGTCAATCGCAATTCCTTTGGATTAAGAAGGCAATCGAGTAGTAGTAAGACCTTGATCATCCCTTACTTGCTTACTTATCCGGCCAGTGACCCTGAGCTAATGCCGCTTTCACAGTCCCGGGTACGTTGCTTCCAGTTTACTAGACCAAGCCTTCTGGCATCAGCGATTACTTGATCTTTAAACCGAAGGTTCGGTCTTCCTTTTCTTCGTGAACCGGGTGGCTGGGACTCGAAAATTTTGGTCCATTCGTAAGATGTGGCCGAGCCAGTGTAGTCGACGGATTTTTGCCTTCCGCACTACATCTACATCTTTATACAGCTCGTAGCGTTCGCGGTTATATCTTCTCCTCAATTCACCCTCCACTCAGACAGGACCAAATATTCGACGTAGAGTTTTTCTTTTGAAGGATCCCCAGATTTGCTCCGCTGTCTTGCTTATCGTCCAGCATTCAGCTCCATAAAGCAAGACTGGCAAGATCAGGATCTTGTAGAGCATGATTTTGGACTTTCGAGTTAGGAGTTTGGATCCTAGTTTTTTGGACAAACCGAAGTTGCAGCGGTTGCATTTGTTTTTTTTTATATATGTAGTCAGCGCGCGCAAGGGGTTTTTGTACCTTAAAATATTTGTACACAGTGCGGGCGAAGAAAATTTAGGGAGGAAGAAAACACGGGTACCGATGTACACTGTTTTTAAATGTTTGTAGGTTATAATGACCAGGGAACACAGAGATCGGAAGGGCAATCCATAAGCGAGTTGTACGGATTAGGAAAGAATCACGATATTTTAGAGTACGTCCAAAAATTGGCTTGAGGGTATACTGATGAGCATTCATAGCGAGACGGGTGTTACGGTTGAAAGTTTGAATAGGCGGAATGCTACTGGCGATTTCAATGGAGCACTGGTGGTGAAAATAGCGATAATACAAAGTGAGACCGGAGACATTACGTCGGTGTTCGAGGGTGTCAATTGATTGACAGATATTAGTATCACCAATGAGTTTTATCGCACGGTTTTGAATCCAATCTAGCATGTGCAGAGATGTTTTATGAGCACCTGACCAGATGTGGGCATTGTACTCCAAATTTGTGCGGATGAATGCCTTATATATTGTGGCTTGATGAAAGGGTGGGGGGGGGGGGGGGGGTAAAATATTTCTTACATCGCTTGACGAAACCTAGACATTTCGTAGAATTTTTGATGACATCGAATATGTGGTCATTCCAACGTAAGTTGTCACTGACACACATACCGAGAATGGAAAGTTTACCGGTTTCGACGATGCAAGTGCCATTCATGGATAGCGGCTGTGTGTTTAAATTTCGCTTTAACGACGGCAGGCAGCATTGAGTTTTGGAAGCATTAAATTATACTCTGTTAGTGACTTCTCACTTAGTTATGATGTCAATATCAGAATTTAATGAGCTTAATATACGCTGGCGTTCCCGTTCTACAGCCGAAGAGCAGGGACATGAGTTCGGGAATGAGTTTCAAAAGCAGAGAGTACTAACATCAGCAAAGGAATATATTGGATTAGAAGTAGCAGACAAGAGATCTTTGATGAAAATTAGGAACAGTGTCGGAGATAGAACGGAGCCCTGGGGCACACCAGCATTTATTTTGTGAATATCCGACTTGAAACCATCCAATAGGATTGATCAAAAAGCGTACGCAGTGGTTTTGCAAGCGAGGAAGAACACCTCTTCAGAAAGTGAGGAGATATACCATCTAGACCAGCGGATTTATGTATGTTGAGATCTTTAAGTACTCTTGCTACTACACGATTGCTAAAGTGGATTCATCCCATTGAAGATTCGATGCGCTCAAGCTGGAATGTCATTGTAAATCAGCATTGGGATGGAGGATGAGGCAGAATTTCTAATGTTTTTGACGAACGACCAAAAAATTGTACTGCCTTTGGGACATTGCAGTATTTTTTGTCTCAGTATTTGGTCGTATTGGAATTTCACAGGCTTGAGAAAGACGTTGCAGTCATTTCTGGCTCGTTGAAACTCTTTTCGGTTTTTTTCTGCCGGATTGGTCTTGAAGGGCCAAAAAAACACTTCTCTAACCCTGACAGCCTCTTTGAAGCTCGAGTGGTACCATGCCTTTTCTTTTAGTTTGATACTCTTCATCCGGTGAGGGATAAAGCATCTCATTCCAAAGAGAATAGTTTCTGTGCTCATATCAGCAGCGGCATCCACTTCGTTATCGAGGAAACATAACGACCAGTTAAAGTTCCTAAAGAGACTGTTAAGACCGCTCCAGTTGGCTGTCTCGTATTGCCATACGCTTCTTTTGGGAATCTTTTCTCTAGCTGTGTGGTGGGAGTACGACAATTTAGCTGATATGACACAGTGATCCGGCGAGCCTAGAGGGGATAGCACATTGACCTTGTATTTGTCGGGGTGAGAAGTTAAAAACAAGTGCAGAGTGTTGGTGGTATGAGTATCAACGTCTGGTATTCGCGTGGGCTTATTTAGAAGCTGCGTTAAGTTGTTTTCCGCAGCAAAGATCTCAACACACCGTCCCTCGGGTGTTGTCTGTCAAGAATGTCGAAGCCAACCAGAATTGTGAATATTGAAACCGCCCGCAATCACGAGGATACAAGGATACAATTCTTTGTATGGTCATTCTTCGTCGAATCTACACTAGAGTGTCATTTGTGGAGTTTATATTTGCCCCGTGGCAGATAAACTCCTTCACTACCTCAAAATTATATTGCTAAGTTTTGTCCCAGACGGTGCTCGACGGATCGGTTTTTAGTCGCCAGCATATGCTCATTCATCATGAGACCAACTCGTTTGACTTGTTTTTCTGTAGCAGTAAAAACCTCAATAATGGCACGCTGGGAACGGGCGAAGATGTCGATATCGTCTGCATAGTCCGGCAGCTGAATGGATTTCTTAAGTATCGTGCCTTCTATGTTTACGCCGACCTTTCGCGCTATCTACAATACTCTAGCACAAGATTAAAGAAATCACACAAGGCACGTTGCATTGCGAGTTCTCCAGTGTGGAGCGACACAACCGGATCAGTTTTCTCGGGGTCCCGAATTTGGCGATCGCCTTATATAATTCAGTGCGATGAATGCTGTCGTATGCGGCTTTGAAGTCGATGGTGAGATGGTGAGTATCGACTTGTAACTGGTTGGTCTTTTCCAGGATTTTCCGCAGTGGGAAGATTTGATCTATCATTGTTTTGCCGGGCCGGAAACAACACTGGTAAGTGCCGATGACTGTGGTGCAAAACGGCCTTAGTCATTCTCACAGTACGCCGGATAGGATCTTGTAGGCTATGTTAAGCAGGGATATGTCTCGGTAGTTCTTACAAGACATTTGATCGCTTTTCTTGAATATGGGGCAGATAGAGCTAACAGTCCAGTCGTCGGGCATGCTTTAGTCCTCGCATACTTTGCAAATGATCTGCTGCATGCTCCTTACCAAAACATCACCGCCAGTTTTGAAGAGCTCTGGCGACAATCCATCTGAGGCCACAGCCTTATTGTTCTTCAGCTTTTTAATGGCTGTGACGATTTCGTCTAGGCTGAGTGGGAGAACTACTTCATCAACCGGAGTTGAGTTTTCTTCATACCCTATCACTTTTTTCTGGTCATATCCATCAAGCAGCTGTTGCAGGTACTGCTTAAATAACTGTGGCATGCAACCAGCAGCCAGCCTTTTAGCTTCTAATTATTACTCCTGCACTCGATATCCTTAAGCTGTGAGACTGCGAAGGCTCTTTTCTTTTTTTCGCAGTAACTTTTTCTCCTCCCTCATCTTTGCATCGTCATCTTATATGGTTCATATGTTGCCTTCTTCTTCTGCATGCACTCGTCATCATACCATGGATTTCTTTTCGGGGATGGCTAGTAGCGTAGAGTTGCTTCGGCTACTACCTAAATAGTAGTGCAGCTTTGTATCCACATGTTGTTGGAGTTTGTGGTAGGTAATGGCATATTGCAGAGTCTTCCGTCCAGTTCCGGTGTACTCAGGGATCCAATGTTTTACCCCGTTTACGTTGTTTGGCGCAGCTTTCTTTCATTGGGTAGTCAAGCTCTGAATCGGACTGCTACTAAATAGTGGTCAGAGTCGACATTTGCCCCTACAAATATATGCACATTTAGGATGTTTGACTGATCATCCCAGTCCTACTTTATGGCGGATGAAGATGTCCAGTTTGCGTTGGTGGGCTTTGGAGGAGAAGATTCAACGAAACGACGAACTAATTAGAAAACTGCGTAACAGTTGCCTGAGATGGCTAGGACATGTAGAGCGAATAAACATCAATGTTCCGGCCTGTAGAGCATGAAGGACAAATGAAGGACAAAGCAGTAGAGGAAGTCTTCATCTTAGGTGGTGCGCACAAGTAGAAGGTGGCCTCAACCGGCTTTATCTATTTTTGATCGTCCTAGTAATAATTCCTTAAAATTATAAGCCCGATGTCGAAGAAGGGGCACAGTCAAACTGAGATGTTTATATAGGAGTAAGTCTACCTGAAGCCAACAACCTAATAGATTTATGTACCTCGATCTAAGTCCAAAAAAGATATTTATACTACGGCAGATCTTAGGACATGTAATTCCACTTCTTCATTGATTTGGTGGCAGATTCTGACAAAAAGACAAAGAAAGTTTCACTTTCCGGGGTTTGCCATTCTAGTGGCGTTTTTGAAACTCTACTGTCACCGAAACGTACACCACGCCTCGGATATTGTATGATCAAACTATGACGACTTTAGCAAAAATATATTTCTGGAATATAATATTTATTACGTGAACTACGAGTAGTTAGCGAAGGGCGTGATAGTTTCATATACCTTCGACTGTGATGTGAATTTAATTGGTATGAACTAGACTTTTTGGGAACGAGCAACCGCAGAAGTTGTAAGTTGCCAAGGAGTTGGCACGCATTGCTAGTATAACCGTCCTCAACTACTCAGGAAAGCCGTACATGAGTATCTATTAGCATGGAGTAGACTTGATACTGTCAAGAGAGTCCTATTTAAGTTTACTTTCCTTATAGCAACACGGTGAAAGAATCTTAGAGAAAGGTTCTCAAGTAAACTAAGGATTGTCACCGTCATACTGTACTACGGTCCAGCAAATCTAACAACTTAGGATAGGAAATATAACTTTTATAACCAGCTAGGCTCCGTTTACAACGCAACACCAACCGCAGATAGAAGAAGATAGAAGACAGAAAAGGGCTCAGATATACATATTATGGGCAGACAAGGCCTCGGATAGGGAAATGACAATGATGAACAGCTTGTGTATTTTTGCAATGCTAACTGCTTGTTATAAGACATATCCCTTTTGTATACCTGACAGGTTTGACTTGTCGGATCTACGCAAATTTAATCGATCATCTAGCGATAAGTCGACGTTTTAGAATTGCCTCTAAAGGCGCCCGAAACAGACGCGGAGGATAATGAGGATGCCTGAAATTTAATCGAAGAACGGAGAGTTCTAAAGAATCGTCGTTTTAGGAGATGAACGGAAATATTTTGCCTCAGGTCTCAAGCGAGTATTTACCAGGGATATACAAAGAAGTCACGATGAGATGTCCGATGTCGCACATCGGCTTTCAGATAGACGAGATCACTACATTTTGAAGACTAATAACTTCACGGTATTCTAACGGACCTTTTATAGGCAGAACATCCCCAGAGTGAATGTACTGGTACAGTTTCTGACCTTTGAGTTTTATCGCATATCCAATTCGGAGTTCCATAAGAGAACTGGTCAGAGTTATAAGTATATGCATTCGAAAAGGCGACACATCCTTTGTTCCTCATGCTATTCAATGGAATCCGCTGACCCAGGACGGAGGAAAAGCCTCTCAACCGGTAAGAAAAAAACATGTCTGCTAAATCGAAGCTTGTGATAACTCGGACATGTCTCCAGGGACCGTACGCGAACACCATTAGCTGTGTTGAAAACCCCAGAACTCACTAGGGGCTACAGGACATTAATAAACTATACTATAGTATATGGTCTCGTCTCGTTGACGGATTCTGGAGGAGACGATTCAAAGATGAACTTTACGAGCTGTACAGCGACATCGACCTGATCAAAAAATTGTCCATTGTGCGTTTGAGAAGGCTGGGACATATAGAGCGAATGAACACCAACGCTCCAGCTCGCTGAATCTTCGACTGTAGTCCGAAGGCACAACGCAGTCGAGAAAGACCTCGCCTTAGGTGGCGCGCGCAAATGGAAGGGGACCTCAACCAACTTGGAGTGCGCAACTATAGACAGTTAGCCAAAGATCGAATTAATTGACGAAAATTATTGGTTGAGGCCCAGGTCCGCGCCAGACTACAGCGCCGCCTAAGTAAGTAAGTATTATAGAGCTTGTGTTGAGCTTAGCGATCTATATTAAACCATCATCTATGAAGAGGTATTTCGGCAGGAACTACTCGTATACTGACATGCGCTGCAATGGAAATTCTTCGAAAGATTGCCCACCAGCGTAAGCGGATGAGAGAGCTAGCGGTCAATGTCGATCAATGTTATATAGTTCAGAAATGAATCTAGCGAAAGTGGTTATAATGATCGGAAAAGGAAATACTCGTATATGCTGTCAACAGAAATGATGTCAGGACATCACAATTGACAGCTGCAACTTTGAGGGGGTAGGGGGTTAGAGACTTTGGCTACATCAGTTTCACCGTAAATTTGAGCAATTCTTGTTTCTTTCTCAGAAAGTGAAGTGAAGGGTGAATAACTAGCCATCATGGAGCTCATCTGATACACCAAGGATGGATGTATCGGATGAGGAGAGATGTTTTAGGACCGCATCACACTAACAAACTTGTCTATTGACGATCCTAAAAGGACATTGAAAGGGTAGGGATCTACACGTGGAAAATGTTTAAAATTAACAGACCGCAGGCACCTTGTAAATAAGGAGTAAACCTCAAACGTTGCTGATCTGGTGTAACCATTTTTCACAAAGTTCAATAAGTCGGGGGCTTTGAACAAAAATAATCTATGGTTAATCCATTGTGGTCAGACAGATTTAAACAAACAAATTTGAGCATTTCGCTGAGACTTTAAGGCTTTTTCGATTTTTTTTTTTCCTTAAGAGCGATGTTCGGGTTTTTTTCACTAAGATTATCCTTGGACGTTTTAACATTAAAATCAGAGCTGTTCTATATTATCTTTCACATGATAACAAAACTAATTAATGCCTATCGGGGCTCGATATGTCATAGGCGTGTTAAAAGTTTCCAGGTCAAATCATCTTTAACCAAATTGACAGTGTTGTGATGGTATTATACGAAGAACGTCCATGGTAATGGACATATGCATAACTAGAACAATGAACATTTGTTAATAGAGACCACCAAAATAATCTCCAGCAATAACAAGGGCTGAAAAGCAGTGGTAGCACTCTCATCAAGTCATCAAAAATTATTTTGACTGATGCACTAGGTTTCATCCAGGCATATCCTTTAGCCGGCTCATTGGGAAATTCGAAAAAAAAGGCATAAGTCTCAATCGTCTACTTTATGGCGAAATGTAGTTGACCTTTGTGATGAAAATATTTCAATTCTCCTCCTATATAATAGCCATAGTGGAGGGATCACCGTCCAGCGTCGATCAAAGCTACTGACTTCTTAGTTCATTCCCGCAATAAAAACAGTGGAATGCTCAAGTTTGCCAGCAACTATACGAGTAGAATGCAAGCAAACTTGTCGAAATTGGAAAATAAATAAAATCGAAGGATTTTTGTGGCTTACAAGGGTGTCATCAAGTAGTATTTGGATTTTAGTGGTGGCCTGACGCAGGATTCATGAATCATAGACCAGTAACGACATTAGCACAATAATTTGAGATTTGAAAAGAAGTGCTGACTTCTGCCTACAAAAGAGTTTTTCATTCTCTCAGATAATGAGACTGTCTCGTTGTAAGAAATTGGTAAAAAATCGTAGGTCATTCTCTATGGCACAAAATGACAAGAGTGAAAGGAAGGACTTCATCGACCGTTGGCATCATTAGTGGTAGTAGTAAGTAGTTTTTGGATTAGTATGCTAAAATTGGATACCCAAAATGTTTGATATGAAATTCCGCCGCTGATCTCTGAGGTTCGGAAAAGGTCTTTATACTATGGCGGTCACCTAACCCACTGAGGCAATCCCATTGCAAAATATTACAAGTTTACCTGCCATAGATGAATTTGTAGAAATGCGCTCAGATTGGATAGCTTCAACGGTTAATCTGTATAGTCCAAGGTAAATTCGGTCACTTAAATAACATTCAAATAATTGTCGGACCCAATTCAATTCAAGTTCACTCAGTTTTCAGTTGTTCGGCCGTCTGGGAGAATTAGAATGATCTGTAAAATTTTCCATAGAACACTGTTTGCTACTGCCAAAAAAGAAGTGTTCGAAGGATCTAAGCGATTTTCAGAATTTTCCTCAAAGGAGATATGGCTTTTAACTTAAAGGTCTTTAAATTTCTACGAAAGTTAACTGCTTTATTTTATTTTTAATATTTTATTTAGCTGCAAAGTTCATAACAAAACTTATTAACAACCAAATACCAAGGTAGAATCTGAACGAATAAAAATCAAGGATTAAACAAAATGGTGGATTAAGACTTGAAAATTTTTTTTTTGTTAAATTCTGTATTAAGGGTGTTTTTTTTTATAAACTCTAGACATGAATATGAGTATAAATGATAATTTGCGTGTAGGCACGTATTTTTCCTATAAGCTCGACCATGAAAATTCCACAAAATTCATATTTTTTTAATTTTATCGGTATTCTCACTGAAGCGTGATCAAATGACAATTATGTGACTTTTGTATGATGATTAGGGTTAACGAATCCTTTAAAAAAGAAGCAACTTACTGCTACACAAAATACTTCCACGTAGTTTTCCATTTGGTATCAATCGATCAGTTTGGCGCCTGTTAGCAAGCATATTCAGAACCTATTCACTACGTGGTTATACCACATATATTATAAGTTTAAATCAGGTTTAGTTATTTAAGTCACTATTGCATCTTGTAACAGAACTAGAAAAGATTCCGAAAACTTGTAGCTCGAATGTAAGTTCACTTTTTGTTTGGAAACATTTCTCAAATCATCAAATTAACAAGAATCATTAAGTTTTCCAAGAACCGGGCAAGTACCTTATCGCAACTCTAAACTGTTTTAATTTTTTGTTTTTCTTTATAATTTGCACGCGTCCAAGGGATTTGAGTACGCTTGCACATAGTGCGCGCGAATGCCAAGAAAAAAACCGGTTTCATGTGTTATTAACGAATAACCCAACTCTTGCGATCTTAGACGTGCAATCTGCCTCGGGAAATCTTGCGGTCTTAATTACATGATTTTGATCTTTCCACCTCATATTTTGTATCTTGGTACTAGACAATTAGATTTGCGATCGAATCTTACTACCATGGCATGGTAATCATTGTTCTGCCATATTACTCGATATTTTTTGACGGGCTTCATCTTTTGATCTTGGTTTACGATCTAGCTCTATAGATTTATTTTCTCTTGTGGTTATCCGATCTTGGAGTTTGATTTATTTGCCTTGTCTGTTCTGTCCATTGTCTTCTTTGTCGTATTGTATATTCCTACGATCTTGGCCATAGAAGCCTACCCCTTCAAATTTGTACAGGGTCTTCCGATAGCGGCCATATTTTTGAAGTTACATCTGTCAAATTGGCTGTCATTTATTCAGTCTGTTTTTCCAAATCACCATGGATGGACATAGCGTTCAAAAACACGTTCAAATAATAAAATTGTTTCATCAAAATGGGTATTCTGTTTGGCAACGTTCCGCGCGCTTCGCCCATTTTACGATCGACATAATCGTCTACCGAGATTACTATTCGCAGTATGGTGGATAAATTTGAGTCCACTAGTTTAGTACACCCGTAAGTCGACGAAACGCAAGATCTGCCGGAACATAGCCACTATCCGTGAAAGTGTGCAGGAGAATCCGAGGCAGTCGATTTCGTGTCACTCACGAATTTTGCATCATGACTTGAGCCTGCACCAGTACAAAATTCAACTGACCCAGGAGCTGAAGGTAAACCACCATAGACGTGTGTTCGCTGAATTGGTGTGGTCCCGGAATTGTCGAATTTGGGACGATACCAATCCACATGAGATTTAAGATCGTCCAATGCATCTTCAAAAAGTCACTGTTTGGTGATTTTAGGCTGGCGGCATTGTCGGTCCATATATCTTTGAGAACGACGTCGGCCGGCCATCACCGTCAACGGCGAGCGCTATAGGTTGATGATTACCAACTTATTTTGGTCTGAATTGGAGGATAAGGACACCAACGACATGTGGTTTCAACAGGACGGCGCTACGGGCCACACAGCTCACGCCACATTGGAAATTCTGCACGAGCGATTCGAGGGCATGGTCATCTCACTTGGAGGTGATGTGAACTGGCCTTTTTCTTGTGGAGTTTTCTGAAGTCGCAGGTCTATGCGAATAAGCCACAAACCACAGCGGCCCTCAAAGCCAGCATAACCCATGCCATCGGTCAAATTCAGCCTGATTTATGCGCCAGAGTGACGGAAAATTGGACATTTCTGATGCGCGCCATCCATAGAAGCCACGGCGGACATTTGAACCATGTTATATTCCATACATAATAGCATCGGTAGGCTTTTCAAACGAATAAAAAATTTCAATGAGATTTCACACACACTTTGTTTGTGTGCTACCCATGAGATCCATCTGTAAAAATATTCATTAAGGCTCGATATTTTATCATGCATAGTTTTACGCTTGCCGAATGTGCGGAAACTAGTAAATACGCAACGTCAATTTCGTCGTGAGGTCGGTCGTCATCATTGCTTCAGTGTGCAGGCAATTCGTCGCACCGTGGAAAATTTTGAGCGTGAGTACACTCTTTTGGATCTTAAGCCACCAACCAGACAGTGTTTGGTGCGAAATAAAGAAAACATAGCCGTCGTAGCGGTCAGTATTGGAGAAGACCCAGAAATGTCGATTCGACGCCGATCAGCTGAATTGGCCATCGCCAGAGAGTCAACCCGGTTGGATGTATAAGATTGTGCTGACGTAAGAATTCAAGCCAAACGACCATAGACAAGTGAGTTAGCTAATTGTGCGCTGGAAATGTTGGCTGGAGATCCGGATTTTGGCCAAAAAATCATATTCTCGAACGAGACCCATTTTTGGCTCAGCGGCCATATCTCAACAAGCAAAATTGCAATTATTGGAGCGAACACAATCCACAAGTGTTCGGCCAAGCATCAATGGACCTGGAAACGCACCCGAACTGTTTGGTTCGGTTTATGAAATGGTGGCATCATCGGACCTTGTTTCTTCCTAAATGAGTCATCAAAAATTGGACCAACCGCTTGAATCACTGCCAGCGAAGCCGAGACGGCAATTAGAATGATGTGGTATTCCACAAATAATGGCATGAACGTAGCTTCAAAATAAAGCCCCAATTAATTTTATATCTCACACCGTTGTTGTTTTATTTAAAAAATTTTTCCTATCGTTCTTTTCGTGTCACCCTATAACTATAACGTCAGAAAAATGTAAGTTCATTTGACCCAGTCAATAACGATAAATGTCCAATTTTGTCTCAAAACAAACGATTTTTTTTTTTCAGAAGAGGCGAATGACTAAAACTGTGTCCCACCTGTTGTGACGTTTGACTTTAGTAGTATTATAAAAATACTTTTATTGTTCGGATATTTCTAGTTCCATCTGTAGTTGTAGAATTTTAAGCCACAAAATGGAATATTTTTCGTTTATTTTTCGGTCTCACTCCAACAAATCCAGATCCAGGATTTTCTCATAGAACAGCGGTTCCTCTTCGGAAATGCCGTACTTCCCTTTATACAATATTTCAGTAGTAAAAGCAGAATATATCTGCTTCAAATCTCCACAGATCTTGTGAATATGACAGTTACAAAAGAATGTCATTAACAAATCAGGATAATAAATATTTAGTGCTCTGCTATGAGTACTGTATCAAAGTGTGTACCTACCACGAAATGATAACGAACAAACCTAACGAAAAGTTGACATCTAGTTAACAGTTGACATATAGAAAAAGGTAAACATCAAGTTTCTTAGTGCAGGGTTGGCACTTAAATAAAAACAAGTAATCAATAAATTCATTCTAATATCTTCTTTAACAGTTTATGTGTCAATTTAGTGAAACCTGCTACAGCAATTGGACCTGCCTTTGGCCCTTAATTAATCATTTAACAAGTTTTGATATCTAAATACTGTTCCAACTACTGTCATAATTCCATTGCGGCCTACAAACGAAAAGTTGATTATTCTTTGACAATTAAGTTCCGTTTCTTTTTTCCGTCATTGTGGATGATCGAAAATTCAGTTTCATCACTGCACATCGTCCTTTGCCATTGTCTTTTTTCGGTTTTTCTCCCTCCTTTGACGAACAACAATGTTAAAAGGCGCCAGCGTCCAACACTACTGCTGGAACATAAATTCGTCTGGCGATAATTTAAAACGGATATTGACCTTTTGTCGGGTCGCTGGAGAGTCCTTTGCAGAGCAAGTTCAATGAATCCATCATGACCATCATGATCTTAATTATAATCATGATTGTGCGCACCAGTCACCATGTGAGGAACTGAGAAACTTGGGAAAGGAGAAACCGAGGAACTAAGAGACCTTAGTATTCCACAGTCGTCATGACATTGCATCAGTGTCCCTCATTTTACACATGATCCACATCATGTACACATGCGCATTCATACGGCATACGGCATACGGTGTCGGCTACGCTGGCGTACCTGTGTCTATGGATGGAACTTGTTACCCAATAACAAGGCACACCAATGCCGTTTATTATTATCCGTTAAGGTCGGCAATAAAACTTAACCGAGAATGACGACAACAGAGAACATAAACAAAAATGAAATAAACCGAAGGAAGAGGAAACAAGAAAAATAAGATCTACATGAAATAAGCACGGAAATTGAATTAGCCGCACAGGCATAGTACGAATCAAGACGCAGGAGAGACAAACAAACTGAAAAAAAAAGAGAAAGAAACAAAACAAAGAGTCGCGGTGTGAATTATTATGGATTGTGAAGAAGCTTTCAGGAAAATCGCACAAAAAGGAAGAAACCTTGTTATTATCGTTTATCGTTGTCATTGTCGTGTCGTGCCGTCAATAAGCGTCTGCGGGTGACATCGATATTACGTGTCGATCTTGTTAATCACTCATTTAACCGGAACCGGTTAATTCGATGACTGTCACAACAGTGTTTGAGTATTTTTAGAAGTTGAAATTTTAAATTTGGACGGGCTAAGCTGACCAGAACATCGTTCGTATTATGACATAATGTCAGTTTAAGTTCAATAAAACGGAAATATACCTGTATATTCTGTTCTGACTAAGTACACCCCTCTTGTAAAAACTAAAAACAATAAACAATAATAATAACTGATTTTGGTCATATTTTTAGCAAATGTTATGATTGCACAGGGTGTTTCGAGTTTATTTTTAGTTAAACTTTATACAAAAGACATTTCGTCAGACAAAACGAACAAAACAAAAAGCACTGAAGTGTTCCAAAATTAATCTGTCACTTTGTTGTGAGTGACGTTTGTGACGCGTCACATGTGTTTATATATTTGGAATGCACTCATTAATACCGTTGTTATGGTGATTGGTAACCTTTGGAGATGAATTAATATTTATAAATGGATGTAGGAAATATTTTAACGGTCTGAAGTGACAAGTTTGGAATTGGATGTGTCATTTTACCCAAAATATTCAAAGATACTCTTAATTGTATGATACATTTCGAGGTATATGTGTTGTCCTCTAGTTTTTATCTGAAATGAACCAATGTTAAAACTGATTTGGCCAATACCATGAACAGGTAAAAATATCAAAGACACTAGGCCGCTGGGTGACTAAAGTATTTTATTATTATTTTGATGGCAAAAAAACTATTCTAAAGCTCTGTAAAGTACTATTTTAGTTGGATGACTCATACATAAATCTAGTTTAAATAGCGTGATGTTAGAAATCGATTGACCACAAGAACCACAAGACCTGTCTTATCTCTCCTGAAACCTGAAATCACTTAAATCTCAACGACATTTTTTCCATTAAAGGTCATAAAAGAGAATTCTAGGGAACAAAGGATCATCTTCAGAATATCTGCATAGTTCCCGAACGAATGTTTATCATTTTGAGTTACACTCAATACAAAATTTACAAAAAGAGCAGAAATAACTGGAAACGCCTAACTCCTTTCGGGATTAATCTTCTTGCTGTTGACTAGATCAGTGAAGGTTAAAATTAGATTCATAGATAAGACTCTTACAGATAGATAATAGAAATACAAATAGAAATTATAATCATTAAGATAAAACAAATATTGTTGTAAACAAGTACACGTAATTTAACCTAAGTTGAATGGGGAAGATCAAATTAAATCGCAGTACAATTTAATAAATAGACAATAAGTTGGATAGTATATAATCTTCGATCAAAACTGATGAGTTGACAAGTTTTTTTCTATCAAGATCGTTCACTAATCATTCCAATAGTTCTATCCATCCATCTCAAAACTGCCTTTATCTTCAAAGTTATGTGAACTTTTAAGAAATTCTAAATAGAATTCTAATAGAACAGCTTTAGCTTCAGGGTTCATAAAATATTTAGAGTAATGAAAATGCCAGGTAATCATTAGAGAAAGTTTAATAAACGATCATGGAATAGGTAAAATCTTCTCTTCAATAAAAACAGTATGCCCGTACAGTTTGAAAATTTGCTAAAAAGTGTGAATTAAAAAGATGGTCATGATAGATAAATGACAAAAATTAGCTACAGATATGTGTACGATCAGTGAAGATCATTTAAGTGATATTCATCAATAATCTATTGATCTGGAAAACGGTTTTCATTCCAAGAGTTAGGGAAATTTTTATAAGAATACAAAAGTTACAATCACTTATTAGTAGATCGCTCTTCCACTGATCAGATAGAGAATGATTGTGAAAAAATTAAGTAACATATGATCATTAAAAAGCATTCAAGTGAACATCATCTATAATACTTTGATATAATATGCCACATAAATTAAAGGGACAAAGTTGCTTGTGATTACATTTATGAATCAATTTTCACCAACGAAATTGATAAATTGATCAAAACTCAAAAGATCAGCTCAGAAATTGTTAATTCTATCGGTTCTTTGTAAACTAATAATGTAGAAATGTATGCGTTGATATTGATCTTCACACAGAATTGGCTAAGAGATACAAAGAGTTCTATTGAAGTAGAAATAATATGTGGCAATCGTATTCTGTTCCTTTTTCACGATCTTCAAACTGAAATCGTACAAATGGTTAACTCTTTTGTTGGAATCCAAAAGTTAAATTGTTCAGTAAGCGGCAAGTTGGTGGTAGATCACCTTAGGTCAAAAGGTCTACGAACATTTTGGCACCGAATTTAAAATTTGTTGTTCGAAAATATTATTTTCCTTTGATTTTATGCTGTTTGAATCAATTTTATAATTTATTTGAATTTATACAAAGGGCTAAAGGAAAGATCTTTTCCTGATCTCCCAACTGAGATCGTGCAATTTTTTCGTTAAAATTCAAATGTTGAAATGATTAATAAGTTCCAACTGCATGGTAGATCATCTAAAGGCAAACAAATCTCCGACCATTTTGATACAGAATTTCGAAATTTTTGCTTGAAAAATGTGTTTATTTCATTTCGAACTATTTGAATCAGTTTCAGGGTTTGTTTGAATTTTTTAAGCGGACTGAGATACAGAGATTTGTATTGAAGCAATAAAAATATCTGTGGAAACGTTACTCTTTTCCCGATCTGCCAACTTAAATGGTGCAAATGTTTATATGGTTTGTTGAAATTCCAAAGTTCGAATGATCAATAGGACAAAACTGGCTGGTAGATCACCTAAACCGTAATCCGTACCTGGATTTTTAAACTTTTTCTTCAAAAAATGTTTTGTTTTTAATCATCAGAACTAATTGCTTAATTTTTATTTGATTTTATAGAATGGACTAGAATCGTGCTCAAAAGCTGGCATATTGTTTAAGATCACCTTTTAAAATGATTTTTATTAACTTAGCCCGAAAAACGGTACAGGAAACCTTAAAAAAAATGCCATATTACTTGGTACCGAAAAAATGGCAGGAAAAATTCTTCCTGATCATGGCTAGATCAGTGTCATTTAATTCCTACAAAAAATTCGGGAAAGATCGCTCTGAATTTCAGAACAAAAAAAGGCGATTTAAAAATTGTCAAAAAAATGTTAGAAAATTCAACAAAATTCCACAACCGCCGGGACCACGTAAGTGCCAATCCCAATTGAACAAGAATATCACTAAGAACAAAAACACTAGACTATGGAAGAGTTAAAAAACCAAAATACAAAACTAAACACACGTTCGCCGATCTGAAAGCATTGTTCTTTCCAGAGTCACTTCCGATTAAATTCTTTTTGCAAACTTTAAATTTGGTAAAAAAAAAAAAACAAAACCATTCCTACCTTGAAAATCATGTTTAACGGATTTTTTCTTTAATATTTTTGTTAATACTGAAAATTGCACAAAATCTATTGTATTTCACGAATAAAAAAAACGATCACTTTAAATGTCACTTGTCCGCCATACAACATAAAAGCACACAACAGTTAATAATGTCCACAATCAATTATTTATGAGTTTAAATTAAAATATGGTTAGCGAAAAAAATTTAATGAACAAATATCCGAGAAGAACGATGTTTTTTTTTTTTTTTTTTTTTTTTGTTGAGAAAAATTGAGAAAAAGATCGATCGTTAAATAAATTATTATTTGAGATAACCCCGTATGGAAGTAACCTGCTTCATAATTACAATCGAATGTAAATGAATTGAGATCGCTATGCTTTCAGTTTATATATGTTTTAAAGTCCGACTACTGTGGGGTAAACTTACCATAGCAGCATTGAGAGGATCACCACCGTCGCGCAATCCACCAAACGATTTAAAGCGACCAAAAGCAACCACATCATCACAACTACCAGTATTATCAGCACTACTACTACTACCACTGGCACCGCCACCAGCTCCATTAGCTCATTCATAAAAAAGCGCCGATCACTGTTGGGTTTGGTTCACCTTTTGTTACCTGTCGAACGACATGCATACAGTGCGATAACGAAAAACCGTACGATGCTCGTACTACCTGGCAGGCTTGCGATCTTGTCGCTTGATCGAGATTGAAAGTGGAATCCGAATCACGATCACGATCACGATCACGATCACGCTTATGCTCAAGCAATTACATCGAGATGTCATAGTATCTCATCAACTCGAATCAAGTGTCAAAAATCGTCTGACATCAGAAGATCAGGAGCAGGTGGCTGCATTCAAAGATGGATTAGATCCATATGGGCGAAAGCATGCGTAAACTATGTATAGTACCTCTGTTGTAAAAGGTGATTTTCTTATGAAATGCCATTTCTAACACGTCTAGATACAAGTGCTTTGAAACGCGATCTGTTCTTAAAAATTTATTTATTTAGAACGTATTAATAAAACTGCGTGCTAAGGGCTGATATCACTCCGAAACTATTTACTATTTCGAAGTATTCGTTAGATACTATTGTAATTCAAACGTGCCTTTATGGCATTTTCTATACTCAAGCTCTGTGCTCTATAAAAATGTGAATTCTTCGAAAGCATTCAGTTAAATGACTAAAAAGTCACACGATTTTGATTTTTTTTTTTCAGTTCTGGAGACGGTTTCTTTTTTTTTTTTCTCTGCCAATGCCCCCGAGTCAGACTCAATTCAACATAATACGAGTATCGTCTGAGAAATCGCTCTTCAAGTATGCCAAAAATGTCAATCGGAAATGAGAGGATCTATTGCTTGGACCAGGCCACATGAGTTCGGATGCCTGCCTACCTGAGTTCGTTAGAAGTCTGTAGGCAATAGGGAAAAAAAACCGACATACCGGCAATCTGCCAAAGAGCGAAAATTCTATGAATGGAAAGGAGGAGGATAACCTCTTTTGGAAAGGTAAACGAACTGACTTTGAGCATAGTATTCGTATTCGTTTCGTACTTGTAAAAACATGTGCCATGCGATCGCCTGGCAACATGGTGATCATTTAAGGGCGTTCTCACTGTACGTCTGACTTTAATTTCGTCGGTCTTGTTTTTATTTTTTCTTTGGTCATCCTGATGATAAGGTGAAATTCCAAATAATCGAATCCAACGAGGTAGGCTGGTATTTTTTTTTGTGAAATTAGCTTTAATGGGATACTTCGAGGCTACGATCGGTTGGTTTTTTTTTTTTTTTTTCTCTTTGATGCCAGATTTGGGCTGTGTGGTCCGTGGTTTTTTGTATCTGGTCTCTAATCTTGAGTAACCGACCGAAAGACTTATTAGTTTATGCCCGAATTAGACGAATATATTCGCATTTAACTAATAGTAAGCACGTCACCCGATGAAGATGAAAGTGATTTTAAGGGATGACTAATACAAGTCGTAGTGGAACTTGAGAAATTGAGGCCTTTCAGGCGCTGATGATGAAAATCAAGTTTTCAATGCTAAATTGGTTTGGTATGACTAAGACCTGGTTTCGGTTTCAGTTTCGGTTTTGGGTTCTACTGTGAGTTATTGCCAACAACAGGCATTCTAATGCTGGGGACTTATGTACATGCACAAACTATTTCATGTCTTTTCCATGAAATCGAAATCATTTCAAGATAATTTTTTGTCGAATTTCATGTTGTTCAAAGATTTTCACAATGCTAGCTGAAGTCATTTCCTGTTTTTATTTTGGTTGGGGGATGACGTCTTTTTGCATATCTTAGGTTAGTGCTAGTGCTATATTAGAACATGTTCTTAAAATAGATAACATCACTGTTGTCTAAATGTCAATATGTCTAGGCATCAAGATGAACTATCGACTTTAGTATTTTTTTGTACGCATCCCCTTAACAACAATAGGCAGTAGGGAGTTGTGAAGGCATACAAAGAATTCGACTTTCTATTTTTGTTCGATTGCCGATCTGTGCTAGATATACGAGTACAGATTGTACAACAGGTATTGTGGTCTAGTTCACACTTACTTTTAAAAAAAATAATTACTTCTTAGTTAAGATTCAGATATACATACATTCCATACCAATGAGTTGGTTTTACCATCGCCTACAAATAAGGAATTATATCCTTCTATCGTTGCACTGAAATCGTTATTGCGGGCGATTTCGATATACACAATTCCAGGTGCTTCGACATTCTGGAGAGACAACCCCCGAAGGACGGTGTATTGAGATCTTCTCTACGGAAAACTTTACCCATAACTTTAACTTCACAAAAGAAAAAAGAACCGTATGGCAAGAAGAGAAAGCGAATTGGAGCGGGATTAACACCTATTTTGGTCGTTATGTTTCCTCGATAACAACGCTGATTCCGCTGCTTAAATGACACTTTTCTCTTTGGAATGAGACCCTTTATCCCTCATCAGACGAAGGTATGAAACCAAAAGAAAAGACGCTGTATAAAGGCTGTCAGGGTTAGAGAAATGTTTTTTTCGGTCCCTCAAGACCAACCCGACAGAGGAAAACCGAAGAAGGTTTAAACGAGCTAAGAACGACTGCAACAACTTTCTTTATGACTAAAAACTTAGGCAAAAAATATTAAATACAATGTCACCAAGGTCATTCTCCATCCCAGCGCTCTTTTTTAATGACATTCTAGCGTCAGCTCTTTAGACAAGGCCAATCTGCTGGCTGCACACTTGGCGACCAATTCAAAACTTCCAAATAGTGTTTTGGCTCCGCCAGCATTTAAGTGCGTCGAATCTTCAATGGGACGAATCTACTTTCGTACTCATGTAGTACCAAAAGTACTTAAAGGTCTAAAACTTCACAAATCCGCTGGTCCAGATGGTATAACTTACCTTCTGAAGAGGTGTTCTTCCACGTTCGCAAAACCTCTGCGTCCACTTTTTCATCAACCCTACTCATTAGGACCCTTCTGGGCATATGGAAAACAGCTAAAAAAGGCGAATCTTCTTCTCTCTCCTCCTACGTTCCTTCTTTCTAAGGTCATAGAAACGCGGATTAACCGCCACCTCCTGAAATATCCTGAAACACGAAAACTTCTCAATGACCGGCAGTACGGTTTTCATAGCAACAGGTCCACTGGTGATTTTTTTTATAATTTGCGCGCGCTCAAGGGACTTAAGTATCCTTAAAATGCTTACACACAGCGCGGGCGAAGGAAAGTCAGGGAGGATAGAAAGAGAGGTACCGGTGGATGTTGGTTTTAAATGTTTGAAGGTTATAATGACTAGGAAATAACGAGCTAGGCAGGGCATTCCATAAGCGAGTTGTACGGCTCAGGAACGAATCACGATATTTTAGAGTACGTCCGAAAGTGGGCTTGAGAGCATACTGAACAGCATTCATAGCGAGGTGGGGCTTACGGTTAAAAGTTTGAATAGGCGGGATGCTACTGGCGATTTCTATGGAACACTGTTGGTGGAAATAACGATAAAACAGAGTGAGACACGGGACATTACGTCGGTGTTCGAGGGTGTCCATTGTTTGAATGATATTAGAATCACTTATGAGCTTTATCGCAAAGTTTTGAATCCTATCTGGCATGTGCAGAGATGTTTTTGGCACACCCGACCAGATGTGAGCATTGTACTCCAATTTCGGGCGGATTAAAGCCTTATATATTGAGGCCAGTTCAGAGGGGATGAAGTATTTGTTACATCGCTTGAGGAAACCTAGACATTTCGCAAAATTTTTGACGACACCGAATATGTGGTCATTCCAATGTAACTTGTCATTGACACACATACCGAGAATGGAAAGTTGATCGGTTTCGATAATGTAAGTGCCATTCATGGATAATGGCTGCGTATTTAAATTTCGTTTTAACGACAGCAGACAGCATTGTGTTTTGGAAGCATTAAATTCTAATCTGTTAGTGACTTCCCACTTAGTTATGATGTCAATATCAGAAGACAACTTGAATTGAACTTTTCGAAAAGTAGTTTCTAATCTATCGAATAAGAGAGTCATCGATCCCAAAAGCACGCATTTTCGACAAAAGAGCCCGATGCCAAACTCTGTCAAATGCCTTAGCAATATCTAGTGCAAATATCTTGCTTTCGCCAGATTGATGTACGCTTTGGTTCCACTTTTCGGTGAGATATGCCATCAGATCACCAGGGGACCTATTGCTACGAAAACCGTACTGCCGATCATTAAGAAGTTTTCGTGTTTCGAGATATTTCATTAGCTGATCTGGGAGTGTTAAGCTGGCCGCAAACTGTACAGCAAGCAGATTGGCCTTGTCCAAAGAACTGACAGCTGGAATGCCATTATAAATGAGCGTTGGGATGGAGGATGAGGCAGGATTTCTAATACTCGTATTTTTGACGAACGACCAAAAATCTTTACTACCTTTGGGACATTGTAGTATTTTTTTACCTCAGTTTTTGGTCGTATTAAAATTTTCCACATTTAAGAAAGACGTTGCAGTCATTCTTGGCTCGTTTAAAATTTTTTCGGTTTTCTTCTGATGGGTTGGTCTTGAAGGACCAAAAAAACATTTCTCTAACCCTGACAGCCTCTCTACAGCTCGAATCGTACATGCCTTTTCTTTTGGTTTGCTACTCTTCATCCAGAGAGGGATAAAGGATCTCATTTCAAAGAGAATAGTATCTGTGATCGTATCAGCAGCGGCATCCACGTTGTTATCGAGAACAAATAACGACCAGTTAAAATTCCTAAAGAAGCTGTTAAATCCTCTCCAAATGGCTTTCTCGTATTGCCATACGGTTCTTTTTGGAATCTTTTCTCTAACTGTGTGGTGGGAGTACGAGAAATTAGCTGATATGACACAGTGGTCCGACGAGCCTAGAAGGGATAGCACATTGATCTTGTATTTGTCAGGGTGAGAAGTTAAAAACAAGTGCAGGGTGTTGGCGGTAATACTATCAACGTCTGGTATTCGTATGAGCTCATTTATTTGATGACATGTTTACCGGAAAGTGGAGCCAAAGCATACATCAATCTGGCCAAAGCAAGATACTTGCACTTGATATTTTTAAGCCATTTGACAGATATAGGTTCTTTTGTCCGAAAATGCGTGCATTTCGGATCGACGCCTCTCTTCCTCAATGGATTGGAAAATACCTTTTGGAACGTTCAATTGAAGTTATCTTGGATGGTTTCAAGTCTGATATTCACAAAATAAGTGCTGGTGCGCCCCAGGGCTCCGTTCTGTCTCCGACACTCTATTTAATCTTCATCAATGAATCTCTTGTCTGCTAATTCTAATCCAATATATTCCTTTGCCGACAACAGTACTCCCTGCTTTGCGTACTCGTTCCCGAACTCACGTCCTAGCTTTTCAGCTGTAGAACGAGAGCGGCAGCGTATGTTAAGCTCATTAAATTCCGATATCAACATCATCACCAATACACAATGCTGTCTGCTGTTGTTAAAGCCATTATCTATGAATGGCACTTCCATCGTCGACACACAAAAACTTTCCAATGAATAACTGCCTATGGTGAAACGACCACATATTCGTTATCGTCAAAAATGCTGCGAAATGTCTGGATAATCTCAATATGTAAGACATTTATCCGCCCATAATTGAAACACAATACCCACGTCAGTTGCTCCTAAAACCTCTCTCTACCTGCTAGATAAGATCCAAAATGATGCGATAGGTGGTGCTCATAGGCGGTGCTAATATCACCCACTTAATTGACAACCTTGAACACCGACGAAACGTTTCCTATCTCACCTCGTCCTATCGCTATTTTAACTACCAGTGCTCCATTGAAATTGCCAATAGCATTTCGCCCTTTCCAACCTTTAACCGTAACATCAGTCTCGCTATGAGTGCAAATCACTTTACCCTCAAGTCCACTTTCGGACGCACATTGAAATATCGTGATTCTTTCCTAAGCCGTACAACTCTCTTATGGAATACCCTACCGAGTTCTTTATTTCGTAGTATAAAAAATAATTTTCTCCAATTTTGCTGAACGTGTCTTACTGCACATGTGTTTCAGGCATTGCTGTCGCTTTTTCGTTTCATCGGAGTTCAAAGTAACTACGATAAAAGTTTTAACCCAAAAAAAAAAAATACCATTTCGCTCTCCTCTCACTGAGACTGTTTTTTATCTTAGGCAACCCGTGCAAATAATTATTTTGTCTCGGTGGCGAATGAAGTATTCATTCCAGCTACAATATCAAGTGTTAAACAGGATCTTTAAAGTAAAGTCTACGAGCTAGAGCAGGTCTCACGCCTGCTCTTTCACCTGCGTCGCAAGTGCTTACATTATTATTACAGTTTTTATTATTTTATTATTATTATTACCTGAACCTGGCAACAACACAATTCATATCCATCAATTCTTAAGATTGGGCTTTTGGAAAAACCGTGCGGCAATGTCTTATAGAATATTGCCACAACTCAATCACATTTAAGCACTTGACCATCTAAGATGAGCCTGAAACGCATTAACATCCTTAGAGCTGAACTCCTTGATATGATAAGATCATGAGCGACCAACTAACGCCAATTAGACTGATAATTGGACACAATACTTGAAATATGCTCGACGTTTCAAAAGGCCAGCTTTTCATAAACTTGGTAGTGAATCAAATAGAAGCCGCCTTTCACGCGTGGACAAAGTACAGCGGAATTAATGAAACTGATAAAGTTCGTCTTGTGTTAGACTATGTAAATTTCAGAAAGGGCCCGAAAAAAGCGACAACTACAGCAGCAGAAAGGAGAGCAGTTGAAGTATTGTATCGGTAATTAGAAGAAGTTACCTCACAGCTTATCAGCAGGCGACAAGCTATAGAAGAAGCGTAACATCAAAGTGAAATGAATAGAAAACTCGAAAAAGATTCAATCTTAATTACTTACTTACTTACTTAGGTAGCCCTACATTCCGAGGTGGACCAGAGCCTCAGCTAACATAAATCTCCAACTAGTGCGGTTTTTGCCAGCTGCGAAATTTGCAGAAGTCTCCGTTCACTTATGTGCGCCACCTAATATGAATTCGTCCACTACTGCAATGTCCCTTTGCGATGGTGTTCGTGCATTCATGATGACCTAGCCGTCTAAGCTGGGCTATCCGACCTTTTCTGATGAGTCATTCGCTCTTGAAATGTCTCCTTCATTCTCCATTGATCCGCAGAACTTTTCTTTCGAAGCGCCCGAGAGCATTTTCATCCGCTTTTTTGCGCCGTAAAGCAGGACTGTGATGATTAGTGTCTTGTATTATGTCTTTTTGATCGCTCGAGAGAAGGCCTTACTACTCAGCTGCTTTCTAACCCCAAAGCGCTGGTATCGTTGTAGGAGTATGTAGATATGGGAGATTTTAAATTAGGTCTCTTACTACCTCAGACCTTAAGATGCCAATGGCCAGGTTTTGAATTAGGCGTCAATATTGAGTGCTCCTCTTCGTTGACAGCATTTGCTTTGTCTTTGCTATTGGTCGCTAAACCCACTTTCTACCCTCCATTGACAGCCCGATGGGTTCTTCCCATTATGCCAATATCGTACGTATATACGAGTAACTAAACAGACTTTTGAAAGATGGTGCTCCTGGGCTTCGCTCGCTCAACTATTTCAAAAACGATGTTGAAAAATTCACATGATATCGCATCGCTTTGCTTAAGTCCTTTTGAGAGACTGAAGGTTACGGTTTTTTCCATTATCGATGGAGCAGGTGGCATTCCCCAGCGTTATCCTGCAGAGTTGAATGAGTTTAGCAGCGATCCCAAAACTAGACATGGCTCTATATAGGTCGTCTCAATAGAAGCTGTTATATACGTCTTTGGAATGGATAAAACGGAGGTGTGATCGATTTGGAGCTCTTGTGAAAATCTGACCTATAGTGAACTTTTCTGGTAAAAAAACAGATTAATAGGCGCCAATCAGGCTGTTGACGAAGGATCTTAGTCGTTCACATAACACGGATACGGAATCTTATATGCGATATTGACCAGACTTATTCCCCGGCATCTTCTTGGTCGGTTGAGCTTTTTAATTGCTCTTTAATGTCATGCAAGTCTTCTCTTCTTTTTGCCAATTATAACACAATCATAAGCAACGACTATCCGCCAACTTTGTATTGCCGCAAACCCAACTCATGACAATTTAAAAATTTAGATTCTGTCGTTAACCACCAAGGAAATTGTGACATCAGGCCACACATAGAGTAAGAATGGAGTGGCTTAAATGACTCGAATACGCAGCACTATTTTGTGACAATATAATGCCACTTAAACTTGAAGGTCTGTTATATACGCCAGTCGTTCATCCAACCTTAACATACATACTCGTATTTCAATGCTGGACAACGTATGAGAGCAGCTACGGCAATGAAAATGTTACGAATGTCAGCGAATGTAAAAAAACCTGATTTAGTCTCCATATTTGGGAAACCTATAGTGGACAAACTTCATATAGAACACCTGATTTTGCCATATTTAACAGACATCAATAGTTAAAAAATTCCACTATGGTTCTTCTGACACTTAGCAAGATCCTTAAAAGATTGAATTATTAAGAGACATCACCCTAAAATCATTCTTTTACAGAAACCAAAAAAGACCAACGTGCACGAGGTGAGTCCGTTCCTAGGGACTAGATCCCTAGTTTCAGCAGTACTTTTCGATCCCTAAATAGTATATCGAGACCAGCTGCTCTCATCTTAAAAACATCAGGAAGGTTTCAGATGCGCAGGTATTGTGATATTGTGATCAACAAGTAATCTCCTGAAACCCTGATGAGAATCAAGGGGGTGCAAGGCCTCAATCATAAGACTTAAATGTACATACTCGTACATATAAGGTGGATGCAAGAGAAACGAGCGGAAAATCATTGAATTCTGAGGAACACTTCCCAGCCCCAACTGCTGAAACAACAGACTAGACAAATGAACTACACATGGCATTGGAAAAGGAATTGAATTCGAGGTCACTTCAGTAAATTCTGGAATTTCTTCTATCACAGCGTAAGACATATGAAGAAGAATCTGTCAAAGACAAGCAGACGACTCCAAATACCATATGTTTTTGTTTTGAACACTTCAGGCTTATGGCTTCCTCTGTTGTTTTAGACGTAGCGCATCCTGTGGTATGCGCCAATTTTGAGCAACTCTTTGGCTATTTGGGACTCAATCTCACCAACAACGTAATCTTACGGCTTATCAGCATATACTCCTTAGTTCCAGCACCAACTAAATCTACGGGTGTAGGCCAAGATCTTTCCCTAAAATTGTCAACATAGTGGTCGGACAAAGGCCACAAATTTTTGCAATCGAATTGAACTGAGCCAAATTGACAATTCCGGATCTTCTGCCACACTTTCACTGTGGTACTTTGGCGCATTGTTGGCGTGTCGTATATCCTACACGAAATTTATCCACACGAAGACAAATAGCGAACTCAACAACTCAACCGTTGAAGAAGTAGAAGGACTATCAGAACATCGGTACGGTTTTCGAAAGGCACTCTCAACTATTGATGCAATTAAAGTGGTTGTCGACACAGCAAGACTGACGATAGAGAAGAGGTTCAAAACAGTACTGCTATGTCATAATGCTGAATGTCAAGAACGCGTTCAAGACCGCGAGCATGAAAGTATCAAGTTACATCTGAAACATTGTCAAAAACTACGTCGGACAGAGAGTGTTACCATACGACGCAGACGATGGTTTAATTGACTACACGGTCACAGGGGGAGTACTCCAAGATTCAGTCCTGGGGCCAGTACTATGGAATATGATGCACGCTGGCATTCGTCATCTTCATCTACCAGGCGAAGCTAAAAGCCTGGGATTTGCAGACGACGTCGCTCTCATCGTAACAACAACATTTTTAGAAGTTCTCCAAATAAGCAACGAAACAATGTCAGTTGCACGACGGCTGAAATCATCTGGCTTCACACTAGCTGAACACAAAATGGAAGCGGTATTAATTACAAGTGGAAAATGAAAAAAAAAAAACCATTGTGCTCACAGTAGGTTATCTTTTAAAGAACACCTGGAATATGTGAGTTGCAAACGATCGTGGGTGATTGCCTCCATAATGCGTATAATGCCGAATATAGGAGGACCCAAGTATAGCAGGAGACATCTCCTATCTGAAGTAGTTACGTCATTAGTGCTTTATGGATCGCCAATCTGGGCCGAAGCTATGAAAGTGAAATCTTAAAAAAGAAAAACAAAAGCAGTGAATATGGGCTTTGTGCAATCACAGTGAGTAGCGCATTCAGCACAATCTCGGACGAGATAACGTGCATTATCGCAGGACCGATTCCATTTGATAGACTTGCAGAAGAGCTGCAGAGAAGGTTCATGAAGTATAGACAAGATGGGCGGTTCCCGCATAGTGACACCGACGCAACGGTGTCGATGGGCCGATGGGGTTTTCGCCTTGTTCTGACTATCGAAACTTGTATAAACGCAAACATGGAGAAGTTAATTTCTACTGTATATAACACAATTGCTAACGATATACCATATGGCTGTTTGTGGCCGTATCTATACCGTTTTAAAAGAAATTAGTCTTATTTTTATCCTTTTTGTAGTAATACTCCTGAAAACGTGGAGCATGTATTTTTTCACTGCGCAAAATTTCAGTTACAAGGAGAAACTCTTTGGAGAATACAGGACGAAGCATCAACTCCCGAGATTCGGAAAATAAGTGGAACACGATGGGTCTCTTCGCGCTTAATATAGGACAAGGGACGTCTAGAGCGAGTAAAATGCACCAAACAGCGCAGCGAATGTTTGGGGGGCAACATAACACAGCAACGCAAGTAAGACAGTCAGACATACGTGAATTTATACGCATACAATAGCCACAAATGCATAGAAGAAGACAAGAGCCACGAAGAATGAATACCCCTCCGTCGAGGAACAAGCTTATGCAACCGCAGCACCATATTGTGACAACCGATACATACTTTAACACAGCAAAACGACGCAAACGTTAAATTTCTTGCACAACTGCACCAAAATCGAACTTCCATACATATGACCACATACACTACACACACGTACATAAATATACTCACACCCTTAGCCACATTCATTTACAAACCTCCAGGTTTTCGCACACAGCCTCCCATGCTCACACTTAAAGAACAAACACAGAATAATATTAAACATAATTCACAAGTTCATTCTTAATCATACTAACGTACTCACACACATCACATCATACGGACGATGGTGCTAAGCACTACAGTGTTTCTGCGGAAGTCCCGCAAGGGTCGGTCCTTGGACCTCTCCTATGGAACATTATGCACGACGGAGTCCTGCGACTAACCCTGCCTGAGGGAGTCAAGGTTATTGGCTCCGCTGACGACATAGCAGTGGTTACAGTAGCCAAGCACATTCACGAGGCGGACAATCAGCTCCAAAGAATCCTTAAGGTACCTTGGAGTCATGATCGACAATCGGCTGCGCTTCAAAACTCACGTCGAGTACGCTAGCAAGAAAGCATCGCTGATACAGGCGGCACTCTCCCATATGCTACCGAACATCAGCAGACCTGCATATGAAGAAAGGATCTTGCTGGTCAGCTCGGTACTTGTATACGCTGCTCCTATATGAGCGGGTGCACTGGCGACAAACGAGTGTAGGAGAGAGTTATCATCAGCTCACAGGCTCTGTGCATTCAGGGCAATCAGCGGATTCCGTACAATCTCCGATTATGCAGCCTACGTTTTAGCTGGAATGATCCCATAGACATCCTCGCGGATGAGATGAAGAGGATGTATCTTTGGCGAGCCTCGAACCGGCAAGAGGCAAAGGGGGTTAAGGAAGAAGAAAAGGCAGCATCCGCAATGCTGTGGCAAACCAGGTGGGACCGCTCCACAAAAGGCAGGTGGACCTACAAGCTCATCCTCATCATAGAAACATGGACAAAAAGATCATAGGGGAACTGTAACTACCACATCTCACAGTTCCTGTCTGGGCACGGCGGCTACCGGAAATACCTCCATAGATTTGGACGCGAAAGTTCGCCCCAGTGTCCAGAATGTCAAAACGAGGAAGAGGATGCGTACGCTTTGCAGAAGAAAGAGTAAATCTGCCAAGTCCAGAAAACCTCATAAGTCACATGACGCAGTCAGAGGACAAGTGGATGGAGATCTACTCATTTATAGTGCGCGTGCAGTACGCGCTGCGAAGAGCAGAAGCCCTAAGAAGAGCTCAAGAGGCGGCCTCGGAGAATAGAGCATAATTGCTCACCAGCCCCGTGAGGTAATACCTGACGGCAGTCCCGCGGAAGAGTGGTTGAAGGACGTAGTTGTGTGGATTAAAACTTAAGCGCACTCCTGGCATAGAATATTCGGGTGTTGCGAATCGTGCAAGTTGGTGGTACGGGCTACCGCATCTTTAGAAGATTACCACATCCATTGGCGCACCCACAATACAAAAAGCACTTGGGCTGGATACGAGGGCGGTTTGATGAGTACCCGGATTGGAAGATAGATGGCGCTAAGCTAAGCGTCCGATTGTCACCAAATTTTAACAGGCTGGCTAAAAGAAGTTATACTAAATGATGGTACACTCATTTTGGCTCAGTAGCTCCACTTACCTTCCAATCCGGGTACTCATCAAGCAGCCCTCGTATGTGAAAAAGCGTAGAAATTGCCTGTACTTTGTCGCGAATATTGCCTAATATCGGTGGACCTGGTTACACTAAAAGAATTCAACTTTCCAGAGTAACGACATCAAACCTTTTGTATGTCTCCCCAGTCTAGGCAGAGGCACTAAGAACGAAGGGGTCTAAAAGGGGACTATCGTCCACATACAGGCGGTTTTCGAATATATGTACAATAGAAACACCTTGGGCAAGCACGGCATCAACAACATCAATACGATTAAAACTGAAGCAAAGGCAGCGTCAATAACTACATATTTGACAGGCCTTTTGGATTAATAAAGGGTGTTTTTTTTAGAGTTGTACAAATTCCATATGAAATAAAACACTTGAAGCTGATGTTAATGTCTATAATATTAGCTTTATTTAATAGATAATTTTATGCCATTAGTGTTTAAATATGACATCGGGCAGATGCACGCCACGCCTAAAGTGCAAACGTAAAGTCCAATTTAAGACAACTTTATCGAGCAACTTGGGCCGTATATCACCAATAACACGGCGAATGTTGA
Organism: Volucella zonaria; assembly: GCA_963966105.1. Taxonomy (NCBI): domain Eukaryota; kingdom Metazoa; phylum Arthropoda; class Insecta; order Diptera; family Syrphidae; genus Volucella; species Volucella zonaria. Next base: position 51,219,478 of record OZ014534.1, read on the forward strand.
CTTCCAAATCGTCCAACGTCTTTAGTTTATCGGCAGAGACTAGTGACTTCACATACTTCCAAAGAAAGTAATCGAAAAGTATGAGATCACAGGTCCGTAAAATCTGCGTTCAGCAAATGTTTTCCGCAATAAATTGATGGTTTCGCGTGCCGTGTGACATGTTGCGCCATCTTGTTGAGACAGAAGCTATATTACGTCAATGCCATTGAACTGAGGAACAAAGAAGTCAGAAATCTCTATTGAAGTCAGCGCTCTCCATTGACGGTAACATTCTGGCCGGCATCGTCCTGAAACAAATATGGGCCGATGATTCCACCAGCCCATAAAACACACCAATTAGTGAGTTTTAATGGTTGTAAGGGCATCTCGACAAAGGCTTCTGGGTTTTCTCCACTCCAAATTTGGCAATTTTGCTTGTTTACATTTCCATTTAACCAAATATGGGCCTCATCGAAGAACACAATTTTGCGTTAAAAATGAGGATCAAGCTGAATCATGTTTTCGGCCCATTCACCGAACCTACGACGCGTATAATAGTCACGCGGTCTCAACTCTTGTACAGGCTGGATCTTATAAGCTTTTAAACCAAGATCTTTCCGTAAAATCTTCCAAAAAGTAGATGGGCATAGCTCCAATTGCTGCGCACGATGGCAAATCGACTCATTCGGATTCTCCTCAACACTGCGCTCCACAACGGCAATACCTTCTTCTGTTCGCATTGTTTGTCGTCTTTGGAGATGCGTATTATCCACTAGAGTGTACGTGGTGCGAAAACGATTCGTCGCGTTCCGAATAATTTGCTCAGATGGACGATTATGTCGACCGTAAAATGGACATAGCGCACGATAAGTTTGGCGAACCAAACCATGATATTCAAAATAAGTTTGCACAATTTACACGAGTTGTTCTGACGTTAATCTATTCGTCGTAAAATGGCAAAACGTATTAACCACAAATAAACTTTCAACTGTCAACTTGACAATCTGCAGAAACAGTGTTGCCAGTTTAAAAACGAAACCTCTAAAAAAAAGACCCTTTGCAACAAAAGGCTGAGGGGCGTTTAAATTAACACCAAAAAATCAATCCAAAACTGGATAAGTCGAAGACACGGGGACTGTCACTGCCACTTATCATAGCTCCTCTCTAGTCACTGTGGCTATCGGAAATATCGACCTCTCTTCGGGCACAATAGCTCAGCTTTTTGCCCAGACTCCCCAAATCCCCAAACGTTTAACACGAGCTGCGAATAAGACGTGCATACGAGTATGCAGCAAATATAGACGATAGAGCAGAGATTGCTTACCAATCCCGAGAAGTAATATCTAACGGCATTCCCGTGAGGACAGTGGTTGAAGCGTGTAGGATGTAATTTAAGGATCCGGCCCATAGAATCGGTTACGTACGATACGATGCCGGATAGGTTGACGGTGACATACTCGTATGAAGTTTTCGAATTTCTCAAGGCCTACTTGCTAAAGTTTTTTAAAATATGTTTAAAAATAGCAACAATAACAATAATTTAAGCAAAGTCACAAAGAATATGGCAACTAACTTTTTTCTAAAGAAAATTATGATGTGAATAAAAACGAATTTTGTGCGAAGTTTAAAAAAATTATTAAAAAACAAAGTATGGATGATGAATTAATTTCGATGATTATTTTAATACTGATTTTATCGGAAGCCTTGGAGTATCTGAAAATAATCAAAGGTAATAATCGCTGGTTTTGGGTTTGTCGACTGTTCGAGCACCGAGACCGTCATGCATTTTTTGCTCCCAACTTTGAGACCAACTATACAATGACGATTCGGAACAATTTAAAGTGGCAGTGCATATGGACAAGGAAGTGTCGGATTTGCTTTTCAACTTGATCAAAGAACCAACACTCCAACAGACCCGTCCTATCAACAAAGTGCAGGCTGTTTTTGGCTCTTCTGTTAGAACAATTAATATTTTAATCGTGCTATCTATGTCTATCATTTTCATCTCTTTTGGATTTTATTTGGCACATCTAGGCAGCAAGCAGGGGTTTTCCATGCATTCAAAATGGAACGCACAAGTGTTAAAAGAATCGTGAAGGAAACCTCCGATGTTCTTTGGAATACTCTGGGCCATATAGATATATTTACCAGTCCCAAACCAAACTGAATGGAAACACATTTCCAATGACTTTTACAATATGTGGAATTTGCCAAATTGTGTGGATGCCATTGATGGGAAACACATAAACATCACTTGCCCCCCGAATTCTGGGTCTCTTTTTTATAAGTATAAAGGAACATATGGTATTCTGCTTTTTTTTTTATAATGAGCGCGCGCTCAAGGGTTGTGTTCCTTTAAAATGTTCGTACACAGCGCGGGTGAAGAAAATTTAGGGAGGAAGAAAACACAGGTACCGAAGTACATTGTTTTTAAATGTTTGTAAGTTATAACGACCAGTAAATTCAGATATCGGCAGGGCATTCCATAAGCGAGTTGTAAGGCTTAGGAACCAATCACGATATTTTAGAGTACGTCCGAAAGTTGGCTTGAGGATATACTGATGAGCATTCATAGCGAGACGGGTGTTACGGTTAAAAGTTTGAAGCACTGGTGATCGAAATAGCGATAAAACAAAGTGAGGCATGAAACATTACGTCGGTATTCGAGGGTTTCAATTGCTTGAGTGATATTAGTATCACCTATGAGTTTTATTGCATGGTTTTGAATCCTATCTAGCAGGTGCTGAGATGTTTTGGGCGCACCTGACCAGATGTGGGCATTGTTGAATACCTTATATATTGAGGCCAGATCAGAGGGGGTAAAATATCTCTTACATGGCTTGAGAAAACCTAGACATATCGCAGCTTTTTTGACGACATCGAATAAGTGGTCATTTCGACGTAAGTTGCCACTGACACACATACGGAGAATGGAACGTTTTTCGGTTGCGACGATGTAAGTGCCATTCATGGATAATGGCTGGGTGTTTAAATTTCGCTTTAACGACAGCAGATAGCATTGTGTTTTGGAAGCATTAAATTCTACTCTGTTAGTGGTTCCCCAATTAGTTATGCTGTTAATATCAGAATTTAATGAGCTTGACATAGGCTGGCGATCTCATTCTACAGCAGAAGAGCAGGGGCGTGAGTCCGGGAACGAATATGAAAAGCAGAGAGTACTGTCGTCAGCAAAGGAATATATTGGATTAGAAGTAGCAGACAAGAGATCGTTAATGAAAATTAAAAAGAGTGTCGGAGACAGAACGGAGCCCTGGGGCACACCAGCATTTATTTTATGAATATCAAACTTGAACCCATCCAAGACAACTTGAATTGAACGTTCCGAAAGGTAATTTCTAATCCATTGAAGAAGATAGTCGTCGATTCCAAAAGCACGCATTTTCGACAAAAGAGCTTGATGCCAAACTCTGTCAAATGCCTTAGAAATATCAAGTGCAACTATCTTGCTTTCCCCAAGTTGACGTACGCTTTGGTTCCACTTTTTGGTGAGACATGCCATCATATCACCAGTGGATCTGCTGCAGCGAAAACCATACTGCCGGTCATTGAGAAGTTTTCTTGTTTCGAGATATTTCATGAGCTGACGGTTTATCAGTGTTTCCATGACCTCGGAAAGTAGGGACGTATGCGCAAGATCGCTGGTTTGTAGGAGGAGAGGGAAGAAGATTCGCCTTTTTTAGGGACGGGCTGGACAAATGCTGTTTTCCATCTTCTCGGAAAGAGTCCTAAAGAGCAGGATTGATGAAAAAGCTTAAGCAGTGGTGTTGTCAGCGAGGAAGAACACCTCTACAGAATGAAGGGAGATATACCATCTGGACCAGCGGATTTGTGAATGTTAGGATTTTTAAGAACTCTTGCTACTACACGAGTGTGAAAGTGGATTTCCGAGGCATTATAAAGAAAGACAAACACAAAAAACATAAACACCGACGTTACTAAGCGCAGATGTGAAATACAAATTCAGAGTTGGTTCACCGAATCAAATTGTTGCATGGGTTATGTCTTTACAACAATAAGAAACAGCACGCCAACAAAATTCATACCCACACCCCGCTATCCATCGGTTGTTACATACACTCAGTCACTGCACACACTGTATGACAATGTAATACAGCAACTGCAGTGACCGAGTGCAAGCAACAGTAAGACCAGGGGCAGGAAGGCTGGAATCCCCGCACTGTGGATGTTGTTGTTGTTTGTTTTTACCCGCACAGTGAACTTCTTTTTTTTGGTTTTTAACCAATGATCAACCAATTCCCCTGGTTCAGTCTGTTCAAGACCTTGGCATGTTATTCGACTGTGAGCTTAATTTCCGTTCTCATATCGATAAGATGATCCTCAAAGCCAACTCATCACTTGGTCCAAGGAATTTTCCAACCCGTTTGGAACCAGATCTCTCTGTGTTACCTTTATTCGCCCCCCTGCTTGAGTATGCCAGTCAAGCGTGGTCCCCTTTTCACCGAGTTCAAGTTTCCCGAATCGAGATTATTCAACGTCGATTCCTTCGATTTGCTATCCGTGGTCTGCCCTGGAATGACCCTCTAATCTTACCGCCCTATCCGGACTTAATCAAACTTCTCAATATGAATTGGTTAGAAGAACGTAGAAATATTGCCGACATTCCTTTCATTCATCGACTGCTCGCAGGTTCCATCGACTGCGCATCCCTTTTCAACTCTATTTCCTTCTACGCCAGCCCACGTAATCTACGTTGTCCTCGTCTCTTCTATCTGCCGGTCCACCGCACCTCCAACGAACCAATCACCCGTATGCTCCGAAAGGTCATTAAGCCAAATTAATGTGGGCCTTAGACCCCCTCCGCCAATTACTTGGTGGTTGCTTGTCTGAATACTCTGTTTGAAAATCTGTTACGTCTGAATTTAACAATTTTCTCCAGCTGATTTTTAACTATTTTAACAGCTCAGGCAATCGTAGGACTTTTCGACTATACATACGCGTGTCTACGGGGAATTCCACTTGATATTCATCGTTAATATAAAACGATTAAAAATCATGTGGAAGGTTTTTCACTGGAACAGCTTGCGCCACCATTAATTATCAACAAACGAAATCGGATACACTCGACTGAGAATAGTGATGCCGTTTCGCTCTTGGATACGAATCGGTAACGCTAGATGACAAACAAATTCTCAAAACTTGTTTACGTTTGGTGGCCGAATTTGTTGACAAACAAGAGTTTACTTCTACTACGTCATACGTGACCTTTAAACGGTTATTGGTTTGTTTGAAATCCAAGCAATCTACCGTGTCTCTAAAGGCAGAATTTTCAAGTAGAGCAGCATAGTGCGTTGTCGGTATCTACAATAAATAAATATCAAGCAACAGTTGGTATATTCCCAGTGATTAAGCGCGTTACTCAGAATTTTAATTTTGTAAAAAGGTATTCTAAAAATGTATGCATTACGTGTGTCGCGAACCTCGAATATCTTCCATGCATTGCATAACAAGTTTAAGAATTCAGGGACACAAAGGGGATTTTCAATTTGCATAGGAAGCGATGACTACTAATCGAGTGAGTATCCTCGAAACTAGGTCAGCAGAGGAAGTGCATTGCCATCCAGGGGGTATACATACCGCGGGCTACTTACTTTATTTTATATCTTTTAAGAGATTAGTCTACAGGATGATGCATAATCAAGTGGTGAATGGCGGTAAAGTTACGAATCAGAAGAGAGAATTCAATTTGTGATTCTTCTAAGAAAGTTACATCCTTACCAAGGTAGGTAGGTAGGTAAGAGTGGCTGTTGGAAGCACTATCCCACTTAGGCCTATTGGCCCATTGTGATGCCACGTGGATCTGTGATCCTCTTACAAATGAAACCAGTTTGAGATCACGGTGAAGCGTAGGAGACAGTTTACGTCTTTATTTTTTAGATCATTTAGGTCATTGTGGAAGAAAGCTCTTAAGTGATGCTCTCTTCTCTGAGTGAGAGCTGGACATGTACAGAGTAGGTGGAGGATTGTCTCCTCTTCCTCCTCGTCCATGCAGTTTCTACAGAAATCGTTTGTAAAAGCGCCAAGCCTTCTTGCGTGCTTGCCTATGAGGCAGTGTCCAGTGATGACACCTATGATGGCGCTGAGGTGCTTCCTATTTAGAAGGATCAGACTCTTAGAGCGATTCAGATCTATTGTAGCTTTGGTCAGATCTGTTTAGTCGCTAGATATTTTGGTCCAACAGTCCACCTAGGGTCTGTTCTTTTATTGGCATCCATGGCATTAATATTGGTATACCTATGCTACCCTTTTCCGGTACAATAGGTAGATTGGTTCCAATTTTGGCGAGTTCATCGGCCGTACAGTTCCCTAGAATGTCTCTGTGAACTGCTCTGCCATCTCCATAATATATGATCGACATTCAAGGGCGGTTTCCGAATTTAATGAGAAAGAGTTCAGGGACTTTATAGCTGCCTGATTATCCGAAAAGATGCCGATATCCTTTGCAGATAACATGTTTTTCTTCAGCCAGGACAGAGCTTCTTTAGTCGCAAAAATTTCCGCCTAAAACACGCTCAGTGATTTGGAAGACAGAAAGTGAGGCTTAGATTTACCTTATCTGAAAAAACACCGCCACCAACCCCGCTATTGGTTTTAGATCCATCTGTGTAGAAATAGATTGGCTTGTCCTCCATGAAAGCATCTTCCTTCCCTCTAGAGGGGAAACTTACATGGAAGTCTTTGTCAAACCAAAGTTCACATATGGTGTAATCGAAGTTCTCTGTGAGGATTCCTAATGTATTAAGAATGTTAGCGTGGCCAAAAGAATTATTTATCCACTGTGTAGTAGAACGAAAACCAAACAAAAAAAAGCGACGTCAAGGAAAAATATACCAAAAAACAAAACAAAGAACAAAAATAACGAAGACGAGAACAAGATCGAGAACACGAACAACAAAATTAAGGGAGCTAACGAGGAACACACTAACAGATACACCAGAGAAAAAACCACACCACCCAACGGGTACGACAAGACGAAAGTTAGTGATTATGGCGGAGACGTCTTACCCTCCACCACCAGTAGAAACCACAGCTAGAGAGCGACCCCGCATATGCAGGTATACCGCATAACCCGCTGAATAACCTTTTTCCATTACATTTACCCTACATACGAGGGCGGGTCAATAAGTACGTGACTTTTTGAATTTCTGACCTCTTTACTGAAACAGCAACACTACTCCTGTTAACAGGCATTTGTCAGTTGACTCCTGTCAAAATTTAAACTTGCTGCGTCAGTTAGTTTGTGTTTGACAGCTATTTTTATCAGACTACTCACTAATTTGAGGAGAAAATGGAAAAAAGTGAATTTCGTGTGCTTATTAAGCATTATTTCTTGCGAAAAAAAACCATTACCGAGACCAAGGCTAAACTTGATAAATACTATGGGGACTCTGCACCATCGATTTCAATGGTAAAAAAGTGGTTTACTGAATTTCGTTGTGGCCGTACAAGCACTGAAGATGCCGAACGTCCTGGACGCCCAGTTGAGGTCTCTACACCCGAAACAATCGAAAAAATTCACGATATGGTGTTGGCCGACCGAAGATTGAAAGTGCGAGAGATTGTGGAAGCCGTAGGGATCTCGCATGGCTCAGTGGTTTCAATTTTGAATGATCACTTGGGCATGAGAAAGCTTTCCGCAAGATGGGTGCCGCGTTTGCTCACAGTCGACCACAAACGCAATCGTGTAGCAACTTCACAGGAAGGTTTGGCGTTGTTTAATCGCAATATGGAGGAGTTTTTGCGCCGTTTTGTAACCGTGGACGAAACATGGATCCATCACAACACACCAGAGAACAAACAACAGTCAAAACAGTGGGTTTCTAAGGGTGAATCGGCGCCAAAGAAGGCCAAGGTGGGTTTGTCAGCCAATAAAGTTATGGCGACTGTTTTTTGGGATGCACATGGGATAATCCACATTGACTACCTTCAAAAGGGAAGCACAATCAATGGGGAATATTATGCCAACTTATTGGACCGATTCGATGACGATTTGAAAAAAAAAACGACCTCATTTGGCCAAGAAAAAAGTTCTTTTCCACCAAGACAATGCAAGGGTGCACACATGTGCAGTTGCCATGGCAAAAATCCATGAATTGGGCTATGAATTGCTCCCTCATCCACCCTATTCTCCAGATTTGGCTCCGAGCGACTACTTCTTGTTCCCAAACCTGAAGAAATGGCTTGGTGGAAAAAGATTTGACTCCAATGATGAAGTCATCTCGCAAACAAAGGCCTATTTTGAGGACCTCGACAAATCATTTTCTTTGGAAGGGATAAAAAAATTGGAGAAGCGTTGGACAAAGTGTATAGAGCTCAAGGGAGACTACGTTGAAAAATAAAATTATTTTTTTATCAAAAAATCTGTGTTTTAATCCAAAAGTCGGACTTATTGACCCGCCCTCGTATTTCACCATATTCAGGGTAATAACCGTGACCGTAGTAAGCCTTCTTCCTGCTTGTGCCGTGAAACTATATGTAAGACGATTATTTTTTCCCCATATTGCGGTACCCGCTAACTTTAACTGTTCGACAAGGCGGAATTGTGGCCATCTCTTTGGCCGTCCAGTTGCAGTAAGATTAACGATAATTTTTTCGTTTCTCTTTTTTCATCTATTTTCGCAATTTCCGCATTAAAAATTGGGTGGCCCCTACCTTTGGTTTTGAGCGAACTTGCAGAACCTCTCATTGCTGTGCAGCCTGCGCGCTGAGCTAACCTACCACTGCTTGTTGCTTCCTCAATCGGACATTAACCACCACCTGTGTCGTTGCGATTCATTTTCCGGCGTTCTCTAACAATTTAATTTTTTTAATTCTTCTTAACCGCGGAATCTGCAATAAGAGTAAACTTGTAATTAAGGAACAGAGCACTTCTTTTTCTGAAATTCCTTAGTCTTTTATAAACGCCAGTAAGCACCCTCCAGTCTTTCCTACTAAGGGGATACCGAAAAGTCCATGATCTTTTAAAGCCGTCGGGAAGCATTTGTTTGGTCTGCTGGCAATATGGAGCTGCATGTTATCTGCAGCGATATTCACATGAAATCTAACTGTCAACGGAAGTCCTCGGATCCTGAGAAACTCCCCTTTCAGCCAAGTTTATCGTCGATTTCATTCTCGTAGTTTCATATTGATTTTAGACCCAAACAAGACTTAATGAAGTCAACTTCACGACTGTGTTCAGTGAAGTCTTGCATTCTCTAACTAGCTTAGAAGTCGTAACAAGGTTCAGCGGAGCATTAAGCGAAGCTTGGCTGTCGCTACAGAGGCGGATACTTGTCCTCCTCCACCGAAGAATTATTGACATCAGGATTGCGTATATCACCTCTTGGAATACAGACGCAAGTTTTCTAAACGAAGAAAAAGACATCACCGCCGTATCCAAGATAAGTTTCGGAGCAACCCGACAAGACCCGACTACATTCGTTTTCCTGGTGAGACTCTGGCCGAAACCATTCCTAAATACAGGGAAAGTTGATTTCGTATTTTCGCAGCTAGAAGGTTTCCGGTGTCATTGCATCAGGCTGCATATTCATTTGATCAGATTCAAAAGGCAGTCGACGCATAAGGTAGATTCATCAGGGACTGATAAAAGAGGCGGTGAAGTATTTTTGTGAAAGCTTGTTCCATTAGACAACTGACACATAGGATATAATTGGCCTTATCACAGTCATCTAGATCCAGAAGACTCTCCTCGGCGACAAGGCCAATGTCTTGCCGAAAGTTCCTTTATATTGTCAGAAGGCCGACAGCGGTTTTGGATATTTAACATTAGTTCAGTCCAAAGAAGCTTGTTATCCACAATGTTAACCAAATTCTTAGATTTTTTAGAGAAACGGATGTTGACGCCTTTTAACCTCAAATAAGTCAGACCAGTCAGATTCGTCCTTCTCGTAAAGAGATCAACTTTCGTTTTAAGATTATTGACTTGAAACCGATTGTGGCAATCACGTCAAGGTCTGCCTACACTATATTCGTATGAAAAGACCAGACAGTCGCTGAGCCATTCTCAGTCATCTGTATACAATTAGCAGCGTTGTTACTGTTTAGTAAGTCGGCTAACATGCACCGTAGCAGTGGAGACTGGACAACGCTTTGATGGCAACTGCTGTTTACCCCCGCTATCACATATTGGCCGTTGTCAGCATCTACGATCAGGGTCCAAGTTGTCACAAAACTATGTTAGTTACGGTTTGTTTTGTTACTCATCTCATTTCTAGCTTCACACTTCAGGTTCTGAACAGCTTCTCTACTTTTTTCGTTCTGAATTCATGGCGGGCACTTACAGATTTGCCTATCGTTTCCTTAAAACGTGCCCAATTGTCTTCCACGGATTTCTCCTTTTCGATAAGGTCGTGGCCTCGTATTCGATTTTGAATAAAATATTCGCATGGTCTAACATGGAATAGTGCTTGCGTACATATTAGATAGCGTTAAGTCTGTTACTTGCTGACTTACTCTTGAAACAAGTGTTGACTAGGCGTCAACATTGTCAGGCGTCAACTCTGTGACAATTTTAGCACGCGTGCCGTCGATAGCTATCGCCGTCTTTTTGGGTCGTGCATTTGGCTCACGGCTTCTTCTCCTTCTCTCAGTTGGTAATCCTTCGAAGTGTACCTCTTCTAGAGCCCATTGCACCTTTCGTTTTCACAGTTCTTGAGGAGCACCCAAAACTAAGCTAAAGAACATCCTACGATTCATTTCACTGTCCGGGTGGTTCCAATCTGTCCGAACGCCTTAATAGATTTTCTCTCTTTGTATGGGCACATAGGCCCCACTGTTGGTAAATATGCGCAGCGAATCACTTTGACAGACACCTGTAGACTTACCTACCTCTCAGCTCCTAGGATTCAAGCTATTTTTTAACTTCTCATTCATTGAAATTAAATTTTTTTTTCTACATTTTTGAATTCAACGACTTTTCCTGATTCGAAATCACCTGTAGATCCCAAGTTATTATTGGGCCCATTCACAATTCTGAAAAACAAACTCCGCACTGCAAACGCAGTATTTTATTTGCAATTTGACAGTTCTAATGCCGCAAACAAATTGTCAGAAATCTGACTGCCTTCTAAGTACACTAGAATCGGTAAGAAACTACCGCGCAACGTGCGATTTGTGTGGCTACTTTGGTTTTTTTTTTGTTTACATTTTGTCACTACGTCGCATTAAATACCGCTGCTCCACCTGTTTACAGTGAAAAACCCCTATCACCGTCAAAAGAACCTGCCAATACACAATTCGAAGAATCAAAAAACAAATTCCACTTGCAATTATCAGTCCATTCAGGGATTGATCTGATTGCCCCCACAAAAAAGTGGTCCCGCGAAGTTGTGGCCACAAAAAAAAAAAAAATTGAGAATAAAACGGGAAGCGAGAAGAAACAACGCAAACTTTCTTTTACGTAATGTTTTTACAGAAATAGTTGGCATAAAGTTCGCGTATTTATGGCTTCGAATTCTCTAATCGGTAAAACAATTGCCAGTCTTGTGTTATCAGTCGTCCTGTACTACTTCTTCTGGGTGTTTGTGCTGCCGTTTATGCTAATCGAAGAGGGTGCGTATACAATTTTTTATTTTGGTTTTTTTTTTAATTTATTTTGTCGCCTTTTGTTGTGCTATGTATTCTTTTATAATTCAATTCTGTTGTGATGATACTAATTGAATTTTATTTGCAGATAATATAATTCATTCATTCTTTCCACCACTACAGTACGCGTTTGCTGTTCCAGCCGCATTCGGGATTTGCTTCTTGGGCGGACTGTCAGTCTTCACTTTGTATCACATATGGGATCACGTTAAATTCTTTTAAGTGCATCAGTGCTTTGCAGTGCTGTGTGCATGTAACATGAAATAAATAAGAATACATCACTATAAAAGCACCACATAAGCAGTTAGTGAGACACAGTCGGTTCCGGTAAACGTTGTAATCATGCCACCCCAGTGGTTAGTAATCGGTATTTCTGGAATTACGTGCGGTGGTAAGACTACTCTGGCTCTCGGTTTGCGTGACTACTTCCTAAATCACCGAAATTCTCGTTTATGGAACTCGAAATACATCATAAGTGATGTTCAACTAATCAGTCAGGATGATTACTTTCTTCCAGTTGAGGATCTCCGACACAAATGGGTGGAAAAATTGAATGCTATCAATTTTGAAGTATTGACCGCGCTTGATATGAAACAAATGCTCTCCGATATCACATGGACTATGAAGGGACGATACTTGGCCATCGATAATACAATGGCCAGTGATTATTTAAATGAGATTACAACATTCCAAAATGCCACACAACTCAACATTCTCATCATCGAAGGCTTCCTCATTTTCAATCAGCCGGAATTACTGCAGATTTGTCACTTGAAATTCCACTTCCATTTGCCGTATGAGAAATGTTTTGCCCGGCGAAAAGTTCGAACGTACGATCCGCCAGATGTAACTGGCTATTTTGAGATGTGCGTTTGGCCGTATTATGAGAAGCATTTCGCTGAATTCCGTGAGCGTAAGGATCTGATGGCATTGAATGGAGAGATATGTAAAGAGAGAATATTCAAACATGTACTGCAACGCATCAATTCCTATTTAAGTGAGATGACGAACCCATGTATAATGGATCAGTAGGCCAGATTGTATGGATTACAATCTTGGTGCTTGGCTTAGTGTTCCATTCTCATGTAGTTTGTAGGATGTTTGTATTTTTGTAACACAGCTGGAGCTGTTGGAACTTACCCAACAACAAAATCAAATCACATGACGTAGTTGTACGCACTTTTTTTTTTCATTTTCTTTTCTAGTATTAACAAAACTAATTTATGAATTTAGTATAACCACATGGTCTTAGAATAAATAAATAGATTGTGTAAAAATTCGCGTCATCACATCGTGCGATTGAAATGCGCTTCTGGAGGAAGTGTAAGGGTCAAGAGAATTGTTGTTTGTTTATTTTATTTGCAATTGTATTTTTTGCAGGGACGTGCTTGAAATGTTTTCTTTATCGTCATGGTCGTCTGTTATCAGTTTTCTGAGTTCACTTCGCAGTGATAAGGGATCAGCATCATTTTTACGTTGAGCGGCTATATAAATCTAAAATTGTAAAGAGTTTTCTATGTTTGTTGCTATGTGTCTGCGCTTTAATGTGGTTGTTGTATGTTAAGTATCAGCATAACAGATAAATATTTATTGGTCATTAAAAAATGTGGCAACGGAGTGTACTCGCAGCAAGGTTTTGCTTATTAGTTTGTAATACCTTGAGGGGTGATTTGTATCGCAACACGTGTTTTTCATTTTCTATCGGAACAGAGACACAGAACAAGTCCATTGCACTTCTTGTATGTTCCTTTACTTGAATTTCTCAGTATTTCATAGAAAGATGAGTGACAAAATTTCTAGAATACCAAAAACAATCAGAAGAGCGCCGAGTGTCTGCAGACTAATGCGAACATAGGCTGGACACAGAAGAAGTTCTCCGCGGTATCGTCACCACTTTCATAACGTCGCAAAATATTGTGTCACTTATTCCTAACATATTTTGATGCTTAGCAAAAGTGTAGTCCTCTATTACGAAAGTCACTGAACTATTACAGATGTTAGGAAGCAAATTTTTGGTTCTCCAGCATCTTAGAGAGTCAAGACATATGGAGTTTTGCTCACATGAAAATCAGTTGGCAATGGAAGGTCTAGCCCAGGACACGGCAGTCCCAAAGCGATTTGTGGTTTAGAGAAACCTTGTATTCTCGAGATGCCCTGGAAGTGGTAATAGATTTGGACAAAAGTGCAGCTTGGCTGTCGCTATAGATATGGACACTTTCGTTCCCCAGCGATAATTCATAATATAGTTTGTTGTCATCAGAATTGCAAACATTTCAACTTAGAGGACAAACACAAGTTTTCCTAACGAAAAGTGTAATTCAACATGGGTCCTACGCCCCTTACTGTGGTATATTATATATGACGGTAACCTCATGCTCCCAAAAGCCTCTAAACGTGATGATAATAAACTGGGCAGGCGATCTCGCCATCGTAACCGTGGCCAAGCATATGCACGAAGTAGAATCAGCAGCAAATGAAGCGATCCCTTGAGTCGAAACTTGGCTGTTGTTATCACCAGCCACAAAGCAGTTGAACACAGGCATGTATGCGGAGGAAAACAAGTAATAACATCAAAACCAGCATTAAAGTACCTAGGTGTTTTAAGGCCCACCTATATTACGTTGGTAAAAAAGCATCGATCACCCAATACTCGCTGACGGGATTAAAGCCAAACATCGGAGGACGCAGATGCAGTTGCAAGTTATTACTGTCGAAAGTAGTACTGAGCTACAGTATGGCCGAGCGCTCTGGCAATAAAGGAATCCAGGAGAAAGATATCGCCAATTTATAGAGTTATCGGTTTGAGAACAATCTGCGCCTTCCGGACCTTCTCAGAGGCGTTTTAGCTGGTATGATGCCCCTTGATATAATGCTCGACGAAATGAGACGGATCAATTGGCGAGATCCATAAGAAGGAAAGGGATATATCAGTTCAAAAGTTGAAGAACTGATGGGATATACCAAATTATCCCCGACATAGAACCTTTGGTGAAAAGAAGAACTGGAGAACTAAGCTGCATCACACAGTTTTTAACGGGCCATAGCGTGTTCAGAAAATATCTGCACAAATTCGGACATGACTCCTGTCCGAATCAGGAGGAGGTGGTTATTAGCAAAACGACCCTGAAGAACAATAGAGTGAAGTGAAGCTACTGACGGCTATCCTGATGGTACTGAGAAGACTCGAGCGCCGGAGAAGGCAAAATGATGAAGAAAATAATATATTTTGAGACACAGACGTAGGCAATGAAGAAACTGCTAACAAACCCCATGAAATAAGGAAGATTTGCGGGGAGAATGGTGAAAATCATGAATTCCGCAGCGACGTGAACGCACGCAAATATAGACACAAACACATACCCTACAAATCTACTCCAACATTTGTAACACACACATGTAAAACAGACACCGAGGAGACCGTCGTCAGCCTGATAAGCCACAACATGACGAAATACGAGAACTTGGCTAACAAGCCCATGAATTCTACGCAAAGGCTACCTCCCTTCCTCACGAAGTTATGCTTTACGGCGGTTCCGCGGGGTGAAAAGTAGAAATTTCATACCGTTAAGTTTCCCCCTCAGACCAACAAAAAGACCGTGTGTGCGTAGTGTTAGTCTTCATGGCCATCAATATCCAACGTTTTCGCTCACTTGAATATTAACGCAGATAACAACAGATGGGTATTATTAAAATAAAATTACGAAACTCGCTTTTTTGACACGCATTCGAGCTTAACGAAACATATTCTGGAAAAGCAACCCATTGCACGAGAAAATACGGAGGTCGAGAAAGTTGCTATTCGAAAATCGCCATTTTTAGACATCATAAAAATATTTCAATACACAGTTCGAGCATTCAGCTGCCAAAGATGGAAGCGCCGTCTTTCTCGGGTGACTATAAAGATTGACCGTCATTTCGCGACATATTTCCCGGTTCGGTCGATAACAAAGGTCTTACAGCGAATCAAAATTTTAAATGCCTAAAATTGTGGCGCTGCAAGGTTAGTAAAACATATATGTACCTATCTCTGAAGGCAATTATAGTGAACCTTATTATGTAATCATTTATTTATTCATTTATATCACTCCCATCAACAAGTAGCGCGAACGTAAAAAAATCAACGCAAACTATCCGATGGTGTGGTTCGCGAACTTAATGCTCTTGAGACAAATAATCGTGATCCTTGGTTACTCTACCTGTTGCAAAGTAAATTAGATAGTGATACTAAGCAAGCTTAGGCTGAAAATGTCAGTTCGCGAAACGATAGCACGTTAAATGATCTTTTAACTTTCGGGATTTGAAATGTGAGGCGCTCGAAGCATTTCAATTCTTGTCCCGCCCTAGTGTATCACTTGCCCAATTACACGGATGGATTCGATCGTACGTCATAAATTTAAAAAGTATGTACACGAATACCTTCAGTTGGGTCATATGATTCGCATTCCTCCAGCAGAAGTAGGAAGTATGATAGGACAGAAGTGGATCCTGATAGATCCACAACTAAATTATGCGTCATGTTTGATGGTTTCGCTAAAGATTCACATGGAAATTCATTGAACAGTAGGTTGTTCACCGATTCTACAATTTAAAGGGATTTGCTCGTAGTTGGGGTTAGCTTACGGTTCCATCAGCAAATACATATGTGTTTACAGCGGATGTGCTTAAGATATTTCGCCAAATTTGGTTTGATGATCAACTTACAAACTTTCTACGCATGGTGTGACATGAAACTCTCTCCGAAGAAATTTAGCATTTTCGCCTACGTCCGTTTACCTGCGGAACTGCTTCGGCCCCATTTTTATCCGTCCGATTTTGAAACAGATTGCTATCGACTACAATACCCAGATGCAGCCCAGGTTTTAGTGAACGATGTCTACGTAGACGACTTATTGACAAGAGCAAATTTCATCAACGAACTTATCAATTTGCGATCAGAATTGGTTGACTTAATGGCGAACGCTAAACTAGAATTACGTAAGTGGGACTCAAATTAGCTGGCCTTTACTCGCTCGTCTACCAAAGAATGACGATGACAACGGTACTTGGAATGATCTGGGACCTAATATCAGATAATTTCCAGTTCTCCTCGGTCCATTTCATCAAGTAGACGGACTTTGTTATCTGAAATTTCCCGTATCTTTGATCAGTTAGGATTCTTAGCCCCGTCCGTAATATTATACAAAAGGTTATTTCAGGAATTATGGTCATCTGAACTTAACTTCAACTGGGATGATCCCTTACAATTGCATTTAACTGACCGATGGATACACTATCAAAGTCAAGTTGATTGCCTTCAGCCGCAACAAGTGGAACGGGATTTATTCGCTTCATAGGAGGAGGCTGATCTTCGTGGGTTCTCCGACGCTTCATTCCTAGCATACGCTACTGTAGTGAACAACCATTCTATGATTGTTGAAAATCAATACAAGGTCGTTTTAATTGCTGCCAGGACAAAGGTGGCACCCCTAAAACCGGTATCCAATCCACGTCTGGAGCTCTGCGTACCTCTTCTTTTGTCTCGATTAATAGGCACGATTATATCTTCTTATCCAACTATATTTAAGGTATTTTCATGGTGTGATTCGCAAATCGCGCTTCGCTGGTTATCGTCTCCACCTCCTTTGCGAATGGTACAGCTGCTATTATTGAGAAGATTCGGCGATATGCGTGGCATGATATCGTCTCAGAATCTAATCTTACTGATTGTGGATCTTGTGGTGTGTTGCTTGGACGCCTAAGTAATCATCATCTGTCGCGTAGCGGTCGTTCATTTCTGTTGTTACCACTGCAAATTTGACCAGTATCAAAATTCTCCGTTGAACAACCAGATACATTTACGACTTCCGAGGAAGAATAGCATATATTAAAGCAGGTACTTATATCTTTTGCTACCGATTCCCGTCAAACTGTCGAACTCATTAACCAAAACGCATTCGCATAACCTCGATTTGATGAAATTTTCTTACAATTTGAAACACCCTATATAACTTTCAAGTAACCATGTTTCTTCTCTTATACCAGAGGATGTACATAACATGCATCTTCTTCCTGGGGTTTCAGAAACTTTCGCACGCCAGCAGTATTGGATTATGGAAAGCCGCAATCTGATTGGGAAGATTGTGTTCAGATGCAAGCTATGTTTTCTGCAACGACAATTAACTAGCACGCAACTGATGGGTGATATATGTAACTCCTTAACGAGTTGAACCGAATCGACCATTTACAAACGCTGTATGCGATTACGCTGGGTCTTTTACGATAAAGCTCTCTCGTGGGCGCAAACCAAGGTTGTCAAAAACTTATTTCCCAATTTTCGTTTACAGGAGTGCAGAGGTAATCCATTTGAAATTGGAAGCATTTATAGCTGATTTTCGTCGCTTCGTATCACGTCGGGAAAGTCCAATATATACAGTGACAACGGTATAAATTTTCAAGGAGCTCGCTTTGCCTCAACGAAATGCAGTTGTACTTGCAGTGCAAAAATTTTCGCTTCTGAGTTGTCGTTCCTTTAGTGGCTCAAATTCTGGTCGGAACCATTCCTGAGTTTTCGTACTTTTGCAAGAACCTGAGTTCCAGTGTCGGTGCATCAAATTTCCCGTTGAGCAGAGTCAACAGAGAGTCAGTGCACCAAGTCACTAAAACTGCAGTCCGTCTTGTACCAAAGACTACTTCTTCTTAAACGGACGATGGCTTTGAGAGTGCAGCACGTGATATCAGAATTAGTCGAGTACGTTTTATGGAAGTGAAATGACTTCAGTATTAAGAGGATTGACTGAAAGACTGGCACACCAATTGTCGTCCTAAAGCCAACGCTTTAGAGCAAAAGTCGCAAGACGTGATCGGATAGGTACAATAGTTACATCATCTCCTATATTTATCTCTGTTACTGTCGTCTTATCTTGATAATTCTCTAGCTTGACGTACGACTGTACCGTGTACAACAAATCTTTAAGCTCAGCCGGAATTTTCCTATCACAAAATAATGAGGGCTTTCCTATGTGCACCATAGCCAATGCAATATCCTTGATGATCTACAACTGAGCCTAAGTATTTAAATTGTTTGCACTTCAGCACTATAAATCCTTTCAGACGTTATCATAAGTTAGGTGTTGGGACTAACCCATTAGGGAAAACAGCAAAGTCAAGTATCTTTGCGCGACTTTAATTCCCAACTATTTGCTTTACCCCCATCCAGGTTATTGCAGGTTGCGGTGATTCGTTTTTTATCGTTCCGCGTCGTACGTAAATCACCCTGTATTTGCCTTGTTGCGTCTACCACCAATGATCTAATGAAATTTGCCAACACTTTTCTCGCTTTGAATGATCATCAGTTTAAAACTCGCTTATGCAATGCTCTGCTGAACTTTTTATTTTCTACTCATTATAGTCTGCAAACATTTAAGACCTACGTTCATCGGTATCCCCTTTCTATGCTCCCTATTTCTCCTTCACCAACTTTCTCAGCAAACATGTTCATACTCGTATTTCCTTGAGAGCGCGATATAAAGAATAAAATGGATTCCTTTGCATGACTTGCTTAGCAAAACGCTTATCTTCCTTAGCCAGATGTAACCAATGAATTTTTTATCATTACCTCTATAAGGTCCCGGCTCTTTACCTCATGAAATTGTTCGTTGGAAATACAATTTGACCAGAACATTGAACGCATGTTTCTCAGACACTGTTTTGCAAAACTTTGTATTTTATTTATGACACTACTCGTATTTATGCAGCCATATACCCACACTATGTTTGAGCAGTACGGGGGCAGTGTGTAAACTTATTGCACTGGTTCTGCATATTTTTGACAACGTGCCGAATGCAATCTACCCATTTTACACCGTATCGAAAATCGAGTTTTTGATAAAAGGTTTACAAAACTTCATTGGAGCGACCACAGCAAGTACCGACTAGGTTCTGATTGACGGTTGTATCAGCTGTGCAATTTTTGTGTAGGCAAGGGTTTTTAATTCGATACTAACATTTTTTTTTCTCCTTCATAATCTGCTTAAAAAAAATTATTATTTTTTAAACATTGAATTATTTATTAAGAAACGCAAAGAAAACTTACCAAGAATGAATAATAAATTTTTTTTTCAAGTTTGAAGTTTTGCAATTTTGTTTGTGCCTGTTCACATTGGCGCGGGCAGGAAGATTGTCCGAAAGAGTGGGAACGCCTTTTATTGAAGTTGGAAGAAGAAGGGTTACTTGCACCGAAAATTCATTTCTAAAGTGGATTCTCGGGTGAAGGACATCGTCTTTTTCCATATCGTTCCATTTCTGACATATTTTTTCATTTTAGTTAGTGCAGAAAAGAGGAAAAATAGGATGTTTCAGGCCAACTACTCAGACTTAAAAATGCTCCGATTCAAGTGTTCTGCTTGTCACAAAGCGGTCAAGAGCGGTCATCACCGTACAACATTTTGTTTCAGTAGCTGTCAAAATATCATTTCATTCAATACTTCCCATATTTCGGCCTTTAAAACAATATTCTTGTTGTTTTTATCACTCTGCTCGTATAAACGTGGGCATTAACACACAAATTCAATTAAAATTTCTATTGTTTAAAAGAAAAACAACCAATATCAACGCCGGGTTGAATTTACAATTTAAAGTTATTTAAAATCTCTTGAATTTGCGCCAATTACAAAAAAAAATAAAGAAAAAAAAATCAAACGGCTTGTCGGAAGCCGTTGTTAATATCATTACCGCCTCTCATGGTGCAGCGAATTGTCTCCAGGAGCCTGACGAGTTAATCAGGCTGGCATAGGTGGCCTTAAAGTCGACAAATGGTTGGTGGGTGTAAAATCTGCATCGAAGGTCTGCCGTAATGTAAAAATCTGGTCGATTGTGGAATTTCCACACCTGAAGGCACGCCGTTAAGGATCAATACATAGAACGGGAGAGAAGATCTTATAGATAACGTTGAGGATGCTCATGCCTTTATAATTGGCGAGCATACAATGCTTAGGTTCCAATTGAATTTGTCAGCCCATATTTTAGAGATGCACGCACTTCACAAAGTCATCTTCCTTCGTCTTGAACACCTTGGCAAACAGGTCATCACTCCTGGCAGCCTTGTGTTTAGGAATGGTTACTTTCACTTTGTCGAGGAAAAAATTTTTGCCCATCATCGCCCAGATTCGTTTTGACTGATAGTGGAATTATGATGGAATCGTCGTTTAACAGTATGCAGAGATGGTTCTTCCTTATCTTTAGTGATGACTGCGAATCTGCAGGCTTCCACTCATGCGTTTTTGACCCTGTATGTTCTTTTCATATTCTGGTAAATTTCCTTTTATGCTCGTAGAGAGCACGAGCAGCACTGGCTCTCCTTTTCAACGCGGCTCTATATGCTTTATATTTTTCTCACTGCGCCATTCATCATCATCCAAACCGCGTGGTTCGGAACGGTAGTCGGGTAAAATCGCACATCAGGGATGGCTTTCTGATGGCTTTGCCGCTGGATTTTCGGACAAAATGCTTGCGGAGCAGGGCGTCAAGCGAATTTAAAGGGTACTTTACCTGAAAAGCCCTGCTTATTTCCTACAATTCCAGTCTGGAACGCTGTGGATATTCGCATGCGTACCTTAGTCACAAGGTAGTGGTCCTAATCAATGTTAGTCCCTCGGAAATAATCTCACAAACCAACTTCAATTTGTTTTTAAGTCTATGCACACCTGCATCACAGCTTTAGAATAAGTAACTGCTGAAATACGTTCTACTATTGATGGGGATAAGATGTCGCTTCGGGTGTTTATTGACTTTTTAAAAGCATTTGATACATTAAACTATGACCAATTTACCTTTGCTGGACACGTGTTATCTCGTCATGGTCATATCTTAATAATCGGAACCAAGCAGCCTATCATGACGATTAAAAGTCCTTGAGTCTGTCAGTAATAACGAGCGTATCTCAATGATCTGTCTTAGGCTCTTTTTGGTAAACGATATTCATAAGATGCTTCAAATAAATAAATAAATAAACAAACTTTTGAGTGAAGCGCTGATTAGTTTGAATTAGCCAAGTGCTGTGAATACCGAATTAACAATATAAAAAAACACTGCGACATTATAACTAACATTAATAATTATTATTACATGCCATAGCAATAATTTCAATACACAGTTTTGTTTACATAGATTGTATATTCCTAATTGAATTGTATTAGTGTCATAGTGGTTATCATGAATTATATAATCGCATCTTTTGCTATTTAATGAGAGGGTCATCGAGATGAGCAACGAAACAAAATAAAAAAACAAATATCGGGAAATGATCATCAAATTCGGGAGCAAACAGGAAAGCCAAGCGTCTGTGAAAAAACAGAAAATAAAAACTTTATAAAAAAAACATTCTTAATCTCATTGGGACAAGAATAGATTCGATAAGAAAACTTACCTTTGAACAATCGCAATAGCAGGAAATAAATAAAACAAATACAAAATATAGTGATCCGCATGTAGAGCACCGTCCGGGGAGGAGTATAAAGCCTATAACAATCGTTAAAAATGAATAGAGGGGAGAAAGTCTTATGAGAATGGCTTGTGCATGCATATATCGATGAGCAGGGTAGAGTATGCGCTTAGAGCGCATCCCAGTCGATCTGAGTATTATACACCTCATCCTGCAGCCACAGTGTGTAGTTTGCTTTGAAATTATCCGTTAGTTCGATTTTCTTGTCCCACCATCCGCTGTGACCGAAAAATGCGAAATCAGCATGTGAGAGAATTTCATCGTTGGGAAATACACCTTCGTTAGCCTCATTGTATTGGCTTTGGCCAACTGTGTTAGGGTCATTTCCACCGGCACTTACTGTGCCAGCACCCATGGCCCCTGTTCCATTTGTCATACCAGCGTTTTCCGAATTTGCCGTGTTGCCATTGCTTCCGGCTCCACACTTCTGCATTGCTTCTGGATAGCGTCGTAAATTGAAACGATCTACGCATGCTCGCAGGGTACATTCCTCGGCTTGAAAATCCCATGGTCGCGACTCCAAGTCATTTCCAAAGGCCCAATCATCATTAAGACGATGACGCACTTTCTCATAAATTGCACTCATAGTTTTCATATTCGATTTGCGCCACTGGCGGCCCAAGTATTTTGTTTGCATTTTCAGCAACTTCAGCACATACAGCTGCATCATGGCATGGCGTACTTTAAGAGTCTTTTTAAGAATCGGCGCCGATTTGAATACGACCAGCATCATCACACGAGAATGTTTCCATTTGATAAGTTTATTCAGAATACGTAATAGATTGATGCAGGAGAAGACATTTCGCCATGAGTATGCCAATGAATTGTCACCGTATACAACACTTTCACCGCAAGTCAGTTCTGGTTGCTCACCTATTACACACGATGGGAAATCCAACAGTGGGATGGCATTTTCGGAGCTCACGTATTCGGTGATGGTTTGATTGAAGAATTTCAGCACTAATGGTATGCAATTGGCAAAGACCAAATGCTGTGACATAAACTCGAACTGATAGATGTGATTTATCTTGAAATGCTTGAGGTAAAGCAGAATGATGGCAGAAACCGCTTTGACGATGATTTCCTTGTGACGGCTTACATCATACGCCAGTCGCGTCGATTGAGTGAGGGTCATTGGCATCTCTTTAGGCAGTACATCAGCCATGATGTTGATGCTTTCTGTTTTTGACTTTGAAGTGGGCGATGCAGCGAGTAAGACCTTTAGGAGCGCAATCATGTACTGTGGAAGATTTGGAAGGATTGCCTGTAAGAAAGAAAAACCAAAAAACAAATGTTAAAAATGAATTTTGAATAAAAATTATAATATAACGGCTGTACAGGTTTCTAGGCTGGTCTGGTCATGAGTTTTCCACTCAGTTAAGACAAGAAGGAACAATGGTCAAGAGAAGATGCGTGAATCGAACAGCAAGAACGCTGGGATACACACTGTTTAGTAACGAAGTACATTTTCATATCGATTACTAATTACATGGATCATCAATCATACAGAACGACATCAAAAACGTTTACATCGTCAAAAAACTACAGTGTGGTGAGCGATTTTTACCCGAGGGATGTTTGTGCCATATTATTTTTTTTCTTAACCAGAGAGAAACCGGGACATCTGAAGTGTACTTCCGAATGATCGACGAGTTTTTTTTTCGAGTAAATTAAATCGTTGTGTAGGGTTGAATCAGTTATTCTTAAAATAGCCCGCGGCTGAACTTCCGATGACATTCTTGCCAAGAGCTCATGGCAACAATAATTGGTTCAGTGAGAATAAAGACCTGAAGGAAGATAAACCATGTGCAGGCTAAAAACTGCAGATTTCCTTAAAGCATACATATAGCACTGTAATCTAAGAATACGTAGGATAAGAGGCCAAAAAAATGAATGAATAACTGTGACCCCTACTACTACTACGATGATCAACATTGATAAAATATTAAAGAAATCCAGCCAGCAAC
Organism: Volucella zonaria; assembly: GCA_963966105.1. NCBI lineage: Eukaryota > Metazoa > Arthropoda > Insecta > Diptera > Syrphidae > Volucella > Volucella zonaria. The sequence continues at coordinate 51,243,523 of OZ014534.1, forward strand.
ACCCAAGTTAAAAGACAGCCAACTACCTTTTCTGCTTCAACTTTCAGGTGCAGAAATGAAAACAAGGTCTACCTCTACCTAATCTCCAGAGATTATGACGGGCATCCTTATGTGCCCGACGAAGGAGATAGTAAGAGCTTAGCCTTGCAAGTGGTCTTCGAATCAAATGATGAACAGGATCTAAACAAATCATAACACCAAACAGCTACAACAGAAAACCGTCAAGCTGGCTTCCTTTGCTAATGTGCACCTATAAAATAGAATACAATTGGGCTATGCAAACCGGCCATAGATAGCAACATGGTTTTAAACGATTAAGCTTGGATATACAAACGATGCACTACAATACAGTGAAGCGCCGTCATAAAATAAAATAAAAAATATTAAAGGACTCTACGACGAGTTCATATCTGCTTCAAACAAGGCTGCCTTGGGGATTTGAACCGCTTACCAATCCAAAGATGCTTCAAACTCTGTTTAAAGAAAATTACCCCATTTTCGTAGCAGTTAAGCCATTCACCACAGTTAGATCCGAAAGGAGAAGCAAGTATTACCACACTTTTCATGTGTAAAATGTAATGCCTAAGAATCAGAAATTTATGAGAGGAACGAAGACACGCCGCATCGAATTCGAAATGTAACCTCGATGCGTTACGTGGGGAAAATACCACAATCCGAGAAGTATGCGATCTGAGGAGATGTAGAGCATCTACTGGAAGCCAGGTTTAGTGCCTGATACAGGTTCAATATGGTCTATGCATCTGACGCTGCTCAATCCACCTTATTAATCTCAGAACTTGAGACAGGCTGGAATCGGTGGAGCATTTTTTCGTAACTAAATGAAATTTTAACGCCAAATAATGAACAATTACTGTTAATAGCAGGCATAGATGCAGAAGAAGCTGTCATTAGTGACATCTTCTGTATGAAGATTCTCAGGAGAACGAAGAGGTCAAAGGAGCAATTTTCCAGGAAGTACAAATATACAAAGCGAATGATGTCAATTTAGGAAGGAACTCAAATAACAATAAAGGTAGATTATTTAATCTCTTCTCCAAGTTTGCTGAAAAATACCTCCCTTGATTCAACAGCTATTGTTGCTATACTCGTAATTACAAGGAAGCAATAAGATTAATGCCATGGCTTACAAAGGTTCTTGTAATGGCTCATTCACCTACCGTGAGAAATGCGGATTTTAACAACGAATACAGCTGGCATGTGGATACGTGTATGTTTGCAAGTTGTTGACCTTCTAAAAACGTGAGATATGAATGTCATCAAGTCAGATCAGTTTGTTTTTTCTGTGTGCTTTTAATTGAGTTTATAATCTCTATCTCATTGACGATAAGAAATCCAGTACATATTTGTGTAGAGGTGGGCCTTCGCTCTCAATTTTTATCAGAATTAATTGCTTATCTTTTTGGAGGTGTACCTTGTGTCAATGGTTGGACGGCTTCAAGTTGCCTTTGAAAATGTATAAGCCATTCATCCCCATCTCCACTTGAACTAATCTCATATGCGGTATTTTTGATGGAGGAGATTATCAATTCACTGATTTTCAGGTCAACTTCAAACTTTTCTTCCCTGATCTCGTGGATTTTGTTCAATCGTATATACTGAGGCGAGCACAGAAAATGAAACACCCATGTTCTACGGAAGAAATATTTCAAAATCAGGTGACTCATTCCTTCTTAGATTGAAGTAAATCGCTTCAGTTTTAATACTGATAATTCGTATGTTCCACAAACCACATTCCCAGCATTAAGGTTCACTTTTCGAGCTATCAGTAATCTCCTATTTTAACTTTTTATGCACTATTCTGCAAGCAGGATTCAAACCAATTATGAGAAGTGCTTTATAAAGGGTCTTTCATTAAGCGCTTCCTATCTTTAAATTTAAATAAAACAAAGTGTATGTGAGATATCATCGAAATTTTTTATTCGTTTGAAAGGCCTATCGATGACATTATGTATGAAATATAACATCGTTCAAATGTCCGCCGCGGCTTCTCTGGGTGCCGCGCATCCGAAATGTCCAATTTTCCATTACTCTGGCGCATAAATCAGGTTGAATTTGACCGATGGCATGGGTTATGTTGGCTTTGAGGATCGCTGTAGCTTGTGGCTTATTCGCGACTTCAGAAAACCCCAGAAGAAAAAGTCAAACGGGGTCAAATCGCACGATCTCGGTGGTCAGTTCGCATCACCTCCACGTGAGATGACCATGTCCTCGAATCGCTCGTGCAGAATTTTCAATGTGACGTGAACTGTGTGGCACATGTCGTTGGTGTCCATATCCTCCAATTCAGGCCAAAAGAAGTTGGTAATCATCGACCTATAGTGATCAAAGTTGAAGGTGATGGCCTGTTCAACGTCGTTCTCTAAGAAAATTGGAGTACAATGCCCACCTCTGCATCTGCTAGACCGGATTCAAAACCGTGCGATAAAACTCATAGGTGATACTAATATCAGTCAAACAATGGACACCTGGGAACACCGACGAAATGTCTCGTGTCTCACTTTGTTTTATCGCTATTTCCACCACCAGTGCTCCATAGAAATCGCCAGTAGCATTCCGCCCCTTCAAACCTTTAACCGTAACACACGTCTCGCTATGAATGCTAATCAGTATACCCTCAAGCCCACTTTCGGACGTACTCTGAAATATCGTAATTCGTTCCTAAGTCGAACAACTCGCTTGTGGAATGCCCTGCCGAGCTCTCTATTTCCTAGTCATCATAACATTCAGACATATAAAACCAACGTACATCTGTACCTATCCTTCTTTCCTCCCTAAATTTCCTTCGCCCGCGCTGTGTGCAAATATTTTAAGGGTACCTTCATCCCTTTAGCGCGCAAAAAAAAAAATATGGACCAATGACGCCGTCAGCCGAAAATCCACATCAGACAGTGACTTTTTCGGGATGCATTGGACGCTCTTGGATCTCATGTGGATTGGTATCGTCCCAAATTCGACAATTCTGTTTGTTGACGTACCTATTCATCCAGAAATGGGGCTCATCGCTGAAGATGATTTTTCGATGAAAATTAGGGCCAATTTCCAACTGCTCCAGAGCCCATTCAGCGAACACACGTCGTTGTCTATGGTCATTTACCTTCAGCTCCTGGGTCAGTTGAATTTTGTACGGGTGCAGGCCTAAGTCACTACGCAAAATTCGCCAATTTGTCGTCTGCCAAAGGCCGAGTTCTTGTGAGCGACGCGAAATCGAAGTCCTCAGATTCTCCTGCACACTCTCACGGACAGCAGCGATGTTTTCGGCAGATCTTGCGTTTCGTCGACGTACGGGTTTTGGTTTATCGTTGGACTCAGTGGACTCAAATTTATCTACCACACTGCGAATACACCTCTCGGTAGGACAATTATGGGGACCGTAAAATGAGGAAGCGCACGGAACGTTGCCCGAACCGAAAACCAATTTTGATAAAACAATTTTGTCATTCGCACGTGTTGTTAAACGCTATGTGCGTCCATGGTGATTTGGCAAAACAGACTAAATAAATGACAGCCAATTTGACAGATGTAGCTTCAATAATATGGCCGCCATCAACTGTCAAAGTTCGGAAGTCCCTATTGGAAGACCCTGTATATAAAAGAAATTGAACAGGGTTAATGGAACAACTTTTTTTAACGGAGTTTTCTCAAATATTTCAAAATTTAAGACCATAACAAAATTGGTCTAAATTTGTTTATGTTACCTCTGTTACCTCTTTTGAAAAGGGGTTTTACACTAACACACTTTAATTTATTACGAAAAATTCAAGTTAAAAATGTGGGCAATTATATCAGCTATTTTTTTAAGAGTACGATTCGTAACACCGTTATTACAACAGGAAACTGAGTTATTAATTGAACTTATAATTTTGAGAAACCCTGGGTCTGTAGCTATTATTTTTAACCTTGTCAGCAACAACATCATTACACAATAGACTTATCGCCTTTGCGCGAGTATCTCTCGATGATTCTATTTATGTTCTTCCATTCCCTTCTAAGCTAACCATGAGCACTTTGTACTTTGGAGTAATAGTTACTATCCACAGCCATCCTAGTATTAATGGAAGCCAACAGTTTGCCGATGATCCAATTATTTTTCTTTAGACTTATTCTTCGAACCTCGCCTGGAACTTTTGCCTCTATTGTTTTTTAGATTGGATTTTCCGACGATCTTCCTTAAGCATAGCAAAACTAATGCAGATATTCGATCTCATATGGCTAATTCGTAACGCTTCATCCTTCTGATGCCTTTACCCAATCAGTATTGAGGAGCTGTTACGTCGTTGTTTATGAGAGAGCTACCTCTGGCGAAAAAAAGAGAAGTAGTGTAGTTCTGGACTCCTCAATTTGCTGTTTCAATAGAAAATCATGCACGACAGGAACGGACTGTGTATACACACTTGGTGTACTCGAACTTAAACTTTCAACTTCATGGTTATTAACGCTACGCATTTAACTTTCGTTTTAACTTCATCGTGCATATCGCGTATCATTCTTATATTCGTATACGTCTTGGGTATATTTTCAGGTCTTTACGCCGTATAAATAAGATCTCTGCGAACTCTGCCGAACGCTTTTTTCAAGTCGACGTAGACGATATGCAGATCTTTAGAAGCTCCACATATCGACCTGCCTTCCACAAAGTCGCATGGAGTTTAATTACATTGGTTTGTTGACAGTCTAGAACTCTCCCTCCACTGGTTAGGTGTTCCATCAGCGCTCATAATTTGTTTAAACAAAATCACGAGCCATTTCCGATTGTCGCCCTAACTTCGGCGAATATGCGATCCGGTCCGAGTTCACGTCTCCTGTTCATTCTTTTTTTGTCTTGTTAATTTCGGCTTCTGCAAAATCTGCGGTTTTTCTTTGTACGCGCCAGCCGAGGGAATGGTACTGCGTGGAAATTCTTCGTTTAAAAAACTCGTTAAAGTACTCTTACCATCTATTGTCAATGTCGCTTTTCCCCATTAGTAGATTTACTTGTTGCTCTTCAATATATTCCCCCGATTGAATCTCTTGCTAGTATTTTCTTTGTTTGTTCGTATTCCGACGTTACACTTCCTCTACTCATTGTCGCTAATTATGGGTTGAGAACGTATTATCTGGTAGTTCTTGGTACAATCAACCTTTACCGCTTTATTGGCCCCTTTTCTGCAACGGTTGTAGTCTAACTCTTGTCGCTCTTTTTCGGTTTCCGGTGTACTTTGTCTGCGCTTGAAAGGCGTGCCTTTTATTCTTTACCGCCTCATCATCCTACCACCACGTTTTATTATTTTTTTTTTTTGTAATTGGCAAGCAGTTTTTTCATTACTCATACATTTCCAAAATTGTTCCATATACGAGTATGTACATATTAAGCGCCCAGAGTTCACCTCTTACCCGGTTTAAATTGTGTTAGATAATTTTCTTGACTGGTAACCATTCTTGTTGATTTTTCTCTGGTTTCTTCAGGCAAAGTCGGTGTTGATTTGCACGTGGTTCACCGAAGATGAAGATTAAGCTTACATTGGTTAACGGCAAATCCATATTACCTCTAACGAGTGGAATTTACTACCCGGCCACGTAAAAACTCTGTTATTCCGATGCAACCGATGGCCTCGGATAAGGATAGATTCGCTAATGACGTTCCAGCGCAATGAAAAACGAACAACGACTTTTGCATATACAATAAAGCATATACAATAGAGCATAATCTATTTAAATGCGGATTTGTTGTGAGCGCCAGATGAACGAATTTTAAGGCCAAATTCGCCAACATCTAACTTACTTACGCTCATGAACCCACAGAAGAAATAGATGAATGTTTTTACGAGCTGCTCGATGAGACCTACGAGCAATGTCTGGAGTGCGACGAAAAACTGGTTTCTCTTGATTCTAACGCAAAAATAGGATATCATCGATAGCACAATCGGAAAGCATAGCCTACACAATATATACACACTTAGCACGCAGGTTCTTTAACTCAATATTCACAAAGGAACACGGTGATCACCTAATTATAAACAATTAGTCAAATTGGGCATGCTACAATCGACGCAAGGCACCCCAGCCAATATAAGAGTTAGTTCAGTACTTAGTTGTAGTACAGATATATCTACCGTTACGTCAGCACCACAACAACGGAGAAATACGGCGAAGTGATCTAACATTGGGTGGCTTGAAACGCAATAAACAGCAAGAACCTTTGCCGAGTCTCGATGGAACCTGCATCGAGTGCTAAAGATCAGTGCGATCCATAATTGTATGAAGAGTGCATGCAAGTACATTTAGCAAACCAATTCCATAATAAATGGGAAGTTCTACCCAAAAACAAAAAGAGGTGAATAAAAACTTGTAGAAATGCGCATGGTAATTTTGGTCCGCCAACACCCTGTTTTTGACTTCTGACCCTGATAAGTACACTTTGGATGTGTTTTCCCCTCTAGGCTCGTCGGACCATTGTGTCATATTACCTAATTTCTCGTACACCGGCCACACAGTTAGAGAAAAGATTCCTAAACGAAATGTTTTGCAATACGAGAAAGTCAATCGGAGCGGCCTTAACAGTTTATTTAGGAATTTCAACTGTTCGTTATGTTTCCGCGATAACGACGTGGATGCCGCTGCTGATATGGTCAAAAACACTATTCTCTTTGGAATGAGATACTTTATCCCTCATCGTATGATCGTTTTAAGAGTATTCGTATCCTCTTAAAATGTAAGTTGTAAAAAAAAATTAATTTAAAAATAAGAAAAAATAAATATTTATTTCATCTTTGCCAAATGCAAATGTTTAACTAATTTGTACTGAATTTACTAACACCAAGGTTACATAGTTCAGTCAACAGAGACGTTGGGAACGAAGTGAGTTCACTCCGTTACTTGCCGGAGGGAATCAAAACAAACCGAACGGTATAGTACTAGATGGAGTGAAAATTTTTTTTTCTATTTTATTCATTATAGTCCCCTTTTAGTTTGATACACTTATTCCAGCGATTTTCCAAATTCTTGATCCCGTCCGAAAAGTAACTATCCGGAAGGGCGTCGATGATTTCCTCGCGTGAGCTGAATTTTTTATTGATGAGCCATCTTTTGAGGTTTGGGAAGAGATAATAGTCCGAGGGAGCCAAATCGGGCGAATACGGTGGATGCGACAGCAATCGGAGCCGTAAGTCATTGATTTGACTTACGCAACCACGGCTAGCTCTTGTTTTTGGTCAGGTCAGGAGTGAGCATGCGCGGCACCCAGCGGCAGGATAACTTTTTCATATGCAGAATATTGCCCAAAATATGGCGTGTGCGCTCAGTACTAATCTTTGTGTTATCTGCTAGCTCGCGCACCTTCACTTCCCGGTCAGCCAACACCATTTCGTGTATTTCTTTGACATTGTCCTCTGTAACCGCATCGGAGGGCCTGCCACTGCGGACTTGATCGGTAGTGGAGTTGCGGCCACCACGAAACTCTCGAAACCAATATTTGACGGTGTAATCTGACGGAGCATTAGCCCCATAATATTTACCCAACTTTTCTTTTGTTACCGTCGCGGTTTTGCCTCTCAAAAAATAATGTTTTATGAGAGAACGAAAATCGTTTTTGTCCATACTGAACATGATGCCAAACACGTCAACAACAATCAACTGTCAAAACAAAACTAAAGACAGTATCGCACTGAAATTTGGCATGTCTGCCTAAATATGAACGGACTTCAAGGCACCATAACCTTTTTTGCAGTAGCATCGCATTCTGGCGGTCAAGGAGGTTACTTTATATAGTATATAGTTAAGGCCTCTAAGAATACTACAATATATTACTTGTTTTATTCTCAGCGGTGGGAGAGCAAGGCATTCGGAGGTCTACGCCCACCGTCTTTAGCGTCTGACCCTGCGGTTTGTTGAGGGTCATGGCGAAACAAACTGCTACAGGGATTTGGAGTCGTTTGAACTGAAAAGGGAAAGGGATGAAAACATCGTCTCCGCGGTCACATCCGACAAAGATTGTTTCTTCTATGACATTTCTTAGTAGTTTTTCGACACGGAGTTTCGGGGAATCCTAGTTGCGCATGAGCATTATAGGCGCACCAACTTTTAACTTCATCGCATGCACAGGCGCGTCAGATCCGTTTAATGAGTATCGGTGCGACAATTGGTAGTCTCTTCTGCATCTACCACGAAGTTGAAGGCGAAGTACGTCATTGATTCCGTCTCCGAACATATCTATGGAATGATTAATGAATTGCACTGTCATTTTCAGGCGTAAATATACTGTGTTCGCAAAATCAAGAATCCTCCTTCCCTTTTATATCTGCAGTGTTTGGATAACATTCGAGATAAGTGAATTTACTGTCGGTGCAGTATTGCACATGTAGAGGGTAGTACGATTTTTCCGTTGGTATGGGCAATAGCACCTTCGCCGACGGACAATAGAACGGCGCAAAATACTTAAGCTTGTGCACCAATTGCCCGGAATGGCATGCATGTTTTGATGCAGCGAATATTGCTTTTTATCAAAACAGCGGAGGGAGTGTTTGACGGTAGTCTCCAGACAATAAAAATGTGACGCCACCCATCACTCTACTGTGCCTCCAACACAAGTTCTGCTTTGGTATCTAAGAAAGGCGGTAAAGCGATGGCAAGGCGTATCCTTGCTCCCATGAATGTATAGGCATTCAGTAAACGTAAGTCTACACGACAGGTGTTTACGTTAAAACCAGAGACTATGTCCCCTATTGTGGTTGCTGAACGTTGATCGACAATCGGCTTTTGTCGACCATCGAACATCGATTATTAATTTCAGTATTGCGAGCGGCGATTGTGATCGACTTTTGTCGATCTTACAGCTGTTTATAGTCGATGCGTACAAAATGTGAGTATTTTAATAAAAACATGATGTTTACGTAAAATAAAAACAGATACTTTATATGTAGGGCGAAACAAGTGTCCAATAAAAAACAGATGCAGCATTTGGTGAAATATATGGATTTTCCAGACTTCAAGGCAAGGAATAAAAAAGCAAATCTAAAATAAAATAAAAGAACTGTCAAAACATATTATGTATTTTCCCAATAGCCACTTTTAAATTTTTCATTCACAGTCATACAATCCTTTGTAGTTCGAGTTACAAAATACCAAACTTGGAATCAGTAGATGTAATCCACAATTGTCGATTCGATGGACGATCGAGAACCGCAATAGGGGCCGCAGGCTCTGATATCAGATGTTTTATTGCTATCTTTGAAGATGTTGCACACGGGGCTTTCAGTAATGTCTAAATTGAGAGAAATCTTAAAACAGGAATGTGCCGTTTTGCCACCGGGTAGCAAAGTGAACGCGATATCGGATGACGCCACAGCTAGAGCGATTTTGCCTTCACTTTACACTTTATTAAGTAGCAAATTTATGAGGAAAGTTTTTTCAGTGCCTCCTGCAGCATCCAAAAAAATCATTTTGCTTTCATTAGAGAAAATACTTGGAACGATTGCTTCATAAATCTACGGCTGCTCATCAGTGCGGTTACCATATTGGTGGGCGCGTGTGGAGTCGGCAGTCCATATTGTTTTTTTTTTGTAAAGACAGCTGATTACATTGCTTCCACGGTAGATGTCATCATCTAACACCAATAATACCGCGAACAATTGTCGTAATCTGAGACCTCATCCCTGTGTTTGTCGTTATCCAACAAGTGGCAAGCTGTTCCTTAGGTTTTCCATACGGTCGTGTATATTCTAGACATTAAAATACAGCCGCTACCCATTTCAAATACGCCGGTGGGATGGGTAGCCGTCGTCACCTGTGACTGTCAGTGCTGTCAATTATTTGCGAAACCTCTCGGAACACTACCCATACTTCATGCACGGTGATTGAGGCTTTGGGACTCCGCATGGGCCCTGAATCATATGCGACTTAATTATAGGGTAACCAGACAAGAACCATAGGAAAAAAAAAATGTACGAGTATAATTGATTCTGACTTTATTTTGAAGCTACGTTCACGCCATTATGTGTTGAATAGCACATCATTTAAATGGCCGCCTCTTCTTTGCTGGCAGTGCTTCAAGCGGTCGGTCCAATTTTTCATGAATCGGTCCAATATGTGCGGCGTTATTCCGGCAATAGCATGTCGAATGTTGGCCTCGAGCTTGTCCAAAGTGGTTGGCTTATTAGCGTAGACTAAGCACTTGACGTAGCCCCAGATGGTGTTAAATCGGATGATCGCAGCGGCCAATTTATGAACGCTCGCCGTGAGATGACACAGAAAGTCGGAATGAGACCATTCACGGTAATGGTGCAATATGGTCCGATGATCCCGCCATGCCATAAACCGCAACAAAAAGTCAATCTTTGTGGATGCATTGATGCTTGGCCGAACACTTGTGGATTGCGTTCGCTCTAATGACGTCAATTTTGGTTATTGACATAGCCGCTGAGCCAAAAATGGCCCTCGTTCGAGATGATTTCTTGGTCAAAAACCGGATCTCCGGCAACATTCCTAGCGCCCAATTAGCGAACTCACGGTGTTATCTCTATTCGTCCGGCTTCAATTCTGGCGTCAGAACAATCTTATAGGGATGAACGCTCAAATCCAACCGCAAAATAAGCCGGGTTGAGTCTCTGACGATGCCCAATTCAGCTGATCTGCGCCGATTCGACATTTCTGGGTCTTCTTCGATACTGGCTAGTATCTCTGCCTGGTTGGTGGCTTAAGATCCAAAAGAGTGTACTCACGCCCAAACTTTTCCACGGTGCGACCAATTGCCTGCACATTGAAGCCATGATGACGACCGACCTCATGACGAAATTCACGTTGCATATTTACAACTGAGCCGGACTTTCCGATAATATTTTTGAATAATTTCCGCATGTTCGGTAAGCGCAAAACGATGCATGATGAAATGGCAAATCTTACTGAATATTTTGACAGCTGGATGTCATTCGTAACGTTTTGACAGCTGGAAAATTATTGCTATCTGGTCATCCTAAATTTTGAAAAGATCAGGATCTGTTTGGACATCTGGTAACTCCGTACAAATAATTTAATCCATTTTAATCGGCATTATCTTATTTTCCAACCACAGCAATATGTGAGCATGTGGCAAGCCCCTATTCTGCCACCGAACTGCACCTAATATCCTTAGTGAGAAGATCCATAAGGTTTTTAAGCTACAAATTGAACACGCGCGTAAAAACATCATGACGATAAATCTTCCCACTTCGGAGATATTGATATGGTTATATTTAAATAGATCGGGACGACCATATTTTCGCACGTACCCAAAAACATGTTGAGTGCGTTGATGCATATAGCGCGGCCCGCCAGTGAAGGTAGATGGCAATATCACCAAACGCGTGGGAACACGTTGTTGAGCGAAAGCAAAACCAAGTATATGCTGTCAACAAGATGGTCTCGCAACATCAACGAATCAGACAGAACGTCGCCGTAAACATCTTGAAGTGTGAGGTAGCTAGAAACTGTGTCTATCTCGGATGCGCTCTCAACTCTAATGATGGACACTTCAACATAAATCAAACAAAGAGTTACACTTGTTAATAGCCTTTTCTTTGGCCTAAGAAAGCAATTGAGTAAGGTCTTGTCATGAAACACTAAGGAGGTAAGTGCCCGTCCTGCTTTATGATGCAGAGGCAAAAAAGGGTTGGGTTGTTGGGCTGTGTATTAAAACATGACTTAGCTAACGGTGCGCCGAAATTGACCGTATTCGGGTAGTGGAAAACACCTGGCTGAGAGCATAGAATTGACGTGTACAGAAAAGGACGTAGAAAATTTGGTAGGGAACAGAACTGAAGTTAAAGTTCGCCCAGAGTTTTAAAGAAGAGCACAAAGGAAAAGTAAACGGTTCGCTCAAATCAAGATGTGACACAAGAAAAGGCTTGTGGAATGGTATCGAGGTCCGAAAACAACCCAATCTACAACAGCGGAGATACGAGAAAGAAACATGTTCATTTCGACTTCCATTTGATGAGAAGCAGCGATCTACAGTCAGAAACAAGCTGATGATTTAACATCCAAAGAACATGCCGAGGCAGACTAGCATAAGGTAAGCAAGCCCAATTAAAGCTCTCAGCGAGTTGCTCTGAAAAATAAGGTTCTCATCATGACGAGGTAGCCAGTAAGACAACTAGTAATTGAATTCAGTTCACTCGGTCCGATCACGAAATTCGATTCACAAAGCCGCAATCATCAGCTCTTCGGTTCCTTCTAACTTACAGCTTCTGCGCCAATCCTTTCAATACATGTGACATCCAGCATTACAAAGGAAAACAAATGCATCAGGCACCCGCAAGTCTTTCTATAAATTTCACACAAAACAACATAACTCATTCGACTCACCTGGTATAGAATCTCTGCCGGTGTCACTTGAATTTCATCTTCTTGTGTTGATATGGGATTCCTGGCAATCTCCTCCTCCTTCTTGATCTGAATGTCAGCCAAGCTGGTGTACATATGCTTGCGCAGCGTCTTCACACCCTCGTGGATGGGCTGTGGCAGACCAGCCAAGCTCTCATGGTCATTAATGAGTGAGTAACCGATAAACTTGTTCCGCGATATATCCAAGAATTGATCGACATCTTTCTGACGCACTTTCGGTGTCCATGGAAGTCGCGTTGTTATATGCACTGGCTGGTCATTACGTTGATTGCTTCCACCGGACCCAGGGCCACCATTGCCTCCGGCATTTGCCGATGGATCATCGTATGGCCGAAAGTACTGGGTCATGTCTTCTTCACCTTCGCCCGACTGCAGTTCCATATCCATCTGCTCCTGCTCGTCAAGAAACCGTTGTTTGATCAGACTCCTTCGCAGTACATTTCGTTTCGAGTTTTGATTATCTAAGATATCTGAGGCCGTAGCTGGTGGAGAGCTTGCACGCATGCATTTTGTGATCTCCATCGTGTCTTCCGTGTTTGCGGGCAATCCACACCGCATTCGATATTCATTTTTCAGGTTCTTCAGAACCTCCATTCCACCTAAACCGACAAGAGAAATCTTCCACAGCAACAAAAGAACCTTTTTCATGGGAAAATGTGGTGCAGCTCCGCTACAGAAACGTGTAATCATCCCCAGAAGCTTCACAGACAACAGCTCTTCTCCAAAGGGACTGTTGATTTCATTCACAAAGGACTCAGCAATCGGTTTGTAGTCCTCGGAATCTTTCTCCTTCTCATCACGAATTGTCTCTGTTACAATATACAATACCGAGAGTATTACTCGCAAGTCGGTAGAGTCCGCGAGCGATACATTCGAGATTTTTATCGCCGCACAATCTGACGACACTGAAGCATCGATTTCCATGTTTAGTAGATCAATGAACGATGTAAACACTCCCAGTTCATACAAAACGATAACATTATCCCGAGTATTCTGGTGTTGTTCCTCATCAGATTGCACCTCAGCCCAGCAACCTTGTGCCAGGTAAAGAATACATCGAGCTGCTTGCATTCGAAACGTCCGATCGGAAACTTCCAACTGGTCAATCAATTTCATAATGATTGACTTCTGACTGGTGAGATCCTGCTTCTGCCAATTCGGTGGCAAATTATACATCTCCATTTGATCCTCAAACGCCTTCACGTTCAACTGGAACTCACCAAACTCTGTGTAGCTGTAGAGTTCGGCAATTTCATTTTGATACAAATCGACGTCACTGTACACGAAATCCAGATCGGGACCATCATAGTTACCGTCTATGTCGTGAGTCTCCTGCTCAAAGGAGTTGTTTATGGACGAGAGCATTTCATCGGAGTTCGTCTTCATGTTGGGGATGCAGCTTTGTGTGGTGAATTTGATTCAGCAGAAAATGTTTATGATGATGGGTGTATTAATTGGTACTCCTGAACATTTTATGCTGTGTAAACGTTTTTATTGAAGTGTTGGGCACTTTTGCAGCTCATCGATGGTGTATTTATTTCGGAATTGTGCTTTAAACTAATAATTTTCGCTGAACAATAAGAAAAAAATCTTTACGTAGGTTTCCTAGAGTACAAAAAAAATTATTTTGACACAAGTGTGGATGACATTGTTGCTAAACAGGAATGTTACATGTGGATGAGGTGGATGGTTTTCACACTGCCATACCGAGGACAGTAGCGGCGGTGGATTTCGTTAATTTACTATTTTTATAATAATTATAGCATAAACCTATGAATGAAGTAAGAATTAAAATTGTTTTTGTTTGATGTATAAATGACTCTGAAACTCAGAATCTATATAGCATATACACGCTTTATCATATCAACTTATTTCTCGTATACTGTCCACATAGTAAAAGAAAGGATTTATAAAACAATTCTATAGCAAAAGGAGAAAGCGGACAGAGCAGCTTCTTTAAAAATTTTAACTGGTCGTTATGTTACTTAGATAACGAAATGGATCAAATGTTTTACCTCATCTGATGAAGGGTATCGAAATAAAAGAAAAGGCATTGTGCGACTCGAGGTATAAAGAAGCTATTAGCTATCTTTTAGGCTCATTTACAATGATATTCCAGCAGTCAGCTGCAAATCTGCTTGTTGCTGCTTCGCAATGACCTCAATGCTTTCAGTAATGGCAAAATTTAATGGATTGAAACCACTTTAGCACTTGCAAGGGTATCCAAAGGTCTAAATATACAGAAATCCGCTGGTCCAGATGGTATATCTCCCTTTCTTCTGAGAAAGTATTCTTCCACGCCGTAGGTAAAGCGCAACTTAAACAGCCCAGCCATCATCCATGAATAGCATTGTCAAACCTACATTGCAATGACCATATGTTCGATGTCGCAAAAAAAAAAATGCGAAGGTCCAAAGTTTTCTCAAGCGATGCAAGACATACTTCAGCCTGTCTGGCAATATCTTTATTAGGCAAACTTAGAGTACAATGCCTCTTCAAAACTTCAACCGTAACGCCCGTCTCGTCAGTTTATCTACAAGCCCATTTTCGGATGTACTCCTAATTATCATATCGTGACCCTTCCCTAAGCCTCACAATTACCCTGCCTGCCTGTATTTGGTATATCGCTTTCTTTTTTCCCTAATTTGCCTCTGCTGTGCTGAGTACAAACATTTGAAATAACTTAAGCGCGCGGCAATGAAGATGAAGATCGATTGCCGATATTTATCAGTCAGATGATGCTGTCAGGTGACGATGTCAACTAAACACTTATGAACGATAAAATAAGGACGACTTCATGGCCTAATTCAGCATCATTTTGAATTTTTTGCTATCTAGATACGCTGATACCAACGTGGTAGGTTGCTGGCATTTTTCTCTGATTATATATCGTTATATCGTCGCGTTAACTACTCGTCTAGTTAAAACACTATACGTTGTGTACAGTGGTAAAGAAACTATAATATGGATCACCCCAGCAAACAACAACGAGTTTTGCCCATGAAATTATTATTTTTCTTAAATAGGTTTGTGGGTTCAGACGAAAAAGTCTTATAATGTTCCTCCATCATTTCCTCTAAAAAAGTTTGAAGATGAAGAACTGGAAGCATTACTCTATGAATATTGTTGCCAAACACAAGAACAGCTCGCAGAATCTTTGGGTGTCACTCAAGCAGCCATTTTAAAACGTTTAAAAGCAGCTGGATATATTCAAAAGCAAGGAAATTGGGTTCCACATGAACTCAAGCCGAGAGACGTCGAAAGGCGGTTTTGTATGTCCGAAATGCTGCTGGAACGCCACAAAAAAAAGTCATTTTTGCATCGGATTGTTACTGGTGATGAAAAATGGATCCATTACGACAACTCCAAGCGCAAAAAATCATATGTGAAACCCGGCCAACCAGCCAAATCAACGAATATCTATGGCGCGAAGGTAATGCTCTGTATTTGGTGGGATCAGATGGGTGTGCTGTATTATGAGCTGCTAAAACCGGGTGAAACCATCAATGGACAATGCTACCGAACACAATT
The DNA here is from genome assembly GCA_963966105.1 of Volucella zonaria. NCBI lineage: Eukaryota > Metazoa > Arthropoda > Insecta > Diptera > Syrphidae > Volucella > Volucella zonaria. The sequence continues at coordinate 51,259,426 of OZ014534.1, forward strand.
AATCCGTTTTACCTTTTGGTATAACTTCCGAATCTCATTCCTGGAGGAGCATCTCTCAAATTCTTCTACCGCACGCTTCTCAGCTTCTTCTTTTTCCTCCCGGGAAACAGGTGTTCGTCTCTCATTTTCTCCTCGTAGAGCTCGTGAGCAGCTCCAGCCCTCCAATGCAGCGGTGCTTTGTATGCATCTTGCTTAGCGTCATGTGCTTGCCGGCACTCATCGTCAAACCAGAAGCTCTAATGTGGTGGCCAAGTGGAACCCAGCACATCAGAGGCGACATCTCTGGATGGATTTTTGACAATGTTGCCACTGGTCTTCGATACTTGATGCTGGCGGCATAGGGCCTCTTAAGAGATTAAGGAAGACTCGATCGGAAAGGGATTTGGCGATCTCGTACAATTGTAGCCGTCCGACGTTGAACTTCACAGTGTTAGCTTGCTTTTGCGATGTTCGGGATATCTGCAACCGCACCTTGGTTAAACAAGGGGGCATGTGCAAATTCAGCCTTAATAAGAATTGTTGCGAGGCGATCGTTAACAATCGCCGTAGCATATGTCCCAATTTTTCATCCTCTTTTTGTCCGGCCCATCCCATCGCATTGTTCGGCTGCAAGTGGCCTATTAACAGACATTACATTCCACGTGCTGATCGATGCCCTTGTTTTGTTTGCAGGAGTTGTCAACAGTAGATTCGTCAGTATCCGAGAGGCTTGTTGTTGCTTCTTAACTCCTATTTTTTCCATGGCCGGGCAGTTATCCCGTCGGCGCAACCCCCAACCTGGAGGGCCAGTTCCATTATAATACGCCTAAGACGAGGTGTCGGTTAGACCGAAGCCAGTAACCCGTTTGGGGATGGGAGCGCTGCCGTTGGTCCATTAAGGGCTCATCCGCTACCATCACTTTTCAAACCCGTGAATTTGTCTCAGAAATCCTTACCCGCCTGAGCTCCAAATATGTCGGAGTAGCCCGAATTTTCCGGGATTTTACTTCAACGTTAATTCCATCAGGGGAAGTCATCCTCTATCCAGTTTATAGTGCTGCTATTTTGTCTACAGGTCAGCACTGGCGCTTATAAGTTTGACAAGTCGAGTCCGGATGGTCATGGATCAATATCCGATGGGTACCACTTGAAGGTAAAATAAGGACAATTGATGTATAGAACATTGGGTATCATCAAATTGATACCTCTCAGTGCCTACCCTATACACGGATCTATTTTTTCCTATGCGTCGGATGTTTGGTGGGAGAAACATTCACGTGAGATAAATATCTCATTGTTGCTCCAAATAACGGTCTGTCTCGGGTTCATGGGGCTTTCCCTAGCACTGATGAATCTCCCTTCTCTTGATATTCATACCGCGCGCTATACTCTCGATTTTGGCGTAAGTCCCACTAGTTTTGGTGATCTTGTGTTTGGCGGACCAGAACTCCTATGTTGTGAAGATATAAAATCGACTTTCATTGTGCCGAGGAATGGTTTCGACTTCTAAGCCAGGAAAGGAATGTAATTAAATCTGCACGTATTGCTCCAAAACCCTTCTGGGATGTGGGATATATGTCTCTCTGGAATACGAAAACGTTAGATTTCACTCCTTGTTAGAAAAACTTCCATCTATCAATCCTGATCGCAATGAATTATGTTGTGACGAATCGGTATAGGGGTGCACCACCTGCACCGGCAGCGACAACCAAGCGGCACTTTGAAGTATTTCTCAACCCACCTTTGACTTCTAAGTTAGTTCGAAAATGCCTGGCTTCACTAAGCCATTCAGTGAGTTTCCTTTGGATCAGCTCACGAAAAACTACCATATATCGCCAATGAGCTTGCTAGGCAGATTTCAAAGGGAAGTCTTCAGTACTCGAACTTCAGCTAGGGCTTCCACTGACATCTCGTCGACTTTCCTGCTGTCTCTTAGTAAGAAAGACTGTATATTGCTACTGGCATCGTGACGCTTTTGCTTAGCACCTACGTGTTCTAGGCATAAGTGACACAAAATCCTGTACAGACAGCGATGACGACAATGGGAAGCAGGTCCTACATCATTGAGAATTCGGATTACGCTCGCATTAGACTGCAGGTATCCTGTGATGACCTGTGAGATATTGGAACTGTATGACTCCTGAAGGGTTTATTGATCTTTCTACGAAAGACTAAGAAATTTCAGTAAAAGGAGCATAGTAAGAATAAAATGGATTTGTTTTCTGACTGAGTGCTCTGCTCCGACGGGGGGAAAAAAACTAGCTTAGTACAACTCAATTTGAGAGAAAGAAGGAGTATGGTGATTTTTGTATGAATGCTTCAATTAAGTTCGTTACAGCCCGTTTTAACAGAGCATAGCCCGTTTTAACATTATAGTGCGAGCATATAAGCATGCCATGAACATGACATAGTGTTCACTTTTATGCCAAGGCATGAGAGCGGATGGAAATCAAGGCATGAATTTCACATTTCATGTAAATGTGTTTTTTGCTGAATGCGGTGGTATGCATATCTTTATCAGAATGCCGAATAGAAATGAGGAAATAATTGTTCCTGTTGTTGTATGTTGTCGCATAAACATATTCTCGCAAAATCAAATGTTTTGACATAATTTGTCCAGTGTAGACAGAAAAGAATATGGCAGACTAGATGTCAGATATTAGGTTGACAGCTAATACATGATTTCGTAACTTCCTTTTACAACTTTCATTTTCACTTTCCGTACCTCATAGTACATAGTTTGTTTGCAACTTTAGTTTGTTATGTTCTAGCTCACTTGTTATCTTTCTGACGTTTTTTGAAAGTGCTTCGTCATGTTTCAAAAAACTCTCCCTTATCGACAAAACAATTCACCACTATATGTACATCCCTGGCAGTATATTTATCTGTCAAAATTCATTCTAGGGCACCAAAAGTGAAAAATTCTGCCGGCTAGCAAGTAGTGAAGTATTTTTGTCCGCATCACACCAAAACTTAAGTAAGATTTCTCTAATTTCAAATGGAAAAAACTAAATACAAAACATTCCATTTGGTCTATATGTATAAATCTGCCGAAAATAAATCACACTAGCTTCTTATAATTTTATCATAGTATGTGAACTTTGCACCCTACCAAAACCAGTGCCTAGTGATTCATTATACATTTTCTTTTCTATTTTTAACGCTTCCCTACAATGATTTGCAGGAAAAAAGAAAACTCATAATTGACCCCACGGCATCAATAATTTATCTTCCCCCCCTCATTTAATTGCTTGCCAAAGGTATCCACAATGGCATCGTTAATGCATTTTCTTATTGGAGCCCTAGTAACTGCGATCGGGGGTTGCTACTATTTCTACACACAAGTAATTATTCTTTTTCTTTTCTTTTTATTTATAATGATTGCGTTTTTCTCTATGTTATACACACTAACAGTTTTGCTTATCTAAACTACAAATATATTCATTGGAAACTATCAACTGGCCTCGGAAGATACTATAAAGTGTTAACGATGGGCCGAGGTATTGATTTGTTTATGCTGGGTTCCGCGACCAGGTGTGAATGGAGTGGTATAGGTGCTTTAGAAAAGTGATTTATCTTTAGGGTTTTTTTTTTTAAATCAAGTAATTGCGTCTTCATAAGGGTTTCATAGATAAAAGTCTGCAATGGCAATTTGCAGTTGCGTCGTTGCATTTGCGTCGTTCAGTAGTTCAGTTGCAGTATTGATTCTGTTTCTTCGAAATATCACATCTGGTGAAATACAAAGGATTCTAAGCAAGACGCATTAAGTGTTTATTGCTGATATTTTCTTCTACATATACGTAATTTACTCAATAAGCGCAGTGGTGCGAACTGTCTAATCAAAAATTGGATAGGGGTGAGGTGTTTTGCCTTTTATTTTAATTTGAAAATTGTGTTTCGTGGGTGATGTCATTTTTCGATTAAAATCTATTAAGGGAGGTTTTGTTTCCAATGGATTAAACCTTAGCAGCTGGAGGAAGGTAATTTATTTTTACCTGAGGCTTTACAGTCAGTTGCCGCTGTGGCAAACAGAAGCGCTAATTGAATAGGACTCTCGATAAGGCTGATACGAAAATAGAACAAGTAAGCTATCGGATAGGCGATAGCCCCCAATTTCGTAAAAGATATGTGGGTCGGGGCTTATCGGCAAAAGTTTGATGTATGTAGACGTAAATCAACAGCAACTGACAGCCTAGTTGTGCACTTGAATTATCATTAGCTTCGCTCTTGAATTCTAATTGATATTGGCAAGGTTATTTGAACCCTGATTAGGTCTCTATTTGTTTGTCTTCACAGAGAAGAAAGATGACGTGTCCAAAGAGCAGTACAAACTTCAGGATAGAACTGAACATATGCACTGAAGATGCACTTTAGCATCTTTAGCCTAACGCTCTGAGTGTACAGTCTGCCCGAGATAACGAACACTGTTCTCCTTTCTTTATTAAACCTCATAATATGTAACGCGTGTGACTCTTAGGTTGTACAACACTTAATGCACGATTTCCACTCGCCCGAAATAAGAAGCTCTCGAGTAAACGTCGATGTAAGAACGTACTACTTTCTTCGTTTATAAGATAAAATGATACGTAGGTTTGACGCCTGAGATTTCTAGGGTTTGTTTGGAATTGGCGGTATTGTAAATTCGAATTATTTTCCTTTATGAATTTAAACTGGGACGTTTAGGACGTATTTGAGGATGTTGATTTGATTTGAAAAGTTCCGTTCCGGAGATTTCAGCATCGAAAAGGAACTACGCAGGAAACCAGAAACGGTTATTTACGACAATGTCTAAAGAGCAACGGTAGAAGATCCAACCAAATCCGTGCGGGATATTGCGCATTACATGTGACAATAAATCGACACATCTCTCTCATATGAAAGGTAAAGAACCTCGATAAGTCGGTATCCCGTGAACTGAAGAACGAATTAGAAAACCGCAGAGGCCTGGACAGTGACTGGATGCAGATCAAACACCATCATACAACCTCAAGCCCGGTCTTCACCCGGAAAATGTTATGGTCACAGTGTAGTGGACATGAAAGAAAAATCTATTTTTCATCTCTTCAGCCAAAAGAAGAGAAACGCTTAACACGGTCACGTGTTGTGAGGAAATTGGCACAGTGCATGCAAATTTGGCTGGCATGACAATGGCAGGCTCCACATCTCACGCGTAACAGTGAAAAGATTGCTCCAGTTGCGATTTAAAAATCTTCCCCATCCACACTAGTCTCCTGATGTTTCCCCAGCGGACTATAGTGAAACTTGCGGAGGTCGGCCACCTGCGGTGCAAGCATTTTTAACCAATTTAGGGAGCTGCCCAACTTACAAGAGTAAATATATTTTTGAATAAAAATAAAAGACTGTTTTCCTTAAATTTATGTGATTTAATAATCACAAATATATACAAGGTGGCGCGAAAGTCATCACCCTATCCGAAGATGCTATAACTTTTGCCAAAGGCGGCAAATGTCAATTCTACTCTCGCTATACTCCTAAAGAACGCAGAATAATTGTTATGATATTTTTGAGGGATAAATCATCGGTGGTGTTGGCGCAGCGTGAATTTCGACGCAGATTTCCCGGTCGTACGACACCAACTGGGCAAACACTACGACGTTTAGCCGCTCGCCTAGAAGAGTATGGAACAGTATGGCGGGCCCCGGAGCAGCCGTTCTGTTGAGAATATCGCAGCTGTTGTTGAAGATGTTACAGAGGACCCCCGGAGTATCGACCAGACGACGTGCCACGCAATTTTGCATCAATCGTCGGTCTTTACAGAGAATTTTGGTGGAAGACTGTAAGATGTGCCCAGTGCATCAGCTGTTAGCTGTTGTCCGCCAAGCGTGTGTAACCTACGTTCAAGCCATCCTGAATCTAGACGAGGCCCATTTCTATCTCATCTCTGTGGATATGTGAATAAGCAAAATTATCGCTTCTGGGGCACAGAAAATCCGTGTATAAGCCTCGAAGAGCCATTACATCTGCTCACAGTTACTGCATGGGTGTGCTGTTTACGCCGGAGGCGTCATCGGGCCTTATTTTTTTCGAAAACGCCGCGAGCCAAACGACAACGACTTCATCCTTCCTCAATTGGATGAGTTGGGAGAACATGTGGTTCCAACAGGATGGAGCAGCGGCGCATACTGCACGAGCCACAACCGAAGTTCTGAGAATTGCATTTGATAGTTTTTAACTTCTCATCCTGATAAGTACATCGTTGATGTGCTCTCCCCTCTAGGCTCGTCGGACCATTGTGTTATATGAGCTAATTTTTCGTACACAGACCACACAGTTAGAGAAAAGATTCCAAAAAGAACCGTATGGCAATATGAGAAAGCCAACTGGAGCGATCTTAACAGACTCTTTAGGAATTTTAACTCGTCGTTATGTTTCCTCGATAACGACGTGGATCCCGCTCCTTCAATACCAACTTCAACAGAAGAAAACTGAAAAAAATTTAAACGAGCCAGGAATGACTGCAACGTCTTTCTTAAGCGTGTGAATTTCCAATACGAACAACAACTGAGGCAAAAAATACTACAATGTCCTAAAGGTAGTAAAACTTTTTGGTCTTTCGTCAAAAATATTAGAAATTCTGCCTCATCCTCCATCCCTACGCTCATTTATAATGACATTCCAGGTGTCAGCTCTTTGGAAAAGACCAATCTGCTTGCTGCACACTTTGCGGCCAGCTCAACACTCATTTGAGTGCGTCGAATCTTGAATGGGGCGAATCCACTTTCGGACTCGTGTAGTTGCAAGAGAACTTAAAGATCTCAACATACATAAATCCGCTAATCCAGATGGTATATCTCCCCTTCTTCTGAAGATGTGTTCTTCCACGCTGGCAAAACCACTGCGTAAGCTTTTTCATCAATCCTACTCTTTAGGGCTCTTTCCGATAAGATGGAAAACAGCATTTGTCCAGCCCGTCCCTAAAAAAGGCGAATCTTCTCTCTCTCTCTCTCCTCCTACAGACCCATTGCACTTACGTCCCTTCTTTCCAAGGTCATGGAAACGCTGATCAACCGTGGGTGGGTGGGTGGCCGTGGCTCAAGTGGTAGTGTGTTGGCTTCCCAATCGGACGGTTCGGGGTTCAATACCAGCCGTGACCGAAAGACTTTTTCAGGCAACTAAAATCTTGTGAGATGAATGGTTGCATAAATATAACATCAAATCCAATTTACACTAGTAATTTAGTCTCCCCATTAAATGTTGGATGCCACCCATGGAGCGAAATAACCACTGAGCCCAAAAATCTTTCTCTCTCTCTCTATCCAGTTTTCCGAAAAACTCAACACGCGCTTCGGCATTTTAAGAGTAGTAATACCCTCTTGAGTATTAAGTTATTTTTTAAAAAAAAAACAAAAAACCGTCAGCCCATGAAATATTTCGAAACACGAAACTTCTCAATGACCGGCAATAAGGTTTTCATAGCAACCGGTCCACTGGTGATTTGATGGCATGTCTCACCGAAAAGTGGAACCAGAGCGTACATCAATCTGGCGAAAACAAGATAGTTGCGCTTGATATTTCTAAGGCTTTTGACAGAGTTTGGCATCATTTTTTTGTCGAAAATGCCTGCTTTTGGGTTCGATGACTCTTTCTTCAATGGATTAGAAATTACGTTTCAGGTTTTCTTGGATGGCTTCAAGTCTGATATTCACAAAATAAATGCTGGTGTGCCTCATGGCTCCGTTCTGTCTCCGACACTCTTTCTAATTTTCATCAAAGATCTCTTGTCTGCTACTTCTAATCCAATATATTCCTTTGCTGACACAGTACTCTCTGCTTTTCATATTCGTTCTCGGACTCACGTCCCTGCTCTTCGGCTGTAGAACGGGAACTCCAATGTCTGTCAAGCTCATTAAATTGTGATATTAACAGCATAACTAATTGGGGAACCACTAACAAAGTAGAATTTAATGCTTCCAAAACACAATGTCTGCTGTTGTTAAAGCGAAATTTAAACACCCAGCCATTATCCATGAATGGCACTTGCATCGTCTAAACTGATAAACTTTCCATTCTTGGTATGTGTGTCAGTGACAACTTACGTTGGAATGATCACATATTCGGTGTCGTCAAAAATGCTGCGAAATGTCTAGGTTTCCTCAAGCGATGTAAAAAATACTGCATCCCCTCTGATCTTGCCTCAATATAGTCTTAAAAGTTGAAGGTTGACATTGGCACCTTCGCCGCATAATACTCGAAATAGGATATTATTTCTCTTCCGAAAAGAGACCACCCATTGGCCGCATAAAAGTTTTCAATTTTCAGTTCATACGCTAATTGTTTTGCTTTTTCTTGAAGCAATGGACCATTCACGGGAATGCTTTTCGATCTACATGTCTTGAAAAAAGAGCGGACTCCAAGATTAATGGCTTAAAAATGAGTTGTTCCTAGCTTCGTCTTTCTTTCATTGGAAACATTACACTCTAGTGCATCCAAAATTACTTTCTTTTGAGTCTTTATGTTACCAACAGTTGATTTCGAGATTGCAAGCTTTTGTGCCAAAGTCCTTTGTGATGTGACTATTTCCAGTTCCTTTGAAATGTCTCCCTTCTTACTCATAGAATGCTCATTAGGCAGTGGTCTTGGTGGCATCTTGAAATATAATTCCCTTAATATGTAATTTTACGAATTATGTTTCTTTAATTGTTATGTTTATTTTACATAGCTCTTACTTACAATACTTACGAATTGAAGAAATTATGTCATCTTTATATGTAACAGGCTATACATAGATGACACTGAAATATCAACACGATAACGTTCAATTTGCCAGTCATAGTTTTAACACTGGGCATTGCCAGTCGATTGGCACCGCTTCTGTATCCTAACCAACTTGGAGAATCAATAAACAAATTAGAAGTACCGAGCTCGGTCTGCGAATTTTTTGATGGGGTTAGCAGCGAAAGAATTCAGAGGAAGTAGCTGTGTAAGATTGCTAGCAGTTTTTTTTAAACGGCAAATCCGGTTGCCACTTTTCTACATAAAGACACATTTATACACCGCTACAAGCGTGGATCAATAAGTCCGTATCTTTTTGAATTTCCCGCATTGTAACTTGTAATGCAGCGTTGCTCCAGTCAACTATCATCTGTCAATATACTACTTGACTAAACTGAAGTGACATCCCTCCACAACTGCGAAAATGGGTAAAAGCAACTTCGTGTGACAACTTTGAAGGAGGGCTTGTCGTTGTTTAACCGCGATCAGGGCGAGTTTTTGCGTCGTTTCATAGCCGTGGGTGAAACATGGATCCATGAAAACACCCCGGAAATAGAGGGTTTCTTCGGATGAATCGGTGTCGAGCAAGGTCAAGGTGGGTGTGTCGGCCAACAAGGTCATGGAGACAGGCTTTTGAGATGTTTGGACCATAATTACCTACAAATTGTACATAGAAAACAATCGACGACGAATATTATGTTGGATCGGTTCAACGACGATTTGAGTTAGAAACGACAGCGTTTGGTAAAGAACAAAGTATTCTTCCATTAAGACAATGCACGGGGGTGTAACTTTGTAGTCGCCATGGCGAAATTTTATGAATTCGATTCCCTCATCCACCATATTCTCCGGATTTAGCCCACAGTGACTATTTCCCTAAAAGAGATTTAGGCCTTTGAAAATCCTCGCTCAAACAACAACCGATTTTGAGGATCTCGACAAATCTTATTATTTGGAAGCGATGACAACTTGATACGTTGGATCAAGTGTATTAAGCACAAAGGCGACTATGTTGAGAAATAAAATGTTTTTTTTTCTATGCCGAAAAAACTATCTTTCATGGACTTGTTGGTCCACCCTCATGCTATCACTATGGTAGATTGGTGTAAACGTATAGCTCCGAACCTAAATTTAGCTTTTCACTCTAGTTAGATTATGCATTGAATCAAGGTGTTTTCTCGCTCCTCTCTCATTAATATCAGCATCAAATATTCTATGACTACGACCTTGTTCATGCAAATTACAATACAAGCAAACACAATATTCCTGATGGACTTTAGATATTCATTTCCTTACTACTTTCTGACTACAACCATTCTGGCTATGCAACAATCAATAATTCATACATTTGCGTGTTTATCTGGCAATTTGATACTCTGCTAGATACTTTATTTACAATAATTACATGATTTAAATTTACTTCTAGCAGCTGCAATGCTTCCAAGTAATTTTCTCAGAACAGGCCGATTAGCGGCAACAAGATTTGTGCGCACGCTTAGCTACAGAACTTCAAATCACCGCATACCAACAGCTATACTATCGCCTGTCGCCTGTGGTCGTTTGTGCTTAGTTTGGTTGCCACTTCATGGCCTTCCACTAGTGCAAGTGGCTCGGTGTGCTTCTGCTGAAGCGGAAAATGTGAGTAAAAGTTCTGTGGTAGTTTGCTTTTAACAAGTGTTCTTTGATTTCCTTTCTAACAACGTTTTTTTGGCATAGACTCTGCATAGTGTTTGAATTGTTTAAACTGCATACCAAAATTTACCGCTGTCTATTACAGGGTAACACGCTATTCTATTTTCTGTATTTTTGTTTTGTTTTTTATTCTTTTTAGATTGAAAACATGTCTGAAGAGGCCAAGAATGCACAGTCAATTTATGACTTCACCGTCAAGGACACACACGGTAATGATGTTTCCTTGGAAAACTACAAAGGCAATGTTGTTCTAGTTGTCAACATCGCTTCACAATGTGGCTTGACCAAGAACAATTACAAGAAGCTCACAGAATTGAAGGAGAAGTATGGAGATAAGGGATTGAAAATTTTGAATTTCCCCTGCAATCAGTTTGGATCACAGATGCCAGAAGCCGATGGTGAACCAATGGTGTGTCACTTAAGAGATGCCAAAGCTGATATTGGTGAAGTATTTCAAAAGGTAAGAGTGTAGTTTGCATCCACAATACATCGATTTGTTAGCCATGAAAACTAACGAGTGCATTATTATTTTTTTAGGTTGATGTCAATGGCAAAGAGACTCATCCTCTGTATCAATATCTGAAGGCAAAGCAGACAGGCACTCTGGGCAGTGGCATCAAATGGAATTTCACAAAGTTCCTCGTAAATAAGGAGGGAATACCCGTTGATCGTTATGCACCAACCACAGATCCAATGGATATTGCTAAAGATATAGAAAAGTTGTTGTAAGATGTGAGGATGGTGTTTACTTGAGGTGTTGAACTGAAAATTTGTCTTTTGCTTTTATTGCTAAGTTAAGTGTACCTTTATAATGTTTCATCAATAAATTCTTATAATGATACTATTCTTTTGGTGAAGATTGGCTTTGAACTCAGAGATATTTGTAATGGGTTGAGTGATAATGCACTCGTTGAAAATGTTCTTACTTTTGCTCTATTTAAATAATTATTACCGCTACTAAACAAAGTTAATAAAATCTTCTACGGTCTCATCCTAATTCACTGGTGTATGTAACTGTTTTTGGTTTTTGGGAGCAAATAGCTTACGGAGTTGTTCTATGCAAAAAAAAGTTTGACAATGCCAGATGCAACGGATTTATTGTTTTTTGTTTTGTTCGAACAGTATCTGAGAAGGCTAAAACTGTATAATCCAGTAATGGTTTATTGAAAATCACATTAACTGCATTGCTGCTACTAAGCCATTTACAGTGTTGTACAAAACATACCGAATTTTTCCTGAACATTTTTCATTGAAGAATTCTAGGGGACAGGAATACACTAGGTACACTTGTTTGGCAATTTAAGAAAACCTATTGAATAAGTTTACAAATAGAAAAAACAACGAGGCGTTGCTATCATTATTTTTAGAGTTTTGCCAAAAACCGTAGCTCAACTGAATGCCATGCCTGTGCAAAACCTGTGAAACGCCTGTGAAACGAACCGATCGGCAAATTAAGAAATGATTATTAACGATACTTTCTTGCCTTCAAGAAAGATTTTTAGTGAGCTCAATCTTTCAATTGAAGCAAACACCGTACGCAGGCGTTTAAGAAAAGCTGGTTTTTGTTCTTTTCAACAAGCGAAATGGCCTCTACTTACTGCTAATCATAGACAAAAAAGTTACCAATTTATTCCTATAGTAAGTCTTTGATTACTTTGCTAACGCCCATCGTTTCCTAGACTGGAATGCGCAAGAAACCATTTGAATTGGTCAGCAACGAAGTGGAAACCTGTAGTCTTTAGCGATGAGGGTAAGTTCAACTTGATTGCTTCCGATGGAAGTATTCATGTTAGACAAAAGAAGTGGACACGTCTTCAGCCACGATATGTCGTCCATCCGTGAAGCATGGAGGAGGCTCAATTATGTTGTGGTGATGTTTTTGTGGTGCGGAATGTGGACCAATACATGAGATTGTATATGGATATACTGGAATCCGTAATGCTACCATACGCTGAGGAGGAGATACCATTGCATTGGGTTTATCAACATGATAATGACCCAAAACATTCATCAAAGTTCGCTAAGGAGTGGTTTGCGCAGAAATATATTGATGTGTTGGAATGGCCCTCTCAATCGCCCGATCTAAACCCTATCAAGAACTTGTGGACCATTTTAAAAAGACGGGTAGGATCAAAAACGCACACATCCAAAAACGCACTTATGACGTCACTAAAATATCAAGGAGGTCTTAAAAAACAACGGTTAGTGAACAAAATATTAAGTATAATGAAAATTCGATATGTTTTGCACAGGCCGTTACCGAGTTAAGTTAAGTTTTTTTTGAAGATATAATAAAACATATTATCGTAAAACCTGTTTTTGCTGTAATTTGTAAACTCATACAATAAGTTTTCTTAAATTGACAACAGATTGTACTTAGGTTCTTTCTGTTCCCTAAAATTCACCAAAGAAAAATGTTCGACAAAAATCCGGTATGTTTTGCACAACACTGTACGTAACTAACTACGTTTGCGAAAGCCAATAGTAGTCTGCAAACAGATGAATTTTAAATCTGTTGAGATTTAACTAGATGTGTTTGTATTTACGCATCCAAGCACCTTTTATTTGGCATCGATGGAAACTTTGGCGAATACCACCATTCACCATTGTGTCGGTATGTGAGCTTAGACATCATGGTGTCGGTATGTGAACTTAGGTCAGCTAACCGGGGCCAATTGGGAGAATTGGCACTACTAGTTGTCGAGGCATATTCCTGCCAGAGTTACTCCGGTCAAAAGGCTGATGAGGACGGTGAACTTTGTCTGCCCAAAATCCCTAATCACTGCATAATACGTCACACGCTATCGAGCATAGATGAACTAAAATGTTAGCTGATGTACGAGTATCTAACGGAAACTTCAAATCAGTGTAATACTAAAAGCCTGTTACAACTAATTTCTGGTATTTGTTAGTAGTTATGGGTGCGCTGCGAGATTAGAGCCCTCTTTAAGCGGGGAGTCAAGTTTTAGCTCCCGGGTTCGCTAGCAAATTATAAATTGTGGAGAGGAGGGAAAAAAAGACTGAGAACAGCCCTAGCCAAAAACCAGCAGGAGATGGCCAGCCATACCAAATCTGATCTGTGTGCCAGGGAAATGAGTGCGTTGGTACCTCCGGAACCTCGATAAATCCAAAAAAAGGGCTGATCAACATCGGGCCAAAAACGAAATAGCTGAAGAAAGGGACCATGTTAACATCACTCTCCACACCTGCTATAGAACCAAAAAACAAAACGGGAAAAGATGTCAAGACGGCCATTAGTAAGTCTGCGAAAGCCAGAGTCTCTGTGGTTGGGATAAGCGCGAAATGTCCGAAACTTTAGGTTGAGAGCACAAGCTTCAATTCTAAACATATATTTTAAGTTGAGTACTCGTACGCTGCGAAAATCTACCAACGGCAAAATGGCTTAAAAAATCAAGATGAAAAGACAAAAGTTTGCAGTAGGACCCATACACTACGAGCCCATCTCTTCTACCTAGCGCTAATTAGCGCCTTAAGAGATTTTTGACATTGTTAAAAACACCAAACGAAAGATTAAAATTTGAGATATGGCAGGTACTCCATTGTCGAAAAAGGACTAGCAGACAGTTACCGATATTCGTTATTGATCAGGAATCCGACGATGCCATCAAGGCCCAAAACGAATGCTTAAGCTACCGATTCAGCATATTTCCGGTGTACGCACTTAGAAGTTTGATAAGACCGCTGGACAAGTAGACCAGTATCAGTCAAATAAAAACACTCTAGGTTATAGTATTAATCGTAAGAATGCATATAGGAGTAGTGGTGTAAGCCCGATGGGCACCGCCGAGTATCAGCTGACGGAAATAATTTAAGGCACAAACCCCCTGAGGCATCCTACTCTGGGGGTTTAAAGATGGCTTAACTCAATACGAGTATAAACAAGCTAATAAGCCCATCCAGCGAAAACATGTGAAGAAGACCTGAGACTGGGCCTCGCGCTCTTATGATATTCGTATGTACGGCCGTTCGTTGGAATGCTGGTCATGAATTGCGTGACCAATGCTGGCAAACAGAGCGGTAGGATGGCCAAAATCAATCAATCAATCTGGTCACAAGAAGAGAGAATGCTATCAAAGTGCAAAGAGAGGCTTTACCTTCGGAGTTCCCTGATTGTTTGCACATCATGTCTATGGATGTGGCACATAAACCAATTCTAGGCATGCCAAAAGAAGCAATCGTAAGGAAGAGATCTACTAGTTTGAAATATAATGCATTATTGGGACAACTTTTGCTTCTCGTTATTCCCAGAAATGACAGGATTAAAAAATTAAATATTGAATTTAATTTACTAACAAGGCTCCACAATAAGAAATTTTAAGTAATGTTGATTACCAGCGGTCATCAAGACTATACATAAATACACTTAGTGACTATATAAACTCAACAAATTAGGAAAGACTAACAGAGTACCCGTCTGGTGGATACCTGCCCATGTAGGCATCATAAATTCGTAACATGGCGGTGGATTGTATTGCAAGACAAGGGACAGTGGGAACATTTTTATTGGGCTTCTTGTAAAGTGTGTTCTCTTTCCAACAAGATCTTTTAAATTTTCCAAGTCTTGAGATTTGCTTAGAAAACTTTTTTTTAAGAAACTGTAAACTAATAAGTTTCGGGCTTTCATCAGTCTAGGAAAGAGTAAGCTACGAATCATAACTGGTTTCCTAACGTAGCACCGCAGACTCAGCCTTTCCTCTACTAGACCTGAAGCAAATAGGTATAACAGATAAATATCTCTTAGAACCTGGAATAGTTTCAAGTTCGCACCACGTGCTTGCTTCATTTCCTTCTGGTGGCCCTTCGAAGCTGCACGCGTAAGCCTCACTCTTACAAACGAATGCAAGCATCTTATATCGACCAGCGATTATAGCTGTGCCTTTGTGTGGGAAATAAACCATCACATGATCGTAACAATGCAGGCTCGACTGTCACAACAGTGATTACGTTCTGGTTATCCATCTTTATCACGCCTAATTCCTAAGATTATTATATAGGTAGAATCTCCCGTGCAGGAGAAAGAAAAATTGGGCGTATCACCACGCCGTCGGTTGTTCATGGATGAGATTCCCTTAGTGGAGGATCACACACAGCAAGCACATGTACTGGAACAGGCACTTTTGATGTCGAAGACGAAGGATTAGCAGATCGATCTTTAGGACAAGATGCAGTATAAGTGCCAAACATAATATGGAAAATAATAAGACCCCCTTAAAAATTATACACCAGTACGAAAAAAGAGGAACTTCGTAAAATCATAAGTGAAGCCAAACAAAAGTTGGAAAATATTGGTTATCGGCCACTTCCCGGAAGCCACAGCATATCGGATTTTAGCCTCACAGGAAACTAGAGAATCCCAGAACACCAAATAGATACGTCAAAGCTGGAGCTAACAATAAAAACATAATGTCTGTTCAGAATTATGACTAATCAATACGACGTGCATGTTCGTTGAGTGATCTTCACATGGGAAATATGGTTAAAAACCCTAAACCCAATGAAACACCGACTCAAAAGCCCAGATCAAATCATCGGACCAGCCCAGGTTCTCGCTCATCAACCAAGCAGAATAATCTTTGAGGTAACATGTCTTCAGCTTCGGGCTACGAATCTCAGAGAATTTCGATGAATGTTCTGAATAATGGAACTGATTCTGAGGCAGAAGATGCTGTCCGAGGTAGTTCATTACCATATACTCGTAGCCGCCTCGAGACAATATGGTTATAAAGCTACAACATCATCCTTCAGCCGATGCAAAAGTCTACTAAGTTCATTCAACAATGGATCTGGTCAGCAGGGTGATTCAAGTTCATCGGCACATGGTGGCAAACCAGTAATCTATCTCTAGATCACAAGAAGGGTTTAATAATATGTTAGTCCAAATGTAGTGAAAGGTAGGTAGATAGATAGGTAAGAGTGGATGTTGGAAACACCAACCCACTTAGGCCTATTGGCCCATTGTGATGACAAGTGGATCTATGATCCTCTTACTACTGGAACCAGTTTGAGCTTATGATGAAGTTTTTAGATCGTTTAAGTCATTGCTGAGGAAAGCTCCTAAGTGAAGCTCTCTTCTCTGGGAGAGAGCTGGACATGTACAGAGTAGGTGGAGGATTGTCTCCTCTTCCTCCTCGTCCATGCAGCTTCTACCGAAATCATTTGTAAAAGTGCAAAATGGCACGCTTGCCTATGAGGCAGTGTCCAGTGATGACACCTATGATGGCGCTGAGATGCTTCCTATTTAGAAGGATCAGACTCTTAGAGCTATTCGGATCTAGCTTTGGCCAGTTCTATTTAGTCGCCAGGCACGTTGGTCTAACAGTCCACCTAAGGTCAGTTCTTTTATTGCCATCCAGCTTTAATATTAATTTGCACGTAGCGCTTGGTATACCCTTGCTAACCTTTTCCGATATAATAGGTAGAGTGGTTCCAATTTTGGCGGATTCATCGGCCCTACAGTTCCCTGGAATGTCTTTGTGCCCAGCAAAGGTGAATGTTGAACTGCCCTGCCATCTCCATAAAAGATAATCGGCATTCATGGGCGGTTTTCAAATTTAATGAGACTGAATCCAGGGACTTGATAGCTGCCTATCCGAAAAGATACGGATATCCTTTGCAGGTAACATGTTTTTCTTCAACCAGGGAAGAGCTTCTTTAATCACCAAAATTTCCGCTTAAAACACGCTACAGTGATTTGGAAGACGGAAAGTGAGGCTTAGATTTACCTTATCTGAAAAAACACCGCCACCAACCCCGCTATTGGTTTTAGATCCATCTGTGTAGAAATAGATTGGCTTGTCCTCCATGAAAGCATCTTCCTCCCAAAAGGATCTAGAGGGGAAGCTTACATAGAAGTTTTTGGCAAACCAAAGTTCAGGTATGGTGTAATCGATGGTCTCTCTGAGGATAGTTTAGTTTTAGTTTTAAACGCATTTTTATTTTCTAAATCATTAACTCTTACATACTAACAAAAAATGCTTAAATGCTAGCTTAAAATTACTTAACAAACTTATACTAACTTACTGGCCCCACACAGGCACTCTAAGCTACTCTAAACTCTTATATATATGTCTTTCGACTTTGATTACATTTTATTTATTAATACTTATTTTCTATGCTTAAGGCTAAGAAAAAATTTAACAAAAAACTTAGCATATGGACATAATTTTTTATTTCTTATAAAAACTTAATATCTAACTTAAAATAAACCTTAGTCTACCTAACCTATCTACACAATACACACATATAGACATTATACACAATACATACATATACCAGTATATACCTTTATATATACTAATATATATATGTATTCCTTAAATGCTAACCTAAACCTATGCAAGCTGGCCATCGCTATTTACAGAACAAATAGACTGGTCAGCTCTGCCTCATTAGTGAGGCTAGTCTCTAATTGACGGAAACGACGACGTAACATCTTCTCCATCATTCAACCACCAGAAATGCTGGTGCTGCCGAACGACATCCCTCTTATCGCGATTCCCCACCGCCCTACTGAACCTGAGACGATCCACACTGCCGTGTGCGACGTCTCTGTTGTGTCTCTCTGAGGATTCCTAATGTATTATGAATCCAGTGGCCTACACAGTGGCTAAATGAATTATTTTTCCACTGTGTAGTCGCTTTAAGGCGAAAGGCTGCGGTCGCAGTTACTTGCCTGCTGAAAATATCGAGGGGTCTAATGCCGCAGAGGGAGACTGCATTGTCTAAGGCCGTCCACCAGACGACAACTCCGTAAGTGAGTATCGGTCTTATGACCGAGATGTATAGCCAGTGGGTTATGCGAGGTTTAAGGCCCCATTTATTCCCAATGGCTTTTTTGCAAGAGAATAAAGCTACTGCAGCTTTATTGACTTTTTCTTGATTTCCAGTTTAGTTTCCTCTCAAAAATGAGACCCAAATATTTTGCTTTATCGCAAAAGACTGAAGTGGTACCGTTTATTGATAGAGGGTCTATAATTGGAATTTTGTATTTCCTGGAAAAGAGGGGAAGATCAGTTTTATGGGGGGTCACTCCCAATCCACAGCGATCTGCCCAACGGGTTAATCTGTTGAGATTTAGTTGAAGGAGGTCTTTAATGGTATTAAGATGCTTATATCAGCAGTTCATTAACCAGTAAGTTCCGGAGAAGGGGAGAGAGGACACCGCATTGCGACGTACCTCTGCTGACACATCTTTTAGCAGAAGCCCCACCCAGTTTGGAGTTGATTATCCTGCTGTTTAGCATAAAACTGTTCAACTGAGTCGTCTACCTGCAGAGTTGACATCTCAGTCGCAATGTAGTGAAAAGTCGTGGCAATTTTGAGTCTATTGATTTTCCACACCGCAATATTGATCGCGTGTATTTTAGAGGAGAAAAATGTAAACTTAAGTGTAAATTAAAAATCAGCAAAATAGCGAAGAAGGCAGAATTCATCGGGTTACATGAATGGACACTAGCGTTTCTCGTCGTAAAGTCTTCGAATTCATCGTCGAGGAGAAATACAGCAGAGGAAAACCCCACTTCAGATGCTGCGCGAGGGTGGAGCGAAACCTCAACCAAAATGGCAGATGAAAGTATCTAGGAAAAACCAGAGCTTTCTGGAGAGGCATATTTTTTGGGGCCCAAGTACACACTGAATTGTATCGCTACCTAAGTAAGCAAGTTAAGAGAAAGCTTTTGCCGATTCCACACCGAGACCATCGAAATTCTAGATCATATTGTGACCCACTGATTAGTTGAATCTTTTAAATTTAAAGTTTTAAAACTATCAGCTAAATTTTTATTAATAATTCGAACACTGGATATGATAATCGGTATGACATTCCTTGATTTTAGCTGCCATTGAGTTGCAAGCTCAGCGTATTTGTTGATGTTATCCAGGTAGGTCCTCTCTATGTTTCTGCTTAGTGGAACAGCTATGTCCATCAAGAATCCTTCACGAGTTGTTTTGTTGATAAAAGTTATATCAGGCCGATGGTATATTGTGTAAAGCGTTCTATCAAATTACAATACATTTTCACACTGTCTGTTTCGATGACTGGATCGGGCTCATGGAGATAGTATTTGGGTTCCTCGGGTGTTATATTATGTATTTGTCTTCAAAAGCTCGATATAGATGATTTTGGCGACTTTATTGTGGCGTTTTAGATAGTCGCCTTGAGCCAGAGTGGAGCATCCTGCTATGATGTGGTCAACTGTCTCACCACGCGTGAAACATCTTCTGCAGATCTATATTTTATATAGTCTCGGGTTGGTAGCACAATACCTCATCCTGAATAGCGAGCATTAAACCTTCAGTTTCGGAGTAGATGTTTCCATCGGTTAGCCATTTGTTTAACAAATTTTGGTCAACGAATAGTATTATCTTCCGTGTAATGACTTTGATGCCCACTTCTTCAGCTTTTGATTTTTTTGATTCTGTATTAAAGTCGATTGCAGCTGCTTGGAGTTATAAAGGCGTGTACTTATTATCGATCGATGTAGGAGTTGGATGTCGATGAGCCTTCGTCCTCCATGTCTTCTAATAAGAGTCATCCTTTTCAAACACGATTTAGGATGGTGAACTCTGTATTTGGTGAGGGCTGTTCTTATTTTTCTTTGGATGTTGTTAAGTTCTATTGTAGTCCATCGAAGGATTCCAAAGCTATATACTTAATTTTTTAGTTTTTCTTTAACTACTTTTTGCTCAACCCTTCTGCTTTGTATAACACCGAGGTACTTGTAGACATCACCTTGAGTCATGATAATACCTTGCCTCTAGTTACATCTAGTGTCTTGCATTTGTCAATACCGAAAGACATTTTGATATCATTGCTAAAGAATTCTGTAATGCTTAGCAGATCGTTTAGACTATTATTATTATTGACTTTTCTACAATACATCTCGGCTTCTTAAAGCCGGAGATTACATATCCCGGATATCTCATTACCAAAGGGATTATGCTCTGGTGGAGCATAGTCGAGGTTCTAAGCCCTTGCGAATGTATTGTTGGGAAGTTTCGGCAAACCAACGTAAGAATTTGCACTTCGCAGCCTTGCTTAGTATTTTCTGTGTTTGTGTTTTCTGTGTTTATTTGTGATTATGACTAGGGTATTCAGGCTAAAAAGTAATCACTTTTCTGTGTACGTCCACATCTGTAAGTACAGATCAGCTGTTTTGGCACTTAGTGAAACACAGGTAGATCCCCGCCCACACCTCTCAGATCACTCTGATCTGAAGCTATCTGGCTACGAACTAGTGCCATTATTCTTCTCTCACAGCGGTCTCACCATTTACGTGCGCAATGATATTGCTTATCAAACTCCACCACAATGTAGTCCCTGTTCCAATCCGGAATTAAATTTCATGTGGTTAAAAGTCCATCTCCATAAGCAAATTATTCACTATTGCTTTATTTATAGAAGCCCCAAATTGGATAGCAATTCGACCTTTAACGAGTTTGATGCGCTGTCTGACTCCATTCAAAGAATCGTATCCTTGTATCCTCATACTGAAATCGTTATTACGGACGATTTCAATATACACAATTCTGGGTGGCTTCGACATTCTGGACAGACAACACCCGAAGGACGGTGTGTTGAGATCTTTGCTGCGGAAAACAACCTAACGCAGCTTGTAAATGAGCCAACGCGAATACCAGACGTTGATAGTCATACCGCCAACAACCTGGACTTGTTTTTAACTTCTCACCTTGACAAATATAAGATCTATGTGCTATCCCCTCTAGGCTCGTCGGACCGTTGTGTCATATAAGCTAACTTCTCGTACAAACACCACACAGTTAGAGAAAAGATTCTTAAAAGAACTAAATGGCAATACGAGAAAGCCAATTGGGGCGGATTTAAGAACTTCTTTAGGAAATTTAGGTGGTCGTTATGTTTTCTCGATAACGACGTGGATGCCGCTACTGATATGATCACAGACACTATTATCGGATGAAGAGTATCAAACTAAAAGAAAAGGCATGGTACGACTCGAGCTCTAAAGATGCTGTCAGGGTTAGAGAAATAATTTTTCGGTCCTTCAAGACCAACCCAACAGAGGAAAACCGAAAAAAGGTTAAATGAGCCACGAATAACTGCAACGTCTTTCTTAAGCGTGTAAAATTCCAATACGACCAAAAACTGAGACAGACAATTCTACAATGTTCCAAAGTTAGTAAAAACCTTCAGTCATTCGTCAAAATCATTACAAATTCTGCCTCATCCTCTATTCCAACGCTCGTTTACAGTGACATTTCAGCTCTTTGGACAAGACCAATCTGCTTGCTGCACACTTTGCGGAAAGCTCAGCACTCCCGGATTGTGCTTTGTCTCCACCTGCACTTGAGTGCGTCGAATCTTGAATGGCGCGAATCCACTTTCGCACTCGTGTAGTTGCAAGAGAACTTAAAGATCTCAACATACATAAATCCGCTAATCCAGATGGTATATCTCCCCTTCTTCTGAAGAGGTGTTCTTCCACGCTGGCAAAACCACTGCGTAAGCTTTTTCATCAATCCTACACTTTAGGGCTCTTTCCGATAAGATGGAAAACAGCATTTGTCCAGCAAGTCCATAAAAATCTTCTCGAATCTTCTCTCTCTCTCTCCTCCTACAGACCCATTGCACTTACGTCCCTTCTTTCCAAGGTCATGGAAACGCTGATCAACCGTCAGCCCATGAAATATCTCGAAACACGAAACTTCTCAATGACCGGCAATATGATTTTCATAGTAACTGGTCCACTGGTGATTTGATGGCATGTCTCACCGAAAAGTGGAACCAGAGCGTACATCAATCTGGCGAAAGCAAGATCGTTGCGCTTGATATTTCTAAGGCATTTGACAGAGTTTGGCATCGGGCTTTTCAATGGATTAGAAATTACCTTTGGGAACGTTCAATTCAAGTTGTCTTGGATGGCTTCAAGTCTGATATTCACAAAATAAATGCTGGAGTACCCCAGGGCTCTATTCTGTCTCCGACACTCTTTTTAATTTTCATCAATGATCTCTTGTCTGCTACTTCTAATCCCATCTATTCCTTTGCTGACGACTCTGCTTTTTCATATTAGTTTCCGGACTCACGTCCGTGCTCTTCGACTGTAGAACGGGAATGCCAGCGTATGTTAAACTCATTTAATTCTGATATTGGGGAATCACTAGCAGAGTAGAATTTAATGCTTCCAAAACACAATGCTGTCTGATGTCATTAAATCGAAATCTAAAGACCCTGCCATTATTCATGAATGGCAATTGCAACATCGAAACCGATAAACTTTCCATTCTCGGTATGTGTGTCAACGACAACTTACGTTGGAGTGATCACATATTCGGCGTCGTGAAAAATGCTGCGAAATGGCTAGGTTTATTCAAGCTGTGTCAAAAGTACTTCACCCCCTCTGATCGGGCCTCAATATATAAGGCGTTTATCCGCCCAAAATTAAAGTACAATGACCACATCTCGTCGGGTGTGCCCAGAACATCTCTGCAACTGCGAGATAGGATTCAAAACTGTGCAATAAAACTCATATATGATACTAATATCACTCAGACAATGGACACCCCCCAACACCAACGTCTCCCTCTGTTCTATAGCTATTTCCATCACCAGTGCTCCGTAGAAATCGCCAGTAGCATTCCTGCCATTCAAACTTTTAGCCGTAACACCCGTCTCGCTATGAATGCTCATCAGCATACCTTGAAGCCCAAATGTTTCCACTCCCCTTGAAGCAGACAGCTTGTCCCGTGTCAAAGCATTTTGTGGTGCGGTCAAGTTTATTTTCAGTTCGTTGGTTTGTGTTAATTTTTGTTATTTATTTTTGTGCATCAACGCTAATTTTTCGCTATGTTTTCCATTTTTATTTCATGCGATTAATTAGCTTCCTGCAAACACACTATCTCCCATTCTCCCCAGCGTGCGGTCGACTTTGTTAGGAAGCAACACTTATAGCCAACGAATGCCATACTAAGATTACGTTTCTTCTTCAATGCCAGACCGGTAACCACTGCGTCGATGGTCAATTGATCCTTACAACCCATGGTTTCTCTACTCCAGCCCTTCGGATTGTCTGAAATTGTGTTGTTTGAGGAGTAATGATGGTATATCCTGTTTGCAACAATTTTTGTAAATAACTTGAACGTTGTGCACAGGGCATGTGATAGGGCGATATTTTGAAGGATCATTGGATGGCTTTCCCTTTGGCAGTAGAAAACGTTAGCCGGTTTGTCATATTATTATTATTTGTAATTATAAAATAATACTTTTAATTGAAACACGGACGGTTACAGAATATTGGGACCCAGATTTATTATTTTTCCTCTCGACTCTATGTTGCCGACTGTCAAAAAACTATCTCCCGCCATCATTGTCGTTTTTCCATCATGGCCGTCGATCCTTCCTTGTGAAGTTGGCTCCGCTCTGTGTTTACCAATGCTCAAATGAAGAGGGTGCACCGCTTACACCAACCTCACATTACATTAAATTTAAACTACCCTTACATATTACGTCTTAGACTTTGGTTTAGCTATAGATTTAAATCAAATTGTAGCACAACCAATTTGATAAGCGTTCCATATTTATTAAAAATTTAAATCTAAATCTATGTGCGAAGTGCTTACTTATGAAATGTATGTATAACAACTGAATAGACCTTCCAGTGGCCCGATAATTTATCTAAATCTCTGCGAATCTCTTTTCACTCACTTTTAATTTCAAGCCATAAACAAAAAGTCCTCAGGAAGTTCAAGAAGGCCTTGATTTGTCTCCATTTAAAGCAAAACAAAACTCATGCAAGGCCACAACAGACTACCATGCATAAATTAACTTTAATGGGCCATTTTAAGTTCGCTTCGCTCTTTGTCATGCAAGGCAGGCTCTTATGGAAATGTCGTGCAAAATTCTGAGCAATTCAGCGCACCCGCAAGAATATCGAAAGTGTCTGTTTCATTTTGTTGGAATCCAATTATGTCATGCAAGGTGATAGGAGTTACACAATGTAAGTGATCACTTTGGCGGCGTCTTGATTACCCAATTGCTTTAACTACTTTCGAGCGTTTTACATGATTAACCCAATTTTGTTCGAATTGACTTTTGGTTTTGGTATTTTATT
The DNA here is from genome assembly GCA_963966105.1 of Volucella zonaria. Classification (NCBI taxonomy): domain Eukaryota; kingdom Metazoa; phylum Arthropoda; class Insecta; order Diptera; family Syrphidae; genus Volucella; species Volucella zonaria. The sequence continues at coordinate 51,283,938 of OZ014534.1, forward strand.
TGGAAGTCGTAGTCCTACTTATGTCAATCTAAATCAGAAATTCACAAAATAAATAATTTGGAGGACTTTAGTTATGGATATGATTGTTTCTTTCCAAAATTGGGCTCATCACTTGATCCATATTCCTTTATAGAGAGCGCCAGACGAAGCAACAAATCACATATTGTACAAATGGGCGATAAATTCCGCGGCTATAAACAGTATTCAATTGAAGTAAATTTGATTTACTTTATGGTGCTGTATATGACAGACGGACTTTTCTCAGCATCCATTTATAAGAAAGGCTTTCGTCATAGAACAAATACAATCAGTACGTGAATGGTGGTGCCAAAGTTCGTATGGACATGTGTAACTAGGCGGCCGACTGATGCCACTCTGATGCATATAGCGAGGTTAGTTTGTACGAAATGCTATTCCATTGCAAAAGTATTTAATAATAGTGTTGTGATCCCAACCATGCTTGAGCTTAGTAGCAACACTACGTATAATGTCCAGAAATGAGTGAACAACAGAGTGACAACGTACGCCGGATGAACAGCGGAGTTAATAGTCAGAATTCCAGATTTCTTATATGAGCTACTTCAACGTATTTGGAGCTGAAATCAATAAAAATGTTGCAGGACTAGTCACTAGTCAGTTAGGAAAGGACCACTCAGACCAATAACTACCCCGTAGTACTCGTTGCTGATTACGCCAGTAATCAGCCTGAAGTTTTTCCTACTGAGGGACACCAAGAAAGCCGGTAACCTCTTAGAGAGGTCGGGAAACATTCGTTTGGCCTGCCGGCAACTAACTATTAATTGAAACCCTAAATGAGGAAGCAGGCAAACCTAACGTAAGTTTGGGTCCAGGAAAACTCTCTTCTGAGCCTTTCCTAGCAAGTTCATAAGTGATTTCATTTCCCGAGATCAAATTTTAATCTGGGACAAAGACAAGACTCAGTGATTTCAGCCTTCTGACTTGGTTGTCGCTATAGACCCAAATACTTCGCCCACTCCACTGATTCTTTACAATATAGATCGTTGCAATCAGGATTGAGTATATCTTCGCTTGGAAGATGGACTCAAGTTTTCCTAACGATGATTGAAATCTAGCGTTGTCGTCTTCCAGAATGACACCATCGGCGCATCTTAAATCGGATTTGGGGCCTTCCGTGAAACTTCCTTTCCTTTCCAGGCCCAGATTCTAGCCGAAGCCATTCCTGGGCACAGGGAAAGTCGATTTTGTATTTTTTTCGTAGCAGGAATTCTAGTGTAATTGCATCAGACCAGAGCCAAGAAACAGTCGACGCGCAGGTTCATCAAAGCTGCAATGAGTTTTGTACCTGAGACCACTTCTCTTTAAACTGAAGATATCTTTGAGAGTAAATCCCATCATATGAATATTAAGGGGAAGTGATTCATCAGTGCCACTAGAGCAGAGCCAGGCGGTGCAGAGAAAGTCCCCATGCAGTCGAGATAAGCCATCCTTTGAGAAAAGCAGCAATGACGTATTTTTGTCAGAGCTTGTTCCACCAGACAGCTGACACATAGGATATAATTGGCCTTATCATAGCCGTATAGATCCAAAGACTCTTATTGGTGACAGCCAGGATGACACCCAAATACATAGATTCTCTGGAGAATTGGATGATGATGCCTTTAAGCACTAAATGAGTTAGACCAGTGAGCTTCCTCCTTCTCGTAAAGAGAACAATCTCAGTTTTGAGATGATTGACTGAAATCCGATTTTGAGCGCACGAATTTTCGATCACGCCTATAGCTGCATGTATTTTAAAGCAGACATCCGCATCCGCATATGCATATATCTATTGAGAGCGTTGAGCTGTGAATTGACAAACATGCACCATAGCAGTGGAACAGAACGCCACCTTGCTGACAATCCCTGTTTACTCCCGCCAGTCAGTCCGTAATCCACGTCCTATTCACTAGCATTGCTTTTAGCCACAAAATTATTGATTCATCCCTGTCGAGTGCGCCTTTAATTCTGCCTAACAGACTTTGTAACGCTCTCTCGTAGGATTTTCTGTGTGGGTAAGCATGTTGCACCTTAGACAGATAATGCATTCGCAAAGCAGTTTTGCGCAGATGGAGCTCGGCCATTCTCTCGATGCTTTTCAACATGAAGGAAGTCAGATTTATAGATCTGAGGCTCTTGACGAGCGTGTAGTCCGGGTTTCGGTATGTAACATATGTTAGTGTCGGACTACCACTCTGAGATTATCTTCAAAGTCACCGGTAGGTGGTCTATATCTTTTTGTAGCATAACTGGGTATAGTCCATGGATGCCAGCCTACTTGAAGTCATCAAAGGAAGCAACAGCATATGTGATGGCTTCTTTCATCACCACAACCGTTGAGATATCTAGCTACGGCGTGTGTGTTATTCAGCTCACTAGCACTTCGTTAATAGGAGCTGGTTGTGAGCTCATTCTGATTAGCTTATCTTGGAAATGCGTCTCAAGCATGAGACGGAGAGTCTATATTTTCGACTAAGTGTCTGTGCCGTAAGATTTTCTGAGTGATTCCAGCCTGTTTGGAATTTTAGGACTTAGACTAGCCTGCTACGTTTTGCTTCAATATGTACGGACTGCAGTCTTCCTCCGAATTAGTCTTAAGTGACTTGTTTAGAAGTTTTCTGGGGGATTCATCAATGGTTCTGCTTTTGGATTATGTTTACTTGATGCCTTAAATTTTTTTCCATTAAATCGAGAATATTATATCGACTAAGTAGCCGAGGCCAGAATTGATGACCGTTCGGCCCCATTTGTGGCGATAGGTCCTCGCATTCTTGATGCATATTTTCTTTGAAGGCTTCAAGAGTTTGAGGCTTATTGATTCGTGACTTCAGAAACCCCACAAAAAGAAGTCTGGAACAGTTAAATCAGGCGATCTTGCCGGCAGTGGAAATCGCCAAAACGAGAGATCAGGCCTGAGCGTTGGTTTCACGCGATTGGCGGTCAACAGCTAACAGCTGACGCACTGTCTGTACTTTGTAAGGGAACATATTACAGTCTTTCATCAAAATTCTCTGTAAACACCGCCGATTGATGCCCAATTGTGTGGCACGTCGTCTGGTCGATACTCCGGTGTCCTCAGCGACATCTTCAACCACAGCGGCGATATTCTCAGGAGAACGGTTGCTCCGGCCAGACCTGGTAGCATCTCGTGTTGTCGTATACTCCTCTAGGCGACCGGGTAAATGTCGTAGTGTTTGTCCAGTTGGTGTTGGACAACCGGGAGATCTGCGCCGAAATTCACGTTGGGCCAACACCACCCAAGAATTATTCCGTAAAAAAATCGTTCTTTAAGAGTATGTATAGCGATTCATGTCTTATTGACGCATATTTTGTATCTGTTTACTTCACAAATGTCAAAGTAGAATTGACACTTGCAGCCATTTGCAAAAATTATAGCATCTTCCTATAGGGTGATGACTTTTGCGCCAACTAGTAGGTTGGTAGATCCAATGTCATTGGTCCCGCAATATATTTGAAAGCTAAGCTAGAAATGAAGAACCATGAAATTGAATCTCCACCCTGTTCAGAGGAGGCTTTTTTAGGGCCCAAAGCAACATTTGTATCTGGTTAGGAGTTAAACTTATGATAGAGACACAAGTGTCTGTGCCAAGGCTTTAAGGGCTTAAGATCGGCTAAAGACTAAAGTACTGCTCCGGTTTTCTATCTACCTCTTCTCTTATTAGTGGTTAAAATATGTGAATCGCATGATTACATCTAATGTCACCTTTTTTTTTACACACTGACCTACAATATATTGCTACTGCAGTGTTAGTGCAGTTCCACATAGAGTGGAACTTGAGTCCTTATAACTTTTTGGATTGGATTTTCCGAACTGCTCCGGTTTTCTATCTACCTCTTCTCTTATTAGTGGTTAAAATATGTGAATCGCATGATTACATCTAATGTCACCTTTTTTTTTACACACTGACCTACAATATATTGCTACTGCAGTGTTAGTGCAGTTCCACATAGAGTGGAACTTGAGTCCTTATAACTTTTTGGATTGGATTTTCCGATGACCTTCCTTGAATATGGCAAAACCGGCTGACTTGCTCCGACTGAATTTTCACCACTATCGTAATGTGGAGACTTTCATGGAGATCCATATTATCATTTCCATCGCTGCTATTCCACCTTTATATTTCTTGTACATCGTCCAATATTGCGATGTGTATGTTTGAGCCGGATGAACGACTAAAGTGTATGACAAACCCTTATGCTTAGGCGGAATTTTTCTTTCATAAAATACTGTGGAGTTTTCACGACATTTTACGACATCAACATCCTAACTTCCTTTGTGTTTAATGATAGAGCCTAGGTGTTCAAATTGTTCATACTTCGGCACGATGACTTCTTTTCAATATATGTCAGGCTTCGGAAAAGCGACAATTCGGGTATTCGGCCTTAGAAGGCGAATCCGTAACGAGTTATCTAAGTCACTTTATCCAATTATTAAGTGTTGCCTGAAGGGCTAACACGCTTATGCTAGAGCTTTCATTGGTGAAAAGAAGAGAAATCGTTCCGGGATCATCTTGCACAATGTTAAAAAGCAACGGACCTTGTACACTACCTTGGTGTGTTCCAATTTTAACTTCAAATTCTCTTTTTACTCCCGCTGTGCTTTTTAACATCATCGTACATATCGCGTATCATTTGTATAAGTGTATACACAAATTCGGTGAAATGTTCTTTTCAGATCGATGATGATGATATGCAGACTATTCGAAGCATCTAGATGCTTCCCCATCACCTTCTGTACACTCTGAATCGCGTTATATGTATATCGACCTGCCTCCCACAAAGCCGCAATGGCTTCCATCGACTTAAAAAGTATTGCCTTGTCGACTGTTTAGAACTTTCTCGTATATTTTCATAATATGCGTCATAAGCTTCACCAATCGATAGTTGTTGCAGTTTCTCGTGTCGCCGCCATTGCCTTTATACAGTGGAACAAGACAGCTCACCTTTCACTGGTTAGGTATCCAATTGCCTCTCATCTTTCTATTGAACAAAATGGGGAGTTATTTTGAGATCTCAAAATTCCAAATATTCCACCATCAAACAGCACGATGGCAGACTACAGTTCTGACCACCCGACAAAGACGAAGCCAGGAGCGCAATCTTCAAGCTTAAGTCTAATAAAGCTGCTGGAGTCGATTGCTTAACTGTTGAGCTATTAAAAGCAGCTTAATACGCTCCGTTATGAAAGTATTTCGCATTCTTTGTCCGATCCTAAAAAAAGAAACCCCCTGAACCACGACAACGTAACATCGCATATAAAATCCTGTCTTCCGTATTATATATGTATACGTCTAGAATCCTTTGTCAATGGTCTGATCGGCCCATATCAGTGTGCTTTCAGGCCAGGAAAGTTCACTAAAAAGCAAATTTTCATATCACGGTAGGTTAGGTTAGGTTAGGTTTGATATACCATCACACAGGCACCAGGCACCAAAACGGGCCCATCGCGATCCCTGTGGCACTAGTTTTTTTTGTCTTCAAATGGCAAAAACCTAAACAATCGCCCTGGTGAAACACCCAATTTTCCTGCAAAAGCCTTTGAAGTTCGCGCCGTCTATTCCTCTAGATTTTCGAAAAAGTATTTCTCTAAAAATTTTCTTCGACTACGTGATATTGGCTCACATTCACACAATATGTGTGTTACGTCCTCAAGAGCTTGCAGATCACACAGATTTTACGGTACAAAACTCTGGAGTTCCAAATCGTTACACACCACCTCTTTATTGATTTCAAAGTCGAAAGTCTATTGAGATGAACTCTACAGATTCAGGTCGAGTTTTGGGATTCCTACCGAGCACATTTGACTGTGCAGGATGAAAATGAGGAAATCAACGCTGCTCTGTCTAGGTCAGGAATGATAGAATGAAGATCCTCAATGTCAGAAAAGGACATCGTTCTTGAAAAAATTGTGCAAAACTCGCAAGCCAACTCCAGAGGCGCTGTCTTTCACAAGTCTGTTCAGTTACTCCCAGACGCAGATGGCATTAACATAATGGGATGAACCCATTGAAGCAGAAGAACCCACAACATCGACGCCTAGGACAAAACATCAAGATAGGTAGCTACACTTTTGTATTAAGAGACTTTATCTACCTCGATTCCGCTATCAGCTCCGAAAAGGCACTAGCGGGGAAATCATGTGAAGAATTTTACTACTCTTTGCTTCTTTGGGCTTATAAAAGGAGGCCCTATCTAGAGGAAACAAAAGGACTTTACATAGGATCCTAATTATCCTAGTCTTTCCTTAGGACGCAGAAGTGTAGGCACTGACGAAAGCAGCTGTACGGCAAGTATGCGCAACTGGAGGCTGATAAAAGACCGCGCTAGCTGAAGAGGTATGCTAGCAGAGGCCCTGGTCCAACCCGGCCTGTAGCACCAACTAACTAAGTAAGTAGGGAAAGCTGAATCTAATCCCAGTTTTTTATTCGTTTTGCCGCAATCTTAAAAAACTTACCTCGTTTAACCGTTATTCGGCGTTGCACTTCTTCTATAGGTTGTTGACTGCCTGTAATCTGTGAGGCTTTCTCTTCAAATTTCCCTCCTCTAGCTACGGTTTTCTTGACCTTTTTTTTTGCAACGTTCGTAGTCTAACTCAAAACGTATTTTATCAGTTTCGCTATTTTCGCTGTAATTTGCCCACTCTTGAAAGCCGGCTTGTTTTTTATTCCTACCTAATTTATGAAGAGCGGGCCTTTTGGAACATCGAGCAAAGCTTTGCTCTATTTTTATGTTTGTTTATCGAATCTGTTCCACATACCTCGCAACTTAGTTCTTCCTCTTGCGAGCCATCCTGCCAAAATCGACATTCGGGCCTGGCCTGTTTCGTTATTTAGGCTGTGCCAGATTATTTTCTCGATTGATACCAATTTTTATTGGCTTTTCTATTAGCTAAAATCTGGCCTCATTTTCTAGTTCGCTGCTCTTATGAGTTAAGTACACATTACATGAGCAAAGCACTCGCTCAAAGAACCACGGAAACGCGGAAAGGTGTAGAAGCATGGACCTTGTCAATGGCGGATGGCCAAGTTTTTCGTTGCTCTGAAAGAAAAGCTATTCGTGCAATATTTGGTCCAGTTTATATTGTCAGAATTGACGTTATAGTAACTATAGGCGATGAATTGTACTGACTGTGGAGTGACATGGGACTGGTCAAGAAAATTTGAACCCAGTACCGTAAATGGTTAGGATATCTTTGGATTTTTCAATTTACTTCGCAAGGAGCACGCAGCAGACAAACAGACCACCTTAAATTACTCACGCATAGCTAACTATCGAGGCTGCGAAGTCGCGAAGGAGTTGCAAAAATGACGGGATCAATCCAAAACGGTGCCTTCTAAAAATGCAGGGCCAGCGAGTACGAGAAATCATAACAGCGGTTCAACCCCAAAGCCCAAGCAAACGCCGTGATGGCCGCTAAAATCACCAATAACAACAACGTTAAAAATAACAACGTGCAAGTGAAAAGTGGAAAAACATACGCGCAAATAGCGGCGAGAACAAATACGACCAACTGTGAATCACTTGATCCTGCCTCAAACAAATAAGATAATAGTCGAACGGCTTCTCAACATCGAAGCAGATCTGTGTAACTAATCATGAAAAAGAAGCTCAATATTCTTCCTTGGAATGCCAACGCTTGATGAATTAAATATTTTGATATATGTTTAATTTCTGAAATTCACCTGACGTCACAATCGCGCGTGGAACTAAAAGATTACCGCGACTACCACGCTAATCATCCATCGGGAAACGCAAGAGGCGGGTCATCCCTATTCATAAAAGACTGAATGGAACACTCTCTGGAAGCACAATTTGAATTTGGCATATTTCAAATGACCACGATGCGGGCTAAAATTAAAAGTTACTCTTTTAGTATATCCTCAATCTACGAGTATTGCCAATCACGCCGCAAAATAGAAGAACACGAATTTATTGACCAATTTAATTCTCTTGGACCAATCTTTATTATTGGTGGCGACCTTGTATCACACAAAATGGCAAAACTTTCTACAGGGCTGGTATAGAATGTGGTTCCCAATTTTACTCAACAGGCAGACCGACGTACTGGCCCTCGGATGTCGCCAACAGACCCGTTCTGATAGACTACTTTATCGGAAAAGGAGTAAACGCTAGTTACGTCAAAGTTGAAGAATGCTTCGATCTTTCCTCCGATCATTCTCTAATTATCCTTTCACTGTGCGAATCCTTGGTTAAGAAACAAAGACCACTCAGATTATCCAACAAAAAAACTCACTGGGAAGATTTCCGAATAGAAGTTGTCGAAAATACTGAGTTAAAATTACTGCTCAGAACGCCGTATCAACAGTAGTTGAACGGTTTGCTAAAGTCATACAGCAAGCGGCCTGGAATAACACTCCACGTGAATCGAACAAAGTTGCCAGTATCGGCATGAGATACCCGCCGGCAATCAGCGAAATGATAAGGAAGAAACGAAGAGCGCGGAAAAAATGGCATGAAACTCGTGCTCAACAAGATAAAACGTCCTTTAATAGGCTCTTGAACTTGTTGAAAAAATCGATCAAGGACTTCAATAACCAAGTTATTAATAACTACCTAGAAAGCCTCACAGCGACAAAAGATACCAATTACACCATATGGAGAGCGTTAAAAGTCTTCGAAGTCCCCAATAATAAGAAACCAGGATGACGGGGCGAAAGAAGATAAAGAAAAAGCTAACGTTTTCAAACCATTCGACGGGTAGGTGCTTCCAGAGAATGTCAATACGCTAGACGTGATGACGAACCATCCAATAGAAAGGGCTACACTTAGGGAACTTAGACAAGCTATAAACACGCTTAAGCCCAATAAAAACTCCGGATTAGACTTAATTACGGGAGAGATATTTAAAACGCTACCAAAAAAAGGTCTGCTAAAGCTGCTCTATCTTACAAATACAATACTCTACATAAGATTAGAGTATGTACTGCATCAGTGCAAAGTTGTCGATTGTACAATATTATGGTTCAGAAACCCGGTACACCGCTGACTGAAGTCAAGTCATACAAACCAATACCGGTCCTCCCGATTACTTATATCGAAGCTCTTCGAGCGAATCTTACTTAATCGACTTAAACCGATTATTGGCACAAATCGCCTCTTGCCCGATCATCATCACTCTACCAAGCGCACTGACCAAGGGCATCGAATAACCGATGTAATTGAACGAGTAATCGAGTGTAAGTTAGTCTGCTCAAACGTTCCTTGACGTTTCGTAAGCTTTTGATAAGGTATGGCACGATGGCCTTAAATATAAACTTCGACAAGTCCTACAAGAGCAATTGTTTCATATTTTAGATGACCGACTCTTCCGCGTCAGACACGGAAACAAATATTCCAATTTTAAGATAATAAAGGAGGGGGTGCCGCAAGGAAATGTACTTGGCCCTCTGCTATATTTGCTTTTTACCCGCGATATACCGCAAACGGACGACACTGTCCTAGCCACATTTGCTGATGACACTTCCATTTTGGCAACGGCTAAAACAGTCGAAGAAGCAACTGCCAAGTTGCAACGTACCCTTACACGGATTAACAATTTTATCAACGCAGTACAAATTCCTTTCGCGAACGAGGCCAAATATCTTGGTATGACACTCGATGCTAAACTTAAATGGAGAGCACACGTTAAGAAAAAACCTGAAGAGCTTGAGATTAAGTATAGAGACATGTACTGGCTTCTTGGAAAGTATTCCAAGCTCAGTTTAGAAAAGAAATTGCTGCTATACAAGCAAGTGCTAAAACTGGTCTGGACATATGGTATACAGCTTTGGGGCTGTACTAAAATTAGTGACGTTAACGTCTTACAGGCATTCCAGTTCTTCGAGGGTTTGTTAATGCACCGTAGTACATGAGAAACGATGATATCCACAGAGACCTAGGAGTCGAAAGCGTTAAGAACGAAATTAAAATGGTTGCACGAAAACACAAAAATCGACTACAAGGACGTACGAATATTTCTGTTCAACAGATCCTTGACGAGACAAGTTTATCACGCCGTCTGAAAAGGACTAAGCCTCTCGATCTAGCGCGGTGATCAGCAGCGCTTAATTTGTAAAATACGCAGGAATTTTCGACTGCAAATTTTAAAGTAAAATAAAAGGCGAAAGAAGAACTGCTTGCTGAATGTGAACTCAGTCGTAGTCTGTATAAGGGAGGTTTTTTTAGTGAGTAAGAATCTCACGCTACTATAAGCCCAAAGCTTATGGTGTCTATGAAGATTTCTCACCTACCCACGGGGGGCAGGGGGGGGGGGGGGAGTTGGAAACGGATCTAAGTCATTGAAGTGGCTAATTTATTTCGATTTGAAGGCCTGGTCTGCCGGGCTTTGGAGGCTATGAACCAAGAGCGTGATTTTCAAGTTGAGGATGAGGATTAGCTGACCTACTGCAGGAAAACCATTTTACTTTATTAGAGCCTGGTAAATGAGTAGTCTTGCTTATTCAGATTAGCATATGAAGCCCATTGACCAATATACTGGGATGAGACGAATCTTGTTGACCTCTTGCGTTTCTTGGTTGAACCTGCAACGCAGAATACGTTCATAAAACATGGTTGATAGGCAGCTGAAACACATTAATTCAAAAAAAAAGACTGGCTTGCAAGTAGGACGAATATCTGATTTGTTTTATCTTCAGCAATACAAATGACAAGTGAATTCCCCTGGTCAGATGTATGAGCACACACTTGAATTCCCAGCATCATTCAGCTATTGACATTCCTAGAATTTTAAGCGATGTCAAACGCGAATGGAAGTGCGACCTTTAGGCGATTACAGATTGAAATCAAAAACATCACCGAATTTGTCAGGCGGTGATCTATAATCATCGCACCACTTACTAGGTGAGGTGAATCCGTCAGGTAGTGCTCGTGCGTAATACATATTGTTACTCACATCATGATGATGATAATTAATGTATCTCTGTCAAGCTAATGCATTACAAAAATGTTCGTATCACAGATGCATTTTAAATGAAACATAGATACGAACAAATTTCTACAAGCGATGATACAAAACATAAAAGTAAGTGGGGCGGCACAACATGCAGTCCCACCCGTATGTGGACCCTAAATTGTAAAACGAAGTCACTTTATCGTGCTCATCATTCGTCCGAATTGGAACTGTTACATCAAAAGGTTATATACTCTTATAAAAACGCTCAGCTCGTCAGTTAGTCAGTTATTCATTCACGTCAGTTCGACTAGTGAAATTTGCGACGAAAATCGTAAAAAAAAAAAAAATAAAAATACAAAACCTAAAGCACCCAATTTACACCCAAAAGGTACCCGAAGAAGCGTGGTAGTGAAAAATTGTCGAGGTGAGATAATAGGATACGTGATCTAGATCACTTATCAGTGAGATACCATACGATTGGAATACTAAATCCGATATCGAGTGCTCTGATTGATTAGTGATTGCTGGTTAAATATTTGTTAACTGGGGGGCCATAAATTTTTAGCTGGTGCCCTCCGAGTTTAGTTTTGTGATTAACTGTTGGATGGTTGGTTTAATCTTTCGTTTCGTTCAGGATGAACAGAGTGTTCGTGTTGTGCCTGCTGCTGCATGCAGTATCTACATACGGTACGAGAAATTTTTCAATATCAATCGATACACGTCAAGAGAATCCTGCTGGTGTTAATTACGTGGAGGGAAAGGCACCCGACGATCTAAAAGCAGGGCCTGGAAGGGATCAAGCAAAGCCAACTAAAAGGATTATCCATGCAGCCTTTATTCAAGGTGGAAACAGAGACATTCCAAAGGACGATGAGATTGAAAACGAGGAATTCGAGAGATTCATCAAGAAACACCATAATCGTCCTACAATCGAAACTGTGAGTATAAAAAAAAAATAAGAAAAAAAAGTGTAGTGAATATAGTGGTAAAGGTACATTAATCATGTTTCCACATTAAGCCTTGCTTTATTATTCGTCCTTCCAGAGCTTCCAAATAGAAGAAATAGCTTCAGTTTTCAGTAGTAGGATTACTCGTCCGAAAGACATTTGTGTAATAATGTGTACATTTTCAAAGTAAACATAAAGTGATTAAGGTCTCTGAAAATCTGCATGTGTTCGCTAAGAATTGACTGGAAGTACTTTTCACTTAAGTGAGCAGTAACCTAATATTGTAACTTATTTGAATCCTGTAGTATTGGCAAAGTAGTATGTGTAGATAGACTGGGCGTTTAGAAACGGCGTTAAGAATAGAAATGCTGGCAAACCGTAAGGCTGCATCCTACTACCTACATTCTTTTATTTCATGGCTATATGATGGAGTACTTTATATTAATTCAATTTTCAACTACCCTGCATTTGCCTAACATTTAGGTAATTCGTCGCTTATATCGAAAAACTTGTCATCCTTGACACAGCTATATATTAAGCACGAGTTAGTTTGGAATATTTAATTATTCGAATTTAGCAATCGCTAATAGCTCTAAAATATTTGGAATGTTATTGGAGTCTCGCAATTAAACGCGAACTTATACTAATCGCATTCAGTTGTGAACACCAAGTTGGCCGAGGCTCCTTTCCACCTGACCACTTTATGTAAGGGTTTTTTTTCCGGAATGTATGTTCAGACACTCTGGACTTTAGCGGTGTTATTTATCCGCGCAGTATATCCTAGCCATTGGGGTCGATGGGTTTTAGCTCTTCTGACTAAATCAAAAGCCCTGTATAGCTCATATAGTTCGTTGTTATATCCTCTTTTCCATTTATACAGACGAGACAGAAAATTTACATTCAGAGCAACGAAGGGTGTTTTTGCCTGTATTAGATAAGGTCCATGGCTTCTTCGTTGTCCGTAAGAAGCACTTATACTCGTATATCTCATCTGCTTTCTAAGTCCAAGGACACATCGATTCGTGTCGCTTCGCTTGATGGTATCATTACTTGAATATACAGTGGAGCTCAGATAGACAGCGCGTTACTTTGTTGAAATCCTCTTCAGACATACAATTTTGCAGTGGTGACATTATCGACTTTTATGAATCAGCGAGTCATTGTCTTTGTTATCCTGAAAGGTGGACTTACCAGGCCTAAGATCACACTGAGAACGGCCTATCGGATTCTTGATATAGTCTTTCGTACGTTCACATAGTGCGGTGGATAAAATCTTGTGCGCGATGTTAAGGGGGCTGATTGCCATATAGTTGATGGTTCAGTTTTGAGGTCTTCCTTCTTGAGGATGTAGCAAACGGTGTTGAAATTTCATCCACCGGGCATACTTTCATTCGAAAACATTTTATTGTACAGATGCATGTTCCTCATCAACGCGATCCCCGATGCTTTAAATAATTCGCCAGGGAGTTCGTCTTATTGGTCTTTAGTTGAGACATCGTTTGGTGAACGAAGTTAATTCTCGATTATCATCCAAGTTGAATGGTTCATTCTACCTGCTAGTTGAATATTGATTGTCTTTTCCGTAGGTCTTCTAAATTTTCAGCATGATCGTGGCTCTACTATTATGTATCCATCCTTATCTCTGCATGCTTCTGTTCGATATTTGTGTCCTAAAGTTTGCCAGCAGATCTCGTTCTTGTTTGCAATGCCTTCTTATATGTCTCTTGCTCTGCCGATACCCTTTGTCAAACTGGGCTTTTCGTAGCATATCAGATGAAGCATTTCAAATAGTTTGCTGATAATGTCGCCATTGCTCTTCTGCTCTTCATGCTGTCCATATAGGACTTCTGGAAAGATTTTGGCAGACTCGATTAAAAACGGAAATCCTGCCCATTCGAAGTCAAATATCCTGATGATCCTATAGTAGATATCACAGTGTTCCATACGTTTATTTTCCCAGTCCATCCTATCGACACTTTTGATGATATCTACTTTATAGCGGATAGGGGTTTCTGCTAATTGTTCTGGTACATGTGGACTGTTAAGAGTTCATCCATAGTCGAAGATGGTTGCCGTTTGTCCATCCATATCAAACGATGTTTTCTGCGTATTGTTTTTTAACGTGCTCACAACCTGAAGTCCAGATCCTTCAGAGGATAATGCCAGTAGCCAAATATGGGAGTTTGAAACTCTTCCGTCGCCATCTCTATTTCAGCAACCTGTCTAGATGCCGAAAAAGATCCTCGTGTGATCTAAACTCCGAATATATAGAAGAAGCTTGTAAATGGTCATCTTTTGTTATGTTTCTGATGTCAACTTTGGCTCCATCTTCGGAGTACCTCCGCCAAAATCTTCGCGTTTTTTGCATTGCATTGCACTTTGTCTTGAACATGCGTATGCACTGAAAGACACACAGGTATTCGTGTACAGGTCTAAGTGTTGGGTTACATTTGCGTTTTCAACATACTATACTGCAGAATGGTAGTAAAGGGTCTTTCATTAAGCGCTTCCTATTTTTAAATTTAAATATGAGATGAGATATCATCGAAATTTTTTATTCGTTTGAAAAGCCTACCGATGCCATTATGTATGAAATATAACATCGTTCAAATGTCCCCCGCGGCTTCTCTGGGTGGCGCGCATCCGAAATGTTCAATTTTCCATGACTCTGGCCCATAAATCAGGCTGAATTTTACCGATCTCATGGGTTATGTTGGCTTTGAGGGCCGCCGTGGTTTGTGGCTTATTCGCATAAACTTGCGACTTCAGAAAACCCCACAAGAAAAAGTCTAACGGTGGTCAGTTCACATCACCTCCATGTGAGATGACCATGCCATTGAATCGCTCGTGCAGAATTTTCAGTGTGGCGTGAGCTGTGTGGCACGTAGCGCCGTCCTGTTGAAACCACATGTGTTGGTGTCCATATCATCCAATTCAGGCCAAAAAAAGTTAGTAATCACCGACCTATATCGCTCGCCGTTGACGGTGATGGCCTGGCCAACGTCTTTCTCAAAGAAATATGGACCGATGGCGCCGCCAGCCCAAAACCCCAACCAAACAGTAACTTTTTTGGGATACATTGGATGCTCTTGGATCTCATGTGGATTGGTATCATCCCAAATTCGACAATTTTGTTTGTTGACGTACCCACTCATCCAGAAATGGGCCTCATCCCTGAAGATGATTTTTCGATGAGAATTAGGGTCAGTTTCCAACTGCTCCAGAGGCCATTCAGCAAACACACGTAGTTGTCTATGGTCGTTTACCTTCAGCTGGGTCAGTTGAATTTTGTACGGGTGCAGGCCCAAGTCACGATGCGAAATTCGTCAAGTTGTTGTCTGCGAAAGGCCGAGTTCTTGTGAGCGACGCGAAATCGACTGCCTCAGATTCTCCTGCACACTCTCACGGTCAGCGGCGATGTTTTCGGCAGATCTTGCGTTTCGTCGACGTACGGATGTTGGTTTATCGTTTACTGAACCAGTGGATTCAAATTTATCCACCACACTGCGAATAGTTCTCTCGGTAGTATGATTATGGCGACCGTAAAACGGGCTAAGCGCGCGGAACGTTGCCCGAACAGAACACCCATTTTGTTAAAACAATTTTATCATTTGTACGTGTTGTTGAACGCTTTGTCCGTCCATGGTGATTTGGCAAAACAGACTGAATAAATGACAGCCAATTTGACTGATGTAGCTTCAACAATATGGCCGCTATCAACTGTCAAAATTTGGAAGACCTTTTAGTTATCTTCAGCAACTTTCCACTTCCTTTTTCAACCTAAGCTTGGGACCGACTATGGTGGAGTTACTTCCAAATAATACTTTTCAATTTAATAATACTATTCAGTAAACTTCGCTGTTGAATTTTCGTAATTTCGTTGGATTGGTGTAGTTCTTAAGTTCTACAGATGTAGTAGAGAAATATCGGAGCTAGGGTTCATCTTTGGCATGGCCTACTAGCGCTTTCGAATAGTAACGCGCAGTATTTGACTTCATCAAATTGGGTGAAGTTTCTGGTAATGTCTCTTTTCATAATTCCTGAAAAAGAAAACTTTACTTATTTATTTATTTTTTCTTGGCGCAGCACTGCGTCGCAACCTAGCATAGAGAAGTTGATTACGGTCCCTTCCGAATCCGCATTCCAACTTTAGTTTGGTCATTCTTTGCTGCGTCGTCCCTCTATATTTGATTCAAATGTTGGACAAGAAGAAGCATCGGGACCCATATGATTGATGTTACTTACATTTTTTCTGGTGTTTTTACTTGTATAAAAGTATGGCGATTAACAATTCGTTGTGACAAATAACATCATTTAAATGTCCACAACATATCAGCATCAACATTTTCAAGGACTCGCTCACACATTACCACATTACGTTCATCAATTTCGATCCGAATGTTGTTTTTCAGCTGTGCAATTGTTGTTGGCTTATCCACATAGACTTTTTCAAAAAAAACCCAAAGAAAGTAATCTAATGATATTAAATCGCATGATCTAGGTGGTCGGTTTATTAAACTGAAAACTTAGACTACAGTAGCTCGATGATTGCACGTGTTGTGTGACCGTATGTAGCTTCATCCTGTGGAAAATAAAGATCGCCTGTGTCTATTTCTTTATTTTGAGGCCACAAAAAATCTTCAATCATCTGTCTATAGCGCTCTCCATTGACAGTAGCTGCTCTTTCATTTGCATCGTCGAAGAAAAATGGACCCATGATTCTATCAGTCCCAAAACTACGCCACACAGTACATTTCTGTGGATGTATTGATTTTTCTGAAATTATTCGAAGATTTCCTTCTTCCCAGATGCGATTATTTTGTTTTTTGACGAATTAATTCAATACGAAATGAGCTTCATCACTAAAGATGATTTTGTGTGAAAAGCCAGCATCAATAGACGAAAGTTCTGCATTGATTATGATCTGTTGGCTTCAATTCTTGTGTTACGAGTAATTAGATTTTTTAAGGATGCAAATGAAAATACTTATTTAAAGTACGCCAATGCCTGAGAATCTCGTGATATCGATGTTGAATGAAGGTTCTTCAGCGACACTTTGTGCTACAGCAGCAATGTTCCCAATAGAGCGTCCACTTTTTGGTCTACCAGACTTTGTTCGATTCTCGACAGAACCAGATTATTAAAATTTTCTCACTAACCTTTGAATTTGGACGATTATTTACAACAAAAAAATCACAAATTTTACGATATGGATTTTTTGAAGCTCCCATTTTTATAATAGTTTGAACAACTTTAATGCCCTGTTCTCGCGTGTAACTATCCACGGTTAAAATTGTACATTTGTCTACTTTACAAATGTCAAAGATGACATAAAAAAAGGTAGCGTTCAGAAATTCTTCACTACTGACATCTAGGCGCGACTTTTGAAAGACCCTTTATTTGACCAGGTTAATTTCGCTTTATAACTCGCAAACGTGGGTAGGTAATAGTCCCTTCAACATACACCGCGCTACCACATGGTTTTGATGTAACATTCATTCCTCATGCTCCAATTCACCTGGAGCAGTTGAGAATCTTAATAATTTTGCGGAATTTTATATCGAAAATGTTTGCTACCTCTTGACTATCCTACTTCAGGCAGGAACCAGACATTTAGAGAATGTGAAACACCACCTCATTTGCTCTCACATCCACATACTATAGCTGCTTTAGTGGACTCGTTTTTTAAAAAAATTCTAAATTTATTTAACTATGCTTACAAATATGTATGTACATTTACATATATTATATTTCTACACACTATCCCGCCCTAGAAATACATTTTTCCATTGGTTTGGAAAGACCTTTTGGAAATTCTTATAGCTATTGGAGCACAAACACTTCCACCGCTTCGTTGTCGTCGAAACGCTGGCCTCCAAGCGCATCTTCAAAGGGTCCAGAAAGATGGTGGTCATAAAGTGATAAATCTGGACTATAGGGTGGATGTTCCAGCGGTTCGCATTCTAATACATTAAATTTTTGCATCGCAACATTTGCAGCATGAGGCCTGGCGTTGTCATGCATAAGAATGATACCGATCTGGCCGATTGCTTCTTCCTTTTCCTCCGAAATAACAATTTCGCGGCATCAAGTAACTCACAATAAGTAATTCACATTAATTGTGCGTCAATCGTGAAGAAAATCAACGTGGAAAGCACTTAGCCGATCAAAAAACTCTGTTACTCTTCCTGCTGACCATGGCATCTTTGGCCTCACCGATGCCTTCTCACGCTCTTTCTCCACCCCACCTGCTGTTTCGACTCAAGCATAGATTGGTGCACTCAAGTTTCGTCACATGAGACGTTCCGATTCAAAATTGAAGAGTCGCTGCGAAGCCTCCAATTGATGTCGCTTGTGATCCTCCAATAACAGATGTAGAACCCATCTAGCGGACACTTTGCAAAATTCCAAATCATCTGTCATGCTCCGTTGCATATTCCTGTAACTGATGTTTGCTTTCTCAACGATTTCGAGGAGAGTTATGCGTCGTTTTCTCTATATAAGATTTTAGATCGCCTTAATGTTGATCTCAGTCACATTCGTCCTTAGGCGGCGATCGTGGCTTTCCTCCTTGATCTTTTCACAGCCTCCAGAAAATTCTTTGTGCCAAGAAAACATATGGGTCCTTGAAAGAATGTTGTCCCCGAGCTGTACCTACAATGGCCGGGCCCCCGCCCAATTATCAAGGCTTCGCCCATCAATGACGTTGTCTAATAAAAAGCGGGGGTAGATTATTCTATAACTGGTCTTATCGAAAACATCCAGATTTTTTTGCTGGTCATAGGTCTTGTTGGTAGGCTTGACCACCGGTTGTTCCATATCAGGACTTAAATCACGGTACCATGGGAGTCAGGAGGCCCCCGGATTTCGGTCCGGGCCTGACTTGTTAGAGGTAGGCCCCCTTGTGGGAGCGTCATGGTGGCTGTGGTTTAAACCCAAATCGCGGGAACGGGTCTAACCCATTGTAGAGTTGCAAAAAAAGTACTGGGTGCTGCGACCCTAAGAGCAGCAAGAGGTTTTAGGTCGGCTTCGACTCATACCAAGGGTGGAACTGTGCCTCCAACACAGTTCCGAATTGGTATCAAAGGATTGACGGAGAGCGATGGCAAGGCGTATCCTTGCTCCCTATGGGTGTATGGACACCTCGTAAACAATAAGTCTACATGACAGGTGGTTTACGATAAAAATCCAGGTACGTTCTGTACCTACAATGGCCACAAATCTGCGGCTGGGTTCACCCTCTCCTTGCCAAAAAATTCCAAAGAGAGTGATATTGAGTCGGTTGCTCGACTTGGTGAGTTCTTCGTCACATTGCTGTACTACAATAGTTTTGATGAAGCGGCTGCAGACTGGCGTAGCCAGGAAGGTATTAACAGTCGATTCAGATGAGAAGATGTTTGCACAAACGCTACTTCATCTTGGAGCCTGTAGGTGATTGGATCTCTTTACTATTCCCCTGTGGATGGACTTGGATATTATTACCAAAACATAGCTTGGGTGTTACGTAGACAGTGTGCACTTGAGTTAGCTACATATTTGATGATTTCTATATCTTCTGGACTTTTAAAGTTGCAGGTAAAGGTGCATACGCAATGAGTGCCACAAGCCATAAGTACCAGTTTACTCGGGTTAAGGCCAAGTGCACAGTTAGTGGCTCAAGTGTAGAGCCATTGCTATGATTCCTATAACACGGAAGGGAAGATTCCTGATACTAGAATGAATACCTCATCCGCATACGCAGCTAATTTGGTTGGTCTTCATCGAGTTTTGTTAGAATAAAATTTATAACTTTTAGCCAAAGTAGACGTGAGCTACGTGAGGTGGGCGCCTTTATATATTGTAATATCTGTGATTGAAAATTACTTTAGCTTTCAACATGAAAATGCTCCATTTTGCTATAAAACTACGAAGATTTGCTTTGGTGAGCAGATCTTCAACAGATTCCGTATAGACGCTGTTAAAAGACCTTTCTATGTCGAAAAAGATGCCTTAAGTATATTGTCTTTGGTGGAAAGATTTCTATCAGTTGCAACAATCTTTCCTTTTTGGTAGGCATGTTGAGAGGTAGATGATGAAATTGTTGAGACACTTAGATATGGGCGTCCAGAATGTGTTATAGCTTTTCGAGCACAAAAGAATACAGACTTAGAAGTCTAAGGTCTTCGCTGAATCGTTGATAACCATTCCGACGTTTAAGATAAAAACCGCCCATGTTTTTCTCCAGGACTCTGGAGTGTATGGTAATTAGTTGAATAAAAGATTGCCGCGAAATATTACATCGAGCCAGGCACGTATACCCTTTAATCGTCTTAGGAGCGTAATAGGAAAAATCGTAGTCTAGAAGAGATTATGCTGTGGCAGTACTCTGCAGTATGCCTGCAGTTTTGTCTTACTTCGCGAGGTTTTTTTTTTTACAAATTCCTAAACAGTTCTTATAGAGATTTCTAGGGTTGCCTGAAAATGATACAAGACATTTTTTCTAAATTTTTTTTTATTATTTTTCTACATACCATAGTCTCCTTGTAACTCTACACATTTCTCCCAGCGATGCTCCCATCTCTCTAACCCGTCCTAATAGTGCTTGGCGTTTTTCTCTGCAAAATAATTGTTCACGAAGGTGATTGCCTCCTCATTCGACGTAAGTCTCTGTCCTCCGAGAGCAGTTTTTAGATGAGAGAACAAAAAGAAGTCGCTTGGGATTTTCGCCATGGCAACCGCTGAGGTGTAAGATGGCGCGTTGTCTTGGTGAAACAGGATTTTCTTTTTCTGCAAATGTGGCCGTTTTTCCGCAATTTCTGCCTTCAGCTTGGCAAGTAAAGATGCATAGTATGCTCCTGTAATTGTTTTTCCTTTTTCAAGATAATCGATTAAGATAACTCCTTTACTATCTCAAAAAACAGTCGCCATCACTTTCCCAGTTTACATATCCATTTAACCAAAAATGGGCCTCATCGACGGACAAAATTTTGCGCTGAAAATGAGGATCAAGAGGAATCATGTTTTCGGCCCATTCACCGAACCTACGACGCGTATAATGGTCACGCGGTTTCAACTCTTGCACAAGCTGGATCTTATAAGCTTTTAAGCCAAGATCTTTCCGTAAAATCTTAGACAAAATGGATGGTGAATCGACTCATTTTGATTTTCCTCAACACTGCGCTCCACAACGGCAATATCTTCTTCTGTTCGCACTGTTTGTCGTATTATGCACTCGAGTGTATGTACGTGGTGCGAAAACGATTCATCGTGTTCCGAATAACTTGCTCAGATGGACGATTGTGTCGACCGTAAAATGGACGTAGCGCACGATAAGTTTGGCGAACCGAACCATGGTTTTCAAAATAAGTTTGTACAATTTGCACGCGTTGTTCTGGCGTTTATATATTCATCGCAAAATGTCAAAACGTACTAACCACAAGTAAACTTCCAACTGTCAGTCGACAAACAGTGTTGCCAGTTTAAAAATTAAATCTCTAAAAAAAACGCTTTTTTTAAGTAGTACTTGGACGTCTATCTTGATGTAGTTTAGCTCAGATACTCGGCAGTTAAATAAATACCACGAGCTTAATATTGAGTTCCCTTGTAATTACCTGTATTTGGAAAATCTAGGATTCGGGTGCTGCCCATATAACTTCTACAGATAAAGAGTTTGGAGATCACAGACCTCCTTAGCCTTATTTAGTGTTCTCGAAACTTTCCCAGTAAGTTCAGATGCAGAGAGTTCTTCTCCTCTTCCATTGTTTAGAAATATAGTTGGACTTCTTCCGGCAGTGGATGATTTTCAAAATAATTTCCAAAATAAAATATTTAAATTGCTAGAACCGAAAAACGTCAGAAGAAGTGTTCGAACTAAAATACGTGACTGGGACTCACCTCCTGCTTTTTACAAGAAGTCATAATTATTAATATCCAAACAAATCGTTCATATTGACTTTCTGAAGGGCGATGGGAAGATATAGAATCTGAAGCTGGAATTTTTAGCGAAGGTGTCCGTCTGGAATATTCAAACTGGATAGCTAGGTGCTAGCCTTATATCTCGTGAGCATTTGTTTTTTTGTCATGATGGTCTTCGCAGGTGTACTTTACGACACACAATATAAGGAAATTCTTAAAGTATTGGTGTAGCATTTATGTAACTACCCGGTAGCCTCTGAAAATTTCTTGAGAGTCAAGCTCGGCCACCTACTCTATAATTTGGATTCAATATTGCTCAAAAATTCTCACAACAACTTATCCATAACTTTTTAGACGAACAGTTTTTCATGGAATTCTCTTTTGTATATTAATGCAAGGTTAGGTTAAACAAGGATATGATAGATATGCCATCACACAGCCACCAGGCACAAAAACGGGCCCATCGCGATCCTTTCTTAATAAAAACTGATAGGAATGTCACTCTGGTCGCTTCTGATAGGGCTTATCTACTCAATTGCTTCCTAAGGATAAAGAAGCAGAAATTTTCAAAAGTAATTATTATTCTGAGTAGGTGTAATCTTGGAGTTGTAGTAGTCGCTGGTGACATTTTGTTCCAGACGTCTTCCCTGTATGCCTTCTTTTGTTGAAAGTACTCGTACATGTTTAGTGATGTCTTTGTTTACTTCCAAACTCATTTTAATGACTTCTTTCTTACAGAACGTCTTAACGGTTATCGTGAACACCAGTCATTGATTGCCTTAATTTCACGGGATTCCGATACATCTATGGGGGCCAGGATATACGCCTGTCCATCGCTTACTATCCTGGTATTACCAAAGTCGGAACTTCTGGTTGGGGTATAAGTTCCTTGAATTTCTTACAATCTTTCCGATAATTCTGTTACAAAATAAGATCGCATCGCCTGCGTTAATCCCTTTTTTTGAAATCAGAACGGTCTTAGTAGTTGCAGCCGGTTTTAACTGGCCAGCGTGCGTTGTAATTATGCACAGATGGTAGAAGTTTGCGTGGAAATATTGGCCAGTTTCAGGGGTTTTACTAACCGGTTTGGCAAGGAATAAAACTCTCAAAGTAATCCGTACATTCATTCCAAACCATTGTGTGATATCTTCCATTTCGACAGGAATATCATCCAGTCTTTAACCGTATGTTCGAGTATCATTTATGTCAGGAGACAAGATTAATATTATTTACTCCTGTGAATTTTTAGCCTTCAATTTCTACCAATGACAAATATTACAGTTAATAAGTATTGTTGATCTCGCAAGTTTTCACCTCTAACATGATTTTCGCTTTACCTTATTCAAGGACTCCCTTTCAAGGCAGCTCCACTGCTATCTAGTTGACTCAATTTGCAGTGCCGTTGATGGATTTAACTATGGAGCCGAGATAGACAAAATCCCTATCTTGTCGTCAGTGTTCGGTACCCAGGAGTTTGTAATAATTTCCTTTTAAAGCTTATGCTGTCAGGTAACGCCAGAAGTTGGATAGATTTAGGGAGGAATACCACCTTGATCAATCCCGGAATTTATTAAGAAAATTAAAAATACAAGTTGATTCATCTACATCTATATTGTCCCCTTCAAAGTAATCCCCATCGACTGTAACACACTTATGCCAGCGCTTGATCCAATTATCGAAACATTTTTTATATTCGGTTTTCGGTATGTCCATCAGTGCTTCCTGCGATTTTTCCATTACTTCCTTTCGGCTGCTGAAACGCGTTCCCCGTACTGGTCTTTTAACTCGATTGAACAGAAAGAAGTCACAGGGAGCCAAATCAGGTAGGTGAATTCGGTGGCTGTTGGATGGTATTTGTTGCATTTTTCGTCAAAAAATTACGAATAATGATGGCACTGCACGACGGTGCGTTATTATGGTGCAAAATCCACGAGTTTTCTGCTCACAATTCTGGTCTCTTTCGGCGAATTGCTTCACGCAAACATCTCATAACGCCCAAATAATACTCTTTGTTTACTGTCTGGCCTTCTGGTAAAAATCCATGATGCACAACACCGTTGTAATCCATGAAAACCGTGAGCATTGCCTTCTTTTTTAACTGAAAGCGACGTGGTTTTTTTGGTCTCGGCTCATTTGGTGAACGCCATTCATTTGCCTGATGTCTGGATTGCGTGTCGTATTCATAAACCCACGTCTCGCCTCCAGTAATGATCCTTTATATGAATGTGGAATCGGATTCAGCCTTGCAAATCATCCCTTTTGAGACGTCAACACGGTCTCTTTTTTACATGAAATTGAGGTCTTTTGGCACCAACTTTGCTGCCAACAACCACGACGGAAACCCAAATCATTAACCAAAATTTCTTGGACGGATCCATAGGAAATGTTCAAGTCCTCCGCTATTTCTCTGATGGTTAATTTGTGGTTATTGACCAACATTTCTTTTACGAGTACTTCATCAATGTTTTCGTCGGTTTTCGATGTCGATGGTCTGCCACTGCGTTCATCATCTTCGATTGACTCACGACCACTTTTGAACCGCTCGTGCCACTGGTAAGCGACCGTTTTCTTTAGAGAATCGTTGCCGAAACACTTTTCCAACATTTCCAATGTTCGCGCACCATTAAATCCGCTTTTTACGCAAAATCTAATACTCGTACAAGTTCGTTGTTGGAAATTTAAATCCATTTCTAAAATTGTAAAAAATCGCCAACACACACAAAAATGGACGTACTCTTGGCTACGTAACTTTTGCAAATGTCAAGCTACGATGCTAAGATTTAGAGGGAATGCGAACAACAGATTTACTAACTTAACAAAAAAGACAAAACTCAAATCGGAAAAATGGGAGCGCCACACGGTGGTTTTGATCAAGGGGGTATGCCTCTTTGGGATGACGCTGAAAAGAACATTCCGACATCGCAAAGCTTTGTGCAAAACTTTCAAAACCGAACTGATTCACCCCGGTCGGATAACTGATTAAGGACGTTCAGGAATTTCACAAGAAAATGTCTTCCTATTGTTATTAAGTAGACGGATATGTACTTTATGCACTTTCACCTTTCTTATTATAAATGAAGCGTACGAGTACTGTCTTCCAACCCAATCTCAAAAATGAGTTGATGTACGATTGTGCTCTTTGTAAAATATTTCCGGGTATTCCAAATAATTTAGTTGCTAACCCTTTAGCTCTTGTAGTCCATTTAATGAAAAAGTATAGTCCATCATATGACATCATGAATGGTATAACAAGATGATTCCAGCCTTTGGAAAGTTTTAGTTAGTTTGATGTCCTTTGAGCAACGATGGAATGGCTTCAGTACTACTCTTCTCTCTCGAAGGTTGCCACACCCAGAACACAGTGAGTGTGCCTTGCGTCAATCAAAAAATGGTTAATAGTTGGCAGTAGACTATTCTGAAAATTTCTATATGACCACGATATCATTTGTGCAGATGCGATTTGTCTAAATCTGTTGTCCAAAATCCTTTCGACTACTATGCTTTCCAGTTGTTATACTTAAAAAGCTGTGCTATCCTACCTCTGAATAAAATTTGCAAAGGACGCCTTCAATGTCGTGTTTGTGGCATTATTTGAATGACTTGTAAAGAAACTCGTAGGAACTATCCCAGTGCCATACGTCAGTATTCAGGAGTTTAAGGCTGCTGTTGGTTCTGGCCTTCTTTTTCAATTCAATTCAATTCAATTCTTTAAAATCTTCATTATTCTTAGCTTCCGCTGGTGGCGCATGTTCATCTGGCTTTTAGTTGCCAACAAGCTCACGTTGCTTTCAGCGTTCGATAGTTTTAATGTGGCCTCTGTGGCTTGAAATAAATTGAGATCCAGTCAACCTTTTGACTTGATTTTTTTAAATTTTTTCATTATCAGTGTAATGGACAACTCTTGTCTTTCTTTCAGGTTTTCGTCTCATCAAGCCCAGCACCTTTACACTCTGATGAATCTGAAGAAGACTATGAAGAAACCTCATCACTGAGTTCACAAACTGAAGTCTTTAAGAAGCCAGATAAGCCAGAAACTTTCCAACGAAGTATAGCCCATCCAACAATACCAACAAGTATTCTCATTCCAACAGATCACACTTATTCCCATGGCACTGAAAGTGGCGGATTTATTGTTGAAGATGGTGGAGCTCAAGGTGGACATTACTTACCGACCTACCAAGGAGTATATAATGGTGGAGATCAATATTACTATCAAGTTGCACAGCCCATACCTACATTAGTGCCTTCTCCATCGCCAGTTCCGGGAGCAATCAATGTCGCCCAACATGGGGTCAAAACGAAAACTTTCGAAATACGCAGGCCCGCCATTCAAAAACATTACTATGACATTGAGGAGCGGGTTATCATTCGTCCAGCAGGATCGATTATAGTTGAACTTGATCGCCCTGTAGCGAAAATTCCAACAGGAGAAACCGTTGTTGGTTTTGATGGTCTACAAGGAGGCGTCTCTGGAACAGGATTTCAGCAATCTCCAGGTGGATTGACTTTATCGCCTTCTGGAGGTTTTGGGCTATCTGGCGGAGGTCTTTTTGGAGGCTCACAAGTCGGATTAGGCGGATTAGGCGGACTAGGCGGTCCAGGAGGACTAGGCGTTCCAGGAGGACTAGGCGTTCCAGGAGGACTAGGCGTTCCAGGAGGACTAGGCGTTCCAGGAGGACTAGGCGGTCCAGGAGGATTAGGCGGTCCAGGAGGACTAGGCGGTCCAGGAGGACTAGGCGGTCCAGGAGGATTAGGCGGTCCAGGAGGACTAGGCGGTCCAGGAGGATTAGGCGGTCCAGGAGGACTAGGCGGTCCAGGAGGACTAGGCGGTCCAGGAGGACTAGGTGGTCCAGGAGGACTGGGCGGTCCAGGAGGATTAGGCGGTCCAGGAGGACTAGGCGGTCCAGGAGGACTAGGCGGTCCAGGAGGACTAGGCGGTCCAGGAGGACTAGGCGGTCCAGGAGGATTAGGCGGTCCAGGAGGACTAGGCGGTCCAGGAGGACTAGGTGGTCCAGGAGGACTGGGCGGTCCAGGAGGACTAGGCGGTCCAGGAGGACTAGGCGGTCCAGGAGGACTAGGCGGTCCAGGAGGACTAGGCGGTCCAGGAGGACTAGGCGGTCCAGGAGGACTAGGCGGTCCAGCAGGACTAGGCGGTCCAGCAGGACTAGGTGGTCAAGGAGGACTAGGTGGTCCAGGAGGACTGGGCGGTCCAGGAGGACTAGGCGGTCCAGCAGGACTAGGTGGTCCAGGAGGACTAGGCGGTCCAGGAGGATTAGGCGGTCCAGGAGGACTAGGCGGTCCAGGAGTCCAGCAGCAGGGCGGCATCGGACCTTTGCAAGGTGGCCCTGGGGGAACTTTCCCTGGAGCAGGTGTTCAACAACAACAAGGTGGATTCGGTGGATCAGGAATACAACAGCAACAAGGAGGAGTTTCAGCTTCCCAAGGTGGCCCAACGGGAACATTCGCCGGAGCAGGTGTTCAACAACAACAGCAGGGAGGCCTAGGCGGTTCAGGATTCCAGCAGCAACAAGGAGGAATCGGAGCTTACCAAGGTGGTCAAGGTGGAACATTCATAGGAGCAGGTGCTCAACAACAACAAGGTGGATTCGGTGGATCAGGAATCCAGCAACAACAGGGAACAATCGGAGTTTCTCAAGGTGGCCAAAGCGGAACATTCAATGGAGCAGGCGTTCAACAACAACAGCAGGGAGGACTAGGCGGTCCAGGAGGACTAGGTGGTCCAGGAGGACTAGGTGGTCCAGGAGGACTAGGTGGTCCAGGAGGACTAGGCGGTCCAGGAGGACTAGGCGGTCCAGGAGGACTAGGCGGTCCAGGAGGACTAGGTGGTCCAGGAGGACTAGGCGGTCCAGGGGCACTTGGCGGTCCAGGAGGACTAGGTGGTCCAGGAGGACTAGGTGGTCCAGGAGGACTAGGTGGTCCAGGAGGAATTGGCGGTCCAGCAGGACTAGGTGGTCCAGGAGGACTAGGAGGTCCGGGAGGACTAGGCGGTCCAGGAGGACTAGGCAGTCCAGGAGGACTAGGTGGTCCAGGAGGACTAGGCGGTCCAGCAGGACTAGGTAGTCCAGGAGGACTAGGTGGTCCAGGAGGACTAGGTGGTCCAGGAGGACTAGGTGGTCCAGGAGGACTAGGCGGTCCAGGAGGACTAGGCGGTCCAGGCGGACTAGGTGGTCCAGGAGGACTAGGCGGTCCATTAGGACTAGGTGGTCCAGGAGGACTAGGCGGTCCAGGAGGACTAGGTGGTCCAGGAGGACTAGGTGGTCCAGGAGGACTAGGTGGTCCAGGAGGACTAGGCGGTCCAGCAGGACTAGGTGGTCCAGGAGGACTAGGTGGTCCAGGAGGACTAGGTGGTCCAGGAGGACTAGGCGGTCCAGCAGGACTAGGTGGTCCAGGAGGACTAAGCGGTCCAGGAGGACTAGGTGGTCCAGGAGGACTAGGCGGTCCAGCAGGACTAGGTGGTCCAGGAGGACTAGGTGGTCCAGGAGGACTAGGTGGTCCAGGAGGACTAGGCGGTCCAGGAGGACTAGGCGGTCCAGGAGGACTAGGCGGTCTAGGAGGACTAGGTGGTCCTGGAGGACTAGGTGGTCCTGGAGGACTAGGCGGTCCAGCAGGACTAGGTGGTCCAGGAGGACTAGGTGGTCCAGGAGGACTAGGTGGTCCAGGAGGACTAGGCGGTCCAGCAGGACTAGGTGGTCCAGGAGGACTAAGCGGTCCAGGAGGACTAGGTGGTCCAGGAGGACTAGGCGGTCCAGCAGGACTAGGTGGTCCAGGAGGACTAGGTGGTCCAGGAGGACTAGGTGGTCCAGGAGGACTAGGCGGTCCAGGAGGACTAGGTGGTCCAGGAGGACTAGGCGGTCCAGCAGGACTAGGTGGTCCAGGAGGACTAGGTGGTCCAGGAGGACTAGGTGGTCCAGGAGGACTAGGCGGTCCAGGAGGACTAGGCGGTCTAGGAGGACTAGGTGGTCCAGGAGCACTAGGCGGTCCAGGAGGACCAGGCGGTCCAGGAGGACTAGGCGGCCCAGGAGGACTAGGTGGTCCAGGAGGACTAGGTGGTCCTGGAGGTCTAGGCGGTCCAGGAGGACTAGGCGGTCCAGGAGGACTAGGCGGTCCAGGAGGACTAGGCGGTCCAGGAGGACTAGGCGGTCCAGGAGGACTAGGTGGTCCAGGAGGACTAGGTGGTCCAGGAGGACTAAGCGGTCCAGGAGGACTAGGCGGTCCAGGAGGACTAGGCGGTCCAGGAGGACTAGGCGGTCCAGGGGGACTAGGCGGTCCAGGAGGACTAGGCGGTCCATTAGGACTAGGTGGTCCAGGAGGACTAGGTGGTCCAGGAGGAGTAGGTGGTCCTGGAGGACTAGGCGGTCCAGGAGGACTAGGTGGTCCAGGAGGACTAGGTGGTCCAGGAGGACTAGGCGGTCCAGGAGGACTAGGCGGTCCTGGAGGACTAGGTGGTCCAGGAGTCCAGCAGCAGGGCGGCATCGGACCTTTGCAAGGTGGCCCTGGGGGAACTTTCACTGGAGCAGGTGTTCAACAACAACAAGGTGGATTCGGTGGATCAGGAGTGCAGCAACAACAGGGAGCAATCGGAGCTTCTCAAGGTGGCCAAGGTGGAACATTCATTGGAGCAGGTGTTCAACAACAACAAGGTGGATTCGGTGGATCAGGAGTGCAGCAACAACAGGGAGCAATCGGAGCTTCTCAAGGTGGCCAAGGTGGAACATTCATTGGAGCAGGTGTTCAACAACAGCAAGGGGGATTCGGTGGATCGGGATTTCAACAATCACAAAGTGGAATAAGCATTTCCACAACACCAGCAGCTCCAGCTGGAACTGGTTCCCAACAGGGTTCAATTGGAACATCTGCAGGTGGATTGCAAGGTGGTTTTAACTATTTCACAACACCCGGTCTATTCATACCTGATGTACCTTCAATACCGCCCATTCGAATAAGAGGATCATTTAATTTCCAACAATCACAAGGGGGTGCGCAAGGCGGACTACAAGGAGGACCACAAGCTGAACCCCAAGGTGCAGCTGCAGGTGGACCACAAAGCGGGCCACAAGCAGCTCCAACGCCGGGAATTACTGGTGTTAGCTTCCAGCAATCACCAAGTGGAATAACAATTTCTACTGTATATGCGCCTCCAACGCAATCCACTGGAGCTGGAGGACAACAAGGCGGAGCTGGCACACAGCAGTCTCAAGGATCTATAGGAGCAACACAAGGGGGATTGCCAGGAAGTTTTATTGGCGGAGGAGTACAACAATCGCAAGGAGGAATATCAGTTTCAACCACAGGCGCTCCACAAATCGCACCTGCAACGCCAACACCTTCTGGTGGATCAACAACAGTAGGCTTTCAACAATCTCAAGGTGGTGTAGGACTTACTCAGGGAGGACCACAAGGCGGTATTTCCGGGATAGGTATTCAGCAATCGCAAGGCGGACTTATTTTCTCGACTACAGCACCTCCTTATCTACCACCTCCAACTCCATCGCCTAGACTGCCATTTGGGCCACAGGGTGGTTATATTTCATCAAGTTTTCAGCAACAACGTAGTTCCGAATATCCAATCATATCAAGTACAACCCCAAGACCGGTTGCTATAGGGGCGCAATTCCGGCAGATGGATAGTGATGACAGTGTTGTTGTCGAGGCAAGTTCTAATGTTCGAAATCGAGGAACCTATTCATCTAGCACGACTACAGAGAGTTCATTCTCTAGTACTCAAGATAACTCTGCATTTGCCAAAGGAAGCGTCCAAGCTGTGAGCCGGAATATAGTTCCATACATGATAGCAGTAGGAGAACCAAATTTCCACTACCCACCTTACGTGGAGATAAATTCCCATGGATCTCCATTAGGTCATATACAACAACAGCCCTACACACAGGTGCCAGCAACAGTTCAGACATACCCCCGCATGAGATACCAAGGACGGCTTTTAACTGGAGAAGTGCAAACTGAAAATGACGGAACCCAGCACGATAATCAAGCCGGTTATGGTGCGCTCTCACAGAGTTTTGCTCATCAAACCGTTCACGAAAATCCAGCTTATGTTGCTGAGATACCATCCCATACTCCATATGAGGAACCAGCCAATGTAATACATCAACATCAAGGAGATCTTCAAGCTAATAATCAGCAGCAAGGCCAGTTTTCAGGGAGTTCTGAGAAATCTGTTCAGGTTTCCCATGATTATAGCAACACGCATCAACGACCTGCTCAAGTACATCAGCATCATTTCGTAACAACCACGTCCCAGCCCATAACAATCGAATCCACCAGCGCTATTAAAAGCGATGCACAGGTTAGACAGCAACACATAAAACAAGTTAATCAACATCCGCCACAAGAAGAACGTTATAAGCACCCGGAACGAGTTAATCTGGTCACCTACACTCGTCACCAGCAATCTAGACATCCTTCTGTTCAAACTCAGCAACATTCGGCACAAGTGACTCAAGAACCAATCGAAATTGCTGAAGTTCAGAGCAGCACTCATCGCCAAAATCTTGAGGAATCAAGTTTCCATTATCAACATCAAGTCGGGTCTACAACTCATCAGCCTGAACCTTTCGCCAGTGGCCGAAGATTGTATGAACAACATGGAGTTCCCTCGAAGTATACCCAACATCACACAATTAACGTTGCACCGTCGCAACACAACATTTTCTTTCACAATCATCCGCAAGGCCTTAAGACTTCAGGAAGAAGTCAGAACTTAGAACTGCCCCCAGAACCAGAGGCCAATGGTGAAGAATCCAGCCTCAGAAGTACAAATGTGGAGTCATCCACCAGAGAATCTGTGGTCTCTTCCACAACTGCTCAAAAAGTGGAGAACATGCCGCAACAAAAGACATACGCTTCTGTCCTAGCCGCTAGTCCACCTGGTATCCTCTACGCACCATCGCCGTCAAGCCACGTCCATCACCCAAGTCATGCCCACCAACCAGGCCATTCTAAACACGCTGTCAGTTTCAATTCAGAAGGTTCCTCACTGTTCTCTCCAAGCGGTCAGCATTTACATTTGGCGTATTCCCAGCAACCCAGTCAAGTTGCCAACCATCAAGTCAGTAGCCACCCAGCGCAAATTCCAGTCGGACAGCAGCGTCATATTCAAATCTCCAGCCTCACTCCCAATGAACCACAACAACTAAAATCTCATTCACCGAATGTACTCGTATCTCACCAAACTGCAGCACGCTACGAAGCTATTCCAACACCAACAACAACAGCATCTGCTCCCCACAAAACCAGAGGCCAGCAAAAGTACCGCAACGAACAAACCCATGGAGCTATCACCTTGAGAAGTGGTCGCACTTATGCTGATCATCGTGTCATTGCCTCTACTCCAGCTCCCAAGGATGGTAGTGCCGCCAGTGAAAGTGTCCAGACCCGCCGCATTGTCGTCAACCATCCATTCCAAACCGTCCAAGAGGTGGTCGAACAGGAACCCATCACTAAAACGCCATCACCACGCAATGTCCTCCAACAAGTTCAGCGGAAAAATGCCGCCGAACAGGAACCCATCACCAAAAATCCACAAACGGCTGCGTATGAATCAGCACAAGCATACAACGCTGGCCTCGAGCAAGTTCAGAAAAAGGCCTCCTATCACCAGCCGCCAGCTGCTACTTATAGGGTAGCGGCCACATTCAATCATTCTGCAGCGTCCCTGGGCTACCATCATGGCGGCTCCCATTAATCGACCACCCCATGCGTCGTCGTCACCAATAGCCATTGCCATCAAAGTGAAAGGACAGAAATGAGTCGTGAGTGAGTTTTCGTATCTGCATCTGGATTTGTACGAGTACGAGTATCTGTATCTGGATCACAGAAGCTGTCCACTACCTACGTATCATGAGATTTTTCATTACAATTTTGTTGTTGCTTTTCAAAAAGAGAAACAATTTATTTTCATTTATTTTACTCTTATTTTACTGTGCTCGTTTTATGCCTCTCACTGTTTTTAGTTGTATTGTAATTGTAATTGTAATTAATCGAATAAAGTGCGAATTAAGTTGATAAAAGCGAACATGAGTTTGGGCCTGGTTTTGACCTTTTACGGTCGTTCGGGTTTTTTTTTTTTTTCAGCTGAGAAACATTGCTCCAGATACATTTGTCGGCCTTAGGTGGATTCGGATCGTTTAGAACGTTTCGGTGGGTAAGTGTATGTAATTGAGTGCGCGGCCTTAGGATTGAAAGCCTCGTAAATAGCCGTCGATCGTTTTGGTGGGAAACTGTTTGAAAAGTTGGGGGCTACAGATGGCGAGAATAATTGGTTGTATTTACAACTTGCTATATTCTGAGTCTAAACTGGCTTCTAATAGAAATTGTATTGTAAAAGTGCACGCCACCTCGAATTCTAATCCCCAGCCAAACTCTCGGTTAGAAGTGATATTCAGTTGAAATATATTAGCTCAGCCACAACAATGTTGGGATAGAAATAATGAGACACGATGTTATCTACTTGGGTGATTGAATATTTTCAGTCGTCTATATCGTCGAGTATCTGCAGTCGTAAGTTATTACTTTCCCACTAAACTTAGCAGGGCTAATCATAGTGGCCCGTGCAAATGCGGACTAGCAGAATACGGTGTTTTCTGTTGAGAAATTTCGAGAACGGTGCTGAGTTTGTTATGCATCTGTAGGTTAGAAACGATGTATTTGGCCAGCCAATATTCGAGAATATTTTCCCACCACCGATCATGACCTGTTATGAAAGCCCTGACCGAGTACGTAGCCAATCCAAACGTGGGTACACATCTTGGAAAGTTATAAGCCTTTTCAACAATGCAAGAATCAGTGGATTCAGCCTTTCAACTCCGTTCAAAGAAGACTTTCATTCTCGAAGTAGCTTGAAAGTGGTGAGAGAATTTAGCAAAGACTTAAGCGGCAGTTAGTATTTTTTTTATAGGCGCAAAAAACTCACTGCCACCAGAAAGGCGTTTGTTCGCATAAGTTAGTATTGGCTGTCGTTTCTCATGACCACCGCCACATCCGCTTTCACAGATGGTCCTGCATAAGCAGTGCTGATGACAGGGAAATTTGGCCTCGTATTTTCGCATCGCGATATGGCATCTCCATAGGATTCAAGTCAAATTCAGTCTCAGACCACACGGTGGCAAGCGTTTTATGAAGAGACAAGCGTTGACACCTAAGCCTCTGCCCATCACCCCCTACTCTCACCGCCACGTGATAAGGCCTGGCTGCTCTCAGAATTTCACTGAGACTACTGGGAATGGATCATTTGGCCAGAGTTTTTATTAAGGACCTGGCTCTTCAGATTGGGTGTTGTGTGAAAAAAAAACAGTTCATAGACAATTAACAGTCTCGGATATGGACGGATATAACGTTGACGACTCCAGCAAACGTTTTAAGGACAACGAATTTTGGCTTTGCACTTGGAGTGATATAGTAGAACCCTTAACAGACTGTGTTCTACCATATAACCCGCAGAGGCCCAATATTTCTCCAACGCAGATGTTCCCAGAATCAAAGAAGATAATAAAGTACGACATATAGTATACTACCGCGGCTGCTTAAAAGAGGGAAGACGAAGCTTGATTGGATGTAAATTTGCTATTCGAAGGAGACTTAAGCTTTCGACATTTAAGCAAACACCTCATAATAATTCGTATCAAGGCCAAATTGGAAGATATACATAAGCCCGATTTGGGTTCATGCTTCTACTTACAGAGGATAGAGACGCCAGTATCAAAGTCAAATTCTAGGCCTCCTATGCCGAACATATGCTCAGCTCCCCAGATATGGCACCGATATTGTGCGAAGAGATTTTAACGCAAGTCTGGGTATCGGAAAAGTACACCCTAGCTAACACAACGCTGGAAGTGGATTTAAGCTTTTAGAATTTAGAAGCGGTTACCACATATCAATCACAATGGACCCAATAGGCCTAAGTGGATAGGACCTTTCTAACAACCACTTTTACCTATCTACCTACCTCATATCAACATCCGTAAAAGAACTAGACTATCCACTGATTAATCAACCAACAACCAGATTGATCATATTGCCACCCACGCCAGATGCTCCTGGATGTCCGAACTTTTCAAGGAGTCAACATCGGCACGGATCATTACCTAGTTGCAGCCAGGGACGAATGGAGTTGTTACAAGCACAACGGAGTCAAGGATGATCACGCTGCAAGCTGCTACGAGAAGCTGCAATCGCAAGACACCACTAGAATCCTTGCCGATCGGGACACACGATCTCTCAAAATACTAGCTCCGATACATAAACCATAGAATACCAATCCAAGTACTGTCAACGAGCCATCAAAGAAGCGCCGATAAAAAAGAACCTTTGGTTTGACTATGAATGTAAATAAGTACTTAGCTTAATGTGGCTGTACAATCCGAGGTGAACCTGGGTCTCAGCCAATAAGACTCTCCAGCCAGCTCGATATCAAACTAGCTGCCTCCAGTTTCGCACGCTAAGTTGGCACTTTCATGCACCATCTGAGAAGCGGTCTTCATCTACTGCGCTCAAGGGCGGATTCGAAGATTCTACATCGTCGTCGTTGTATCTCCTCCTCCACTCACCGTCTTTGCAGATGCGGCCAAAAATCACTCGAAGAATTTTCCTTTGAAAGCAGCCAAGGGCACCCTCATCCATTTTGGATAACGTCCATGCTTCTGCTAGACAAGGGCTGGGATTATTAAGGTCACTTTTGTTGTTCGAGAGAGGGCTTTGCTAGTCGATGGCCTTTTTAGCCCAAAGAAGCAGCGATTGGCAGGAGTTATTCTTCGTTTCATCTTAGCGCTGGTATCATTGTCTAAATTGATAGCAGAGCCTAGCCTTAACTAACTCGAGAGTGACCTTCTGTCCAAGACGACGGTGTTGACAGCCATATACGAATACTTGGTCTTGAACTCATTGCCAGTTAAACCCTCTGCCCCAATATTCGCGAAAGTGCCACTGATTATGTCAATATCATCGGCGCATGCGAGTAATTGGACGGACTTTTGAAAGTTTGTGCTTCTTGTATTATATGACAGCGCATCGCGTTGTCTAAATTATCTTTTGACTTCAAACGTTTCGGTCAGGTCTTTACCGACCTTTATGGAACAGCGTGCATTAGCCATCGTCATACTGCAGAAGCGGACGAGTTTGGCAGGGATGCCAAAACTAGACATTGCTCTGTATAACCCGTCTCTATAAATACGTGGTCTTAAAATCGATTTGAAGCTCATCGATTTTTCCCAAGATCTGCCGCAGTGTGAATATTTGATCGATGGTGGACTTTCCTGGCCAGAAGCAACACTGATATGGGCGAATCAGGTTGTTGAACGGCTTCGGGCGTTCACACAATACGGCAGATAGGATCTTGTGGATCTTGTAGGCGATGTTAAGGAAACTGATACCTCGGTAGTTGGTGCAGTTCAGAGGGTTTCTTTACTTGAGGATCAGATAAACAATGCTGAGGTTCCTTTTCATCGGACATACTCTCGCCCGATCATATTTTACGAATGAATTGGTGTATGCTCCTTACCAAGTCATCGCATGCTATCGCTATGAAGAGCTCGGATATGACTATATTCACTTAATGCAGGTCGGGTGGACAGAATTGTTAGTCTACATCGTCATTCTGCCTGACAGCGGTATTTGCGTTATCCAGTCTACAGAAATACTCTTTCCAAATCCTCAGCATCAACCGCGACTCTACTACGATATTCCCTTGTTCATCTCTATAGCCTTCGCTTCGGGGTTTGTGTCCGTGGTATGTTTTTTTTACCTTTCGGTAATACTTCCGAATCTCATTCCTGGTGTAGCATCTCTCAATTTCCTCTACCGCTGGCTTCTCATGTTTCTTCTTTTACTCTTGAGAAGCTGGTGTTCGTCTCTCCTCTTCTGTTCGTAGAGCTCGTGTGCATCTCTAGTCCTTCTATGCAGCGCCCTTTTGTATACATTTTGCTTAGCTGCACGTGCTTGCCGGCACAAGTCGTCAAACCAGGGGTTTCGTTGCGGTGGCCGAGTAAAACCCAGCACGTTAGAGGCGGCATCTCTATTGGCTTTTTGGCAATGTTGCCACTGGTCTTCGATACTTGATGCTGGAGGCCTAAACTTCCTCACAGTATTGACTTGCCTTTACGATGTTCGGTATATCCGCAAGCGTGCCTTAGCTACAACAAGTTGGCTACTCGGAATATTCGGGCATGCATAATACTGATACTCCTTGCGTCTATCGCAGTATGGTCATTCTGGTTGACGGTTCATCGATCAGGACATCTCAAAGTCCCTTTATGAATATCGAGATAAGGGAACCGCGTGCTAGCTACGAAAATGTTTCGCCCCGCCGCAAAGTCGATTTCTTCCGATAGTACTACCAAAGATGCTCTCTCTTCCTAGCTTTGCATTAAAGTCGACAATTTTGATGTCATATGTCATGTCAAAGTCTTGTCCAAGAGCTAAGCTCGTGGAAGTTATCTTTGAGGTTGTCATCTTTCTCCTCTCTGAGGGCATGTGCTCATATAAGGCTAAAGTGGGCAAATTTAGCCTTAATACGGATTGTTACGAGGCGCTCGTTCAAATGCCGAAAACTCAAGACATCTTGCTTAAGTCTGCCTCTAAAAGCAAATCCGCATCCAAATAGGCGCTGCTTTTGTCGTCGATAACAATCGTGGTAATATATGTCGCAGTTTTTCATTCTCTTTTTGTCCGGCCCATCCCATCGCATTTCATGGATGGCGGTAATATCTGCTGTGCAGCAGTCCAGGGCCTTCGTTGGTGATTCGGCTGCCTATTAAGGGATGTAACATGTGGAATGTACAAATCCGAAGTTCGCTGTTTCGTTTACAGAGGTTGTTAACGATAGATCCTTTCGTGTCCAAGGCTTGCTGGTTCCTAACTATAGATTTTTTGCCATCGCCGGGCAGTTACCCCAGCGGCGCAACCAGCAATCTAGAGGGCCAGTTCGATTATACAGACCCTAGGACGAGGCCAGTAACCCGTTCCTGACTTAGTCTCGGAAATCCTTTCCTGCCTGAGCTCCAAAGATGCTGGAGTAGCCCGAATTTTGCTTCACCGCTTATTTCACTTGGGGAATTCATTCGCTGTCTCAGATTTTTGTCTCTTGGTTAGCACTCGCGGTTATAAGATTGGCAAGTCGAGTAAGGATGGCCATTTACCAGTGCCCGGTGGTTATCACTTGGTGGTAGAATAAGTAGAATTGATGTGCAGAAACAATTAAAAGACCGGGCATCGCCAAGTAGACACCTCTCAGCGCCTACCTTGTTTCTACAGCAGCCACTATAGTACGTAGGAACGTACAATAAGCCAAATACTCGTAAGAAGCATATTAAGCTTCGCTGCATCGGAGGACGGAACCATCTCGGGTAATAAAGAAAGAGCATTGATAAAATGGGCAGATGTTACTCCACGAATTAACTTTGGAAACTGAAGCCTGCCGGAATCGAAGCCTGCAAAGTTGAAATGGGTAGTAGTCGAACTGTGGTCGGTGCTGTGAATATAGAAAGACTACTTCTGCAGACTGCAAAACGCCATGATGGTCAAATTAGTGCTGTCAAACAGAATGATTTATTCATCCGGACAAAGACATCACAGAATTCCGTCCCCGTGACCTAGATGAACTTAAGATGAAATATATTCTGTTATCAGAAAATTACGCACACAACCCACAGCGTGGACGTCACCATCGGCAGTTATAACTTCGAGGTAGTTAAGGACTTCGTTTTTCTCGGCTCCGCAGAATCACTCTTGCCAATCACTGTTTCTTTGGCCTCAGGAGTCAATTGAGTAACAGTGCTCTTCCTCGTAAGACTTAACTGGCTTTATATAAGAGCCTAACCCTGCTCTGTGGCACAGACGCTTGGACCATGTCGAAAACGGATGAAGAAGCACATGGCAGTTCCGATACTTCGTGTGATTTTCTGTCCCGTATTGACGAGGAATGGAGGAGACAATTCAAGCACAAACTCTACAGGCTGTGCAGCTACATCCGTCTAGTCAGGCGTCTACCAATTCAACGTCTAAGGTGGCCGTCCCATTTCGAGTGAATGGACAGTTCATCTCCAACCCAAAGTGTCTTCGATTCTTATCCCGAGGAACGGTGCAGCAGAACGTCTGCATATAATGTGGCGCACGCAAGTGGAAGAGGATCTCTACCAACTTGGAGGGCGACACTGAAGGCAGCTGGAGAGAGATGATGCTAGTTGGAGGGGCTTGTCGATTGAAGCCCAGGTTCACCCCGGACTGTAGCGCCGTCTAAGTAAGTAAATAAGTTGTGCTAAACGCCAACATAAGATGGCTTGAGAGTGCAGAAATAAATATCATTTGCAGCGAGATCAAAAAGTTTGCCTACATCAGAGTCATGCGTGCTAAATAAACCAAGATGCAACCAGGGCAGATCGTTCATATAGTGTGATGATGAAGTAGTGTATGTTCAGAAAAGGTGTATCCTTTAAGAGCTGTAGATATTTTCATTTAAACAATGTCGTCAGGAATTGAGTTAGAATCAAAAACTTTTATTCATCGCGACTGTAGGCTTATGGCGCAGCCATTTATGACTAAACGCATCTATTGGTCCAATTTTCGGCGACTATCTTACCAATAACGTGCTAAGTATTGGCTTACAATGCCTGAATAGTGATGTGGTTGAATCGAGCCCTCAATAAGTCAACGGTTCCATTGGAACAACATATCGTCTGGATCAATGTCGTCAATATTTTCGCAAAAATAATTACTGATCATTATCCGTAACGCGAGCTCCATCCTCAAGAGATGACGCCATCAGAATAAAGACCAAGCAGTGCACTTTCAGTGATGCAATTAAGTCTCATGAATCACATACATAAGTTTTACCTAGATTTGCCGACGAAATCACGTCGCAATCCATTGCCTCTAGCCCTTCCTGCTAGTTTTGTGGCATGTGCGAACCGATGAAATCAAAAGTTGAATTGTTGAAGGAATTCTTAAAGTCGATTCCATTTCGCTTACAATGAATTGCGCAATGAATTTCATGTGACATATTCTATTCCTAATGCGACAAGCAGGTACCAACACAAATGGCAATATTTTCTTCAATCCAATCCAGATATTGGAATATGCGGACTGTATACATACGAGTAGATGTCACTGCTCGATCCCTGCTCGAACTCTGCTTCCGACGATCGAAGAACAGGTCCGACATGGTGGTACTAACGTATTTTAGGTTAGGCAAAATACTATCCACCAAAACTAATACTGTCGTGTATCATCTTGACCAAAATTGTACCGTTACCGTGAAGAAAGAAGACCCAGGCAATAAAAGTCCGAGGATTAATAGCTCTACGGACACTTCCTACAGAAGTGACACTTCAAAAAATAGAATTAAGCTGATTGTTCTCCGTTTCTTTCCGTAGCAACTGCAGACTGTGGCTTTTTTTGTAGTTCTGGTAAAGTTGAGCGATAGTATAAAATTAAAGAGATGGTTACTTATTGCTCTGTACCTGCCAATTTAAATATTCAGACCATAAGCGTCGCTACAGTGGTTGAGATTGGAAACTCTAGGGTTTTTTTTTCAGACAGGCACACTCAGACAGAGACGTATTCTATGTATTGTTGTTCCTTTTGCTGGAATTTCGCAATTTTCCGTGGGAAGATAAGTAAACGCTTCAGTGTTAAGATGCCTACACCACACCAATTCCTCTTACCGCCAGCCGGATACTCATACTCATAGCGCAAGTGCTCCGCAGTGTCGTCAATATTCTCATGTCAGTAAGTTGTGTCACTTATTACTAGCGCACTTAAAATACATGGGTGCTTAGCAAAAGCGCAATCGTTATGACAACAGAACGTCCCTAGACACCTGTCAATATAAAAACTCAAGTTCATGGTATGCCCGTACATTCATGGGAGCAAGGATACGTCTTGCCATCGGTCACAGCCATTCCTTTGATACAAATTCGAATCTGTCTTGAAGACACAGGTTCCACCAGTGTCGAGACCAACCTATAACCTCTTGCTGATCTTAGGGTCATGGCACCCAGTACTTACTGCAACTCTACATCGGGTTAAAACCAACTGGAAGACCCTTCTTGCGATTTAAGTTTAAGCCACAGCTATTGAGTGATGCTTTCACGAGGGGGCTTACCTCTAACAAGTCAGGCCCGGATCAAAGTCCGGGTGCACTAACTCCCACCGTACCCTATTTTTAAATGTCCTAGCAAGGACTACCGGTAGCCCTGCCCATCAACATGACCATCAACGGCAGCATGTAATATTACTGATCAAATCGTATTAGGCTTCGGTGCCGTCAATCGGAAAATATTTATGATAGACCAGTGTTCGCTCCACCCCCGTTTAGACTATGTTTTTAATGGGTGAAGACTTCATGGCGGGGGCTCACCATCATGACAGCAGTAAGCACTCTACGGCCTTTTCTCCTGATGGACAGCAGGAAAGTCGCTGACCTCTAAGAGACGCTTTGCCTGCAGGGAACCCTGGAGAGCCATCCCATCTGCAATTATGCTCATATGTCAATGCAAACTCTAACCGAGGACGTAAGCAGTCCTGACGTAGGTTCGGGTCCTGAAAATCTCTCCTCTGACCCTTAATCGTTAAAAAAGTTAGTCGGCGATTTCACTTCCACTAATCCGATTCTGGCCTGGAACCTAAACAAGATTCAGTGAATTCAAATTACATTGAGTGACGTCTTGCATTCTCGAACAAGCTGGGAAGCCGTGAGAGGGTTTAGCAAGACTTTAAGGGCAGCTTGGGTGTAGCTAAAAATGCATATGCTTTGCACCCCCGATTCTTCTCAATTTACGAGTCGTTCGTTGTCACCAGAATTGCGTATATCTCCGTTTGGAAGACGCAAATTTCGCTAACGAGGATTGAAATCTAACGTTTTCGTCCTCCAGAACAGCAATGCCTCATACTTAATCGGTTTTTTTAGCCATCCGTAAAGACTCGATAACATTCCTTTCCTCGCTCAGATTCTGGCCAAAACCAATCCTGGGCAAAGGTAAAGTAAACTTGATTTCGTATTTTTTCAGCCAGTTTCTATTGAAGTTGGTAACGGGACACACGTCGGTAGAGTGGCCCACTATTTCTATAGTCCCGAAAAGCGCAAAAACGCTAGCTAACGGGTCGCGTGTCCCGTCTATTCTCGGGAATCCTAACGCATGCGCGGCCCACCGGAGTCTTCAATTCACAACTTGGGGAATCCGACTGTCTAGTTAAAAGAAACCATTGTGATGGCCCTAATGGGTGTTGACACAATGTGAATTCTGCCCAGTGCTCTGAATGTCAAAGTGAAGAAATTTAAGTAAGCGCGGGTAAACGGCGGGAGTAACTATGACTCTCTTGTTGACTCTTATGAAAAGGGGACATGTTTCAAAATCGCTCTGGCAAAAAAGAGTCTAAGTCGGGAAATTCGTGTAATGGCAGGTGTAATTGGAAACAAGTTAATCGCCCCTTCAAATTACCACCTAGGCTAAATTCTACAAACCAATTGGAGTTTTTGCGAAATAATTTACCAGAACAATTAGAGGACATTCCATTGATTCAACTAGCTTCATCATATTTCCAACAGGATGGTGCTCCAAACCAGTATGGTCGTGAGGCTAAGAATGGGCTAGATGAAGAGTACGGTAACCGTTGGATAGGAAGGAATGGACCAGTTCACTGGCCTGCAAGATCTCCTGACCTTATAGTATTGGATTTTTTGTATGGGAAGAATGAAAAAACTTGTTTATTCAACCGAAATAGCAACTTTAATTGAATTGGAAGAGCGTATTCTCGAAGCGTCAACAAAAGTGAAGCAGCAGTTAACGTGAATATCCATTTGCATTGAAATCCAAAAACGGGCTCTAACATGCATACAAAACCAATAAGGACACTTTGAGCACCTGCTATAACTGTTTTAGTACACAAATAGAACAAAAATTACCTAAGACCACACAAAACCCTCATCAG
The DNA here is from genome assembly GCA_963966105.1 of Volucella zonaria. Taxonomy (NCBI): domain Eukaryota; kingdom Metazoa; phylum Arthropoda; class Insecta; order Diptera; family Syrphidae; genus Volucella; species Volucella zonaria. The sequence continues at coordinate 51,326,688 of OZ014534.1, forward strand.
TGAGCCTAGAGTAAAGCCAGGCGTGCTAGGAAGAGGCCCCATGCAGCCGGGACAAACAGTTTTTGGAGTCTGAAAAAAGCAGCAGTTGCGTGCAATATTTTCGTAAAAGCTTGTTTTACCAGACAGCCGGCGGGTCAATAAGTCCGTGACTTTTGGATTAAAAACAGATTTTTTGATAAAAAAATAATTTTATTTTTCAACGTAGTCTCAGTTGAGCTCTATACACTTTGTCCAACGCTTCTCCAATTTTTTTATCCCTTCCAAAAAAAATGATTTGTCGAGGTCCTCAAAATGACGAGATGACTTCATCATTGGAGTCAAATCTTTTTCCACCAAGCCATTTCTTCAGGTTTGGGAACAAGAAGTAGTCGCTCGGAGCCAAATCTGGAGAATAGGGTGGATGACGGAGCAATTCATAGCCCAATTCATGGATTTTTGCCATGGCAACTGCACATGTGTGCACTCTTGCATTGTCTTGGTGGAAAAGAACTTTTTTCTTGGCCAAATGAGGTCGTTTTTTTTTTCAAATCGTCATTGAATCGGTCCAATATTGGCATAATATTCCCCATTGATTGTTCTTCCCTTTTGAAGGTAGTCAATGTGGATTATCCCGCGTGCATCCCAAAAAACAGTCGCCATAACTTTATTGGCTGACAAACCCACCTTGGCCTTCTTTGGCGCCGATTCACCCTTAGAAACCCACTGTTTTGACTGTTGTTTGTTGTGATGGATCCATATTTCGTCCACGGTTACAAAACGGCGCAAAAACTCCTCCATATTGCGATTAAACAACGCCAAACCTTCCTGTGAAGTTGTTACACGATTGCGTTTGTGGTCGACTGTGAGCAAACGCGGCACCCATCTTGCGGAAAGCTTTCTCATGCCCAAGTGATCATTCAAAATTGAAACCACTGAGCCATGCGAGATCCCTACGGCTTCCACAATCTCTCGCACTTTCAATCTTCGGTCGGCCAACACCATATCGTGAATTTTTTCGATTGTTTCGGGTGTAGAGACCTTAACTGGGCGTCCAGGACGTTCGGCATCTTCAGTGCTTGTACGGCCACAACGAAATTCAGTAAACCACTTTTTTACCATTGAAATCGATGGTGCAGTATTTATCAAGCTTAGCCTTGGTCTCGGTAATGGTTTTTTTTCGCAAGAAATAATGCTTAATAAGCACACGAAATTCACTTTTTTCCATTTTCTCCTCAAATTAGTGAGTAGTCTGATAAAAATAGCTGTCAAACACAAACTAACTGACGCAGCAAGTTTAAATTTTGACAGGAGTCAACTGACAAATGCTTGTTGACAGGAGCAGTGTTGCTGTTTCAGTAAAGAGGTCAGAAATTCAAAAATGCACAGAATTATTGACCCGCCCTCGTAAAATAACTGTTTCTGTTTACTTCTCTGCTTCCGTCTGTCACTTAATATATGTTCTTACCACAACTGTAAAATTGAGGTTAGAGTAGAGAGATGCATTCCCTTCAACTTGTAGGTCCTTATATTGATCTTTTCGTAGAACAATGGCAATTGCGTCGTATCGTGTCGGACTAGTTTCAAAAATAGTGATTCACATCTAAAGGCGACATCTGTTCTAGATCTTCTTAGATACGCCACGGTATCAGCAGCTGTTTCGGCTTCCTATTTTGTAACAACAAGCTAAACCTTGTGAAGAACTTCATCAACATATAGAGGGTGCTTTAGCAGTTGAGGTGTCAATCGATTTTGATCCAAAAGTTCCAGACTTAGAGCTGATTGGTTGACTGGAAAGGACGGCTACGTGAGATTTTGTTTCCGGAATTTGACTTCGTTATCCGTTTGCTTGGAATCAAGTCCTTAAGACGAAGTGTAAGATTGCTTCGCATAAATTCACTAAATTATAGGTGACAGTCCTCTTGGGTCGGGTTACTTTACCAGTTATTAGGTCACCCTGTTGAGTCCATTGCATGTTTTTAAGTTGTTCTGTCAAATAAAAACGTGACAATATCCATAGAGCTTCATCGTATCGATCATAACCTCCAGATGGGTGCAATCCTTGAGTGAGTACTTGATCGTTCGCTTCAGAAGGTCGAGCTGGAGAATTGGTCTTCCAGACTCGGTTGCTTGAGCTGGTGAATTGAGAATTTCTGGTGACAATGCGTTCTTCTGAACATTAAATTCGCCTTGAAGTAATATGTTAATAGTGGTGTAAAAGATTCTACTGCCTTTCCGTTATAAGTGATGACAGAAAGATCACTGAGGGCTTTATGGAAGATCTCATTGATGCATAAGTAATTGCTGAAGTGGTGATTTAAGGCGCATGGTGTTAGTGATGTGGAGTTTCGGGAAAATTTCGGCAGTATTTCGGCGGTTAGAGTGCGCTGTAGTTGTGATAGACTGCGGCGGGTTCAGTTATGTGGCTGCATGATGTACATGGTGCTATGGTTGCCTTTTTATAGCAGACCAATAATTCGTAAACCATATTCCGGTGAATTATAATATGGGTATACGCCACCAGTTCTCATTATCTGTACCCTTACGTGGTGACTTCTGGGTCCATTGTGGAAAAAGTCGTCCTCAGCCGTTCCAGGTGCCAAAAACAGCTGTTCCCAGAAACCTTTAAAATATAGAGCGCTCACAATAATTAAACTTATGTCGAAACTTAGTTCATCGGTTATTAAAGCTAGAATCTTCCCCAAAGTATTCATTTTAGCCTTATAGACAGACTGTGGCTCTTCCACATAATCTGGATTCAGACTAAATCCCTCCTGGACAAAAAGTGCATTGGCTAAGCGAATAATACATATATTCAATGGAGTTTTCAAACCTCCTTTTCCAACAGCGCCTGGATTAGCTAGAGTTTTTCTCCATTCAAATTCCTTTCTTGGTCTTTCCAAATTAAATTGATTCATTAATAAATCCTCCAGCAGCCAGCCGAATTCCTCGTGAACCTTCCATGTGTTCTGGGTATTATCGGGAGCTAAGAAGCTAAACAATTTTGTAAGCTCGTTGTAGCTAATGCCATTGGAACCCATTTGGAATAGGGACAAGGCTGAAATGACACCCAATGGTGAAAATATTTGAGCATTGCGGTAATCATGCTCGTCGAGGGCAATTGATACGTCATGAGCAAAGTTCATGATGCTTTGCCATACCAGTTCGACAACTGATTGATCAAAACGTTCATCTTTGCTTACTGGGGGAATCAGGAAAATCTCTTCGTTTTGCCTTGGCTGAGATATTGGTTGGGCTAGCTAATCGGAAAAATTCGCCATCGTTAGCTGTGATGGATTGGACTCTGACTATGTATACCAAGCAAGCTGCTACTAAAGGGTCTTTCATTAAGAGCTTCCTATCTTTGAATTTAAATAAAAAAAAATGTGTGAGAGACATCGTCGAAATTTTTCATTCGTTTGAAAGGCCTATTGATGCCATTATGTATGGAATATAACATGGTTCAAATATTTGCCGCGGCTTCTCTGGGTGGGGCGCATCCGAAATGTCCAATTTTCCATGACTTTGGCGCATAAATCAGGCTGAATTTAACCAATGGCATGGGTTATGTTGGCTTTGGGAGCCGGCCGCTGTGGTTTACGGTTTATTCCCATAGACCTGCGACTTCAAAAACCTCCACAATAAAAAGTCTAACGGGGTCAAATCGCACGATCTCGGTGGCCAGTTCACATCACCTCCATGTGAGATGACCATGCCCTCGAATCGCTCGTGCAGAATTTTCAATGTAGCGTGAGCTGTGTGGCACTAAGCGCCGCCCTGTTGAAACCACATATCGTTGGTGTCTATATCATCCAATTCAGGCCAAGAGAAGTTGGTAATCACCGACCTATAGCGCTCGCCGTTGACGGTGATGGCCTGGCCAACGTTGTTTTCAAAGAAATATGGACCGATGACGCTGCCAGCCCAAAATGTACACCAAACAGTGACTTTTCGGGATGTATTGTACGCTCTTGGATCTCATGTGGATTGGTATCGTCCCAAATTCGACAATGTTGTTTGTTGATGTACCCACTCATCCAGGATTGGTCTCATCCCTAAAGATGATTTTTCGATGAGAATTAGGGTCAGTTTCCAACTGCTCCAGAGCCCATTCAGCAAAACACATTTCGTTGTCTATGGTCGTTTATCTTCAGCTCATTGGTGAGTTGAATTTTGTACGGGTGCATTCCCAAGTCACGACGCAAAATTCGCCAAGTTGTGGTCTGCGAAAGGCCGAGTTCTTGTGAACGGTGGCGGCGATTTTTTCGGCAGATCTTGCTTTTCGTCGGCGTACGGGTATTGGTCTATCGTTTACAGAACCAGTGGACTCAAATTTATCCACCACACTGCGAATAGTCTTCTCGGTAGTATGATTATGGCGACCGTAAAATGGGCGAAGCGCGGGAAAAGTTGCCTGAACTGAACGCCCATTTTGATAAAACAATTTTATCATTTGCACTTATTGTTGAACGCTATGTCCGTCCATGGTGATTTGGCGAAACAGACTGAATAAATGACAGCCAATTTGACAGATGTAGCTTCAACAATATGGCCGCTATCAACTGTTAAATTTCGGAAGTCCCTATTGGAAGAGGCTGTATAAGTGAAAACGTTCCCACTTTAAAAGATCGAAATATCCCTCTGCTTTAACTCGAAGCACTGCTCTCTCGTTCAAAAGGTCAAGATGTGCGAATTGATAACCAAAATTGAAGGTCTCTTTAAGCCTAAGTTCGTGAAATGTATGTTATACCGGGATAAGATGCGGATATTGAAAATGATCTAACGACGACCGATCTTGCAACAAACTCACGAATTGTTCAAATGAAAAAAATGCGAACAATTCGACGAATTGCTATTTTAAACCACAGACTCGACTCTGAGGTGTGAGATAACAGCGACAGGTTTTTCTTTCTTTTTTTTCGAAAAATTCTTCACAAATACATACACAAACAGTGCGCTAAAATGTTACTGGAATAATAGAACTGCTACAGTAACGTCGATACATCGAACGAACATCGTTGAAATAAAGCGGACACTCTTCCGTTTTGATACGGTTCGACTCAAACTGAGAAGATTAAATGAAAGCCCATTTCTACCATTGCACCAATTGCCAATCACGTCTAGGGCGGCTGACACAATCTCTAGACACGATCCAATAGGCAGTACAGCTACATCATTTACATGTGCTTGAGCATAGACGTCAGAACTATGAAGAGCGTTTAGCAGTGGGTCGAACAGTATGCACCATGGCATTGGAGACAGGACGCCGCCTTGAGGACAGCCCCTGTTTACCGCGCCATCGCACGTTGGCTGCTGTCAGCATCTGCAACCAGTGTCCTATTTCCCAGCGTTGCTTTTATTCCAAAATTAGTGATGCGTCTACGTCGTTCTGTGTGGCTGAGTTATATACGAGTATGCCACCCTCAATATCGATGAAAACCCCTAAGCTTCTTGTCGAGTGCGCCTTCAGTTTTGCCTACCCGATTTCGAAGCGCACTCTCGCAGAATTTTCCGCATCGTTTTACAGTGGATGCATTCAAAAAGCAGTTTTGCTTGACCATTCTCTTCATGAAGCAAGTCAGACTTCTCTTCTTCGCTCCGATTTTCGGTATAAAGGCTAGTCTCACTGTTCATCGTTAGGGGCCCTCGCCCAATTATCAAGGCTTCGCCCATCAATGACGTTGTCTAATAAAAAGCGGGACAGAGCATATTACTGGTCTTATCGTAAACATCTTCAGATGACGTCACCGAAGGTCACTACGATTTGATCAGTTACAAGTTGCCGGTCATAGGTCTTGTTATCGGTGGAACCCCCTGGAGTCCCTACCAGCTTAAATCACGGTACCATGGGAGTCAGGAGTCCACCGGATCTCTGTCCGGGCCTGACTTGCTGAGGTAGAGCCCCTTGTGGGAGCGTCATGGTGGATGTAATTTAAACCCAAAGTTGCGGGAAGGGTCTTCCTATTGGTTTGAGACAATGTATGTAGAGTTGCAATAAGTACTGTGTGCTGTGACCCCAAGAGCAGTAAGTTTTAGGTTGGCCTCGACTTATACCAAGGGTGGAACTTGTGCCTCCAATACAGCTCCGAATTGGTATCAAAGTTATTGGCGGAGAGGGATGGCAAGGCGTATCCTTGCTCCCATGGATGTACGGGCATCCCGTGAACTTAAGTCTACATGACAGGTGTTTACGTTAAAAACCAGACACTATCTGTTCATCGTCAGGGCTTGGGTTTGGATGACAGTGCCAACCTAGCAGCGATGATTCTCTTCAGGATTAACAGCCCATGGTCTGTACTTTTTTGTAGCATAATTGGATGTATGCCTTCGGTGTCAGTCAACTTGAAGCCATCAAAGGAATCAAAAGAATGTTTAATAGCCTCATCCGTCTCCACAACCCATACCAGCTACAGCGTGTTGTGTTACTCAGCTCACATACAGCTTCGTTAGTAGGAGGTGGTTGTGAGCTAGTTCTGATTAGGTTACCTGGGGAGTGAGTCTCAAGCAAGAGATGGAGAGTCTCTGTAAGTGTGGTTGATTTTTCCCTTTTGAGGACTGTGACTAGCCTGATTTCGATATTTTTATTAATTTTTATAAGAGGCACTCTTTGAAATCTGAATTAGCATTCGTACCTCAGTCTTCCTGCAAATTAGTCTTAAGTGACTCGTTTAGAAGTTTTCTGGTTCTTCTACGTAGCCACTGCAGATCTACGCTCCATCTGCTGGTACATGTCAGTTCAAAACACTTGTTGAGGGTGCCATTCAGGTTCTGTTCGACCTGATAAGCGCCTTTTTAAATCGTGCCCAGGATCCAAGTAGGTCGACGGGACATCCAAGCCCGTACTCTCCATGGACAGGGTTGGTTGGTTGAGAGTCGCATTGTTCACAAGTTCACAAGCAAGTCAGACTTTATTATGAAGCTTATGATTAAGTGAACCTTGACATGGTGTAGTGTGAAGCTCTGTAGAAAACCAAGACAATGCCCACGCTGACTAAACTCATATGTTAGTATGTTAGACTCCGTGACCAACATATGATGAAAATGGAGTGCGGTTTTCAGAGCTGACGGCGTGGACCGAACTTGGATCTTCTTTTTGGGATTTTATCCTGGGTTCCTTGAATCATGTCACCAGCCAAAGGATTCTGATTCTACGCTTTTCTTAATCATTCCATCGCAAATGAACGAAAGTATTTTGAAGTATTTTGAAATAGAAGGGTGCAGAGCCCGGAAGTGTTCTGCTGTAAGCATTGTGGAGTGTTTTACCATTCAAACTCGTAGATATTATTGCTTTCATTGCTTAGAAGTAAATACCGTCAGGCGGGATGGTTGGAAATGGTTAAACTTATGAAAGCCTCAACATGAATTGCCCTGCAGACGGCAAAAACCATGCTACACCCAAGTTTCAAAATTTATTCACGAATAAATGTGTTTTATCTGTTCCTCCATACTTGGATGGATTTTTAGTGCATGCATTTCAAAAAATTATCCTCCAATGCTCAACCAAATAAATATAACAATCAAACATTTTGACTCAAACTTAACACAAAAAACAATTTATTTACAAAATCAACCAAAACAAAAGTAAAATAAAATTAAAATAAATAAAACCTGACTAAAATTAGAGTAAAATTAACACTTACAACCTAAATTTGTGTACCTGCAAACGAATATTGATTTAAGAACAAAATTAATTTGACCGGAAACGACTGACACTGGCCATGTGTTTATCTTCGCTTAATCCATCCGGCATTTTTGAAGATTTTATAGACCATGCCGCGGGGTATTTTCTCGGCTTCTCTTTCGAAGACTGGCATCTCCTTGTCGGTGAGCCATGACTCTTTAGCTAGAGCTGCTGCTATTCGAGGATTCTTGTAGAAATGGTTCATGTACTCGGGTGGTAGTTGGGCTTCGCGAATGGCATTTTCGACGACAGACTTGTGGGCCAAGTCGGGTTGGATATGAATTTGACGTTCCGATGGAAATGCCACTGGTTGATACTGAAGGGGTTGTAGGTGTTGGAAGTACAATTGAGCGGTTGATAGACCAATGAGTGCTAGGAATACGATTGTTGATTTCATTTTATCTGAAAGAAAAGAATGGAAATGGTGGCGTTACTTATAGATACGAATATATATTTTTATTTATTAACTCTTTTATGTAATATGTTGATATCCCTTATAGCCCATAGATAAGGGCTCCTTTTTCTGTGACAAGTCGAAGGGGTCCACTTCATTCTACTATACAACAATGCCCAACCAACTTAATTGCAAGAATCTACAGTAGATAAAGTTCAGGATTTTCTATTCAAGATCAACCAACCAACACTGGACAGCTAAATAGTTACAGCTGTAGTTCAGGTCCGAGCTGCTGTAAAAAATGTGGAGTTTGCCCTAGATAGTGAAGAGATCACGACTGAGCCTAGGATAGTTTCAACAAGATCAAGTGTAACCCAAGCATTCTTGATATAGACTAAGATCGGGATCATGATAGTGGCCTAGGGGGCTACTTTTTCCGACATCACTTTTTATCTGTAAGATTTCTCATTGTATCTACTCCTCTTGAATTCAATATCAATATATTTCAAAATATCAGCGGCTTTGAAAAAGCCTAACATTATACAGATTGACCGGAATAAGCAAGAGCTCATGTAGCTCAACTGTTGGCTGTTACAGTAAGATGTCAAGGGGATTCTTGCTCGATATACCCAATTGATCAATCAAATCAGCAAATCTGCTCGTTTGCGGGAATCAGAATCACGGAAACTAAAGTTGCATTCGGGATGCTATCTAGTAAAACTGCATTGGAAAAAACGCAGCAGTATCCACAAGTATCTGCGATCTGGCTTGCATGGTCACTTAAGGAAATGAACCCTAATCAGTTTCTTAATGATCATTAGAAAATGGGACAAAACCAATCCATGTTATAGTACAAAGGGGTCAGTTGCTGTGGGTCTAGGGGTCTTCAGTTTGGATCAAAAACGGTCCATAGCGAAATATTTGACAATTGTTGTTGGATCAATCGATCGGAGTTTTTTTTCATATCAGTAGCTGGGAGAAGTCCTAGTGAATTTTGATAGGGACATTCTGAAGCGGATTTAATGTATTCGTACCATAACATATTTCTCTTGTAGCAAAGTGAACGTAGTTCTTTATTCTATCAAGGAGGGGATAACGTAGGATTTCTATGTTACCTACCATATAGGAAGCAAGGTATAAATGACACGAATTCCGAAAATTGACATTGTCAAGCATTGCAGGCTTAAATATTACAAGAGTTAGCACACGATTTATCCATCTCACTATCCACAAAGAAACATGACGGTCAATTGATCATAACGCCACAAACCAAATAAGTCATGATACGAGTACGAACATACAGAGCGGGCAACATAGGATCAGACCATTTCCGAGTTGCAGAACATTTTCAATCGAACTTTTCGTTAATCTCTCTACAAGCCCTATGCAACCGCCAATAAGCCGTAATAATTTCGACATCTGAAGTGCTCGGTTTCACCTGATCCCCCGTCACAAAAGCTTTGGGTAGATAAACAGTGCAAGAGAGTACATGTAGCAAAATAGGTCCACATGAGAGCTGCTTGCACGCACTAGTATATGAGAAGAGGAAGAGGAAAGGCTTTTCCGGACAAACACGGAAGGAGTCAAAGTAGTTGCGGATGATATGGGGTCAAACAAAATGGTCCATTAAACCTGAGCGATGAAAGCCAATAATTCCATCTACCCGACCAAATCAAAGTGCAGAATACCTCCACTTTGGGCTGCTCCCGACCCGAATGGACTACTTGTCTAGCTGTTTAGGACAGGAGGAGATGACTTCGTCGACAACATACACAGACTCATTTTCCAGACTTCGTCAGGGGAAAATATGTCTGATGAAATCTCAGCATCAGCCTAATCTACCAGAAAGATGACCTTCTAAACAGCGCCAACTAAAGAGTAATCAGTCTCTTGAATATCACGAACAAGATCTTGTCTATTTTGAAAACACCTCGAACCACTTGTCAAGTGTAGGCTTAGTGCCTAACTAATTACCCTAAAGCGGAATTCTGGAGAAGACTTAAGAAGTTCATATCGAAACACAACTATACATTGAGATATTTTGGAATCTCTACCAAACTCGTAGAATTGTGTAGAAATGTAGAAACGGATACCTTTGATGTAAAAAAGGATATGCTCTCATCAAAATCGATGAATCAAATATAACAATAGACAGCTATAATTTTAGGGTGGTTAGGAACTTTGCCTCCCTCAGATTTACTATTATCGCTTTTGCTAACTAGTTTGCCAAACACGTCTGCATATATTCTACATAGACGCACTGACAAATCTATTTCGCTTTATAAGTCATATTATGGGCTGCATGCTTAACACAATCTTCTATTGAACAAGACGTGATGTTTTGTAAAATATGGTCTGGAGTTTTGACGACCTTGCGTGACGACTCTCTTTTTACAGTGCGGGCGAAGAAATATCAGGATGGAAAGAGAGGTACCGGTGAATGTTGGTTTTAAATGTTTGAAAATTATAATGACTAGGAAATACAGAGCTAGGCAGGGCATTTTATAAGCGAGTTGTACGCCTTAGGAACGAATCACGATATTTTAGATTACGTCCAAAAGTGGGCTTGGGGGTATACTGATGAGCATTCTTAGCGAGACGGGTGTTACGGTTAAAAGTTTAAATGGGAGGAATTCTACTGGCGATTTGTATGGAGCAGTGTTGGTGGAAATAGCGATAAAACAGAGTGAGACACGAGACATTACGTCGATGTACGAGGGTGTCAATTGATTGACTGATATTAGTATCACCTATGAGTTTTATCGCACGGTTTTGAATCCTACCTAGCAGGTGCAGAAATATTTTGGGTGCACCTGATCAGATGTGGGCATTGTACTCAATTTCGGGCGGATAAACGCCTTATATATTGAGGACAGATTAGAGGGGGTAAAGTATTTCTGACATCGCTTGAGGAAACCTAGACATTTCGCAACATTTTTGAAGACATCTAATATGTGATCATTCCAACGTAAGTTGTCACTGACATACATACCGAGAATGGATAGTTTATCGGTTTCGACGATGCAAGTGCCATTCATGGATAATGGCTAGGTGTTTAAATTTCGCTTTAACGACAGCAGGCAGCATTCTGTTAGTAGTTCCCCAACTAGTTATGCTGTTAATATCAGCTTGACATATGCTGCTTCGTTCTACAGTCGAAGAGCAGGGACGTGAGTCTGGGAACGAATATGAAAAGCAGAGAGTACTGTCATCAGCAAAGGAATATATTAAATTTGAAGTATTAGGGAAGAGATCATTGATGAAAATTAGAAAGAGTGTCGGAGACAGAATGGAGCCCTGGGGTACACCAACATTTATTTTGTGAACATCAGACTTGAAACCATCCAAGACAACTTGAATTGAACGTTCCGAAAGGTAATTGCTAATCCATTGAAGTAGAGAGTCGTCCATCCCAAAAGAACGCATTTTCGACAAAAGAGCCTGATGCAAAACTCTGTCAAAAGCCTTAGAAATTTCAAGTGCAACTATCTTGCTTTCGCCAGATTGATGTACACTTTGGTTCCACTTTTTGGTGAGACATGCCATCAAATCACCCGTGGCCATGTTGCTACGTAAACCGCACTCCCGGTCATTGAGAAGTTTTCGTGTTTCGTGATATTTCATGAGTTGACGGTTTAACAGCGTTTGCACGACCTTGGAAAGAAGGAGCGTAAGTGCAATGAGTCTGTAGGAGGAGAGAGAGGAAGATTCGCCTTTTTTGTGGACGGGCTGGACAAATGCTGTTTTGCATCTTCTCGGAAAGAGTCCTAAAGAGAAGGATTGATGAAGAAGCGTACGCAGTGGTTTTGTCAGCGTGGAAGAACACCTCTTCAGAAGAAGGGGAGATATACCATCTGGACCAGCGAATGTTAAGATCTTTAAAAACTCTTGCTACTACACGAGTGCGAAAGTGGATTTGTCCCATTGAAAATTCGACGCATTGAAGTGTAGGCGGAGACAAAGCACGAAGGAAACAAAAAAATTACCCCGCGCGAGTGAAAAAAAAAAACAACAATACCAATGACCAAAAAAAAAGTTCATGGTGCGGGCAAAAAAAAACAACAACAGTGACTCTGGTCTAGTGAATATCCGATCTGATGCTATGGCCCCAGAATTTCTTTTGCTGGGATAGTATGAATGACCAGGAATAGTTGCGGCCAATATCTGAGCCAGGGAAGGAATGTTACAAAATTGATCAGGGATGCTGTACTGGTGTATTTTTGTAGAACTACGACATTCAATTACAATTTTAGATCGGAAAGACTGCGTCTGACTTCCGAGCCGAGTTATACGCAATACTGATGGCAATGAACTAAGTAGTGACCAATCGATGGAGGAAGGGCTGTATCTCTACTACAGCCAAGCTGCATTTAAGACTTTTCTTGCTATCCTTCAGCAGGAAGGACTGAACACTGATTATTGGCATATTAACGAGGTACTACTTTTTTGTTAAGCTGTAAAATGTATAGACACAACATGCTGTGACGCATGATGCGAGGATGGGTTATAACTTGTTGCCATTGAAATGACTAAAAATAACTAACTAGAACAAGCCTTCCACGACTTTGAAGCTTTTAGCCTTAAACACATAGAGTAAGAGTGGTATAAATAAATACTCCTACGTACGAGTAAATGACGAAAACTAAAACGAACATGCCAAAGCTGTAAAGCCCGAACAGAAATCTTGAAGTATGGAGAAGGAAACCTCATAGTATAACTACAGTATCTACGAGCACACATTGTTAAACGGTGATGACGAACAAAATTCCGTCATCAGGGAGAATGAACCATTCAACTCGCTGAGTGACAGACAGACAGATGAAGTTAGAATTTCCAAGTTGAAGTCTAACAAAGCTACTAGACACGATGCCTTAACGGCTGAGCTGATTAAAATAGTAATATGTAATTGGATACGAAGAGAACAAGAACTCATAAAATCTGGCTTGATGAAAGTATGCCCGATAAATGGAACCTCAACATTGTTTTTCCGATGCTAAAGAAGGGAAATAGACCATACCAACTAAAGTCAACGAGTCTCCTGAACATCGCATATAAAATGCTGTGAGCCGTATTACGCGAACACCTAAGGCCACTCAACAATAGTCTGATCTGCCATTATTGTTGTGTAGTTTTAAGGCCAGGAAAGTCCACCATAGATCAAATAAGGTGATACGGGACTTATTCTACCTATACTCCGCTATCAACTCGGGCAACGACACCAGCGTGGAAATCTTGTAAAAAATCACTACTGTGGATCGCTGTTTCTTTGGGCTTAGAAGGCAATTGAGAGAAAAGTTCTTCGTTTGCATTAATAGTAAAAGGAGGATACATTTCAACAAAGAACTGTACGGGCTGTACCGCGATACCGACCTTGTCAGAAAATGAAAGTTTTGGACTTCAATTTAGAGGGACAACGCGGTAGAAGACGATAACATCTTTGATGTCGCACATAAGTAAGTAAAAGGGGATCTGAGCTAACTTCGTGAGCTAAAAGCACCTCGCGAAAGACTGGGCTTGTAGGTATATTAGTTGAGTCCCTGGCCCAACTCGAAACGTAGCGTAATCTATTGTATGTAAGTATAAATGCAATACTCCACCGGTACCAATTCCTTTTTGTTTTTTTTTAATGATCGAAAGCTGCTATAAGTCGCAAGAAACTGTAGCAACTACTCGTACCTATCGGTAACGTTATTGTAGGCTATATGGGAGAGACGAAATATCGCCATCGACCTGGTAAAAATCTTGGGCAGGTCTCAAGGACTATATAGAATTGAATGATAAACCATATATCGTATATCGATTATTGAAGTCCGAACGGAAGTGAAATGTCCAGCCAAAATACCCTTATAGATCGAAGTTGACGTTGGAGTGTACGAGTATCAGGAGAGTGTTTAAAAATCTTTGATTTTCAATCGCCTGCGGAATCATCCTTCAGACTACATTGAATATATCCAAAGTACAATACATTGACCCATAACAACTGAATCAAATCCATTGAGATGCAAATTTGAACTTTCAATTTTAATCGGATTCCGCAGTCAGTTGAATAACAGATGATATACGAGTACGTCAGCCGCCATGATCAAATTCAATGCGACTGCGGTACAGATAATTTGTCGTATAAACTATACTTACCGGTTCTGTAGAGTTGTCGTTGCTCGTGCTTCATATTAGCATAAAATTATTATGACCTCAGGTTTTGCAGAAACCACAACGATTTGGCAATATATTGGCCAAATGAAGCAGAGGGTTGTCTGGAGATTTGCAACTCCAGCCATTAGATAATGTAGGGCACACTTCAGGTTGGAAAACCCGCCACAACAACGAATAAGATACGACTATGTCTTATGAGTACCTAAATTAGCAACCAGAAGGTTGAATTACAGAGTAATAGTACAGAGTTGGGGCTTTCAGCATTACACCATGCAAACTCGTACTTGAAGTTTTTTTGTTTTTTGTTTTGTGCAACCAACTCACATCAGCATTCAGTGCGATACGAATAGATTTTGAAATTTCATTCTTCAATGCTACTTGCACTTTCATTCGGGGCTACTTGTATGTAGTTACGATGAAACAATATCTTGACGAAGCAAACGGTGAAAGAAAATAAACAAAAATTGATTACCCAACGCAATAATCGAGTGAGGAGCTATCGTAATGGCGATCGTCATGATACGAGTATTCGTACGGATGATCGCTACCACGATGACACACTATACAAATCGAACGACGAATGCCCGACCCACATATAAACGACTCCAAAGTGTGATATTAGTATCTGGATGCGCGGATTCACTTTGGCACACCCGTTAGTGTTGGCATTCGTCACAAGTTGCGAACCTGTCAGTGAGAAATTTTTGAATACAAACCGATAGATACCTGTTTTCGCACCTAGGGGCATATGTAGATATTTTTGGTGACAAGTCTGGTATTACATAGATCGAATGTTGTATCTGTTTGTATCTGAACATTGGCTTTGGATTTGGTCACGTCAGAGTGTGGGACGGAGATTTGAGTGAAGATACGAATACGAATGTTGGGATAATGCGCAACAAATACGGTTGTTTGAACTTAAAATAATAATCATACCGGTCGGTTAGACGTAATCCATTACAGATGGATTTTGCATGCGAAAAACGCACGTAAAAATGTTACGTATACGCCGTGTTATTGCGTCTGTAGTTGAGGTGCATTCGCGGCTGACGATTTAATGATCGACGCCAATCAGTCCCCATGAGTTATGGGCAGTTTGATTTAAATGGTCTGCAGGGAGAGCTTATGGCGATTAAAAAAACTGCATGCCTAGCAATCACTAGACTATAGTTTTAGAACGGTTTTGAATCGTTAACTTGTCGAGGGGAGATATGTGCAAAACATTACTCGTATCGAATATGACATCTACAGAGAATTTTCTTTGGACGTAAACAATTTTAAATTCATCAGGATTCGATGGTGTCATATCTACGTTAATCCAGCAATCTGACGACAATGAGCTTTGTTGTCTTAAAAGCATCGTGTTGGGCTACCTTAACATCGTTCATATTACCTAATTATGGACTGAGGCTTAAGATGTAGGTACGAGTACCTGAAATTAGACTTGCAGTCTATCTTTTTTGGTGGTGGTGAGCACCTTTAAAATACTTGCACATAGCACGGTCGACGAAAAATTAGGGCGGAAATCAAGAGAGGTGCCAATGAACGTTGGTTTTAAATATTTGAAGACCGTAATGATTAGGAAAAAAAGAGCTCGGCAGGGCATTCCATAAGCGAGTTGTGCGGCTTAGGAACGAATCACGATATTTTAGATTACGTCCAAAAGTGGGCTTGAGGGTATACTGATGAGCATTCTTAGCGAGACGGGTGTTACGGTTAAAAGTTTAAATGGGAGGAATTCTACTGGCGATTTGTATGGAGCAGTGTTGCTGGAAATAGCGATAAAACAGAGTGAGACACGAGACATTATGTCGGTGTTCGAGGGTGTCCATTGTTTGAGTAATATTACATAGTACATATAACACATACTCCAATTTTGGGCAGATAAACGCCTTACACACTGATGCCAAATAAGAGGGGGTAAAGTATTTTTTACATCGTTTGAGGAAACCTAGACATTTCGCAGCATTTTTGGCGATATCTAATATGTGGTCATTCCAACGTAAGTTGTCATTGGCACACATACCGAGAATGGAAAGTTTTTCGGTTTCGACGATGCATTTTATGGATACGACGATAGTGCTATTCATGGGTAATGGCTGCATGTTCAAATTTTGCTTAAACGACAGCAGACAGCATTGTATTTTGGAAGCATTAAATTCGACTCTGTTAATGGTTAACCAATTATCAGAATTTAGTAAGCGTAACATACGCTGCCGTTCCTGTTCTAGAAAAGCAAGAACGCGAGTCCGAGAACGAATATGAAAAACAGAGAGTACGGTCGTCAACAAAAGAATATATAGCATTAGAGAAAGAACGGAGCCCTGAGGCACATCAGCATTTTGTTTTTGGATAACAGACTTGAAACTGTCCAAAACAACTTGAATTGAAGGTTCCGAAAGGTAATTTGTAGTCCATTGAAGAAGAGAGTCATAGATCCCAAATGCTTGAATTTTCGAAAAAAAGCCTGATGTCAAACTCTATTAAATGCCTTGGAAATATCAAGAGCAACTATCTTGCTTTCACCAGACTGATGTATGCTTTGGCTCTACTTCTCGGTGAGACATGCCATCAACTCACCCGTGGACATGTTACTACGTAAACCGCACTCCCGGTCATTGAGAAGTTTTTGTGTTTCGTGATATTTCATGAGTTGACGGTTTAACATGGTTTCCATGACCTGGAAAATAAGGGACGCGGAGAAGATTCACCGTTTATAGGGACGGGCTGAGTGAATGCTGTTTTCCATCTGCTCGGAAAAAGCCCTGAAGAGTAGGATTAATGAAAAAGCGTATGCAATGGTCTTACCAGCGTCGTCTGAACACGTCTTCAGAAGAAGGAGAGGTACAAGATCTGGACCAGCGGATTTTGTTTAGATCTTTAAGCACTCTGCACTACTAGCGCGAAAGTGGATTCGTCCCGTTGAAGATTCAAGCACTTAAGTGTAGGAGGGAAGAAAGCACAATCTGGAAATGTTGAGCTGGTCGCAAAATGTGGAGCAAGCAGATTGGCCTTGTACAAAGAGCTGACAGCTGAAATGTCATTGTAAATGAGCGTTGGGATGGAGGATTAGACAGAATTTCTAATATTTTTGACGAACGACTAGAACTTTTTACTAACTTTGGGACATTGTAGTATTTTTTGCTTCAGTTTTTGGTCGTAACGAAATTTCGCACACTTAAGAAAGCAACGTCAACGTCATTGCTGGCTTGTTTGAACTTTTTTCGGTTTTCTTCTGTAGGGATGGTCTTGAAAGACCGAAGAAACATCGCTCTAACACCGATAGCCTCTTTACAGCTCGAGTCGTACCAGGCCTTTTCTTTTAGCTTCATACTCTTCATCCAATGAGGGAGCAATTGGATTTCACTCTAATTTCAAAGAAAATAGTGTCCGTGATCATATAAGCAGCGACATCTTCGTCATTATCGAGGAAACATAACGACCAGTTTAAATTTTTAAAGAAGCTGTTACATCGGCTCCAATTGGCTTTCTCGTATTGCCATACGGTTCTTTTAGGAATCTTTTCTCTAACTATGTGCTCGGTGTACGAGAAATTAGCTGATAGTGGTCCGACGGGCCTAGAGAGGTTAGCATATCGACTTGGTGCTTATCAGGGTGAGAGTGGGCTCATTTGAAAGTTGTTTTTCACAGTGAAGATCTCAACACACCGTCCTTCGGGTGTTGTCTATCCAGAATTTTGAAGCCACCTAGAATTGTGTACATACTCGTATATTGCATGATCGATTAACGTTCATCTTCTGCAAAGATATCTTTGCCTTCCGATACAATAATGAACGTATTGAACAATTTGACATGCTCTCACTCCACTATAGAGGAAAACGACGATACTGCCAAATACTGTTTCCGCGAGCTTCTCGACAAACCGACATAGATGTACTAAGTACGACATCATCATAGCTGATTTTAAAACTGAAGCAGGGGTGGTGCACCCATACACTGCCGAATATCAATTCGCTTTTGACATTTGTGAAGCAAACAGAAGTAGAATTTGTGTGAATAAGCAATGGGACGCTATACTCCTAAAGAATGCGGAATAATTCTCACGATGTTCCTGATGAACAATGATGTGATGCTGATGCAACGAGCATTTCGGGCCCATTTTCCTGGCCAGCCGGCTCCCACTGTTCTTTCAATGCGGAGTTTAGCTGCAAGGGATCGAGCAAGCCCTAGAAGGCCTCGTACCTCTCATTCATGAAGATGTCATGTAGCCTCTGTCGACATCGCCCAGGCGGCGTGCCACGTCATTAGCCATTCCACGCACGTCTCTGCAGTGCATTTTGGTGAAAGACTTGAAGATGTTTTCTCTGCTCTACTCTGCTGAATCTTAACAACGAAGTGGACGATTTTGCGTCAAAAATAATCATTAGTCACGATTTGCGAAAATCCGCACAAAGAGCCATTACATCTACTCAAAGTCACTGCATGGGCTGCTGTTTACGCTGTAGGAGTCATTTTACCATTTTTATTGAGAGCGGCGCTGGCCAAGCGATCACTGTGGATGGTGACGGAATCAATTGAGTTTTTCACTCCCCAAATGGATGAATTGGGACCGGAGGACTTGTGGTTTCAGCAGGATGGAGCAATGGCGCATACTGCACGGGCCACAGCCGACATTCTAAAGCAGGGTCATACAGCATGGACCACCTTGTACTTAAACATAAAAATAAACTTTTGCATCTACTCGTAATTTGAAAATCTAATCACTAAAAAACAGCTCAAAACAAATAATTGTAGCAGCAAGGAATGGTTAAAAAAACTAACTAAAGAGTGTTTGTTTTGAGGTTTAGTTTTAAGACTGGCCACACTGTTTCTACAGATTGTCAATATGACAGTTGAAAGTTGATTTGTGGTTAGTACGTTTCGCCATATTATTGCACGATGAATAGATTAACGTCAGAACAACACGTGCAAATTGTGCAAACTTATTTTGAAAACCATGATTCGGTTCGCCAAACTTATCGTGCGCTACGTCCATTTTACGGTCGACATAATCTTCCATCTGAGCAAGTTAATCGGAACACGATGAGTCTTTTTCGCACCACGTACACTCTTGTGGATAATACGCACCCTCAAAGACGACAAACAGTGCGAACAGGAGAAGTTGTTGCCGTTGTGGAGCGCAGTGTTGAGGAGAATCCGAATGAGTCGATTCCCCATCGTGCACAGCAATTGGAGCTATGCCCGTCTATTTTGTGGAAGATTTTTCGGAAGACCTTGGCTTAAAGGCTTATAAAATCCGGCTTGTGCAAGAGTTGATACCGCGTGATCATTATACGGGTTCGGTAAATGGGCCGAAAACATGATGTTGGCGCAATTTGGCGACAACCAGACTAATTTTCGTAGCAGCTTTTCAAAGCAGCTTCAAACCTTTATTTTAAATCGTATCATTAATTACATTCATTATATTCCATATAGTATAGTTACTTACAATTTAGTCTTCTTTGTTTCTTCTTTCAATTCACAATTTTTACAATCTTATGCCTTTATATATACTTAGTCAATTTATGAGACTATTAGGTCTGGTATACGAGTATATATGTACATTTGCAATGGTAAGGGGCAAGTGGAAAATTGACAAGTGGGAAATGACAGGTGGGAAAATAAAGATGGGAAATAAGGGTCTTAAGCATAGGGTGTTTCTACATATATCTGAGGTGCATTTACACTCAGGAATAGCACCCAGTGCTATTAACACTCCCCCCTGGTAGTTTCACCCGTGAGCTTATGTATTTGTTTAGCTTGGACATCTAGGACTGCCAATTTAACTGCAGGTCTTTCATATACTCCGCTCCGCGTTTGGACAATTGCGCTTCGAACTTGACCGTCTTTGGATATTTTTGCCTGAACGACTTTACCCTTTAGCCAACAGTTTCTAGGGCTGTTTGGATCTACGATGACAACTATGTCCCCAACCTCAATGGGCTTCACAGGCGCAAACCATTTTGTACGGCGTGTTATCGTAGGAAGATACTCACTTACCCACCGTTTCCAAAAGTGACCCGCAAACTGCTGCGAAGAAAGCCAATTTCTTTTGACTACCTTTATTTCATCGTTAAACACTGCAGGTGGTTTTTCTCCATTCGATGAACCTAAGAGGAAATGATTGGGAGTGAGAGCTTCATCATTCTCATGGTCAATGGGTATATACGTCAACGGGCGTGAGTTGACAATATTCTCCGCTTCCGCCAACATGCTTCTGAGTAGCTCATCCGAAGGGTTTCGACTAGGCATTATTCCACGGAGCACGGTTTTTATCGAGCGTACTAGCCTCTCCCAACTGCCCCCCATATGCGGGGATCCGGGTGGGATAAAATTCCATTTCGTTGTAGTTGAAGTGAACGCTTCCATTAGTTCACTTTTATTGACATGTCGTAAAGCTTCTCTTAACTCACGTTCGGCTCCGTGAAAATTTGTTCCATTGTCGCTATGAAATTCAATGGGCATACCGCGTCGTGCGATAAAGTTCCGAATAGCTAGGATGCAGGAGTCTGATGTTAAGCTGTGAGCGACCTCAATGTGAACTGCTCTTGTAGTAAGGCAGGTCAAGAGAACACCCCACCTTTTGTCCGTTCTACGCAGGACCGCTACATTCATCGGTCCAAAGTAGTCCACTCCAACAAACGAAAACGGTCGAGAAAATGATGCTAGCCTTGCAGGTGGTAGCTGAGCCATGATTGGGGCTTGCGGCTGCACGCTGGTGTTCTTACAATACTGGCAGGTACGCCTGACTTCGCTTAGTGCAGCTCTCATTCGAGGGATGTGGTATTTTTGTCGTAACTCATTGATTACTGTTTCATGGTTTTTGTGTTTGTATCGACAATGGTAGTGCATAACGATTAGATGCGTTACTGGATGAGTTCGCGGAAGGATTATTGGGCGCTTTACGAAGTCACTTACTCCTTTGCAGTGATTGATTCTTCCGTTGGCTCGGATCAAACAGTTGCTGTCCAAAAATGGATATAAGTTAAACAGGGGACTACATTTTTCAACAGCTTGTTTGGTTGATAAATCAGCGATTTCTTCCTGGTAGGCACTCGCTTGTGCTTCTCGGACTAATACGATTTCGGCCATTTGAAGTTCGGTTTGTGATAAGATCTTGAGACTCTTTCGGCCTTTCTGATGTTCGCGGTTTCTTGCGTTAGCAATAAACCGAAGGACGAAAGCAGTACTTCTCAGCAAACGATTCCAGCTTGAAATATCTTTGCAGCGAAAAATGTCTTCCCGACTGTGGATGTGGAGGTTAACGAAGTGCGTTTTCAGTTCCTCTGCAGTGATGTCCTCGGAGCGTTCTTCTTGTGGCCAGTCATCCGTAGGTAGTTTGAGAAATGCAGGTCCTGTGAACCATCGGCTGGACGTGTTAAACTCTAGTGGTTTCTGCCACTTAGTTCCTTCGTCAGCTACGTTCATCTTCGTCGGGATCCATCGCCAGTCTTCTACTTCAGTAAGTCCCAAAATCTCGCTAACTCGAAAGGCCACGAATTGTTTATATCTGCGGTGGTCCGAACGAAGCCAACTCAAAACGTTTTTGGAATCCGACCAAAAGATTCGTCGAGAAAATTTAAGGGTGTGTGACTCTGTAATGCATCTAGCAAATCTAGCACCAAGAACAGCAGCTTGTAACTCGAGACGAGGAATGGATAGACTCTTGAGTGGTGCAACTCTAGTCTTGGCTCCAATCAGTGCACACTCCACCTGGTTCTTGTTTGAGGTTCTTACATACGCCACAGCCGCGAAACCGTTCTCACTGGCGTCTACAAACACATGAAGCTGTCTTTCAGACAAATCCTTTATTGCACTGCTGGTGTAGCATCTGGGAATTTGCAGAGTTTTTATTAATGGAAGGCAACGGATCCATTTTAGCCATTTTTCGTTCTCCATATCCTGAATTGGTGTATCCCAGTCAATGTGTGTTCGCCAAATGTCCTGTAAGAGTATTTTTATATACATGAGAAAGTGTGCTAAAAGTCCTAAAGGATCGAAAATGGTCATTAGGACTCTTAGAACCTCTCGCTTTGTGGGACGACGGGTTCCAAAGAGAATTTCACCTTGATTTGGGCTAGTGGTAAGATTATAGGTAAAACAGTCGGAAGAGGTACACCACCACATTCCTAATACCTTTTCTGTGCCAAGATTGACTTCGAGATTTAAATCTACGTTATCAGTAGGGTCAGAGTTCAGTGCCTTTAGCACTTCCTGCGAATTAGATATCCAGTTTCTAATGTGGAAACCCCCTTGTTGATGGATGTAGCGAATATCTTTGGCCAACTTAATGGCATCCGCCACTGTAGCTACGCTGTCCATAAGGTCGTCAACGTAGTGGTTGTGTCTAATGGAACGGACTGCTCGTGGGAATTTGTCTTCAAAGTCCTCGGCGTTTCTGTTTTTAATAAACTGAGCGCTGCAAGGGGAACATGTAGCTCCGAAGGTCATGACCGTCATGGCATAAACATCTGGGGCACGATCAGCTTGATCACTCCACAGGAATCTTTGAAAGTGTTGATCTTCTTTCCGAATTAAGACCTGATGGAACATTTCCTGGATGTCGCCGCATATAGCTATTTGTTCCTCCCTAAATTTATAAATTACAGATGTTAGTGATGTAAGTTGATCCGGTCCTTTCAGTAACAATGAATTTAGAGAAACACCTTGGACTTTGGCTGCGGCATCCCAAACGATTCTTAACTTTTCGGGCTTATTTTTATTGTATACCGGAAAAATCGGCAAATACCAAGAACGATTACTTCTTCCACCAATTTCTTTGGATGAGAGTTTACGTGCATAGCCCTTGACGACATATTCCTCTATTTTTTTTGTAAGTTTTTCACTTAAGTTCGGCTCTCTCAGCATTCGTCTGTGCAGACACGCCAGTCGTTTTTTTGCCATCGGGAGACTATCCGGAAGATCAAACTCGTCGAACTTCCAAAGCAGCGAAGTTTCAAAGCGGCCATTCTTACGAACAGTGTGAGTAACCAGGAGATCTAAGGCACGTTTGTCATTTACTGGCATTAAAACCTTATCCGGAGAGGATGCTCCGAAGTTGTCGCAGTTTATGAACTCTTTCACCAACTGTACAAGTTCACCTTCATTACATTCACACATATGAAAGCTGTGGTGCTCACTCGCTTGCCCACTGTTTGAAAGTCCTTTGAGACAGCTGCCATGGACGACCCATCCTAGCCGCGTTTTTGTGGCGACAGGTTCATCCACACTGCCCTCTTTACATTTAAGAGGCAGTCCTAGTTTGGTGTTGTTTAGACCTATGAGTAAACGAGGCATCGCGTTGGAATAGGATTCGATTGCCAGCCCTTTAAGGTGCTCGTATCGTTTTTGCAGTACCTTTGAGTTAATTGATTGCAGAGGTAGTTGTAAGTTGTCAACGGTGTGAACATCTGTCAGGGAATATTTGTCAGCATTTGGTGACACGCCCGAAATTTCCAGTGTCATAACTTCGGACTTATGTTCATACCTATGGGTGCTTCCTGTCCATTTTAAGCAGATTGGCTGTGGGTTCCCTTTAATATCAAGTTGTCGTGCGATATCTTCATCCAGCAGCGTCAAGGAGGAACCGTCATCTAAAAACGCGAACGTGTGGAGTTGAGTGTTGTTTCCATATAAAACCACAGGAACTACGCGGAACAAGGTGGACTTGGAATCGTTTCGGTGGCTATTGCAGTAGTATTGCTGATGTTTTTGTTCTTCTTTCTTTTCATTCTCAATTCCGTAGTTGTGAAGTAATCTGTGATGTTTGAATGTGCAGTTGTTTACCCCGCAAACAGACGTCGACGCGCATTTGCTGTTGATATGTTTGCTCAAACACCGGCGGCAGAGCTGATGCTCTCTCACTGCTAGCCATTTCGATGTTCGGCTAGATTGCTGAAATTGTTTGCATTCCGCAATGGATGTACAACTGCCGCTGCAAATACAGCATTTTCTCTTCACGGAGGATAGGTCTCTCTTGTTCGTATCAAGTTCAGCAGCGTGTGCATTAACAAATCCTCTATCCCTTCCGCTGTTCCTGTAGCTCTTGCTGGTTGATGGGATATTAAGCGGAGTAATGATCCCGTTAGCAGCTTCAGCAATTCGATACATCCATCCGCTGAAATGCGAGAGGCTGCACTCTGGAAGCGTTTGCTTGTAAATTGCCCAGTTGAGACGAATATCATGGGGCAGTTTACTCTCAAGTTCTTGTAATAGCGTTGGGTTGTTTAAATGATAAACCAATCCAGACGCTTCTATTGTCGCACAAAGATTTTGAACTGCCAGCGCAAAGTAAACAATTGAGTCGAATTTGTCAGCTTTTGGTGGTGGCGTTAAGTGAATTTTTTGAAGCACCGCTTGGACAATCATTTCTGGCCTACCGTACAACATTTTGAGGGTCGCAATCACATGACGTACACAATCGGGATGCATAAGCAGACTTCTTACAGCATCTAAAGCTTTTCCCTTCAATGCTTTCTGTAAGCGCATCAGATTTTCGTCATCTGAAAATCCGCACAGCTCGGTACTTCGTTCAAAATTTGAAATAAAAAGCGGCCATTCTTCAGGATTACCTGCAAAGCTCTGCAGATCGCGAGACATTAAATGGCGCGCCGCTACATTGCTTCTTGATAAACCGTGGCTGGAGCGAAGAGTTGTGTCAGGTGGATGACGCTGTCCGGGTGGGGAGTATGATGGAATAGGGTTCATATGTTGTTGTTGTTGGCTAGATTCAGTCATCAGACGATGGGACGTGCGAGTGTTGAGCGTTGGTTGCTGTATTACAATTGTCGCTGAAGCCTCATGTTGCTGGCCGGATTTTTCGACTTCGTGGGATCGGAGGCAGGTTTCTGATGTCATTTTTGTTGATTGTGGGCAGTTTTGATTTTGGCTCATATCCAACCAATTACTTACTTTTGCCCTTGACACTACAGAATCCCCATCCTCACTCCCTGAGGATTGATCAGCCAACTGAGCTAGGAGTTGATATTTTTTAGCAAGGTACTCACTATCTTCCCTTTCTTTGCGTTCCTGTTGTTCTTTTTCACGTTTTTCTTTTAATGTTCTTTCTTCCTCCAACATTTGTAGCTCTATTTGTAGATGTTTTGCAATAGACTTCTTAGAAGATCGGGAATTTGTTGAGCTCCTAGAACTTCTGCCTTGGTTTGTGCCCGGTTTATCGGAGGGGAATACTCCAGCTGAAGACGTTGCGGTGTTAGCAGCAGTTGTAGTAAACAAGGAAGTTGTTCGGGCGGCACATATAGCTGGAGATGATGCAACACATGCAGTTGTTACTTTGGACGTGCATGTCACATTGCAAATGGTAGATGGAAAGGAGCGTATTTCGCCAGTGGTTGTGGTATGTGTAGTGGCAGTGGCAGTTTGAGCGGCGTTGACGGTTGCAATCTCTGCACTAATATTATGGGCGCTAGCATATTTAGCAGGTGGTGCTGGTGTCACTTCTGAAAACCATGGATAGGGAATATTCTTACCTGCCGAACACTTTCTGCAAATCCATTCTTCTTCTCGGATGAAGCTATCTACTCCAGCACAGGCGAAGTGGCTCCAGGCGTCGCACTGATCACACTGAACCATATTTCCCGCGGAGTCTGGTTCATCACAAGAGCAGCAGTTGTAGCTCTCTGATGGTGATGGATCAGAACGTCTTATTGGAGATCTGGTTACTTTCCCAAAACTTGTGAAGGCCTGTGGAACAGATATCCTTTTGGGCGGCATTTTCCCCCAGCAAGATCAAATTCCTCCTTAAATTGTTTTGAAGATTGTTGGCGCAATTTGGCGACAACCAGACTAATTTTCGTAGCAGCTTTTCAAAGCAGCTTCAAACCTTTATTTTAAATCGTATCATTAATTACATTCATTATATTCCATATAGTATAGTTACTTACAATTTAGTCTTCTTTGTTTCTTCTTTCAATTCACAATTTTTACAATCTTATGCCTTTATATATACTTAGTCAATTTATGAGACTATTAGGTCTGGTATACGAGTATATATGTACATTTGCAATGGTAAGGGGCAAGTGGAAAATTGACAAGTGGGAAATGACAGGTGGGAAAATAAAGATGGGAAATAAGGGTCTTAAGCATAGGGTGTTTCTACATATATCTGAGGTGCATTTACACTCAGGAATAGCACCCAGTGCTATTAACACATGATTCAGCTTGATCCTCATTGCCAACGCAAAATTTTGTCCTCCGATGAGGCGCATTTTTGGTTAAATGGAAATGTAAACAAACAAAATTGCCAAATTTGGAGTGGAGAAAACCCAGAAGCCTTTGTCGAGACGCCCATACAACCATTAAAACTCACTGTTTGGTGTTTTTTATGGGCTGGTGGAATCATCGGCCCATATTTTTTTAAGGACGATACCGGCCAGAATGTTACCGTTAATGGAGAGCGATATAGAAACATGATTTCCGACTTCTTGAATGATATTGACGTGACAGAGCTTTGGTTTCAACAAGATGAGCGCATAATTTCGTGGTATGGGCCTGTGAACTGGCCTCTACGATCCTGTGGCCTCACACCTTTAGATTAATTTCTTTAGGGGTCTGTGAAGAGACGTTGGATGATTTGGAAGTCAACATTCGCCGCGTTATTGCCCCAGTTGCTCGATAAAGTTACCGAAAATTGGACTTCACTATTGCGCTTTATTTGAGCTAGTCGTGAGACGTACAAACCTGATGCCATGTTTAGTCATTAATGGCATAAAATTACTTATTAAATAAAGCTATTAACGTAGACATTAACAAAAGCTTGAAGTATTTCATTTTATATTGAATTTGTACCACTCTAAAAAACACCCTTTATATGTACTTCTTTTGTGACTATATGGACTGTCTCCTACATATTAGCCCCCAAATATATTTAATCTGCCATCTTTCTCTCATTATATTGGCCCTGATAACGGCGTTGAAAATCTATTAAGTCTTATTCTTCCGAATATGCACCCATTTGTCAAAGTGAGCATGTAACATATGTACTTTACGGGACATTATGTAACCCATGAGTTTAAAGTCTTCAAGCATAGATATTGAAAAGTTTCAAAATTTTGACGAGGATCTTTCACGAAGCTTCATAAGGCCTAGTTTTAGATGCAATTGAGGCATCAATATGTGTTTAGACTCGACAATTAGGTCACATTCGACATTATGTTCTTCTATATCGCACTCGGTTCGCTTAGGCCATGAGCGCTGCTGGTGATGCAAATTGTCTGCTTTACGATCCTTTAAGCAAGGTAGCAATGATATCTGATACACCTTCCTTGCTTTCTGGTGAGAATCATAGTAAAACTCGCTTTCACTGGCCAGGTCTACTGCATACCATATACCCCTCATGCAACATTTTCACACTCTCGTAGTTCTCTTTGAGCATCACGAAATGAGTCAAAGGTATAGCACTTCCCCCATGGTAGAATCAAGATCTGTCTAATCTCAGGTAGATGGCCAGAGCGATTTTCTATATTTGCTACAAGCACAACTTCTGGCAGCCTTACAAGGACTGTTTACGAGTAAGTCTGTATCAGAAAGCCAAAAAGACATCCATTGGACTATTGTCATTCAATAGAAACCCTCAAGTACTCCGCATTCTATCCAAGGAACTTTCTAACCCTTCCTTTCTAAGAAGGTCAGATGAAGGATGGGCAGAACACTCTGCTGAGACTCTGGAACCCCTGATGATAACATACTTTCCCGAATGCAGTGATATCAGTACGGAACACGTGAGGTCCAGACAAGTACAATTTGCATAGCACAACAATATCAATTCAATAATTTCTGATCTGAATTCTGATTCTGATCGAAAAATCCTTACGCTACAAAGAATATACCCTAGTCTCTTTCATAGACATAGAGGAAACCTTTAATAAGGTGCACGCTGAAGATATTCACAAATCTCTGATCGAGCTGGGCATATAGGAATTTATTAGCCAATGGATAGTGCCTATGATCAGAATAAAAATTATTCAGGGAACACTCTGAAACAGTCAATTAACCAAATTCGCTCATAGAGGAACACCACCTTGTGGCGTTATTTCTCCTCTATTATGGCTATGAACAAAATTCTTTCAAGACTGGACAGAGAAAGGGTCAAAGTGGTCACGTATGGGGATAACGTGTTGATGCTAGTGTCAGGAAAGTTTCCTTGAGGCTGTTCTAGATAAGGTAAATACCTAGGCCGCAAGTCCAACCCGATCAAAACTGAATTGATGCTATTCACTGCCAAAACCAGAATATGTACCTGCTTTTACCCTTCCCTGTCTTAATGGTCAATCGCTCACAGTATCCTCCAGCGCTAGGTATATAAGTGTCTTCCTTGACATATAACTGGAAGGAAAACATCGAGCACAGAGTAAAACAAGTATGCGTCGGCCTCTATACCTGCAGTAAACCTTTTCGAAAGAAGTGGGAACTTCAACCAAAGATGACTTTGCAGAGTAGTGTGTCCGATTCTCACATACGGGTCTCTAGTATGGTGGCCCGCGTTAAGCAAAGGTTACAAACCCACGATATTAAAAAGGCTTACTGTGCTCCTCTGCCTCTCGACCTACGGAGCAAAAATACTGCAATATGCAGCGCAGCCAGACTCAAAGGACCTAGGTGCTGGACTGCACGGCCTTACGGCCACAGCAATATCCTGGAGTCATTACCAAACGGCATGATCATGTTTCCAACCGATTACATCACACCCAAACTAAATTTCAAGAAAAACGTAGGGTTTTCCAACCGGGCTAAGTGGAAGAAAGACGAAGTAGTAAAGGACTTTTACACGGTCATCTACAATATGTGTGATGATGATGAACTGTGGTGTGGGGGTCGGTGTCTACTCTGAATCACTGAAAATATCAATATTATACCTCCTACCGGATTTTGCTAGCGATACTACTGGCAATCCGAGAGACTTGCACGTAAGTCGGGCGCGAAACCAACGCAAAAAAAAAAACACTGCTATCCTCATAGATAGCCAAGCCGTTATCAAAGCTATCGACTCGGCTACCATATCCTCCAAACTGGTGCAGGAGTACGGAACAAACTTACCCACCTGGGCGAACGCTTTAGGGTCACACTTCTCTGGGTTTCAGGGCACAGTGACATAAAAAGAAACGAGACATAAACTGGCCAGGCAGAGCTCAGCTCTACACGGCTCACTCGCGGTAAGGGTATACATCCCTCTAAAAGCGGTTACACATTCTGAAGAAGGTCAACCTCCAATGGAGCGGATTAACTAACTGCGCCATATCAAGGATGATATGGCCGACCTACAATAAGAATGGAACAACCAACTGTTTAACATCTTGGTAGCAAAAAGACACCTTCTACTTGCGTTCATGGTGAGTCGCCACCTCTACCTAGCTACTTGCAGGTCGTACTTGCAGTCAATATCCTTCCGTACCGATTACCTGAAATCCATTCACAAGAAATCACAACCCAAGTAAACAAAATGCTTCAAGATAACATAATTGGACCGAGCTCTAGCCCATGGAATGCAGCGCTACTGATCGTCCCCAAAAAGGGAAATAAAAAATGGAGATTTATAATAGACATTAGGAAATTAAATGAAGCTACGATTCCAGACGTATATCCAACTCCGAACCTAGAAGACATTCTCGAGCAACTCGGAGACTCTATATGCTTTTTGACACTGCATCTGGCAAACGGTTTCCAACAAACAGAAGTATTAAGTTTATCAACACCTTTTCAGAAGCAGTTAAGCCACTGAAAAACTTTCTTCGCAAAGCCGCTCTAGAACTTTAAGGAAATTATTAAAGCAAACCACAGCTTCAGGACAGCATTAATGCTGAAGACCAGTAGCATTTATGCAAAAAAGCTATCAGATTTCTCAAGTTTCAGCCAACAAAACCCTTGGTTTGATAAAGAGTGCTAACAAGGCAAGAACCTGCAGGAAACAACTCGGCTCTAAAGGACGAGATTCGCTCGTAGGCTCTACGAGGGACAGGCAACGGCTTCTCTGAAGCCATATTTGTACGTATTTAGACCCAAAAGAGACTAGTGAAGATGAACAGAGAAAATTGCTGAGTAAGATACACTCAGTGCTGAGGATGTAGAGAAACCATTTCTGTAGAATGTACAACAGCATTGACTACCAGAATTCCGCTGTCAGGAAAAACAAACCATTTAACCTAGAGACATACAGTAAAAATGGAGAGCAATTCTGGCTGCTGGGCCAGACGGTCTACCCCTGGAACTTTTTAAGGCAACAGGAGAAGGCATTGATGCCAAAAAAGGGATTAGATAATGTAGATACTACGGAAATGAGCCGATATCGGAAAGAAAGGCGATCGCCATCTCACGTCATCTTATGGTTGCTCAAGTATGCCAAGGTCTGATCATATACAGATACAAAACCGACAAAAAAAGAGCCTCACCTCACTCCGATTTCAAATGGTGGCAACTTCAGCAGTAGAAAAGATGCAGGAAGCCGATGTGACATTAGAACCATTTAAGCCATTTACAAGAAGCTTAACGGAAGATGCAGTTCTAAAACCCATAAAGTAAAAAGCGTAGATGGTACCTTGCCACATCGAACTCACGAGATCACGTTGCGATTATGATAAGCCCTCTAGATAATACGCGATGGAGACGAATATAATTAAGCGTTTCGTACCAGAAAATTTCTGCAGACACACTACTCGTAGAAATACAGAAATTGAATCCACGATTTAGACTTTCAAAGGTCATTGACGGCATACTTGTGGAATTTTGCAAAGTTGCAACGAGTACTTTTGCAGAGTTGCTTACTGAGAATTCATTCCTATTTCCCGGAGGAATGGATTGAAGGATTTTTCGACAAGTTACAGAAGAAAGGCACGTTTACAGAAAATCCTGTTCTGATTCCAAGGCTTCAATTTTCAATGGTAAAAGTCAGACGTTTCTGATGCGATGGCCATTTATGGACTCGGACTACTATAGTCTATAGAGCAATGCGTTGACAACCGATTACCGTATATGCTTTTTCAATGGCCCTCGGTGCTATGAACCAAGCATTCAAATTAACAAATATGCAGAGGAGCCTATTGCTGATAAAATCATCCCTTTCGCTAAGGCTACATCAATGTGGTAGATAGGATGTTTAAACAACGGTGAGGTTACAAATTATTATGAACTTTCACTAGATGATCCGAGACTTATAAACTTATAATCCGAGGGAAGCAAAATAGGGCTTAAGATAAATGATGTCACAATAATCCAAAGCTGTTAACAACAGAAGGTCGAGCTATTTGGATTTGTCCTTATCACGGAAATGCCGACTGATGGTAGCAATAAACTTGATGCGGGAGCAGTTGAATCGAAAAGCCAAAGATATGTTTGGCATTGTAGCAATAGCTTGAGAAAAGTGCTTTTACTACACTATGACCCACCTGTGACTGCTAAGACAGTATATCTATGGTTGCAGGTGACATTATAGGACCGGAGCCTCAAATAACGTACGAGTACCTCAGCTTTGTTAATTTATAGTCTTTAATTTGACATGCCAGGTTGGTTGAGCTTCTTTCCTCTGCTTTCTAAAGTGGGGTAACCTTTTACTGCGGTTTTTCTCGGTGATAGATTCGGATACTTTCCGAGCTGGAACGCTGGTGTCTATCTGCTCTGCATGCCCAAGAGTTGTAGATCACCCGCTCATTTTCGGATCGAAACCACCATGACGTCCTCATGTCTACAACAGTTGCTCGACTTGCTGGAAGCCTTGTTTGACACCAAAAATCTCGGTTAAGTCATTACCGACCCTAGTGAAGCAACATGCTTTCTCTTTGGTCATCCTGCAGACCTGGGCAAGCTTAGTAGGGATGACAAAAATGGACATAATTTCGTATAATTATTGCCGATGGGTGTCGATTTTGAATCCGAAGGTCTTTATCAGGATCTGCCGTAATGTAAAACTCTGGTTGATGGAGAACTTTTCAGACCCTAAACGTCTTCGATTGGAACCAATAATTGGTTAACTGAAGGTTTTAGGCGATTACATACTATGACAGAGAAGAACTTGAAGGCGATGTTGGGGATACTAATGTCTCTAGAGTTGGACTAGAACGTTTCGTTGGATCATATTTTAGAGATGACTCGGTGCATGCTTTTCACAAAGTCATTTGTCGCCCCCGTGAATAACTCAGCAGCTGCGTGGTCGGGCCTGGTATTTATTCTTGTTAGGCTAAAGTTTGGAAATGGCGAGCAAGGCGTCATTTCCTATGGCTTGTTGGTATTTTTGCCTAGTGGCTGCGCGGGACTTGATTTGCAAAGGCTCTGGCGGTTTCTTAAGATTCCAGGCTTCTGACTCCAAATTCTTCACAGCATTTCCTCGTCACTATAGGGTAGATGTTCAAGCCAATGCTGGGCCCTCGGAACATTCAAAATTCTAGGATACTGAAGGCACACCTTGCATCGATCGGAATGAGATGGATCTGGTAGTTGGTCGATTGATTATGAGACTGGCAGGTCACTTTATGCGCGAACGGCATACATTGTAGTATTTCGAGTGAGGTTAAGGGGTACTTGATCGGTAAAGGCTCTGATTTTCACGCCATATTTACAGTTTTGATAAGATCATGTTCCTCTACCGGAGTTTAATCGTAATGTGGAATGTCACGAGATACTCGTTCACACACCTGAAATTCAAGGCTTATTGCTGAAGTTTGTCACTTATGCTAAATTCACTCTAAATAGCCCCTGATTGTAGGAATCACCGTAGTATATGTCGCAGTTTTTACTATGTAGTTAGTCAAACAAAAGCTGAAGGCTTCTGCAGGTATGCCTGCTCATCATAGCAATAGATCTCAACTGATCCATATGAGATCAAGTCAGAGGCTTATAGATATACCTTTACGGCAATGAAAGTGGCAATTGATTGGTCATACCTTGAGGCGTGAAGACAACTCTATTGCGAAGTATGGCATGCAATTATATCCGGCGAACAATAATTTTTGAGATCTTGTTCCTCTCGTGGCGTTTGCAGAAATGATTAAAAAAGATTATGCGAAACGAATTTGATTTATGTAACAGAACAAAATACCAAGGCCCTAGTCCAAACGTTTCCCAAGGTATCACTTAAAGCAGTTCAGCATTTTCGGTTTGATCATAAATTGACACCCCCGAGCAAACTGGAGTATAACAAGCCAGTGACTACATTCGGTAGATACGACTAGATACATTCAATCTTCACCTCGTTTGGCTAGACCCTCGGTCTCTTCATAAATTAAAATAAACGACTACTAATGGACAAGAAAACTCATTGACTCAATGGAGGTGGTGTGAATACGCGTAGATACATCACTTGATTACATAAATTAACAAACACATAACGATGTCATCTTGCCACTTAAACACAGAACAAAAGACATAATGCTTACAGAAAGGATTTACTTAACAAATTCAAAATAAATTTATTTAAATATTATATTTAAAATAAAATAGATAGATTTTGTAGCCATAGAATAGATACTTTATATTATAATTAGATGCGTTTTTAAAACAAATACGGTCAGTGGAAAATTAGCTTTGTCCAGTGTGTGACTATGGAAAAGATACTTTTCATGATTGTGCTTAGAAGGCATATCAACAACGATTGTGTAATTGTTGTAAATATCAAGAATACCCACGCCCTTGCACATGCCCATTTAAGATGACAATCACATTCCAAACAGAAGACAAGAATAGCATGGAGACCTTCACCTCATAAAAGTTCAACTGTAGCCAACCGAGGCATCAACTATGCGATTTGAAAAGCCGGATGGAGCTTGAGCAACAATCATCTAGAGCGGTAAGAAGAATTCGTATTGCCTACTTAACACATACATTAATTGGGGTGCCACAAATGTGTCATCAAAATGGGCTTTCCAGGCGGATGAAACCAACCAAACAGTTGGCAGAACGAACAGAACTTCAGATTTATTCCTGCAACACGCCTGTCTTTGACTGAGTTAAGGTAACATAAAACAAATGTTTATGTAGCTCAGAGCCCATTATGAACTTTGCCCTAGTTTTCGGCACCTGCTACATTGTTTGTTTTATAATTTTGTCGGCAAATGTGCCAAAAAAAGTATCCAAATGTTGTTTTCTTTTTTTATACGAGTAGAACTAACATATAAAAGGATTGAAGAATCTGATGAATGGTACAAACGATACCAAAAATGATCCTTGGACGGGAATCAAAATGAATGACTTCCTCATAGGGTACGCCTTATCTTTTATTAACTGTTGGCCAGCAAAAAGCGCGG
The DNA here is from genome assembly GCA_963966105.1 of Volucella zonaria. Classification (NCBI taxonomy): domain Eukaryota; kingdom Metazoa; phylum Arthropoda; class Insecta; order Diptera; family Syrphidae; genus Volucella; species Volucella zonaria. Next base: position 51,361,138 of record OZ014534.1, read on the forward strand.
CATTCTTGCTAAAACTATGTACTATGAGGCCAGTGCTGCACTGGCAAAGATAGACAACTACGACACACCCTACAATTGATGAGGTAAATAAGGAATATAGAAGACAAGCGCTTCTTTCAGAAACTGTCAAAGTAAATCAGAATGGAATTTCCACGTCAAAATCTTAATTCTTGGCACTCGCTTTAAAAAGTTGTCAGGCCTCAAGGGTAGCTCAACATAGGTGAGCATTCCGGCCTTCAATAGCACGAACAGGGAAGTTCTGTTAAGTAATTTGAATAAAATGGGAGAGTAAACGAAAGTGCTCAGAGCTATTCAAAACCTTCCTCTACTCTGAGCATCGAACTTGTGGAGTTGTAGAGGCTGAGTAAGCTCTCAAGAAGCAAATCCGGAAACTAAAGGATGCTCACCCTCCTCATTTTCTCCCTCTCTCTTTCACACTTCCTTCCTTCCTTATCTCTCCTTTCTCCGCTGGTGTCATACGACCCGTGCCGAGGATCAGCCTAGCTGAGAGCTGACTGGTTAGCCTTATCTCTATACGACGGGTCTTTGTACAGATGGTCCTCCCATCCCATATGGAGTTTCTCAAATCAAAACTCTAGGCCGGTAGGTACTCAGACGGTCACGCGGTGACTACACCGATTAAATGCCGAGCAAAGGCAAAACTGTGGTAAGTCATGGCGCACCTTCCCAAGCCAATTTCCAAGAAGTGGCAAAACTGTGTGTAAGTCATGGTCATATGACTTCCTCCATCCTTAGCAGAGGAAAGTCTGTGGCAGGCCATTGGCCATAGGCCATAGACTTTCTTCTGTTACTAAAACTCCTCCCTCAAAAGAAGAATCAAAGGCACAGCCGCGTCGGCAAGCCCCACCCAAGGTGCTCTACACCAGACACCGTAAGGTCCTTGCAGTGAATGTTAATTCACTGATTAGGTTCGAACGAAGAGCCACAATGTTTAAGTTGCTTAAAGACTAAGTCCCTGATGTGCTTTCGGTTAGCCAAACTAAGCTTACCAAAAGACACAAAATGTGGCACAGAAGATAAAAAAATATTTCGAAGAAACTGACCCAACTCCATTCAAGGAGGAGGTGTTGCGATTTTTGTTAGAAAAGGACTGCGTTTCAAAAGAATATGCAGTCGAATAGTCCAGGTGCTGGAAGCATGCATCATGTATTGTACATCCCTCTCCGTAGTGGAAAGCGGTTGTACATGTGTCTGTTTATGCACCTAAATCTACTCAATCCACCTTATTCATCTCAGAGCTCGAGACATTTTTACGATTCCTAAGACTGGAATTGGAGGGGAACTATTTTATTATCGGCGGAGATTTCAATGCCAAACATAGAGATTGGGGAAATAATACACCAAATACTAGAGGGAACCTGCTATTTAATTGGTCAGATCACCACAGTGTGATATATCGACTCGGCCTCAAAGCGACGGATAGTCCGTATTCCTAGACGCAGGTCCTATTTGGATCTCCTACTGTTCGACACTCGAATAGAACCAACAGGTACTAACCAACATACAATATAATAAACTGTCTACGTACTTACGTTGAAACTGAAACTGTCTATGTACTTACGTGTATGACAGTGATCATTGCGGTCTCAGTACCGAAATAACTGTTCCCAACAAAATTGCGGAATTAGGACGCCTTTGTCGGGGGCCTCTAGGGATACCAGAAAGAATAGGCGCAAGCATTTTAATATATAGATGTTGCTCTGGCCAGAGCCAAAGGTGCTCTTAACATTACAAAGAGACTGTTTTATAGCAGCCAACTCGATGCGAGGGTGAAGGTGATCTGCTACATGGCCCTTATCCGACCTATGCTTGTATTTGGATGTCCAGTGTGGTCCAACGTGAGACCAAGTTTATTGGAAAAGATTCGGGTGTTTGGGAAGGCTTGTCTTAGAGCTTGACTTCGCTTATATGGAACACCAGAGTCTGAGTACATAAAATTCTATCCTAACGAGGTCTTGTACAATTGGGCGAACCTACACTCTGAATGACTCAAACTGCAACCAACTTCAGACTGCTATAAATTCCAAACCGTTCATGATAGTGAGCTCAAATTTTGACACATGACAGATAATTTTATTATTTACAAGCCTTTTAAACGATTTATGTCTCAGTTGTGTTGAAACATTTTTATCCGCTATGGAATTCAAACGTGATAGTGTGGTTGCTTTATATTTGGCTGGAAAACCACAAGTAGCTATCGTTAGAGCCCTCCAGCACCTCAACGTGAATAAATCATTTGTGTCTCGAACCATAGCTCGTTATCGTGATACTGGTAGCGTTGCAAAACGCCATGGAGGTGGTCATAAAAAAAAACAGCAACATCGGCAGAAATGGTTCGGAAAGTGAAGACTCGAACTCAACATATGGTTGGAACGGATGCAACACATACTGAAAAAAGAGCTTGGGCTTCAACTTCAAGCCATTGAAGTTCCAAAAAGCACACGATCTTACACCGCAACAGAAAAAAGTTAGAGTCGAAAAAATTGATTACTATCTTTGGTCACAGTCAGACTGAACCGAGTCTACAATTCTAAAATGCCAACAGAGAAGGAACTGAAAAAGTGATTACAATTGATGGACTGAAATTGGGACTGGTATCCTGGCCTGAAACAAGCCAATCATCACCAAACAGCGAAAAGAAACAGAACAGAGATATTCCTTCTCCTCATGCTGTTGATGTTTATAACAAATACGAGTATATGGGTGGCTTTGATTTACTGGATTCCTCGCTTGGTTACACAGTCCCTTTTTGGTCGATTTATGCTCGGTAAACCTATGGACCCTTTGGTGCCGTCAGAATGACTTTCGCCTGACATTATATGATTTCAAAACTATTAAAAAAACGTGGCCGACCTTGCAGCGGATTAGCTCCAGGGACGCCATTATTGGTCGATAATCCAACACTACAAAAAACTTCTACAAGTTTTCATGTTTAATTCATACGAGGGTTGTCTGAAAAGTTTCCGACTGAACAATGATACAAGACATTTTTGCATAGTCTCCTTGTAATTCTACACACTTCTCCCAGCGATGCTCCCATCTCTCTAACCCGTCCAAATAGTACTTGGCGTTTTTCTCTGCAAAATAATTGTTCACGAAGGTGATTGCCTCCTCATTTGACGAAAATCCTGTCCTCCGAGCCCAGTTTTTAGATGATGGAACAAAAAGAAGTCGCTTGGGGCTAGATCTGGTGAATAATGTGGATGGTCAAGCAGTTTAAACCGTAATTCATGGATTTTCGCCATGGCAACCGCTGAGGTGTGAGACGGCGCGTTGTCTTGGTGAAACAGGATTTTTTTTTCTGCAAATGTGGCCGTTTTTCCGCAATTTCTGCCTTCAGCTTGGCAAGTAATGATGCGTAGTATGCTCCGGTAATGGTTTTTCCTTTTTGAAGATAATCGATTCAGACAACTCCTTTACTATCCTACTACTTTTTTTTGGAGCCGGCTCGCCCTTTGCAGTCCACTGTTTTGACAGAATTTTTTTTTCGGGCGTATAATGGTGTATCCAAGTTTTATCTACAGTAATTAATCACCGCCAAAACTCGGATTTATTGCGCCTAAATTGCGCCAACAGAGCGTTGGAAATGTTCATTTGAACACGTTTTTGGTCTAACGTAAGCAAACGCGGCACCCAGCGCGCGGACAGCTTTCTCATGCCTAAATCTTGATTTAATATGTAACAAACACATTCTTTGAACATTTTCATAACCTCTATTAAGTATCTCTCTCACTTTAATTCGGCGGTCATCAACACCATTTGGTGAACTTTAGCAATGTTATCGTCAGTGGTTGCAGTTTCTGAACGTTCGGAAAGTTCATTATCTCCCAAGCTCTTACGGCCACGTTTAAATTTAGCTGGCCAAAATTTCACTATGGTAAATGATGGTGCAGAGGCCCCATACACAGAGTCCAACATATTTTAGATTTGCGTAGGCGTATTGCCTTTCAAAAACAAGAATTTAATAAGAGCTCAATACTCAATTTTTTAAATTTTTACAAAAAACACCCACATCAACTCACTTAAACGGCTGTCAACTAAAAACTGGGCGTTCAAAATGACTGAAACTTCGGTAAGTAACTGTCAAAAGACGCACAATTATCATTCACTAGCTTTTATTGACAAGTGCCGCTATCTTTACTATGCGGTTGGAAACTTTTCAGACAACCCTCGTATGTACAGTTCTGTGCAAAACCTAAGCAACCATCTGAAGTCAGCACTTCATATTAAATCTTTTCAACTTTCTACCCCACCAAATAAAAAGAAATGGATACGTAATGATGTGTAATAGAGTGTATTTTGAAATTCACAACTTTTTATAAAAGTAATAATACTCGTACTTCAGATTTAAAATAAAAACGCAAAAACCAACAAAGTAGCCAAATTGAGCTGTGCAAAACCTAAGCAACTTTGTAACCCACTGTAAAAAAAAAATAGCTAACCGTACTTTTCCAGTCAGGTTACACATGAAATATTGTAAGCTCTTTGTCTTTGATCAGTTTTCTTTTAAGTCGTATAATTGATATTTTTTAATAATGTCGCGACAAAGTTACTCTTCTTCTCTCAAACTAAAGATTATTGATGAATTTAAGTCTGGAGATACTCAGGCAACGTTATAATACTAAACGTTATAATATTAATAAATCGATTGTTTCACGTTTAATAAAAAAAAAAACAAAATGCAACAGGTGTCGTTGAAAGTCAAAATGTCGGTGGTATGCCTCGTAAGACAAAATGTCGAACGGATAGAAACATTTGTGGTGTAATTAAAAAACACCCGTTCATAACTTCGTATGAAGTCGTAAAATTACTTGATTTAAACATTGATGCTATCACCGTGCGAAGACGTGCAATTGAAAATAATCTGCGAAGTTACAGACCGTGTAAAAAACCGGTGCTCACAAAAAGACATTTAAGGAACTGGTGGTAGTGCAATTAAATTCTTTAAACATAATTCAAACTAAAATCTTTTTTCATATTAGCTAAATTTTGCAAGGAAATACCAACACTGGTCTCCTGAAAAATGGAAAACAGTTCTTTTCAGCGACGAGTGGGAGTAGTATGATGGTGTGGACCTGTTTTTCGGCAGGAAGTGTAGGTCCATTCTATGAAATAGACGGAATCATGGACCGATTCAAATATAAAGCCATTCTAGAATCGGTAACGCTACCACATGCGGAGTGGGAAATACCACTTCGTTGGGTGTTTCAACAGGATAACGATCAGAAGCACACATCGAAGTTGGTAAAAGAGTGGTTAGAAGACAATGGAATTCAAGTCCTTGATTGGCAGGCCTGAATCCCATCGAAAACCTGTTTGGTATCCTTAAAAGCCGTGTCGCTGGACAACACTTTTCCAACAGGTCTCACCTATTCAATGCTTTGAAAGTCGAATGGGAAAATATATCCCAGGATACACTTTCAAAACTATGCCTCGTCGTTGCGAAATATTAAAAAAGTTGCTTAGTATTTGCACAGCTGAAATCGACTACTTTGTTGGTAATCTGAAGAATTATTACTTTTATAAAAAGTTATGAATTTCAAAATACACTCTATTACACATCATTTCGTATCCATTTCTTTTTATTTGGTGGGGTAGAAAGTTGAAAAGATTTAATATGAAGTGCTGACTTCAGATGGTTGCTTAGGTTTTGCACAGTACTGTAAGTACCTTAAAAAGTTGGGTACAGAAGCTTATGTTTAAGGGATTAGGCCACTCTAGGATTTTCAATTGATTTCTTTTTATGGCTTTCGATGGTCCCTTAGGACCTCAAAAATGATATCCCGAAAGATTATGGCCGGGAAATATTTCGAAGTCCTTGTTTTTCCAAGTATACATAGTACAAGGCCGCCAGGTAGGTAGCGAGTCTCTAATGAACGAAGCGAGAGACGGTATTTTAGGGGACTAGAGTAGGTATACGACAGATGTTTTTGAAGCTATTTCCCAAGTGTTCAGCCTATTGCTTGTTTCGTCTTTAGAAACATCGGTTTCAGTCAGTTTCGTACAGCGAAACATTCGAGAAGGACGCTGTTTGAGGAACATTTGTAATAACGTTTTTTTTTTTTGTTTTCTGAGTGTTTGGTTCGTTTTTATAATGAGTGACAAAGTCTATTGTGGTCAAAAAGGTGCAAAAGAGACACGTATATACAGGAAGAGACCGAAAATATTTGAAACAAGACCGTTGAATCGACACGAGCTATGAATGCTAGTACATCCGCGAAAAAAATTGAAGCAACCGGAAGATACTATGTACGATATTGAAGTGAATCCAGGTTTTGGTTATCGTACGAGTATTGCAGTTTTTTCAGCTATTTCAAACGTTGTCGTCTGTTAAGTGTGCAAATCGCAAGTGAAATTTACGAAAAGCGGTAAGTGCGGTTTGGGATTCAAAATAGAAGTGTCCTGTGACAAATGTGTACAGACTGAGATACCTAGTAGTCCATTTATTGAAAAAGGCTATGAAATAAGCCGTTAGAATTTTAATTTCCATGCGATTACTTGGAATTGGTTTACACGGAATAAAAAAGTTTTGTGGAAGTGGAATTACCTCGGTCATTCTAGTGAATATGTATTTATCAGAAAAGATTCTGTTAAGGCATCTATACAGCAACCTTTCCAAGGTCCTTCCATAGTCTTGAATAGAGATAAGAAAATCTTTACAGTAAGTCTACTAGGTAAACCATTAGCTATCAGTATAGACAGAATCAAGCCGGCGTTCACAGAAGATTATAAGCATTCAGTCGAAACACCAATAAAACAGCAAAAGTCCGATTTTCAGTTCCGGAGCAAACGTCACGCCACACGTAGGACTCGGTCGGGGAGAACGATCTTAAAACCGCAGCGGTATCGTAAACCATTGGAAGTGGCTCACTAAGGAGAGGGTGCTGTGGGCTCTACCTAACCTTTAAAAACGAACCGACATTCGAACAAACAGAACTGTACTAACGATTGACAGGAAAGAAAAGTTTTTGACAGGAGAGAAAATGGTGAGAGTTTGCGTGGAAAAGTGGCAGTCGGGATTGAGCAATAACTAATCAGTAAATTTCAAAGACATCCTAAATATAAAATTAGAATTAGAGTTTTAATTATGAATTAATAAATATGCTTGGACGATGAACTAAGTCTTTTATTTGAACAAACCAAACACTCTTTCTATAATAAGGTTGTCAAAAGAATTTCACCTGCAACTAAACTACTATAGTTTGCGAAAACAGTATGGTGAAAGCAGCGAAAGATTTTTATTTGCTATTGAAAAATGAGGAAATGGAATTATGGTATAATGCGATAATTCGTGGAGAAATTCTTATGGGCAATTACAGTGTAAAAATTATAGACTGCGCAGTGAAATCAAAATACTGTAAGGCGTGTAAGTACTGGAAGAATAAGGAAGATGCGGAAGAATATACGGAATGGGAGCAAAATCATAAAAATAAGTGCGATGTCAATCACGATGGACCCGCAGGAAAAATGGAGGTTGATGCAGTTGTTGAGATGTTTCAGCGATTTGAAGCAGGTAAAATACACCCATTATATTGGTGACGGAGATTCTAAGACTTGTAAAGGGATTACTGATGCTAAGCCGTATGAGAATATCACAGTACTCAAGAAAGAATGTATAGATCACGTTCAAAAGCGAATACATAACCGCCTACGTAATTTGAAAAAGAATACAAAATGTCTCGGTGAAAGGGGCAAATTGGCGGGAAAACTAATAGACGCACACTCTATTTATTATGGATTAGCAGTTCGTAGAAACTTTGATTCAGTTGAAAGCATAATAAACCCTAGATGGGCTACACTGGTTTTTTTGGTCTCGGCTCATTTGGTGAACGCCATTCACTTGCCTGATGTCTGGATTGCGTGTCGTACTCATAAATGCACGTCTCGTCTCCAGTAATGATCCTTTTGATGAATGTGGGATCGGATGCAGCCTCGCAAATCATCCCTTTTGCGACGTCAACACGGTCTCTTTTTTGCATGAAATTGAGGTCTTTTGCCACCAACTTTGCTGCCAACAACCACGACGGAAATGCAAATCATTAACCAAAATTTCTTGGACGGATCCATAGGCAATGTTCAAGTCCTCCGCTATCTCTCTGATGGTTAATTTGCGGTTATTGACCAACATCTCTTTTACGAGAACTTCATCAATGTTTTCGTTGGTTTTCGATGTCGATGGTCTGCCACTGCGTTCATCATCTTCGATTGACGCACGACCACTTTTGAACCGCTCGTGCCACTGGTAAACGACCGTTTTCTTTAGAGAATCGTTGCCGAAACACTTTTCCAACGTTTCCAACGTTCGCGCTCCATTAAATCCGTTTTTTACGCAAAATTTCGTTGTTGCAAATTTAAATCCATTTCTAAAATTATAAAAAATCGCCAACACACATAGACTTAGATGTACTCTTGGCTACGTGACTTTTGCAAATGTCAAGCTATGACGCTAAGATTTAGAGGAAATGTTAACAACAGATTTGCCAACTTAACAAACAAAACAACAGAACTCAAATCGGAACAATGGGAGCCCTATACGGTGGTGTGGTGCGGGAACTTTTTGATCAGGGTGGTATAGCAGATAGGTCTTCATTTAGCTTTGCTACTGCATCTTCTGTAAACCCTATTGGAGAGATCAATAAAGTTGAACGTCGTCAACATATATCGAGTACATATATGGGATTTACAATGAGACAAACACAGGTAAATTATCTATAAACATTGAGAATAATAAGGGTCCGAGTAACAAGCCTTGAAGGACACCTTTACGGACGAAACATAAAGAAAACTGCTTACCATTTAACGAAACAGCTTATTGGCGATCACTCGGGTACGAAAAAATAAATTTAATGATTGTGTCGCATTAAAGAGGTTAGAGAGTTTATTACACAGGATTACAAGATCAACTGAGCCACAGGCTTTAGAAAAGTCAAGTAGTGTCAGAAGTGTTATATATGGGTGGGTGGGTGGCTCAAGTGGTAGTGTGTTGGATTCCCAATCGGACGATTCGGGGTTCAATACCAGCCGTGACCGAAAGACTTTTTTTCAGGCAACTAAAATCTTGTGAGATGAATGGTTGCCTAAATATAACATCAAGTCCAATTTACACTAGTAATTTAGTCTCCCCATTAAATGTTGGATGCCACCCATGGAGCGAAATAACCACTGAGCCCAAAAATCTTTCTCTCTCTCTCTATCCAGTTTTCCGAAAAACTTAACACGCGCTCCGGCATTTTAAGAGTAGTAATACCCTCTTGAGTGTTAAGTTCTTTTTAAAAAAAAAAAAAAAAAAAAAAGTATGTTATATAGTTAAGATCGGTTGCAAAGCAGTTATCGACTGTCACTTTAAATACTGCTGTAATATATGTAGCCGCGGCTTGCTTGGAAGTCTAATTGGAAGGGGGATAAGAGCTTGGCTTGTTCAATATACGATAGTTTTCGATTTGTCTAGATAGACTGAATTCAAATGCTTTTGAAAGGAAAGGCAGTAAAGCTATTGGCCTGTTTATGGTGCTGCCTTTTAATCCAAGATCCTGATATACCGACATTGTTATTATTGTATTAAAAATATGTGCTATGTGACGGACTCATAAGGTGGAGAATAATTTTAGTAGAAACAAACTCACCAAAGATTCGGATTGAGATGTAAAGATTCAATCAATACGTTAATGAACAATTTAATTAGTCAATAAAAGTTGACGAAGCGCTTATCGAAATGTTATTGTTCATTTATTTATTTATTTTATTTTGTAGTTATTAACAAACATGTTCATTTATTTATTTGATTTTTTATATGATTATTTGCTTGTTCATATTTTCGTCTGTCTATTTATTTATTTATTTATTACTAAATTTATTTATTCATTCATTGATACATTTTTTATATTATTTCCCTGTTACTATATTATTTGTTATTTATTTGTTTTATAGACTTGTTTATTTTGATGTTATGGTCGTTAAATTTATTTTAATCATAGTGTTTCCTTCAAATCTTTCCTTCAATTAAAACTGATTCCGAAATGTTTAAATAATTTTACCAGTCGTTGGATATAATTTAAATACCAAATCTCTGAGCAAGCTGCGTATATACTATATCTTGAAAGCTTTAATGTATGAGAAAATAAACATAATTAAAAAAAAAAAATTGCCTGGAACCAAAGATCAATTCTACAATACAAGTAGTAAAGGATACTCGGTGGGGAAAAATCGTGGGCGTTAATAAGTGAGATTTTAGAAAGAAATGACCCCATTTGAATAAAATTTTCCAAGCAGTAAAAACACTGATGCATTAGTAGACCAATTCGCAACATTTTTTAGCGGCAAGCATTTTTTAAATGTTAAGCGTACGTCAGAATAAAGAAATTTTGTACCGCGAGACTAACTATACAATATAATATTTTGGAGATATTCAGTGATCTGCAATAGAGAAAATATTACATTGTTTAAGACAGAAGGACATTAGTAAGCCCCAACTAACGAACTATCGTCCTATTGCCATTGGTGGAGACACCGCCACCAGCAGAAGTTGGTGTCAACCACTCTTCCCTAGGAATTTCTTAAATCCAGAAAAATGTCAAACCAAGGAAATTTGTAATATACTTAGTTTTGTATTGTATAAAAGGAAAGACAATAAACGGATTTAAAACATTTTTCTTTATAACGTTTTAAGAAACAAAACGAAGTATTATATTTCGGAATTTTATTACAGTTTTTTTTTATACACCGTATTCTTTAATCGCCTGCTGCTATCCTAAGATCTTAAAGCAAATAGACGCAATTCCAGATTTCATCGAAGACCATGACGTGGCTTCCAAAATGCAAGAAGCACTAACCAACTTTTTGAGAACTTTGTTAAAGCTAGCTTAACCATGGATCATCATGTGTTAGTTTTCTTCATTGGGTTCAGCTAAGCGTTTGATACACTGGACCATAATATTAACAAGTACGCTGTTAATTAATTACTCGTACCTATGAGAAAGAACTTTTCGCATAGTAATCAGTACTGTAGCATTGAACAAGTAATGCGGTATGAGGTGCCATAAGGTTGAAAACTTTCTCCTTTTCTTTTCATACTTAATATGAATGTAATGCTTCAGAAGAGCACACCGTTCGCCTATGCAGATAATATAGCGATCGTTATTTGGGATCTGCTGGTGGGAGCACGGCTGCTCCAACACGAGTTTTACAACGTCGACAAATGGTGCCATGAGAATTTGCTACTAGTCCCAAGTCCATAGTACCCCGTCTCACCAAACATACCAAAGACTTTTGGATCTTTCAGCATATCTGATAAATGACACATTCAGCTTTTTGATACGTACATATACCTAGGCAGGACTAATGAAAATCACTTCCTAGGTTATATCCATATAAAAGATCGACGTGATAAGCTAAGGTGGTCAACTGTCATTGGCCTGTCTACAATACAAATCTAAGGTTAATGTACAAAAGCAAGTGTACAATGCCCTCATAGAGCCTAGACATAGAAATTGTGTACTAGACATAGAAGCGCGTACCGAGAAGTGGCAAAACATCCAAATTAGGGCGGTTTGAGTTCTGAAAGTTAAGTAGATATTGGAAATGACAGTGATGCTATAATACCATGATCCGAACTTCTAAATAGCTGACGAAGAGCAGAGGGAATGTGTCGCCTTCTTCAATTTTTAAATGAATACGCCAGGAGTAGACTGGTGTACACTGTGCCCAAAATATGCCACGATCATATTTATTAGAAAGAACATCGTAGTCTTAGAAGTTTGCAAAACCTAAAAATATTTTTTTTAACTCAAATTAGATATTGGGTTGCCAATCAATATGAAAATGCCATGGATATTTCACATTTCACATTTCACATTTCGCATTATTGCATTTTGATTCCCGAATAGGGGTATACGTTCATAGCGAAGTGTTTAGTTGATATTTAAGAGTTAAGGACATAAGTCCTTAATCAAAATTAGACGGGATATAAAATCTTGAGAATAAATTTCAAAACTGTCTCATCTGATAAGAGCCCTTAAATGGGCTTACTTGCATCTCAAAAACGCAGATTGTGTGAGATCAGGGAACTTAGAAGCCCAAATAAATCAACATCAGACCCTGGATATATTACCCCCACCTTCTTCTGAGTATAACAGACAACATTCTCTATTATCCTTGAGGAACATGTAAAGGAAAGAACTAATTTGAGATGTCCTCGAAGATAGACGTGCTCAGTAAATTATTTCTCATTTAAATGAGAACCCATTATACAATGCGCCTAAGAATGAGTTCGCCGGATATAGAAATCCAATAAATTCAAGACTGCAATTATTTCCAATATCCACAAAGCCATTGGGCAATGTTTGCATGAACTATTTATTGTAGACCAGTTTTTATATGTTTTTTTCTTGCCTATCGAATCACAAGCACAGAGTATCTATAGGAATGTCCGCGTCCACTTTAAAGCGAAGGCCAACGGTATGCAAATCAGAATTTGGATTTGGTATTCTGTTTCCAATAGAGTCGCCCACTAAAACTGAAACAAAGTCACACAAGTCAGAAGGACACAAGTGGTACTAGTTTTATTTTTTTTTTTGCTAAAAGCTATTGCAAAACACTTGTAAAAAGATTTTCAACTGCAAAGAAACCGAACAACAAGTGGAAGTAACATAAATTTAATTTCAGAATTGCTGCAGTTTGCAATCGTGATGGTAATAGTTAATTTTTTTTTCTCTCTGCCTTTCAACTTCAACTTCATTGTCACTATCAATACGAATATTACCGCACTATAAACACCTACGAGTTGTAGGTAGTTGTATCTTTCCTTTTTTTTTGTATTTCCACTTACACTGGATATTAACTCGGCGAGATGAAGATACACACTGATTACCACGATTCGCTTTGTAATAATTTAAAAAAAAAAAAACCAAAAGAGAAAACAAAAACAAAAACGTTTTATCCGTAAGCTCCTTGGACTCGATCACGTTTATTAAGCAACTGGCATTCTGAGTACCAGACGACGATCTTTTATGGTGAATTCGTAGTGATTGCCACGAAAGTTTGAACCACACTTGTCGTGTATCTGCTGCAGGTAGTCTCTGTAGCCTGGAGTTTGTGGTTGCCTCGCCGACTCACCTGTTACATTATATTCAAAGCCAGTGTGACCATGGGGTTTGTTTAAAAATTCTTTTATAAAACAACGGTTCTTTTTTTTTATTTACTCGCAATATAACCATCACTTTTTTGGAAAAAATTTTTTAATAACATTTTTTTATATAATAATTTAATTTTATTTTTCCTGTAGAATAAAACGAATGGAAAATGACACAATGTCGTTGCGTTATCTTATTGGCAATCATCTCCTGGACTTCATCTATCGCCTGAACTGGTTGTCCACAATGTTGGCTCGCAGCTATAATTTTTTTATGAAAATCAAATATCAAGTAATTGACTGGAAGTACGCTAGGAAGACAATTTCCAATGCAGATTCTAACCGCATCAAATTCAAATCATCAGTTTCGGGCTAACGAAATTTAGGGAGGAAAAAAAGACAGGTACCGATGTACATTGTTTTTAAATGTTTGGAAGTTATAGGATGTTTTAAAGCAATTTTGCCTGCTATACACCGGCCAAACCAGAGAATATAACTCTTGTTGTGGATCCTGACTGCAGTCAACATGCACTGAAGACAGGAGGCCGTCTTGCGGGGAATCGTGCATACTGGTCGACTCTCTCTCTTATAAAAGTTCCAATGTCTACACTCAGGCGGAACTCTTCGGACTCTTGTTCAAACTAAATATTGAATGACTAAACAATAGAGATTATTCATTATCGGGGCCCCAACCAATATATTAAAAAAAAAAAACACGTTTTGAGACACGTTCGGCTAATTGGGCTAAAATGATTTAGGGAGTACTTGAGAGGCTGGGTGTCGTCTTGTGCCGAGAAATGGGACGTTATCCTAAGAGCCACGGGCACGGGCAAACAAACGACGGAAGGAGACAGCAAGTGCTATAAAATTCGAGAGTGCTAAACGTCCGACTTATTTAGCGGCGACTGAGAATAGAAGCAAATCGGCAGAAGTGACAACCACTGAGACTGATCTCGAAATTTAAACTGCATGCGTTTTTTCAAACAGCGCCAAGCGGTGGAAAAGATCTTCCCGTGCATCCTGGTCCGGTGAAATAGGTGTTTCTGCTTAGAAAAGTTTTACCCAAACACAATATCTGTATAAGGCCGTGCGGTAACCAGCACCCTGAGAAACAACCCTGATTTGATTTTCGCCACGCATAGGGATCGGCTGGAATTGGTGCGGTAAGTAGCAAAAGTTCCAGTTCTAGTGATATAGAATATGGATGTTGGGGAAAAAGCCACCTTCCACAAACCACCGAAACGAAAAAGGGGACGAGACTGGCTTACTTAGAAAAATGCCGCTCTCATCTCTTTGGCGCTTTGGATTAGAACCGCTGGCAATGACAAACGTCTAAGCGACTCTGAGTGCAAAAACTGTGTTGATCAACGATGAGAGTTAGGATAGCTAAGGCAGACGATGTTTTCATTCAAGCATAGGGATGCGATATGGAAAACAGTATTCTTAGGTTGAAGTGCTTCATGTAGCTTATTTGTGCTTAGCAATCATGTGCCAAAAATCTCTTGTCGTCAGAGTTAGAGAACTATCTTTTCGATCTTATAAGATCAACCGAAAGAGGAATAACGCTTCTCATTAAATTGAATGAGAAACTTTTGGTCGTTCGTCAAAAACCTTGCAAATTCTGTCCCATCCTCCCACATATTTGATGGTATTCCAGCTGTTAGCTCTTTGGACGAAGCCCTACATTCAAATTTATCGAATGTTTAATGGAACGAATGCACTTCCGTCAGGTCCTCCCTATTAAACATGAATTTTTTTCATCAATCCTATTCTTTAAGACTCTTTCTGAGGAGGCGGAGAACACTACTTGTCCAGCTCGTCCATAAAAACGGAGAAGCCCCTTTTGTCTCCCCCTACAGAGCCATTGAACTTACGTCACATCTTTCCAAAGTCACGGAAGCGCTGATAAATCATCAGGCCATGAAATATCTCGCAATGACCGGCAATACGGTTTTCATAGAAACAGGTCCACTTGGTAATTTGATGGCATGTCTCAACGAAAAGTGGAGCCAAAGCGTATATCAATCTGGCGAAAGCAATATAGTTGCACTTGATATTTCTAAGGCATTCGACAGACTCTTTTGCCGAAAATGTGTGCATCTCTCAATCTCAATGGATTATAAATTATCTTTCGTAATGTTTAATTCAAGTTGTCTTCGATAGTTTCAAGTCTGATATTCACAAAATAAATGCTGGTGTGCCGCAGGTCTCCATTCTGTCTTCGACACTCTTTTTAATGATCAATGATCTCTTGTCTGCTGCTTCTAACCAAATATATTCTTTCCTGACAACAATAATCTCTGCTTTTCATATTCGTTCCCGGACGCACGTTCCAACTCTTCGCCTACAGAACGAACAGAAACGGCAGAGGGTGTTAAGTTCATTCAATTCTAATATTAACGGCATAGCTTATTGGGGAACCACCAACCGAATACATTTTAACGCTTCCAAAATATAACGCAACAACCATTATCCATGACTGGCACTTTCATTTTTGAAACCGAAAAGCTCTTCATAATCGGTATGTGTGTCAATGAAAAGCTAATTTGGAATTACCACATATTTCATGTGTCAAGAAATGCTGCAAAATGTCTAGGTTTCCTCGAGCGATGTAACAAACACTTTTCCCCCTCTGATATGGCTTCAATATACAACGCATTTATCGACCCAAAATTGAAGTACAATAACCACATTTGCTCAGATGATTCAAAACCTTTCGATAAAACTTATAGATGATGACAATATTGACATCCTCGAAAACCCACGTAACCCCACGTATTTTCACCATCAGTGATCCATCCATAAGACGCGTCTCGCTCTGAATGGTAATCAGTTTATAAGTGCCTTTATTTCCCAGTCATTAAAACCTGAAAACTTTCAAAACCAACATACATCGGTGCCTCGTCGTCTGAGGTGGTAAGGCGAATAAATATACATAAGAGCTCCAACCCGAAGAATCCTCGGTTCCTATCCGGTAAGACAAGTTAACATAGTAGAGGAAAACTTCGCCTAGCTGAAACACACAAGTGCAAGGCGATCTCAATAATAAAAGTGCGAAACTGGAGGCCAAAGATCCAACTAACAGTGATCCATCCGAGACTGTCACACCACCTACTCGTAACTACTCGTAAGTAAGTATCGCGGTAGTCGTTGACTTTTCTGTGTCCTCCCGAAAACTCCAGTCATTCCGGAAACTAACTTTTATTCTGTTAATTAATAAGCAAATCATCTGTGAAATTTATAAGCAGCTCAAGGATGTGGATTTGGTTTGGTCACTAAAATATTTCTTAAATCTCTTCCGCCTCAAAAAAGATCAAGCACACAATAGCGGCTTTATCTAGTCAATTCAAATCGATTTGTTAGAAAATGCACCCTGGTCACACTGGTGGTGGTCACTCTTTCATATTTAAATGAAACTACAACGAATAAACTGCTAACGAAAACGACGTCGAATGGGGGGTGGCTAGTAGCGAAAATTAACTTCTTTGTTGCTGCTGTAGATACTTGTACAACTCAGTCGTAACTCGTAGTGCTGCAGATACTGGTTGCAGACATACGAGTAGTTATCGATCTCAAAGTGTAAGAGTTAAGTGCATCTGGCGGAGGTAAGCCAGATGATGTAAGCTAATAGCTTCATTGCCTGAGGTGAGGATCAATGGATCGTCAGATCACTTGATCGTTGGATCATTGAATCATCGAATCGTCGACTAGTTGAAGCGACAGCTAAAAGGTGTACCAGAGGAGGCAGTGTGTTTTCAAGATCATAAGTTTCAATTATCGATGTCATAGCGATTTAATCGGACGCATTTAGCAGATAAGTTTGCTTTCAATTAGCCTGCTAGTCTGTGTAGATCATAATTTATGCGATCGATCTATGAAATGGCAGCGGGAGGGTCGTACTATTAAGCATAACCACTTATGTCGGGGCATGCAGATTTGATTGTAATTCAACTCGATTTAAGTCGAAGAATTATGACAGAATATGCGGACGGAATAGTTCGAAATAGCTACAAGTAGCCTTGGACGCAGATAGAAATAACCTTAAGAAGGACGCTTGTTAGCTGCTATACACGTTAATCCGTGAACTCGACCAGTAGATAGTGATTGCTCTTAATATGCACGACTTGGTCGTATTTCTGACGATTTACGTGGTCTTAATGGGAGTTTCGTGGGTTAGAAATACGCACCAGCAAAGGTGTCAATGGCGGTAGAAAGATAAAAAAAAAAAAATTTAATTCAAACCAGACCAAGTCATGTGGCGTTATGCAAGCTTATGATGTTATTTACAAAATTGCCTAGAGGGTATATTAATGTGCTGGACGTGTAGACGTGCAGACGTGCAATTAATACGAGCTCGATATGGTTTACAAATTATTCATCAATTTGTTGGAAACTACTTGAGTTTGAAGTTTCAAACTGCAGATATTTGAAATACAATGAGTTTAACGGTAATAGTCGGTTGGTTGAGTAAGGTTTTACTCTGGCGTAAAAATTGTGGGACTTGTTTTTTAGGTTCATTATATTTTTGACCACATTGCTCAATTTGACGCTCTAATAGCTACTACAACTCGATAGTGAGCAACTAGGTACTAAATGGATCTGCTTCAATACAAACTGGGTTATGACCTTAAAGCATCACAGGCACATTTCATTTATTACAGTTCCGTTGAATAGACCTGCAGTGTGATCTTCTAGACTTTTCAATTCCAGACTCTCGTTCTGTCACACCATCAAGAGTATTGTCGCTAACTCTCAATAAGAACGAGTTAATCCAATCTTTATATCTAAGCCAACGGAACTGCACTCTAGTTCACCCTTCTCGTACATGAGACCGTGAGACCTTTTGAAAGATCTATTTAGTTGAGAACTCAACATTTTCCCACATAAGATGCATAGATGACAGAATAGAGAACTCAGAAAAAGAGCTAGTGCATTGAACTCCTATAAGGTTTCCTTCAATGAAATCTCCCAGTTGTTCGAAGCGAGATTCATAACCTCTTAACCGCTAAAGTGCCTACTTAACCAGGGCCTTAAGCCTAATATGAGGATAATTGGGACATTTCTAGAGGAAGTGCGGTTTCATCATCACTCTCACAGCAAGCGTCGTGCCATTCAGCATGTTTAGTTGTCTGGAAAAAGAGCAGAGTGAAGATGCAAGTAAAGAAATCTGCAGTCTTTTCTGTAGAGGGGAAAAAAGCCACTAAGTTCTTGACGAATTACGGAAACTTTTTTGGTCTGTCTCATAAGTGTTTTAATTTTCATTAAAAGCCGTAACAGAGGACGTAATGAGAAATCATCATATGAGCATTGTCTACCAAGCTCATAGATCCCTTACAAGACTCTGTGAATTGAGCCTTCCAAGTGCATTATATTTGTGAACTAGCTTGAAATTGGTGAGGGGATTCGGGGACTTGGTTATCTAAATTTATTCCTCGCAATATACGAGTACACTATGTTTTACAATCAGCACTCGTCTTAAAGGATTGTTTAAAAAAAAATTAAGCTTCGTCCGTCCATATCTTTGTCTTTTCATATCACTTTGTCAGATAATTTTCCGAATTCTGAAAATCAAAACCCCGTGGCCTATTTCAAATATGGTTTGCCTGACTTTACTCGGGTTAATGTCAGGGTGGGCCAGGGTCTCTGCAGCTAGCGAGATCTTTTACCAGTCTCTTCCAGTTGTGCACCCGAAGTTAACTCAGGTCCCTTTCCACCTGTGTGCATCACCTCAATGAGGTCATACTCTACTGCGTTATGCCTCTAGTATCTATGCGTAGGAAAGTCCCATACTGCTTCAAAGTTGTAGGTGTCTTTTGAACTAGGCGTCGATCTTATGTGTCCTTCTTTGTTGACAGCGTGTATGCATATATTTAAATACTTTGGTTTTATTTCGCCGACCGCTAAACCCATCTTTGCCACTCGACGACACAACTCGCTGTGTTCTTATAATCTGTCAATGTCGTCGGTATATGTTAGTAACTAACATACTTCTGGGCTCAACGGTCTTTCAATTGTCAGCTTCCCCATGTTTGTTAAATTGTTTCACCCACCTCCCCACAAAACTCTCTGAATTGCTGCAGCTATAAAGGGGTACGAGTAGCTTTAAACTAAACCTTAGACACAATTATAACACTTATTATAGAATACATCTTGTAACTTACAAAAAGAGACGAGAACGGAATAATTCGAACAGAAATAAAAAATTCTTACCGCCTACGAGCCATCGATGAAGATCCGATTAAATTCTTTTCCAACTTAAAATTTTGACCGAAGGCAGCCTCGAGTGGAGGCAAAGTCGGCATTTTACTCCCGCTAAATTCTGAGTTCTAATGTCCATACGTCAGGTGGTCAAATAACTTCTTTAAAACGAATACCAACTTTCCTTAAGTTCATGATATGCCTATGAGAAGGAGTCTCATCAGTGCACTAAGAGGTGTGCCTTGTGTGCTAAAAAAAAGTTTCCAAGCAACCGAAAGAGTCTAGAAGGGTGCAGTGAAGTATTTACCCAATAACAGGCTCATAGGATGGGATTGGTGTCATCATAGCCTTGTAACTTCAAGTGGATTTACGCTCACCCCCACACATAAGTCATCTTCGGACGGCCCAACCTACTGATTCCTGCGAAGCCTCCTCTAACCTGATAACAGAGAACACATCTATGTCAGCTCCTCCAATCGCTACCCCACGGAAGCTTATCAATCACTTTAATCCAACTTGGACACCTTCTGAATGGCAACGTAGACTTGAAGAATCAATTAGCCACTGCATTTCTTATCAAAGGTGCCCCCTCAAATGCTGATATTGATTGGACATCGAATTTCTTCGAAAAGCAATAGCCACTGCAATTTGCTTCCAACATCTCACCACAGAAGCAAGCGCAGCTTCATGCTGAATCTTCCTGCCAAATACGAATGGTTATTTCATAATCCAGCCAAATACGACCGTCTTATCTAAACCAGCTAATAGGTTAGCAAGTAAATCCAATTTACCAAGACCCTACTCCTCTTCCCACAACAAACCCATCTTCAATTTGAGTTTTAAAACTAAAATTTTTCCTAATTTTAAGCCTCCCACCCATACTCCAACTCCCTCTATTGCATCCCAAACCAAGCCCCAACTTCAACGTGTTTCTTTCGACTTAACCCCAACAACACAAACTCCCAGCACTCAACCCCTAACACACGTCTTTCCTTTATTTCGACCACTGAATTGGAGCTAAATATCCTAACTTCGTCAGTCCTCACATTGTAAACCCCACATCAGAAGCCTATCCATTGCGACACCAAACTTATTAACCACACTCTCTTCTATCGACACCCTTTCGCCACCCACTGTTAAATTAATGCAGCAAACTAGCGATACCACCGAATGTCGCTATGCGCTCTCTAGGCTTAGGGATAAAAAGATATATGAGAATATATGTCTATATCTCTCCTATCTGCATGATAAATCCGACTCGGTGTGCTACGAGGGTAAAACAAAAACAAGCATCATGGTTTACATCCAGCAGTAAGGCCTCTCTACCGACGTTACCAGTGTCAGGGAACTTTATATGAGATATCACGAGATTTTCAATACGCCTCTCCAACAATTTCTGGCAGACGATCTTGCCGCTCTTCGCCACAATGTAAAAGAGTCTCACACCTCCAACGCAGTCGACTTGGCCACGATAAATTTGTTCGACCCTAGTCGTACATGCTTGTACTATATGTTATGTGTTGTTACATTCTTCCCGCGCAACCTATCGAATCCTACCAACTTGCTACTGCAGCAGTTGACAATTTGAACGACTTATCAGACTCGCTTGATGATATCATTATTTTCGGCGACTTTAATCTGCCTCAGCTGAAGTGGACTAGTGGAATAATGCGCTAACCAATCTCGTAAATGACCACAAGTCCATTTTCCAATTTGTCAATTGCAAAAGTAAGACTGATGGTTTTCCTTCCTCCCTCGCTTTCGAAACCAAATCTTCAAGTGATCCTCCTACCATCGCCAACGTTTTTGCTACATTTGCCAATAACTCCTTCGTACCAGATCCCTCTTACTTTAACGATCTACTAAATTTCTCCGTTGGACCCTTTCTCGCTCAAAATTTCGATCCTGCAGTTATTTAAGAAAACTTACTAAATCTTAAAGATGAATTTGTATCTGGCCCAGGTGGACTCTTAGACGTGTTTCTTAAAAAATGCTCTTCGGACCTGTCTCTACCCCTTTTTTACAGGGAGAATTTACCAAGATTTGGAAGACCTCTTTTATAATCCCGATACACAAAATGGCATCTAAGCATGAAGTTACCAATTATCGTCCCATTGCTAAACTCTCTCATATACCCAAGCTCTTTGAAAGCTCTTTGAAAGCATTTTAAAGCCTTAAGCTTCAAACGCAAGCCTTTTATTTCGCCCCGACAACATGGTTTTCTAAAAGGTAGATCAACTACCACAAGCCTAGTTGAATACGTGTCTTTTGCTCTCGCAGCCTTAGAAAATGGCAAAGAAATCGATGTTATCGCAAATGATTTTATTTAAGCGTTTGATAAGATATCTCATCAATTGATCCTCTTCAATTGAGCATCTCGGCTTTGAGCATCTTTTATTAAAATGGATTTCTTCTTACCTGGTAAACCGTTATCATAGCGTTCGGCTTAGATCTGCTTTTTCTGTTCCATTCCTGGCCTCAACTGGAGTTCAACAAGGCAGTCATCTTGGCCCTCTTCTCTTCATTCTCGCTATTAACGATGTTGAGAGGATTTTTAAACACTCCTCCCTCTCCCTCTACGCTGACGACGCAAATTTTTTTAAAACTATTTTCTCTCCCCATGACTCTGCCCTAGACTTAATATAGCCAAATGTCCATCTATAACCTTCTCCTGTAAATGCAACCCATCTCCTCTCCTACATTATTTTCTCTATGGTCAACCAATTCAGTCTTTTCAAGACCTTGGCATATTATTCAACTGTGAGCTTAATTTCCATTCGCATATCGATAAGATGATCCTCAAAGCCAACTCGTCATTTGGCTTTATTAAACCGTGGTACAAAGAATTTTCCAAGTCGTATGTAACCAGATCTCTCTATGTTACCTCTGTTCGCCCCCTGATTGAATATGCCAGGCCTAGCTTGGTCCCCCTTTCACCGGGTTCATGTTTCCCGATTCGAGGGTATTCAACGTCGATTCCTCCGATTTGATCTTCGTTGACTGCCCTGGAATGACCCTTTAAACTTACCTCCCTATCAGGACCGCTTCAAACTTCAGAATATTTTAAGAATTTGCGCACGCTCAAGGGATTTAAGTATCCTTAAAATGCTTGCACACAACGCGGGCGAAGAAAAGTCAGGGAGGATAGAAAGAGAGGTACCGGTGGACGTTGGTTTTAAATGTTTGAAGGTTATAATGACTGGGAAATAAAGAGCTAGGCAGGATATACCATAAGCGACCTGAGGGCTTAGGAGCTAATCACAACATTTTAGAGTACGTCCAAAAGTGGGCTTGAGGGTATACTGATGAGCATTCATAACGAGGCGGGTGTTACGGTTAAAAGTTTGAATGGGCGGAATGCTACTGGCGATTTCTATAGAGCACTGTTGGTGGAAATAGCGATAAAACAGAGTGAGACACGAGACATTACGTCGGTGTTCGAGGATGTCCATTGTTTGAGTGATATTAGTATCACCTATGAGTGCTATCGCACGGTTTTGAATCCTATCTAGCAGGCGCAGAGATGTTTTAGGCGCACCCGACCAGGCGGGTAAACGCCTTATATATTCAGGCTAGATCAGAAAGGGTGAAGTTTTTCTTACGTCGCTTGAGGAAACCTAGACATTTTGCAGCATTTTTGACGACATCGAATATTCCAGCGTAAGTTGTCATTGACACACGCACCGAGAATGGAAAGTTCATCGGTTTCGACGATGCAAGTGCCATTCATGGATAATAGCTAGATGTTGAAATTTCGCTTTAACGACAGCAGACAGCATTCTATTTTGGAAGCATTAAATTCTACTCTGTTAGTGGTTCCCCAATTAATTGTGCTGTTAATATCAGAATTTAATGAGCTTAACACACGCTGGCTTTCCCGTTCTACAGCGGAAGAGCAGCGACGTGAGTCCGGGAACGAATATGAAAAGCAGGGAGTACTGTCGTCAGTAAGGGAATGTATTGAATTAGAAGTAGCAGACAAGAAATCGTTGATGAAAATTAAAAAGAATGTCGGAGACAGAACGGAGCCCTGGGGCACACCAGCATTTATTTTGTGAATATCAGACTTGAAACCATCCAAAACAACTTCAATTGAACGTTCCGAAAGGTAGTTTCTGGTTGAAGAAAAGCGTCATAGATCTCTAATGCAAGCTTTTTCGACAAAAGAGCCTGATGTCAAACTCTGTCAAATGCTTTAGAAATATCAAGTGCAACTATCTTACTTTCGCCAGATTGATGTACGCTTTGGTTCCACTTTTCGGTGAGATATGCCATCATATAACCAGTGGACCTCTTGCTACAAAAACCGTACTGTCAGTCATTGAGAAGTTTTCCGGTTTCGAGATGTTTCATGAGTTGACGGTTTATCAGAATTTCCATGACATTGGAAAAAAGGGACGTAAGTGCCTCCTCTATATGAGGAGAGAGAGGAAGATTTGCCTTTTTTAGGGACCATCTGGATCAGTGGAAGAATTCGTTAGAAGAACTTAGGAATACTGCTGACCTTCTCTTCACTCATCGACTGCTCTCAGGTTCCATCGACTGCGCATCCTTTTTCTCATCTATTTCCATTAATACCAACCTCCGCAATGTACGTTCTCCTCGTCTCTTCTATTTACCGGTCCACCCCACCTCTTATGGCTCCAACGAACCAATCTCCCACATGAGCGGTAAGGTCAACTCAAACCCCTCCCTTTTTGATATCCACCTGAGCACTCCTCGTCTCAAACAATATCTCCTCCATCACTCCCTTGGTCCCTAGCTCTTAAGTCTTTCTGTTCATTTTTAGTCCTAGTTTTTAAGTCGATGACGATCCGATATATAGTCGGATCCAACTTCAAATTCTGGCAGAAGGCAGCCCGACAAATCGGTATTGTAATCCCGCTAAATTCTGAGTTCCAATGTCATAACGTACTCGTATATCTTCTTTAAAACGAATAATGACTTCCCTTAGGTTCATGATATGCCTATGATATGAATATCAATATGAGGGAGGTTCATCATTGCATTAAGAGGTAAGCCTAGTGTGCTAGTGAAAGTTTCCAAGCAACCGAAGGAGTCTGCAAGGGAGCAGGGAATCAGTGACTCAACAACTGGCTCATATGATGGAATTCGTGTCATCATAGCCTTGTATATCTAGAGAAATCTTTGGGGTGACAAGCCACATGTCTTAGCAAAAGTTCTCTTACTCTACTAGAAAGCTGACAGCGCCTTGGAAGTTTTGGATGCGACAAGTTCCGTGTAAAACGGTTGGTATCTGTATAACATCCAGATGCGAGGCTTCTCGAAGAAATGAGTTGTGACGCCTTTTAAGACTTTAGATGAGTCAAGTGCAAACCCCATGAAGATAAGACCTCAATGTTAAAAACAGAACAGCCTGCGCTTTAGAGCAGACAGTCGCTAGGCTTGTGCCAACACACAGTCCATCATACAGCGTAGGCGCTAAAACTGTTGAGTACGTTAAGCAGGAAGCGGAACAAGATGTGGTGATGTGGTAGTGTTCGCAGTCAGCATCGGCAACGAAGCTTCCGTTAACAACGAGTATCACTGCATTAATTCATAAAACTAGTGATGTGTCTACGCCAAGTCGGCAGTTGCGTTCACGGTGCTTATGACAAATGTGGATGGCAATACCAAATGCGTACTCGTTCAAGTCGGATACACATTCAATTCTGCTCAATAAATTTTAAGCGCAGTGTCACAAGCTTTCCATATGCGCACAGCTATTCTACTTTTTATTGGCCTCAGTAGTCCCAAAACCGAGTCCAGATTCAGGATTTGTCTAGTTGCATTATTTGGCTCAGTTTAAATTATGGTATCCAAATCTATGGTAAACTAAAATTTTTGTTTCATGTACCTTAATAAAGCTCATATAATTTTAAGGCCGTAACCCATACGATAATAACCCTGAAATCACAAGACCTTAATCCTAGTTCTAGAATAATAGCCCAACTCTGGAACTCAAGAACGTAAATCTCGCCTAAAATAATAATGTGTTAAGATCTTGACATGCAATTAAGGGGCATCCGTTAGGGTTTTTAAATTTTGACATATTTTTTTAACGTTGGAATTATGGTCGTGAGATTTTGCTGCTCTTATTATGGGGCCTAAAGTACGGTCTTAAGATCTTGTCATGTCATTTTTGTTTTCTGCGCTATTACCCTAGTGCCAGAGATTTTGAAGATGTTTGTTTTGGAATAGAATTACAGTCTTGGGGTGTGGACATGTTATTCTAGAGCTAGAGGCACGGATCTATTATGATGTTCAGAGTGTTTGTAGGTATCAAACATATAGAAGGCACAGTTTGAAGTCCGGCTTAGCCTCTTTTATTCTTCTTCCTATTTTTCTGCCCATCTTCAAAATTAGTTGTAAGTGTTCTTATAAAGTCGCTGCAAACTTGTATTTTACTTTGAAATACGCAATCTGCAGAAATTTTTTTTTTGGCAGGGCATGTCAGCTCAGCATATTTAGTGAAAGCGCTCTCTAGATTTTGAATAGCTTCCACTAAGTTTTGCCCCCTTCTGAGTTTACGAGGAGCTTTGATTGATTGCCAAATCGGCATCGGCAATTCATTGTAGTTGATTTGGAATTAAACTGCTTCCTTGTTTTTTTGTATTTTCAGCCTTAGTTGGCATTGTAGTGGGAGATAAACCTTGTTCTTAACCAATAAACCTCTTAAGTAACCGCGAGATTACTGCTTCAAATATGAGATTTTTTCATTTGTCCGCACCAGAAAACCGCAATCTTCTTCTACAGCATTGCCCTCCGGCTGGGAAATAAAGACTCTCGAGCCGGAGCGTAGATGTCGCTCTACATGTCAAACGTCTGATATGCACTTTTTTACCAGATTGATGACACTGTAAAACACGTACAGTTCGCTGACTTATCTCTTTCTCCCAAGCTCCTAATCGCAAACGGTCAAAAAACCCATTCGAAGAATCTTGCGGCCAAGAATGTTGTCATCCGTTTTTGGTAACATTCATGCATTTGTGGCTTGGATGAGGAAATGATTACGGCCTTATTTGGGGTCTCCTTAGTATTTGTTGAGAAAACCTTATTGCTCTATTGCCTTTTTAGAGGAAAGAAATAGAAAGTAAGATCTCAGACTTCTGTCCGATTCGTCGATGGCTTGAAATCTTTCGTGTTGACAGCGTATACTGGATTTTGCCCCTATTCACAGCTAAGCCCCTTTTTTCCGCTTCTTCTCCAAAACTTCCAAACGTACAAATGAATGATATCAATGTCATCAGCGTACGCAAGTAGTAGCGCAAACATTTGAAAAATTGTATATATATGGTTAGCGAATTTCGAGTTTTTTCAAGTATGATGTTGGAGTCTTAAAATTTGTGTGGCATCAAAAGTCTCGGTGAGATTGCTTCCATCATCATTCTGCATTATCTGACACGTTTGGCAGGCATGCCAGAGCTAGACGTGGCTCTCGGGTTTTTCTAGATGCTGTGATATACGACCATGAATTCGTGTTGAAATCGATGAAGAGGTGGTGAGAATCGATTTGGATTTGCTGGATTAATTGTGGACTTACTGGGCCGAAAACCCCTTGGATTTGAATTTATCAGATCTTCGAGGCGTTCCCGCAATACGGCAGACACGATCTTCTACCCCATGTTAGGGAGTGATACTCGTATCTCTGTAGTTGGTGTAGGTTAAGTGTGGATCTAGTAAATGTTGTTGAGGCATATTTTCCTCTGGCCAAATATCGAAAACTAGTCTGTGTATGCTCTTCATCTAATCATCTATGGCTACCTTAAATACTTAGTCCGTATCCTGCGCACAGATTGTTGCTCTATTACTCGCTCACCTCTAGACAGGTTGTATACGTGTAAACATGCGGGGGGTTTAAAGTCTTAAACACATTTCAGTCACGTTCTAGAGACTCACAGTGGAACTTATGGTAGGCCTTCAACATCGAGAGAAGCATCTCTCCCAATTTTTTGGTTTAATAGATAAGGTTAGGTTAGGTTTGCGGTCGATGTGGTATTTGGAGCTGAGTTGTCCGAGCTGGGAATTGGATTGCGGTTGCTAATTTTGGTTTCTGCTTCCCGTCTCGCGTTAGCTGTCGTTTGGTCCGTTTGTGGGGGTCCAAGCCATATTGTTGCATCCGCGAATCTGAAAAGAGATGTAAATGAAACAGCAGAAAGCTCTGAGAGGTCATGGAATAAGTTCTCTGCCTCAAATTACTCAATAGAAAGTGGAGGATATATTCCCGTGAGTCCACATCGCCACAGTTACCAGTAAGGAGCAGCTTTATTCCATGATCTGTGAGTAATCTAAGAAGCGCTATTTTTCAAAAGAATCTTACTTGTTCTAGATTCGCTGAATTTCGTTCGAAATTGTCTTGAAATTCCGCAAGTTGGAAGGTCTTTCCGACTTTCAATGGTTTTGATTTATATCGTTTGGTCCACTTGCGTTCTTATAGTGCAGAGTGGAGATTTGATACTTTGATCTGTCAGTTTCCTATCAAGGGGAAATCCTAGCTAACTCATCTGCATGTTCATTGTCTGCCACACCTTTGTGGCCTGGGACCCAGCAGAGCTTAACCTTATTCTGAACGCTTAATCTCGACCGTTCCGATAGCCTTAATGGCAACATGGCTATCAATGAATATGACAATATCGTGGGATATTATCTTTATTGCCGCTGGCCATTTCTGCTACAGACTGCAGGATACTGCCGCAGTCCGACAGACGACGTGAGCATCTAAAGTCCAATTGATCGGAGAAGATCCCAGCGCCGGTTTCTATCCGTCCGTAAAAACGGATATCGAATCGTCTACCATTTGGTTCCTGTCCCATTCCTCTCTGCTTGGCAAAATACCAACAAATCGTGTTTCAAAATCATGATATTACATATATATGTAGTCCGTATTGGAGCATAAACCCAGTTCACTTGTAAGGATTGAGGCGTGAGCCTTCTGATTCAATCTTAAAGCACTTTTTGCTGCCGATTCTTGCAGAGATCTTGGGTCAAGAGATCAAGGATAGTTTCTGGTCCCGCCGTTTGGGTTGTTCTCGTGGTACGAGTGTCAATACATGAAATCCTCTGTACTCTTGTTATTAACTAATGGTTGCTAGTTTTATTTGCAGATTGCCATCATACTAAGCTACCGTAGGTTAAGATGAGTCTGACGATAGCCGTACACAGCCATAGATTGTCCTGGGGTCAGGTCCCCGTTTTGTCCCAAATACATATATTGTACGACCGCAAGTGTAGAAAACGTTCAACGGTTTTTAACATTGAGCTTATAATTCAGTTTGCTATTTAAGTACGATACCTAGATACTTAGCGCTGTTAGATAGTCGGAAGGCTACCCCGCCTGTGGACGAAAAGTTAAATTGTGGGATTTTCATTTTCTGTGTGAATAGGACAAGCTCTTTTTATTGCGGGTTGATTCCTAGTCCACAGATTTTGGCCCATTTTGAGAAGAAATTTTCGGTGGGGTTAGAACCATATCATCCGCGTACGCATTGGCTTTTATAGTACTCGTATATTCCGTATTTTAGTATACAAATGTAATAAAAATAGAGTTGAATGCCACTTCAATTGGTTTCAGCAATAAAAATTAAATTGTGGGTGGAGTGGCCCTATAAGAAACACTTGCATAATAGAACAAAAATGAATTCAAGAGTAACAAAAATATATTAATTATAAACACCTTCGGGTTAAGGGCTAGAATATACCTGAGGTAGACATGCCTGTCGTAAGAGGCGACTAAAATCCACTGGGCCGGATTAAGGTGTTAAGCGACCCATGCCAGAATCGGCCAGGTTGGAGGCCCAGTATAAAAAATAGCCCAATCTCTAACGGATCATCCGGATACTTGGCGGCGTCCGGATCAGCCGCCCTTATCTGTCCAATGCGCATCTCTGGATAGACAGACTACCTTTTCTCCGCTACTAGTGGGAAGTAAAATGAATTCTACAAATAAAATACAACACAATACAAATACAAACCAGGACCCCTTCAAAAAAAGCTCAAGGGTTACGAGTTTTCAGACGCGCGGATCGCTGGAAAAATTTTGCGGAAGCAAACACCAAACACAGTCGGTAGCTTTGGACGATAGTATTACACCGAATAAGTTACAAAACCTCTAACGCGAAGATTCTTATCTCCGCGCCAGACTCCAAAATATGGAATTGCTTTGCGCTGAACTTAAAAAGGAATTAGATGTCATTAAGATGCAATCTAAAACCGAATCTGATCCGCGACTTGACCGCCCGGAAAACTCGAGTTTTCACACGGACGAAGAAGAGCTAGTCCGAAATTGTGCAAAAAGAGACGGCAGCCAGCTCTAAAACTGTTGAGGTCAATAAAAAAAAGCAACCCAAACAAAGACCGCCGCCGATAATAAAAGTCTTTGGAATCTCGGGCTATAACAATATGCACACAATCTTGAGGTCACTGTGTTCAACCGATTACAGAGTATCCTTAATCCAGACAATTACCGTTCGCTTTCGCAAAAATTAAATGCCGAGAAGATTCAATGGCATACGTACGAAAATAAAACGGAAAGACCCATACGCGTGGTAGCTAGAGGCTTGCATGCCTCTTACCCTAAAGAAAGCATCTTATTTGACCTTAAAAATAAAGGCTTAAAAATAATCGATACCGTTAATATACTTGCGCAAAAACAGCGCAGTGTTGAAGGCGAGAGGACGACCTCAAGACGCGGTCTCCCCCTTTTTAGGCTAACTTTCGATAAAACTGAAAGCCTAGAAAGGATTCATTTTATAAATTCAATTTTGGGACTTGTTGTCAAAGTCGAGGCTGATTCCCCAATGTACACGTTGTCAGGGATTTATCCATATTCAGTCCTACTGCCAGAAGGAGCCTCGCTGTGTGAAATGCGCAGGAAGACATCTGACGCGAGAGTGCAGTGCCGCGAAAGATTCCCCGGCGATATGCATCAACTGCAAGCGAAAACATCCAGCTAACTATCGAGGCTGCGAAATCGCGAAGGAGTTGCAAAAACGACAGGATCAATCCAAAACGATGCCTTCTAAAACCGCAGTGCCAGCGAGCACGAGAAATCATAACAGCGATCCAACACTAAAGCCGTGATGGCCTCTAAAATCACCAATAGCAACAACGTCAAAAATAACAATGCGCAAGTGAAAAGTGGAAAAACTTACGCTCAAATTGCGGCGCTAGCAAATACGACCAACTGTGAATCACCTGATCCTGCCTCAAATGTTTTCTCAGTAATTCTCGAGAGACTAGAAGAACTGACTAAAACAAATAAGATTTCCGAATAGAGGTTGTCGAAAATACCGAGTTAAAAGTATCGCTCAGGACGCCGTATCAGCTTGAAAAAAAGTTGAACGGTTTGTTGAAGTCATACAGTAAGCGGCCTGGAATAACACTCCACGCGAATCGAACTAAGTTGCCAGTATCGGCATAAGATACCCGCCGGCAATCAGGGAAATGAGAAGGAAAAAACGAAGGGCACGGAAAAAGTGGCATGAAACTCGGGCTCAACAAGATAAAACGTCCTTTAATAGGCTCTGCAACTTGTTGAAAAAATCGATCAAGGACTTCAATAACCAACTTATTAATCACTACCTAGAAAGCCTCACAGCGACAAAAGATACCAATTACCCCATATGGAGAGCCGTTAAAAGTCTTTGAAAGCCCCAAATATACGTGGCGCCGATAGGAAGAAACCAGGTTGACTGGGCGAAAGAAGATAAAGAAAAAGCTAACGTTTTCATCGACCATCTTGCAGAAACGTTCAAACCATTCGACGGGGAAGTGCTTCCAGCGAATGTCAATACGCTAGACGTGACTATTAACCTTCCAATAGAAACTGCTACACTTAAGCATCAGTGGAAAGTTGTCGAAGTTATTATGGTTCCGACACCCGATACACCGCTGACTGAAGTCTAGTCATACAGACCAATATCGCTCCTCCCGATTATATGGAAGCTCTTCGAGCGAATCTTACTTAATCGTCTTAAACCGATTATTGACACAAATCGCCTCTTGCGCGATCATCAATTTGGCTTTAGAAGCCAACACTCTACTGTTGACCAAGCGCATCGAATTACCGATGTAATTGAACGAGCAATCGAGTGTAAGTTAGTCTGTTCAAGCGCATTCCTTGACGTTTCGCAAGCTTTTGATAAGGTATGGCACGAGGGCCTGAAATATAAACTTCGACAAGTCCTACCCGAGAAATTGTTTCATATTTTAAGTTCATGCCTAGATGACCGACTCTTCCGCGTCAGACACGGAAACAAATATTCCAATTTTAAGATAATAAAGGAGGGGGTGCCGCAAGGAAGTGTACTTGGCCCTCTGCAATATTTGCTTTTTACCCTCGACACACCGCAAACGGACGATATTGTGCTAGCCATATTTGCTGATGACACTACCATTTTGGCAACAGCGAACACCGTCGAAGAAGCAACTGCTAAGTTGCAACGTGCCCTTACACGGATTAACAAGTTTACAAAGACTTGAGGAATCGCGCTTAATGAAAACAAGTCTGTCCATGTGAACTTCATTCTCAAGAAAACTAACAATCTACCTGTGTTTATCAACGCAGTACAAATTCCTTTCGCGAACGAGGCCAAATATCTTGGTATGACACTCGATGCTAAACTTAAATGGAGAGCACACGTTAAGAAAAAACCTGAAGAGCTTGAGATTAACTATAGAGACATGTACTTGCTTCTTGGAAAGTATTCCAAGCTCAGTTTAGAAAAGAAATTGCTGCTATACAAGCAAGTGCTAAAACTGGTCTGGACATATAGAGCTTTGGGGCTGTACTAAAATTAGTGACGTTAACGTCTTACAGGCATTCCAGTTCTTCGAGGGTTTGTTAATGCACCGTGGTACATTAGAAACGATGATATCCACAGAGACCTAGGAGTCGAAAGCGTTAAGAACGAAATTAAAATGTTTGCACGAAAACACAAAAATCGACTACAAGGACGTACGAATATTTCTGTTCAACAGATCCTTGACGAGACAAATTTATCGCGCCGTCTGAAAAGGACTAAGCCTCTCGATTTAGCGCGGTGATCAGCAGCGCTTACTTTTTAAAGTACGCAGGAATTTTCGACTGCAAATTTTAAGGTACTCGTAAAATAAAAGGCGAAAGAAGAACGGCTTGTTGAATGTGAACTCAGTCGTAGTCTGTATAAGGGAGGTGCTTTTTAGTGAGTAAGAATACTATAAGCCCAAAGCTTATGGTGTCTATGAAGATTTCTCATAAGTATCTTTATTTTGTAGTCGTTGGTTCGCTCCCTACATAAGTTGAAAGCATATTAAATGGCTTGTTATCAAACCAAGTGACGGCACTTACCCGGACTCCCTCTATAGTATAGCACTAATTTTTTCAATGCAGAATCCACGTCCTCTATTTTTCATTGTTTTTCTGAAGGCACTTCTATATTGGGGACACGGTTCAGACACACAGTACCTAATGGCAAAAGTCCAATTTTTGTAAGGTGTACCTGTAGTTTAGGACTGTTGAACCAATTGTCAAAGAAGATCTTATGATTTACATGTCTTGCTACAGTTGCCATGAGCTGAGTAACGACATTTCCTCGGGTGCACCTTCTGGACGGGTATTGCTTTGGTCACCAGCAAAGATATCAAAGTCATAACTAAATCCAGATACTCCACTCAGGACTTGATTTTTGTATCCAAACTTATGAGGCTTTGCGGAATTATATTGTCTCAGGTCATGTCGAACTTTGGTTGGAATTATTTATTCGTCAACTGCTAATAATTCTTCTTTTGGCATCAACAAAAGTTGCTGCTTAATGCCCTCCGAAAGCAGTCGCACTGTGAAAAGCTTATCATGTCCTGAATTGCCATTTGGAATTGTTGTCAATGAAGTGTAAATTTTTTTTATGGCTTCAAATTTATTGCACATCATAGTTTCGTACATCTGTGGTTGTCCTATAGTCTTGTTCCAATAATGCCACGATCAGGTAGTTTCACTATAGACATAAAAATCACCATTCCAATAAATTGTTCCATTTCCTGTATGTTTATGTTGGCTGGTTTGTTTATATTATCTTGTAGAGCTTTTAGATTGGATTGATCTGCAATAGTTTCAATAAGATCTTTAGGAAACAGGAATAAGAAAAAATCTTCTGGTGATTCAAGTTTTTCAATAAACTCCGGTAGTTGTGTTATTCTTGTGAATTTGAAGGTATTTCCGTCAAAGGGGTCTAAATATTCTGTTACCCAATTTACTTTGTAGTCTCGGGAGGGTTAGTTTCACCTTCGGAGGAATCGCTCTCTGTCTCGGGGATTACAACTGATCTTCTATGTGTTAACTACGACATTCGTCATAGAGTGCTCAGTAATCCTCAAATAGAATACACACTTTTCGCACTGAACGCAACATTTCTGAAACGCCCATAAATGTGATCTAGGCAGCTACCTGAAACAGCCCTAGTGGGGTCATTTATAAAGCATGTTACACCATTTGATGCTAGTAATGTTAAGTAGTTAGAAACGGTTTCACTAAATCCAAGCTATTAACGCTAAAAGCTCCTACAATAATTAGATTTTTCGATTTTTCCTTTACTAAGAGATCTTTTATAAACATCAACACATTAAACATATGCAGTCTATAGACACGTAAAAACACGTTAATTTCAATAGAAATCCTCAGAACATCAGCACTAAAAAAATTAACACACAAGACATCAAGAACCTTGTAGCGTTCTTTCTCGAAACATCTAACTCCCCCCTGCAACGTAATTATCAGTCGTATTCGCGAAAAAGTTGAACTCGGGCATAAAGGAATCGATCTTCTCAGAGTCATAGATCCAAATTTCACACACAAAGGCGATATCTGGAAAGCACACGAAGGAATCCAAATGTGTGACAAGGGCTGAAAAGTTTTCTCGCAAACTTCTGACATTCTAGTGTACAATAAGAATGTATATCGCAGTAGGAACTTTTCGTAAAAGCATTCCTACGTCCAGGACCTTAGCTGAACTACTTTTTCTTTACTCTGTTTCGTGCCCCTTCACCTTTTACTACATAACACCTTTTGAAGTGCCGCAAATATTTATCTCCCCCAAGTGATTGACCTGAGCTGCCAAACAGAAGCGAACAGCGAATAAATATCTGCCAGCGGCAGTTACGTATTTAACTACTCGTATAACCCAAAATCGAGTTCCCAAAAACTGCGTCTTTTCATTCATTTTTTTTTTTCTTTTTTTCAAATCAGTTTTGAAATATGAAGGTGATCAAGCTGAAGATACTGGCCAGCATAAATTACTAATTAAACTTTCGTTTGCCTTAAATTAGGCCCATACAACTGATACAGATACAGTGAATGTTAAAACTTGTCCATGTAGTCTTGCCCTAAAGACGATGTACAATACATGTACCATAATCCACATAATTCAGTTGTGATTCCGAATCAAGCTGCTAATGTCGATGACCTTAATGTGTCTAAATGGACCGTCTTACTCATTGCTTACTCACATCATACATGCCAACGACTGGCTCAAGCTCATGTTCTCCGAGTACTTCCTTCGTTTCCACTCCAAATCCGAATCCGAATCCGAGTCCGAATCCAAATACGAATTCCTAATAGAAAGTACTTAACCAGTTCAACCTCCATTTGCTTGGCAATGCAATTGAAAAATCACAAAACTGCCAGCCATGTTGCATCTAATTTAGTCAATCTCGTTCAATTTTCTTGGTAATAAATAATTCCACTTGGCTGGCTATCGTGTGATTCCCTTGTTGCCATTTGGACGCCTCTAGTCCGGTTAAAAACTGGATACGCAGAGTGCGCCAAGAAAAAGGGAAATATCACTATTCCAGCAAGTGGATCATTTTCACTTTCATTGGGTTTCCGAGGCTACTCTCGGACCAGAGTAGAGAGAAGTAACAACCGAAATACCGGTTGGAGTGCGTGTAGTAATTTAACTTCCGGACTGTATCTGCGGTACCTCTACGCAGACTATAGGTCTGTACGATACGATACTCAAGTGAAGTCAAGCGAAACTGGTAACCAAAGTTGGCACCTACCATCGAAATGTTATGAGCTCATTTTATTTGTTGTTTCGTTTTCATTTTGAAATGGAATTTCGCCGTAGATAGAGTATCTTTTCATCTGTTAAGGTAATTATGTAAAGATGTTGATGTCTGTTGAGTAAACAGAGTGTGTTGACTCCATTTGGGTGCGATGACGACGTTTAAAATATGTTTACAATCTTTGCAACTACATTACACTTGACCTTCTTGGATTTGAATAGGTGATAAAATATCCGTCTCACCTCTCAAATCTAATAATAAAAGATGTGTCAACAACGGTGAGTTAACACCGTGATTTGGTACCATACAGCTGGTAAGTGTTTTGACAAATCGTCAAAACCAGAGGCAGTTAGTGTAAGGAAATCAGCTTCTCTACCCGATCTCAAGGGCTATCAATAATTAGGTTGATGACCAGAGAAGGTGTTTAGAATGACAGATGCATAGGTGTCGAACATGGGCTACATCTACATAAGTGGTTTTGTGTTGTAACATCAGCGCACTACTTTGCTCAGGCGACATTATCTGATATTAGAGAAGCAAGGTCAGGAAAAATGATAAAAAAATTCAATTGCGTGTGAATAGGAAGGTAATGCTGTATAGGCCTTATAGAATGAAGGAATGAAGTAATCATTGATGGAAACAGGTAATATGTTCCAAGGTCTGGCATTTTTCGAAATGTATATAACTAGCACTGGAGCAATATCAACAAACGTGAACAGTATCTGTTCTGCACACAGCATCCTTTCATTCTCTTCAATGCTGATGGAGCATGTGCTTATTCTCGAGCACAAGATAAAAGCAACTATACGTCAGCGTACCCTCTTGCCAAAAACCGGAAAAGGTATGGAAAGTTTTAAAGTTATAACTTTTCTGCATGACAATGGAAGATTATTCAACTCATTGGACTTTTCAAGGATTTTTCGAAATGCGAGGTAAGTTTTAGCCTTTTGTCTATTGAACCCAATGATATGCGCCATTTATTACAGAGGGGAGTATAGGCTCGATAGTCCTTCAAGGCATGTGATTAACGACAGTATATCCGGTAAGTGTTAGCAACAAGAAACAGCCACTGAAGTCAGGATCTTGCAGCTCTATTAATACCTGCCCCAACTTATCATTTCCTCCTAGTTTCAATTAAGAACTTCTTCATAAATGGTCAAGGGGAGAGGACAAAATGATAACATACGCTTCCGGTAGACATGAATAGATTCCAGTCTCCTTTGACTCTAGCGTTTTCAGCTACAAAGAGCTCAAGTTTTAAAGGACAGACATCTTTGGAACGTTTGCAGTTTTACTTTTTTCTTTATTTTTTTTATAATGAGCGTGAGCTCAATGGGTTTTTGTACCCTTAAAGTGTTCGTGCACAGCGCGGGCGAAGGAAATTTTGGGAGAAAGAAAATACAGGTATCGATGTACATTGTTTTTAAATGTTTGTAATTTATAACGACCAAGAAACACAGAGATTGGCAGGGGATTCCATAAGCGAGTTGTACGGCTTAGGAAAGAATAACGACATTTTAGAGTCGTGAGCATATATAGCGGGACGGGTGTTACGGTTGAAAGTTTCAATGGGCGGAATGCTACTTGCGATTTCAATGGAGCACTGGTCGTGGAAATAGCGATAAAACAAAGTTTTGAAGCCTATCTAGCAGGTGCAGAGATGTTTGAGGAGCACCTGACCAGATGTGGGCATTGTAATCCAATTTTGGGCGGATGAATGCCTTATATATTGCAGCCAGATCAAACGGGGTAAAATATTTCTTACATCGCTTGACGAAACCTAGACATTTCACAGCATTTTTGACGACATCGAATATGTGGTCATTCCAACGTAAGTTGTCACTGACACACATACCGAGAATGGAAAGTTTTTCGGTTTCGACGATGCAAGTGCCATTCGTGGATAATGGCTGGGTATTTGAATTTCGCTTTAATGACAGCAGACAGCATTGAATTTTGGAAGCATTAAATTCCAGTCGGTTGATAGTTCCCCAATTGGTTATGCTGTTAATATTGGAATTTAATGAGCTTGACATACGCTGCCATTCCCGTTCTACAGCCGAAGAGCAGGGATGTGAGTCCGTAAACGAATATGAAAAGCAGACAGTACTGTCGTCAGCAAAGGGATATATTGGATTGGAAGTAGCAGACAAGAGATCGTTGATGAAAATTAAAAAGAGTGTCGAAGACAGTACGGAGCCCTGGGGCACACCAGCATTTATTTTATGAATATAAAACTTGAACCCATCCAAGACAACTTGAATTGAACGTTCCGAAAGGTAATTTCTAATCCATCGATCCCAAAAACAAGCATTTCCGACAAAGGATCCTGATGCCAAACTCAGTAAAATGTCTTAGAAATATCAAGTGCGACAATTGGTGTACGCTTTGGTTCAATTTTTTGGTGAGACATTCCATCAAATCACCTGTGGACCAGTTGCTACGAAAACCGTACCGCCGCGCCGTTCATTGAGAAGTTTTCGTGTTTCGAGATATTTCATTAACTGATGGTTTATCAGCATTTCGATGACCTTGGAAAGAAGGAATGGGTTCGTAGGAGGGACGGGCTGGACAAATGCTGTTTTCCATCTGCTCGGAAAGAGTCCTAAAAAGTAGAATTGATGAAAAAGCTTACGCAGTGGTTTTACCAGCGTGGAAGAACACCTCTTCAGAAGAAGGGGAGATATCCCATCTGGACCAGCGGATTTATGCATGTTGAGATCTTTATGTACTCGAGTGCGAAAGTGGATTCGTCCCATTGTAATTCCGATGGACTCAAGTGTAGGCGGGGACAAAGCTCAATCTGGGAGTGTTGAGATGGCCGCAAAGTGTGCAGCAAGCAGATTGGCCTTATCCAAAGAGCTGACAGCTGGAATGTCATTTTAAATGAGCGTTGGGTTGGAGGATGTGGCAGAATTTCAAATGTTTTTGACGAACGACCAACAATTTTTACTGCCTTTGGCACATTGCAGTATTTTTTGCCGCAGTTTTTGGCAGTATTGGAATTTCAGACGCTTGAGAAAGACGTTGTAGTCATTTCTGGCTCGTTTAAACTTTTTTTGGTTTTCCTCTGTCAGGTTGGTTTTGTAGGACCGAAAAAACAATTCTCTAACCCTGACAGCCTCTTTACAGCTCGAGTCGTACCATGCCTTTTCTTTTGGTTTGATACTGTTCATCCAATGAGGGATAAAGCATTTCATTCCAAAGAGAATAGCTTCTGTGATCATATCAGTAGCGGCATCCACGTCGTTATCGAGGAAACGTAACGACCAGATAAAATTCCTAAAGAAGGTGTTAAATCCGCTACAATTCGGTTTCTCATATTGCCATACGATTCTTTTAGGAATCTTTTCTCTAACTGTGTGGTGGGTGTACGAGAATTTAGCTGATATGGCAAATGGTCCGACGAGCCCAGAGAGGAGACCACATCGACGCAGTACTTATCAGGGTGAGAAGTTAAAAACAAGTCCAGGGTGTTGGCGGTATGACTATCAACGTTTGGTATACAGCTGCTTAAGGAAGTATGCTTAGCAAAGTATCCGCTACCGAGGTTTGGAACTGCATCCTATAAATCAGAGGCAAAAGGAGAACGAATATCGTGTACTAAAGCAGAGTAGGAGAGCTGAAGAAGCAGTGTGGTATTTAGGACTCCAAAAGAAACCCAGGGTGAAGTGATAATATGACTGTCTGTTTAGCCTTAATATCCACTTTCAGCATTTGATGATGGATAAGCAGATTTTTGGGCCGGGTGTTTTTGCATAGTCCACACTGACAATCTGATTGCTGGTTGGCTGTTGTACCAATTTAACAATATTGGAACAACGACTATACGTTAATTGTGTCTATTTTACCTCTTCGTCGAGGTGTCATCGGGTACTCTTCTTGCCCATCCGTGCTTGACTCGCTAAACTTATAAGCGAAAGATATGAGTATGCGATTGTATCAATTGTGGTGCCAATAGCCAGTATAGAAGATACCTTATTTGAGCTACTTCAGAGTGTTTAGAGCTGACAAGTCAAAATGCTGAAATAGAGATGGTGGCGTATGAAACCTTGATGGGGCTAATTGGTTCCGGAATATTTTGGCACCTTTATCGAGAGAAGGGATAAAGCTCCAGGTTGGGATTGTACGTAGGATGAACTACCAGATCACGCTGCCTAGTTGCAACTAAGGCAGCACAACTTATATCTCAGATGATTCAACAATAGAGAATTGTTGCATTGCCACTGGCTACATACCGGATCACTTAACGAACAGTAAGAGTAGATTTTATACCAAAAATCGCTAAAAAGGACTTCTTTTTCCTCCTGCTGAAGTGCATACATGGAAAGATAGTTCAGTTTTATCTGCTCAAAATTGATTTTCCAATATATCATCTGTGAGATGCAACAGACACACTAATGTGGGAAATCACACCTTGTGAGACTGAAGAATGGTGATCAGAATTGAATGTCCAGTCAACTACAAGGTGGTGCAAAAGTCATCACCCTATCGGAAGATGCTATAATTTTTGCAAATGTCAATTCTATTTTGACATTTGTGAAGTAAACAGACACAAAATACACGCCAATAAAACATGAATTTCAGTGCAGATTTCTCGGTCGTCCGACCCCAGCTGGGCAAACACTACGACGTTTAGCCACTCGCCTAGAGAAGTATGGGACAATACGATATCCTGCCTGGTCTGGCCGGCCCCGCAGCAGCCATACTGCTGAGAATATCGCAGATGTGGTTGAAGATGTTGCAGAGGACCCCGAAGTATCGACCAGACGACGTATCAATTGGCGGTCTTTTCAAAGAAATTTGAAGAAAGACTGTAAGATGTTCCCTTACAAAGTACAGACAGTGCATCAACTGTTAGCTTTTGACCGTCAAGCGCGTGCAACATACGCTCAAGAAAATGCCAAAAATCGGGCCCGAATAGTAATCACTTCTGGCGGCGGCCACTTAGCCGATATCATTTTCTCGACTTAATGGAAGAAAATTTAAGATATCAGATAAACATAACCCAAAAGCAGAACTAAAATTTTTCAATAATGAGTACGCGTTCGGGTCTCCCATCATCGCCCTTCGGTCACAATCCCAAGAAAGGAATAAAGTCGGATCTTCACGGATGGCTCTAAAACTAATCCATGCTGTTGGCGATGATGTCGCTAAAGAGAATGACAACCTAAGAGAAAAATGAGGAAGCCATGAGTTTGCACATGTAGTCAAAGCTGTGCTGATCCTCTCAAGATTTTTAAGCTATTTTGGGGGTTCAGTGCAGTCGGAAAGGCTGAATTTACGAGATTTACACGGAGTGTTACCTCTCACTGACGTCCTGAAAAATAAGACCGCCGATGAACGTCCCAGACAAGGCTGTGATCTTATGAGATACTGACATCGAATTAGGACTGCGTCCATTGGTAATTTGTCCTCTTATAAGCCCACCCAAAGACAACACTCCTGGTTGTAGGAAGACGAAACGAATACCTCAAAACGTCTCTAAAAAGTCAGCAGAAACACTGTTGACACCTAATTGGAGTCATAGCCATAAAAATGAGGAAGGAGTCATAGTCTTAAGGCAAAATTACTTCGACAGACTGTTAATCGTCATTTAACTTGGGCGAAGAAAACGGAAATATTCGTCTACCCAACCGAAGTGAAATAAGCCTGAGAATATAAAAATTTACGCATACAAATCTGCTAAATCGAAAGCCCTAACTGTTGAGTTACTTTACAGCAACTCATATCCAACATTTGTTGGGAATGATATACCTGCTAAATAGAACCCCAGAATTGTTTTGCTCGATCCACAAGAAAGAAGACCCTCTAATCTGCACCAATAATAGAAGAATTAGTCTCCTCAATATCGCGTGCAAAATCTTGTCACATTATGACAGATCGTAGAGAAACACCCAAGAAGTCCAGATCGATCATCGGCTTTAGGGACACATTTGTATGCGCCTAAATGGGCCAATGGAGAGCCATGTTCAGTTTTTGAATCCTTGCCAAACACATGAGATTATGGAAGATAATAATGGAGGAGATTCATTTCTCTGAAAAGGCCGGAATGAGATTTCTTTTGCAGCAAACTTGAATCACATGGCAATACCGGGGGCATAGATTCCCAAAAGCTTGTCCAAATGTATTGAGCTGCCACTGATCCATTGCCAGAGTATTGGCAGTCATAACATCTCGACAGAGATCAAAAAAAGAAGGTTACAAATAAGGCAACTGAACAAATGGGCCTTATCAAGAAACACTAAAGAAACTTCGAGTAAGGTCCTTATCATCCCAATTCTGCTCTATGTTGAAGATACCTCTCTGGTCGTTTTGAAAGCAAGAATCTTCAAGTTATTGTTTTTTCCATTGACTGCTTTTGTAAGAGCAGAAATTGCAGCGGGTCTTATCTATCTATCAGCTATAGAGATCTGGTCAGAAAAGTGTTCATCAATCGTCTGGTCCGCCCCGACTGTAACGCCAATAATATAAGTGAGTATGTAAATATAGGCATGGAAGAAAGAAAG
Organism: Volucella zonaria; assembly: GCA_963966105.1. Lineage (NCBI taxonomy): Eukaryota > Metazoa > Arthropoda > Insecta > Diptera > Syrphidae > Volucella > Volucella zonaria. The sequence goes on from OZ014534.1 coordinate 51,403,027, forward strand.
ATCATATGAAACTACTCGATTCAGAACATGGAATGGTCGCTGTGAATTCTACTGTGTCGATCACATCAATAGATTACCCTTCCGATTATCATTGAACAGTGCGATGAGCACTGGTGGCTACTTCACCAATTGCTCGTAGATATTTTATATAATCCCTCTTTCAACTTTGTCAACAGGAATTTGATCTGCCTTGCATTGCGCAGGAGGGCATGGGAGGCAGGCTCTATATGGTGTTGGGTCTGAAAGTCTGCATGAGGAGTTCGTCAAGTATGATAGGGCTGCCTTTCATCACAAATTTTGTTTCGGCAACAAACACAGCAAACAGAGGAAAATCTTTCATCTCAACTTAAACATTTTGAGTGTGTTGGCGATTGATGAATGAATATGGTTTCTTTTGAAACCGAACAGATGGTGGTCTAAGCTGATCGGGAATGCTCTTGTGCATCTATATAATACAGATGAATACGGCCACTCAAAGCCGTGAGCTGCTCAAAAGCTAAGCTGTCATTCTTAGATAGTAACATCGTAGACTTTACTTGCATTGTTATTGGTTGTGGATCTAAGTGGCACTACAGACTGGGATGGACCAACCAATAGCTCTCACCATTTAGCGTGATCTTGCAATAATCTGCAGCAGTTGTGCACACCAAGTGGCCTAACTTTGCCATTCGCCGATTCGAGCAGCGGATACTCCTAACATTTCTGACGAGGTATATGGCTCATACAGTCTTCCTCTCTACGTCCCGCTTCTGAAAATGGGACCAAAAATCACTTTAAATCTTCCCTCCAAAGCCCTACAACGCAAATGGGATTCGAAGAATTTTCTCCCGGCATAACTAAGAATATCTTCAGCCGCTTTTGATAGGGTCTATGCTTCTGTGCCACAAAGTAGGACTGGGATGATCACGGTTTTATATATGTAGTGTCTCCCTAATTTTTCGGGATAGGACCTCGCTACTCAATTGCTTTTTTAAACCAAAGAAACAGTGATTGGCAAGAATCTCTACTGAGGTGTTGCTGGAACAATTCGTATCAGAGCCAAGTTAGACAAAGTCCGTTGCTACCCCGAAGTTATAGCTGTTGGCTGTGATGTTCTGTCTAATTCTTGGTATCTTGGCTTTGCCCTTATTTAACGCTAAACCCATTTTGGCAGCTTCTGTTTCAATAATAGCGAACGCACGGGTGACACCCTGTTGAGTTCTTCCAATTATGTCGATATCATCGGCTTACGTTAGTAGTTGCACAGACTTTTGTAAGACTGTGCCTAAGGTGTTCGCTTGTCAATTCTGCACAATTCTTTCAAGTATGATCTTAAACAAGTCACATGGTAGCGTGTCACCTTGTTTAAAACCTTTTTTGACCTCAAATGTTTCGATTAAGTCATTACCCACCTTGACGGAGTAGCGAGCGTCCTGCACAGACGAACGAGTTTGGCAACGATGCCACAACTATGGAGCTCATCTCTATAAATACTGTCATATGCGTATCGATTTAGATTTCTTGAGTTTTTTCCAGGATCTGCCACAGTGTGAGAATTTGATAACTATGGACTTTTCTGGCCTCAAACAACACTGGTAGAGACCAATCAGGTTTCAGACGTTCACACAATATGGCACATAACTTGTATGCGATATTGAGGAGATTTATACTTCTATAGTTGGAGCAGTTGAGAGGGTCTCCTTTTAAGCGTATCGAGCAAACGATACTAAGAATCCATATACTCTTCTGACCAGATCTGAGAAATGAGTTGGTGAATGCTCCCCATAAAGTGATCTCCAGCAGCTTGGTATAGCTCGGCCGCTAAGCCGGTAGATCCAGCTGCTTTGTTAGATTTCAGCTTCGTTTTGGTCAGGTGGACAGCAGTTTTGGCTATCATCGTCTAAGTTGAATGATCTTTTCTGCCTGACGGAGCGATGTTGGTCTTTTTCGCCGTTATACAGAGAAGAATTTCCATATTCTCAGCGCCAACTGCGACTACAGGCCTCGGTACAGGTCTTCTTGCATTGGCACGTTCTTTTTACCTGTTGGTAAAACTTCCGTACGTTATTCCTGGATTACAACCTCTTAATATCATCGGTAGCGCGCTTCTCGCGCTCCTTTTTCTTCTTCTGAAGAAGCCGATCTTTCCGTCTCTTTAGCTCGTAAAGCTTACGAGCGGCTCTCGTCCTTCCGTTTCGGTGCATATTGTTCGGAAGTACAACATACTTTATTATTGAAATTATTATCTTTGGCTTGCTAAAACCATAAATTAATTACTTTGCTTGAAATTAAGATAAACTATGTAAATTGAACTTTTAACCTAAATGTAAACGGATTAACGTAACGTAGAGTTCAGATTTTGCCTTGTATGACAGTTAATGTAAAACGTAAATATGGAAGTAATTTCCGGATGACGAATAAAGATCTCTCTTTGCTGTGACCTTCAAGAAGAAACGACGTGTTTTATTTAACCGAATTTTTTCTACCCCAGTATGATGCTACTAGCCGGGCATGCCCTTGTCATTTTAGCCTGCATGAGTAAAGGTTTACCGGGGACCGCCATTGTGGGATATTGCAAACACTTCGCTACGAACTTGATTGCTGCGCTACTGTCCCAATCCAAGTTATAGAACACTCAGCAGTTTCCCGAATAAACGCAAAGCAGGATGATATTAATGTCATGCTTACAATATAGCCCGTAAGTCTACTCAAGAAGCTCGTTTAAGCAATCTTTCTTTCTGTAGGGGTGTAAATGTATATCAGGTTTATGATGACGAATTTAAACATGATGCGAATTGTAATGTATTCCCTGAAGCCCAATAATTTTTACTTTAGTCTTCCTCTGATGACAAATCCACGCCAAAATAAGCGCTACTTATACTCTCCAAAGCAACCCGCATGGCACAGTTTTCCATTGTTCTTTTGAATGGCTAGCTATCCCATTGCAGTTTTTTGATGGCAATGATTGCCAGTTTGCACCGGTTAAAGGCCAAACATTCCACATGCATTGTCAAAAGGCGTTGTTCGTCTTTCGTTTGCTGGGATCGACGACAGTAGTCCATATATAACTAGAGTCATTTGTTGCTTCACAACATGTAGTAATTTTCGTGGTCGGGACGTTAATCAGACGGCATAATCCCCAACCTGGATGGCCTGATCTTTCACAGGATGGTGTTCGTAGCCCACTACAGGGGTTTGATGGCCGACTTTGATTTGCTTGAAGCCTCACCGTCACAATGTCTATTTCGACAACTCGTAGGCATTAGGTGATGACTACAAGATAACCTGTCAGCCAGGACTATAGTATACGCCTTCGCTGTCAACATACTCTCCACTGCAACATGCTTTTTTATCTGGTTAGATTTCGATTTCGAAGGTAGAGCAGAGTAGGCTCCACGGTACTTTCTTTATCAGCAATATAAAAACCATGTCACAGGTATTACATGTCTGTAAGAAGATGAAACCTTAAAAAACAAAAGTTGTCCACGACGACCATCTGTTATGCTATTTCATTGACCCTTCTGATGTGACCGCCGTCAAGCCGGGGAGTATTTAGTGATCATTTCTCACAATCATCGCAACCACGTGCTTCACTAAACAGAGTTAGTTTCCGTAAACAGCCCATTAAGACCAGAAAGTAACTTATTGAATCTAAGTTGCCATCCAGTCACTACTCTAAAAGTAATTATGAAGGCTTAAGCATGTACTTAATATCTTAATACCTCTTTGATAAAATAAGTAACAATGTTCAGCTAACCAGTTAAACATGGCTATACCTCTTTATGGTGTGATAATACAAAAGCAATACTCCGGCACAATAGGCACCATGCTTAACCAGATGACGTAGCAAGATCATTATGAGCCGCAAGTATCTCTGAATGCTTGATGGAGCATTAGATTCATAAAAAAGGCATGTTTCACAGTCATTTACCTTGAAAGTGATTTCATTCACTGAGCTTCACATGGTCTACGCTTATCGTGGGTACTCAAAGACCAGTGGAGCCACAAGTGCTGCCCAATAATTGCCAAGTCATATAGAAGTTTATTTCCTTTCAGAACAGGTATTCGGATCAACCACTCTGTAGAACATTTACTATACAGTGTATTGTACAATAGATACTCAAACGAGTAGAAGGAAGTCTCTCAAAATACTAAGAAAGTACTTACTTGGTTCCGCATTTGTTGCTGAGGAAGTTGTTGAACCAAGGGCATGTTTAGAGTTTTTTTCGACGTTCTATCAGAGAGCCTTAGGTGTGGTTAAAATAAGTTGAGTTACTAGTAAATAGATATTCTACCAACAATGCTGTGGAACATGAAGTTCGAAGAGCATTCAAAGAAGCCCGTAGACTCGTTTAGGGTATTTTATTTGAAAAAATATTTCAAACAAAACAATCCCATAAAGAAGATCTCAAGCGTGTTTACGTCAACGATGTTCTGAGTAATTTTAGTGCCAAGTTTATCAAGAAGGACGCAAGTTTATCTATTAGACGCTATGAGGATGGCAAGCGCGTGCTCATAGTAGTGTGGGATTCGTACTCAATAAAACACCTCCCTGCGACATTAATGTTTATGTTACCACAACTAAGTTTCGACTTATCAAACAGTTTTTTATCACAAAATAGGCTTGTTTGGCAGGTGGCTTTCCAATGAAAGCTCTTGGATGTTCCGCTGTTTAACGCGGGTTTATTTTATGGCGTTAGATCCAAAGTTTTGGTCCTTTGGAAACGGCGCAATAACTTTCTCTCGTTCGAAATTTGTAAGATTGTTTGGCCGAATTTTGTATTTTCTTGCTAAGCTTTTTGATTCGTGCTCGACAGTAGGAATTCCGAGGTCGCGCTATAAGTCGTCATTTCCGAGGTCGCGCTGTAAGTCGTCATTTCCGAGGTCGCGCTGTAAGTCGTCATTTGCTATATACAAGTACCACCGTGCGGCGTGCAAGAACAAATTCTCTTAGCATTTCATTTTTAACAGTTTGGAAAATATTGGCATTCGCTTTCTTGGTACTACCCCAAAGCTGTATACTATAGGTCCACACCGGCTTTAGCATTTGCTTATACAGGGTCACCCACTTTGTGGTTCCGAAAATAAATTTAAATTAAACACATTTCGATATATTGTTTGGATCTTGCCATTATGTGTTCTTATCATTCTGATAAGGCAATTTTCTGTGACTTTTCTATACATATTGGGCAATAACACGGCAATAACTTGACGAATATTCGTTTTCAAAGCGTCAAGAGTTTGCGGATTATGTGCATAGTTCCATGATCTTTTGAATAGTCCCACAAAAAGAAATCCAACGGCGGCAAATAACACGATCTTGGTGGCCAGTTCACATCACCAAAATGTGAAATAACTCCTACAGGACATTTTTCTTGCAATAAAGCTAAAACAGGTTGTATTGTGTGAGATGTGGCACCGTCTTGTTGAGACATACCATACTCGTATCTTCGATTTGATGGCTATAGCGATGAGAATTGACGCTGACTGTTACACCTTTCCTCATTTTCGAAGAAGTTGTGACCAAGAACACCACCCGACCAAATTCCACCCCATGCAGTGACTTTTCGTGGTTGTCATGATCTTTCGGTAGTTATATGTGTATTTTCACTTTCCCATGTGCGACAATTTTGTTTGTTAACTTATCCACCGAGTGAAAAATGAGAAGATGTTGTGTGAAAATTGGTCATCCAAACTCTGATGTTCAAGTACCCAATCGGCGTATGTTTTGCGTATTTCGTGGTCAGCTGGCTTCAATTCTTGGGTGAGTTGAACTTTATAAGGGTGCAGATGCAAATCTAAATGCAAAATACGCCCAAAAGCGGTACTTACTTTCACTAACTGCTGCCATATTTTCTATAGAGCAAGCATTTCGACAAAGGATAGTACGCTTAGATGGACGATTATGTTGACCATAATCTGCTCGTAACAACCGAATCACTATTTTTGTAGTAAGTTTTCACAATCTTAACACGTTCAGCGATTAATTAGCGATCCATATTGTAAAATGGCAAACCCTAAAGATATACAGTCTCGGATGACAGTTCGGTTAGATTTTTTGTTTTTTTTTTTAAAGAATTTAACACTCAAGCGGGTATGAGTACACTTATAATGCCCCAGCATGTGTTAAGTTTTTTGGAAAATGGGATAGAGAGAGAAAGAAAGATGTTTAGGCTCAGTGGTTATTTTGCTCCATGGGTGGCATCCAACATTTAATGGGGAGACTAAATTACTAGTGGAAGTTGGCTTGATGTTGATTTCTAGTCAACTAATCGTCTTACTTGATTTTCGGTAACTGAAAAAATGAATGAAATATCTTTCGGGCGAGGCTGGGATTCATACACCGAACCTTCCGATTTGGAAGCCAGTCCACTACCACTTGAGCCATGGCCACCCTGCTAGATAGGCTTCAAAACCGTGGGATAAAACTGAATATCAGGTGATATTAATATCAGTCAGTCAGTTAACATGTAGTGTCTCCTGTCTCACTTTGTTTTATCGCCATATCCACCACCAGTGTACCATTGAAATCGCCATTGAAATTCCTGTCCTTCAAACCTTCAACCGTAACACCCGTCTTGTTATGAATGCTCATCAGTATGTACTCAAGCATATTTTCGAACGTACTTTAAAATATCGTGATACGTTCCTAAGCCGTACAACTCGCTTATTGAATGCTCTCCCGAGCTCTCTATTTCCTAGTCATTATAACTTGCGAACATTTAAAACCAATGTACATCGGTACTTCTTAATTATAAAGAAAAAAGAAAAACAAAGTGGGTTACACAGATTATTCAAACGTGTTTTATGCTGTGGAGCACGACTTTGTTACCAGTTCTTACGAGCTTTTCTTTTATCCCTTACCCTTTCCATTATTTTCGGCATATAATTTAGACCGTAGTTTGCAGGTTTGTTTCTGTGATAGGAGGTGTTGTTCCACGTGGCAAACTGATCGATTTCAACGAAGTGAACAACCTCGACTTCTAGACCATAGGATGTCTTAAGTTATACGTTCAGTTCTACTGTATAATACTACACGAGTGCGAAAGTGGATTCGTCCCATTGAAGGTTCGACGCACTCAAGCGTAGGTGGAGACAAAGCACAATCTGGGAGTGTGGAGCTGGCCGCAAAGTATGCAGCAAGCAGATTTGAAATATCCAAAGAGCTGACAGCTGGAATGTGGTAAATGAGCGTTGTGATGGAGGATGTGAAAGAATTTCTAATATTTTTGACGAATTACCTTTGGGTTTTCCCCTGTTGTGTTGATCTTGAAGGAGCGAAAAACATTTCTCCAACCCTGCCAGCCTCTTTACGGCTCGAGTCGTACCATGCATTTTTTTTTTGTTTGATACTCTTCATCCGTAGGAATCTGCGCTACGTGGAAGACAAGGACTCTCTGTCTCATGCTTCAGTCCCAACAACATGCCGTAGCTATAGCCGTGCCGAAATCGTAAAAGATGACTACGCGCCAGAAAAACCGCAGCATTTTTAATATTTTTCCGCCGAATAGACAGCGGAGAGCTTAATGGGGAGCTGAATTGAATACATGCAGATTGGAAAGGCTGTAAAAGCAGCATAAAAGAGTTTGAGAAACGAGGACACGTAGTTATGGAAGCTTTATTTTTGTGGCCGAAAACAATAGCACGGAGGTAATGATGACATAAATGTGCATACCATGTCGTCATAGCTGAGTGTCTTAAATATTTCAATTAAAAATCTGTACGCAAACGTGCTAGTTTGTGTCATTTAAATACATTGTCGCTCACAAACCAATCTCACTTTCAATATTGACCTTCTACACAACCTAAGTCGAACGCACGAATCCAATCAAAGCAACATACGCTGTAATATTGTCAAAATAAAAGGAGAGCAATTGTGCTCTACAGAGAAAACAAAAAAACAGAACGGCAGTGATCTAAATTCACTTATCGTTACCTAATCGGTTGAGCTGTTGTTGTCAATGACACTAGACAGGCAGAGCAACCAAAGCAGTCAGACCCAGCAGAAGTGGTGGTAATCTATTGCCAGCTTAGTTGAATCGAGTGACAACCAACTATCTGGTGATACATATTCGAACTTGTGATCGGCCAGAGCATTTCTGAGGTGGTCTTAGCACAACGGCACTGCTTGTGGGTTAAACTAGTAAAACAATGACCCAGCTCGGTGTAGTTAATTGCAACCGGTTTCGATTACCCTGCACCACTTTGGAGGCACCCAATCCGAATGTACTCGCAGCAAACCAATTTGGAGTTCCCTCGTCCAGTCTAACATTTCAATCAGCAATGCAATGCCAAAGCAATATTTGTCTCGGCATTCAGTTGAAATAAAAAATAAGCACCTCGAGCTGTGATTGTGTCGTGGTGCCACCAGCGATCTAACAGCCTCTTAACTGGCCCAACCTATCAAAATTCAATTAATCGATCGACTGTTGGTTTTAAATAGTCTTTGTTTGTACAATTAAGGCGAGAACTGAGGTAACAACAAAGCTACACAACAACCCAAGATTCGGGTCCAATCGATCGTGATCGTGGGGTACAATGATCCTCAGCTAAATTTCGGTCATTTAGGCGTTTTGGTAGAAACTTTTTCAGGGTCACTGCGGTGTTTGGCTTGAAGCGATTGCTAGAATGGATTTTTACTAAGTCCATAGGTGTACATACGTATCTAACAAACTGCAGCATGGTGTACACTAGAAAGCCAATAAATAAAGCTGTCACTTGACACTGCGTATGAATAAATCTAAGACACAGATTGGCGCGTTCATAAATTACATCGAGTGCCCGAGTCATGTGCTTTTAATCTACTCTAGGAATCTGAGCGGCTAAACGATGTTGATATTCGACACGTACATTATGTAAACTATACTTAGGAATGCTTTATGGGATAATTTAGTCGGTGCTGGCAAATGGGACTTGTAAATTGCTAAAAGTTGGTAATTATAGCTGCAGGAGGTACGACCGGCAATCGGTGTGTTGTCATTGCAACAATGGCAAGTGATCTATAAAGCCGAACAACTGGGAGAGATATAAGTTACACGAAAGTTATTAGATAAATCTGAACAACAAAAAAGAAATGGAAAGTAATTCTGATTTGTGGGCTTAATTAATAGGCTTAATGATGCTGCAATAATTGAACCTCACTGACTTAAGAAATTCGAAATGAAACAATGGCATAAACAAAAAACCCCATCGCAGCTACATTACTTGTTCTGATACTAGTCTGTCGCAACGCCCATTTTACATCGCACTCAACAACAAAACCTCTGAGGTTTTTGGACATTTGAAGCCTAGGGCTTGTGCTTCTGTGTGGTTATTTGCCTCTGGTAATGTCATTGGAGGCGCACTTCATCAAACATTAAATACGCAATTGTCACCTCTAGAATTCTTTTCAGTGAAACAGTCACTGACGCAGGCACGTTACAGTATCTACGGTCGAGAATTTCAAACCATGTTTAGAAGCGTTAGAGATTTTAATACTCGTATGCTGAAAGGCCGCGAATTGTGCATCTTTAAGAATCGTAAGTCTCTTATCTACGCCTTCAAACAAAAGCTGACGAAGCATCACCGCGACAGATGCATCGCCTCGATTTCGTACCTCAGCATATACTCGTAGCATTCCAGCAAACGGCGTTGCGGCTTTCTTCTCAAGAGTCGGAGCCATTAGTAAGCAACGCATGAAGTTAGACCTTATGGATCTGGCGCGTGAGCAAGCGAAGAATTCCATAGATTGCCAGGTAACACAGAGAAAAAAGTTGTAGAGCAATTCCAACCGACGAATGATCGCCACTCTACATGGAATATCTATCTGTCTAAATCACAGTCGTTTTCGACCACTCATCCTGAGAAGTCTGTGACAATAAGCTATCGAGAAATTTTACTGGTTCAAGGTCCACAACAAAAATTGTAATCAAACGATACATTTGGTCAGTGATTCGAAATGTTTGTTAAACCCTGCTATTCTAAGCCTGTTTTTATTGCGGTTCATATGGACGTGATTTCGTGATGAATTTGATTTTGATCAGCCGGGACCCCACTTTCTTGACGAGGAACTGGGATCGTAACTATTTGTCGTAACATTACCGGACTTGTTGGCAATTGCTTATGTGGCCTTTCAGCGTTGCTGATACAATTTGATAAGCTGCACCATGCACAGTGATTAAGTTGTTCGCAAAGATCTCTAAAGCAAAGGCGTTTGTGAGACTTAATCGCTGCTTTGAGTACGGTTCCTGCCTCTCGATTTGCATTGCGTTTGCACCTTGATCGCTGCTCATCGGCAGCCTGAGTTCAGGAATCCTGGTAAGTATCACACGAGTACTTCTTGTTCGATGGCATACTCTCCTAATCCAGACATTGACTCTTTACAATTGTAGCCTAACTAATGAGGAAACTTAGAAGATCTTCATCGAGGATATCACTTACTTACTTAAGGTGGCGCTGCAATCCGGGTTGGACTTGGGCCTCAACCAACAAGCGCCTCCAGGCAGATCTAACTTTGGCTAGGTCCCTCCAGTTTCCCAAGCTAAGCAGGCTGCGGTCACCTACAACTTTCGTGCGCCACCTGAGCCGTGGTCTTCCTCCATTGCACTGTCTCTCGGGAACGGATTCGAAGGCTTTTCGGACCGGAGCATTGGCGTGCATCCGCTATACATGAACCAGCCATCTCAGTAGTTGGATCTGCACTTTTCTGACTAAGTCTACGTCGCAATACAGCCTGTATAATTCGACGTTTCATCTTCTCCTCCACTCACCGTCTATGCAAACGAGACCGAAAATCACCGGAAGTATTTTTCTCACAAAGCAGCCAAGAGCATCTTCATTCATTTTTAATAAAGTCCATGCCTCTGCCCCATAGAGCAGGACTGGGATTATTAAGGTCTTATATAGCGTCTGCCCAATACGTCTGTGTTGGGTGTCATTTCTTGTTGACAGCATGTCATATACTTGATCTTGCTCTCATTGCTCTCTAGCGAAAGCGCCAGGAACATTACTCTGCTTTCTTCTGCTTATGTTAATATCATTGGCGATTGCTAGTAATTGGGAGGACTTTTGAAAGAGCATACCTCTTGTGTCGGATACTTACCTGGCGTAGGGATTACCGTGGTCATGAAGTCGGTTCTCCCGGGGCGAGCGTTGACCATTGCACTTCCGACTGAGTTGACCTCCTCGATTATTCCTAATGCGAATAACTCGTGCCCACATTTTGAAGGCATTCTGTTCCACCATTGAATGATCACCCATCTTCGAGATATAACTGCAGACAGCACAGGTGACATAGTCATATGTAGGCGTAACCAGCCTATGCTTGCAAGAAATCCGGAAAAAAATCTTCTCGTAAAGCAGGTAGGGATTCTAAGACTTTAAAAAAAATCAGCCATTACAAAGGCAAACACAGGAAGGAGAAGAAGCTGTAGAACTATTCCCAACAATAAAAGGCGTCGTAACCTTGAGAAAAAGCGAGCAGAAACAGCCTGTACCCACCTTTATTCCTGGCCGACCAGAACCATCATCTGTTCTCAACGTCATCAAGAAAAACGAAAAAGAAAAAACCATATCCGAAGTTGCAGCATCGTCATTTTCAGCCAAAATATTATCGCTGAAGTTAAAATGACCAAAAAATACCAGATATTGGAAGAAGACATACCAAGATCAAGTCAATGTTCCTGTATGCACTTGGATTCCAGGGACAAAGCTAAAAACCAGCTTCAAGATGTTGACTCGTGTAATGGGGTCCAAAAGAAAATACAGAAAATGTCACACTCAACGACACGTGGGCTGGAGCTATTCAGACCAAAACAGACAATCAAGGAATATAATTACACATGACAAAATGCCAAATGTGAGACAACTAGCAGTCCACCATGGCATTCCCAACGAATTTCCAAACTTCAGTGGCAAAACTGAGGAGTGGCCACTGTTCATAAATGCCTTTGAGAACACCACACGTACTTGCGGGTATACAAATGATGAAGATCTAATAAAGTTGCAAAGGTGTCCTAAAGGTATAGCATTTGAATCAGACCGTTTTCTTCTCATGTTACCGCGACAAGTGACAAGTGTGATTGAAACCCTTAGAGTGCTCTTTGGAAAGCCGGAAAAAATAATCCCAAAAATCACATCAGAAATTCTCAAATTTTTTTATTTTTCTGCATTGTGTCCTTGTAACTCTACACACTTCTCCCAGCGGTGTTCCCATCTCTCTAACCCGTCCAAAATAATTGTTCACGAAGGTGATTGCCTCCTCATTTGACGAAAATCTTTGCCCTCTGAGCGCAGTTTTTATGTGAGGGAACAAAAAGAAGTCGCTTGGGGCTAGATCTGGTGAATAAGGCGGATGGTCAAGCAGTTCAAACTGTCGTCTTGGTGAAATATGATTTTCTTTTTCTGCAAATGTGGCCGTTTTTCCGCAATTTCTGCCTTTAGTTTGGCAAGTAATGATGCATAGTATGCTCCTATAATTGCTTTTCCTTTTTCAAGATAATCGATTCAGATAGCTGCTTTACTATCCCAAAAAACAGTAACCATCACTTTCCCAGTCGAAAAAACAGTTTTTGTTTTTTTTGGAGCCGGCTCGCCCTTTGCAGTCCACTTTTTTGACTGAATTTTTGTACCGGGCGTATATGGTGTATCCCAGTTTCATCTATAGTAATTAATCGGCGCCAAAACTCGGATTTATTGTTCATTTGAACACGTTTTTGGTCTAACGTAACCAAACGCGGCACCCAACGCGGGGACAGCTTTCTCATGCCTAAATCTTGATTTAATTTAACGTTCTTTGGACATTTTCATAACCTCTACTATCTCTCTCACTTTAATTCGGCTCTCGTCTAACATTATTTGGTGAACTTTAGCAATAATATCGTCAGTGGTTCCAGTTTTTGGACATCCCGTACATTCATCATCTCCCAAGCTCTTACGGCCACGTTTTAATTCAGCTGCCCAAAATTTCACTGTGGTAAATAATGGTGCAGAGTCCCTATTCACAGAGTCCAATTCATTTTTGATTTGCGTAGGCGTATTGTCTTTCAAAAACAAAAATTTATTGCCAGCTCGATACTCAATTTTTCCCATTTTCACAAAAAACACTCACATCGACTCACTCAAACGACTGTCAACTAAAAACTGCGCGTCCAAAATGACTGAAACTTCGATAAGTAACTGTCAAAAGATGCACAACTAGCATTCACTAGCTTTTATTGACGAGTGCCGCTATCTTTACGTTGCGGTCGGAAACTTGTCAGACGACCCTCATACATATGCTCAATAATGGAAGCAAACCAGCTGGATAGGCATTTGAATAATCCGTGCCTACTCCAAGAGCTGGTTTATGAATTACCCGCGCCTATAAAGCTTAACTGGGATATTTATAAGCAGTGTCAAGAAGAAGTTAACCTCACACATATAAGTAAATGGCTGTACAAATTACCCTTTGCCGCTTCAGATTTGTCACCAAGTTCCCAAATAGAAAGGCGATCTGGCACAAAACAGAAAGGGTTCAGAAATGTACATAAACAGGGAAGTAAATACTCTCATCGATCAGGCAAATGCAAGGCGGACTCTGGCGAATGTCGATCTTTGCAACACTGTCATGGTCCCAAAGTGTTCCTTTTTATTTCCCTGAAAATAGGACATTTCTCAATGAAGTAGATAATATCTTCAATTCCACCCAAGTTACACAAAGAGCACAAGATGGGTAAATCTTCTCTGCGAGGAATAAATTGTAGGTATATCAGCTCTCACCGTAGCCTGATCATCATTGCTATTTCAACGACGCTATTTTCAGCTCGAAAATACAAATTGTGGTTAAGTTGGGAATATGTATACTCGTATTGCTACGAGTATATGGAGCGATTCGTTGCTCAGAAATCTCTCTCTGCACTTCTTTTTTTCTTTTTATAATTCGCGCGCTCACAAGGGATTTAAGAGGGTCGCGTCTTTGGAGAGCAAACTCAATTGGAAAGAGCAAAAACAAGTGGAGAATGTAATTGAAATCGTTGGCATACCTGGGATAAACGACAGCAATGCCCAAGAGTGTGTGCAAACAATTTTCCGTGACGCATTGGAGGTTTCTGTCGCTGCAGCTGATATACAACATTGTTTCGTCAAAAGTGTGGGAAAAAAATCAACAACTAACTCTGCTGGCAACATTTCGAGCAACAACGCTAACACCAAAGATGTTGTTTGTGTACATCTTTCTTCCCAAGATATTAAGAGTAAGATGAAAAGCAAGAGGACTGCAACAAAGAAATTAAAGTCGACTTTATTTGCTCCGGATTTTTTTAATAGGATCTATTGTATACTAATCATTCTTTTACTAGTTACACTAGAGCATTATTTATGGAAGCTAAGAAATTTAAAATGGAAAACAATTGCAAATATTTATGGTTTCAGAACCCACAAATATTGTTGAGGAAAGTAGAAAAAGGTAGAATTGCTGCTATAACATATGTTAAGATCGTTTGATGATTTAGTAACCTTGGGCGATTAGAGCCTTTTCATTTAATAACATCATTAAATATGTTTGATCCAAACGATATCTTCGATCCTTCTAGCACCAATTCACCTTCCATTATATATAGTTTAAGTGACAGTTTACTACATTGTGTTTCTGATAAGGCCTATTCTTTTCTTGTGGTACATCAAAACATACGTAGCTTGCGACAAAACTTTGACTTGTTGGTATGCAATCTTGAAGCGTTCGTATATTTACCCGATTTGATTTTTGTTTCAGAAATATAGATATTTGCATGTGAAAGGAAAATTTTTTTAATTCCCGTGTATAACTTTTATCCTAATACAAATGAATCGTATTCGGCAGGCGGAGTAGGGGTTTTTGTTAGGGATTCTCTGGAATTTGATATTTACCATCATAGGTTTGTGACTGCGGATGTAATGCAGGTTAGTTGTAAATTATGCAATGAGCCCTTTAACTTCGTCTGCATATACAGACTGCAATTCCATGATACTCAGTCATTTCTAAATGAATTAATTCTATTTCTGACAAAAACTCAGATTCAAAACCTTATTATTACAGGTGATCTTAATATTGACATCCTACCATCAACCTCAGTCTCGGAGTCACTTCTGTGCCTTATAGCTGCACATGGTCTTACTTTCTTTGTGAATGAGCCTACAAGATCTATTTCAAACACCTGTCTAGACCATGTATTCGGTCGTTTTCGTAATATATCTCCCGTTCAGTCTGTCGGTGTTAATCTTGACCTCTATATTACGGATCACTGCATGACAGATATTTGGATACGCGGTTTAAAAGATCTTAGAGGCGAAGTTAGAGTTCCTACTCGTACCGTTACTAAAATGAGTTTTGAACTACTTAATTTCAAACTACGGTCTGAAAACTGGGAGGCTGTTTATGCTGAAAATGATTCTTCTGTCGCTAATAACTCCTTTCTAAAGATATTGCAGTCTCATTTTAGCTCATCTATCTCTCGCTCTCTGCCAAGAAAGTCGGAAATAAAACTGAAGCCCTGGATAAGCAACTCCATTCTTAAACAAATTAAGCATAAAAACAAGTTGCGCCGGAAATGTGTAAAGCATCCGCTTAATTCTGCACTCCGGAGTCGCTTTAAACATATACGAACTTGCTACTGATAACTCTATTGTTAAAGATTCTACAATAGTAGCAAATATTTTCAATGATTTTTTTGTTGGTGAATTGTCTTCCTACAATTTAAGATCTGAATACTGTTCGAATTGTATGGCAGGGAATCTGGTGGAAGATCCGGTTTGTAGAGACAGTTTCTTCTTTGAACCAATCACTGGTCTTGAAGTGTTATCCCTTATAAACTCGCTTAATCGCTCGCCTTTCTGTGGTGATGATGGCCTCTCTAATTACATATTAAAGCACATCGCTCTGAATGTAGTAGATATACTCACTTTCCTATTTAACCTAAGTATTTCCACTGGTACATTCCCTGACAGGTTAAAATATGCAAACGTTCTACCAATGCCAAGGGCAACAAAAGAGATAAAAACAACTACAGGCCTATCTCACTACTCTCTTCCAGCTCGAAAATTTTTGAAAAAGCTGTCAAAAATAGAATTCTGCGGTTTCTGAAGAGAATAATTTTTTTCAGTCCCTTGCAATATGGCTTTAGGGCGGGACTCTCTACTGAAGATGCTCTCATGAGTTTCTGTTCGATTATAAATAAAGGCCTGGACTCGAAAAAAAGCTGTGCCGGTCTGTTTGTTGACATAACCAAGGCTTTTGATATGGTAAACCATACAATTCTCTTGAGGAAATTACATCGGGCTGGATTTCGAGAAGTTATTTATAGTTGGCTGGTATCGTATCTCAAAGATAGAAAGCAATAAGTTAAAATTGGAGATTGTTTTAGTGAAAATAGGATTATTAAACTAGGGATACCCCAAGGGTCTGTATTGGGCCCTACTCTTTTCCTAGTCTACATAAACTCCTTGTTTCTTCAACCTTTTGCAGAAAAAGTTACGGCTTTTGCCAACGATTTTGGCATCGCGTACGAATCTGTTAGCCACCTCCAGCTAGCAGCTGATATAAACCATGATGTAGACCTACTGAGAATGTGGTTCGCCAAACATATACAGCAATAAAACGAAACTAATGTTTTTCAGCCTTAGGTTGCAGGCTGTGCCGGATATAGCGTGTCATGCGTACTGTTTTAAAATTGACATAGTAAATAACTACAAATACCTGGGTGTTATTATTGACCAAAATATGAATTGGTCTGATCATATTACAAACCTAAAACAGTATCTTCGTTCTTGTGTCCGTAGTTTGTTTCATCTTCGTAAATACTGCACAAACAATAGTTTAAGAACTGTTTACTACGGCATATTTCACTCAAAACTACAATATGGATTAGGCTGTTGGGGAGGTGTTTACCGCACGAAAATCCAGTCTCTACTTGTTTTACAGAAATGTGCTATAAGAACGATTTGCGGTGTTCCTTGACTCATCCATTCCATGGCACTCTTTAGGTGCCTTAAAATTTTGCCGGTTAGACGTCTTTATTACTACAAGGTGCTTAAAATTTTCTTTATGAGAAGTGGTTATTTGCAGAGCCCGATCTCTGATGCCCGCAGTCTGCGCAGCAACATCCAATCCCTGGTAAACATACCTTCATTCCGAACTACTCATTTTAGAGACTTCTACTCTGTCGTAAGCTTTAAATTATTTAATCGTCTTCCTGTTTCGATTCGCGTACTTACAACACGTTCATCTTTCTTAAACAAAATCAAAAGTTGGCTTCTAAGTTTTGATCACAATCAAATTGAAGTTTTGCTGTCCTACGTAATTTAATTTTACTTAATGCTATTTCTAGACTCTCTTTAATTATTGTTCAAACGTTAAAATATCACTTCCATCCTAATTCATAATTATATTATCTACATGAAATTCTGCTGATGTGGCATTCAACACTATTTGAATTCTAAATATGAATGTCACTACATATTCTTAATTTAATACATTCCTTAATTGTTACCTAGTAGTTAGAATTAACCTGCACATGTATTATCCTAACAATATTGAATAAAATAAAATAAAAAAAAAATAAATAAATA
The DNA here is from genome assembly GCA_963966105.1 of Volucella zonaria. Classification (NCBI taxonomy): domain Eukaryota; kingdom Metazoa; phylum Arthropoda; class Insecta; order Diptera; family Syrphidae; genus Volucella; species Volucella zonaria. The sequence goes on from OZ014534.1 coordinate 51,420,565, forward strand.
AAAAGTATCCTTAAAACGATTGCATACAGCGCGGGCGAAGGAAAATCAGGAAATCAGGGAGGATGTAAAGAGAGGTACCGGTGAACGTTGGTTTTAAATGTTTGAAGGTTATAATGGCTAGGAAATAAAAGGTTAGGCAGGGCATTCCATAAGCGAGTTGTACGGCTTAAGAACGAATCACGATATTTTAGAGTACGTACGAAAGTGGGCTTGAGAGTAGGTTGATCAGCATTCATAGCGAGGCGGGTGTTACGATTAAAAGTTTGAAAGGACAAAACAAAGTGAAACAGGAGACATTACGTCGGTGTTCGAGGGTGTCAATTGATTGACTGATATTAGTATCACCCATGAGTTTTATCGCGCGGTTTTGAATCCTATCTAGCAGGTGCAAAAATGTTTTGGGCGCACCCGACCAGATGTGAGCATTGTACTCCAATTTCGGCCGGATAAACGCGTTATATATTGAGGCCAGATCAGAAGGGGTGAAGTATATCTTACATTGGAAAGAAGGGGCGTAAACGCAATGGGTCTGTAGGAGGAAAGAGAGGAAGATTCGCCTTTTTTAGGGACGGGCTGGACAAATGCTGTAAATCTGCTCGGAAAGAGTCCGAAAGAGTAGGATTGATGAAAAAGCTTACGCAGTTCTGCCAGCGAGGAAGATCACGTCTTCAGAAGGAGGGGGGATATACCATCTGGACCAGCGGATTTGTGAATGTTAAGATTTTTAAGAACTCTTGCATACAATCGTGTAGTGGATTCGCCCCATTGAAAATTCGGCCTACTCAAGTGTTTGCGGAGACAATGCACAATCTGGGAGTGTTGAGCTGGCCGCAAAGTATGCAGCAAGCAGATTGGCCTTGTCCAAAGAGCTGACAGCTGGAATGTCATTATAAATGAGCGTTGTGATGGAGGATGAGGCAAAATATCTAATATTTTTGACGAACGACCAAAAATTTTCACTACCTTTGGGACGTTGTAGTATTTTCTGCCTCAGTTTTTGGTCGTATTGGAATTTTACACGCTAAAGAAAGATGTTGCAGTCATTCCGATTTTCCTCTATTGGGTAGGTCTTGAAGGACCGAAAAAACAATTCTCTAACCCTGACAGCCTCTTTACAGCTCGAGTCGTAACTTGCGTTTTCTTTTGGTTTGACACTCTTCATCCGATAAGGGATAAAGTTTCTCACTTCAAAGGGAATGTTGCCTGTGATCATATCCATCCACGTCGTTATCGAGGAAACATAACAACCAGTTAAAATTCCTAAAGAAGCAATTAAGACCGCTCCAGTTGGCTTTCTCGTATTGCCATACGATTCATTTAGGAATCGTTTCTCTAACTGTGTGATCGGTGTACGAGAAATTAGCTGATATAACACAATGATCCGACGAGCCTAGAGGGGAAAGCACTTCAACAGTGTACTTATCAGGGTGAGAAGTTAAAAGCAAGTCCAGAATGTTAGCGGTATTCAAAGTCTGGTATTCCTGTGGGCTCATTTACACGCTGGGTTAGGTTATTTACCGCAGCGAAGATCTCAACACCTTCTTCGGGTGTTGTCAGCTCAGAATGTCGAAGCCATCCAGACTTCCGTATATTAAAATCGCCCATAATAACGATTTCAGTATTAGGATGCAGGGATACAATAAATTCTTTGAATGGAGTCAGACAGCGCATTAAACTTAGCTTGGGGCTTCTGTAAATAAAGCAGTAGTGGATAATTTGTTGATGGAGATGGAATTTTAACCACATGAAATTGAAAAATGACTAAATTGTGGTGGAGTTTGGTAAACTACATCACTACGCACGTAAATCGCGAGACCGCGGTGAGAGAAGAATAATGGTACCTGTGTCTCACTAAGTACCAAAGCAGATGGTTTATATTTACAGACGTGGACGTAAGCAAAAAAGTGATTAGTTTTTAGCCCGAGTATATTGCCAATATCCACTCTAAATTTCCGAGTCATTATAAAGAAAGACAAACACAAAAAACACAAACACCAACGTTACGAAGGACAGCTGTGAAGTAAAAATTCAGCATTGGTTTACCGAATTAAATTGTTGTAGGTGTTATGCCCTTACAACAATAGGAACTAGCACACCAACAAATTTCAAACCCTCAGGGTGGGCCATATTTAACGCAATGGTTTTTGAGTAAAGTGGGTTTAGCTACAACGAAATTCACATATGAAATATTGTTGCTCGTTGCCAGAACAATCCTCATGAGCCCAGATTCTGCATACAACACATTGTACCCAAGCTTCACCTTGCTTATTATCAGAGAAGAGGCCAGTGCAATAGATGCATCTATCATCCGTCTGGTTATTTCTATTAGGAGTTGGATCTGATAGCTGGGTTTTGCGATAACTTGATAACTTCTCTTTTTCTTTACCATGCTTTGTTCATTATTTTTGTTATACCTTAAATTTGTAGGAACCATCTGAAATTAAAAATAGAGCAAAAAGACGTTAACATTATTGGACTAAAGCCTAAATATATAAGATATATGTATGTTTCTATCTTTTTTTTTGAATCCCCATGATTGTTCTTCTTTAACTCTTTTTCATCTCTTTTTTTGATGAATTCTTCTAAAGCTAGCTTGTAGGGAGATGAGGAAGATGATGAAATCAGCTCCGATTTTCCTCGTTTCCTCCCAAGATTTGAAGGTTTTTTTACTCGAACAGAGATAGGAGAAATTTGATGTGGAGTTACCAAAGTTGTTGATGCCGAAATACATTTTATCCAAGTAAAAGTCGAAGGTTGTGAATGTTTATTCGACTCATTTTGCTTAGACTGCGTCATCTCTCCATTATTTCCACGTCCATCATCTTTCAGAGCAATTTCTGCAGTTTGAGCCTTTAAAAAGATTCGACCGAATAGCTCGATTATATCATACTGTGTTAGGGCTTTCGTGTTGTTTATGGTCCTGTGTCTAATTTCTTCAGTCAAATATTTTTTGATAGGTCCCATGAAAGTCTTATCTAAGGGTTGAATTTTGTGACTTGAATGCGGAGGTATAGATAGAACATGAACATTATTTGTTCGAGCCAAGTCTATAAGTTCTATATTCCTGGTGTGGCTTGAATTCCCGTCCATTATAAGTAATATAGGTGAAGAAGCCGTTGGTTTCATTGTTGTTAAAAAGTGTTTGAACCACTTTGTGAACAAAATTGTCTGCACCCATCCTGATGGCTGATTAGCATATATAGAACCCGGCGGTGCACCTTTCATAAGGTGTGGGTTGTCTCTCTTTCGCGGAAAAATTAACATAGAAGGCACAAATGACCCTCCTGCACTCATGCACAAAATCGACGTAACAAGTGATCCCCTTTCAGCTGATGTTAATGCTCCCACTTATTTTCGACCTTTCAAAGCTAATACCTTTGGCATTTTGGCTGGAACTATTGAAATCCCCGTCTCATCCACATGAAAAACAGTGTTGGGGGTAAAATGATACTTGGTTATGAGCATTTCTAAATTGTCAAAAAATCCAGATGTTCCAGTTGACTGGCGGAATGACGGCGATGGATGACGTCTTAGAAATAAAAGTAGCCAGTTCCTTCCCGCAACTTCCCTTATAACAGAAAATGGATTGGGAATTTGGTTCTTTATAGCTAGCTGGAATGCTAACGATCTTATGTTATTCCTGGTTAGACCAAATAGTTTCCCTTCCATTTGCAGGCAATAGTCTACTAGAGACTGCTCGATTTCTGGAGGAAAAATGGTTTTCCTGCCAAGTTTGGCATTTACTACTTCCTCCAAAGGCTTATCCTTTTTTGCCACTAAACGCCTCAGTGTGGTTCTCGGGACATTGAACATTTTCGCTGCTTTTAAAAAGCCCATCTCTTTGGGGCTTACGGCAGTGATTGCTTTCATCATATCATATTTGGCCCACGTTTGTCGAAGTTTCGTGCACTTGCTACAATTTGAAGCTATGTTTCCTACAAAATAAAATAAAAACAAAACGATAAATTTCAACGAAAGTCACGTGTTAAATATGGCTTACTAGGCCATATTTAAAACACATAGGGTAGGTCATATTACACACACTGTATTTTTATTACTAATTTTCAATTTAAACACACTTCTTAAGCTTTTGTTAAAACTCGAAATCACTGACAATATGAAAATATGCAACACTATTCAATCTTAGAAAGACATTATCAAATTTACAAATATTCACTGTGAAAACACTTAACAAAACTCACCAACAAATTACTACAAAAACGTAAAAAAACAGTTACACTCAATATTTTGTACGTCCGTAGCGCCAGGCCAACCACGATTGATTGAGCCAAAACCGGTTTGAATGTGCTTTTAACTGCGTGCGCTTGTGTATTGAGGAAATATTATGGTGGGCCATATTTGCTGACCTTACTCTACTCACGCAAACTCTCATCAAAGGAAGAGTTAAGAAAAAATAATTTGACTTGATACCTCCCCATATTTCCAGTTGTGAACTTCAACAAGCCACAAAAAGGTGAAAATGGTGTGGGACGCAGCAGCGAAAATAAATGGAGTGTCCCTTAATTCGGTGCTTATGCGTGGATCGGACACACTACCCGCACTCACCGCGGTGTTATACAAATTCCATTAACGAAAGGTGGCATTGTGTGGAGACATCTAAGAGTTGTTTCACCAAATTCGCATTGAAACAGAAGATCAAAACGAACGAAGTTAAAATCTTTGCTATGCAAGTGTTGATATTCGGCGCAACATGCTCTCCCAGTTATGCGCAGTACGTGGAACATCGTAATGCCAGAAGATATAGCCAACGATATCCAAGAGCAGTTGATGCAATTTTCAATAAACATTACGTTGACCTTTGGCTTGACAGCGTTAATACATACAATAACCGAAGCAATTAAATTAGCAAAGGACGTCAAATTCGTACATAGCAAAGCGGGATTTCAAATTTGTAAACTTCTTAGACATTAGCAATGGAGAGGCTTTAACCCCGAACCATTTTTTGTTGGATTCATCCAATAGCCAAAAACTGGCAGGAGAGTTTAATGGCGGCGAAGGTGAACCATTGAGGATACTCTGGCAGAAATGTGAACAGTACGCGAACCGGGTCTGGAGAAAGTGGGTTCTTGCTTATTTACCGACGCTGACGAGGAGGACGAGGTTTGAGGCAACAAAGAACCTTGAAGAAGGAGATATTGTGGTCATCCGAGAAATTTTTGGCCGACAACGAGAATTATGAAGCTTATAATGGGCAGAGATGGACGTTGTAGGAGCGCTATTATACAACCAGCAACAGGTATATTTACAAGGCCGGTAGCAAAATTAGCTCCTTTAGACGTAAAGTGGTTTGGTGATATTGGTAACTGGAGCTGTCAGTCTTGCCCTGATTACCAGAGGGGAGTGCTGCCAAGTGCGCCCATCGAGACAACATCACTGAAGTCAACCGTCCAGGGTGAATAAAATTACAAAAAAAAATTAAAAAAAAAAAAAATGTATCAGGTTGTTAACGAACGGCTTCAGACGTTTACATAATACGGCGGAAAAGAACTTGTAGGCGATGTTAAGAAGTCTGATGCGTCGGTAGTTAGCGCAGTTCAGAGGGTGTCCTTTCTTGAGGATCGGACAAACAATGCTGAGGTTCCATTCATCGGCCCTACTTGTGTACGACCATATTTCACAGGTAAATTGGTGTATGCTCGTTACCAAGCTATAGCCTGCCGTTTTGTAGAACTCGGCCGTCAGGCTGTCCGCTCCAAGTGCTTTGTTGGACTTAAGCTTGGATATGGCTATCTTCACTTCATCCAGGTCGGGTGACGGAATTGTTGGTCTACATCGTCCTACATTCTACCTGACAGCGGGACCCTGGTTCGTCACCGCCATTATACAGTCTATACATAGAAATCTCCTTCCAAATCATCAGTTTCAACTGCGACACTACTGCTACAATATGTTCCTTTGTTCGTCTCTACGGGCTTCGGTTGGGGGTTTGTGTCTGTGGCATGTTTTTTTATCGTTTGGTTAAGCTTCCGAAGTATCTCTCAATTTCCTCGACTCTCATGCGCTTCTCATGCTCATTTTTTTTCCTCCTGTTCATCTCTCCTCTTCTGCTCATAGAGCTCGTGAATAGCTCTAGTTCTTCTATGCAGCGCCGCTTTGTATGCCTCTTGCTTAGCTGAATGTGGTTGCCGCCACTCGTTGTTAAACCAGAGGTTTTGTTGTTGTTTCCGACTGACACATAGCACATCAGCGGGGGCATCTCTGATAACTTTTTGGCAATGTTGAAACTGGTCTTCGACTGGTGGTGGCAGAGGAGGAAAACACGATCGGAAAAGAATATGGCGATCTCTTGCGATTGTAGCCGCTCGACGTCGAACTTCGTCACAGTGATAGTTTGCTTTGCGATGCATCGATGTAATGGTCTGAGTCCTGTTCTGTTGGCCCTCAGAACATTTGGAAATCTATAATACTGGAGGAGTGCCTTGCGTCGATCGTAATGTGATCAATGTGGTTGACGGGTGATTGGTCAGGAGTTCTCCAAGTCCCCTTATGAATATCGAGGTTGATTAGCCTGAATCCATTATCAGATGTGGCGTCGTGCAGGCTATTCTTTCCGACAGTACTACCAAAGATGCCTAACATAGCTAGGACACTCGTCGCAAGTCTTGTCTAAGAGCTCGTAAAATATATCTTTGGTGTCGTCATCTTCCTACTCTGTAGAGGGGTGCGGACTATTAAGGGACCTAAAATGCCACGTATAGATGCGAAGTTCATTGTCCTTGTTTCGTTTGCTGGGATTTTTAACAGTAGATCTGTTCATATCCGAGGCTTACAGTTGCTTCGTAACTGGGTTTTTTTTCATGACCGTGCGTTACCCAGGCGGAACACCCCTAACCTAGAGGGCCAGTTCCATCCCCTAGGACGAGGAGTCGGTTAGATCATTCCGGGATGTAAGCATTGCCGTTGGTCCATTAAGGGCTCATCTACCACCATCTCTTTTCCAAGGCCCTGACTTAGTCTCGGAAATCCTTGCTGGTCTGAGCGCCAAATATGTCGGAATAGCACGGATATTATTTACTTTATTTCACCATTTCTATCTGGGGAACTTATTTACTGTCCCGTTTATAGCGCTGCTATTTTTTGGCAAGTCTAGTCCAGATGGATATCGACCAGTACCCGATGGTTACCACTTGGAGGTAAAATAGGTACGATTGATGTGTAGAAACAGTTACAAAACTGCGTATTGCCAAGTTGACACCTCTCAGTGCCTACCCTATTTCTAAAGCACCCAACCATCCAACGTGTTAATATTCTATTAAGACCGTTTATTTAAACCCGGTTAATGGCGATTCCCGAACCGCTGCAGGCGGTAAGCAATATACATAGCATTATGATCGCTATGCCTACAACGATCACCCACTCGCCAGTTATTATCCTTCAGCAAGCTGAGATTTTGCTGTTCTAAAAGGGGTTGTAGCACAGTTCCGATGTTTGCTAAACAATATCCGGACGATAAAATTCTTCAAACAAAGTCGAACCTTTGCGATTTTTTTATGAGGCTCCATTTTGAGGTCCATGGATTGAAATCGCCAGCGATTGCGTCGGCGATGGTAGCTGTAGGTGGTATACCATATAACACTTTTACATGTAAATACCGCTCATCTCAGGCTGTTCCGAGTATTCCTGAACGGGGGCAAACCTAAATCATTGACTTATTTGTTGCGTCGGTGAGCCAGTTAGTTCGAGTTAGCTTCGCATTGCTTACAATCATCAGCGGTATTTCTTTCGATTTTACCTCACATCGCAAAGAATATTATTATTTTTTCGAATTGCAAATTTCTGGGCATTTACCCACACTCACCATTACTTAAACAACATCAAAAACCTACGGAGAATTCACAAAATCTCGGATCACTACTCAAGGACTAGTGGAATTAAGCGGATCTCACTCAAAACAACTCAGCAAATTATTTTCTGACGCGCACACATCAGAGGTAAGATATAAAAGCAAAAATTCTTCGCAAAAACAAAAACGTAATGATAAAAACACCCTCAACACTCTCATAATAACTTACGGACATCAAGTCGAGAGGCACCGAAACGTTCAAAATCAGGATCAGCTAGCCCTCAGTCGGGAGGAGAAAGCGCAGCATCACGAGTACCTCGGGTAAGCTCACGTTCTCCGTGAGCAGGTCGATCAGCATCATCGAAATCGGGCTCAAGTTCGTCGTCCTCATTATCGTCGTCAAGTGATGAAGATGACGCCGATAGTGCTAAGGAGAATAACAAGTCACGCAGTAAGTCACCGTCTTCACGATCAAGTAGTGAAGACTGTGTCAGCCACAGACAGGTTGCGGTCTCTCGGAATCAGTCTATTTCACCGGTCAGATGAAAATCACGAAGTTCGAGGAATTCTTGTGCATCAAGTACAGCCGATAGCTTGGAAGAGAATCATGAAAGCGGTGACATCAATATGAGCCACGAGGATCTCAGCGATGTCAGCGAAATGGATATGGAGAAACGACAAGATATTAAAACGCACACAAGAGAGAATAGCAGACTCTCTATGGATGTAGTCACTAGTGAATCTTTACCACATGCTGATGATCTTAAAACTAAAGTTGAGAGCGAAACAAACAACGACAATGCCATGGATTATGTCCGTGCTCGCACATTAATAGAAAATCACGATGATATCGAGGACGATCGCGAAATCGATGGTCAAATTGAGGGCGAAATTGAAGGTGAAATCGAAGGTGAAATCCAAGATGTGGAGAGGCACGATAAAGAAGATTTTGATGAAAAGGCAAATGGCAATGATAAAGAAGGATCAGTCATAACTGACCTACGTCAGAAGTTGGACCTTAAGAAAGCTAATCAGCAGGAAATTGTAGACAGAGAAGAAGAAGATCACGAATCTGAGAATGGAGTGAAGAACAACGGTACAGTAGCCACAGATATTGATGAATTGGTCAAAAAGGACGACGAGGATGCTATAGATTTTGAAGCAGAAGAAGGTGAATGCCCTAAATTAAGTAAAGAAGTATAAGACAAACTTGATTAAGAAGCGAAAAAGTCGAAGAAGTCCAGCGATGAAGCTGAAGAGGGCGAGGAGCTTGAAGAAAGTGAAGTATCGGATGAAGATGAAAAACTTCCGAAAGAAACTGAACCAAAACCAGTCTGTAGATTTTACACGCGGGTTCGATGCACGTGAGGTATGAGTTGTCGTTTCCTTCATCCAGGTTTTACTGATAAAGGTAACTACACATTGTTTGATATGGTACGACCCGTTCCCGTACCTACTGGGGGAGGAGGACGACCCATCGGAGGGACCTTTGGCCATGGTAATTATCACGACTACCGTACCGATTGTCCGCAACTTCATCATCGTGCACCGATAAATACATCATTATCCGGCCATTTCTTTTGTAGGCCATCATGATCCAAGAGCCATTCCAGCTGTGGGTCCACAGGAACCACCCGTTGTTATTAAGAGTGCTTGGGAGCGAGGATTGCGCACCGCTAAGGAAATGATGAGCAAAGCAAATCAGCGTAAAGAGCAAGATTTGGACTTTGAAGATAAAAAATGAATCCACCCCTTTTCCCAGACAATGTCGAGAAGGACAACTACTACATCAAGGATAGGGCTTCTCCATCTGAGGATGGAGCATATCCAAGACATCAAAATTACCAAGAACCACCGGGGCTGCATCCACCTGAACGTTTCGCCAGAGGCCCACCACCATTCTACGGTGATCTTGATCCATACGGTCGAAATGCTCGTTATAGAGAACTACCACCTCATCGAATGCCACACTGTGAAGACGAGAGGCGCGTATTTCCAGGACGAGAAGTGATTGTGCAAAGGGTTGAACCGGCTGGACGTGGTGACGAACGGAATGATCCATGGATGCAATCCAAATCGCCTGAAGGTCGTGCTATCTCGGATCGTGAGTGAAACGATAAACGTCGTCGTGATCGCCGTAGTTATAGTACATCAGCAACTCATCATACTCGTATTCCAGTTCGAGCAGCTCTCAATCAGATTCTAGTTCTGAATCGAGTCGATCCCCAAGTCCAGACAACAGCGGCTCACATACGTATAATTCACAAGATCGCATGACCTATGAAGCAGTAGTTGTCGAATTTCTGCTGATGAATTCCAATTTTGGTACAGATGAGGTCAATTCATAAAGTGTGTTATATTAAATTGACTCTATTTACACTTTTGTAGATTGAGATTTAGCTGTAGGATATTCCAAATTTTTTTTTTTTCGACTTTTTTGGAATTGCAAAACAAGCATTATGGTCTCACTTTGCAGTCTTCTAATTTATGACCGTTTTCCCCGCATCTAATGCACAAATCCGTTCCAATCCATTATCCATTCGGATATCCGCGTGTAGTCTAACCAGCTATTAATTTTGAATAGTTGTTTCCTGCAACATCAATCAGAACTGTTTAACTCTATGCCTAAGTGCTGCCTTTGCAGAGTATGAGTCTCGTTTGATACTGCTGGTGATTACTTGTATACGAGTATGCATGCACTTAAGATGCAAATGGCTGGTCCTTGATTACGAGTAACGCATTCATTGCACTTGACTTAGATAGCACTCGTCAACTGTTTAGATATGAGTGCTTAGCTGCTAATCTAGCATCCAATTAACTTAAGTCTCGGCAATAAATTTATTCTTGGCCGTCACACAGAATTTTGTTTTAGATACGCGTCTGTGTATCTATCACTCGCTATTTGTGGAAATCCAATTCACACACCCCTTTCGAAGTGATTGAGCTTTCCGCTCTCTTCCTCACACTGTCAGTATCGCTCTCTAAGAAATAAGCTTTTGCGCCGGTACTCAAAGTCGGTCGGTGGATGGATGGATGTGGATACATAAATGCGAATTGCATTGTGCAAGGCCATTCGTTCTCGTCGTTGCATACATACGTCAATCGATCGACCTAGACATAATTTTTTTTTTTTTTCTAATCTACCAGTGTTAGTGCGTCAAGTATGGCGAATGGTGTACAAATGACCGTTAAGGCCTGTTCAAATGTATCTAAATGAACTTATAGATGTGGGAAGTCACATGTGTGAGCTTTGCGTGAAGTTGAACTTGACTGTAAAGTTTGCATCAAGGTGGAATTTTAAGGATAATTGCATGACCTTGGCATTTAGTTGTGGGAAATTTCATGAAGCATGAAGGACAAAAATAGTCGTTCGAGGAATTGATTAATTGCGGTAGATTGAGGTTAAGTCTTCTTGTTTTTTTTTTTCAGAATGTGCTAGGAAATGTGAAACTTTGATATGAGTGTAAAGGAACATAACTTTCTTTTAGAGTTCGATTCTAATGGGCTGATTGGTTCGGTATATTGCAGGGTTCATTTATACGAGAGCAATACATATATGTAATATGTATGTGTAAGAACACCAAGAGCAAGCCGCATTTGAGTACATTTCGGTGTGGTTAGCTTGCTTCCATAAGCCGATGGTCAATCGATTTCTGGTATAAGCGACTTAAAAGCGAAACTACAACGAAAGAGTAGGTGTTAAAAGAAAGCAATCTGTTTTGTCTGCTATGAAAATGAGAACAAAATAAAATTCTGCTACTTTAGGAAAAGCGCGAGCTTATATTTTCATATGCTTAGGCTGTGATCAGTAGTAGGTATCCTCCTCAATCCATTGGCAAACTTTCACTTCCATCGTTTAATGTGGTATCGATTACTGTTCATTAACTTTGGAAGGAAACGGTGCGCCTAATCTTGTTCAAATTTAGGATAACATTTCTTCTACAAACGTGGCGGCTGCTAACGAAAATTGGCTGAATGAGCGTGCCTTAAGTTGAGTGATACTCTTTGTTGCAGGCGGTAGAGTGAAAGACGATGCGTAGTTTCCCGGTGGTCCTGAGTTGAATACCATGAATAGTGGCAAATGCCAACTAGCTCCGAAGTTATCTCTTGGTGTAACACCACTTGTGGTATATTAGTTTGTACCGAAAGTACTGTTCTGCGAATGCAGAATACTTACGCTTTTTCGCCTTGATCTTAAGAAGTATGCTGTTCGCTTTTAAAGCTGTTGGGCAAAGGCTCGTCCTAATGACAAAGTAAGCCTAGCTAGCAGTGATATCGCACTTGGATGTTTCGCTCGGGATCTTGTTGGCTCTTTTTTCCTCGGTAGACTTCGACAAATCTTCGGTTCATGGAATCCAAATTTCTCGATTGTGAAATACAAATCCACCACCTTAATACTCACGTCCGCAGCCCACGGTCCAAGCTAAAATTAGTCTAAACTTTCACCGGTTCAATTGGTTTCAAATCCCATCAAATGTTCTACGTTGTCCTTTCAGAATGTCTGTGCGGGTTAAAGGCTTAAATTGCATATGGTCTTTATATTAGGTAGTACGTATTGATAGGCTCCCTGATATATTCCTCCTCTGTCGTAGGTTATTGCGCGAGATGTTTCCGTCATCGCCTTGTTACCAAACCGCTGTGGTTGCCTGAATTTCTTGTACCTTGGCGAAATTACGTTAATTTTTTATTGATAGGACTTTCAATAGGGATGACTTTCAAAGCGTGCTATCATTTTTGACAGTACCTTGCCATTTACGTTCAGTATTGTAAACTGGCGACAGAAGAACGGTTCTGATTTAATTGTTCCAGCAATAGACGTAGGCAAGAAGTCTTGACCTTTCGACACGTGAGTGAACGCCTTCTAACAATCCACATCAAAGGTAAATTCGCTAACATTAGTCTTATATGCGCTCAGGCCCCAACAAAGGAAAAGGACGATGCTACCAAAAACAAGTTTCTACGAGCAATGTCCGATGTATGACATTAAAGTCGTCCTAGGTGACTTTAATACCAAAATGGAGGACATTTGGAAAGGATGGCATTTGGAAAGGAGGACATTTGGAAAGGAGAACATTTGGAAAGGAGGGCATCTTTGGTAAGACAATCGGAAGACATAACCTACACAACACCACGTCTGGAAACGGACTTAGGCTAATTGATTTCGCTACGGGACGTAACGTTACTATAGCAAGCACACGGTTCCCTCACCACAATATTTACAAAGAAACATGGCCGACACCAGATCAGGAAACTGTCAACCAGATTGGTCATGTTGCGGCCGACGTAAGACACTCCTCAAAGATTTTAGATGTCCGAACATTCCGAACGGCCAATATACTCGAACTACTACCTATTTGCAGCCAGGGTACGCCTACGGATATCCCTGACGCCACAACAATGAGAAAATACTATGAGGAGATTTAAAGTTGAGCGGTTTCAATTGCAACAAGCCCCGAGAACCTTTGCCGATCGCGTATCCCTCAACCTCTCGAGAAGTCCTTTGCAGCCAGAATCAACTGCTGAAGACCAGTGTCTTAGATGCCGAGAAGTCATCAGAAATGCCGCAACTGACGTGCTGGGTTTCACCCGCCCACCACCACGAAACCCCTGATTGGATGAAGAGTGCCGGAAAGTACATGCCTACAAAGCGGCGCTGTACAAAAGGACAAGAGCTGCTCGTGAGCTCTACGAGCAAAAGAGGAGGGAAGAACATCAGCTTCTCCGGAGAAAAAAGAAAGAGTATGAGAAGGTCGCGATCGAGGAAATAGGTGCGACTCCAATGATAATGTTCGGAAGTTTTACCAAAATGTAAAAAGAACGGGTCAGGGTAATAAGACCCGAAGGTAAATCTATAGAGATGAACAGGGAAAGCTTGTAGTAGAGTCACATATGGTGCTGAGAGTGTTAAACGGAGAAGATGACACAACTTCTGTTGTCAGGCAGAGTGAACCATTCAATATTGACGATGCAAGTCAAGAATTTCGGCCACCCGATCAAAATGAAGTGCGGATAGCAATATCTAACCTAAAGTCGAACAAAGTTGCCGGGCCGGATGGCCTACCCGCCGAAGTATTTAAGGCAGCAGGAGATAACTTGGTGGAGAGCATACACCAACTTAGTTCCAAAATTTAGTTGGATGAATATATGCCTGATGAATAGAACCTCAGCATCGTTTGCTCGGTTCACAAGAAAGGAGACCCTCTAAACAGCCACAACTATATAGTAGAGATATCAGTCTCCTAAACATCGCATATAAGATCTTGTCTGCCGTATTGTGCGAACGCCTGAAACCATTTGGCAACGATCTGACTGCACCCTATCAGTGCGGTTTTAGGACCGGTAAATCCACATTAACACTACGATAGAACCTGGAAAAAACCCAAGAAGTTCTGATCGATACTCACCACTTTTTTATCGATTTTAAAGCCCCATATGACAGCATCAACAGAGACGAGCTATACAGAGCCATATCTAGTTTTGTCATCAAAGTCAAACTCGTCCGCTTGTGCAGGATGACGATGGAGAAAGCTCGCTGCTGCATCAAGGCCGGTAACGGCATAGCCGAGACCTTTGATGTCAAAAAAGTATTTAGGCAAGGCGACGCACTGTCATGTGACATCTTCAACATCATACTTGAAAGAATTGTGCAAACCCCACAAGCCAACACACGAGGTAGGATCTTTGAAAAGTCTGTTCAATTGCTTGCATACGCCGACAATATTGATATTATTGGCAGAACACAGTGAACTGTAACTGGTGCGTAAACTAGAGCAAAATAAAGTATATACTGTCAACAAGATGGGACACCCAACATCGACGAATCGACCAGAATGTCACAGTCGACAGCTATAACTTTGAGGTAGTATGGGACTTTGTTTACCTCGGCTCTGCTATCACATCTGAAAACGGCATCTCTTCAGAAATCAAATGAAGAATAACGATTACCAATCGCTGTTTCTTTGGGCTGAGAAGGAAGCTGTGTTGTAAGGTCCTCTCCCGAAGAACCAAGGAAATTCTGTAGAAGATCCTTGCAATCCCAGTCCTGCTCTATAGTTCCGAAGCATGAACTCTTTCTAAAGCCAATGAAGATATCCTTGGTCGTTTTGAGAGAGGAAGTCTTCGTAAGATATTTGGTCCCGTATGCGTTAACGGGTTCTTTAGGAGACGATTCAACGATGAACTCTACTAGCCCTACAGCAATATCGACCTGGTAAAAAAAATGCGCATTGGGCGTTTGAGATGGCTGGGACATTGTCCGGAGGGACAACTTGGTAGAGGAAGACCTCGCCCTAGGTGGCGCGCGTAAGTGAAAGGGGACCTCAACCAACTTGGAGTGCGCAACTGGAGGCAGCTTGCCAAAGATTGCACTAATTGGAGAGGCTTATTGGTTGAGGCCCAGGTCCACCCCGGACTGTAGCGCCGCCTAAGTAAGTAAGTAAATATCTTTGAGGATACAGGAATACAATTCTCGGAATATCTCGGCTATATCTTTGAGTTAGCTGGCAGTGATAACTTTTGCCTCAAGGTATGGCTTACCTAGAAGACGAAAACGTATACAGTCTCAAATGATATGCTCTGCTATTTCTTCGTCCTCATTGCACATTGCACTTGGGAAAGTTGTTGTCTTGTGCTATTCCCATAGCCATAAGGTGCGTTTTGACTCTCCAGTGACCCGTTAGGAACCCAGTTACTCTGTGTATCTGACCCCTAGAAAGCTGTACAAGTTATTTTGTTCTTTTTAGGGAAGGCTTTGGTAAAAAAGTTGTTGGCTTGCCTCTTACCTAAAGTTTCCGTCCTGTTATGGAATGGCTTCGTTTTTAGCCATTTATATAGCTTTTCTGGCCAATTCGTCTGCTCGTTCGCTATCATCATAACCACTGTGACCTGGCACCCAGATTAAACGAACTCTATTGGTGCTGGATAGTGTTTTCAGAAACATAACCCAGTCGCAGACAATTGTTAAGTTATCTCAAAAGCGTTAATATCAAGTAGTGCCGCTTTGCTGCCAGAGAAAATACAAATGTTCTTATTATTGAAGTTTTCCCTAATGCAGAGCTCTATTGCGTGTATCTCAACTTGAAATACACAGATGCTATTTTCTATACTTACGAACAGTGAGGTATTGGTAGTTTCTCCGTATATGCCTGCGTCAACTCCTTCGTTTGTTTTGGATCCGTCGGTGTACAAAACCAGTGAATCTCCTTTTAACCGGGTTTTAATCTATTCCGTCGATCAGGGAATGTAACCTTGAATTTATGGTTGAAGTTGTACTTTCCCAGCAGCACGTGTTAAGTTATTGGAAAATTGGATAGAGAGAGAGAGAGAGAAAGATGTTTGGGCCCAATGGTTATTTCGCTCCATTATTAAATGGGGAGACTAAATTATTA
Organism: Volucella zonaria; assembly: GCA_963966105.1. Taxonomy (NCBI): domain Eukaryota; kingdom Metazoa; phylum Arthropoda; class Insecta; order Diptera; family Syrphidae; genus Volucella; species Volucella zonaria. The sequence continues at coordinate 51,436,756 of OZ014534.1, forward strand.
GTGTAAATTGACTTGTTGTTGTAAATCTCACGAGATTTTATTGTAGTTACCTAAAAAAAGGATGTCTTTCGGACACGGCTGGTATCGAACCCCGAACCGTCCGATTGGGAAGTCAGTACACCGCCACTTGAGCCACGGCCCCCCACATAAAATGGGGTTTTTGATATGTGTGTTCCAAGTGAGTTTTTGATCCACGATAACCCATAGGAATTTCACTTCACTTGAGAAGCTAATGGTTTCACCAAAAAATTTTGGATCTTTAACTTTGTACAAATATGGTGCTTTATTTTGGAGTTGACGTTTAGACCAACTTTCTTGCACCAGTTAGTAACAAGGTTGAATGCCTTCTGGAAGAATTCTAAGATAGTTTCTCCGAATTGGCCTCTGATAAGGATTGCAGTGCCATTAGACATAGAAACCATCGTTGCTAAGTATGTTCAGCAGTTCATTCACTAATTACTTTTCTGTAGACGTTCACATCTGTAAATTCAGATCAATTATAAATCCTTTGTGTCTTTTAGTAAAATTTTAAACTGGTGAACAGCTATTTTTATACCTGACGATAAAACTCTTAAAACCGTGTGAAAGTTTTTTTTATTAAATTTCATCATTTGCTGACAACTTCTTCGTAGCCGACCCGTATATTTCAAGCACCTTCCCAATTTCTCCATTGATCCCACCCTTATCGAAGAAAAGTTACAAAATTTGAATTTGAATGAATTTTTACCCAGTCCAGACAGTCTGCCTCCAATCTTTCGCACCCACTTTCCTCCCTATTTTACTTGTCCCTCACACAAGGGGAATTCCCGCAAATTTGGGAGGCCTCTTTCATAACCCCGGTTCACCAAAAGGGATCAAATAACCAACTACCGTCGCATTTCTAAGCTTTCTCTCATACCTAATATGTTCGAAAGTTTTTTATATGAAGTTCTAAACTTTCCGTGCAAGTCACTTATATCCCCCAGTCAGCATAGATTTCTGAAAGGTAGATCAACTAAATTCAGTTAAATTCGTATCCTTTGCGCTTTCAGCCCTAGAAAATGGCAACGAAATCGATGTTATTACTACAATTTTCGTTAAGGCTTTTCATAAAATATCACATCAATTGATCCTTTTCAAATTGTCTTCTCTCTGTTTTGACCCCATATTATTAAAATGAATATCTTCTTATCTGGAGAACCGTTTTTATAGCGTTCGCTTTAGGTCAGCCTTGTCAATCCCGTTTTTAGCCACTTCTGGTGTCCCACAAGCTAGCCATCTAGGTCCTCTCTTTTTCATTTTAACTATAAACGATCTTGACAGGATTATTAAACACTGCTGCTTATCCATTTTCGCCGGCGATACTACGAGTAAGTTCTACTAGACTATTTCTTCAGCCCAAGACTCTATTCTCCTTCAAGAAGACCTCGATAGGTTTTCCACTTGGCTTAATGTCTCCAAATGTCAATCTATGACTTTGTCTCGTAAGTCCAATCAATCTCCCCCTCAACTTTAATTTCTGCATTACCAACCTGTACCCCAGGTTCAATCCCTTCGCGACCTTGGAATATTATACGATAGAGAGTTAAACTTCCGTTCGCATATTGGCGAGATAATCCTTAAAGCCAATTCATCGCTCGGTTTTATCAAACGATGGTCTAAAGAATTTTACAACCCTTATGTGACAAGATCACTTTACATGACCCTTGTCCGGCCCCTCCTCGAATATGCCAGCCAAGTGTGGTCCCCCTTTCAGCGAGTTCATATGTCCTTTCGTCGATTTGCCCTTCGTGGACTACCTTGGGATGGCCCCTTTATCTTGCCTCCCTATCGTGACTGCTTCAAACTTCTGTGTGGCACGTATCACCGTCCTTTTGAAACCACATGTCGTTTGTGTCCATATCATCCAATTGGTAATCACCGACCTATAGCGCTCGCAGTTGACGGTGATGGCCTGGCCAACATCGTTCTCAAAGAAATATGGACCGATGGCGCCGCCAGCCTAAAATCCACACCAAACAGTAACTTTTTCGGGATACATTGGACGCTCTTGGATCTCATGTGGATTGGTATCGTCCCAAATTCGACAATTTTGTCTGTTGACGTACCCACTCATCCAGAAATGGGGTTCATCGCTGAAGATGATTTTTCGATAAAAATTAGGGTTAGTTTCCAACTACTCCAGAGCCCATTCAGCGAACACACGTCGTTGTCTATGGTCATTTACCTTCAGCTCATTGGTCAGTTCAATTTTGTACGGATGCAGGCCCAAGTCACGATGCAAAATTCGTCAATTTGTGGTCTGCGAAAGGCCGAGTTCTTGTGAGCGGCGCGAAATCGACTGCCTCGGATTCTCCCGCACCCTCTCACGGACAGCGACTATGTTTTCGGCAGACCTTGGGTTTTGTCGATGTACGGGTGTTGGTTTATCGTTTACTGAACCAGTGGCCCTAAAACAGATCCTTGGGGTACACCTGAAAGTACTATCAGACAAGACGAATCTTTATTGTTGAAGAAAACAATCTGCTTGCGTCCGTGAAGATAGGATGTTACTAGTTTGCACACTGAGTTTTTAAAAGCAAACTGAATTTTGTGGTTTACAGTGTCGAAATCCTTTGAGAAGTCAAGTAGTACAGGGTGGGCCAAAAGTCCCTTTTCCTGTGTAAGTCTGGAACAACTTTTGAATGAAAAGATAAAAACTAATGAAATAAATTACAAATAAAAGTTTATTTCATGGGCACTTTTTTTATTATGTATGGAAAATTACATCGGTTAAGTGGCCGCCATTAGAATGCAGGCACTCATGGGCTCTTTTGATAGCACTTTGCATGACTTTTTAAAGTGTTGCCGGTGTAATTTGTGCGATTTCTTCCCGAATGTTGAATTTCAGCTTCTCTATAGTGTGTGATTTGCTAATGTAAACCTTTTCCTTCAGGTAACCCCATAAAAAAAAAGTCTAGAGCCGACAGATCAGGTGAACGCGGTGGCCATTCAATATCACCGATTTTTTTAGATAGTGCGATTTGGCAATTTGTCGCGCAATAAGTTCATTGTCTCACAAGCGGTGTGAGCTGTAGCTCCGTCTTGCTGAAACCACATGAGCTCAACATTGTTGTCACGATACCCATTGTTCTGTAACGATACCCATTAACAGTAAGGCTTGCACCCAAACAGTAACACGAAGTGAGTGTAAGGGACGTTGATGGAGATTTTTGGGATTCCGTATGCCCCAAAATCTGCAATTTTGCTTGTTTATAAATGGAAATGTGCCTCGTCGCTCATCATAAAATTTCCTAAAAATTCTTGGTCATTTCCGGCCATGCTAAGGATAGGCCTGCAGTACTCTAAACGTTTTTCTGAGTCACCAGGATTGAGTTGCTGGTCCAACTGGATTTTGTAAGGGTATAGGTGCAGATCTTTCCTCAAAATCCGATTAATCGTGCTACGCGATATACCTAATTGTGTTGAACGTGGTCGTGTCGATGTTTCAGAATCGGATGCAATACATCCACTAACAACCTGAATGTTTTTGGTCAATCGTCCATAACGAGGTCTACCGATACGTCTCACATCACCAACGTTCCCATATTGCTCAAATTTGGCCATTATTGCACGAATAGTGGGAGCTGTTAGAGTATTTCGACCTTCATAAAATTGCCGGTACGTTGAGTGTAAATTATTGACCGACTGTTTTCCAAAAATAATACGACGATTTGTGTTCGCCGTGCGATCGTGTAGTGCTCCATGTCAAATTTCCAAAGTCTTATGTCAGCAACAACAAAAAATTGCTCAAAAATGTCTATTCTAGTGCGTATATCTTCAGTGATTATCATTAGTGTCGTGATGCAACTGTGTTTTCCCCGGAAACCAGATTGGTAGCTAGTTACTAAAATCAAAACAAACCTTGATTCTCTCACTAATAATAGATTCAAGTACCTTGCTGAGGAAAGGAAGAATCGCAATTGGCCTATAATCAGGATTTGTTGTTGAGGAAGCAGTCGTATTGTTTTTGGAAATTTGCAAGAACTAAGAATTGTGTTAAAAATATATGTGCTACGTCTGATAACACAAAGTAACAACATTTTAACAAAAGCAGGATGGATATCATCAAGCCCGACAGCCGTTGACTTCACTTTGAAAATTGACAACCCAAGAGACACTTCATCAATACACTGCAATGCATATGAAAATGGTGCAGCTTCAGTATTATCCTCGAGACTAATGTTATTGTCATTTAATTTCGCAGATTGTATAAACCTACGGTGTTAAGATCGTCAGGGTCTGTGTCACATGGAATTGACTGCTTCTCTGAGTTCAGACCAATTTGTCGTAAATTTTTCCAAAAAGCAGTGCTCAAGGTCTTAGAACAGAACTTGTTTTTATGAGAAATTCTGTTCGATTTACAAATAAGAGACGTTGTTACGTTTCAATAACGCTTAAATTCTTTATACATATTTGTGCATCTGTATCTCCTCCACCTTCTATAAAAGTTTTTGTACCTGTGGAGTGAACCAGGGCATTTTAGTATTTTTGGTTTTATAAATTTTAATCCGAACATCGCATATTTTTGTTAAAGAACAACGACCTATTCATTGGTATCAGAACTACAGTATATAGGAAACCAATTAAGCAACTGACATTCACGAAACAAGGAATCAATATTTACCACGGCAAAGTTACGAGATTTGGTATAAGATTTAACAAAATCTGGGACAATGATGTCTATGGTTAACAAAATGATATCGTGGTACGAAAAGACTGGTGATATTAGTTGGTCGTAGTGACTTTTAAGCTCGATATGTGATACCAAGAATACGTCTAATAAAGAAGGATTCTTGTTAATGAGTCGGCTGTGAGCTATCAACAAAATGAAAATTTAATGATTCTACCGTATCTAGAAATTCGTTGTTTTTGATTTGTAGAATACCTAGGTTCAAGTCACCTCCAATCACAATTTCAGTATATAACTGGCTTATTTTTGCCAAGATATTTCTCACTTTTATATACTATAGCTAGTGATATCAGGTGCCGAATAAATGGATCTCACAAAGAATTTTCGATGAAAATATATTCGGAAACATCGTCCTGTGTAGACTGGATTTGAAATGATTTTTTACGTACATGGCCGCATCCCCACATTGTTTGCCAACTTTATCTGCCTAACCTTACCCTTATCGGACTAAGAGTATCAGACCGAAATAAAAGGCATAGTACGACTCGAGCTGTAAAGAGTCTATCACGGTTAGAGAAAGGTTTTTTCGGTCCTACAAGATCAATCCGACAGAGAAAAAAAAAGTTCAAACGAGCCAGGAATGACTGCAACGTCTTTCTTAAGCGTGTGAAATTTCAATACGACCAAAAACTGAGGCCAAAAATAGTACAACGTCCCAAAGGTAAAAACATTTTCGGTCATTCGTCAAAAATATTAGAATTTCTGCCTCATCCTCCATCCCAACGCTCATTTATGTTATAATGACATTCCAGCTGTTCGCACTCTTGTAGTAGCAAGAGCTCTTAAAGATCTTAACATACATATATCCGCTGGTCCAGATGGTATATCTCCCCTCCTTCTGAAGAGGTGTTCTTCCTCGCTGGCAAAAATACTGCGTAAGCTTTTTCATCAATCCTACACTTTAGGGTTTTTTCCAAGCAGATGGTAAACAGCATTTGTCCAGCCCGTGCTCAAAAAAAAAATAAAACTTCTTCTCTCAGTTCCTACAGATCCATTATACTTACGTCCCTTCTTTCCAAGGTCATGGAAACGGTGATAAACCGTCAGCTAATGATATAGCACGAAATACGAAAACTTCTCAATGAACGGCGGTACCGTTTTCGTAGCAACAGGTCCTGTTCTGTCTCCGACACTCTTTTTAATGTCCAACAATGATTTCTTGTCTACTACTTCTAATCCAATCTATTCCTTTGCTGACGACAGTACTCTAGGCTTTTCATATTCATTCCCGGGCGCACGTCCCTGCTCTTCGACTATAGAACGGGAACGCCAGTTAAGGAACGTATGTTAAGCTCATTAAATTCTGATATTAGCAGCATAACCAATTGGGGAACCACTGACAGAAAGAATAGAATTTAATGCTTCCAAAACACAATGCTGTCTGCTGTCCTTAAAGCGAAATTTAATCACCCAGCCATTATCCATGAAGAGAACTTGCATCTTCGAAACCGAAACACTTTCCACTATCGGTATGTGCGTCAATAACAACCTACGTTGAAACGACTACATATTCGATGTCTCAAAAAATTCTGAGATACGGTCTAGGTTTCTAGGTTTCCTCAAGCGGTGTAACATAAAAAATACTATTCCCCCTTGAATCTTGCTTCAAAATATAGGGTGACCAGATAGCAATGATAGTTTTTCCAATTATTATGTTTTAGCAACTGTCAGAGTTATCAATGACATTCAGCTGTCAAAATATTCAAAATATTTGCCATTTCATCATGCATCGTTTTACGCTTGCCGAAAAACAATTTATTAAAAAATATTATCGAAATTCCGGCTCAGTTGTAAGTACGCAACTTGAATTTCCTTATGTCATGATGGTCGTTCGTCATCATGGCTACAGTGTGCAGGCAATACGTCGCACCGTGAAAAAGTTTGAGCGTCATTACACTTTGGATCTTAGGCCACTAACCAGGTGGAGATTGGTGCAAAATGAGGACAACGTAGCCACCGTAGCGGCCAGTATCGAAGAAGACCCAGAAATGTTGATCAGCTGAACTGGACATCGCCAGAGAGTAAACCTGGTTTATTTGGGCCTGCATCCGTATATGATTGTGCTGACGCACGAATTATGTCAACGAGCAAAATTGCCGTGTTCGGCCAAGCATCAATGCATCCTCACAGATTAACTGTTTGGTGCGGTATATGGCACAGCGGCTTTATATCACCGTTGCCGTCGATGGTCTCAGGTCCAGAGCAATGTTAACTGACTTTCTGTGGTCAGAGTTCAACAATATCGATATATTCGAGCTGTGGTTGCAACAAAACGGCGCTACATGCCATACAAACGACGCAACGTTCGAGGTTGCGACGCCACTCAATTATTTCCTCTAGGGCTACGTTAAGTCCTTAGTCTGTGCTAACAAGCCAACAACTTGGACGAGCTCGAGGTTAATATTCGACGCACTATTGCCGGAATAACGCCGTATATATTGGACCGAGTCATCAAAAATTGGACCGACCGCTTGAACAACTGTCAGCGAAGCCGAGGCGGCCATTTGAATGATATGCTATTCCACACATAATGACATGAGCGTATAGTAGCTTTAAATTAAAGCCAGAATCAATTTTATATCTCACACCGTTGTTGTTTTTTTTTTGTTCAAATTTTTTCCTTTCGTTCTCATCTGATCACCCTTTCTAAGGCATTTATCCTCCCAAAATTAGATTATAACGCCTACACCTGGTCAGATGTCCCCAAGACCTATTTGCACTTGCTAGCTAAGCATGTGCAATATTTCGCAGTCAGTTGACACCCTTGAAAATCGACTTGCGCTTTCCTCATCTAGTTCTATCGCTATTTTCTAGGGCTAGAGCTCCATTTTCAAACCTCCAACTACTATACCCGTCTCACTAAGAATGCTTATCAGTTTACCCTCAAGCCCAATTTCGCATGTATCATGCTCTAAAGTATCGTGATTCCGTCCTAAGCCGTACAACTTGCTTATACAAAGTATGCTCTGCCGAGCTTCTTATTTCCTAGCCATTATAATCTGCAAACATTTAAAACCAACTTGCATCGGTATATCTCTTTATTTTCACCCTAACTTCAATTCGCCTGCGCTGTGTGTAAATATTTTAAGGGCCCGCAAAAGTCCCTCTCCGCTGTCTTCCAATTATCTGCATGATGGCCCATATTCGTTGCCTTTTTAAACAGAGTTTCCAAAATATCCACCTCTTCGTGTGGGGAATTTTGAAGTACAATACAATGTTTAGCATCCTGCTGGTTTCCATTGATTTCTTATTTCTCAGTGATTCAAAGATTGTTTGGTGGTCTACCTTCGAAATGAAAGGGAGTAGTTCCTGCTTGCAGGTGATGACGTTACTTTTCATATTTTTGTCATTGAACTCGGTGTGCAAACAGACTCGATTTATAGAGCTATGGTTCGTCCCAATGACATCGTTCCTGGAAAACCGCTCCTCAATTCCACTCTTAAATGGCTTTTACGGATCTTCGATCACAAAGAAGTTCTCATCATTGACTGTTCCTTCTGGATCCTTGCCTGCTGTTAACAGGCATAACATAACATAACTCGTTTGAATGTCTTTCGCTCGACGAATCTTTCACGTGAAATATTTTATTTACAGAATGTTTACAGCCCGAATTCTATTGTTGCAATACAAAATTCTGCATAATATTTAGAGGTATTTAAGATGAGTTTCAAGTCTGAACAACAGTCTACTTCTTGCTACAATAAGTTAATACCGAGGAACCGTAACGTTCATCATTCGTTTTATAGTCTCACTCGTCCATTTGGTTTAAGTATTTGTCAATCTTCTCGTTTTGAAAGATTCCTATTAGATTGTGGGCGCAACGAAATCGTAGAGCGTGCCCTTGTCAATATTTTAATTGTTGGAATTCCTATGAACAGATTCATCCAATTTCGCAATTTCGGTCTCTAAGGTCAGTCATAAATGGATTCATCGAAACAACTATGAGAAATGAGACCTATACTATCAACAGAGCTGATCGAATTTAGGATAAGCTTAGGAAGATACGCGCAACAATTGAGTATTTATAACAAGAGCTTAAAAATCCCTCCTCTATGAACATCGCCATCGCCGACATTGACAAATTCGTCAAAAATCGCTATGGTTCTGGGGTTAGTAGGACATCACCCTCACCCAGTGGTAACTCGTTATAACTGGTCTAAGTGCACCACAACTACAAGTCATCCAGATATGCTACGAAAAAGGAATATGTTGGTCAGGTTTGAACAGTGACAACGGTTGTCCTGGTCATCCACACTTGGCGGCAATCAGAGACTTTGTCCTGTATAGTCACATCATTGCCCAGCAAGTACAATATCAACTCTCCACTTATAGAATCCTCCAAACTCTTCCTTTCATCTTACCACTAACATCCACTTGCCGTCATCTCAGCTCAATCGCCTGCATTCACTAATAATTGCACTCAAGACGCACCCGCAACCGAAGGATAGAGTTTCACATGACAAAAGCTCGCATGTCCAAATCATCAATAGTGTCGGCAGACTTGAAACAAATTTCAATGTTAGCCAGCAGCAACCACCATTGCGAGTGTAATGCCAATGTCAGCATCATCATACAAACGGCTACCAACCACTCAGCGTTCTCGGACTCAGAGCCAGCCGAACTGACAGACAAACCGGCAAACAGACAGGAGAACCTAATTAATTTTCATTTCTATGTAACGACATGGCCAAGTGACCCACTGGCATAGCCACATTTCAGCCCGACAACATTAAACTGCAGCGCAGTGCATAATGCACATTTTAGTCGCTGTCCAACTTTGGCTGTGCAGCGTCGGTGTTACATTTGTTGCAAATTAAATTGCTGCCGCCACCGGAATCCGGAAAACGACAGTGTGTACGAATACAGTGGCACAGTACAAGTGCAAACGCTAGGGAAAAAAGCTCAAAGTGGAGCTATTTCGTAACTGCTTGCGGTTTTTGTTTCTACTCAGCTGAAGCGGCAAACAACGACTGGGTGGGACGGCGCAATTGGCGGTGCAATGAAAACGGTTTGTTTCTAAACAACGAGAATGAGTGCATCACTGTTGGTGCGGTCGGCAAGGAATGATTATTCGAATGCAGTAACGGCTTGGCCATGCAACTATGACAATTTAGTGGCGGCGATAGTGCATTAGTGCGAGCGTTGAGGTGTTTAAGTGATTTGTTGCCACCAATTAGTAGTGGCTCATCCGTGTTAATTAACGGCGGGAACATATTGAAGACGCGAAGTAACGAAGCGAAACAACGACACAGGGATGGCCTACGACGAAGACGCTGAGAATTTGAGTAAATTGTTTGAGTTGAATGATGTGCGATTCAAAGTTGCTTCGGCCAGATGCATGGCGGGCAGTAGTAATGGCGACAACTACATGTCAGTGGTGAAGAGGGTCATACTTGATGGATGGGATGCTGACGACAGAGGTAAAATACATACATACATATGTACATAATGCCGTTGCAGTTTACTTATAAGTTTGTGCCTTAAAGTAAATCATCTTTTGATATAGTGTGCATGTATCTGTGAGAGGGGTGCAGGGATGATTGAATTGAATTGGCGCCTCTGTTCTGCCATTGAAACGATGCTGTTGTTGTCGAGGGGTCGGATGTTTGGTGGGGGATTGGATTATGGCCTTGAAATCGTGCGTACTAGTTGCTTAGATGTACTGAATCCGACAGCTTTCTGTATCGATTCACAGGCAAATCATGCATCTCTCTGATAAACAGAGAGTGTGTCTCTCGTGCGGAGAGAGCTTTCATGGAAAGCAAAATAAACAAGCGGATTTTGTGTACAGTTTTCTCTGTTTTCTCTCCATAGGCAGGCTTCGCAATGTGATGGTCGTTTGTATTAGTTAGGAAGTTTGTTGAACTCAACCATAGATACGAGTATCATCCAAAATTGGATAGCATTGACGAAAAGTGATTTATCGGATAAAATCCTAGTGAAATGATGTTCTCGACCTACCGGGCAATGGTTACAAGTTTCCCATATCTAAAGCCAATCTTCGTAATGTTTTTGGCCTAACTTTGGGTCAACATTTCATTAACTTTGTGGTGATACTTTTTAGTTCTTCTATTGTACCATATGTCAGAAATTCAGATCTGAGGGATACTTTGGCACTCTAACGTTTCTTCTATTCGATTTTCTCTACGTTATCTCGGCCCACATTAATATCCTTATGGAAAGTCTGTACGAGTAGTTACTTACTTAGCTGACGATACGATTAAGGTCCCCTTTCATTGGTTAAGCCACACACATCGATACCTTCCTCTTCCGCGTTATTCCTCCGAATGGGGTGTAGGAATCAAGACGAAACGTTGTAAACTCTACATTTTGTAGCCATGTACATTTTTCTGGCCGACGTCGCTTTACACCTCGTAGAGTTCTACGCAAACAAAACATTTCGAATCTTATGTTTGAAACGATCAAGGCTAACTTCATCCGCCCCCGTTAACGTGTACCATATGCTTCTGTCTCATAGGGCAGAACAGTGATGACAAGATACGGATGTGCATCCTAGAAGGCTTTCTACCTCAAACTCCACACGTTTTTTAGTAGAGGGATGTTACACGGGTCTAATGCGGACCTCGTAAGTACTAACTGCATCCAATGATGCTAAACTTCAGGAAAATCAAAGTATATGTTGCAAACAAGCCATCGGCCGCCTAGGACAAAACGTCTCGATTGGCTGACACAATTTAAGGTAGTTAGGGAATAGGGACAACGACAACAGCGCGGAAATTATGAGAAGAATCACTGCATCTTTGGGTTTAGAAGGCAGTTGAGTAGTAAAGCCTTGTCTCGACCAACCAAAAAAACATTATACAAGACTGCTCATCCCCGTCCTGCATTTTGGCTTGGTCACTGACGAAAGCGGATGAAAGTGCTCGCGGGCGCTTCAAGAGGAAAGTTTGTCAGGTCTTCCGATAATTTTCGGTACCGTTTGCATCAATGGAGAATGGAGGAGATGTTTCTGCAGCGAACCGTACGGGCTGCCAACCTCTTCAGAAAATCTCGGATTACACGACTTGAATGGCTTAGGTCACCTTGCACCACAGCATTGCAGCCCCGGCTTACATATGTAAGCCTGCAATGAAAACACTTCTTCCGTTCTCTGCTGGTAGCTGAAGAAAACCTGCTTGGCACCCATCACCATCGGAGGAATTAATAGTTCCACCAAGAATGTCACTTGAAAATTCATTTCCATTAAGCAGATAAGTCGCCTTACTATTGGTTTGAAAAAATACACGTGGTCCTACAAAGATGAATACGCGGGTCTGGTGAGAGATCTCCATCGTGACACTGCACCTCTGATAAACTATAGTGAGATACATTTTCCAAGTGCCACATTTATCCACATAAATAGCCAAAAGCTATTCCCTGGGGCTCAGTAGGCAACTAAAAAGAGCAGTTCCGAATATTCATATATACTCCACCAACCTATGGTAGTAAATATAGTGAGAAATTCCTCTCACGATTTACGTTCCAATCCGCGGAAGACAAATACGCCAGGTGCAAAAGGTATGCCAGCAGTAACATAGTGAAATCCATAAGAATCCAGGGCAACACAGTACGTTGGTTGAGTATGTTAGCAAAAGTGCACTCACTAATCAAGAAGGCCCTAGCTTAGGTTTGGTTAAAGCAGGTGCGTGATGGATATGCCATCACACGAATACTTGACACCAAAACAGGTTTATCGCGATCCCTGTGGAACCAGTTGAATTTATATTCAAATGGCAAAAACCTCAACCGTTCTGGTGAAACATCCAAATTCCTTGCAAAAGCCAAGAAGGCTTTGAAGTCGTGCGGTCTATTTCCTCTAGGTTATCACACAGTATGTGTGTTATGTTCTCAACAGCGTGCAGATCACGGCAGAATCTGCAAATATCCGTATCTAACAATTTGAGCCTCTTTGCTTTTTTCCGCAGGAGGCCGTGTCCTGTCAGGATTCCTATTACTCTCCTAAGCTTATACCTGTTTAATTTTATTAGCTGCATGCTTTTAACTTTTTTGCTGTCAAAAACTGGCCTTGGATACACTAAGTCCTTCAAGACTTGGCCATATTAGGTTAGCAGTCTTTGTGATTTTTTTCTCGATAGTGCCCCTTACTATGCAAATGGGTGGTTTGATGTTAGCAACCTCACTATTGTCGGGTAGCCCTCCTCATCTTGCAAGCTCATCCGCTTGTTCATATCCCTTTATACGGCAGTGTCCTGGCACCCAGTAAAGTCTCACTCCGTTCTAACCGCATAATGCCTTGAGCATTGTGCAGCAGCCGCTGACTGTATCAGAATTTATGTTGGTCGATTCAATTGCCTTGAGTGTGGCCTGGCTATCGAATGTATATGGCGATACGAGTATCTCTTTGGGATACTGATCTAATCTGCATTACCTCAGCCGCTAGCTAGGATAGCTAGAACCTCTGATTGGAAGTCACTGCTTGCGTTCGGTAGTCTTATAGACACTCTGGTAAGATACCAGAACCTGTTCCTTCCTCAGTTCTCCAGATATCTGTGAAAATTGCAATTTCATTTGACCTGATTATTGCATTTTTTTGCCAGTCCTCCCTCTCCGGATATACTCGTATTATATCATACGATACGATACGGATACGATCATACGAAGGAATTTCATACGCTAGAATTGGATTGTCTGGCAGTAGCTCCGCTAGGACCGTGCCGTATCCGAAACTACTGCTCTTGAAGTAACCCAGATTAATGAGTCGTATGGCACTGTTGCCAGCAAGTTTTTCGATCTGCAAATCAAGCGATGTTGGGTGCAGAAAAGTGTCCGATGCTGCCGTAGGGGTGGTACGAAGCGCAATTGTAATGACTATGGAAGCCGTTTTTTGAACCGCCGCTAATTTTCCGTAGACCGTTTTCTTGTTTGTTGCTTTCCACCATACTAGTGCAACGTATGTAAATATGGGCCTTACCACCACCGTATACAGCCAGCGCACCATAGCAGTTTTTAAGCCCCAAATTTTTCCTACTGTTCTTTTGCAGATGAAAAAAGCATTATATGCCTTTTTGGTTCTTTAAGATTCCAATTCCAAATCAACAGTTCCACTCCGTTGAGTTTTGGGAGTTTGAATAGCGGTATCTTATATTTTCTGGTAAAAAGAACCAGTTCCGTTTTGGAAGGGTTGGCATTGAGACCACAGCCTTTTACCCAAGTGCTGATCATCTTCAGGCAACTTCCATGATGTCGCTTAAAATATATAAATGTTTTCCCTGCACTATTATGACCACGTCATCTGCGTATGCCGTGGCACTTATACCTATTGTACTAAGCTTTTTGAGGATGTCATTGATAACCAGCACTCACAGGAGTGGTGATATGACTCCCCCCTGAGGAGTTCCCATGGTTACGGGTATTTCAACCGAGCTTTGTCTACAAGAGTGCTTTTAATGGCGTTATTGAAGGCTCCGTTTATATCGAGGAAGACCGCCGTGCATCGCAAACTCACCGAAGTGTAGACTCTTCTGTATTTTCCCCACCACCTCGTGCAGGACGGTTTCTACAGATTTTCCTTTCATAAAGGGTCTTTCATTAAGCACTTCCTATCTTTAAATTTAAATATCTACAATAAAGTGTGTGTGAGACATCATCGAAGTTTTTATTGATTTGAAAGACCTATCGATGTCATTATGTATGGAATATAACATGGTTCAATTGTCCGCCGCAGCTTCTCTGAGTGGCGCGCATCCGAAGTGTTTAATTTTCCATGACTCCGGCGCATAAATTAGGCTGAATTTGACCGATGACATGGATTGTGTTGGCTTTGAGGGCCGCTGTGATTTATGGCTTACTCGCATAGACCTGCGACTTCGGAAAACCCCACAAGAAAAAGTGTAACGGGGTCAAATCGCACGATCTCGGTAGCCAGTTCATATCATCTCCACGTGAGATGACCATGCACTCGAATCGCTCATGCAGAAGTTCCAATGTGGCGTGAGCTGTGTGGTACGTAACGCCGTCTTTTTGAAACCACATGTCGTTGGTGTCCATATCATCCAATTCAGGCCAAAAGAAGTTGGTAATCATCAACCTATAGCGCTCACCGTTGACGGTGATGGCCTGGCCAACGTCGTTTTCAAAGAAATGTGGACCGATGACGCCGCCAGCCCAAAATCCACACCAAACAGTGACTTTTTCGAGATGCATTGGACGCTCTTGGATCTCATGTGGATTGGTATCGTCCCAAATTTGACGTTCTTGTTTATTGACGTACCCATTCATCCAGAAATGGGCCTCATCGCTGAAGATGATTTTTCGACGAAAATTAGGGTCAGTTTCCAACTGCTCCAGAGCCCGTTCAGGGAACACACGTCGTTGTCTATGGTCGTTTACCTTCAGATCCTGGGTCAGTTGAATTTTATACGGGTGCAGCCCCAAGTCACGACTAAAAATTCGCCAAGTTGTGGTCTGCGAAAGGCCGAGTTCTGCTGCCTCGGATTCTCCTGCATACTCTCACGGACAGCGGCGATGTTTTCAGCAGATCTTGCGTTTTGTCAAAGTACAGGTGTTGGGTTTATCATTTACTGAACCAATTATAGCGTGGCGACCGTAAAAGGAGCGAAGCGCGCGGAAGGTTGCCCGAACAGAACACTCATTTTGATAAAACAATTTTATCATCTGCACGTGGTGTTGAACGCTTTGTCCGTCCATGGTGATTTGGCAAAACAGACTGAATAAATGGCAGCCAATTTGACAAATGTAGCTTCAACAATATGGCCGCTATCAACTGTCAAAGTTCGGAAGTCCCTGTTGGAAGACCCTGTATATGCATGTTGTGATTCAGTCAACAAGCCATTACTGCATCTATAAAGATCAGCTTAACTTCCCTCCGAGCTATTGGTACGAGTATGTACGCTATTTTTAGATTGTGTCTAAATTCTTACATAATTTTTTGGATTGCTATCTCCTGTGCTAGCATAATCGGGGGAATACCATCTGGACCGGGAGATTTGTACAGCTTAAAAGACTGAATTGCCCACCGTAATTTTTTCCTATTAAAAATAACACCGATTTCCTCTCCGAAGGGAGAGAAATTAATGTTCTCAGTGTGCTGTAGCATGCCAAAGTCATCTGATAATGTGGATCCAGGAAAGTGGGTTTCCACCAATATTACAAGAATCTCTTGGCTACTTTCAGCCCAGGTTCCGTAATTTTTTCTTTGATAGCTAGGAATGCTCGCTTCTGTTGAAAGCATTTTGCATAACCTCGAAGCCTGTATTGCCGTGATACATTCGCAGTACTTCTGCCTTGACGCCCTTTTTGACTTTCTAACTAGAATTGTTTTTTACATTCGTAATAGGTACTCATTCCATGTGCTGTCACTTCGAAAAAGCTTCGTCCTATTGTAGTTTTTCCTAATCTCTTTCCTTTTTAAACCTGTTTGACTATTCCACCATTTTGTTTGAGATCTTTCAGGCTTTCTGCTAACCGGAAAAGCTTTCTCGAACTCCGTTGTTAGTGTCTTACTAATATTTTTTGTCGCCCTATCTAAGTTAACAATATTATCGCAGATGATTTATTGGGTATTG
The DNA here is from genome assembly GCA_963966105.1 of Volucella zonaria. NCBI lineage: Eukaryota > Metazoa > Arthropoda > Insecta > Diptera > Syrphidae > Volucella > Volucella zonaria. The sequence continues at coordinate 51,453,013 of OZ014534.1, forward strand.
ATGGTTTACCACTTCTGTATACTTGACCCAATCAGTCCTCTTTGAAAACTACATACCCTGTTCTGAAAGTTCACGTTGAAGCGTATCGATCGGTGATGCGACATCGACGCTTCGTCGACTACTCTCCATTCCCTTATTTCTAACCCTTCTGTATTTGAGGCAGGGGTGATATCTACCAACACTCATCATACATATCATACAAACACTCTTGGGTTAATATCACCGCTTCCCCATTGTGTATGATGGGCGTCTGTGTCACAGCCCAGCACCAGCATCCAGACTTTCTGCCTTGCCAAGTCCTTTAGTTTCTCCGAGATAACTAACTCCGGAGTCGTAGGAGAAGTAGGCCGAGGTATCACAAATATTTGCCATCTCGCTTGTATTATTATTGTACAATGATTATTGTACTACCAAGGATCCAAGAACCCAACAAAAGATTCGTTTTTGACGTCGAAATCAATAAAAAAAAAAAACACTTCTCATTTTCCATTGCAGAAACATCTCTGTCATTGATAATCAAAAGACAAATCGCAAGTCATTCCCGCCGTCAGCTCTATCGTTGTGATGAAGCCTTCAGTAATGAAATCAACGCCTACAAGGAAGTCGTTCCCATGCTTGATAACTTCATGCCATCGGAACCGTTTTTCCCCAAATGCTACTATGCTGGTGTCGATGATGCTGGAGAAATAATTATCCTTGAAGACCTAAAGGTGAAGGACTTTTCGATGCGCAATCGCCTGCATGGACTCGACTTTGAACACTGCCAAATTGTAATGAAAGTACGTACTTGCCCTCCAGTATTTTCAAGGCAACAACTAACTTAATTTTTTCTAGGAATTAGCCAAACTCCATGCGGCATCAATTGGAGCACGTCGTGCCGGATTTAGTGCATTCCAATTGAGGGTAGACTGTCTCAATGAAATTGTCTACTGCGATGATGCTACGGAATTCTACACCAACCTCATAGAGTACGCTGTTCAGGAGGCCTTAGATAGCTTAAAAACATCCAACACCGACGGAAGCTTGACGGAAGCCATCAGGCTGATAGAACTTATGCAACCAAAGCTTTTCGGAAAACTCAAAACCGACATCAGCAATACGAAGGAACCAAATACTGTCATTTGCCATGGAGATCTCTGGATAAACAACATGATGTTCAAACACGATGCCACAGGCAGACCAGAAGCTGTCAAATTTTTCGACCTACAGGCGATGAGATACTCCTCGCCAGTATTTGACATACTTCACTTTATCTACACCAGTACGAAACGTGACATGCGTGATGTCTACCTCAAACAGATTCTAGAGACATATTGCCGTCAAATTAGATGGTATATTGACCATCAGAATTATCCGGATGTTAGAGAAGACCTAAAAGCCATCAAGCGCTCCTTTACCCTGCAGAGCATCACAAAGGAGTTCCGGGAGAAGATACTGTATGGTTTAACAATAGCGATGTGGATCCTGCCAGCGGTGACATTCGATTCGACGAATCTGCCAAATTTAGATCTACTCAGCGAGACAAGCTCTGACAAAAGTGGAAAGGACTTGAAATGTACCCAAAAATTGACGCCGGAATATCATTCCCGAATAAAAGACATGGCATTGGAGTTTTACCAAAATGGTTTCCTAACTGTTCCTAAATGAATCTTTGTACTTTGTACCTTTAAAATATGTGTGTTTTAAGTGTCTTACTGTCTTGACTTGTAATTTCTGTGCCTTGTGTATGTTTAGAGTTTAAGTGTGTAAATACAGATTTTTTTTAGGAAATTTTAAGATGGACCTTTGGTTATTTTATTGTATAATCGGTTAGGAATAAGAGCATAAGAAAGGCAATCGAACTGCAAGCTGATGACTTCGGGGCGTAGAAATTTAGGCTCAAGATGTACAGTATAATCTCGATTTGGCCAAAATTGAGTACAAAAAACAAAAACTCCCACGAAGTGCTTTGAAGACAACTCGCAACGGTACAGAAAATTTTCTAGTCCAACTGCAGATTCGTCCTTAAAAAAGCCAGAATCTTCTCGACAAACTATAAGAAACTCAAGCTATGTTGGTTCCACGACTCATGGACTGAAAAAGTCTAAAAAAGTTTCCTTGAAGTAATATAACCTACTTCAACGTCCTCGTGGAGCGACCTGAGAATGTTTTGAAGCAACGATAATATGAAATTAAAAATCGCCAGCGCTGTGGGCTCTGAACAAGTGACCGCAACCTTTAAACCTATGTTGCTACGACCGCACTACGATGCCTAGGATACGAAAGGTTGCATTGATGACTACAATGAGCAATTGAAACAGGACGACTTTTCTGGACTCACCGCAACAAGAAGGTCTCCAAACCGTCAGATTACTCTAACTCGAGGTTGAGTTCACGCGTTATAAACCCGACAATGTATGGAAACGGAAACGGAAAGGATAATTTCCACCGCCAACCAGGTGACGCATACAAAACACAAAGGGAGACTTGAATACACAAACACGCTTAATCATGAAATGTACGGGCAAAATATTGCAGAGCGGACTTTCAATGATTTCATCAATCAACTTGTACATAATTGGAAGCCACCATATTCGAATTCAAGATAAGTTGGGTTTCAACTGACAGGCCAACCAGATTGACCACTTGGTGGTCAGCCTGCGGCTTGAATATTTCCTTTTAGTACAGACGTACAGATAATCTTGGCATGGATATCGGAATAGAACGGGTAGAAGGGAATGGTACAAGAGCTGTCATAAGATAGACGATCTTGTTAGTACTGTATGGGATAAAAGTAACTGCACCAACTTGGATCATCATAGAGATTCCCAGGTGTAAGACTGATATGCTTCGGGATCTTATAATGGTCCAACATTTTAAAGCCCACCACGTCGAAAGGTTCGAAACGATCGGCAAAAAGAATTGCGGCATCTTCAGCAGTAAAGAGAGATCTTGAAGTCCATTATCGCATAGAGTGTAAAAAAGAACATCGTTGCAAACGAAACCTCATCAAGCAACCAGCTAATAAATCCGAGCTGCTTTCGTGTCTCTCTCTATAAGAAACCTTGCTTATCCCAGAAGAGAATCATCTCAGGATATGGAAGCAGCATTTCACTGTGGTACTAAACCTTTTATGATAGATGATACTACCATTCCTCTGGAGGCGAACCGACTTCGAAAAAGTATTCATACTCACGCTGTATCGCATCACTCCGCAATCAATCGAAGTTCAGCAAACTGACCTCAACATAAAGCGAGTTTTTTGGAGCGCCGATCGGACTGCCGCGTATCTTTCAACAAGATAGCCAAAGAATACCAAATCACTCTCACAATCACTATTGCTCATAATGTAGTGGGAACGTAGCACAGTGTTTAAGTACGTTGAATCATACTCCAGAGGGTTGAGTTCGCTTCACAGACCAAAAACCAGAAAACAGAAAACATATTATTGACGTGACCACCCTTTCTTCAAGCAATGGCAAACCTTAGAAAGTGAAAACCTCTTCCTATGAAAAAGTCACTTATGCTCTCGCCGCCGGTTGGAGTCGCCCAAAAAAATGTTGGTCGCCTCTCGCTGTGAACGCGTTGATCCAAGTCGAACTGTTGCACAATCATAGCCAGCCGGTGATCCGTATTTGCATACCCTTGCCTGGGCCTTTCCGTGTTACCGGGTACATAGGCCACTCTCCAAATGCGTTGCTGGCGGGAGTAACCGCCAAGCATTCATCCGCCCTAAATTAGAGTACAATGTCCACATCTGGTCAGGGGCTCCTAAAACATCACTGCTCATACTTACTTATGGTGGGGTTACAGTCCGGGATGGACCTGGGTCTCAATCAATAAGCGTCTCCAGCCAGCTCGGTCTTTAGCTGCCTGCCTCCAGTTTCGCACGCTAAGTTGGCTGAGATCCCCTCCCACTTGCGTGAGCCAATTGAGTCGCGGTCTTCCTCTACTACGTTATCCCTCGGGGGCGGATTCGAAGATTTTTCAAACCGAAGCATTGGTCTCCATTCGCTCTACACGACCGAGCCATTTCAATCGTTGGACCTCCACTCGATGTCGATGTCGCTGTATAGCCCCCACAGTTCATCTTTATATCCCCTCCTCCACTATCAATTCAGATAGCGGAAGCTAGGCAGACAAGGTCCTTTACCACCTCAAAGTTGTATCTGTCGAGAGTGGCATTCTGTCCAAGACGCCGGTGTTGGATGTCCTTTCTTGCTGACAGCATATGCTTGATCTTGCCCTCATTGGCCGTTAATCCCATCTTAATCTCTTGTGCGCGAAAGCACCACTAACAACACGCTGTTTTCTTCGGATCATATCAATATCATCGCCGTATGCGAGTAATTGAACGGACTTTTGAAGGATTGTCCCTCTTGTGTTGGCGCATGTGTTTTGCACTATTCATTCAAGAACGATGTTGAATAAATCGCATGACAGCGCATCGCCTTGTCTAAATCCTTTTTTGAGATTAAAGGTCTCGGCCAGTTCTTTGCCACCCTTGATGGAGCAGCGTGCTTTCTCCATCCTGCACAAACGGACGAGTTTTCCAGGGATACCACAACCAGACATTGTTCTATAATATAGCTCCTCTCTATAGATAAATGGGTGGTGTGTATCGATTTGGAGCTCATGGGTTTTTTTGTTTTTTCCAAGATCCGCCGTAGTGTGAGTGGTTGGTCGATGGTGGACTTTCCTGGCCTAAAGCCACACTGATATGGAGCAATATTCACTTGATCCAGGTCGGGTGGGCGGAATTATTGATCTACTTCCTCCACGTTGAGAGGTTCATTCTGTCTGTCAGCGGTATTTGATTCGCCATTGTCGTTATACAGTCTACAGAAATACTCTCGCCAAATCCTCGGGATCGACTGCGACACTACCGTATGTGCCCTTGTACGTCTATACAGGTTTCGGTTCGGGGTTTGTGTCCATGGCAAGTTTTTTTTTTACGTTTTGATAAAACTTCCGAATCTGAAACCTGGAGTAGCATCTCTCAATTTCCTCGACCTCGCGCCTCTCATGTTCATTCTTTTTCCTTGTGAGCAGCTCTAGTCGGCGGCATAGGACCTCTTAAGAGATTAAAGAAAACTCGATTTCAAAAGGATTTGGCAATCTCTTCCGATTGTAGCCGTCCGACGTCGAACTTGCTCACAGTGTTAGATTGCTTAGCGATGTTCGGGATATCCGCAACCGTACTTTGGCTAAACGATAGTGGTCAAAGTCGATGTTGGCCCTCGTGAAGTTCGGACATTGTAATACTGGAAGAGTGCCCTGCGTCGATCGCAATATAGTCAATCTGATTGACAGTTGATTGGTCAGGGTTGCGGCAACCGACAATGTTTCGCCCTGCCTGAATACGTTATCGGAGGTGGTGTCGTGCAGACTACACTTTCCGATAGTACTACCAAAGATGCCCCCTCTTTTTAGCTCGTAAGATTCTCCAAGGCCTTGTAGAAGCTATCTTTAGTGTCGTCATCTTTCACCTCTGTGAGGGCGCACCCGCATATAAGGCTAATGTTAGCAATTTTAGCACTAATACGGATTCGCAAGAGGTGTTCGTTAACGTGCCGGAAACTCAGGATTTCTTGCCTAAGTCTGCCTCTAACAACAAATCCGCATCCAAATCGGTTCCGTCGATAACAATCCCCATATTAAATGTGACAGTTTTTCATCCTCTTTATGTCCGGCTCATCCCACCGCATTTCTTGGATGGCGTTAACATCTGCTTTGTAGCTGTCCGGGGCCACCGCTAGTTATTCGGCTGCATGTGTCCTATTAAGGCACCTAACGTTCCACGTACAGATCCGAAGTTCGAAGGGCTCATCCGCCCCCATCTCTTTTCCAAGATCCTGACTTAGTCTCGGAAATCCTTACCTGCCCGAGCAACAAACATGTCGGAGAAGAACGTAAAAAATCTTATTTGCTGTATTTCACCGTTGATTCCATCTGGGGAATTCATCCGCTTTCCCGTTTATAGTGCTGCTGTATTTGTCTGCTGTTCAGCACTCGTGCTTATTAGTTTGGCAAGCCGAGTTCGATTGGACATCGACCAGTCCGCGATGGTTAGTGGTAAAATAAGCTCATTTATTGTATAGAAATAGTTACAACACTAGGCATTGTCAAGTTGACAACTCTCAGTGCCTACGCTATTTCAGTCAATTAACACCCTCGAACACCGGCTTAAGGCCTCCTGTCTCACTTTGCTCTATCACTATTTCCACCACCAGTGCTCCATAGAAATCGTCAGTAGTATTCCTCCCCTTTAAACCTTTAACCGTAACACCCGTCTTGCCATGAATGCTCATCAATATACCCTCAAACGCGATATTTCGGATGTACGCAAATTAACGGCAATGCGTTAACTTTATTATAGTGAAGTAGACCGAGAAAAACCAGCTCGGCACATCTTAAGGAGGAGCTGCGTAATTCCGTCGATGCTCCGGACTGCTGGCCAGTTAAAGTAGCCTTTAAAGTGAAAATCGGAAAAGATCACTAAACGCACGCGAAGAGCGCCAGACTGACTTCATATTAAAGACCACGAAGAGCATAATTGAGCTTCATGTACGCAAACCAATTTTTTAAATGCATTCTCTGCACTTCAAAATATGGTGGACAGAATTGAAAACACTCTCGGCAAGAAGGCATATCCTTTCGGCATTTTCATTGACAATAAGGGCGCTTCCGACAACGCATTTTTTGAAGAAATGTGTAACTCGGCCAGACAACACTAGTTTCATGAATAAAAGCAATGCTGGTAAATAGGACACTGATCTCGGATGATGACTTCGGCGGATGATGACGGGAGGAAACACGAGCTGCCCACTAGGTAGCGCAATATTTTCATTCTATTACGCGCACGCATACGCACTAGAAATTAAGTCAATCCTCTCAAAACTGTGGTTGTTCTCTTTAAGAGAAGAAGGAAGCTGACTGTTCTGACCCATCTAGTCCTTAAAGGCATCATTATATGTTTCTTAAACGAAGCGAAGTATTTGATTGTCATCCTGGATAGTCAACGTTTTTGGACTAAACATGTCGCGTCGAAGGCACGCAACCCCCTTTTGGCGATTTCTTCGGATCTACAAGGAAACAAGCTTTCATATAAAAATGTCACTGTTGCTTTTCCATTACCGCACAATAAGGTTGGTCTTGGTTATGTTGTCTGGCCACGATGAATCCACACCCTTTTGATTTTGGATATTGCATTCTCAAGGCAACGCTCCGTGCACGTGCTGTCTGACGCAATGACATTGGAATTCCGGTTACTGCGCCAATATGAAGTCGGCTTTCCCTGTTCTTAGGATTGGTTTCAGATAAAATTTGAACCAAGAACGGAATGTAGTCGGATCTTTACCAGTGGCTCTAAACCGATCCAAGAATAGCATCTTCATGGAGAACGATAATCTAAAGCTTCACAGGAATACGCGAAGGAAGCGAATTGTATAGGCCTATACTGACAGCATTACTGTCCTTCTTACAATGCACGGATCCTGAAGGTAGTCGGAAGCCAAAACTTCACTGAGTCTTGTTGGGGTCTCAGGTCACAACTGAATCAAGGGCAATGCAATCGCCGAAGAACTTGCTAGGCAAGGCAAGGCTGTCATGTGACATCTTCAACACCATACTTGAGAAAATTGAGCGAAAGTTGCAAACCGACGCCAGAAATACAATTTTTAAAAAGTCTTTGCAAGCATACGCTGACGACATCGATATTGGAAGAACACAGTGAGCTATCACCGCTGCATTTGCAAGTATTGACACAGAAACGCAATATTGCGGAAGGCATCAAATCTGAGAGCTGTACATCTTCGATCTGGTCACACAGATCGTATCTTGAGTGAGTATCTGGAGGCTAAACACCATGCGAGACTTATTTGTTAGCCCAAGTTCTCCTAGGACTGTAGCGCTTTCCACGTAGGTAAACAAGCAAGGATTAAGAGTTCTTGGTGTGACGTCTTTTGTAGACGAAGACATAAGGCAGATGGCCATCATCCGTACGTGACCCACACTACTTAAAACAAGAATCCACTCCATTTCTGTTGGTAGAATATTTGAAACAATGCAAAAAGTTTATTCAAAACTTAAAAAACAAAAAGAATAAAAAATTGTAAGAACAAAACCATAACGGAATAAAAATAAATTGCAATTCCATACAACGAATCCATCCACAGGCAGGTCCAGCCAAACGAACAGAAACTCTTATCGGTGGTACTTCAGCTATTGCTTTACTTATTGCCCCCCCAGCCCAAGAAACCCTTGACGAAGCCGGAAATTGAAGCGGCGCCCTTCTTCCCAGGTGACTCCATTTTATCCTCTAACGAAGGCATCTCGACGTAGTTCAGAGCCAGATCAAAGAACAGAGGTTTGCAAGGGATAGCCTGCATCTCGGGCGTTAGCTTGAACACATTTGGATTCTTTGTGTTGAGCGACTGGTCCTCCTTATACTGCGACAGCCGTTCAAACAGTGGCTTCGATGATTTCTGCGATTTGGATGTGAAGATGGAGTCCTCAGAGATGTCGTCTTCCAGCACACTGTACGCATGAGCGGAGAATTTGCATCCGTCGATGGTGGAAATGAGTTTTGGCAGATCGGCACTCAAGTTGAACTGTGCGGGTTTTGATTTCATGGCTTCGCTGGCATACTTCATGGAGCGTTCGTAAAGAGCGACTGCTTCTTTCCATTTCTTCATTTCTACGAGTGTTAAAGCGATGTAGTAGCAACGGAATGCTTTAAATGCTGACGCCAAGTTGTCGATTTCCTTTTGATAAACCGAGTCGTCTTCCATTCCGGAGATTTGTTGCATTTCGGTGATGTTCTGGAGGATGATCTCGTATAACCGAGTTAGGTCTTGTGGACGAACGCGTTTACCTTCGCCTTGGGCTTTGACCTTTTGATTGGGATCTTCAAAGTTCAATTTGGCTTGCTCAACCAGACACATGTTGCGCTGTAGGGTGCGGCTCAAGCGAATGTAGGAGAGGTAGGCAAGCAGATACTGAATACCGGATACTGTTTGCCCAGTGGTAACAGAACGGAGCTTGGGATCCTGTTTGATTTCTTCTTTGACCGCCGTGATTGCGTCCTTGCAGTCCATAAGGGTGTTTTCAATAAGTTCGATTTTGGCTTCGGGTGTCTTTGCCTTCTCGAGGCTCTTGTCGAGTTCCTGGGCGCTCAACAGGAATAGACGAACTTTTTCTGGACGGACAGTAACCTTGCGACCACGCCATTCAATGGTCTGCAAACCTTCACTACTCTCGCTCTTGGTTTGATTCACCAAAACATCGAGATTCTCAAGAAGACCCTTGGCACGCATCTCCAGCAAATCGTCCATTGAAGTGCCATCGCCGATGTTGTAGGCGCAATAGCGTAGCGATGGAATCAGTTCGTCTACCTTGGCCTTATAGAGTGCTTGCTCATCGTCGGGCAGAGCTTGAGCGAGGTTTTCGTACACAAGTTGTGCCTTTTTGAACTGCTCGCCGGCGGTTTTCCAAAGCTGCAATTCAAAGTGAAGAGTGCCATGCATCCAAGCGACGTATGCTTCGCATTCCAACTTCGTACGGGCGTCGAATACATCGGTCTAGGGTTAGAACCGTCGATCTAGGTTAGAAATTTCAGGAAACACAAGTGAACTGCATGTCTACTTACATTGCACAGCTCCTGAAGCTGAAGCGCGTAGAAACAAGCGCGTCGTAGCTTATTCACCAAGTGGAACTTCTTACGGACCTCCGTGTTGGATTCTTGACGTAGCTGGAGCAGAAAGAGTATACCATTGACTTCTTTGTTTGCAGGGGATTCCCAGAGCACTCACCTGCATGGCATAAGCCCACGCACGTTCAGCCGAAATCAGCGGAATATGTATGAACTTCTCATCAGCACTCTTACCCACCAAATTGCTCACAGTCACGTCCCTTCGCTTGAAGTGCCTCTTGTCTCCCTGTGGGTACTTCAGAGCCTTCCTAAGGCGACGAATGCGTCGGGTGCAGTAGCCGCGATAACGCTGAAAGTCCCCATGCCTCAAGCCATGCTGTTGCTGTGCGTTCTTTATCATGTGGAGAACTGCACACGAAAACACTCTCGATTAAGGAAAATACTGAACACAAGCTGAAAACTAAAAAAAGATAGAAAAAGTGAAAGCAAAGTATTGAGAGGTTAGGCCGACTGAGACTGGGAGCCGTGGTCTACCCTGGTCGTGATGATTGTTCTTTTGAAAAGGATACTCTCCAGCGTGAAGATTTTATTGACATCTGGAACGACCGGCTGCTCATTTTCTGCCGATTTTTCAACATTTTCTGGATTACTTGTGTCTTCCACCATTTTTTACGTGCACGACAAGTTCTTTTTTTGTGTTTTGTTGGCAGAAGAGAATCGAATGAAGGAAACGTCATCGATTTTGTTTCGTCGAAATGTCAAACAAGTGTCAAATGATTTCGAAAATTCGAATGGGTGGGTTTGCTTAGAAGTGTAGCACTGAAGATAATGTCATTTAACATTGACTTATATGAGCAGGAATATGATCCAATTTGAAGGGATTGTATATGACCACGTCGAAGTGTAATGCAATTGAAGCTATTAAGGCTGAGTACATTGATTGTTGGAGATTGTGAGACAGGTACTCGTATGGCGGAAGGGTTGGGTTCCCAAAATGGCTATTTGGGTAGTGCAGAGTATACAAACAAGAGGTTGTGAAGGATTGAAGGAGAAAACAATAAAAATCTGTGTAATTCAGTCGACTTATACCTAAGTTTGCAGTGAGAACGCGCAACAGATATAGGGAATCAGTAAATTAACCTGTTTATGTATGTCAATGATTTCATCTAAACGCCTAATAGACGTAGGAGACGCTAAGATCCTTGGTGAAGATGCCACTAGCCACCTACGCGACGTTGAAGGTCAATTTAAGCTGCTTTGTTGAAGCTGGAGGGTAACTTCCTTTCGCAGCACAGCATTAAGACAGACAAATAGTTAATTCTGACAACGAGAGAAAGTGCTCCACCTTATGGTCAGAATTCTCATAGCAAGCGTCGCAGAATATTGTGCTACTTATGCCTAGCACACTTAGGTACTTAGAAAAAGCGTAGTGCCCCTTATGACACCAGAAAAGAGCCTACAGTATTTCATAGTGAAGGAGAGCTTGGAAGTCTCTGCCCATTTAAATACATCGGGGAGCATACGTCTGATATGCCGCCATAATTTAGTTAACAAAAAGCTGTCAGTGAAAGTCGTAAAAGAGGATGCAGGCAGTCCTAGCTCAGATTTGGGTCCTGATAAACTTTCATCTGAGCCTTGATCAGTAAGTCTCGTTATCTCATTGTATGCTTCCGAGTAGCCTTGCATTCTCGAACTAGGCTCAAAGTGGTAAACAAAGTCAGAAAGGTCCCAACGGCAACCAATGTAAATGGTTTTGAGAGTGCAGGTCATGATATGAGTATCAAGAGGCACAATTAGTGAGTGAAAACATGCAGTTAAGACAGACCCTTTTTTGGACTCTGGTAAAAGTAAGAGTGACGCATTTTCGTAAAAGTCTGTTGTACATCAACAGGCCCATTGACTTGCAGGAATTGCCTGCCGAAAAGCCGACAGCGTCTTGAAAGTTTTCGACGCGTCCAAAGAGGAAAAGATGACATCCACACACTTATTTTCGTTGGAAAGACCTTAAGCACTATATAGGCAGACCACTCAGTTCTAAGTTTTGAGAAGATTGACTGAAAGCACATTTTTCCTGCACCAATCTTCGATCACGTGTAGGGCTGCCTGCGCCGTAGAGAGTCCGATGTACAGCTGCATCATCTACATACATATGGCTGAACGTAATGGTTAGAACTTTTTTAAGTTGTTACATTCACTGCTGAATACAAAATGTCGTGCTGTTTGACCGAGTTACACACGCGCCTTAAATTCTGTCCACTAGATATTGAGGCGGACTATCGCACGAATATCATCGTGTTAGTCATGCTGAATTTTGGATAGAAGACGAACGTCAGTTTTGCGCACATGAAGGTCAATCATTCTCTGCATGCTCTTCAGTATGAAGGAAGTCATGCTAATTTGTCTGTAGCTCTTGGCGAGCGTGGTGTTATCTTTTCCGTATAAAAGCCAATGCCAAAGTGGCAGTGATGATTCTCTTTTGTTTTTAAAGTGCAAGGGATCCAGACGGTATACTGGGTAGAAGTTAACAAAATCTCACTTCTTGAAATGAAAGAAATTATGGAGTCACACCTCCAGAGGAGTGGCGGTAATTCAAAAATCAAAGCAAGAAGGCGGTATTAAATCGTTATCATATTGCAACTTGGCCGAACGTGTGAGATTAAATGATGGAACTTAACAACTGACAATTGGATAGCCAGAAGCAGCTTTCCTTCTGATGTGAGCAGCGGGCAAGGATAAGACTGCAAGGAGTCGTTCAAACTAGTTGTAATTTGTACAGATGCATGTTGAACCACTCCTTTGGCAAAAATAGGAGTAGCCGATTGGGTATAATCAATGGCGTGGTTCTTAAAACACAAGGGACTATGCTTTCACGGGAAACCACCTGTAATTATTGTTTTTTATCCGTTGGCTTTCGACAACCGTGACCATAGATCGAGTTTAATAAAATCTTCTTAACTCAGAGCTGGTTTTCACCATTGCGGCTGAAAAGATTCCGATTTTCAATTCGAGTCTGATAGCAGCTATCCTGTAACTACGATCGCTGAACGACCGACTGAAAACAATGGAAATCGAAGCTGATATTGATGACGTTACCGCACGGGCTTTGCACTGATTGACTTTTAGCTGAAGGTTCGATTTACTCATAGGTCTGCAAATTTTCTCGATGATACGAGTGATGTCGGAACAGTTGTCGATCTGAAATTTACACTCGCAGAGGGTATGGTACGCTTGTAGAGATTTTGATTTTACGTATCGTAAAAACTGACCTACAATTTTTTTTGCTATACGTGTTATTTATACGCCAGTCTCTTGAATAGTGAGTTTCGGTGCTAAATCAACAATGGGTTTTCAGGATCCCATGTAGTTTCTTCTGAAAAATTTTCTGCAAAGGTATATCTTGCTGTTATGCACTATATTATACTGCTGATGGCGATATTGGTGTGTTTGTTTTTGCCTCAATGCTTAAATTCTAGATCTCGTTGTCGTTTATCCAAATAAATGCAGTGTCTCTCTTGGATATACTATGGCATTCGTCCACAAGGTTCTAGATATTGGTGTTGCCTGCATATGGTCCATCGATAATTGGAAGCACTTAAACTGGTCGGATGCTGCTCTTTGATTACAATCACATTGTAGTCACGCTTACTCATTGTAGTCTTTCAAATCAAATTTGTTCAATTGCAGCCACTAGTTGCGGAAACTCAACTGCAAACAGTATCTGCCTCAGATATTTTTCAGAGGTTTTACTGTGTCACTGAATAGACTTTACTTATGTTGTCCATATTTCTCATATCTTCCATTTCATTGACCTAAATCACGAGCCATCTAAACCTAAGCACGTTCTCTGACTACCCTTTCTTGCAGTTCATAGTCTAAACCAAGGCGCACAATTTCGTTTCACTATTTCCGCTGTATGTAGTCCACGCTTCAAAGCCTTTGGTTTTTTACTTTAATATTCGTGTCATGGTTCCACAACCATGTTTTTTTATTTATGTGAAGGTGACCGTTTGAAACATCAAGAGCCACTTAGATTTTGCACTGAAATTATCCCACATACCTTGCGCGCTTTTAGCATTTAGACCTTGACTCTTTCCTTGTTTAAATTTTGCCGGTACTCCGTTGGTCGTTCTATGGTTTCTTTACGGAAAATGCTGTTAACAAAAGTTGGTACTAACTTGCTAGTGGTCCATCCGAGATCACCTTAGAAACACTTCCTCGCCGTTTCAGTTCGGTGTTAACCTCTGCAATATGAGGCAATGCTTAATGAATAGCGTAATTAGTGCAGCTATAACATGTGGTGTGCATGCGTTTAGTATATTTTTTTCTGGCTTAGTATGTCCTGTGAGTCTTCATATTCGTTGGCGTAGGCGCTAACACCATTCCAAGTCTTGTTCTCTATAATCAATTTTATGCAATAAAATTACAAAGTTCTTTATATATTCAAAAGGCACACAAAATCGCTGTAAATTTATTACCTACCTAGTCTAGGCAAGTTCAGTCTAGCTCTTACGGGAGTTTCTATAGATTGCAAGATGTCACAATTTAATTCAAAGAGCTTTTATAGAATCGGCGTTTATGTAGATTTTTTTAAAAATCTCAAACTAAAACAAAAGTTAAAATTTGATCGATATAGTCGACCCATTAATATTAACAAGCACTTCTTGTCTGAATGCATCCATCAAAAAGTCACTGCCATCTTGGCAAATCTGACTGCTAGCTGTCATCTAATTACTGGCGAGTTCATTTTGACGATTTCTTTTTGAAAATTCAAGGCTGGCACGCAGGGAGCGTTCGCCTGAATTATTTTGAGGAAATCACTAATTTCAAGGTAATTCCAACCAAAATCCTGTTCAATTATCCATCCTTTGTTTGTTAAAGTGAATAGCAGTGAAAAAATTCCAAAGTCCCAAGTGCAACAGCTGGAAATCCCTTCAACAACCATCGGTTGAGGTTACCACTCTCTTTTTGTGCCCTGCTGTGGTGTCAAGTTGAAAATCAGCAACGCGGCACTTGGAAGACATTTCTTCACTCATTTACTGCTGGCGAGCTCGACTGATTTAGTGATTTATTTGTGATTTTTCTGCATTCCAGAGAAGATGTCTCGCAAGAGGGATCAGGAAGAGACCGACAAACAGACTCGTATCGCCATTGTCAGCGATGATAAGTGCAAACCGAAACGATGTCGCCAGGAGTGTAAGAAGTCTTGCCCGGTCGTCCGGATGGGTAAGCTTTGTATAGAAGTCGGTCCGACGTCGAAGATTGCCTCGTTGTCTGAAGAACTGTGTATCGGATGTGGTATTTGTGTCAAGGTGAGTTGTGTAGTTGTCCAATCTGTTGATCTTGGGGTTGGACTGACGGAATATTTTTGTTATAGAAATGCCCCTTTGATGCGATTACGATCATAAATGTGCCCAGTAACTTGGATAAGCACACCACTCATCGTTATTCTAAGAACTCGTTCAAGCTGCATCGTCTGCCCATTCCTCGGCCGGGTGAGGTACTCGGTTTGGTTGGTCAGAACGGTATAGGAAAGTCCACGGCGTTGAAGATTCTTGCTGGCAAGCAAAAACCAAATTTGGGCCGGTACACTGATCCACCAGATTGGACTGAGATTTTGGCCTATTTCCGTGGATCGGAGTTGCAAAATTACTTTACGAAAATTCTTGAAGACAACCTCAAGGCTTTAATCAAGCCCCAGTACGTGGATCAGATCCCGAAGGCGGTGCGTGGTAGTGTAGCAGCACTGCTCGATCGTAAGGATGAGCTGAAGAACCAAATGGAGATCTGCGATATGTTGGATTTGACTCACATTCGTGATCGGGATATTGCTGCGTTGTCCGGTGGAGAATTGCAGCGTTTTGCCATCGCAGTGGTGTGCATTCAGAACGGTGATATTCTCATGTTTGACGAGCCATCGTCTTATTTGGATGTGAAACAGAGGTTAAACGCTGCCATGACCATTCGCAGCTTGATACATGCCGATAAGTGAGTGCTAAACCGTGAGCCGTCAGTCGAATTTTGTTTCCTAAGCATTCTTTTTCTGTTTTCAGGTTCATTATCGTTGTGGAGCACGATCTGTCTGTTCTGGATTATCTTTCCGATTTCATTTGCTGTCTGTATGGTCTGCCAGGTTGCTATGGTGTGGTTACTATGCCCTTCTCGGTACGAGAAGGCATCAACATCTTCCTCGACGGTTTCGTGCCAACGGAAAACATGAGATTCCGTACGGAATCTCTCACTTTCAAAGTGTCAGAATCGGCAACTGAGGAGGAGATCAAACGAATGAATCATTACGTCTACCCCAGCATGAGTAAGACTTTGGGAGGCTTCAGATTGGCTGTGCAGGAAGGCCATTTCAGCGATTCAGAAATCCTTGTCCTTCTCGGAGAAAACGGTACCGGTAAGACGACTTTCATTCGAATGCTTGCCGGCAACCTGGAACCGGATGAGGGCTCTGGCAAGCTTCCAGTGCTAAATATTTCCTACAAGCCGCAGAAGATTTCACCAAAATCCCAAGGAACTGTCCGTCATCTGTTGCACGACAAGATTCGAGATGCCTACGTGCATCCACAGTTCATCGCCGACGTCATGAAGCCAATGAAAATCGAAGAAATCATGGATCAGGAGGTACAGAATCTCTCCGGAGGAGAATTGCAGCGCGTCGCGTTGGTGCTTTGCTTGGGAAAACCTGCCGATGTTTACCTCATCGACGAACCTTCAGCCTACTTGGATTCCGAACAGCGTCTGGTTGCGGCAAAGGTCATTAAACGATACATTCTCCATGCCAAAAAGACCGGTTTCATCGTGGAGCACGATTTCATCATGGCCACATACCTGTCAGACCGTGTCATTGTTCTTGAGGGTCAACCCTCGGTCAACACAACCGCATTTACGCCACAATCGCTGCTTAACGGTATGAATCGATTCCTCGAGCTGCTAGGTATCACTTTCCGACGTGATCCCAACAACTTCAGACCTCGCATCAATAAGAATAATTCTGTTAAGGTGAGGCTGCCGTCAGATGTTAGGTTTAGTACACGATGAGTTAAATTTCTTGTATTTCATTGCAGGATGTGGATCAGAAGCGATCTGGGCAGTTCTTCTTCTTAGAGGATCAAAGCAACTAAACGGAGAGGAGCATTGGTAGCTTCCAGTTTGCGGCACGATGACGGAATTGTTATTTATCTTCGAGTGGACTATTTACAATTTTTTTTTTACCCAAAAACCTGCTCCATAGATCAGCGGCTCAGCATATACAAGACGCGCTAGCTTCAATTTTTTTTTATACACTTTCATGTTTGTAAAGTTTACCTTGACGAAGAATATATAAGGTACACGCAGATAAATAGAACGTTCGTTAGTAGAAACGAAAAAATAAAATAAACGTTGAAGCTGAAGGTGGAACGAAACTTTTGACTGTTGACTGAGTCAGGCAGAGACTTCTTTTACAGATCATCGTTGGGTTTTGTTTGAATTTTGATGCTGGATTTGAGGTTTTTGTAAATAAGGTTCTGTTTGGTCACAAATGGTACGAGAAAGGCTTTTAATATTCATGAGGGGAAGAAGTAGTTCTTGACTCATTGCAAATACTATTCACCATCTTTTCTCTTGTCCCGCACAGTAAGTCTCTGACATTGGATGATACTGTGGTAGAGATGAATCCATCAAAGGCTGCATACTTTGTTGTTGTATCGGGAATATTGACAATGGCCAAAGTCCAAGCAGCAGGCAATGCAGAGGTCGATTGAAAGTGCCAGCCAAAAGTGGTAATGTTCATAATCGAACGGTTAGCTGAGTTTTCAGCCAAACACTTGGTTTTCGTAAAGTGTTCAATGCTACAAATATTTGAACGGTTAAGCAAATACTTTACCTGTTTTCCAGCTGGATCGATCATTGCCCGTCAACGTAATCGGTATCGAAGTTAATATGGATCATTTTCCGCACAAAACGAATCCGCTCTTGATATAAATCCGTGTCTCTCTATCATCACCCTACGCTGTCGAATGAGTTTCGCAGAGATGTTATGTCTTGCAACAACTACCGAGGCATATCCCTGCTTATAAGACCCTGTCTAGAGTACTGTGTAAAGGTCTTAAACTGAATCCCGGTTGAGCCCGCATTTGTGGGATTCTTTCGTGAAGGAATCAATAAAACGAAACCAGTCGATTAAATTAAATACACAATTATTTGGAATATCCCTTTATTTATGCAACGACCTTCACTTCTTGATAGGTTGACACAGGCTACTCTTAAAAATCTACCTTGCCTGCTGCTTTACATATTTGTCCGTAACCCTTCTTTTCTCATCGTTCTCGTAAGATCATGTCGTCCGTTTGTTGCAGTTAGCGGTTTTTTGATCTTGTGTGTGTTAGGTAATTAGTGTTCCGTTCGTTTGTTTGGCTCCCCACCCCACATATATATGTAGATGATACGTGTATAAAGAGATGATTGTGAATTCGTCGGTTTAGTCATGGCCAATGCAGAGAAACTGGAAGAGTTATTCAATTCTGCAGAACGTTCCAAAGCCGTGACGGCCATCATTCTGCTGGCAGGCAGAATAAACCATTCAAAGTGAGCGGCCATTAGATGACAGGTATTCAGCCCAATTGACCAACAAGAAGTCAATAGCAATATCCAAGTTAAAGATCAATAAAACTCGTGGAGCAGACATCGAACTATTGGAGGCAGTAAGAGTTAATTTGTGAAGGAGCATACTCGTACACTAACTGCTGTACAAAATAAAGTCAAATGAATCATGTTGGAGCCATAAAAACTCTCTCAGCAACAGAGTTATCAGTTTATTTAGCATCATGCTTGAGATCCTTTATACTGCACCCTTTGTTGATGACTCAGCTGTCCTTGTTAGTGTGACTTTGGGCTTGGTAAGCCCACCACGAAACATCTCGACATAAGCCAGGAACTTCAATACTAGCAAACTGATCCTCGATCAAAAATCAGCTAGCCTTCAGTCTGCGTTTGCTGGTATTTTAACTTGAGTTGCGGCCCGGGTCAACCCCGGACAAATTTATTAATGCTTATTGCAAGCTTATTCTTAGAACTAACAATTTTCACTTAAAACTAAAGATAAAAACTAAAGGGTGGGAGCGGTGAGGCACAGGTGGAAATAAGAGTGTTTTTAAGAGAGAGTTTGGTGAGATGGTAGTCGAAGAGAGGCAGAATATCGTTAACTTCACGAAGCATTCTAGACATTGGCTCCAAGTGTCCGTAATTCGTTCGGTGAAGATTGAGCCGGAAAAGTGGCACAGACCTAAGATTGCGTGGTTTGGTATTAAAAGAAATAAGTCGAAGTAAAGAAGAACAATCGATATTACCAACTAAGATTTGATGAATAAAGAGAATGTCGGCAACTTTTCGACATATAGAAAGGGGTTATAAATTTATAAGTTTCAGCCGGTCAGTATAAGATGGTAAGTTTTGGCTATCATCCCAGGGAAGACCACGTAAAGCGAATCGTAAAAACCTGCGTTGAACAGCTTCTATCCGGAGGATGTGTGTTCTGTAGTAGGGTGACCAAACTTGGCATGCATATTCAAGAAGAGGCCTAACAAAGGTTATGTAAAGAGATTTGGTAACATAAGGATTGAAAAACTCCTTAGACCAGCGCTTGATGAAGCCAAGTGCAGAGTTCCTTATCACAGATAACACCTAAATCACGCAACTCATTCACTAAGGGAACAGGCAGATTAAAGATTAGATAGCAGCGAGGTGAAGTTGGGGGCCCCTTACGGGAATACGTTATAGCTTGACACTTATTGACGTTAAGCTCAAGAACATTCTTCTGACACCAAGTACAAAATCTGTCAAGATCTTCCTGCAGTGGTAGGCTGTCTGAGGAAGAAGATATATATCTAAAGATTTTCATATCGTCTGCGTAAACAGATATGTATGCATTTTTAATGATGGAATCAACATCATTAATGGCTAGAATAAATAGTAAGGGGCCAAGGTGGCTGCCTTAAGGGACACCAGAGGAGGCCTTAATTGGGTCAGAAATCATGGACCTAAACAAAACATAGTACTGTCTTTCATTTAAATATGATTGAACCCATGTTATAAAGTTTATTTGGAAACCAAGAGCTTTTAATTTCAGAAGGATTATATCATGTGAAATCCTATCAAAGGCTTTGCTGAAATCGGTGGCAATCACATCAACTTCATTTCCAGATTCCAGTGCACATAAAGTGCTTGATACGAATTCCGTTAAGTTGGTGATCGTAGATCTACCTTTGAGAAATCCGTGCTGGTTTTGGGAAACAATAAGTTTACAATGGAAAAGCATTATGTTATAAATAGTGCTCTCGAAAAGCTTAGGTATGCAGGACAGCTTAGCAATTGGTCGATAGTTGGAAATATCATCTTTCCGGCCTATTTTATGTAGGGGAATAATAAATGACCTTTTCCAGGTCGAGGGAAATAATCCCTGGGTGATAGAAAACTGAAAGAGATCTGTAAGAGGTTGGGCTAGGTGCATTTCAAATTTCTTTAAAAATATAGGGGGAAGATCATCAGGGCCGGCAGAATGATCATCTTTGAGATTTATTATTTTATTTTTGACTTGCTCTAAAGTTATAGACACAGATTCCAAAGTTGTTTGTGGGCAGCTATTTAAGTAGGAAAAGTGAAGTGGTCTGGCTCTTGGTAATGGGTGGCGAACCCTTGGCTAAAAAAAAATGCGAAGAGATTTGCTATAATTTGGGGACCGCCCGAGGACTTATCTAGAAAATTCAGAGATGATGGATAGCTATCCGATTTACTTTTAGTTTTGATGAACTGAACGAATCGCTTGGGGTCGGAAATGAGTGTGTGGTCCATTTGGTTTAAATAGTTGTCATATAGAGTTTGACAAAGTACAGAGAAATTTATTTGGGCAGACTGGTAGTAAAAGAAATCGATGTCGGAACGCGATATTAAGTAAGTACGCCAGAGCTTATTTCTCTTATTACGAAGAGATCGCAGCTCTTTATTATACCAGGGTGGTGATGATGAGGGATTGTTTTTGGGTAAAAAAGGTACAGATTGGGAGAAACATTTGAAAATTTCAGTATAAAAGGATGGGAGAGCATCGTTAACCGTGAGGTTGGGATTATCGTAAAGAAAGTCAAAATTGGCCATACTGAGGAGGTTATTCAGTTTGGCGTAGTTAGCCCTATGAAAGTTAAAACTGTAAGAATACTCATAAGAAACGCGATTAAGACCATTGTCATACGCCAACGTAAGAGAAAGGGGAGGGTGGTAACTATCCAACTTAGAAAGATGATGTCTGCTTTCTAAAACGATGCAGTTATCTGTATCAGTGGCGAAGACTAGGTCGAGTTGTCTGCCGGTCGGCGAAGACTAGGTCGAGTTGTCTGCCAAAGTTATTGGTGACACCACTTAATTGATGCAGACCAGAGTCAGTAAGGCAGTCGATGAAAAGATTTTCTTTATCAGAGGTGGGATTTGTTGCAGTAAAGTAGGACTGGTCAGTCTGAGCCCATACAAGCTTAGGTAGATTGAAATCACCTAAATCACCATCATGATACAGGCGGCACATATAAGTTAAGTGGTAAACGAGAGCAAAACTAAGTGTGTACTTCGAATCTCATAGGATTTGCCGTCCTTCGGAGTTATATACTTGACATGTTGCGGCACTAATTTCACTTGGGCATCGCATCACCCATTGTCCCTAAAGTAACGACAGAAAAGTTTGATTCAACCGATTGATCAGTTTCAGTTGAAGTAGCTCCTGCCAATTTTCGGCGGTCGACTGGAGTTAAGCTCTTGTGCCTTCAACAACATTTTTTTTTCTGCTGTTACATAGACGGTAGCCAATCAGTTTTTATCTTCTAAAGGGGAACCTTGACTGTTAAAATTTCCAGGGCAAGCGGTAAACAGCAGTACTCTGATAATATCTCTTCGCTACTTTTATCATTATTTCAGCCTAATCTGCCGCACGATTCGTAGAAGGAGGCACAGGAAACTTAGTAGTAGAAAGACTGGAAAAGTTTGTAAGGATTTTCAATGGGGTTTCAACATCTTTGTTCCGTCCGCAGGCGAGGAGACAAAGGTTGGATTGTGGTTGTTGCAAGCGCTACATGGAGTACGCAGTTGTAAGGACGTTTTTGATATTTGGCTTTATATCTTACGTACGACTAGGGTTACAGATACAAAGCCCTACCATCTCGACACGATGGGAAGTTTTCAGATACCATGTGCGTACGCTTAGCTATAATGTAGACAATCTTCGAGATTTTGTAGTCCGCTAATAACTCAGGGAATATCTAGCATCGCGGACTTAGTCTAAACACAAATTCTATAAAAGCGATTAGCACGGGGTAAGATTGCTGGTAAAAGGTAAGATAGATATAGCGTAAGGCACTCTGCAGAATCCTTCTTGAATTGCAATGCTGCTGAAAAAAACGAAATAGAATGTGACAGCCATACGGTGTAGCAACAAGGTTTTAGCAAACCGAAACTTAAGATGACTAAGGTGAAAAATCCGAATAGAATTTTATTGGTGACGGATGGGGTATTCCTTCGGCCTTCCGGAACCTGTCATCCAATAGAATCTATGCTTTTCCACTTTTGCGTAAGAGTAGAATGCCTGCGCCTGGGCAACGGACGGCAGTTGGAAGAACCGAGAAATTTGATTCTTTAAGATTCAATCGAATTCAGGCATGCGGCCCAGACGTTGCTTCAATGCTCACTCTATATACATATAAGGCATGTAATTAGTCGGAGAACCGTGTCAGGTACTGACAAGAACGTTTTTCATGTGTAGTTTTCACAGCGGAGGAGCTCCAACGTTTTCCTAAGAACTCACTCCTTCAAGACAATAACGACCTTTTAAGCATCGCCAGTCGTAATGATCTCATTTGTAAATTTAATTGATTTAATCTGTTTATTGCTCATATGTAAAGGTGAATGGTTGAGTTCAATCTATGATACGAGTACATGGTCGCCATTAGTCATTAACTCAGTCTCATGTTCACTTCGACTGCCAGACTCTCTAAGCAACCAAGTAATGTTCATAGCTAATAATCAATAGTGGGAATGTCTATCTGGCCCGACAAGTTAATTACAAGTGAATCGATTTTGTAACAAATCGGAGGTAGAGGATTGGTTTTTGAAAGGCTCCATGTGTCTGCCTGAAGGACTATGGTATTTCCATTCATTGGGTGTGAGGACATAACATTAAGTGTTTCCAGTTGTAGTAGAATTTGATTAATTAAATTGCATTCCTGCAACCGAAGGCTATCGATATTGTGACAAATTTGAAGCATTTATTCAAGATGAATGATTTGACAGTTTTATGGGAAACGAAGTGGTTACTTTTGTTGAGCTTAGTTGTTATCAATAGCTGATGTCACATTCGTTTAGTTTGAGTATACATTATGAGACAATTATTAATATTGACCTATTCCATGGGCCTAATTTGTGGCTGATTTTTCCGTCCTTTTGTGGATGTTTCTACTGTCATTCAAATGATCGGCGACATCGAGTAAAGCGATCACGTCGATCTGATACTGACATGACAGGATTCGTGCCGTCTCTGCAGCTTCATTTTGATGAGAGTTATTTCTTTCTTTCGTTCTGCAGTTTTAGGTATGTTTTTCCATTTTTAACAGCTTCCATTAGTAGCTATTTTCTTATAAATAAATCCAACAATTGATTGGGTTTTGCACGATTAGGGGATGCTCTGACCAGGTTATGTGTTGAGATTGGCAGTACTGGTGTAGATACGTCAAATCTGACATCAGCGTCGTAAATTTTGACGTTTTTAATGGTGCATGGGCTCAGAACGTTTTGTCATACAAGTGCTGTGTTCGTTTTTTTACAGACTTGAAAAATTGTTCTCAGCCGAAAAATGGAATTAGTCGTGAACATTTTCGTGTGATGATTTTTTACGATTTTCGAAAAGAATAAACTCAACAACAGTGTGTGAACCAACTCGCATCGACTTTTGGTGATGTACGAGGATTTCCCAGCCGAAAAAAACAGTTTTTGCTTTTTTTGGAGCCGACTCCCCCATTGCAGTCCACTGTTTTGACTGAATTTTTGTTTCGGGCGTATAATGGTGCATCCAAGTTTCATCTACAGCAATTAATCAGCGCCAAAAGTCGGATTTATTGCGCTTAAATTGCGCCAACAGAGCGTTGGAAATGGTCTAACGAAAGCAAACGCGGCACCCAACGCGCGGACAGCTTTCCCATTAAATCTTGATTTAATATGTAACAAACACGTTCGTTGGACATTTTCATAACCTCTACTATCTCTCTCACTTTAATTCGGCAGTCGTCTAATACCATTTGGTGAACTTTAGCAATGTTATCGTCAGTGGTTGCAGTTTTTGGATGTCCCGAACGTTCATCATCTCCCAAGCTCTTGCGGCCACGTTTAAATTCAGCTGCCCAAAATTTCACTGTGGTACATGATGGTGCAGAGACCCCATACACAGAGTCCAACTCCTTTTTGATTTGCGTAGGCGTATTGCCTTTCAAAAACAAGAATTTAATAACAGCTCGATACTAAATTTTTTTCATTTTCACAAAAAACACTCACATCGACTGTCAACTAAAAACTGCGCGTCCAAAATTACTGAAATTTCGGTAAGTAACTGTCAAAAGATGCACAATTAGTATTCACTAGCTTTTATTGACGAGTGCCCCTATCTTTACGTTTTCAGACAACCTTCGTAGTACCATTACAGCCACAGTAATTCATTGGTTTTTCGAGTTCAATCGTGGTTGTCGTTCGCCCCAGGACGAACTTCGTGAAGGTTGTTGTGCTAAAAAAACATCGATGCTGCGCGGAAACTCGAAGACCATCATGTGACTTACCGTGATATTGAGGCATGCTTGGGACATTTAATATTGCATGAACATTTGGCCGTCAAAAAGATTTATTTACGTTGGATACCGTATAAGTTGACATTTGCTCATAAATGGTGAAGAAATTCGATCACGGTCCATCAAACGACCTCTATGAGGTCATGACATGCCACGAATCCTGAATCTATGCATATGATCCCGAAACTAAACAGCAGCCGACGGCATAGGTGTTTCAAGACGAGCCAAATCCAACAAAAGTTTTTCGCGCATGAAGCACTTCGAAGCAAATAGTCGCCTGTTTCTTCAGAAAAACCGGACATGTGGCCACCCTGCGATTAGAGCAACATGAGCGGTCAATCCGGAATGGTACCTTCTAATCAAAAAGTACACGGAATTCTTCAATAAAACGAAAACTGTTTAATTATTCATCGATATTTGTTTTATTCCCTTCAAAGTAATCTCCATTCTAAGCACAAGTATTTCAACGCTCCTCCAATCTTCAAAACACTTTTCATAGGCCGATTATGGAATCGTCTTCAGCTCCTTCTGCGAATTCACCTTTATCGTTTCAATCGTCTCAAAATTTTCCGTGAAGTGGTAACTTGAGTTGTGGGAATAGGAAAGTCACAAGGAGCCATGTCATGTGAATATGGAGCTTGCATAACGATATTTTTGATCAAATAGTCGCGTACAAGATGAGATGTTTCTGGCAAAAACTCAGCACTTTCGGCACAAGTCGCGCTTCTACTCGTCTCATGCCCAAAACATCGTGCATAACGCTCTGCACCGATCTGAATAAGACACCAAGATCGGCTGCTATCTCCTTGTTGCTCACACGACGATCTGCCGGCACAATTTTCTTAACTGTCCCGATGTTCACGTCAGTCATACAAGTGGATTGACGACCGGAACGAGGGAAATCATCAACCAGAGTACGGCCCGCTTTAAATTCATTGTACCACTCGTACGCTTGTGTTTTCGACATTATCGAGTCCCCGTAGGCTATCGTTAATGTTATCAACGCTTCCGCACATGGCAAGCTATTTGCTCAACTAAATTTGACACTGCGAAATTCGCAAAACACAACAAACACTGAATTGTTTACAAAGCTATCACCCAAAAACTCCCCACAAATACCATTCAAACAAATCTTTGAGTGTCAGAAGACAGATGTACCAACCTAAAAAAACTGCGGTTTGTTTGAATGGGAAATTCCGGGTACAGTTCAATCAGAAAGTATTGATTTGTTTGTCAAAAGTCTTTGGAGAAATAAGGAAAAACAACCGCCGAACATGGATTCTGCATGGATTCTGCACCAAAACAATGCGACCTCTCACAGGTCGGCTCAAACAAGTAAGTTTGTGAGCACTCGTATTAATGGGTCATTCACCGTACAGCACTGATTTGGCAATCAATGACGTTTTTCGATGCGTGAAGAAGCGGTTGATGCGTTTAGAATGCATATTGTGAAGTTACCTCGTTCGGAGTGGAAAAGGTGGTCCGAATTTTTGAAAAACAATAAAGCCATTTTCGATAATGAATACATATTTGTTTTTAATTGTTTTTCTCCAAACTTAAGTAGCAATCTACGCATAATGAACTGAATCTCGGGAGAACATACAGCGGATAAAGAGAGAAACTCTTCTCTAAGCCTCCACACCTAGAAAGTTTACGTTTTCCGGGTTCCCATTGTGTACGGGGAACAGAATAATAATCGTACTTAGGAATTCAAATTTCCGAAACTGCATTCAGAGAAGCCTTACATTCTCGGACTTTCTTAGAAAACGTGAGTGGGTTCAATAAGGCCTTAGGCGTAGCTTGGCTAACGCTATGATACTCCTCTGCCTCCACCGAATCAATCAGGCTTGCGTATATCACCGTTTGAGAGACAAATGCAACTAGAAGTGAAATCTGCAATGTTTTCCTACAGAAAGACAAAAGCGCTGAATGCTAGATCCGATGAGACCCGACTATATTAGTTTCCTGACTCAGATTTTGACCGAAACTACTATTGAACTAAAGCATTTTGTTCTTTCGCAGCAACAGAGTTCGTCTCTTATTTTTCTTTAACACAGTTAGCATCTTTCTTCTCGTAAAGAGAATAACTTCAGCTTTGAGACGATTGACTGAAAG
This sequence comes from Volucella zonaria, assembly GCA_963966105.1. NCBI lineage: Eukaryota > Metazoa > Arthropoda > Insecta > Diptera > Syrphidae > Volucella > Volucella zonaria. The sequence continues at coordinate 51,479,608 of OZ014534.1, forward strand.
CCTATTTTTACTACACCAATCGATGATTAAATTTAGGGTTGGATCCGCTTTAGAATAGACACTCGATAGGTATGAACCTGAACCTGAAAGTTGCGTTGCTGTAACTTTAATGTCGACAAAATTTCCATGCACGCATTCCTTGCCGATACCGCCTTCAATTCTGCCCACCAACTTTTGAAGTACATTCTCGCAGAATCTTCTGGCTTAATACGCATCACTCCTTCTGCGTTTTTCAACATAAAGGAGATCAGACTAATAGGCCTGAAGCTCTTGGCAAGCTTGTTATTTCTATTTACAAGGTGTTCGGTATTCATACAAATGCCGGACTAGCAGTGAATATCCTATTCAGAGTTGCCACCAGGTGGTCTATACCTTTTTGTAGCATAACGGGACATATGCCATCGGTGCCGTAAAGGGAAGTTACAGCATTTTTGATGGCCTCATCCGTCACCACAACCGATGACAGATACTGGCTACGGCGGATTGCGTTACGAAGCTCACTTGCGTTTACAGTGATAGCAGTAGGTTGTCAGCAGGTTTTGATTATTTCAATTGGGAATTGAGTTTCAAGTCTTTGCTTTCGACTCAGTATAGGTTGTGATTAGACCTTCTGAGTATTTTCGGAGTGGTTGATTTCCACTTTGTAAGGACCTTGACTAACCTGCTGGTTTCATTATAAGAGGCACTCTCCGAAATCTTATATTCTTTTTGCTGTGATCTGTAAAGATGATTCCCGCAAATTTCCTCAAATAAGACAGGAGGACATCACAATACTGCGTCTTGAAATGGATATAGGCCTATTGACTTTGCTGTGGGGCGGAATGTTACTCTAGTCAGCACGAGTTTCGATATTCATAAAAGGAACGTTCCGGTTAACTGATTTTCAAACCGTCAATAAAATCAGTCATTTTGCTATCGATGCAATGCACCTTTCCAGCTCCTTTGAGGTCCAAACATTCCGAGCGGCTAATAGGTCAGCCGCCATAAGGGTGGAGAAATATTGTGGTGAGATATTTCGTCGAACGGCTGCAATTGCAATAAGACGGCAGTAATTTTGCCAATCTCGTATTCCTGAATATCTCGGCAAACGCAATTTAATCAATGGAGAATTGTCGGCATCAACGCAACGAAGCAATCAGAAACGATGCAACTTATACACTAGTTTCAACCCGAGCACCCCCATGAAACCCCTGATTGGATTAAGAGTGGGAACAAGTATAAGTTGTAAAGGAACCAAAGAGATGCTGCATGGAAGGATGAGATCGGCGTTACTACAGAAAAAAATGTTCGAAAAAGTAAAAAGAACATTGGATGCCATGCATTCCTAAAACTTAACACGTCTAGCCATTTGAGTGCTAAACGTCTACCCATTTGAGCGTTAAGTTAAAAAAAGCCAACTCGATCCGAAAAGAGACCTTTAGAGATGAACAAGGTTTAGTGCTGTCCTGAGGACTGTCTGCAACGTAAAGATCGGAAGTAGTCTCACCGCCGAGACCTTCGAAGTTCAAAAAGGGTTTAGATAAGGTGATTCGCAGCTATCTGCATATGCTGATGACTTGCTTACTTACTTAGGTGGCGTTACAGTTTGGGTTCAACTTGGAATTCAACTAACAAACCTCTAAAGTTAGCCCGGTCTTTAGCTAACTGTCTCTAGTTGCTCACTCGAAATCGATTGAAGTCCGCTTCTACTTGTGCGCGCCACCTAAGATGAAGTCTCTATGTACTGCGTTGTCCCTCCGTGTTAGAATCGAAGATTCTGCGGGCAGGAGCATTGGTGTATATTCTCTCTACATGTCGTAGCCATCTCAGGCGACTGAAGCGAAGTTTTCTGACTAGGTCGACATCGCTCTGCAGCACGTATAGTTCGTCATTGAATCTTCTCCTTCGAAGCCCATCAACGAAAACGGGTCCGCATATTTTTTGATGGATTTTTTCCTCGAAACGACTAGTGATATTTTATCCGTTTTCGATAGAAGGCAAGCTTCAGCACCAAAGAATTGGACTGGGATGATCAAGGTCCTATATAGAGTCCTTAAATTTTCCGGATAAGGCCTTACTACCCAATTGCCTTCTTAGCCCAAAGAAACAACGATTGACAAGGGTTTTATTTCAGCTGGGGTGTTGTTTCCAGAATTCGTAGCAGATCCAAGGTAGACAAAATCCTGTCCAATTCGTCGATGTTGTGTGACACTTGTTTTTGACAGCATACCGCTCATTTACCGCTAAAACCCATTTTGGCAACTTCTGCTTCAATACTAGCTAACGCACCGGTGACAGCCCGCTGAGTTATTCCAATGACGCTAGTAGTTGCACAGACTTTTGAAAGATTGTTCCTCCAGTGTTCGCTTGTGAGTTCCGCACAATTGTTTCAAGTATGATGTTAAAGAAGTCACATGACAGCGCGTAACCTTGTCTAAGACCTTTTTTGACATCAAAGGTCTCTGTTAAGTCGTTACCGACCTTGACCAAGCAGCGAGTGTTCTCAATCGTCGTTCTGCACAGACGGACGTATTTGGAAGTGATGCCAATGCTAGGCATGGTTCTAAAATCGACGAAAAGATGGCGGGTATCGATTTGGACTTCTTGAGTTTTTTTCACGGTCTGCCGGAGTGTGAGGATTTGGTCGATTGTGAACTTTTCTGTGCTGAAACCGCGTTGATGGGGACTAATCAGTTTATTGACGAAGGGTTTCAGACGTTCGCACAATATGGCAGATAAGATCTTATATCCGATGTTGAAGAGACTTCTACGTCCATGGTTGGCGCAGTGGAGGGTGTCTCCTCCATTCGCAGGTCTTCTTGCCTTAACGCGTTCCTTTTGCTTGTTCGTAAAACTGCTGTACGTTAATCCTGGAGTACAGCCTTTCAATACCTCCTATCGCGCTTTTCTCGTGCTCGTTTTTCTTCTTGTGGAAAAGCCGATGTTTTTCCCGTCTCTTTTGCTCGTATAGCTCATGAGCCGCTCTCGTCTTTCGTTGCAACGCCGCTATGTAGGTTTCTTGCTTATGTACTTGCCGCCATTCTTCATCAAACCAGGGATTTCTTGATGGTGGTCGAGTGAAACCCAGCACATCAGTTGCGGCGTCTCTTATGACGCGTTGTCAGCTTTGCCACTTTGCAACTCCGGTAGTTGATTTTGGCGGCATAGGAGTTTTTATGAGATTTCGGGATGCGACTTCGGTGAAAAATTTGGCGGTCTCTTGTGATTGCAGCTTTTTGACGTTACGAGTATATCTTCTCACAGTAGTTCGCTTAGGCAATCCGGATTCGCACCTTAGCTGCAACAAGGTCAATGTTTTCAATGAATACTGGAGGCATGTTTTACGAGTACATCGATCGCAATGTGATCAATTTGATTTAGCGATCCATAATCCGGAGACCGCCAAGAGATGAGATTTTGTTCCGTTACCAGACGTGGTGTCGTGTAGGTTATGCCTACCAACTGCAGTACGAAAGATGTCCTCCTTTCCTATTCTGGCATTAAACTCACCAGAATACGATTTTAACGTCATATTCATATGTCATGTCGAGGAGCTCGCAGAATGATTATTTGTTGGGATTGTAGGGGCATGGGCGCATATTAGGGTTAAATATGTTAGCGAAATATGTGGATTGTCATAAGACGTTCGCGCACGTGTCGGAAGCTTAAGACTTCTTACCTATTGTAATTTCATCTACATCGAAATATGCGCTTCTTTTGTTCCCTATAGCAATCACCATAGTATTTATCGCGGTTTTTCAGCCTTCTTATGGTCGGCTCGTCGCATAGCACTTCCTGGATGGCAGTGCATATTCTAATAGCTCGGCTGCACGTGGCCTGTTAAGGGTCCGAACATTCCACGTACAGATACGAATGTTGTTGTACTTTAAACGTTTTCAAGTGTCGTTAACAGTGAATCCATTTTATGCGATGCTGTTAGTTGGTTTGTCACATCTTTTTAATTTCTTCCGTCATAGGGCTATTACGCCGAAAGCCAGTATTATGCAACTGGGCGAACATGCCCACGCCATTTTTAGCCATCATGAGTTATGGCTTAAGCTGATGACTATGGCAGAAAAAAGCGCGCTGTCACTGATATTGACACCGCATCAAATATTAAATGAGTAAATAGATACACTTGTCAATCTCTTTTTGATGTTTTCACTAAGGGGAGTCATTTTAGAACTCTAAGCATCCCAGTCCTGCTCTACGGCGCAAAAGCATGAGCCTTATTGTAGCCATATTAGGATATCCTTGGTCGTTCCAAACATACAATTCTTGCTCCAGTTGGGGTTGACGGGCCTTAGACAATAGCAATCTCTACAAGATGCGTAGCCACATTAATCTTTAAGTAAAGTGCATATTACTTCCATTAGGAAATATGTAGAGCGATACAAGATGCGTAGCCACATTAATCTTTAAGTAAAGTGCATATTACTTCCATTAGATTGCTTGGAAATATGTAGAGCGAATGGATACCACTCTTCCGCCCGAACAGTTCTCGGCTCTTACCCGAAGGGCCGGTCGGACAATGCAGTAGAATAAGATAACGTCATAGGTGGAGGGCACAAATGCAAAAGGATCTCAACCAACTTGGACAACGTAGTTGAATATAGTTGGCTAAGAAAAGAAGTTAAATTACAAAATCTGCGAGAATACAGTACGGATTTTAGATTTGGCATATCCTCAAAAGAGGAAATGGTATTCGTCGTATTAGATGACTACAAAATCTTGAAACTTCTATATACGCTTCGGCCTAGAGATATTTCAAATCCAATCCATAACGCAGTTAAGTAAGACCTCCCATTAAGTGTCACAAGTAAGTGAGAAATGACCTTACCCAACTTCGTTTGCACGATTAGAAGCAGTTAGTGAAAAGGAGCGTGTAATATAGAAAAGCCAGGTGGACAATAAATCGCTTGCAACATGGATTTGCAGGCAGGGACGACCTTCCCATTTATAATCTTCAAATAGCATTCTTTCTTTTGTCTTTTTGAATAATGCTATATAATCATTTTAGAATAGCCCGCGTTCATGTCCAGCCTTTTTCCCTAAAAAACTTTGTAATTAGTCCTTAAGCAAGAGCACCACCTAAAAACTGTAAATATAACAAAAAAATACTTCCCCAAGGGTGTATTAAATATTATCCCACAGCAAAACTCCAAATTTGCTGTGGCGAATGTTTATCTGCCGCATTGTAATCAAAATATGGTATGTACCTACAGGAAAGCGCAACAAAAAACAAAAAATGAAACATCGAATTGGTGTCCTCCGCAAAGCCAAACACAATTATTTTGTTTATTTCGTCTGAATACCAGTGTCACTCTGTGAAGTAGGGGTTTCCCTGAAAAGTCATAAATACCGCCATCCTCACTCGGCTGGGTATACCATGATCTGCTTGGAAATCAAGCATGCATAAAGGAATCGCTGGCAATTGGATCTACCCTGGGATTATAACCTCGCAATAATTACTTCAACCTCTGCAGAATAATCCTTTTGTGATTTTTTTTCCTGCCATCACCGATGGTTGAAATGAGAACTGTGACTGTGACTGTGACTGTGACTGTGACTGCTGATTGTTATTATTAACTTGCCTGTAATTGGTAAATTTCATTAGTGCTAAGTTTATTTCCAATTAAAATTTTTTATTTTTTTTTATACGAATTACAGCAAACAAGTGACACAATGAGAGGAGTTACGAAAGGGCATTACCACGCCAGGCTCTTTTATAAATAGCATTGTACGAGTATTTCTATAAATAAAATTCAATTGAATTTCGAGCTTGTCCTGTTGAAACACATGTAGGTACACGTATATACATGGTGTATGTTATGAGGTAAGCTACATAAACCAATATACATAAATAAAGGATTTTTTTTTGGAAGTAAAGAATTTTAAAATGAAATAAAATACATAAAAGATGCGGTAATGGTCATGGTATTGACTTTATTGGAAGGATAATTTCATGCTATTAGTGCATACGATTTCGGGCATATGGATGCCGCAGCTGGCACAAGTCTAACGCAATCTGGAAGTCCAATTTTCGAGCAGCTGGGAATATTACTCTACACGTCGTCCATCGTCTTTGGTTTATCTGCGTAGACTAGCGAATTCACATATCCCCACTAAAAACTGCCAAAAAAAGTGTCAAATCACACAATCCTGGAGGCCGTGTATTACGCTAATTTGTAAGCTCATCGTTGATGGACAATCAAGTCGACCGTAAAATTGACATGGCGTGTTGTAAGGGGTGGTTTTCTGACGTAATTCTATTCATGTAATATGGCAAACCAGCACAAATCGCTGTACGAGTATTCCAACTTCAAAAACAAATCTCTAAGATAGAAATCTTGTGTTTTGTCAAACTTTTTCGCAGTTACAGAGTATGCTTTTAGACTTGTCAGCTTCAAGGCAATATTAGAGCTCCAAAAGAGCTTGGATTGTCAATGCAGAGTGCCCTAGAGATCCAACTACCGGAAAAAGTTTTTTTTCGTTTAAGTCAATTCACTTTAGTTTAGATCACTGTCACGATTCCCAATAGCTATCTCCACAACCATCACAGAAGGTGTCACTTAACCCTTACATACTCAGATGATTACCAAAAACGTAGAGGCTCCAACATTGTAAATTACTCGTTTGATTTACATGGTGGCGAAACGCACGTAACTTCATATATTATATCCATTTTCACATTGCAAATAATTTAGTGCAAATGTCGGAAAATCACTGCAATTTTCTACGCCCAACCGAAACCACTCATCGATAAGGTTATGACGCGGGAATGGAAGCTATGGAAACAGCAAAACGAATACTTTGAAGTTGCCACCGGTATGAACGAGAAACTACAGAACGTCCAGATCGCCATATTCATGTCTGCAATTGGATACACTACGATCCAGGTCTACAATTCCTTACGAGTCTCTTTGTCTACCGGCGAACTAACGCTAGAACAGGTAAAATCTAAATTTCAAACATTTTTTATACCTGAAATAAATAACACATGGGCTGAAAAGCCTTTTCTAAGAGAGGGCACCACTTGAATTAAATCCATAGCATTTTCAGTTAATAACAACCTTCAAAAGATACGTGTATAAATTTGACAGTTGTCGGACGATAAGTTCTCGAGATGTACCATTGTGAGTGAAGCAACTTTTGTTATTGTGAAAAAAATGGATTCAAAGCAATTTCGTGTGTTGATTTATCATTGCTTTTTGATGGGAAAAAATGCAGCCGATGCAAAGGAATGGCTTGATAAGTGTTACCCGGACTCTGCACCAGCCGAACGAACCATTCGCAAGTGGATTGAAAAATATAAAAGTGGTCATACAAGCACCGAAGATGATGCACGCGGTGGACGCCCAAATGAGGCTGTTTCAGGTGAAAACATCAAAAAAGTCCACAAAATGATTACGAATGACCGTAAAATGAAGTTGATCGAGATAGCTGAGGCTTTGAAGATATCAAAAGAGCGTGTTGGATATATCATACACGAATATTTGGACATGCGAAAGCTCTGTTCAAAGTGGGTGCCGCGTTTGCTCACAGTCGACCAAAAACAACAACGTGTTGATGATTCAGAGGAGTGTTTAAAGCTGTTCAAAAGCAATAAAGCCGAATTTTTGCATCGGTATGTGACAATGGATGAAACTTGGCTCCATCACTTCACACCAGAGTCAAGTCGGCAGTCAGCTGAGTGGCGAGCAGACGACGAACCTCGTCCTTCGCTGGCAAGGTTATGGCATCCGTATTTTGGGATGCACATGGAATAATTTTCATCGATTATCTCCAAAAGGGGCAGACTATCAACAGCGACTATTGCATTGCGTTGTTGGAGCGTTTGAAGGACGAAATCGCAGAAAAACGGCCGCATTTGAAGAAAAAGAAAGTGCTGTTTCATCAAGACAATGCACCGTGTCACAAGTCGATGAAAACGATGGCAAAATTGAATGAATTCGGCTACGAATTGCTTCCCCACCCACCGTGTTCTCCAGATTTGGCCCCCAGCAACTACTTCCTGTTCGCAGACCTCAAAAGAATGCTCGCCGGAAAGAGATTTAAGACCGATGAAGAAGTAATCGCCGAAACAGAGGCCTATTTTGAGGCTAAACCGAAATCGTACTACAAAACTGGTATCGAAAGATTGAAAAATCGTTTCAATCAGTGTATCGCCCTCGAAGGCAATTATATTGATAAATAAATGTGTTACCACCTTTGAGCGCTACAAATTTAATAAAATGAAACAAAAGGAAGGAGAAAGTATCGACGAATTAATGTCCAAACTTAAGGTACGATCAGACGGTTATCCAAACTCTAGTCATCCGGATGACAAGCTGACGTCAGAGAACTTTTGTAATTCGGTTGTCATCTGCATGTCATCTGTGACACGCTTGCTTTGTCATCCCGTTGACATGCCTGGATGACATAGCCGGATGATAGGCGATCACACGAAATGACACTAATGGCACGGACTATACTAATGACACTGATGACAATTTGTAATTACTTTTTTGCGAAAAATGAAAACGTCAGTAAAATAAAAATAAAACAACAGAAAAAGTATTAGAGAAAAACGCGGAGGAAGGACAAAAGTTTGTATGATTATACCACCTTGATCAAAAAGTTCCCGCACCACACCACCGTGTGGCGCTCCCATTGTTCCGATTTGAGTTCTGTTTTTTTTTTTGTTAAGTTGGTAAATCTGTTGTTGACATTCCCTCTAAATCTTAGCGTCATTGCTTGACATTTGCAAAAGTTACGTAGCCAAGATACATCTATCTAAGTGTGTGTTGGCGGTTTTTTACAATTTTAGAAATGGATTTAAATTTGCAACAACGAACTTGTATTAGATTTTGCGTAAAAAACGGATTTAATGGTGCGCGAACGTTGGAAATGTTGGAAAAGTGTTTCGGCAACGATTCTCTAAACAAAACGGTCGTTTACTAGTGGCACGAGCGGTTCAGAAGTGGTTGTGAGTCAATCTAAGATGATGAACGCAGTGGCAGACCATCGACATCGAAAATGGACGAAAACATCGATGAAGTACTCGTAAAAGAAATGTTGGTCAATAACCGCAAATTAATCATCAGAGAGATAGCGGAGGACTTGAACATTGCCTATGGATCCGTCCAAGATATTTTGGATAATGATTTGGGTTTCTGTCGTGTAGCAGCAAAGTTGATGCCAAAAGACCTCAATTTAATGCAAAAAAGAGAAGATTTGCGTCGTCGCAAAAGAGATGATTTGCGAGGCTGAATCCGATCCCACATTCATCAAAAGGATCATTACTTTAGACGAGACGTGGGTTTTTGAATACGACACGCAATCCAGACATTAGGCAAGTGAATGGCGTTCACCAAATGAGTCGAGACCAAAAAAACCACGTCGTTTTCAGTCAAAAAAGAAGGCAATGCTCACGGTTTTCATGGATTACAACGGTGTAGTGCATCATGAATTTTTGCCACAAGGCCAGACAGTAAACAAAGAGTATTACCAGGCGTTATGAGATGTTTGCGTGAAGCAATTCGCCGAAAGAGACCAGAATTGTGGGCAGAAAACTCGTGGATTTTGCATCATGATAACGCGCCGTCGCACAGTGCCATCATTATTCGTAATTTTTTGACGAAAAATGCAACAAATACCAACCAACAGCCACCGAATTCACCTGATTTGGCTCCCGGTGACTTCTTTCTGTTCAATCGAGTTAAAAAAGCACTATGGGGAACGCGTTCCAGCAGCCGAGAGGAAGTGATGGAAAAATCGCAGGAAGCACTGATGGACATAACGAAAACCGAATATAAAAAATGTTTCGAGGATTGGATCAAGCGCTGGCATAAGTGTGTTGCAGTCGATGGGGATTACTCTGAAGGGGGCAATATGGGTTTAGATGAATAAACTTGTAGTTCCAATTTTTTGAATAACGTACTCGTATATTCCGGGATCAAGGTAGTATGGCGCCCAATCTTCGATAAATATAATCTGTATAAAAGTTGGAATAAAAAGTTAAAAAGTACTGTAAAAGAAAAAACATAATATTAATTAATTATTAGTTTTACTGTGAAAAATTGAGCAATCAGTGCAGCGGATTGTTCAAAATAAATGGAAATAAATTGGCAAGAAGCGTGGGAGAATTGTGGCGGAAGTTTGTTTTTATCATATATTGTTATAATAAAATAAGAATTTATATGAAATATTAACATAATAAGTAATTACCAATGAAAAGTGAAGTGTTTATTTAAAATAGATATTTGCAAAAAAAGGAAAACAAAATATGATACTTATCGTGCAAAAAAGTAACATGAATTTTTGAATCTTTTTTTTCAGATTAAAGTAGTGTATGTTGATATCCAACTTCTTGAATAAGATTCTCATCAAAAACATAAATACACCACTGTGTAGAACAAGAAAATTGCAACTTGAGAGCGAAAGGTTTGCCTTAATCGGATAAGTGGTTCAGAAGTTACGTACAGTTTTAGTTCAAGTCTGAAGAATTTTTAGAATTTCCGTCAGAGTACGTATAGTGAACCTTGAACTAAAACTGATATAACTTCTGAACTGAGAGTAAATCATATGATTCGACCCTTTAAATTGAAGGCGACGTCTTCTGAAAGTCTTCGCAAATGTGATGGGACTAGTTCACCGAACACACAATGCCGATCATCTTGCCTACGTGCTATATTTCCCGCCGTCAAATTCCGAAAGCAACCAGAATTGGAACTCGAGGGCAACGATGGTGATGGCGTTTTGCTGTTTCTTTTTTTGCTTTTTTTTTCGACACTGGTGTTGGTTGGGCAGCTTCGAGGGATGGTTCAGCGTTTGATAACTGCGTCAACTGGTTAAAATTGAGTAATCATGGTATGCATCCTCCTGAAAAACAACAAACGAATATAGTAATGTGTGAATGTATATATACATGAAATCAGATCAATTCAAGTACGAGTACCTACCAATCCTAATGTGGACGTCGATGGACACAATTGTGTGACTCCGGAAGACTCCAGAAACATCATTTCACTTAGATGAGGCCATGATGCTTCGCAATTTCGCCTGTCCCTTGGCCTGATTTTCTGGCTCGAAATTTGCCCAATTGGGCTTTAAAATGGCTACGAAGTGATTGCCATTTAAGACGCAGTTCGACATCGTCAACGGCCTCAATATTTAAATTGACAGCCACCTGTTTCTAGGAATTAATTTTGGAGTTTGAAGTTTTGTAATCCTTTCGCCCACTATCCAAAAGGACAGGATTTACCTGAATAGCTGCAATTAAAGCGGACTCTGTTTGACGGTCCCAGGAAAATAATATTTTTCTGCTCCTATTTTTCTCTGAAACCGTGGGTGTTTTATTTTTGGCCTCAATATCGGCTTCATCATCGTTGCCACTTATTTTATAACACAAACACAAAACGAAAATTAACTTTTAACTCTTTCAACGATGCAAACGTGTCATCCGATGTTAGCTGACAATGTGGAAAATCAAGTAATGTCATCCATGGGACCTTGTCATTCGGATGACACGCTGTCAAAAAAATTTGGCCATCCAGTTCCAATAGCAATGACAAGCGATCACACGGTCAGTCAAAGCAGTCGTACCAGATGACATGCCGGATGACAGGCGATTACACGGGATGACCACTTTGGGACAAATTCTACCTCATAGTAACGTCAGGATGTCATCCGGATGACAAGTTTAGATGACCGTCAGATCGCACTTTTAGATTACAAGCAAATAATTGTGGGTTTGAGCAGCTGACGGATAGTTTGCTGCAAGACCAACTAATTTTGGGCATAAAAAACAACAAATTAGGAACCAAACTATTGTCAGAGGACTTTGGACTGACCAAATCGATTCAAATGTGCCAGTCCACAGAATTGGGACAAAGACAGGACAGCGCAAACAATGGAAGAAAGCGAAAGAAAAGTCAATGCGATCGCAATGTCAAATAAATCCAATGCTAATCGATTGTCGTAACTGTGGCAAAAATCAAGGCCTTCGCAACTGCAATGCTTATCGACAGGTGTGTAAGCCATGCAAGCAAAAAAAACACCACCAACCTACTGCAAAAGAGCAAATCTCACCCTAAAGTTAAAAGCAGGGCAAGGACGCCAAAAAACATAGATCTTTGCGAGGAACAAAGCGACGAAGACAATTTCCAACTGTTTATTGGCTGAGCGTCGCAGAATGAAATTGTCGATGGTGACAAATTCACCGAAATAATAACTATTAACGGCAAAAGGCATAAAATCAAACTCAACACAGGAGCATATTGCAATGTTTTACCCCAGAAAATAGTAAAAAGTACAGAATCAAAAATTGTCCCATGTGCAACCAAAAAGCTAATATCATTTAGCAATCACCGTCTTAATGTACTTGGCGAATCAATAAATCATTGTACCATCGCTAATCGAAAGTGCAATATCGCCATTAAAGTTGTGGCGGAAGAGATAAAACCAATTCTCGGCGCAAATGCATGTGAGAAACTTGACCTAATAAGTCGTATAAATGAAATCAAGAAAGATGACAACGTCTTTGATGGATTAGGATGCCTAAAAAACGACGAATACGACATCGATTTGATAGACAACCCAAAATTCGAGATAAGTCCGGTTCAGCAAATTCCATATAAGATTCAAGATGAAGTCAAGAATGAACTCGACAATATGGTAAAATTAGATGTCATCGAACCCACAAAGAAGAAGAAGTATAATATCAGTATCGTCAATCGTCCGCAAAAACCAAAAACTGCGAATCTTTATTCACCCAACCAACTTTAACCTTAACATAAGGCGGCGTCATCATCCAATGCAAACTGTTACGCCTGGCAATGCCGCCCAAATTGTGCCCAGAGTGACAGTTTCCAACCCAACACAATGCACGAGTCAAAATGGCGGACTCGTTTTTTTAAAATCGCCCCAAAGCGCAAAAGACATGGGAAAAACGTAAGCCTCCCGTTCAAAAAGATAAGAAGGTGATAGAGCATCACCATATCAAGCTACCAAGCGCGATAGCAACGCATGAAGCCAACGGTTTTCCTGAGCAGAATACCGCTTCACGAGGCGCAACGAAGAGCACACAAAGAAGAATAGTCGATAATGTTCGACAATGTTGCACGCAACTTGTGCAACGTCACTTGAAAGTAGACTTTATACGAGCACGGTTGTGCTTACACAGTGCACGGTTTTCCTTTTTATTTATTCTTGTTTGAATTTTTGAAAATTTGGTCCGATCGAGACGGATAGTAATCAGTGCGCAGTGCGGGATTACCAATATAAACAAACAGTGCAGTGCCATAAAATTATTTCTGTGCAAGAAATAACAATTGTGCCAGTACCTTGTGTGTTTCATCCAGGAAATAAACATTTGCGCCACGCAGTTTGAATCCGAACTCGTGAAATTTTCCCTTAGCCGTGCAAACATCGCATTGCGCGTGGTAAGGCAAAAAGACTTTCGTGCAGGGGGCAGTGCGTAACTAAAGCTATTGTGTCAACCACTCGATTCTGTGCACGTTCGTAGCTATTTACGAAGGGTTGACCTGAATTGCGGACCGGACCGTGCGGTCTTACGGCAGAGCGAGATCCAAGACAACAACGTTAGGTCTACAATAAGGTGCGTTGAAAGTGCGAGCGATGGGTGATTTGGGGGGACGAGACGTTTTCCGTTCAACCCTTATTCGGATTTCCAAATTCATAGCCGCGGTGGAATTCGAAAGGGCGGACGAGGCGTTGGTTCAAACCAAAGTGGAGGCAGCCGAGAGGGCTTGCGAAAAATTGGTTTTGGAGCATATGCCGCTGGTCGAGAAAGCAGCGAACTCGGAAGAAACGGAGGCGCATAGGGAGTATTTGGCAGCAGCCGAGGGCAGCTATATACCACACGGCAGTGGCAAGATTGCGAACGCGCATTGCAGAGGTGGGGCGTCAAGGTGCGGCGTCAAGGTGCGGCTGGAGCAGCTGCGGAGAGCGTTTCAAACTCGAGGCCGAGCATAATTCAGTGCGACAAGAGCGGCTCCTTAAGATAGCAGTTTTTAGAGGCGCAACTACACGAAGTGGCCCGAATTCCGGGACCAATTCCTCACAGAAGTGCACAACAATCCGACGTTGGCGAACGTAACGAAAATGTGTGAGCTGAGGCTAGCCTTAGAGGGTGCTCCGGCGAGGCTAATCAGCAGATGGTAGACCACGGAGGCGAATTACGAGGCAGCCTGGTCCGAGCTGAACGAAGGTTCGACAACAAGCAGAACATCGTGAACGCGCATTTGAACGCCTTGCATGCAATCCCCAAGGTAGGTCCAGCATCATCCGGAGCTCAAGGGGTTCGCGACCTGGTGAATGAAGCGAACGTTCATCTAAGTTCATTACGAGCCCTCGGTCTCGACATCATATCATGGGACCCATTTATCGTCAATATGCCCAGGGAGAGACTATTTGGTGAAACGAACGCATGGCAGATGACTAGAGACGATGTGCGTAAAATTGCCACTCTTAAAGAGTTTCTACAATTTCTGGTCTTTCTGCGGTCTTTCAAACGACGAAAATCTACGGCTACAGAGATGTCTAAAAGGCAGGTTATTGGAGAGTGTCAGAGCAAAGCTTATGTACCCTGACCCAATATTACATATATCTGCACTACGTTTGCTTTACGGGAGACAATTATCAACTACTTGATAAACAAGTTAAAAACGGAACTGGCACCGAGAGCCGATCAATTGGAGTCCTTGGTTACCTTTGCATGGTCGGTACAAAACATTGTTGTTACTATGGAGTCCCATGGCTTAACGCCATATGTGAACAACCCATGTCTACTTCAGGAACTCACCGATAAGCTTCCATATCAAATAAGGCTAAATTGGGGTATGTATAAAAGAGGAGACGGGACGGTAGATCTTTCCATATCTAGCAACTGGCTGTCCCAAATAGCTGAAGCCGCATGCGAAGTGACAGAGATGACACCTTTGAAAATACTATATAAGATGTGAAAATGGAGCGCAGACGATCAAATAACAACCCAGCCTTAAACATACACGATGATAAAGTGGTCAACACAGACATAAAGGAGCGAAAATCATGCATTGTTTGCAACGGTAACTGTAAGCCTCTTGAAAAATGTAACCAATTCATAGGTCTTAATCTTAAGCTTAAGTGGAAAAATGTAAAGCGGCATTCACTTTGTCGCCCGTGCCTTGTTAATCATTTTAACCGCAGGTGTACTTCAAATAAGAGATGTGCGGTGAACGACTGTACATTCAGACACCATCGGTTATTGCGTAAGTACGACGAATCAACTAACCCAGCTCATAACAACAATATCCACGTTGTAGACCGACATAACACCTTCTTTAAAATTCTACCAGTTACCCTGTACAACAAAGATACTTACGCCTTTCTTGACGACGGCTCTTCAGTCACACTCATAGAGTCGAAGTTAGCTAAGAAATTAGATTTGGAGGGTAAGAATCACCCGCTATGCTTAAGATGGACCTCAGATACTCACCGGGTAGAACAGAATTCAAAGAGAGTAAGTTTACACATTTCCAGGATACCAATCAACTAAAAGGTATCCTCTTCAAGAAATCCGCACTGTGGAGTCGCTTCACCTACCTCGTCAAACCATGGATTTACATGAAATGTGCTTGAAGAGCATTCCCGCAACGTTTTATAGTGAATCAAAGCCTCTCATTCTAATCGGACTGGATCATTGCCATTTGATCAACACTCAACGAATTCACGAGGGTGATGTTTAGCAGCCTGTGGCAAGTAAGACCCGTCTGGGGTGGACAGTGTCCGGACTGAACACAGGTTATGTCGCAAACCACTCCAAGAGTGTGCTCCATACTAGTTTTATTATATGTGACTGTAACGTGAAAGCAGATGAAAGACTGGAAGAATTACGAAAAGAATGTTTTCAGATCGAGAACGTAGATTCAAAAGAAATAAAAGGATTAATGGGTGCCAATGAGCTGAAAGCACAATCAATTATAGACAGCTCCACTAAACGTGTCGGGGAGCGTTTCGCAGTGCCATTGCTATGGAAAGGGGATATTTTGGAGCTACCAGATAGTAGACTAGCTGCGGTACGTAGATTGAAATGTCTGGAAAAGCGACTTATCCGAGAGCCATTACTCAAAAGGAACATCGACAATCAGATTCTGCATTATCAAAAAAGGATATTATACCTGTAAATTGGCCAGTAACGAAATTGAGGGAATAGGTCAAAAACTGGTTTGGTAATTGCCTATATTTCCGGTAGTCAATCAAAGTAAGCCAGACAAAGTGCGGGTCGTATAGGATGGGGCATCAAGCGTTGCTCATTACTACTAACCGGCCCAGATCACTCATCTGCCCTCTTTTAGATTCTATTTCGCTTTCGACAGCGTAAGTTTGCCATTTGTGGAGACATAAAGGAAATTGGATCAGAATGCCCAAAGGTTCCTCTGGAGAAACAAAGACTCAGGACCAGTGGAAGGCTTTCTGATGCAAGTTATGACCCTTGGCTCAACATGCTCTCCATGCTGTGCACAGTTTATAAAAAATAAAAATGCGGAAGAGTATGCGTCGCAGTTTCCCAGAGCGGTGGAAGCAATCACGAAAAATCACTACGTTGACGACTTTTTCGGTAGTTTTGATAGGAAAGAGGAAACAGTGCGTGTAGCCAAGGAGGTTATAAAAATTCATCAAAAAGCCGGATTCGAAATTTTGTGAGTAATTAAAAAAGAGTGCTTGAGCAGCTCGAAAAAAGATCGACATATTTTGAAAAATGTTCAAAAATCGGAATAGCTTAAATGAATCCGAAAAGATTTTGGGTATGTGGTGGTCGCCTGTTCTCCTTTTCTTGCTTCGATCTGTTTTACTTTTCTTGCTCTTCATGAAAATTAAGAACCGATTTGATGGATGGAGATCTGGTTCCCACAACGAGTTCTGCGAACTCTTATGAGTATTTTCGACCCTTTGGGACTTATTGCGAATTTTATGATATTGCTAAAAATTCTTTTGCAAAAAATATGGCGAGCTAGTACTCAGTGGGATGATCACATCAGTCCCAAGTATTTCAAGGCCTGGTATTTTTTTTCCTTTATAATAAGCGCGCGCTCAAGGGTTTTTTATACCCTTAAAATGTTTGTACACAGCGCGGGCGAAGGAAATTTAGGGAGGAAGGACAGGTACCAATGTACATTGTTTTTAAATGTTTGTAAGTTATAACGACCAGGAAGCACAGAGATCTGCAGGACATTCCATAAGCGAGTTGTACGGCTTAGGAAAGAATCACGATATTTTAGAATACGTCTGAAAATGGGCTTGAGGGTATACTGATGAGCATTCATAGCGAGACGGGTGTTACGGTTGAAAGTTTGAATGGGCTGAATGCTACTGGCGATTTCAATGGAGCACTGGTGGTAGAAATAGCGATAAAACAAAGTGAGACAGGAGAAATTACGTCGGTGTTCTAGGCTGTCGATTGACTGACTGATATTAGTATCACCAATGAGTTTTATCGCACGGTTTTGAATCCTATCTAGCAGAGATATTTTAGGAGCACCTGACCAGATGTGGGCATTGTACTACAATTTTGGGCGGATGAATGCTTTCTATGTATATTGTGGCCAGATCAAAAGGGGGTGGAATATTTCTTACATCGCTTGAAGAAATCTAGACATTTCGCAGCATTTTTGACGACATCGAATATGTGGTCATTCCATCGTAAGTTGCCACTGACACACATACCGAGAATGGAAAGTTTTTCGGTTTCAACGATGCAATTGTCATTCATGGATAGCGGCTGAGTGTGTAAATTTTGCTTTAACGAAGCATTAATTTCTACTCTGTTGGTAGTTCCCCAATTGGTTATGCTGGAATTTAATGAGCTTAAAATACGCTGCTGTTCCCGTTCTACAGCCGAAAAGTACAGAGTACAGTCGTTATATTGGATTAGAAGTGGCAGACAAGAGATCATTGATAAAAATTAAAAAGAGTGTCGGAGACAGAACGGAGCCCTGGGTCACGTCAGCATCAGACTTGAAACCATCCAAGACAACTTGAATTGAACGTTCCGAAAGGTTATTTCTAATCCATTGAAGAAGAGAGCCGTCGGTCCCAAAAGCAGGCATTTTCGACAAAAGAGCCTGATACCAAACTCTGTCAAATGCCTTAGAAATATCAAGTGCAACTATCTGGCTTTCGCCAGAATGATGTACGCCTCGGTTCCACTTTTCGGTGAGAAATGCCATCAGATCAACAGTGGACCTGTTGGTATGAAAACCATACTGCCGGTCATTAAGAAGTTTTCGTGTTTCGAGATATTTCATTATTTGACTATTTATCAGCGTTTCCATTACCTTGCAAAGAAGGGAAGTAAGTACAATGGGTCTGTAGGAGGAGAGGGAATTAGATTCGCCTTTTTTTGGGACGGGCTGGACAAATGCTGTTTTTTATCTTCTCGGAAAGAGCCCTAAAGAGAAACATTGATGAAAAAGCGTACGCAGTGGTTTTGCCAGCGAGGAAAAACACCTCTTCAGAAGAAGGGGGGAGATATACCATCTGATTGGTTAGGCCTTTTACCGGAGATCGGAATGGTTAAAATAAAAACACCATATTTGCATAAGACAAAATTTCGACCGAAACTGTCATATAGAGCTTCACACCTTTGTTGAAGCTAGTACTTACGCGTTCGCCGCAGTAGCGTATCTCCGAGTAATACGAGGCGATCAGACCGAATGCGCCCTTATTTGTTCCAGGTCAAAAGTCGCTCCACTGAAGCCAATGTCGATTCCGCTTTTGGAAGAATGGCGAAATCCATCGTAAGAGGACATTGAATACAAATACACAAAAGATATTTCTGTTCGGACTCACAAACTGTGCTATGCTGGATCAAAAGCAACAATATAAAATATACTAGATGGAGTGAAAAGTGACCTTCTTGACCGCCAGAATGCGCTGCTACTGAAAAAAGGTTATGGTGCCTTGAAGTTCGTTCATATTTAGGCAAACAATTTTTTAATTCCCAAGGAGGTCACTTTTCACTTCATCCAGTAAACAATTCTTGGCATTTAGAGTGGGCTAGATTCTCGAAGAATAAGGTCAAAGCGAATGACATTGGATATCAAGCAGTGACAACGTTGCTGATGAGGCAACCAAACGAAACACTAAACTAGACTTCACATCAAAAAGTCGCTGGTATATGGGACCACCCTTATTGTATCAACCAGAGAATAGATGGCCAGCTGAAATATCCGTTCTCCCTACTAAAGAAGACGCTCGATTATTAATCTATTAAATCCCGGGTGCGACACTTTTCATCGATGTTCGGCGATTCTCTCTATGGATAAAATTAAAAAAAACCGTTACATACATACTCCGTTACATACATCGTCTACGTAATATAGTAAGTGAAAAACGCGCACTGAACTGAAAAATCGAATATTGGTGCGGAACGAATTCAGTGCGATTTGGAACCATCAGAACTAACTTTCGCTGAAACTCATTTGTATGTGCTCCGTCAATCCGAGTGCTTTAAAAAATAAGGACGGATTGATGGGCAGATTTGAGCTGGATAAAAGAAGCCCCTTATACCATTTGAATCCATATATGGATATCTATAATGTTATACGTATGAAGGGCCATATTGATGCGCCAGAGCAGATCCCTCATAATTCTAAAAGACCGACAATATTACCTAAAAATCATCATATAACTCTTCTCATCATTCAAGACTTTCACGAAAGATTCAAACACCAATTTTTCGAAACGGTAATAAACGAGATCCGGCAACTCTACTAAAAATTTGTTGCCAATTATGTAAAATACGTCGAGCTGTTCCGAAGCCACCCCTGATGGCTGAGTTACCACCAGCAAGACTCAAATCGTTTACCCGACCGTTTTCTTACATTGAAGCCGAGTACTTCGGACCTATGATGGTTATTGTAGGGAGGCATATGTAGAAGCGTGGGGGGTGCTATTTACCTGTCTTACTGTTAGGGTAATCCACATAGAAGTAGCCTACAGCCTATCAAGTGACTAATGCATTTTAGCCCTGAAGGGCTTCTGCTCGAGAATAGGTAAGCCGGATCTAATTTTTACGTTTGCAACATCATGGGAAGGTATAGCTCTAAGAGGCTTCCTTTTGGAATTCTGCTCTGCAGGTGTTTTAATACATCATGCAAACTCTCTTTGGTCAATTACCAAATGTAAAAGTGTCAATGGATGACATCGTTATCCACGCATAATCCATCATTGGCTTGAGATGAATCACAGAGCTTGTAATCAGCATTTTAAAAGCAAACGGATTGAAATTAAATAAATCAAAATGCGAATTCAAGCAGCAAAAAATTAAGTTCCTGGGACATATTATCAGCGCACAGGGTATGAGACCAGATCCCGAGAAAACAGGTGCGATTAAACGACCAACAAACCGTAAAAAATTACTGAGAGTTTTGCGAAAATTCACTTATCTCAACAAATATCTTAAAAACTTTTCATGCATCACGAAACCACCTCGCGGACTTTTGGAAAAATCAACACCTTGGAGTTGGGAAACCGATCAAGCCAATGCATTCGAAAGACTCAAATCAATGATTAGTAAACCACCGGTACTTGAGCTGTATGACGTTAACGACTGCATAAAACTGCAAGTGGATGCCAGTTCAACGGCACTAGGAGCAGTTCTGTTACAAAAAGAACAACTTGTTGCATTTGCTTCAAAAGCCAGACCCGCTACTCGCAACTAGAAAAAGAAGCACTCGCAAAGAAATTCCACGAATAGGTGTTGGGAAAATAAATTGTGATAGAATCCGACCACGAGCCATTGGAATTTATCTTCCGAAAGCCAATTCATTCGTCACCAACACGCCTCCAACGAACTTGACTGAGCTTACTTACATACAACCAAATTGTTGTTTACAAACAAGGCGAGCTCCTAGCCGACCAGTTAAGTAGAGACTGGCAAAACAAAAAAGGAAAAGATCACGATGACAATGAATTACAGGTTCAACTTGTACTCTCAATTTCAAACAAAGAGCTGCGTCAAGGACAAAAGGTTGTAACCAGGATCAGCAGTAAAAAAGAATGGGAACCAGAAGTTATAATCAACCAACTACATCCAAGATCCTATATAGTCCTCGGCGAGGGAGGAAAGTTGTCCCGTCGCAGTCCCTGTAATGTCAAACCTATTGAAGCCGAAATACACAATCCACCGACCATAGTCCCAGAATTCCAGGTCGGGATACCCCAAAATCAGTCACAAACATCAATATCGCCACCCCAGAACTAGAAGTCGACACCGTCGCCACCACAAAGTGATATCAACACAGCATCGAGTAGCTTTGAAACGCCACATCCAGCATCGACTATTTTGCCGTCGTCACCAGTCGTGCCAACCAGATATGGAAGATCAGTTAAACCTCCTCAGCGTTTGACCTACCACAAGTAATCACAGTTGTTGAACAAGCCTCCAAAAAAGGCGGATGTAATGGGGGAAAGTCCGTAGACACCGACTTAAAACTTGTCGCGTCAGCAAGCCTTATCCAAGGCGCTCTGTATCAGACGCCGAAATGCTTCACTATTATCAAAACCTGCGGATCTATTCCGGAGGTCGAGAGAACTGCGGACGTAAGGAGCAAAACAGAGTGAGCTAACAACATCCTTAAAGACGGATCACCCACTGCTCTCAAAATGCTAAAGGCCTCCTCCAAGCGCCGGAGATCATTGAGGCCAAAAAGTTCCAAAAAGTGCGAAACTAAAAACACCAAAACCCCCTAAGGCCTTCCAGTATCACATCTCTTAAGTCTTTTAGCGAAATTTTAAAATTTGCAATAACGATCGCGATAATAGATAAAAACGACGCGGACGCAGTTGGTCAAGCTAAAGCTTTCGGGCAACTTCTTGGCCATCATGCGAGAAAACTCCTGACCTTCCGTCACAAGAGATGCTGGCTGGTACCAAGACCATGTCAAGCTTATCAATTGTTCCGATAAAAGATCTCTCGATTTTTACACCAAAGCTATAGGTGGATTAGGAGAGGTTTGGCAGGGTGCAAAGCTGAGGGTCGCGGCTAAGGAGGATATCTCTCGCAGACCTAGAACTCGCACCTGTATCCCAGTTGGATCCCAGCACAACCCCCCCTCCCTAGAAAACATTCTGGAGATCATCGGGCTCAATAACTCGATCTTTTCGACTCATAGATGCGCGCTAGCCATGATTAAAAAGGAATCCCTTAACCGTCTAGCGCAGACTAAAGGCATGATTCGGTCCAGCTTCGAGTCAATACACCTAACGGCTTACAAAAAGGATGAGCTGGATGCACATAAGCAACCTCCTCCTTCTTTAACTGAAAAATTCATCCTCAGATTTTGGAGCTTCGATATCCTTTTCGGAAATGGATAGCGTCAACTCCAATCTATCCGACGCGACAACTAAGCCGTAGGTCTCCTCCTCTGATACTCTGTCGGAAATGAAAATCGACGATGAATTAAAAAGAGATCCTTTACGATCAGA
This sequence comes from Volucella zonaria, assembly GCA_963966105.1. Lineage (NCBI taxonomy): Eukaryota > Metazoa > Arthropoda > Insecta > Diptera > Syrphidae > Volucella > Volucella zonaria. The sequence goes on from OZ014534.1 coordinate 51,502,060, forward strand.
TGACGACGTTGGGCTGTTGGGCTGTTGGGCTCATGTTTAGAATCGGAGGACTCGAACAGCACTGTAGTGGAGGCTCCTCTGGTAGATGGTAACAATGAAGTGACGGCTTCTTCAGATTACCACTCCAAAAAGGCCTCGGCCGCACTCATTCTGCGTCTTTCCAAAAACTCAGGAGACATCATACTAATCCGGGAACCATAGATCGTAGAAGGTGTGGTTTGTGGACTTGAGACATTTCTGTACATATATACTCTCCGCTCTATACAAGAGACAAAGGTAAGATTCGAACTTGTCGGTTATGTCGACATAACCGTTGCCAGACTGGAGACTGCTAAACGAACCTACTGACTGGCATCAGCATATCTTGGCCACGACGATGTGCGCCCTCTCCCTGGTGACAACCTAGAAAGGGTGGTACTCGAAGCTGGAAGTCTAAGAACTGGCCTCATCACCGAGTGCGACGTTAACGCTCCGACGACGTCACTTAAATGCTAATGAACTAGATGGTACCGTCTGAATACTCATTTTCAGATCACAGATACCTTCAATTCAGCCTGCATTCCTCTGAGCTCTTAAGTCCCCCGCGTAACACCAACGAGCTTGACATGAAAGGGAAAGGATTTCACCCTGGCTCTCACTCAGGTAACGGCAGCTTCCTGCGCCGTTATTTAACCTAGAGGCAGCACTGGTACGGCTTAGAAACGTCTGCTGGGAACTTTTGAGCCAAGCAAAAAGTACAACAAAAGTGAATGACTGGGACTCATACGATGAATGCCTCAAAATATATAAAAAAAAAAGAACTGAGGAGAGCAAAGTGACAATGCTGGAGGTCATTTTGTGACAAAACAACCGAAACCTGTGAGGCATGGCGGCTAAGAAGAATCCACTCTATAAATCCTGTGATGCCTAGCTGTTCGAAAAAAAACCGATAGCTCTTGGACAACCTCAAGTGATGAATCACTCAATCTGGTACTGGACGCCCAGTTTCTATTTGCGGCCAGTAGCAACCACAACGGAACTATGTACTGCTACCGTGACTAAAATCCATGGTCTAATTACAAGGGATAAGCTGCTATGGGAGCTGCATAGTCCGGATGTTATAATACCTTCCAAGCTCAGATATTAGCCTGCCTACGCTAGAGAATATCATGAGGAGCTGTGTAAAAATGATCCACATTCCACTGTAATGGAGAGAAGTTAATGTAGCTTTCATTCCCAAAGCCGGAAAATGCTCTCATGTTGTCCCAAAGGACTTCAGACCTATAAGTCTATCAACTTTCCTTCTAAAAAGTCTTAAACGACAGATTGGTATCCATATACCAGCTAAAATTGATCCAAGACTTTTGTCAACGGCTCAACATGCCTACTATAAGTCGGTGGAAACGGCTCTGCATTCACTGACTAAACACATCCCTAGACTAGACAAATGCCTACAAGATCAAATTTTATGCTGTACAAAATCGTTAGCCGTTCTTTAGGCAAGAAGGCAGAGCAGATTTGGCCCTATTCGGGCTTAAGTTTCAGTTATTTGGTTAGACACCATCAGGAAAATCAAATCTCCATTTTAAAGTCGACGCCTTCGCATGCTTGGTCTTGTAATTTGCCAAAAACGCGCAAGATTGAAGAAGGTGAAATGGTCCGTTGAAGATGCTATTCGGAAGGCTGTAATAAGGCTCGAACGAGGAAAAGAAACCTGTGTCTTTGAAAAGTAATAATAACAACAACATCCTGCATAGTCTGACGAGTTTGGTAGGAATGTTAAAATGGACATGGCTCGGTGTAACTCGTTTCTATAGACGGTATAGTAGGCAACTTTAAAATTAATGATGGATATTGATTTGACAATAATAGGTCATCTCCAAAATCTGCAGCAGAGCGATCGTGTATTCTTTAGGTCAAAAGCTGCACTTACTCGTATATGGTCCCATTAGGCCGTCGATGGTAGACGTGCATAATACATATAGCAACAAAGATCTTGTATGTGACTTTTAGCAAGTTTATGCCCAGATTAAATTTTGCAGATGAACTGATGCACGTTGCACATCAAACCACTTTCCCTAGTTTCGAAGAGTTGAACGGCTAACCCATTGGATTTGTTAAACTTCAATTTGAATGCTGCTATCTTTCATTTCTTTTTAGTGGAAAGCAGTTTCTGGGTCGTCGTCCGGCTACAATGGTGCGCTCTCACTTCCGGAGATATGTTCGTCTTCTTCATCGTTTAAAATCATGCGTAAGTAATGCTTTTCAAATTATGTGCTCCGACTGCGTCTTGTTTCTGCAGCTATTACCGGCTGCAAGTCGGGTTTTAATGCGCTAATACGCCTCCTTTGCCTTTTGGTTTGTCAATAGCACCTCTCAACTCAGTCCTCGTCCTCACATGCAGTGTTGTATGATACGCATTCTCATGAAATGCAAGTGCCTAGAGGGTTTCATCGCATTGTGGAGTCTAACACATCAGATGCCGTTTATCGAATGGCCTTCTTGCAAAATTGCCAATGGTCCCAGAACTTGATACTGACAACGCGGGACTTTGAGAGAGGTTGATGGAATCGTGGTCGGCAATAGTTTTGGCGGACTCTTGCGGCTGTATCCATCTGACATCAAACCTCCGCTTAGATATTTCCTGGCGCTGTATTGTCCTTGAGATCCATACTCATACTTTGGCTACTACCAGTAGAGTCAAAATTAGCATATTGAAATATGCGAACATCTCCAAAACTACATGCAAATCTTTCATCTATCGCTATATGTCCAATATAACCTGTGTTATGGTTAAGAAATTGCAATGTACTATTGCGGAAATGCGAATTCGTCACGACGATGTTTCAAAAACTTGTAAAATCAGTCAGCCTGTGTCCGTTCTAATACCCCGTTTGGACAGCGTGTAAAGATGATTTAGTCGAAATTATCCCTGAAACAGGTTGCCCCGTCGCTCACTAATTTCTTTATCTTTGAGTCGGCTTCCAATGACAAATTCGCATCCAAATGCCGGATCACAGTCGCCATAGTAAATGGTTTCTATCATCTTCTTCCAGACCACCATATCCTATTTCTTGAATAGATTGCGGTTACTACCAGAGACGTACGCTCTGAGCGTTGTAACTAATATATCATTCGTTGATTTCCACCAAAACGTGATTCCTGCTCACTGTAAGTTAATTAAAATTAAGCTATCCTCTGGGCCCTGCAAGGAGGTGATAGTGCGGTTTCCACTCCTGTCAGGTTGTGCGATAGGCAAATTGATCAAATTGTAAGGGGCCGCCTTACATAGCCACACGCATCTCGAAGGCTTAAAACCGTGCAATACAGTATAACATGTTCAACTGCTTACTACGTAAGCATCCCCTATTTTCCGAACAGAAAGCTCTTCATTTAGACTTGCCTCAAAATCCCTGGATGAGTTCCACAAAGCTGGGGAAGTAAATATAGCGTCCCCAGTACTAAAAATCCATTGTCAGCGCTTGCTACTATTGTCTTGGGGTGATACTCTATAAAATTTCTCCTTACAATTTGCTTAATACTCCCACCTGAATGTTCGAATGAGATTGCTTTTTGTATTCCCCTTAAAAGCTTTTCATAACTTAATTCTACAGCAGACAGGATGACATTGCATTGGTGTGAGTAAGAATTTCAAGGATTTCACAGACTTCATAAAACGAACAACAGGTGAGGTGGTCAAAAATGCTTTTTCTTGTTTTTTTGTTTTTTTAACTTGAAGTACCCCACTTAGTTTGCGTTAAAGTTAGGCTATCAAATTTTCAAAGGACCTTCGAAGCCTTTTCACTGTAACTTTAAGGTGCTCCAGAGAAAACTAGGTCACTGTACTGCTTTTTGCCGGGAATATACTTTGACCTAATTTTGAACCATTGCATGTTCGTTTGTAGGTTAGTTTCCTTTTTTATTAAAAAAAAAAGTTTTGGTATGATGGCAATGGAATTCAAGGTTGTAACTCCGGAATACATACCCTTTCGTACAGAGAGAAGTATTTACAATACATACTATTGGATTATATAGTAGTAGTGTTGGGTACCTTGCTTTTTTAATGTTTTTAGCCGACCTGATTGTGCGGGAATCAGGTCGACGAGATGAGACCTGAAAGTGTCATCCTACTAATGTTACTTAGATGATGCATTTAATATTGAAATAGCCTGCAATGGAAGGAAGTTTTCTGCAGGAAAAATATAATACAGCATGAGATATCTTATGTAGCTATAAAATAAAACCACATGGTATGTTTGTTTATATTTATAAGATATTATTTAACATAACAATGTTTGTACGTTCCTGCGGAGCCTTACTGGCTGTTCTGAGGATGGTTAGACTTCAAAATCAAGCCAGCTTAGCTTCAAATACATGATGGGACATTCTAATAAATATCTGGGTCTTCCCCAACTTTTCTCTCTGATTAGGCTCCCACTGCAAGTGGTTTAAGGTCTGCTACTGCTTCCACGCTTAATTCTTTAGGACTGCTGTGAAGGAATTTATGATGCCCAGTGGTGCTGAATGTTCGGGTCCTCTTTTCTTCTTTGGACTTCTTTTCTTTTTTTCTTCTTTATGTACTGATCCAGAATTTGGTAGACTTTTCAATTTCGATGTCTCCTAGGACTTTCTCTAGGACACGTTGGTAGATTGCACTGAAACAATGGAGAGAATACCAAAGCGGCACGGGCTGATACCATTATTTTGCCATCAAAATAGACAGGTGGTTGATCGAATTGCTGCTTTTAACAACTTGTGTCGGGAAACCGAAAAGGCTGAATGCACTACAGAATGTAAAAAGAAAATTTGAGACAAATTTCTTTGTAAATGGGTTTTCTTTCGCGCGATGGCCAGATAAAACCGGTGCCACAAACTGCATAGGTAATGAGAATGGAAATTGGACAAAGTGCAAAGACTGCATATATCGACTGCGGGAGCCAGCTCGAAGAAGGAATATTTGCATGGTGAAGCTGTGGTTGTATATATAAATTGACTTATTTATCAAGTAATACTATTATTTTAGTGCATTCATGTAAAATTTCATATAAATGTGATTATTAATTCGCGTTTTATCTCTAGTTAAACAGAATCATAATGGCAACTGAGACGATGATGGTGAAAATTGAGCATCGCGCTGTAATTAAATTTCTCACTAAGCACTAAGCAAGTCAAAAAACTATTCATGAAGAGATGGTGGCTGTTTACCAGGGTTCCGCACCTTCATTATCAACTGTGCAAAAGTGGTCAAGTGAGTTCAAGAGAGGCAGAGAGAGCATTGAAGACGACCCCCGCTCCGGCGCTCCGGCTACTGCTTGTACGGGAGAAAGCATCAAAGAAGTCGAAAAACTTGTTCTTGAGGATGCCCGAATAAAGGTGAAAATGATGGCAGAGATCACCAAGCTTTCAATTGGTACCATTCACACCATTCTACATGACCATCTTAACCTTTCAAAGGTCAGTGCAAGGTGGGTGCCACGAATGCTCACAGCGCCTCAGAAAAAAGTGAGAATCGCATGCTGTAGAGAGCTTTTGGAGATGTGTAGTGAGAACGCGGACGGTGTTATGGATCGAATTGTTACTGGGGACGAAACATGGGTCCACCACTATGACCCTGAAAGCAAACAAGAGTCCATGCAGTGGCATAAAAAAGGAACAGACCCCCCGAAGAAGTTCAAAGTCACTCCGTCTGTCGGGAAGCTCATGGGCACAGTTTTTTGGGACTCAAAGAGAATCTTGCTCATCGAGTACAAAAAAAAGGTGAAACCATCAACGCCACATCCTACGCTTCCACTTTGCATAATTTGCGGGAGGAAATTAAAAAGAAAAGTCGGGGTAAACTCGCAGCGGGTGTGTTGCTTCTTCATGACAACGCTCCAGTTCACACGGCGCGAGTTTCCAAGGCTGCTGCGCGAGATTGTGGTTTCGAAGAAATCCAACACCCACCCTATAGTCCAGACCTTGCCCCTAGTGATTATTTCCTGTTTCCGGATTTGAAAAAATGTCTTCGTGGAAAAAGATTTTCGGATGATGAAGAACTCAAGCCGGTATTTTGCAGAGAAAGAGGAAATTTATTTTTTTGAGGGTTTAAAAAAGCTTATCTCAAGATGTAACAAATGCATTGATGTTAGGGGAGATTATATTGAAAAACAAATTGAATTAAATTGAATTCGCATTTTCCCTTCATATCCATACCGAGAATATATTGAACGCCCCTCGTATTATAGAAATGTTCTCCACCCAGCAAACTCTTGAATGGCTCAGCAAGTCAATGCAAAAATCCACCTTCACTTCTGTGTAACTAAGACTTTTGAGATTTTAAGGCCATCAAGGCAGCCGCCTGGCATTTAATGCATCTAGAGGCAACTCAAGATAATGGAGGATGTGTTGACACGTTTTTATATCCAGAACTCTGGACTCAACACTAAAGAGTGGAAAAACTATTCTTACAGGCAGATCAACGCGTAGTTGGACGGACTTCTAGAAAATTGTGTCTCTGGTGTTAGCTTGTGAGTTTCACACAAATCAAATTTTCAGGGCAAAGGTCTCGTTGAAATTGCTTTTGACTTTAATTGAGCAGTTAACATTCTCCGTTAATATTGTAGACAATCTGTTCATTGGTTGGTTCTATATACCTCGATTCTATAGATGCTGTCATATAAACCGCTTACCTGGTGAGGAGGTGGAGAGTATCGATCTGGACTTCTTGGGGTTTTCTCTGGGATCTGCTGTAGTGTGACTTGTAGACTTAGCCGGTCTAAATCTTTTAGACGTTCACACCATATGGCAACAAGATTTTCTACGCGATGTTATGAAGATGGATGCTTCAATAGAAGTTAGAGAGTTTGGTTTTTTGACGATCGGTTAAACGGTGATGAGGTTAAATTCTTCACGCGTACTTTCCAAGTTATGCAAATGAGTTGGTGTAGGCGTATTACCAAGTTACCCCTTATCAGGAAGTTCACGTTGAATGATTCGTTTTACCTGACAGTGGATTTTTGTTTCGTCCCCGCCGTTTAACAGTCTGCAAAAGTAATATCTGCAAATATTCGACTTTTAAAGCAGGGTGTAAAGGCATTGACTAGAGGTTAGGATACGCGACCAGTGAAGGTCTGGTAGTATATGGCGATTGCAGTCGTGCCTGACGTTATTCATAACAACCTCAAAATAAGTAACCTTGCGCTTGCGACGTGAGATTCTCTTCTTCAGAAAAGTCAATTAGTCTTAGTGCGTTTCAGCACATGATGTCGTATGCGATAATCGGAAATCTTTGATTTAATAGGTTCGCGATTTCGTTTAACAAAATGAAAAGAGGCGATCGGAGCTGTCTTGTTCCCCTGTATAAAAGCAAAAGCGACACGAAAATTTAGAACAACTACCGATGGGTGAAATGAATGCCACTTACTACAATATAAAAATATACGAGCGACTTCTAGATAATCGACAACGCAATACTATCATACTGTACAGGCTGTTCGCATTAAGCTGCGGAAAGCGATTTTCTCAGCCACTACCAGATCTGGTTCATCATAGAACACAAACTCGGAAAGCATACCCGGCCTAACAACAAAATTGGGGAAATATACATAGTATGTGTTTATTTCTCTACGTAGCCTCCTTTTAGTTCACTTTTCCCAGCTGTTTTCAATAGCTTCGATACTCTGTTTATAATGAGCATAGTCAATCTCCTTAAAATATTGAATCTATAACTTAATTCGTGCGGTTTACGTAATTTGTACGAGGGCGGGTCAATAAGTCCGTGACTTTTTGAATTTCTGACCTCTTTACTGAAACAGCAACACTGCTCCTGTCAACAGGCATCTGTCAGTTGACTCCTGTCAAAATTTAAACTTGCTGCGTCAGTTAGTTTGTGTTTGACAGCTATTTTTGTCAGACTACTCACTAATTTGAGGAGAAAATGGAAAAAAGTGAATTTCGTGTGCTTATTAAGCATTATTTCTTGCGAAAAAAAACCATTACCGAGACCAAGGCTAAGCTTGATAAATACTATGGGGACTCTGCACCATCGATTTCAATGGTAAAAAAGTGGTTTACTGAATTTCGTTGTGGCCGTACAAGCACTGAAGATGCCGAACGTCCTGGACGCCCAGTTGAGGTCTCTACACCCGAAACAATCGAAAAAATTCACGATATGGTGTTGGCCGACCGAAGATTGAAAGTGCGAGAGATTGTGGAAGCCGCAGGGATCTCGCATGGCTCAGTGGTTTCAATTTTGAATGATCACTTGGGCATGAGAAAGCTTTCCGCAAGATGGGTGCCGCGTTTGCTCACAGTCGACCACAAACGCAATCGTGTAACAACTTCACAGGAAGGTTTGGCGTTGTTTAATCGCAATATGGAGGAGTTTTTGCGCCGTTTTGTAACCATGGACGAAACATGGATCCATCACAACACACCAGAGAACAAACAACAGTCAAAACAGTGGGTTTCTAAGGGTGAATCGGCGCCAAAGAAGGCCAAGGTGGGTTTGTCAGCCAATAAAGTTATGGCGACTGTTTTTTGGGATGCACGCGGGATAATCCACATTGACTACCTTCAAAAGGGAAGAACAATCAATGGGGAATATTATGCCAACTTATTGGGCCGATTCAATGACGATTTGAAAAAAAAACGACCTCATTTGGCCAAGAAAAAAGTTCTTTTCCACCAAGCCAATGCAAGGGTGCACACATGTGCAGTTGCCATGGCAAAAATCCATGAATTGGGCTATGAATTGCTCCCTCATCCACCCTATTCTCCAGATTTGGCTCCGAGCGACTACTTCTTGTTCCCAAACCTGAAGAAATGGCTTGGTGGAAAAAGATTTGACTCCAATGATGAAGTCATCTCGCAAATAAAGGCCTATTTTGAGGACCTCGACAAATCATTTTTTTTGAAAGGGATAAAAAAATTGGAGAAGCGTTGGACAAAGTGTATAGAGCTCAAGGGAGACTACGTTGAAAAATAAAATTATTTTTTTATCAACAAATCTGTGTTTTAATCCAAAAGTTATTGGATTATTGACCCGCCCTCGTATTATTCCATTTTTATTATTCCATTGGAACATGCGTTGGAAAGCTACTGTCATTGTACGTCATTTCAGTATATGTCATTCATTTGAAGCGTAAACAACAATAATTTTTTTTCACTCAAATATGTCGAACTTTGTACCTGAAAAAATGTTTTTGTGGGGAAATCTTCTTCATTACTTTAATATGAAGAAAACTGCTGCCGAAAGTCATCGTATTTTGGTGAAAGTTTATGGTGAACATGCGCTAGCTGAGCGAACGTGCCAAACGTGGTTTGCACGGTTTAAAAGTGGTGATTTTGGCTTGGAAGACCATGAACGTCCTGGGCAGCCAAAAAAGTTTGAAGATGAAGAACTGGAAGCATTACTCTATGAAGATTGTTGCCAAATACAAGAAGAGCTCGCAGAATCTTTGGGTGTGACTCAAGCAGCCATTTCAAAACGTTTAAAAACAGCTGGATACATTCAAAAGTAAGGAAATTGGATTCCACATGAACTTAAGCCGAGAGACGTCGAAAGGCGGTTTTGCATGTCTGACTGAAATGCTGCTAGAACGCCACAAAAGGAAGTCATTTTTGCATCGGATTGTTACTGGTGATGAAAAATGGATCCATTACGACAATCCCAAGCGCAAAAAATCATATGTGAAACCCGGCCAACCAGCCAAATCAACGGCAAAGCCGAATATCCATGGCGCGAAGGTAATGCTCTGTATTTGGTGGGATCAGATGGGTGTGCTGTATTATGAGCTGCTAAAACCGGGTGAAACCATCAATGGATAACGCTACCGAACACAATTAATCCGTTTGAAGAGAGCAGTGGCCGAAAAACGTCCGGAATATGCGACCAGACACGAGACAATAATTTTCTATCATGACAACGCTCGGCCCCACGTTGCTATTCCGGTTAAGAACTATTTGGAAAACAGTGGATGGGAAGTCTTACCCCACCCGCTTTATAGCCCAGACCTTGCCCCTTCTGACTACCATTTGTTCCGGTCGATGCAGAACGCCCTCACTGAAATACGGTTCACATCAGAGCAGAATATCAAAAATTGGCTTGATTCATTCTTGACCGCCGAGCTGGAGCAGTTCTTTTGGGATGAGATCCACAAATTGCCAGAAAGATGGGAAAAAGTCATCGCTTCAGATGGGCAATACTTTGAAAAATACTATTGTACATGTTTTTCTTAAATAAACATTCAAATTTTGAAAAAAAAAACCGCACGAATGACGTTATATACCCAATAGCTATCAAATGCAGTCATCTTTACTGTTGGCAAATCTTTTACCACAGAGGCATTTTTTCAAGTTCGGAAGTAGAATAGAAATAGAATCCAATTGGGTTAAATCTGGCGAATAGGGCGCGTGTAGAAGCAATTTGAACTCTAACTCACGAGTATTTACGAGTATTTTGGCCATCGCGATGGTGGATATGTCAACTGGTGCACTGTCTTGATGAAACAAAACCTTTTTCTTCGCCAAATGCGGCTGTTTTTTTCTTGATTTCACATTTAAAACGCTGCAATAAATTCGCGCAATACACGCCGTTGATTGTTTTTCCTTTTGAAGATAATCAATGAAAATTATCCGACGCGCATACCAAAAAACTGACGCCTGCAGATGTAACTGCCTTCGCCTTCTTAGGAGCGGATTATCCCCTTTGAGTCCATAGTTTTGACCGTTCCTTCGTCTAGGGTGTGAAGTGATAGACCCATATTTCACCCATTGTTTTAATAGATGCAAAAACTCGGCTTTATTGCTGTGAAACTCCGCCAAACAGTCGATTGAAACATCCTCACGACGCTGTTTTTGTTCCATTGTGAGTAATCGCGTCACCTATCTTGCGCACAGCTTTCTCTTTCTCGTGTTCAATTTTTCAATTAACATGCGATGTACAGCGCTTTTTGAAATGCATACGCCTACCGTACCTGCTAGTTCACGCGCTTGCAATCGACGGTCATCCAATACCATTATCTGAAATATTTTCAACATCTCTGGTGAACTCACCTCATTTGGTTGACCACTGCTTGGCAACTCGTATGGACTCGCTTAAACTCTGTTACACAATATTTTATTATTGTTAACGAAGGACCAGACTCCCTCAGAGTAGAACCTAGGTCCGTTTTGATGTTGGTTGGATTGAGGCCTTTCAAATTGTAATACTCTACTTTTTTATATATTTAGCGTTCAAAAAAACAAAGATTACTTTTCAAAATTTAGATTTACTTTTATATTCTTTTCCTTTTCCTTTTCCTGTCGCCAGAATCGTAAAAAGGAAGATGGTCGATCCTTTGCGGATCTGATTTTTTCCATTGTTTTCTTTCGATATAGCAGTTATAGTAAACTACTATTATATGTTACAAAGTTATTATGAGGAAACTCTAGATGGCGTTCGGGGAATAACAAGGAGTTTGTATTACAAAATGAAAGTATTGTATCACATAATGATGACCAATTTTTTCATATTCATTGAGAGCGTTTAATATCGATGGCTGCCGAACAAATACTAAACAACACCAACAACAACATTCGGCTATAGTTTAGTCATCAGAAAATCAGACGTAAGATTAAAGCCATGGATTAACCGCTGAATACTCAAAAAAATAAAACTGAACAACAAACAGGGCAAAATATGTCAGAAACATCCATTAAATACTAGATTGAAAAATCGGCTTATGCAAGAATTTAAACAATCTCATAAATAAGTGTCGTGATAGTTATTATCAAAGATGTTTACTTGATTCACAAGGCAATCCAAAACGAGAATGGAAAGTGATAAATGAAATAACAAACTCAAAAGCTACAAATGTTTCTAACAAGCTCTCCTTAATCATAAATGGCGATGTCACTGATCAAACTAACGAAGTTGCAAATAAGTTTAATTATTATTTTGCTACCGTTGGGCAATATGTGAGAGCAATTGACCAATGCAGGACGGTAGAAGCTACATCTTGTACTAAAAGTTTCTTTTTTAACCCAATTACGCTTAAGAACTCACATGCTTGTGGTGAAGATGGTATCTCCAAATTTATTTTAAAAAAACTTGACCTCAACCTTGTAGATGTTCTCATATATGTATATTTTTAACTTAAGCATCTCAAGTCGATCTTTTCCTGAAATATTAAAATGTTCCAATATTATACTGACTTTTAAAAAAGGTAACAGAAAAGTAACGCAGAACTATAGGTCTATATTATTACTATCTTCTGTATCAAAGGTTTTTGAAAAAGCAGTTAAAAGTAGAATGTTGACTCTACTAGAGTTCTGTTCTTCAATAAATAAGCGCCTCGATGATACATAGAAAATGTTACGCTGGTTTGTTCGTGGACATTACCAAAGCGTTTGATATGGTTGACCATACAATTCTCCGGAACAAGTTATATTCCTTAGGATTTCGTGGTTCGACGTATAACCGGTTTGCTTAAAAATACAAGATTTGCCAGATACCAAGATGTACTTTCATGGCGTAGGATACAGCAGATATAAACTTACAAACTGCTCATCTCCTGAGGTTTTCGATATGACAAAAAATTGTGACTCTAAATGTTTTCAAGTAGAATTTGTAAAAGAATTTAAATATCTTGGTGTAGTAATAGACCAAAATATGAGCTGGTCTAGTCACATTATGAATTTGAAGCAATACCTGCGTTCCTCTGTTCGTAGCTTGTACCTTCTTAAAAAAACGTGCGGAAGTAAAACTTTGTGCACGGCGTATTTTGGAATTTTTCATTTTAAATTGCAATATGGCATAAGTTGTTGAGGGGTGCTGATAAAGAGGAAATGCAACCTTTGCTGGTTCTACAAAAGTGTGCCAAGAGGAAAATTTGTGGTGTATACCGATTAGCTCATTCTATTGAGCTGTTTAGGTCTCAACAAATTCTGCCAGTTAGATATCTGAATTATTACAAAGTCTCAAAATTATTCTTTATTAGAGGTGATGGGGAGAGTACGATAACTTAGGCGCCAACAATTGATATCGGTTTTTTGTAGAACAGTTCAATACAAGCATTTTCTACTATGGAAGGGGGGCGGCGGCGAGAGTCTATCACGCCCCGTGCAATTTAAAAAAAAATGAAAATGAAAAAACAACGGCCACACTTAAAAATAAGTGCTATACCGGTTTTGAAAGCCAGAAACCAGTTCTTTAATTCGAAATTTAAATTAAATTATTTATGTCAATAGTTTTTGAAAAATTCGCATGCAAATTCAAAATTTTGATAAAAAGAATGAAAAAACAAAGTTTTGACACGCTTTACCACATGTTTATGAAAAAAGAACAACGGTACCAAAGTCAAACGTTTGTTCGGTTATATTTTTGCATCATTATCAAGTGCATTATATATTACATAAGTACAAAAAACATATGTATTAGGCAAAGTAAATAATTTGCTGCAACATTCGAACATGTGACTTTTCTGTAACGCGAATAAGTTTTTTCATTAATGTGAACTTTGTAATTTTGGGATAAGCACTGTAGATGAAGAGTATTGATGACATAGGCGCCTGCCTGACGAAAAGCACCTATCCCGAGCGGGGCAACGAAGTTGCGTGAGCGGGACCTGCCGCATGTGAAAAGAGAGTTTAAATTCCTTAATCCCACGAAGCTGCCCACCCAGGTACTGTTAAGTAAGAAAACTGTTGATAAAGGCGCCTGTCAGACGTTTAATCTATTATTCATTCACTTACCTCAAAGGAAGACCACGTAAATGCCAAAAAAGCAAAACAAAAATAGTAATTTTCAATTTTCTCAAAAACTATAAGATATAAAACGATTCGGTTTTTTGTGTTCGATTCAGAATTGATATAAGCATTAGGCCAAAGCCCTGGTAGCTGGTGCTGTAATTTAAGATTAATCTTGTAATTTATTACTGATTAATAAAGTTATAATAATAATAATAATAATAATAATAATAATATAAGCATTGACCATAAAAAGCCAATTAACTTCACAATTTTGAAAAATATTGGTCTTGTAACACAATTGTTTTAATTTTTTCTTATATTTATTTTTCATAAATTTGTCAGTTAGATTTCATTTAATTTTACCATGAATTGTTTATAAATTTTCGTTTTGACTGTACATAATTTTCCAATCTGTGTTTAAGAGCTTTTCCTAAGTTAAGTGCTAAGTATCATTATAAAGCTTGATTAGATTTTCGCTCCACCAAATAGGTATAAATAGCTCGCCCTGATCAATTGGCGGGCAGGGCACTCTTGATCAATCGGAAGTTTGAACTGATGAAAGGTAATACGGGTGAATTCCTATTGTCAATACCAATTCACACTCTCTGCGCGTTAGGCTTCGTTTTTTCCTTAGTTTTGTTTTGGGTGATTTCCCGTAAATCCCCTTTCAGGATTTGTACGCTTCAACAGGTACTGCAGTTCTCGAACCGCATACTCGTGGGTGAACAATTCCTTAAAGGAATTTAATTAATTAATTTTAAAGGCATTTTTTTTATTTCATTTATTTTGTTTAGGTTGCAAGAGTTTTGTAATAAAGAAATTAACAGAACATTTTAGTGTTTCGTTGCACACGAAGGAGTGTACTACGGGTTTGGAGGGAAAAAAGTGACGGATACTCAGCTCTACCATACTCACGGTGCTGCAGTTTAAACTTTTTTTTTAATTTTTTTTATCAAAATTTTGATTTTGCATGCGAATTTTAAAAAAAATATTGATATAAATAATTTAATTTAAATTTAAAATTAAAGACCAGGTTTCTGACTTTCAAAACCAGTACAGTAATTTATTGTAAGTGTTACCGTTATTTTTTAATAATTTTTTTTTCCTTTTAAGTATTTTTTTTTCCAAAATTGTCCCTACCTCCTACTCGGGTCGAGAGAGACCCTATCCCTCCCATAGTAAAAAAAAGTTTGTATTGAACTGTTCTACAAAAAATCGTTATTATTTCTTGACGCCTAAGTTATCGTACTCTTGCCGAGGTGGTTATCTCCATAGCCCGAACTCTGATGTCCGCACTCTGTGAAGCAACTTGAATAATTATGTAAATGTTTCATCATTTCGCACCGCCCATTTTAGAAATTTCTACTCTGTCGTATCCTATAAGTTTAATAAGTTTCCTTCATCGATACGCTGCACCAGAAACTTTTCGGAATTCCTTAAAAAAGTTAAGTCATGGCTCTTACATTTTGACCATAATCAAATTGATGTTTTGCTGTCCTACATAGTTTAAAAATGAAATGTACCCAACAAAGAAATATAAATATGGTATGTGTAGATCTTACTTTCTTTTCTTTTGCTTCTACAATTAGAAATAATATAACAACTTGAAACCCCACAATATCTGAATTGTATATGTATACTATATGAAGTGGCATAAATACTACTGCCACTACCTATTCTTCCATTTTTATTATAATGCTAACGTTTTATTGATTTATTTTGTTACGATGTCATACACACACTTTATATAATTAACTTGATTATTATAAGAATAAAGGAAAGAGAAGAAAAAAAAAACAAAAAAACAGCGTCGTAAAACGTCAAATTTAAACTTTTAACATTCTTTTGTAACGGTCTAGTAGCTACTTAATACTAAACCTCAAATACTTTATACAAAAAAGAGTTAAACAAAAGACATGAAACTACTTTACTTCAACTTTATTAAATTTAAACTTTAAAAACTAGCACAACCGTTCACAAGAAGTAATACAGGAAGAATCCGCAATTAGGAAAAGGATCAGTTTTTAAAACGTATTAAATAATTGCCTGAAGTTAGTTATAGTACGTTTCAATTTTAAGGGTCGTTTGTAATTTAACCACCAGGGCGCTAGTGTGTTACAACACTTTTTAAACAACAACCGCCATCTATACGTCTGGTTGGGTACTTCTGGGACTACAATCGTAAATGCTTACACGACGAAGGAATATTAAACGCTAACTCCGCGAGATACCAACCAACAAAATTTATAAAAGCAGCAGAACCTCCTTGAGAAACAGTAATTAAGCAAAAATTTGAGAGTACCTACTTAATTAATTATTATCAAATAAGTTAATTTTTACTGCTAAATAACTGTCAAATGTATTTGAACTTTCTTCTCTCCTCAACTCTTTCTTATTTAAATTCATTTACTTTTTTCCGATTATTTTTGTTTTTATTCTATCTTTCTCACTTCTTCCTCCTCTTACTTTTGCTTCATTTTATTTAATTCCAGAAGTAAATAATTAATAATGTCACCATTGAATTGTTGTTGTTGTTTGTGGCTTCTGCATGTTGTTATTTTTCCCAACAAGATTAATTATTTTCAAACACAGGGTAGTCACAAAATTGTATCAGTGTTATTGAATGTTATATGCTGGTAAAACAAAATAGTGTTGGGCGCAGTAAGTACCTAGATGGTGGACCACATGGGAACTCGGTACAAATACCGCGTGCTGTTGACAACGCCATATGGCCATAGTATTTAATTTAATTTAATGCATCCATCACTAGTTTTTCTTTAACTAAAGGATGTATCATATATTCCTCAATAAATATAATATAGTACCCCGCCGGAAATCGCGAACTTCACAACTTTATTTGTATTATTTTATGCTTTGAAAATAAAATAAAATCAATAAAATAGATGAGATGCGTTTAATTTTTAACGATGTTATTTGCTTGTCAGAGACCTGGTTAAGTCCGAAAATGAGTGATGGCCTTCTTAAACTTAGTAATTATCACAAGTCCACTTTAAGCAAAAGTTATACTTTGCGGCGACTTTAATTTAAATATTCTGGAGGGAAAACACAAACAATTCGTTGATATGGTACAATCCTTCCATTTAAATTTTAACAATTACAACCAACCAACTCATTTTGTGCCAAACAGGCTGATATATTCGTATACAGGGTGTCCCAAAAATCAACGTCAAGCTGGAAACGGGTGATAGGTCAAGTGGTGTAGGTTATCACAAAATTATTAAAAAAAATCTAAGTCATGTATGTTACCTTTAAAATTATTGGCACTCAAAAAAAACTCGAGAAATCTGACACCCTGTGACGGTCTTTCAAGTACTGTGACCGCAAATCTTTACTTTTCTTCGATTTTTTTTGGTCATGTAACCCTGAGTAAATTGCGGTCCAAAATTGAAACTTTAAAAGATGGCGTATTTAGTCTGGATTCCAAAATCGTATAACACTTACTAGACTAACGAAACCCGGTTCATAGCTAATTCTTTTTAGTAAGTTAAAATGAGTACGAAGTGTGAGCGAGACAGACAGTGACACCGTGATTGAGACGGATAAACACGCCATTTCGACTAGTGTGAGTGAAACAGATAGAGATGCCACCCTTATCAAGCAGTGACGAATAGGCACATCGTGCAATACTGCAGTACGTTACGCTCCTTCGCTTACAGCGCATTATTCTGTATTCGTGTTGATTTCGTGCTTATAACTTTGGCTTTCTTTATTGGACTTCATTGCATTGTGACTTTGATTTGCTATCTGACCGTTTCTGTCGAACCTGGATTTCTTCTGCGCTATTATTGATCGTTGATCCCGTGATTGTGTAGTGTGAACGCCATCATACCATCGCGATACACTGCTCAGGAATATGCTAACATGCATCTCATTTATGGGGAATGCAGGTGTAATGCAAGTGCTACAGACAGACTTTTTCATGAGAGATACCCAAATGCTCAGCGTCATCCGGATCATCGAGTGTTTGTAAATGTGCACCGGTCATTTCCAGAGGGTCGCTTTCTAAATTGAATGGTTAGTGAGGGAAGACCCGTTATGCCTTACGAGGACGAAGTCTTACAAGCAGTCGCACAAGACCCTAGTACCTCAGTACGTGCAATTGAAGAAAACATATGAGTGCCCAAAAGTATAGCAAACCGAATTCTAAGGAATAACCAGCTCCATCCGTTCCATGTACAACGAGTCAAAAGTCTGCTACCCCGAGAGTATCCAGAAAGAGTGCAATTTTGTCAAACGATGCTGCAGAGGTTCAAAGACGATCCGAGATTCTTGGAAAAAATTCTATGGTCGGGCGTATCAACTTTTAAAAGGGAAGGTTACATAAACCTCCCCAATTTGCACGAGCGGCACCTGGAAAATCCACGTTTGATGTGGGAAGTACCGTTTTAAAGTAAACATGAGAACGGGAATTTTGAATGGTAGAATTATTGGCCCATTCGAGTTGCCGCAGAATTTGAATGTCGAGGTTTATTTAGATAATTTGGAGAACCACTTACCAAATTTATTAGAAGACGTGCCACTAAATATTTATGCATGCATGTGGTATCAACAAGATGGCTTCCCAGCGCATTGTGCTCGCACAGTACGAGAGTTCCTCTATTGGGAATACTCCTACAGGTGGATAGGGCGGTCTGGTACAATTTCGTGGCCAGCCCGTTCATCTTATTTAAATCCACTCAATTTTTTTTACTGAGGTGCAGTAAAAGAAAAAGTTTATTCTAAGCCGATAGAAAATTTAAACGAGGTGTGCTAAAAAAAATGCAGAAGCCGTTGAAGACATCAACTACAGAAGATATACCCATCTTATTACCAGATCATTTGTAAGAAGATGTAGAGCTTGCATTGCCGCTGAAGGCGAACAGTTTGAACGTTTGTTGTAAGATACAAGATCGGTAGATGGCGTTTAGTCGCGCAACAAATAACGGTTGTGTAAAGCGATTCTGAGAGTATACACCAAGAGAACGTAGTGTTCTGTGTGTTTTGTGATGGAAAAAAATGAAATGAAATGACAAGGGTGACATCTCTATCTGTTTCACTCACAGTAGTCGAAATGGCGTGCTTATCCGTCTCAATCACGGTGTCACTGTCAGTCTCGCTCACACTTGGTACTCATGTATACCATTTTGGAATCCAGACTAAATACGCCATCTTTTAAAGTTTCAATTTTGGACCGTAATTTACTCAGGGTTACATGACCAGATTTGCGGTCACAGTACTTGAAAGACCGTCACAGGGTGTCAGATTTCTCGATTTTTTTATGAGTGCCAATAATTTTAAAAGTACATGACTTAGACTTTTTTTTATAATTTTGTGATAACCGTTTCCGGCTTGACGTTGATTTTTGGGACACCCTGTATATGACATAGTTAAACACGCGAATACTTTGTTTAAAGTCTCACGATATTTCTCTATCAAAATCCCTAAACTTGCGCCCCATAAAACCGCATTGACTACCATGTAGTATTGTTTTGTATTCTATGTATATGTTTATTATAAAAATTCTTTATAAAAGTAAGATATAATAATATTAAATTGTACAAGCTAAGCTTATATTACATTACAAAGTTTTATGCTATAAATTAGATAAAATATTGAGTACGAGGGTTGTCTGAAAAGTTTCCGACCGTAACGTAAAGATAGCGGCACTCGTCAATAAAATCTAGTGAATGCTAGTTGTGCATCTTTTGATGCTGTTTCAGTCATTTTGGACCCACAGTTTTTAGTTGACAGTCCTTTGAGTGAGTCGATGTGAGTGTTTTTTGTGAAAATGGAAAAAATTGAGTATTGAGCTGTTATTAAATTCTTGTTTTTGAAAGGCAATACGCCTTTGCAAATCAAAATTGAGTTGGGCTCTGTGTATGGGGACTCTGCACCATCATTTACCACAGTGAAATTTTGGGCAGCTGAATTTAAACGTGGCCGTAAATCAAGATTTGGGCATGAGAAAGCTGTCCGTGCGTTGAGTGCCGCGTTTGCTTAAGTTAGACCGAAAACGTGTTCGAATGATCATTTCCAACGCTCTGTTGGCGCAGTTTAGACGCACTAAATCCGAGTTTTGGCGCCGATTAATTACTGTACATGAAACTTGGATACACCATTATACGCCTGAAACGAAAATTCAGTCAGAACAGTGAACTGTAAAGGGCGAGCCGGCTCCAAAAAAAGCAAAAACTGGTTTTTCGGCTGGGAAAGTGATGGCGAATGTTTTTTGGGATAGTAAAGGAGTCATCTTAATGGATTATCTTCAAAAAGGAAAAACAGGAGCATATTACGCATCATTACTTGCCAAGCTGAAGGCAGAAATTGCGGAAAAACGGCCACATTTGCAGAAAAAGAAAATCCTGTTTCGCCAAGACAACGTGCCGTCTCACACCTCAGCGGTTGCCATGGCGAAAATCCATGAATTACGGTTTGAACTGCTTGAACATCTGCCTTATTCACCAGATCTAGCCCCAAGCGCCTTCTTTGTGTTCCCTCATCTAAAAACTGCGCTCGGAGGACAGAGATTTTCGTCAAATGAGGAGGCAATAACCTTCGTGAACAATTATTTTGCAGAGAAAAACGCCAAGTAATATTTGGACTGGTTAGAGCGATGAGAGCATCAATTTCAATTCAATTTTCAATTTAATTTTATTTGGCAAGGTACAAATAAGAACAGAAGTCTTTTATAGTACATGAGAGCTCATTAAAATTAGTTTACCAGATCGTTGGGAGAAGTGTGTTTGTAACTCTACAAACATGTAGAAAAATTAAAAAAAATATTGAGAAAAAATGTCTTGTATCATTTGTAAATTTGTGCGTAGTGGCCAGATAAGAACGATAGGAAAAAAAATTTAAATAAAGCAGCAACAGTATGAGATATAAAATTGATTATGGCTTTATTTTGAAGATACGTTCATGCCATTATGTGAGGAATAGCACATCATCCAAATGGCTTCTTCGGCTTCGCTGGTAGAGCTTCAAACGGTCGGTCCAATTTTTGATGACTCGGTCCAATGCGGGGTTATTCAGGCAATAGTGTGTCGAATGTTGGCCTCGAGCTCGTCCAAAGTGGTTGGCTTGTTAGCATAGTCTAAGAACTTGACGTAGCCCCAGAAAAAATAATTGAGTGGTGTCAAATCTCATGATCGCGGCGGCCAATTGATGAATGCTCGTCGTGAGATGACCCAGTTGCCAAATTTTAATTCAAGCTACATGCTTGAATGGCATGTAGCGCCGTTTTGTTGGAACCACAGCTCGGATATATCGATGTTGTTGAGCTCTGACCACAGAAAGTCGGTTAACATCGCTATATACCGGAGACCATTGATGTTGGGGGGCCTGAATCCAATCTCTAAACCGGAGTCCACATATTTTATTCCACAACTCATCGGCTTTAGAGAAGGCACCTTACACGACTTCCGGTGGCCAGTTTCCATGAGGTACCACGTTATATCAGTCGATTCTACTCGGATAATACTTCTGAATTAATTTGACCTGTATTTTAGTTTTTGTATTGTATATTTGAGTTAAAGATAAATGTACAGAGTAGTAGAGTAGGTCTTTTTATTTGTACGTGTGACCTTTCAGCGCTACAATTGGTGACCCCGCGCAAAGAACATAAATAAATAAAAAAATAAAAAACGAACGCAAGCGTAAAGTGTCCTTAGACGAAACACCTAATGCTCCACTAATGTCAGAGCAACGGTCAACAAGCGAGTCAGGCATAAGCTCAGCACCAAAACTAGAAGCGGTACAACAACACACAACCGAATTGTCAAAAGTGTCCATCAAAATTCCACCCTTCTGGAAACTACAACCTGAATTGTGGTTCGCGCAGGTAGAGTCGGAGTTCTTCACGGCAGGTATAAAAAATGACGCCACAAAATACCACACTGTGGTCGCCGTTGTGGAGAGCAATATCCTATTGCAAGTCAGCGACATCGTTCTCAACCCCCGGGCCGAGCAGCTGTATGCAACTCGAAGCGGCAAGTGACAGTACCTTAGTAGTTGCCGCTATTTATTACAAATTCCATAACAAAAACTACATTTTTAATCGACACCGGCGCTGAAATTTTCGTCCTCCCACTAACAATGCAACAGAAACGTCAGAATGTACAATAGAAATAAATTTCCTCTTCGCGGCAAATAACACGAAAATAAGTACATACGGTGAAAAAACTTTACTATTAAATTTTGGACGGTGACGCAGGTTTAGATGGCTGTTTACAATTGCCCACGTGCACCAAGCTATTATAGGAGCCGAAAACAAACGACTCATTGACACCAAAACCGAAGTATCTTCCAGTGGTATTTTAACTCACATTAACTCTCATCAAATAATAAATATCTGTTGTGAATACCCTTACAATTCTCTACTTTCAGAATTTAAGGACATCGCATCGCATGATGAAAAACAATATCTACAACACCTCAGACAGGTTTTTTGAGCCATTTCGTCAAATGGATGTAGTCATCAATGTGAGCAAGTATCAGTTCGGAAAAAGGGAAGTGCGGTTTCTTAGTCATGTCATCGGTGCTAATGGCATCAAACCGCTTTTTGAAAAAGTGGACACTATCTGGAATTTTAAGCGCTCCGAGCCAGTGCGTGAACTTCGTCGGTTTCTTGCAACAGGAAATTTCTATCGTAGATTCCTTCCGAAAGCGGTCGAAACCCAAGCCAGACTTCAGTGCCTCGTTAAGGGCAACAAAAAGAATGGTCAAAGTATAATTCAATGGACAGAAAAGGCCAACATAGCTTTTGAGAGATGTACAGTGGGAAGCAAAACTGTCCGGATGTTATCTCCATGGTTTTGTTAACAAAATGAGTAAGCCAATACCAATTTGAAACTCATTTTAAGTTTATTTACTTGATTAAAATTTTTTATCAAAATACCGTTATAAAAATTCCTAAAAAAATCATTTCATAAAAAAAAGTTAACAAAAACCAAAAAATTCTCTATTCGGACACTTTTGCACATTAGCAATTTTTTTTAGATATGGTTGTCTAAGGACTGAAACGAATAAAATCTGTAAATTTTAATACGGGCTATACTTCCAATTCGTAAGAATGGCAATCCCATTTTGTACCCAAATTAGCCTGTATATTCTCTAGTTTCAGTTTGTTATTGATTTTAGTTCGGTGCAGCTTAAAATATTTATAAAATGTGAGTCAAGAGGAACCCCGTAAAAAGTATCATCGACAAATGGCTCGAAAATACTTCGCGTCCAAACCATTTTATCGCAAAAAATTTAAACGTAGCACGCAGTACAGTGGATTCTGTTATTAAACGATATTTGGAGACACTGACAGTTAAGCGAAAACAGAAAAGTGGAGCTAAAAAGTAGAGCACATGATACATGGGTATATAACTTAATTCGTGTGGATCCCATCCCAAAAGAACTGCGCCGGCTTGGCAGCCAAGAATGAATCAAGCCAATTTTTGATATTCTGCTCTGATGTGAACCGTATTTCAGTGAGGGCGTCGACCGGAACTAATGGTACTCAGAAGGGGCAAGGTCTGGGCTATAAGGCGGGTGGGGTAAGACTTCCCATCCATTGTTTTCCAAATAGTTCTTAATCGGAATAGCAACGTGGGGCCGAGCATTGTCACGATGGAAAATTATTGTCTCGTGTCTGGTCGGCCACTGCTTTCTTCAAACGGATTAATTGTGTTCGATAGAGTTGTCCATTGATGGTTTTACCCGATCTTAGCGGCTCATAATACAGCACACCCATCTGATCCTACCAAATACAGAGCATTACCTTCGCGCCATGGATATTCGGCTTTGCCGTTGATTTGGCTGGTGGGCCGGGTTTTACATATGATTTTTTGCGCTTGGGGTTGTCGTAATGGATCCATTTTTCATCATCAGTAACAATCTGATGCAAAAATGACTTCCTTTTGTGGCGTTCCAGCAGCATTTCGGACATGCAAAACCGCCTTTCGACGTCTCTCGGCTTGAGTTCATGTGGAACCCAATTTCCTTGCTTTTGAATATATCCAGCTGCTTTTAAACGTTTTGAAATGGCTGCTTGAGTGACACCCAAAGATTCTGCTAGCTCTTCTTGTATTTGGCAACAATCTTCATAGAGTAATGCTTCCAGCTCATCATCTTCAAACTTTTTTGGCTGCCCAGGACGTTCATGGTCTTCCAAGCCAAAATCACCACTTTTAAATCGTGCAAACCACTTTTGGCACGTTCGCTCAGATAGCGCATGTTCACCATAAACTTCCACCAAAATACGATGACTTTCAGCAGCAGTTTTCTTCATATTAAAGTAATGAAGAAGAACTCCCCGCAAAAACACTTTTTCAGGCACAAAGTTCGACATATTTAAGTGAAAAAAAAAATGATTGTTGTTTACGCTTCAAATGAATGACATATACTGAAATGACGTACAATGACAGTAGCTTTCCAACGCATGTTCCAATGGAATAATAAAAATGGAATAATACAAGTTACGCCATCTCTTAGCAAACGAATTAAGTTATAGACCCAACAATACCAACTAAACAATGCTACAATGATCTAAAAAACATAACGGTCTAAAAACACGAAAAAAACAAAAAATACCAAAAGTTACTGAAAAGCAAAAAAAAGTCATAAAAACACGAGCCCGAAAGCTGTACGAGTTGATCGGCAACAAGAAAGCGTGCTTGGTTTTGGATGACGAAACTTATGTCAAAGCCGACTTTACCACTTTTCCAGGTGCGCAGTTTCACAACTCGTTTGAAGCCGAAATTCTTCCGCAATCAACAACATCGATTGGGATGAAAAAATTCGGGTCAAAATATCTCGTTTGGCAGGCCATTTGCCAATGTGGACACAGAAGCTCATCGTTTATTACAACGGGAACAATTAACGGAGAAGTGTACATTAACAAGTGCCTAAAAAAACGGTTGATTCCACCGAGGGTTCAACATTATTTTGGCCAGATTTAGCTTCGGCTCACTATGCTCATGCGACGTTCAGCTTTCTTGTTGCTAAAAATGTCGACTTTGTCCCAAAAGACATGAATCCACCCAATGTTCCACAGTGCCATCCCATTGAAAGGTATTGGGCTTTGGTCAAAGCTAAATTAAGGAAAAGTGAGAAGTGTGCAAAGGACGTAAAAGATTTTAGTGCTAAATGGAAAAGAGCGTCCAAAAAGATCACGGATGTAACTGTCACCAACTTTATGAAGGACATTCGAAAGACGTTGAGGAAAGAATGGGAACCCAAATAATTTTTTTTATTTTTTGTAATTGTAAATGAATTTAATAAAAAAAATTTACATGAATTATGACAATATGTTTTTTTTTTACTTTGAAGTTTAAAATTTTATTCGTTTCAGTCCTTTATCGCCATCCATTTATAAAAACTAATATTTTGTCCAAAGTCCTCTATTTCTTAACACACTCTTAATTCGTTTAGACATACTCTCCATCAATTTTTCTACTATTTCGTGTTCAATATTCTGCCATTCTCTTTGCACTCTTTCCCAAAGTTCATCGGCGGTTTTCGGTGAATTTTCATATGCACCCCTTGGATTCTTATCAATGGACGGACGTGTCATCAAGTAAAACAGCCCCAAACCATTACCCCCTGCCTCCGTGTTTCATCGTTTCCATCACCTGATGCTTTTAAAGGCGCTCGTGAGGCCGATGCCATCTGAAAGGTAACGGTTAACGGTTAACTCTTTTCTATCTGATTGATAACGGTTAGCTTTAGTCTCATCGGTCCAAATTACTCGTTTCCAGTCATCTACAGTCCAGCCTTTGTGCTTCTTACAGAAATTCAAGCGGCGTTGAAAATTTTTTTTTCTGAAAAAGCCTTGTTTTTTTTACGCTTGCGACCAAACCTATTCTTTTTAGCGCACGTCTAGTTGACGTGCTGACATCTTTTTCTATGGCTTTTGCGGCAGTTTTAGGTGTCCAATTATTGTTTTTATAGAGCAATTGCTCAATTAACCGAGCATCGCCATCGGAAATGATTCTTGGTCGGCCTCCAAGGTTATTTGCACAAACACTATTTCGGTGTTTCTTAATGTCATTAACCGTTGTTTTACTTATTTTTAACACTTTAGCAATTTTACGACACGAACAATGCTTTTTCAATAAATTTACAACACTATTTTCTTTGTCGATTGGAATTTTCTTCATTTTTATTTTTTAAAAAAAACAATTAAATACAAATAAACTACATCAACATCAACATCAAAATGTTGAATTCTTGCGGTACAAATAACGGTGCAATTCATGTATACAAGAGAATACTGTTTTTAAATCAACTAAGTGCAAAAGTGTCCGAATAGAAATTTTTTTGTTTTTTGTTAATTTTTCTTTTACTCGTAAGAATTGAATTTCTTACTAGTTTTTGTAACGGGATTTTGAAAAAAACATGTTTAGTTAAGTAAATAAACTTAAAATGAATTTCAAATTGGTATTGGCTCACTCATTTTGATAACAAAACCATGGAGATGCATAACATCCGGACAGTTTTGCTTCTCACTGTAAGCAGGCCGTTGCAGACGCAATTACACTCGCTCACCCTAAGTCGAATTGTAAACTCGCGTTAATGGTTGAAGAATTAAACTTTGTCATAGGTGGTGCTTTACAACAGCTCGTCGATAAGTTCCGGCATGCCATAAAGGTTTTTTTCAAGAAAATTGAACGCGACTCAAACGAAATATAGCACCTACGACTGGGAGCTCCTTAGTGCCTATTATGCGGTAAGATACTTTCAACATTTATTAGAGGGTCGTAGTTTTGTCATCTTTACAGACCATAAGCCACTGACTTATGCGTTCCATCAGAATCCTGAGAAGGCCTCCCCGAGACAACACACACAACTCAGTTTCATTAGACAATTTACTACGGACCTAACGTATATTCCAGGATGAACTAACGTCATAGCAGACTCACTCTCACGCATTATTGCTATCTCAGCGGGTCACGGAATCGACTACAACTAGTTGCAGAGAATAATACGTCCCGGGACTGCGAACTGTTTCAGCTGTAACGAAAAAACAAGGTATTCTGTGATATAACGAACAATCAAATTCGACCTTTTGTCCCCAAGGAGTTGAGGCGCTCGGCTTTCAATACCATGCATTCACTAGCTCACCCTAGCATACGTGCCACTATACGACTGATTGTATTGCGATTTGTCTGGCCTAGTATCAACGTAGACTGTCGTCGATGGGTAAAATCATATGCTACATACTATATATCATGCCAACAATGTAAGATACAATACATAAGCACAATTTTGCGCCCCAAGGTAATTATGTCGCGACATAGTTGGTCCTTTACCACCATCCAGGGGATTACACCATCATCGATCGGTTTTCAAGGTGGCCGGAAGCTATACCGGTAGATGACATAACAGCAGAGACAATTGTTCCGGCCCTGTATGAAAATTGGATATGTCCGTTTGGAGTACCGCAGGAAATAACCACCGATCAAGGCAGACAGTTCGAGAGCAACATTTTTCATGAGCTGACAAAATTGCTTTGGATTAATCACCTTCGAACCACTGCGTACCACCCGGAATCTAACGGCCTCATCGCGTGGTGGCACCGAACACTTAAGGCATCAATTCGATGTCATACAACAACAAAGTGGGTCGATGTGCTACCAACTGTTTTGCTAGTACTTCGTACTATCCACAAAGAGGATCTTAACTCAACAGTAGCCGAGATGCCCTATGGCATGAATCCAGGTATACCAGGACAGTTTTTCGACATTTCACCCAAAAGTGAAGTGAAGTAATAATGAAGAAAATTTAGTCAGGTCATTGAGGGACTCAATGGCTTCAATCCAATTCCCGCAGATGTGATCGCATTCGAACAAGCATTTTTTCGTAGAGAAGAATTTAAAAACAGCTTCTCACGTTTTCGTTCGTGATGATGCTTTTAAACCACCTTTGCATCCACCATACAATGGTCCTTACCGGATTATTGATTGAATGGACAAATATTTCTTAATCGAACGGGAAAGAAAGGCCGTGAATATTTTAACGATTTAAATCAGCTTATACGAGTATCAACGATGTGGATCAAGAGTCCGCTTCGGCTAAGCCCAAAGTAGAAGCGCCATCTTATGTAACGCGGTATGGTATGAGGGCGGTTCAATAAGTCCGTAACTTTTTGAATTTCTGACCTCTTTACTGAAACAGCAACACTGCTCCTGTCAACAGGCATCTGTCAGTTGACTCCTGTCAAAATTTAAACTTGCTGCGTCAGTTAGTTTGTGTTTGACAGCTATTTTTATCAGACTGCTCACTAATTTGAGGAGAAAATGGAAAAAAGTGAATTTCGTGTGCTTATTAAGCATTATTTCTTGCGAAAAAAAACCATTACCGAGACCAAGGCTAAGCTTGATAAATACTATGGGGACTCTGCACCATCGATTTCAATGGTAAAAAAGTGGTTCACTGAATTTCGTTGTGACCGTACAAGCACTGAAGATGCCGAACGTCCTGGACGCCCAGTTGAGGTCTCTACACCCGAAACAATCGAAAAAATTCACGATATGGTGTTGGCCGACCGAAGATTGAAAGTGCGAGAGATTGTGGAAGCCGTAGGGATCTCGCATGGCTCAGTGGTTTCAATTTTGAATGATCACTTGGGCATGAGAAAGCTTTCCGCAAGATGGGTGCCGCGTTTGCTCACAGTCGACCACAAACGCAATCGTGTAACAACTTCACAGGAAGGTTTGGTGTTGTTTAATCGCAATATGGAGGAGTTTTTGCGCCGTTTTGTAACCGTGGACGAAACATGGATCCATCACAACACACCAGAGAACAAACAACAGTCAAAACAGTGGGTTTCTAAGGGTGAATCGGCGCCAAAGAAGGCCAAGGTGGGTTTGTCAGCCAATAAAGTTATGGCGACTGTTTTTTGGGATGCACGCGGGATAATCCACATTGACTACCTTCAAAAGGGAAGAACAATCAATGGGGAATATTATGCCAACTTATTGGACCGATTCATGGCAAAAATCCATGAATTGGGCTATGAATTGCTCCCTCATCCACCCTATTCTCCAGATTTGGCTCCGAGCGACTACTTTTTGTTCCCAAACCTGAAGAAATGGCTTGGTGGAAAAAGATTTGACTCCAATGATGAAGTCATCTCGCAAACAAAGGCCTATTTTGAGGACCTCGACAAATCATTTTTTTTGGAAGGGATAAAAAAATTGGAGAAGCGTTGGACAAAGTGTATAGAGCTCAAGGGAGACGTTGAAAAATAAAGTTATTTTTTTATCAAAAAATCTGTGTTTTAATCCAAAAGTCTTGGACTTATTGACCCGCCATCGTAGAAGGGTAGAATTAAAATCTACGAATCCGTAATCGCTGGCTCTAGGAGCACTGTCGGGTCTGAATCCATCCTCTAAACCGGAGTCCACATATTTTGTTCCACAACTCATCGGCTTTGGAGAAGGCATCTAACACGATTTTCGGTGGCCAGTCTCCACGAGGTACCATGATATGTCAGTCGGTTTAACTCGGATAATACTTCTGAATTAATTTGACTTGTATTTTAGTTTGTGTATATTTGAATTAAAGAACATTTTACAGAGTAGTGGAGAAGATGCCGGTTCACATTGGCGTGGACAGGAAGATTGTCCGAAAGAGAGGGAACACTTTTTATTGAAGTAGGAAGAAGATGGGCTACTTGCACATCGTTTTTTTTCCATATTGTTCCATTTTTGACACATGTTTTCATTTTAATTTTGATCGTTAATGAGCAAGGAAGTCTAAAAAAGAGGAAAAAAGGTATGTTTCAGGCCAATTGCTCAAATTTAAAAATTAAAAATGCTTCGATTCAAGTGTTCCGCTTGTCAAAAAGTCTTTCAACACCAGAAAATGTGAACATGACGTTCATGGTGAGGACTTTCATCCCCTCGCCAATGTGAACAGGCACAAGGTCTTTTCATTTATACTCGTACGTGTGACTTTTCAGCGCTACAATGGGAATGGTATCTCCTTCCTCATTTCGAAATTAATAAGGCCCGATGATGCCGCCATGCCATAAACCGCACCAAACAGTCCAACGTTGTGGATTGTATTCGCTCCAAAGCAATTAGAAAAAATATCATTGCTATCTGGTAACCCTTATTATTTGAAAACTAGTAAAAGTTGTTGTGTTATTTGTCCATTTAATATGCTAGGGTAGTTCATTCCAAACATGAATCGCATCTACCATATATAGAATTGTCGGCTTGTAATAGGTGCAATTATTTTCATTGTTCTTGAATTAGTTGCGAATTTAATTTTTTCAAATAAGTTGTTGTTTGGTTGTTAAAATTTTTTGAATTAGTTGAATGATTCTCTTTGTATTAAAAAATATATCCCGTGCAGCTATTGTATAAGTTTCCCTTTGGATTAGTAATCCATGTATTTCACATCCATAATGAAATAGTGGTAGAATGAAAGCCTTAACAAGTTTAACACTTATCGGAAGATACTGTGTAGTGCAACTTAGACCCCGTAGAGCACCATAGACTTTCGATACAACTGTGTTTACATGAATATTCCAATTCAAGTGATTACTGAAGCACATAACATATATCCTAAGATTTTTTGTCTTTTCAACGTACTCAACAATTCTATCATTAAGAATTATTGGACAGAATACTTCGTTTTTTCTGGTTTTTTTAATGATCGTAGCTTTAGTAGCTGGTCTGCTATTTAAAGACCGGGTGTGAATTTCTTTCAGTGTTCGATTAATATTATTTAAGTCATGGTTTTGAAGTGCTTTTTGGGAACAACGAATATATTTGGCCATCAGCATAAATATGATGTTCGCAGCTCGTAAGACATTTACATATGTCATTAATGAAACATGAAAACAGTAAAAGACAAAGCACAGAACCTTGAGGGACACCTAAAGTGACTTGAAGAAGCGCAGAGTATTTATTACCGACAAATACATATTGATACCTGATTGTTAAATATGAAGCCATTAAATTGCAGAGCGAGGTTTCAAAGAGAAATTGTCTTTCCCTCACGTTTAATAAGAAATGAATGTTTAACGCTATGAAACGCCTGAAACCCAACATATCGCTGTCTAACCCAGCACGTGTATATTTGCAGCGAAAACCCAACTGAAATTTTGTGATAAGATTTTTTCTACAATATATAAAACTAATTTAATTCGGCTACTAATAATACGAGTATTATTGTTTCAAATATTTTACTTAGAATATGAAGAATCTTTATCGGTCGGTATTCGGTGCTACTCGTATTCATTAGAACTTGATGGTTTTGGTAGTCTAAGAATTTTAGCAATTTCTCACCGGTCGGGAAAAACTGATGTAGTTATAATCGAGTTAAAAATGTGGGCTATGTGATAGGTAGAAGGATTTTAATAAAAACCGGGAGAACATCAGCCGAGCCAACAGCTTTAGATTTGATCTTTAAAATTGTTTGACCATCACTTAACTTATTAACCCTAAAAAGTGAAAACGTATCATTTTCCCGGTGTTCAGTAGTTATAAAAACGGTTTGAAAATTAAGTGCGTTGCAGTTGCTTTGAACAAACTTTGTATTAAGCGCATCAAGGTCAATGTTGCTAGGCAGACCTCATGGTACAGAGCATCCCCCAAGATATGCAAGTTAGTTCTAAAAGATAAAGAAAAGTGATGTTATTGTACGTACCCATACAAATATTTTACAATATAAAGTCCCAATTAAAACTCATGCAACCACTAAACAATGCATCTGAATTGATTTTTGAGAAATTATATAACCTTTCTGCGTCTTCATTTACACCTACTGGAAAAGCATTTATGTCTAAAAATATGAAATCATGATATGAAACAGCAAGTGCAAGAAGTTGGAATCGAGATTTGACACCATGAACGCATTTACAAGCGAAGGTCGTCTGTAATATGTATTGAGAACTCATTGATTCGCTTATTGAGTACTGACTAACTTATTGACAGTTTTACTGTACGATACGTCTGGGGAATAACTGAGCGAGTAAGTGACGTTGGAACAGTGACTTAAGTAGTATACATGTATAAAATAAAGTAGTTCAAAAGGTCTGCATACCGCCATTATTTTCTTAATAAACCTGAGGATCACTTTGGTGGAGGTACTTTGCATTTCGTCAGCCATTAAGGTTTCTTTGAGAAAGTACGAGGGGCGTTCAATATATTCTCGGTATCGATATGAAGGAAAATGCGAATTCAATTATTAAATTGTTTTTATTTTTCAATATGATCTCCCCTAACATCAATGCATTTGTTACATCTTGAGATAAGCTTTTTTAAACCCTCAAAATAATAAATTTCCTCTTTCTCTGCAAAATACCGCCTTGAGTTCTTCATCATCCGAAAATCTTTTTCCACGAAGACATTTTTTCAAATCCGGAAACAGGAAATAATCACTAGGGGCAAGGTCTGGACTATAGGGTGGGTGTTGGATTTCTTCGAAACCACAATCTCGCGCAGCAGCCTTGGAAACTCGCGCCGTGTGAACAGAAGCGTTGTCATGAAGAAGCAACACACCCGCTGCGAGTTTACCCCGTCTTTTCTTTTTAATTTAATCCCGCAAATTATGCAAAGTGGAAGCGTAGGATGTGGCGTTGATGGTTTCACCTTTTTTTTTGTACGCAATGGGCAAGATTCCCTTTGAGTCCCAAAAAACTGTGGCCATGAGCTTCCCGGCAGACGCAGTGACTTTGAACTTCTTCGGGGGGTCTGTTCCTTTTTTATGCCACTGCATGGACTCTTGTTTGCTTTCAGGGTCATAGTGGTGGACCCATGTTTCGCCCCCAGTAACAATTCGATCCATAACACCGTCCGCGTTCTCACTACACATCTCCAAAAGCTCTCTACAGCATGCGATTCTCACTTTTTTCTGAGGCGCTGTGAGCATTCGTGGCACCCACCTTGCACTGACCTTTGAAAGGTTAAGATGGTCATGAAGAATGGTGTGAATGGTACCAATTGAAAGCTTGGTGATCTCTGCCATCATTTTCACCTTTATTCGGGCATCCTCAAGAACAAGTTTTTCGACTTCTTTGATGCTTTCTCCCGTACAAGCAGTAGCCGGAGCGCCGGAGCGGGGGTCGTCTTCAATGCTCTCTCTGCCTCTCTTGAACTCACTTGACCACTTTTGCACAGTTGATAAAGAAGGTGCGGAACCCTGGTAAACAGCCACCATCTCTTCATGAATAGTTTTTTGACTTTTTCCTTGCTTAGTGAGAAATTTAATTACAGCGCGATGCTCAATTTTCACCATCATCGTCTCAGTTGCCATTATGATTCTGTTTAACTAGAGATAAAACGCGAATTAATAATCACATTTATATGAAATTTTACATGAATGCACTAAAATAATAGTATTACTTGACAAATAAGTCAATTTATATATGCAACCATAGCTTCACCCCGATATCGAAAATATGTTGAACGCCCCTCGTAGTGTTTCCTTATGGTACGCAGAGTCACGCATTCACATATGTAGTATGTGTTTGTTCTGCGGTTTCATCAAATGCAACTTAGGTTTATACAATACAATATAAAGGCAATTATGATTTGCGCCTTAGAATGCTTGCACACAGCGCGGGCTGTGATATCGAAGATAGTAGTGTCCTGATATTATCCCTTTTGAAGATAAGAGATAATTTGGATTGAACGAGCTGAATGTGATATGGATAGTATTGTGATCAAAAATTTTAAAAAGACCAACAAGTGCTAGTGGTAGAAATACTGCCGACAAATTGATATTGAGAATTGTGGTGTGCGTTGTCAGTAGATGGAAACAAGTGTGTTATCAGTTTTGCCAATCCATTATACCGATAATTAATTATTTAAACGATGACTGATTGAAATCAACAAATTAAGCTCTAATCGGTGATTAAAATTCGTATTTATGAATTGATTGTTTTATTGATACGGGTACAGGAGTTAACGGCCGTGTACTACATGGAGTGAAAAGTGACCTCCTTGACCTCCAGAATGCGCTGCTACTGCAAAAAAGGTTATGGTGTCTTGAAGTCCGTTCATATTTAGGCAGACATGCCAATTTCAGTGCGATACTGTCTTTAGTTTTATTTTGACAGCTGATTGTTGTTGACGTGTTTGGCATCATGTTGAGTATGGACAAAAACGATTTTCGTTCTCTCATAAAATATTATTTTTTGAGAGGCAAAACGGCGAAGGAAACAAAAGAAAAGTTGGATAAATATGAGTATTATGGGGCTAATGCTCCGTCAGATTACACCGTCAAATATTAGTTTCGAGAGTTTCGTGGTGGCCGCAACTCCACTACCGATCAAGTCCGCAGCGGCAGGCCCTCCGATGCTGTTACAGAGGACAATGTCAAAAAAATACATGAAATGGTGTTGGCTGACCGGAAAGTGAAAGTGCGCCAGCTGGCAGATACTACAAAGATTAGTACTGAGCGCACACGCAATATTTTGGGTAATATTGTGCATATGAAAAAGTTATCCTGCCGCTGGGTGCCGCGCATGATCAATCCTGACCAAAAACACGAACGCGAGTGCCCTTCGAAAGAGTGTTTGGACTTGCTGATGCGGAATCGGGCGGACTTTTGGCGTCGATTGGTAACTGGATTTGGATCCCTCGGATTATTATCTCTTCCCAAATCTCATCAATAAAAAATTCAGCTCACGCGAGGAAATCATCGACGCCACGGAGGAGTATTTTGCAGATCTTCCGGAAAATTACTTTTCGGACGGGATCCAGAGGTTGGAAAATCGCTGGAATAAGTGTATCAAACTAAAAGGGGACTATATTGAATAATATAAAAAAAACATTTAAAAAAAAAAAAATTAATTCCCAAGGAGGTCACTTTTCTTAACACTTATTACTTAACACTCCATCTAGTATTAAGTAATAAAATTTAAAGTCGATGCCGTACCTAAACTACCTGCGGAAGCACTGTATTGTCTTTTTCTAAACTTATCGATGTTATGAGATATTAAAATACTTCTGATAACATAAAAACGAGCACCCTGTAACAGAGAACTTTTGGTACAAAGCTTAGCTCTGACCAGAAAAATTGGAACCGGATTGTGTATTTGCTTTCCAAACAGAATAATCCTTTATGGTTGCTGTCTTTGGTTAGTTTAAGTAAATTGCCCATCAACTTCAAACCGAGGCTCGCAACCTACAGTGAGCAACTCTGGAATGTTTTCAAAATTTAAGCAAATAAGAACCCAAAAACCTTAAGAATCTGGTTAATACTGGATTTATCAATGAAAGGGACCTAAAAGGTTGTTGACGTTAACATTATGCGTTTGATATTATTTTTTAATGAGAAACCTGATTCTTTAAGAGAGCCTAATTCGATGACAATAATTTGGGAAATTATTTCTGCCCATATTTTAGGAAAAATATCGTTCTACAGTAAGGGTCTATCTCCAATGTTGACATCATTTAACGAGGATTTAAGAAAAGGCTTACTTTGGTGTACCCTGACCCATGTTAACGGAAATTTCTCTGTTAGTACCAATGGTAAAAACTTCGTGTAGGGCCCTATTTTTAGAAGAAATAACAACCTTTATAACGGCTTTTAAATAAAGTTGATATCTTGTTTGAGTCTTCAAATATCCAATTTCTAAACCTGTTCCATTTTCATTTCCCATGCTAATTTTCGACTTTGAGGTCACTTTTCTCCAGAAAATGCCTAATTAACATAACGTTTTACTATTTTTTTCTTATGAAAGTAACAAGAGTAAAAAAAACATCATCAATGAGTTTGCAGAAAAACCCACAGATTTTATGACACTTGGAAAAACCTGCAGCAGTTAAAATTTATAAAAAAGGGTTTTTTTGCTTTAAGCTCCAAAGGCTATGAATAAAAAATGATTTTGTGTGGTCTTAGGTAATTTTTATTTTATGTGTATACTAAACCAGTTCTAATAGGTGCTCAAAGTGTCCTCCTTGGTTTTGTATGCATGCCAGAGCCCATTTTTGGATTGCACCGCGAATGATTATTGATGCCTCACTTTTGATGACGCTTCGAGAATACGCTCTTCCAATTCAATTAAAGTTGCTATTTTGGTTGAATAAACAGGTTCCTTTATTCTTCCCCATACAAAAAAATCCAATACTGTAAGGTTAGGAGATCTTGCAGGCCAATGAACTTGTACATTTCTACCTATCCAACGGTTACCGTACTCTTCATCTAGCCAGTTCTTAACCTCACGACCATAGTGAGGTTGAGCACCGTCCTGTTGAATATATGATGAAGCTAGTTGAATCAGTGGAATGTTCTCCACTAGTTCTGGTAAATCATTTGGCAAAAACTCCAGATAATTTGTAGAATTCAGCCTAGATGGTAGTTTCAAGGGGCCTATTAACTTGTTTCCAAGTACAGCTGCCCACATATTGACGCTGAATTTGTATTAAAATGATTTATGTCTCATTGTATGTGGATTGTCCGCAGCCCACGTATGAAGATTATGAAAATTTGTGATCCCATCTCTTGGAAATTGAGATTCGTCCGTCCAAAGAATTCTGCTAATAAATTGGTTGTCATCCAAGCTAGGCTCCAGCAATCAGTTAAAAAATTCAAGTCTCTTTTCCAAATCATTGGGAAGCAGTTCTTGTACAGGTGTATGGTGGTATGGATAAAGATTTTCTCCATGCAGTACATTAGAAATTTTATGCCTGGAAGCATTGAATTGCAAAGCTAAGCGTCTGATGCTGATTGATGGATCAGGTATAACAGCATCCAGTATTCTTTCATCAGCCGAAATTCTTCTTACTTGCGGAGCTCCCGACTTCGGTCGTGTATTCGAAAGTGATCTCGTTTCTCGAAGCCCTCGATACGTATTTAGAAATACTCTTTTATTTGGAAGTCGTCGGTTAGAATAATGTTCATGGTATCTTTGTCGCGCACTAGTTAAACTTCTATTGCATAGCCCATAATCGTAAATAATGTCTGCGTATTCTTTGTTTGCAAATGCTGACATTTCAAATAGCGTTACTAAGCAACTGTAACCTTAGTGTAAAAAAATTAAACTGATGAACTAATTTTTTTCCTAATCTTTTATACCATTTCTGCAAAGTATATTTTCCAAATAGGCCTTCATACCCTAAACCTAACTCTTCTGGGAGCTTTTAAGGAACTGGGTAAGGAAATAGGGGTTTTGACAAGTAGTCAAATAAAAGAGCAATTTTAAAAAAATATTGGAAAATTAGTAATTCACTCTGACGAGTATGTATTGTCAACTGTTGTTAAAAACGTTGGTAAAAAATCATAAATTCCTTTTTTTACCTGTTGCAGGTTTTTCCAAGTATCATAAGATCTGTTGGTTTTTGTGAAACTTGACGATGATTTTTTGTTTTATTATTGTTACTCTCATAAGAAGTAAATAGTAAAACGTTATGTTAATTAGGCATTTACTGGAGAAAAGCAACCTTAAAGTCAAAAATTAGCATGGGCAAATGAAAATGCAACAGGCTTAGAAATTAGATATCTAAAGACTCAAACAAGATATCAACTTTATTTAAACGCCGTTATAAAGGCTGGTATTTCTTCTTAAAACAAAGTCCTACGCAAAGTTTTTACCATAAATACTAACAGAGCAATTTCCGTTAACATGGG
This sequence comes from Volucella zonaria, assembly GCA_963966105.1. NCBI lineage: Eukaryota > Metazoa > Arthropoda > Insecta > Diptera > Syrphidae > Volucella > Volucella zonaria. The sequence continues at coordinate 51,539,326 of OZ014534.1, forward strand.
TCAGGGTACACCAAAGTAAGCCTTTTCTTAAATCTTCGATAAATGATGTCAACTTTGGCGATAGACCCTTACTGTAAAACTATTTTTTCCCTAAAATATGCCCAGGAATCATTTCCCAAATTATCGTCAACGAATTAGGGGACACCCTGGATAGTAGAAAAAAAGAAATAAAACAAAGGAAAGAGGATTTCGAGAGGCAGCAAAGAAATGGAAAATTTGACAGGACAAGACAAAAATAGGGAGAGCCAGGAAGACGGTGGAAAACGAATAACAGCTAAGTATTGTGTTGTGAGATTGTGTAGTGTGATCCCGGATCATTCCCTTGTTTCATACAATTTTCCAATCAATAAATATCCTAATAATAAAACAACAAACATCGCTAGTACCCCTTGGCCCCTGTTATTTTTCATTTACTCTTTTTTAAAGCCTTCGCAATTCGTTTCTAAAAAGATTGCGTGACGCCTACCAACACATTTGTATGTCCTTTTTCTGTCAGATATTTCTTTCTATAGTTAATTCTTTTATTTTTTTTGTAAACCATAAACCCACCCCTAGCTGAGTAGCCGAAATTGGCAGGACATAACCTGCTGTCTGTGTTTTTCTTTGTTTACGTCGCAATCCGCCATTACCGATCAAACCCCTACCTATGTGGTTCGGTCTCGTTTCGTTCTTTAAACGAAAGAAAGGTGTTTTATTGTTCCATCCAGCAAACCGCCTACCAAATTAGCAAATTTTAATTTATTGATTCTTTTTATCCGGGGAAAAGAAAGATTTCGCAACAAGTTGATATTCAGTGAACCAGATTCTTAATAAGTTAGGATCGCAGTTCATCTCAGATACTTGGTTCAAAGGACTATCGGAACCATAGGAATAAGCTATGCTCCTAAGCAAACCTTTAAAACTAAGTTTAAACAAGGAATTGACATAAACAAGGAACAGAATAGGTCCTAACACAAACCTTTGAGGTACTCCTATTAATTCTTTATGATCGATTTGAAAGACAATATCTATACCAAAGGAGCATAAAGCCACAGGAACCAACTAACTCAAGTTTTCTCAATAAGATGTGGTGGTTAACTACAATCAAAAACTTTTTTAATATCTATAAAAAGTCCTGCAGTGACTTTTTTCGCACCCAAATTTGAAAAGATTATATAGCAAAATGGTATCTTTGTCGCGCACTAGTTAAACTTCCATTGCATAGCCCATAATCGTAAATAATGTCTGCGTATTCTTTGTTTGCAAATGCTGACATTTCAAATAGCGTTACTAAGCAACTGTAACCTTAGTGTAAAAAAATTAAACTGATGAACTAATTTTTTTCCTAATCTTTTATACCATTTCTGCAAAGTATATTTTCCAAATAGGCCTTCATACCCTAAACCTAACTCTTCTGGGAGCTTTTAAGGAACTGGGTAAGGAAATAGGGGTTTTGGCAAGTAGTCAAATAAAAGAGCACGCGTTAAAACTCTTTAATAGCTATGCAATTTTAAAAAAATATTGGAAAATTAGTAATTCGTGGAAAACCACTCTGACGAGTATGTATTGTCAACTGTTGTTAGAAACGTTGGTAAAAAATCATAAATTCCTTTTTTTACCTGTTGCAGGTTTTTCCAAGTATCATAAGATCTGTTGGTTTTTGTGAAACTTGACGATGATTTTTTGTTTTATTATTGTTACTCTCATAAGAAGTAAATAGTAAAACGTTATGTTAATTAGGCATTTACTGGAGAAAAGCAACCTTAAAGTCAAAAATTAGCATGGGCAAATGAAAATGCAACAGGCTTAGAAATTAGATATCTAAAGACTCAAACAAGATATCAACTTTATTTAAACGCCGTTATAAAGGCTGGTATTTCTTCTTAAAACAAAGTCCTACGCAAAGTTTTTACCATAAATACTAACAGAGCAATTTCCGTTAACATGGGTCAGGGTACACCAAAGTAAGCCTTTTCTTAAATCTTCGATAAATGATGTCAACTTTGGCGATAGACCCTTACTGTAAAACTATTTTTTCCCTAAAATATGCCCAGGAATCATTTCCCAAATTATCGTCAACGAATTAGGGGACACCCTGGATAGTAGAAAAAAAGAAATAAAACAAAGGAAAGAGGATTTCGAGAGGCAGCAAAGAAATGGAAAATTTGACAGGACAAGACAAAAATAGGGAGAGCCAGGAAGACGGTGGAAAACGAATAACAGCTAAGTATTGTGTTGTGAGATTGTGTAGTGTGATCCCGGATCATTCCCTTGTTTCATACAATTTTCCAATCAATAAATATCCTAATAATAAAACAACAAACATCGCTAGTACCCCTTGGCCCCTGTTATTTTTCATTTACTCTTTTTTAAAGCCTTCGCAATTCGTTTCTAAAAAGATTGCGTGACGCCTACCAACACATTTGTATGTCCTTTTTCTGTCAGATATTTCTTTCTATAGTTAATTCTTTTATTTTTTTTGTAAACCATAAACCCACCCCTAGCTGAGTAGCCGAAATTGGCAGGACATAACCTGCTGTCTGTGTTTTTCTTTGTTTACGTCGCAATCCGCCATTACCGATCAAACCCCTACCTATGTGGTTCGGTCTCGTTTCGTTCTTTAAACGAAAGAAAGGTGTTTTATTGTTCCATCCAGCAAACCGCCTACCAAATTAGCAAATTTTAATTTATTGATTCTTTTTATCCGGGGAAAAGAAAGATTTCGCAACAAGTTGATATTCAGTGAACCAGATTCTTAATAAGTTAGGATCGCAGTTCATCTCAGATACTTGGTTCAAAGGACTATCGGAACCATAGGAATAAGCTATGCTCCTAAGCAAACCTTTAAAACTAAGTTTAAACAAGGAATTGACATAAACAAGGAACAGAATAGGTCCTAACACAAACCTTTGAGGTACTCCTATTAATTCTTTATGATCGATTTGAAAGACAATATCTATACCAAAGGAGCATAAAGCCACAGGAACCAACTAACTCAAGTTTTCTCAATAAGATGTGGTGGTTAACTACAATCAAAAACTTTTTTAATATCTATAAAAAGTCCTGCAGTGACTTTTTTCGCACCCAAATTTGAAAAGATTTTATAGCAAAATTGTAAAAGGGCGTCTACAGTAGATTTATCCTATTGAAAACCGAACTGAGCGGGGTCGAAAAATTGGAACTTATTTGAAAAAGATATCATTCTCACCTTACCAATTTTTTATAAAGATTCTACTAAAAAATTCATAAAAAATGCTTTGGTTAAAAATATGAGCTAGCACATTAACTATCAAATATTCAATGTGTTGCAAGACTACTTTAGAATCAGCATCATAACCGGCATAAGCATACGATTCTTAAGAGAAACAATTATTTACACTTAGCCAATAGAACCGTTCTCTTACCTTCTTCAACATCTTATTAATTTCCTAGTGATCTCCTAGGATTCCGTCATGTATTTGGAGCACTTCACTGATTCTGGACCGTGGCACGATTAGCTACATAGGAGATGTTGTTCCATCCGCAATTTCTCATTTCCTCTTCAGCAAACCATCTTGTGAACCCCACTGTACCCTACGCCTTCAGAGTTTGGCTCCGGTCCGATATCTCCTGCCAGCTTAGTCTTTCCTCGTGTTATTTCCAGGACAATATTGGTTCGATGGTCATTAGGATAGTGGCTCGGGTTTTTCGCTTTCTTACGGTAGCAGTGATCACATTTGATTCCGCAGGGTCGATAAGAGAGAGCATCAACATTTGAGTGGAGTTTTCCCTTGCGGTATTGCACTTCAAACTCGTAGCCGTGTAACTGCTCCACCCTTCTCGCAACTTGGCCTTCCGGGTTCTTGGCCTTTTCAGAGCTGTGTGGTCTGTAGGAAGAATGAACTGTTGTCCATAGAGGTACTTATGGAAACCCTTCGTTGCCAGAATTAAAGCCAGAAGCTCACGTCGAGTTACGCAGTAGTTCCGTTCAGGCCTGGGGAGTACCTCGCTGTAGCATACATTACATTCTCTTGACCATCATGAACTTGAGCGATCATAGCTCCAACTCCAACATTGCTAGGTGTGGAGTAACCCAAGATAGGGGCATTGCACAGCTGCTGCTTGAGTTCTTGAAATGATTTTTACCTACCTGAACTGTCTTCGAATCTTCTGTAATGCATGGCAATTCCCAATAAGTTTTTTGGTTGGTGTTTATCTTTGGGGGCAGGCCAACTTTTCACCGCTTCGATTTTATAAGGACCCGTCCTTATTCATTCGGCTCATATGATGTGCTCCAAATATTTTATTTCCGGACTGAACAAGGCACTCAACACTTCATTTAGATTTTCGCGACACTTCTCGAACATCCTGCATATGACGATAACGTCGTTTAGATACACTAGGCAGGCTTTCCACGTGAGGCCTTGCAATGCATGTTTCATAAGTCTCTCGATGGTGGCCGGAGCGTTAAACAGTCAAAACGGCATCACGGTAAACCGCCAAAGACCACTTCCTGTAGGGAAGGCCATTTTCTCACGATCTTTTCAATTAATCTTTACCTGCCAGTAATCGCTCTTCTGGTCAAGTGTTGAAAACCATTTCCCTACAAGAAACTGTATCCAAAGTGTTATCAGTTCTTGATAGTGGGTAGCTGTCTTTTTGGTGACATCGTTAAGACGTCGCTAGTCTGCACAAATCATCGTGCTGCCGTCTTTCTTCTTTACGAGGGCTATCTTCAATCAGATAGGCGCCTTGCAGGTTGACGGATTGTTCGGGTATCTTCGGTGTCAATTTGGCTCCGTCTTGTATAGTAAATATATCAGCGTAGTCGCAGATTAATTTTTCTACCAGAATACGTTGCTCTTGATCCAGATTATAGAGGCAGAGGATTTTTTTTTTTGATTTTCATATTCTGAACTCTTTCGAGCGGTGATGCACGAGCCGTTGTCAATATAGCCTCAATAGGTGAACATTTTCCCACTATATCTCCTTTTTTCACCTTTATACTCGTAGTGAATGCCTTTGGATTTAGAATCCTTACAGGAACCATGTTGTTGTTGTTTGGTTCTACTAAGACCATTCCCACCTTGAAGTCTTTCTTATTTTCTGTCTCCATAAAATAGAATCGGTAGCTACCAGGAGCACCTTCCACTTTTTCCAAAATAATTGCTTCCGACGAAAGCTCTAGAATCTGGTTTCGGCAGATGACGACTTTTAAGACTGCATGTTGGCGTTTCCGCATACCGTTGATATCTCTATGTTTCCGTATTTCAGGGCTCGTGCCTCCATGAATTCTTCACCAATGTGGCACTCGTCACATACGCCGGCCACCAGAAACACGTGAGAGAATGTTATTTCGGCCAGCTGGAGTTTTAGATGGACCTCACCATATACCTTAGCCGTTGCTCCCGGAGCTGTCCGTAAGCTGCAATTGCTGGTGTTATGCAATCAAGACTTCTCCACAAGATTCCTCCTTACCACTGACTACCTCTGCAGGAAGACTTTCATTGCATCGTTTAGTCAGCGAGACTGGGATGATGATCCTGAGGCCGTCGATTCCTGCTACCAACATATGGTATACCCATCGAAGTTAGTGCTTAAGGATTTCCCAAGTGATGACTTCGAGAAGATTTACCGCCTTCTTGATAAACGTTTCTGCCGGTTTCTCCGTGCATTTGCTTGTTACCGCAGTGAGGGCAGTTTTTTGGTCATGCCGGTACTTTACAGTGCCTTTGAAGATGTCTTATTTTATTGTAATTCCAGCACTAAGGCTTAAGAAGGTGCATACAACAGAATCTTTTCTCTTTTCTTTTGTAAGCCTGATTGGCTGTTCCCATTGTTAGAGCGAACTCAAGCACTTAAGCAAGGTTTCTTTTCTGGCCATTCTTGCTGCTGATTGTAGCTTCGAATCTGCGATTCCCCTGTTGAATGTGTTCTTTCTTTCTCGATTTCTCATTGTCCCAGTTGATAGCACCATCAGCCACGTACAACTGCTTCTTATATGTACATAGTTTATGAGATCTGGCCATTGAACGAGAGAGGCTTCTCTTTGGATTGATTATAGGATATTCTCACAGTTCTTATTTTCGCACTTTGTCGAGCTCTTTTGCAAGTTGCTCAAGTTTGCTGACCATTTGTTCGAATTTTTGATCCATTTCTTCGAACTTTCGCTGTAGAATGTTCTTTTGTTCTTACAGATTATTCTTTTGTTCAGCCATTTTTTGTTCTATTGTTCGTCTATATTTGTTCTCTGTTCGTCTAATTTTTGTTCAATAAGAGGAGTTGTAACATCGCAGACTTGTCGTTGCCGGTACTCATTTGTTCTTCTTCGTCTACATCAAAGGAGTATGTTTCTGGATCATGTCCTTTGTTTTTCCAAGCTTCCTGAAGTCGGACCGTCAAGTCGCTTTTTCCTCCACTGGCACTGAGATTTCTCTTGTTCTATTCGGATTTGAGGACGAGGTTGAACTGCAATGGTTCTCGGCCCATGATATCGACCATGTATTTAACACAAATACAAAAAACCCATTTTGTTTTCCTTCACACACAATAAGTCCTATTCCACCTCTGACATCAATGTAAAATGTTTATGTGGGCTCAAAGGATAGAACTTATTTCGTTCAACACAATCACTTTGTTCAATACAACTATAGGGTGACCAGATAGCAATGATAGTTCTTCCAATTGTTATGTTTCAGCAGCTGTCAAAGTTGCCAATGACATCCAGCTGTCAAAATATTTAGTAAGGCGTGTCATTTTATCACGCATCGTTTCACGCTTGCCGAACGTCCGTAAATCATTAAAAAAAATGCTATCGAAATTCCGAGTCAGTAGTGAATACGCAACGTGAATTTCGTCGTGAGGTCGGTCGTCATCGTGGTTTCAGTGTGAAGGGAATTTGTTGCACCGTGGAAAAGTTTGAGCGTGAGTACACTTTTTTAAATCTTAGGCCACCAACCAGACAGAGATTGGTGCTATCGTAAATAAACACAGTCGCTGTTGCGGCCGAAGAAGAAGACTCTTAAATGTCGATTGGGCGCGGATCAGCTGAATTGGGCATCGCCAGAGAGTCAACCCGGCTTATTTTGAGGTTGGGTTTGGGCCTATATCCATATAAGATTGTGCTGACGCAAGAATTGAAGTCGGACGACCATAAACAACCTTGGGAGTTCGCTAATTGGCCGCTGGATATGTTGGCCGGAGATCCGGATTTTGGCCAAGAAATTATCTTCTCGGGTGAGGCCTATTTTCGTTTCAGCGGCTATGTTAACAAGCGAAATCGCCATTATCAGAGCGAACACAATCCACAAGTGTTCGGCCAAGCATCAACGTGTTGCAAAATTCCGCGCTTTTAAAAGGATATGGTTAAATTGTTGAAAGACGGGTGCCGGGCTACCGGCAACCAAGCAAAACAAGAAAAGCAAAACTCGAGCACAGAGAAAACAAACCGCAACCACACGGATGGTGGTTGGTAAACGAATGAAGGAGAATGCGCACAACCGAAAGCAGGTCCAAAAGGGAATCGCAAGACAACCGGAGTTGCAACCAGCAGCTGGTTCCTAGCTGCGCCCACCGGCTGCTCAGCGCGGGAAGGGGGTTCGGAAAAGGAAGAAAATGAAGGGAAACAATGTGTAATTGGACGTCATCTGATTTTTATGGAAAATCGGGAAAACAAGATAAAGTCAAACCCCGATTATAGATTTTTCTCTGATAGGGAATTTAAGTGTATGTATTTTTTGTAAAAAAGGGGTTACCCACCTCACCAAAACTGGGTGACTCACTGGGGCCACGGAGTCGCGAACGTTTTAAAAGTAACTGCTAAAGGGTTACGGGGCTTGCCGGGAAAACGGTAAGGAACCTTACGGGATTCTATGTCTCACAAATAACCCCGACTGGGGGAAGATCACACAAATAAATATATTAAAAAAAATCAAGAGGTACTTAGCTGTTTTCCTGCCTACTTCGGGTCGTTCCTGTCTCTATGCCGGGCTGGTGAGAGGGGGTTATACTTCCGCCGCAGTCACTTGGCCTGTAGTTCGTGGTCGGTTCTTTGGTCGTCTTTGGGGCGGGGTGATTTACTTGTCTCGTTTTCTTCCGTCAATCCTAATGCGGCTGATGGGTATGTGTTGTCCTCGTTCGTTTTATTTATTTCTGTAGCTTCTTGTGGGCCCCCGCCCAATTATCAAGGCTTCGCCCATCAATGACGTTGTCTAATAAAAAGCGGGGGTAGATTATTCTATAACTGGTCTTATCGAAAACATCCAGATTTTTTTTTGCATGAATGGATGATACGATTTGACCAGTTACAAGTTGCCGGTCATGGGTCTTGTTGGTAGGCTTGACCACCGGTAGTCCATACCAGGACTTAAATCACGGTACCATGGGAGTCAGGAGCCCCCCGGATTTCGGTCCGGGCCTGACTTGTTAGAGGTAGGCCCCCTTGTGGGGGCGTCATGGTGGCTGTGGTTTAAACCCAAATCGCGGGAACGGGTCTAACCCATTGTAGAGTTGCAAAAAAGTACTGGGTGCTGCAACCCTAAGAGCAGCAAGAGGTTTTAGGTCGGCCTCGACTCATACCAAGGGTGGAACTGTGCCTCCAACACAGTTCCGAATTGGTATCAAAGGATTGACGGAGAGCGATGGCAAGGCGTATCCTTGCTCCCTATGGGTGTATGGGCACCTCGTAAACATTAAGTCTGCATGACAGGTGGTTTACGATAAAAATCCAGGTACGTTCTGTAGCTTCTTGTGTTAGTCTTTTCTGTTTTATTTTGTTCATAGTTACTTGTTTTTTTTTGGTCGTTTGTAGTTGCTTTTTTTGTTTTTTTTTGTTTTTTTTTGTTTTTCAAAATGGTGGCACTGTCCACTATGACGGCTAGATCTCAATTACTCTAGCCGCGCATTTGGTGGTTCCACTAATTCAGCTGTCAGAGCAAAGGGACTCATTTCCAGAGCTCTGACAGCCTCCCTATTGAACCACCCAATCGCACCAGTCGATGTTTTATCGTGTTCGTCCTGTTCGTTCTGTCTGTCGAGTGACTGCTTGGGTCCATATTACACCCTCGGACCCATGGCTCTTTTGGGGACAATTTAAGGGAGCCCAATTAGTAATCTCCAAGTAGGAAGGAAACTTTTATAAATAAATTCCACTGCGGGGCCGGTAAGTCTCCTTGCAGACACGAATGAGGGGAACGGATCGTGGGGAATCGTGGGCTTTCTTTCACACTTATTGCTTTTTGAATTTGGGTTTTTGGGGGTTTTACAAATTTATGTCGCTGGAAATAAACAATATAGGATTTAGGGTGGGCTCTCGGCTATTGCTGGGGTGTCGACATCTTCGGGCATCAAGGGGGCAGACCGTCCGTCCGCTAGAGTTTCCAGGCCGTCTGTCTGGCTCTATCCGGGGTACCTATATGTCATCTCTGGGGCGGTAGATCGAGGGAGGGAACTGGATTCAAAGAATCCAGTAAATCCCACCTGTACCGTGCACCCAGAGCATGACGGGAAGAAAAGAACGGGGACGAAACGAGAAAAGGCAGGAGGGTAGAGGGGTGAAACAGACAACAACAGGACCAAAGGGAATGGAGGATTATTGGGGCGTGATTTGCACTTAACAAACGCATCCACAAAGTTTGACTGTTTGGTTCCGTTTATGGCATGGCAGCATCATCAGACCTTATTTCTTTCGAAATGAGAAAGGAGATAGCGCTACCGTCAATGGCCTCAGGTATAGAGCGATGTTAATCGACTTTCTGTGGTTAGAGTTCGACAGCATCGATATATTCGAGCTGTGGTTCCAACAAGACCGCGCTATTACTTTATCTTTTACTTAAACCACTTTAGCGCTACTCTTTATTCACTTCCTCTCTCATCCACGCTGGTATTTATACTCCCTGAAATCTTTCGAGGACTTTCTGTACTATCTGTACGTTCCATATAACTTTCCGTATTGCCAGAATATTCGCTAAAAGTTTCCATGATTCCTCCAATGGATGAGTATTCTGATTTTTTTAAATATAAATGGAACTGTTCACCAGTTGAGCAAACGAAAAAAGGTTTATTTTTATTCGGCAGGTAATTTTACGGCATTATTGCTGAAAAATGATTTCGGCCACATGGTCAGCATAGGGGCGTCTCAGGAATTGCGTCTTGGATCTCCAAACTTCGATCACTTTTTCAAGCACTCGAGGCCGTATCTCACGAATGGTGCCCTCGATGCTGGGTTATAAGGCTAAATTTGTTGTTGGCTTGTCCGCATAGACTCACAACTTCAAATACCTCCAAGTCCAAGTCCAAGTCCAAGTTTTTGCGCACGAATAGATGAATAAGGATCTTCCTCAACGGCGCCGATATTTGCATCTGTGCGTATAAAAAGATTATGACGGCTGTCAGATTTACTACCAACTCTCCTTAAAGACACCCTACATTATCATGCAAAATAAAACATTATAAATTAACTACAAGAGCGCACTTTGTAAGTTTTTACTGTAAACAAAAAAACCCATTTTTATTTTATACTCAATGGGGAAGTTGTATCTCACTCAAATTTTGAAGTCTGTTGGCAATGTTGGCTTTATTGAGTTATTCCCCTTAAACAGTTTAGACAACAACCTCAGGGTTAATCGGTTTAGTTTGGTTTCACTCTACGAGTAGTGAATATTGAAATATTTTCGAATTCGAAAGGAGCATGCTTATTGTTTACATTTACGATTAAAGCCGGCATTTTGTAGTTAAGAAATCTCGTTTTTTCGGAGTTGTCATCCTTTCGTAGCCATAAATTGCATCAGTGCTCTTTAATCTGTATAAAGGATTGGAATCTATGAAATAAAGGGATATTTCCAGTTAGGGAGTTGATGCTGCGATACTAGGTCGTAGCAACACAAATGTAAAAGTATAAAGCAACATTGTTTCAGAATACTATGAGTGCTTCGCTTTCAACGGCTTTCACGGCTCTATTCACATTTATCAAAGTAGATTAATTTTTTGTTTTCAGGAAAGCAGGTATTCACTGTGAATTCATGTGAAACAAACGAATTCAATAGCGAGTACGCGCGTGGAAGATTGAATTATAAGCATCTTGGTAATCGATTCAGGATAGGCACGCGGAAAGGCTCATTTTTTCGGGGAAGAGCCTTAGATGTGCGGAGCAAGCATGCCAACTCGACATACGAGAATTAATGTATTTTGTAAGATGTTTCCTCAAAAAACCAAGGGGTTCGAACACTTTGGAAATTGCAGATGAATTGGAACTGTTGTACTCGTATGTCTCAGGGGGACATTCAAATTTTGTTGGATGAAAAATTCCAGAATTGTTTTTCAGAAAGTTTGCGAGTATCCTGAATTTAAGCAGTTGCATTGAAATATACTTATTACAAACCTGCAAAATACATATTTACCATATATGCTTTCTGACTAAAAAAGCTAGTAATACAACTTTTTCTGAAGACTATGACTAATGAATCAAGGTTCAATGCACAATTTATGTGAATTTGTGAAAACAAGGAAATGCATGTATTCCTCCTCTTGGTATTCATATCATGGGCTACACTCTCAAAGCCATCTTCCGGCTTAAAAAAATTGGTCTTTGGTACAACACGCACTGGAACTTTGATGAACTTGCGCGACGGCTGTCTGATCTTATGGACATGCCGTCCGACTTTCCCCGTTGTTATGTTTGTTTTTTTTATAAAAAAAGTTTTTCGCCTAAAAGTAGGCTTTATTCCTTTTGTCCATCCTTCTATCTTTTGTTGTTAACGCAAAGTGTGTAGGTTCGAATCTCAACGAGGAATGTGAATTTTTTTTGAAATTCGTCTTTCTCAAATTATGTGGGTAGCGGCGCTATCGCGCGAGGGAAACTACAGTGAATCGGGAAAGAGCGAATCGGATGAGCAGTTCGGTTGGAAGTTAGGAGGGCGGATAGAAAATTCAAGAGTGGGTTTGAGTGGGCTGTTGAGTTAGGACCAGCGTAAGGAGTAGGCATCCATCGAATTAAAAAGAGCATATAGAGAGAGAAAAAAAAAAGGTTAAAGATAAAAGGACAAGTGTATCCTAGTAAAAGAAAAAAAAAGAAAACATGAAAAAAAAGGGAAATAGGCGAAAGAAGAGAACAGACCAACGCACACAACGATGAAAGGAGTCACATCGCACCAGATGAGTCGATCGAGAGGCAGAAGGAAAGCATATTGGGGGGGAAAAAAAACGAGAGAGCAGATAGACGTATATATACATACATCAATGTATCATACGAATATATATAAAATCGGGCATAAAATACATTTAACACGAATATAAAATAGACACTAAAAAAAATTGTGAAAAGACAATAATATCGGTATTATGTGTCATAGTTTAAAGGTTCGGGCCGGATCAAGAGACAGAAATTGTCAGGAATCCGTTTCGTCGTGGCACGGGTCGCAATCCACTGTAACACAGTGGGGCGCTATTATAAAATAAAAAAATTACTGAGGGATTCGACGACAGAGTTCTTTTCCTACACTCCGAAGAGGGACAAGCTGCAAACAATTCTGCTGAGGGGGTTAGAGCCGTCGACTGGTCCAGAGGAGCTCCTTGCACTGCTTAAAGAGAAGGAGTGCGAAGGGCTCAAATTCGTGGGGGTCAAGCCGTTTGTCACGGCTAAAGCTAAAAAGGAGAAGCGGAAACTACCGTCCTTCCTGGTTCAACTAAGTCCCGACAGCAAACTGGATGGTCTAAGGAGTATCAAATTCCTAGACTACCAGGTTGTACACTGGTAGAAATTAAAGAGGAGCGAAGACATTTTACAATGTGTTCGTTGCCAAAGGTTCGGGCACGCCGCGTCGAATTGCGAAATGCAGCCTCGATGCGTGAAGTGTGGAAAGAACCACAAGTCAGAGGAATGCGCTCTAGGTAAGGACGGAGCGTCTGAAAAAAGCCAACTCTCTTGTGCCTTATGTAGGAACACGGGACACACCGCAAACTATCGGGGTTGTCCTAAATTCCAATACATCAAAAGAGTAAATCTGGCTCGGCAGCAGAAAGTGGAAGTTAAACGTCCACCCGTGCATATACAAACACCAGCCGTGTTACCTACGCCCAAATGGCAGCAGGTAGGGGAGATACGGTACAGCAAGCGAAGGTTGCCTCTCAGGCCCCAGCGCCTAGAGCACCGGAACCAGTACCTGACATGCTAGCTATCTTGCTCTCTATCCAGGGGCAGATGGCTCAGCTCCAACGTCATTTAACTGAACAGACCGCGCGGGTGGATCAAATATACGCGCTGTTGCCTGGCCTAACGCATCGCATATCGTAATGGGTACGTACGTGATGGGGCAAGCCCTGAAGGTCCTTGCAGTGAATGTTAATTCATTGATTAGGCTCGAACGACGAGCCGCACTATTTAAGTTGCTTAAAGACCAAGCCTCTGATGTGCTTTTGGTTAGCAAAACTAAGCTTACTAAAAGACACAAAATGAGGCACAGAAGATACAAAATAGTACGGAGAAACCGACCCAACTCCATTAGGGGAGGAGGTGTTGCGATTTTCGTAAGAAAAGGTATACGTTTTAAAAGAGTATACAGTCGTGTAGTACGCAGGTTCCGGGTGCAGGAAGCATGCATCGTGTATATCCCTCTCCGTAGTGGAAAGCGGCTGTACATGGTGTCTATCTATGCACCTGAGGCTACTCAATCTACCTTATTCATCTCAGAGCTCGAGACACTTTTTCGATTCCTGAGGTTGGAATTGGAAGACAACTATTTTATTATCGGCGGAGATTTCAACGCCAAACATAGAGATTGGGGAAATAATACACCAAATACTAGAGGGAACCAAAATTGGTGGGATCAGCACAGTGTGATGTATCGACTCGGCCTCAAAGCGACGGATAGTCCGTCGTTTCCCAGACACGGGTCCTATTTGGATCTCCTGCTGTTCGACTCACGAATACAACTGACGTGCACTAACCAACAAACTACAAACTGTCTACGAACTTTTGTGTATGACAGTGACCATTGCGGTCTCAGCACCGAGTTTGTTCAAAGGCATTCCTACAATTATAGTAGGGTGCGTTGGACACTCTTCACCAGAACACTGACTGGAGCACTCTCCTCGAATTCGCTCTACCCACCGTCCAACAGAAATCTGTCAAACGAGGAGATTGACAGATATCTAAGGCTAATGGACGAGACAATCAAACGAACAATGGACAAAACGATACCTCGGTATAAACACACTGACGAAGAAGACTTATTCCGTAACGCAACTATTGACGCACAGCACCGACAAAAAAGTAGGCTGTTGTCAAGACTAAAAACCTTGTACAGACAGTGTTTGATAATCCTTTGAATTATAATTTGATATCCAACCTCATAACGTAAAATGAATTTTCAACTTGCTAAAATAATTATTTTCATTTGAACCATTGTATCATAGACTATTCACATTTTTGCTTTGTTAATTGCTCTCTTTAATTGCTAATTGATTTGTTACTTGCTCTCTTAATAATTGTATACCACTTTGTATAACACTTTGCACTATGCAAATTATGTCATAAAGATATCTCGGCCACTTGGATTTCGACCAGCAAAGAGATAAGTATATTCAACAAATAAATAAATTAAATATTTCAATTTGGCTGTAGTCTTCTTCGTCGGCTTTCTTTTTGCTTCCCTTTGCAAGTGCTGGTCCTTCAATTCATTCGGATTTTTGAATCAATCGATCGAAAATGACATACAGACAGTTTACGGATAGACATAACCCGGAGATCATGACACTGAAGTCGTCAATTAAAAACCTCCAAACATTAATAAAGGAAAATTACAGAAACTCTGTAAGTTTGTATTGGAGCAATAAAATTCGGGCTGTAAACACCAGCAACCCGAATATGTTCCCGCAAATAAATAAAATATTTCGGAGAAATAATCAGAACGACCTTTCATGTCTTAGAATCGCCCGAACGACGAACAACGAACAACGAACAAATACTTGCAGCAGCAGGCATAGATTCAAATGAGGCTTTTGATGATGACAACTGTGGTAAAATTTACCACAACAAGTTCTACTCTCTCCCTTTCCCTTCGGCCTCTCTCATCCACATTCTTCTCCGTTTGTTCTTCAAAATCCTAAGAGGGTGGTGGGCAGCCATGGGCCCATCAGCCATTGGTGCACCCTCCTAGTATCTTGAAGGATCAACCACAGCAGGTAGGACGGACGGTCCATTGAAGCAACCATTTGGAGGAAGGCGCGAGACCAGCGTCCAATGTTGTAGTGAACAAGAGCCATTTACAAAGTTGTCGGCTTCTGCCCTTATGTTGTGTTGTCTCTCCTATCGGGTAGATCCCTTAGCCTTAGAAGGCATCTCCGCTCCATCACGGTCTCTCCTGCCCGATCCGCTTTTTGCCCGTTCCGTTTCATTTTTTGTCCGTTGTCTCCTTGGAGAAGTATATTAGCGGGAAGAATTGGTGGGCTCTTGAGCTCTGTCCTTCTGCTTTTATACTTGTCGGAGGGGACAACCAATAGATCCACGAGACGAAGAGACGGGAGTCTCGGTGGAGTGACGGACGGTCACCTTAAGTCCAACGCTGTACGTCTAGTGCCAGATGGACGGTCTGGAACCCTCTGCGTTTAATAAATACACAAAGCCACATAACCAGGCGGACTGCCACAGATGATCTATTTGGTGACGCGCGGTCACCACCTTGAATACAAAAAAAAAAAACAGAAAATAAAATTGTAACAAAAGTGTTGTAAAGAATTGACCCCTAGTTGCGCGGCCCACATTTAATTAATCCTTGACAAGAGGATTCGCCGGGATGTCTTTATTTTTATTTAGTTTTCATTGGACAGCACTCCCTATATAGAATTCCCTCTCCTGCACCCGTCTCTTGATTAGTTCCTTGTTTCGCCCTCACGGTACGCCACCCGATCATTATCAGAAACGGATAATGATTAGGATGTAGGAATGCGAGTAGGCCATATATTGTTGGCAAATTACCTTTTTGCTTTTTTTTATCTTTTGGGAAGGACTGGTGTTGCATTCAGACTGAATGCAACCCCAATGAATGATCGTAAAGGGAAATATTAGCACGGGCCAAAGGGAAATCCCAATCTTGGAGGAAATTTCCCCAGATTTATGGAAATAGAAAGAAGCACGAATGTGTGTGTGTATGAGAGAGTGAAAGCAACGGAAATCCAATGCACGGTGGCACACTTCAGCAAATTTGCGGAGCGTTGCACACAAAAGCCAAAATTGGACCGTTGCATCCGTATGGACGGTTGTATGAAGGAGCGTATGTGTGAGACAACATGGGCAGCCATTTGCTTGTCGAAATGTAGTCAGATACCTTGGGATCTGGCTAGATCAGTATCTGTATTTTGATAAAAATGTAGATGTTGCTCTGGCCAGAGCCAAAGGTGCTTTTGCCTTTACAAAGAGACTGTTTTATAACAGCCAACTCGATGCGGGGGTGAAGGTAATCTGTTACATGGCCCTTATCAGGCCCATGCTTGTATTTGGATGTCCCTTGTGGTTCAATGTGAGAGCAAGTTTATTGGAAAAGATTCGGGTGTTTGAGAGGGCTTGTCTTAGGACTTGTCTTCGCTTATACAGAACACCAGAGTCTGAGTACATAAAATTCTATCCTAATGAGGTCTTGTACAATAGGGCGAACCTAATAAGAGTGGACAATTTCGCCATTAAATTGACTCGAAGGCACGTTGCAAGAGCAATGACCTCATCGAACAACCTGATCTCAGGGGCTTACTACACCAATTGTATGTATCACGAGAGAGCTCGCTTTGACGGCTTTATTCCTCCAGAAGCGTTCCTTTATTTAGATAGTAAAGGTCTGATTCAGGACAGATTGGCGGTCCCGCTAATCTTCCACGTCGCTCGAACAGCTGCGGACAGGCGACTCAACTACGACAGAGACGTCGCACATGGCAGTGCGGAGCGTCTCCGGTTCAGTAGGGCGGTAGGGAGTAGCGACAGGAGGGATGTTGCTCAGCAGCACCAGCAATTTTGGTGGCTTGATAAGGGCGAGGATGCTTCGTCGTCGAACTCCTCCAGTGATAGTTAGCTTCATGTGAAGCAGAGTGGGCCAGCCTAATTGTTTTTGTTTTTTAGCCATGGCCGGCTTATATAGTTTTAGGTAGGTTTAAGTTAGATTTTAAGAAAAAAAATATATATAAAAACAAAATCAAAAATGATAAAAAAAAAATATATTGGGTCTACAAGTAAGTTTCCAGCGCTTGTCAGAGATGGCGCCACCAGTGGATCCCGGGCAGAAATGTCAGACCCCATGTGTTTTATTTGAAGGTTTTGTATCTGTCAACAACTTTGCAGCGTTATATTTGAGCAGTTTTATCGGTGTCGTACATTTTATCGAGCAAAATCATGGCAAGTTCCCAGCCAAATAAACGTCATTTGCGGGAAGCGCTGCTTTTATTCTTTAATATGAAGAAAAGTGCGGCTGAGGCCTATCGTTTGCTTTCGGAAATTTATAGGGCGGAATGTATTGGTGAATCGACGTGCCGCGAGTGGTTCAAACGGCTCAAAAGTGTTGATTTTTGAGTTGAAGCAAAGATCGCCCCGGAAAGCCGAAAAGTTTTAAAGACGAGGAATTGGACGCTTTACTGGATGAGGATCCGTGTCAGATTCAAGAAGAACTTGCTGCATCATTGGGCGTCACGCAACAAGCCGTCTCCCTGCGCCTAAAAGCACTGGGATTCATTCAAAAGGTTGGAAACTGGATGCCGTACGAATTGAAGCCAAGAGACGTCGAACGGCGATTTTGCATGTCCGAAATGTTACTGCAGCGGTATAAAAATAAATCATTTTTGCATCGTATTGTCACTGGTGATCAGAAATGGATTTATTATGATAATCCTAAACGCAGAAAATCGTATACAAAGCCCGGCGAGCCCGCCCAATCGACGCCGAAACGAAATATTCACGTGAATAAGGTCATGCTCTGCATATGGTGGGATCAAAAGGGTGTCTTATACTACGAACTGTTTCCGAGTGGTGAAACCATCAAAGGACCATTATATCGAACCCAACTAATTCGTTTGAAGCGGGCATTAAAAGAAAAACGGCCAGAATATGAGACCAGGCATGAGTTCGTCATTTTTCATCACGACAACGCTCGGCCACATGTTGCGGTTTCGGTGAAAAACTACTTGGAAAATAGTGGATGGGAAATTCTGCCTCACCCGCCTTACAGTCCAGACTTGGCACCATCTGACTACCACTTGTCTCGTTCGATGCAGAACGCTCTTACGGGAATACGCTTCAGCTCAGTAGAGGAAATCAAAAATTGGCTCGATACGTTCTTGGGCTCGAAAGACGAGCAATTTTTTTGGTCCAGAATTCATAAATTGCCAGAAAGATGGGGGAAAGTTGTAGCTTCCGATGGACGATACTTTGAATAAAGCATTGTAACTATGTTTTCATAATAAAACTTCAAATTTTGGAAAAAAACGCTGGAAACTTACTTGTAGACCCAATATATATACACATATATGTATATGCATATATGTATATATGAAGTGTATATGTATTGTGTATGAATGTATTATATGTAAGTAGGTTAAGTAGATTAAGATTTATTTTGTAGGTAGTCTGTAAGTTTTTAGTTTTAAATATTAAACTCAAAAGAGTCCATATACTAAGTTTTTGCTTTTTAAAAATGTTTTCTTAGTTTAAGCTGTATTGTCCTAAATATAAGAATAAGAACAAAACCTGTCAAAACGTCGAAAGACATAATTTAAGTGTTAGGATTAATTTAGAGTGCCCGCATGGGGCCAATAAGTTAGTATAAGATTATTTTTAAGTTATTTAAGCTAATTTTCAAGCGTTTTTTTTGTCTAGCATGTAAGAGTAAATTAAGTATATAAATAAAAATGCATTTAAATTGAAAATTGAAAAATTGTCGCGGCACGGGCCGCAGTAAAGGTTCGGTGATCGTGTATGCCCAGGTTCTAATCCCGATTCGACCAATCTTTTTTTTCCTCTCTTTTTTTTTCTTTATTCGGAATTGGCGTTATTATTTTTTTTTACTCCATTCGTTTTTGGAGCTTAGATATAAGTTAGTTTGTAAGTTCGTTTGTATTAGGTTAAGATGGTCTAATCCCGACTCGAACAATAATTTTTTTTTATTCCTTTTTTTTTTTTGTATTTGGAATTGGCCTTATTATTTTTCTTTTGAATTTATTTTTGGAGTTTAGATATACTCGTAAGTTAGCTTTTAAGATCTTTTGTATTAGACTAATTAAAGCAATTTGTGAAATATATGGTATATTATACACATGGTAAGAAAGAGTGGTGTATATATCGATATTTTTTTTTGAGACGCTTACGATCGCAAATGCCGGTGGTTAGTCGCGGTTCTAACCAGTGGTAAGTCGAACGGAAGGGCAATCGCGTGCCGCCCACATACCATCTTCACTCATGACCATTCTCCAAGTTGGTCCGGCACCCTTCCGCTTGACGTCGCAGCGCTTTTTTTTGTTTAGAGAATCGACGGTAACACCGTGCCCAGGACCGGTTCCGGCCAGAATCTGAGCCAGGAAAGGAATGCGGTCGGATCTTTACGGACCAATATAGGATGTGGCGCTGGTGTCTTTCTGGAGGACGAACACGTTATAGTAGATCTGCATCTGTCTTCCAAGCGGAGATTTACGCAGTCCTGATGGCAGCAAACTATATTGCAGAGAATAGGTGGAGGGAGCCAGGCGAAAACCAAGCTGCACGTAGAGCCTCGCTGAACCCTTTTACGACTTCCAAGATAGTTCAAGAATGCAAGAGATCACTGAACGCAGTCGAAAGGCTAAATACACTGTCTGGGTCCCAAGTCACACTGAGATCACCGAAAAAGAAATCGCCAGGCAAGATTCAGAGGAGAACCTACGTTGGTTCTGCCTGCATCCTAGGTTAAGGCTTCCATTGAGAGTTGGGTCTCATATGAGCACAATTGCAGATGACATAACTCGGGTTGCAGGCAGACCAAACAAATGCTTCCCGCCGTCCCTAGAAAGTCAGAAGCCTTTCTGCTGTCCCTCAGCAGGAGAGACTGCAGGTTGCTTACTGGCCGACGCCAGGGGCAATTACACTTTGCTTGCTGTGAAAGTTATGACTACACCGCGGAGCACTATCTCTGTAAATGTCCGTCTTACACTCGCTGGGTTACGGTTTACGTGGTGGGTGCTGATACTGTAGGTACCTTATCACTGAAGCGCTTACTTATCTTTCTTCGTAAGACTGAAAAATTGTAGTAAAAGGATCTTACAATAGAGTATATTGGACTAGTGTATAACATATAAAAGGTGTTGGTTGTTTGTAGTCCACGTGCGGTAAAGTAAGAAAAGTAACTTTGGGCCTTTGCTACGGGTAATGAAAAGGGCACTTATTTTCTTGTGGTGGTCAGATGAAGAAGATGAAGATGTTGTTGAGCTGAACTCTACCTCTGAACTGAGGTAGAAAGGCAGATCGTAAACCATTCCGCGTCTTTGTATGAAAACAAGGCAGATGTCTTGAGTATGTCGGTTTCAGTTATCTAAATAAAAGTAGCTTGTTTCCACGAGCAGAGCTCGGTCTTTCTTGTTATCTGAACATATGGCCTTGGATTTGAAATTGCTCGTTTTTGACAATCGTTGCTTTTCTCTTGATTTGGCCCAGTCAAAGTAGTTGGCGTAATTTAGCTTTCCCGAATAATTCCATACCATTATAAGCCCACAGATTTGACCATTATACATTCTTCTTCATTTGTACAAATCTTTCGTTGAAAAACGTTAGTTAAATTTGTATGTTCCTGAATCTCGTTCCTCGGTGCTGTGTACCAAAACTGGCTCAGCAAACGTGCTGTTTGATTTCCGAATCAGCAATCATCGTTCAGAGAAATTGAAGTATCTTGCAATTGTAATAATATTCATAGCTAAACATGTGATGTAGAGACCAGAAGACAGGCTTTTCGTAAGTTTAACGGAGATGCAATTAAACAATACATATTTTCAACAAATGCTTAATGGACTGCTTGGTAGAAGGACTGTCATTGTCATCTCCACTTCGTTTGCAGCGCTGATTTTCGGTGCTGAATGCGAAGACTCTAATCCGATGATGATAATTCGAAGTGTCATACTTTTCTCGATCTTTAAAGAGAGCTATTTTAGCTGTCCGAGAGATCTCTGTTATTTAATCGCGTTCTGAGCCCAAATCTTGGTAGGGCCGGAAGCTTCATACCAATTCGGCTTAATACAAGTTTTCACAAAGATTTAACAAAACGAAACTTAGAACTATGGGAATGGGGAAAGAAGATCGACTTTAAGGATAGTTAAGGCTGCACCCGACATCTCATAAGATACGGGAGATTGCCTCGTTGGAACAACAAATGGTGCGGTGGACCGATAGATAGAAGAGACGAGGTGAACGTAATTAACGTGGATTGGTGTTGTAAATAGATGCGCGGTCGATAAAACCTGAGAGCAGTCGATGGATGAAAAGAATACCAGCTATGTACCTACGCTCTTTTAAGGAATCCAAATTGATAAGTTTCCAGGGCAGTCCACGGAGAGCAAATCGGCGGAATCGACACTGAATACCTACGATTCGCGAAACATGAACTCGCTGAAAGGGGGACCAAGCTTGACTACCATACTCAAGCATAAAGTAACGAGATGGCGCTAAGGATCATCTTATCTATATGTGATAGGAAACTAAGCTCACTGTCGAATAATATACCAAGGTCTTGAAAAGATTGAGGCAGGGTAATAGGTCAACCACAGTTTTTTTCTGTTAGAGAGGAGTCTCCACGTAAGAAGGAAATAAATTGATTTAGCAACATTCAGTTCTAAGCTGTTTTTGAGGCACCAGATTAAAAACCAATTGAGGTCTTCTTCAAAAATGGTAGAGTCGTGCTGAGAAGTAATAGAGAAAGAGAGAGGGAGGAACGTTTTATAACCCCCTCAAGGTAATTAATAGTAAGAATGAAGGGAAAGGGGCCAAAATGGCTGCCTTGTGGAACCCCAGAGAAGGCCAAGAAATGAACTGAAATCGCGGATCTAAACCAAACAATATAATATCGATTTACTAGACAAGAAGATATCCATTTTAAAAAAAGAGGCTGGCAGCCGAGAGCATGTAATTCGAAGATGAATAATTGATGAGATATCATATCTTATCAAGAACCTTATTAAAATTACTTGCGATAATATCGATGTCTTTGCCATTTTCTAAGGCTGCCTTTCAGGAAACCATGTTGTCTACGGCAAATACGGAACTCAATTTATAGTTTATGGTTGCATATAAAATGCTTTCAAAAACTTTGGGCATATGAGAGAGTTTAGCAATGGGATGTAAATTAATTCTTTGATCCTTTTTATCCTCTAAAAAGGGTCTTGCAAACCTGGCTAAATGCTCACGGTGTGAGAGATAGACGAAATATCATAGGTTGGAAAGTTTGGAGTACCATTTTTTAAGGAAGACGACTCAGAGATCATCTGCGTCGGGTAGAAATTTATCTAACTTCTCTCCAACAACAGCAGAATCGAAATTTTGAACGAGAAAGGGACCAACGAAGAAATTTGGAATTGGAAGGCCATTAAAGTAAGACGGATCTGGTACGAAGGAGGTGTTGGTAAATGATTGTTTGAAAAATGTAAGAAAAAAGTTGGCGATAGTAGGAGGTTCACTAGAGGAATTGCTTTCTTTCGAAAACTGAAGGGAGGATGACCGTCGGACTTACTTTTGCTATTGACTAATTGAAAAAAAGACTTGGGGTCGTTTATAAATTGGTTTGCGCAGTATTTATGTAACGTTGATAGAGGGAGTTGTAGAGTTCGACGAAATGAAGATATACTTGTATACCTAGATGGTTTGAATGGTCGGAAGAAGAGTACTTGTTACTCGTCTCTTTTGTTTCGTAGAGTCTAAAATTATTGCAGGGAGGGGATTCAGAAGATGATGACGGTGATAGGACACATGTAGGGAAATTTGAATATTTCTCTGTAAAAAAGTAGAGGAATTCGAGCAGAGGTAGATTAGCGAACTCGCCAATGCTTAGATAGGATTTTAGGAAAATTAGTTTTGCGAAAATTGTAAGAGGAGATGTGTGGGAGAAGTGTGAAAAATGAAAGAAAAAGGGGAAGATTTAAGTTATCAAAAGTTGAAGGTTAAAGGAGTTGTGAATATAAGTTGTAGCAATAAAGTTGGAAACGCCACTAACTTGCAGAAATATAGAAATTAGAAGCGACGAAGGTAGGTCTTCGGATGGATTACATTTCAGCTGAAGCAAATTAAAATCGCCAAAGATAATGATATCATCACGAGACTCCGAGAAGTCAATCAAATTATCAATTGTACGAATAGCAAGTAGGTAGAATTTGATAGGTTGGGCCGGAATAATGTAACAATATATAACACACAACGATCTTTGGATAATCTTTAAATGTCGTTGTTTTTATTAACTGTAAGCATCGATGTTATACTATCGCAACGTTTTACCTGAGTCGTCAATGTGATGTGTCCTGTCTCAATGACCACGTATATTGTCCTTTTTTTCCTCTCGTTTTCAGCCAGACTAGGCTTTGGCGTTTCTGCTTTAATACTTGCAAGTGCTTCGAGTATGTTATCCGCATGGGCAAGTAACGTTTGAAAGTTTTTCCTTCTGGTATTGGCTTGCCAGTTTCGAAAAATATTATGAAGAATAATGTTGAAGAAATCAAATGACATCAAAAGCCTCTGTTTTCAAGATCATCCTGCAGAGCCGGACAAGTTTAGCAACTAGGCTAAAACAAGATTTCGTGTAATCTTACCTGATATACGCTTTAAAGTCGCGGGTGTAGATTTGGAATTTGGGGGTCTTTTACAAAGTCTGCTGTAGTGTAGTGTAGGGGAATTTGTAGGGGGAAACTACACTGATTAGGTATAAAGCTATTACATACTCGTAGCATGACAGAGAACATTTTTTAGGCGATGATGAGGATGCTGATGGCTCTATAGTTTGCGTAGACTAGACGGTTTATATCGTTACATACTGAAGCTCTGGCATGCTTTCGTCCGACCATATTTTAAAGATAATTTGGTGCACACCCTTGACAACGTGATCTAGCGTCGCTTTGAACGGCTCAATTCCCTTGTTGGACTTAAGTTTCTATATCGCTATTCTCCTTTCGTGAAAGTTGTCTGGACAGAAACATATGCCACCATCCTTCTACCTGACAGTGAAATGTTCATCGTCATCGCGGTTTCGTAAAACAGGTTCTTCAATTTTTTATTTTTTTTAAATATCGAAGCACGTTTTAAGTTTTTCGGAAAATTAGAGAGAGAGAGATTGGAAGCCAATACAATGCCACTTGAGCCACCATTTATACTTTGTTAACCTTTCCATATTTCCTCTAATTTTCCCGGTCCAGCGCTTGTCGTGCTATGTTTCCTTCATTCTGAGAAAATGCTGTCCGTTCTTATTTTTGTGATCGTAAAGTTCCCGAGCCGATCTAGTTCTCTTTTGCAGAATTTCGATGTTAAGCCCTCTTTCTCACAATATTTCTTTTTCTAAGCGGCGTATTCGTACCTTAGCCAAAACAAGTTAGTAGTCCAAATCAATGTTGGCCAATCGGAAAGTTCGGACATCCAGAATACTGGAGCGCGTCTTGCGTCGATAGGATTGTGATGAATCTGGTTGGCAGTGAATTGATTAGGATACCATTGTGTCCCTTATAAATGCCTACATACCGGAACCGCGTGTTTGATACGATGTTATTTTACCCAGGACCAACTTCCTGCACGAGATGGTTTCGTGCAGGCTATATTTACCGATTAGCTATCAAAAATATTCTACTTTCCCAGCCTCCCATTTAAAACGCCTAAGATGATTTTAAAATCATGCCTGGGACATTGGACATACGTATGTCTGTCGTATAACTCATTAAAGTAGTCTTTGGTATCATCGTCTTTCTTTTCCTTTGGGCACTGCGCGCATATCAGGCTGAGGGTGGCGTTTTAGTATTGATGAGGATTGTCACGAATTGTTGGTTTACACATCACTTTCTAATATATTCACATTGTCTAACTCTGATCCGACATATACCAGCGAGAAGGAAAATCCGCTTTCTTTGCGGTGGTATATAGTATGTTGCAGCTTTTTATCCTCTTTGGTGCATTCTAACGTACTTCTTGGATGACGGTTAGATCTGCGTTACATCAGTCCAAATTCTACGTGAGTTATTCGGCTTCACATATTCTGTGAAATTTGACAGATGATTTTGAAAAATCTTTCAGAACTGGGGTTTAAATATGTCAAGGTAGCCTTGAAAGAGGATCGCTAGGTCAAGAGGCTGTATGCAGGCAACACCGTTGATTTCATCTTGGGAGTTCTTCCGCTTTTACCACGACCCAATGTTGAGTCTTGACTCGCGTTAGATCCTTAAAGTATTAAACAGTGCGAATAAACATAGAGGTGACATCAATGCTGTTCAGTCTATTGTAGGCTTCCATCATTGGCATAATGTCTTTTGCCCACCTTTCAAGTTTTCAACTGTAACACGCCTCTTGATCATAAATGCTTATAAGTGTGTGCTTAAAATTGCATCGTCACTCGTGACGATTGCTATGTTCATATTTCCTGGTCATTCTAACATGAAAACATGCATGACCAACGTTTGCCAAGGTATCTCTATTTCTTTCTGTCGGCCCACTCTGCAGAAATTTTAAGCGTGCCCGTAATCCTTTCCCTCAAAGAACCAAAGCGTTCAAAGCAATGATTAGAAAAAGTAGGGCCGGCAAATGAGCGCTCAGAAGCAAGAAACCTTTTCAAAATCACATAGGTTCCTTTGGGAAACCTTAAGATCCATAGCAAGTCCTACTCAAGATAAGACTCCTACTGCCATACTCAACCCCGTAAATAAAAGTAATTATCGAAAACGCGACATGCACACATAACTTCTGACTTATTCTAAGGCCAAGTGTCTCAGGACATCTCATAAAAGTTAATCCAAAGCTTTTTCATTCGTTTCTCAGCAGCTACTTCCCCATAATTTTCAATTTACTTTGCAGCCTCCTACATACATCTTGACCTCTCCATATGTCTACCAACTCTCACCGCGAATTTAACTAACAATCTCAACATTTTCCTCGAAAGAAAAAAAATCCTCTTACCCTTCTTGCAGTCAAATCAGCTCAGAGTGGCGCCTTCTCAGATTTATCTTCATAAAAAATACTAAGTACGCGATAGAATGTGAGTTACTGCGAATATCCCATATATGTACATGCGTGGGGGTTCGGGAACACATTTTGCATTATGCCCGACACCCTCTACAGCTCCTTAAGCTCCGTATTACACTCTACAAGACGAGTAATGCGGAAATTGATAGTGCGATATGGATCCTCAGAGGCAAAACCGGCAAAAAGGAACATCTAACCGAATACTTTACTCATGCATCGCATGATACATATATATATCTGTACAAATGTGTCTGTATGTACGTACTACTTATTTTTGTGCAAGGACTAAAATGTACTCGTATTTGCATCCTTGGATACTCTTCATAGCCATTGTAGCTGCAAGTGAATTTCTATTGCAAACTTAAGTAGCTTGACTGTGTATCTTGTATCGTCCTGCTTGCACTTTGCCAACAACGCTATAAGCAATGTTGATTCTATGTACAATATTTTCTTTTTCTTTTTTTCCTTCTCACGGCCATGTTTTCCTTTTTTGGAAACTTTATTCCGTGGATATGGGAATATCCGAGGGGGCGGGTGAGGACATTTTTCAAAAGCAAATTCTATAAAATTCAATAAGAGACTTCCAGGACAAAAAATCGCTTCCAGCGTAAGCTTTTTAGTAAGTGAATATATTTTTCTATTCGCCTTCTTTCCAAAGAAGAACATGACAATTGGATTTGAGGTCCTGTGGAAATCTCTGCTAAGTAGGGATGTGCAGGAATATGGTCTCTTTGGATGTTTTTTAAGATTAGATATGGAAATACATACGTGCATATACATACATGTGCATATATCAATAGCACTGCAAGAATTTATCAACACATTGGAAATAGCCACAGGTAGGACTGGAATTGGATGAAGCTAAAAGTTGGCTCGCTTTCTCCGGAATGCACCCTACATCACCTTTTTTCAAATGTGGTGCGTCTTTATCTCTTTTATAGGAAAGACTTCAGCATACATAAGTCAATCTGCCACTTAACATATTCATTTTTTCGGTCCAGTAACTTAGATATCCAATGGACTTCATATTTACGAAACTGGCTACGGCTTGGTTTAGTTTTTTGTCTAAAAAGGCTACTGCTACTTAGTGACTTTTAGGAGACATCGATAAGCTTTCAGGAATCATGGTACCATTAATTAGACTCACAAGATATTGGATTATCAACGAAAGCCCTTATCGATTCTTAGAAGTTCGTTTTTGAGCCTTGCCTAAAACATTCATCGGCGATATCAATTCCGGTGATCCCATTGTAACCTGGGACTCAAGCAAACACTCAGGACATTTTTTCCGACAGCACTTTTTTTTGTGATATAGCGCTCGATCAGGAATTTGTTTGCACATAGCGCGGGTGAAGGAAAGTTATGGAGGAAAATACGAGTAGCAGTGATACCAATGTACATAGTCTGGTTTCAAAAGTTTTGTTTGATTAGGAAATAAAGAGTTCGGCGGGGGATTCAATTCAATACTCCTTTAATTATGTTTAATATAAAGTAAAAATACCTTCTTGGTCGAAATCAAAGGGCTAAGGAGCATTTAAATTAATCTACATCATCTAAGGTCGCTTCTCCAGTCCTTAATAATAGATTTAACAAAGACCACCTAGACGTCGCCTTTATCCAGGACACATATATCCTTAAATACTAGGTAAAGGGACACGCAGGTTAGTTATTATATGATTCCACTAACCCTGGAAAACCCAGAGCATGTATCTTAACTAATAACAATGCAAAACTCTTTCCAATTCCAGAATACACCAACATTGGTAGCTGCAAAAGCTAAGCTGCATACTAATGCAGGTAAAACAGAAGCCTTCATATGCTCAGCTTACCTGCCAGGTAACTCCAGTAACTTGGACATCTTGCCACTGAAGGGACTGGTGGATTATTGTGTTAAGAAGAACCTGCGACTAATTGTAGGCTACGACGCAAACACCCATCACACGGTCTGGAGCAGCTCAAACATAAACAAACGGGGTGAGTCTCTACTTCAAGTTATAAATAACATTAGGACAGAGGTCCTAGATCTCACCCTATGCAATACTTTTATAAAAAAAAATTATAAGGAATTATAAGGAAGCCTCAATGTCGGACCATTGCCACATCCTATTTGACCTTGAATTAGGTACTATTACTCGTATACCTTAAAAATACGGGCAACCTAAATTCACAGACTGGGATATATATTGTCAACAACTCATGGATAACCTGGGTAGACGTCAGAGAGATAGAGAATATTGAGCTAACGAGTGAGATTCATGCCAATCATAACTGCCTTCCATCAAGCTTGCCCAGAAAAAGAAAAAAGCAGACAATCGATTTACCCCCTGGTGGGAACAAAAAACTAGCCAAACTTAGAACAGGGACGAGAAAGCTGTTCAAGAATCCTGGAGAAATTTCTGTCATTCAATCGATGGCAACAGCCCACTAATCCTATTGGTTCAATGAAAACCGAAACACAATTCCCACACTCGACTGCAGTTGCAAAAGCCCAAGAATACCCTCCCCAAAGAAAGATAAACAGACCGCTCAGACAGGACTCGAACAGAGCAAAAGAAATCTTTCATGAAGACAAAATAATTTGGGCAATCAACTCCTTTCAATCCTTCAAAGTCCCTGGTGAGGATGGAAAATTTCCAGTTTTACTACAAAACGGCATCCCGTAGCAGTTGCTACCTGTACTAATTAAATTATTCAGAGCTAACTACGCATGCGGATACTTGCCAAAAAGTGGAATCAGGTTGCTGCCAAATATACAGGGTGTCCCAGTTTAGGTTTTCGTCCTGAT
Source organism: Volucella zonaria (assembly GCA_963966105.1). Classification (NCBI taxonomy): domain Eukaryota; kingdom Metazoa; phylum Arthropoda; class Insecta; order Diptera; family Syrphidae; genus Volucella; species Volucella zonaria. Next base: position 51,568,260 of record OZ014534.1, read on the forward strand.
AGCTGAAGATTCCTGAAGTTATGGCAAACAAAAAATTGTATTTTACGGGAGGGGGGGGGGGGTATATTCTCACCCACTCCAAGCGATAGGCAGTTAGAGTGAGGAACCTCTGATTTCGAGGTAAAATTTCTTAAAAGGCCGTAGCTTTCTAAAGGATACAGCTTAAGAAACCGTTGTGCACATTTTTGAAAGAGGATTTCATTGTGCATAAAATACTAAAATTTTGTCGAGTTCGATGAACGTCAGCCAAAGTTGTGGCATTTTGGAAAATCGTTGGACCAATTTCATCAGAAAAATGCGTTTCTCTCGAAATTTTCAACTTTCAACGCCAATTGGGCGGGGGCCTCTGTAATGCGAATGCAGGGTTAGCTAGATTAGAGTATCAACGGGGATATCCTAGACGGAGGATCCCTTCTAGGCTAACTTTCGTAAATGCTTTTCACCGCCTTTCAAACGTCGGCTCAGCATATGGGTTAAGAAAAGAAAGATTGTCTAACATAACAGCAGCAGAAGAGGAAGAAAGAATTTTAAATGCTGTAAGAATGCAGCCATCTATTAGCACCAGAAGGCTTGCAGCACAGTTGCAAACTCCAAGAACTACAAACCATAGAGTTCTTCACTTAACACTAACAACATCTTCTCAAAGGTAAAGATTCAGTTGAAATGCAGATGTTTCTCTTAACTGTATACCATTTTACAGAACCTTTAGCTTGAATGTCTGGGCCGGCATATTGGGTAGTACTTTAATCGGTCCATTCAAGCTTCCACATTCTATTGGGTCTATAACTTAATTGAGTGCGGTTTGCTAAGAGATGGCGTAACTTGTATTATTCCATTGTTATTATTCCATTGGAACATGCGTTGAAAAGCTACTGTCATTGTACGTCATTTCAGTATATGTCATTCATTTGAAGCGTAAACAACAATAATTTTTTTTCACTCAAATATGTCGAACTTTGTGCCTGAAAAAGTGTTTTTGCGGGGAGTTCTTCTTCATTGCTTTAATATGAAGAAAACTGCTGCTTTTTTTGGTGGAAGTTTATGGTGGATATGCGCTAGCTGAGCGAACGTGCCAAAAGTGGTTTGCATGATTTAGAAGTGGTGATTTTGGCTTGGAAGACGATTAACGTCCTGGGCAGCCAAAAAAGTTTGAAGATGAGGAACTGGAAGCATTACTCTATGAAGATTGTTGCCAAACACAAGAAGAGCTCGCAGAATCTTTGGGTGTCACTCAAGCAGCCATTTCAAAACGTTTAAAAGCAGCTGGATATATTCAAAAGCAAGGAAATTGGGTTCCACATGAACTCAAGCCAAGAGACGTCGAAAGGCGGTTTTGCATGTCCGAAATGCTGCTGGAGCGCCATAAAAGGAAGTCATTTTTGCATCGGATTGTTACTGGTGATGAAAAATGGATCCATTACGACAACCCCAAGCGCAAAAAATCTTATGTGAAACCCGGCCAACCAGCCAAATCAACGGCAAAGCCGAATATCCATGGCGCGAAGGTAATGCTCTGTATTTGGTGGGATCAGATGGGTGTATGAGCTGCTAAAATCGGGTAAAACCATCAATGGACAACGCTATCGAACACAATTAATCCGTTTGAAGAGAGCAGTGGCCGAAAAACGCCCGGAATATGCGACCAGACACGAGACAATAATTTTCCATCGTGACAATGCTCGGCCCCACGTTGCTATTCCGACTAAGAACTATTTGGAAAACAATGGATGGGAAGTCTTACCCCACCCGAACTATAGCCCAGACCTTGCCCCTTCTGACTACCATTTGTTCCGGTCGATGCTATTGTAGATGTTGTTTTTAAATAAACGTTTAAATTTTGAAAAAAAACGCACGAATTAAGTTATATACCCAATATTTCGAATTTTTGAGAGACCTGTTACCGGAACACCTGAAAAATGCTCCTCTTGCTTAGAGGCAAAAAATGGTTTTCCAACATGATGGAGCAATAATGTAACTTCGCTTTTAAATCAAAAATTTAATGGACAGTGGATCGGTCGATTTGATCCTTTTCCTTGACCACCTAGATCTGCTGACCTAACGCCAATGGATTTTTTTTTCTGCGGAGCCATACAAGGAAGGGTTTATTTGACTGGGAATCCAAGAGAGAATAAATACAGTGCCAGAGGAGCTAAGTAGCATTTTATCAAACATTAATTTGCAGTCTGAAATCATCAAACGCGCTAGAACATGCATCCAAATGCACGGGCAACATTTCGGAAATTTACTATAAAAGCGTTTTGAAGTCTTAAAGCGTAACGGTCCTTTTTAGGACCACACAAACAATGATACATTTTTTCTCAAATTTTTTTTTTATTTTTCTACATAAGGACTGAAACGAATAAAATTTAGAAACTTCAAAGTAAAAAAAAAATTGTTTTCATAATTCTTGTAAATTTTTTTATTTGCTTTCAAACTCTGTTTTTATTAAATTCATTCACAATTACAAAAAATAAAAAAATTATTTGAGTTCCCATTCCCTCCTCAACTTCTTTCGAATGTCCTTCATAAGGTTGGCGACAGTTACATCCGTGATCTTTTTGGACGCTCTTTTCCATTTAGCACTAAAATCTTTTACGTCCTTTGCACACTGCTCACTTTTCCTCAATTTAGCTTTGACCAAAGCCCAATACCTTTCAATGGGACGGCACTGTGTAACATTGGGTGGATTCATGTCTTTTGGGACAAAGTCGACATTTTTAGCAACAAGAAAGCTCAACGCCGCATGAGCATAGTGAGCTGAAGCTAAATCTGGCCAAAATAATGTTGAACCCTCGGTGGAATCAACCGTTTTTTTAGGCACTTGTTAATGTACACTTCTCCGTTAATTGTTCCCGTTGTAAAAAACGATGAGCTTCTGTGTCCACATTGGCAAATGGCCTGCCAAACGAGATATTTTGACCCGAATTTTTCCATCACAATCGATGTTGTTGATTGCGGAAGAATCTCGGCTTCAAACGAGTTGTGAAACTGCGCACCTGGAAGAGTGGCAAAGTCGGCTTTGACATAAGTTTCGTCATCCAAAACCAAGCACGCTTTTTTGTTGCCGATCAACTCGTATAGCTTTCGGGCTCGTGTTTTTATGACGTTTTTTTGCTTTTCAGTAAATTTTGGTATTTTTTGTTTTTTTTTTCTGTTTTTAGACCGTTACGTTTTTTAGATCTTTGCACCATTGTTTGGTTAGTATTACATTTCCGAGCAACATCTTTGGATGACATAATCCGGTTTTTTACGATGGTACCCACTATTTTCCTGTCCAAATTTGTATCACATGCTCCACCTTTCTGTTTTCGCTTAACTGTCAACGTCTCCAAATATCGTTTAATAACAGAATCCACTATACTGCGTGCTATGTTTACATTTTTTGCGATGAAATGCTTTGGACGCGAAGTATTTTCGAGCCATTTGTCGATGATCTTTTTACGACGTTCCTCTTGACTCATATTTTATAAATATTTTAAACCGCACCGAACTAAAATCAATAACAAACTGAAACTAGAGAATATAGAGGCTAATTTGGGTACAAAATGGGATTGCATTGGAAGTATAGCCCGTATTAAAATTTACAGATTTTATTCGTTTCAGTCCTTACATAGTCTCCTTGTAACTCTACACACTTCTCCTATCGATGCTCCCATCTCTCTAACCCATCTAAATAGTACTTGGCGTTTTTCTCTGCAAAATAATTGTTCACGAAAGTGATTGCCTCCTCATTTGACGAAAATCTCTATCCTCCGAGCGCAGTTTTTAGATGAGGGAACAAAAAGAAGTCGCTTGAGGCTCGATCTGGTGAATAAGGCAGATGTTCAAGCAGTTCAAACCGTAATTCATGGATTTTCGCCATGGCTACCGCTGAGGTTTAGTTTAGTTTTTAGTTTTAAATGCATTTTTATTTTCTAAATCATTAACTCTTACATACTAACAAAAAATGCTTAAATGCTAGCTTAAAATTACTTAACAAACTTATACTAACTTACTGGCCCCACACAGGCACTCTAAGCTACTCTAAATTCTTACATCTATGTCTTTCGACTTTATTTACATTTTGTTTAGGAATATACTTATTTTCTATGCTTAATGCTAAGAAAAGAATTTAACAAAAAACTTAGCGTACGGACATCATTTTTTATTTTTTATAAAAACTTAATATCTAACTTAAAATAAACCTTAGCCTACCTAACCTACATACACCATACAAACATACATACATATAGACATTATACACAATGACATACATATACTAGTATATACCTATATATATACTAATATATATATGTATATCTTAAATGCTAACCTAAACCTATGCAAGCTGGCCATCGCTATTTACAGAACAAATAGACTGGTCAGCTCTGCCTCATTAGTGAGGTTGGTCTGTAATTGACGGAAACGACGACGTAACATCTTCTCCATCATTCAACCACCAGAAATGCTGGTGCTGCCGAACGACATCCCTCTTATCGCGATTCCCCACCGCCATACTGAACCTGAGACGATCCACACTGCCGTGTGCGACGTCTCTGTTGTAGTTGAGTCGCCTGTCCCCAGCTTTCCGAGCGACATGGAAGATTAACGGGACCGCTGATCTATCCTGGATCAACCCTATCTGATCTAGGTAGAGGAATGCTTCCGGTGGAACGAAGCCATCAGAGCGCACACTCTCGTGGTAAAGGTAATTGGGGTAGTAAGCCCCAGATATCAGGTTATTCGTCGAGTTCATTGCTCTTGCAATGTGCCTTCGAGTCAGCTTAATTACGAAGTTGTCCACTCGTATTAGGTTCGCCCTGTTGTAAAGGACCTCATTACGATAAAATTTTTTGTACTCCGACTCTGGTGTTCTGTACAAGCGAAGGCAAGCCCTAAGGCAAGCTCTCTCAAACACCCGAATCTTTTCCATTAAGCTTGCTCGCACATTGAACCACACGGGACAACCAAATACCAGCATGGGCCTGATAAGGGCCATGTAGCAGATTACCTTTACCCTCTCATCGAGTTGGCTGCTATAAAACAGTCTCTTTGTAAGGGCAAAAGCGCCTTTGGCTCTGGCCAGAGCAGCATCTACATTTTTGTCAAAATACAGAAACTGATCTAGCCAGATCCCAAGGTATCTGACTACATTTCGACAGGCAAGAGGCTGTCCGTGTTGTCCAATGATCGAGAACATTCGCCAATTTTTTCTAGTATCCCTAGAGGCTCTAGACAACGGCGTCCTAAAGAGAATGGTTTCCGACTTCTGAAAGTTGATTTTCAACTTCCAGTCATCGCAAAATCGTCTTATCTTATCGAAGTCACGCTGCAAGAGAGTATTAATGACCTCGATTTTTGAACCTGTTCTGTACGCTATCAAATCGTCTGCGTACGCAATAGTGTGGGGAAGTGAACCTATCAAGTCGCTTGTATAAATGTTGAAAAGGATCGGCGAATTGACCGCGCCTTGCTGAAGACCATTTTTAATTTGAAATATTCCAACAGAAGTCACATCGCCATTTTTCACGATGAACTGTCTGTTGGTTAGCATATTATAAAGAATGTACAAGAGTGGTTTACTGATCCCCAGCCTAGTCAGCTTATAGAAAAGACCCTCTAACCATACGGTGTCGAAGGCCTTCTCCAAGTCAACAAGGCAGGCACCAGTGCATTGGTTTTTGCCTTTATTCCATTGGATATCGGACACCAGTTTAGACGCGGCATGTGAGATATCATGTCCCGCCTTAAAACCGAATTGATTATCCGGAACTATATGTTTGTCCTCAACCCACCTAGACAGAGCTCTATTGATTACCCTTTCAAACACCTTACTGATATTCGGAAGGAGACTTATCGACCGGAGATTCGCCGGATTGGATATATCCTTTCCCTTTTTGGGGATAGGTTGAACCACCGCCGTTTTCCAATGCGCTGGATAATGTGCATTATTCATTGCATTATTAAACAGGGTGGTGTAAATGTCCACCGCTTCTAGAGGAAGATGTCGAAGCACGATGTTCGGAATACCATCGGTCCCCACTGATTTCTTAGCCCTGATTGTGTCGAAGATCTCATGGAGCTCTTCCTTCGAAATGAACGGGGGTAGGTCACCCTCTCTGGTAATGACATTATTTGCCATATTTGCTTCGCTGAACCGGGTGAAACCAGAGCCCTCGGATCGCCAGTTCTCTACTTCATTTCGAATGTGGAGGTCGTGCACCAAGACGCGACTGTCCAGGTCATAATTAGGGCCAATGGTATCAGTGGCCTTGTATATTTCCTGGAAAGTCGCCCCTATGGTCTCAACCTTCTCCTGTGGATCCTCGATCACAAAGAAGTCGTCATCATCAGCGGCCTCACTTGGATCAATACCTGCTATTGTCAGTAATCGTTCGTTGTCTGTTGTCCGGGCTATTTTAAGACACTGAAAGTCGTTTTGGTTTTTTCTCCGAAATAGTTTGTTTATTTGCGGGAACATATTCGGGTTGCTGGTGTTTACAGCCCGAACCCTGCTGTTCCAATACGAACTTACAGAAATTCTGTAATTCTCTTTTATTAACGTTTGAATATTTTTAATCGACGACTTCAGTGTCCTAATCTCCGGTTCTTGTCTGTCAGTAAATTGTCTGTACAAGTTTTTGAGTCTTGACAGAAGTCTACTTTTCTGTCGGTGCAGTGCGTCAATAGTAGGATTGCGGAACAGGTCTTCGTTAGTCGTACGTCGATACCGCGGTATTGTAGCGTCCATAGTTTGTTTAATTGTCTCGTCCATTTGTTTTAGGTAATTGTCAATCTCCTCGTTTGACAAATTCCTATTGGACGGAGGACGGTGGAGCGTGTTCGAGGCGAGTGCTCTTGTCAATGTTGCGGAGAAGCGTGTCCATCGAGTCTTACTGTAGTTGTAAGAATATCTTTGGACAAACTCCTCCAATTCCGCAATTTCGTTGGGAACTGTAATTTCGGTGCTAAAACCGCAATGGTCACTGTCATACACGAATGTGCGCAGACAGTTTAGCGTTTGTAAATTCGAACCTGTCAGTCGTATACGTTCGTCATACAGCAGTAGATCCAAATAAGACCCGCCTCTGGGAAACGACGGGTTATCCGTCGCTTTAAGACCAAGTCTGTACATGACATCGTGCTGACGCCACCAATCGAGTAGTAGGTTCCCTCTAGTATTTGGCAAATTATTTCCCCAATCTCTGTGTCTAGCGTTGAAGTCCCCGCCGATTATAAAATAATTCTCCCCCGATTCCAGCCTCAGAAGTCGAAAAAGCGTGTCGAGCTCTGTAATGAATAAAGTGGATTGTGAAGCCTCAGGCGCATAAACAGAGGCCAAGTACAGCCGCTTTCCACTGCGGAGCGGGATGTAAATGACGACTGCCTCCAACACCCGGAACCTACGCAACACTCCCTTGTACACTCTGTGAAATTTTATACCTTGTTTGATGAAGATTGCGACCCCGCCTCCACATTTGGATCCGGGCCGATTTCTTCTTCTAACAATATAATTATTGTACTCCAGTTTGTGCTTATCGGTTAGCTTGGTTTCGCTAGCGAAAAGCACATCAGGAGTTTGGTCTTGTAGCAATTTAAACATCGCGGCTCTTCGTTCGATCCTAATCAGTGAATTAACATTCACTGCAAGGACCTTCAAAGTTTGCTCCACCATGTGCGTACCCATTACGACATGTGTTGCGTTAGGCCCGGCAGCAGCGCGTAGATCTGGTCCACCCGCTTGGCCTGTTCTTGCACCTGCTTTTGCAGCTGAGCCATCTGCCCTTGGATTGCGAGCAAGATGGCCAGCATGTTAGGTGCAGCTTCCGTTGTTCTCGGCATTGGCGCCGGAGAAGCAACAGTGGCTTGCTGTACCGTAGCCCCCCTACCTGCCGCCATTTGGGCGTAGGAAATTTGGGACGTGACGGCTGGTGTTTGAAACCTAACAGGTGAACGTTTGACCTCCACCTTCTGCTGCTGAGCCAGTTTTGATTTCTTAATGTCAGCGAACTTAGGACAACCCCGATAGTTTGCGGTGTGTCCCACGTTCCCACATAACACGCAAGAGAGCTGCGTCCTATCGGATGCTCCGTCCCTACCCAGAGGACACTCCTCAGAACTGTGGTTCTTTGCGCACTTCACGCATCGAGGCTGCATTTGGCAGTTCGACGCGGCGTGCCCGAACCTCTGGCAGCGAACGCATTGTATAACGCCTTCGCTCCTTTTTAATTTTTCCCAGTGAACCACATGGTAGTCTAGGACATTGATACTCCTTATACTATCCAGACGGCTTTCGGGACTGAGCTGCACCAGGAAGAACGACATATCAGAGACGGGGCACTTCAAATGAACCCCCTTTACAAATATTAAACTGGAAAATCAACCACAAACGCTCTAAAAAATCTTACCACAAGGATTGAAGAATCTCTTAGAGATAAAGAAGTGGCGATCGGTTGTTTCCTCGATATATAAGCATGCGACTTGACGTCACTACATGTATACTAGAGGATAAAACAATAAAAACCTCGTTAGGAATGTCGCTTCAGTGATAAAGTGCTTACAGTACCAGCACCCACGTCAACGCCGAGTGCCTGCAGCCTGATGCGAGCATAAGCCGGATATTCACAGAAGTAGTGCTGTGCAGTGTCGTCAGCATTTTAACAGCTACCGTCGCAGGATATTGCATAACTACAAAAGTGGAATGCGTCGTCACGACGCCAGTAAGCAGTCTGCAGTATTACCTACCGAGGGACAGCAAGTAGGGCGCTGACCTCTTAGAGACGTCAGGAAGCATTCGATCGGTCTGCCAGAAGTCTGGCAATAATGCTATTTTATACTTCAAATTACTGTAGCGTAAAAAAATCTCGTAACATCTCAACTTGCTGAGGATTTGAACACTGGTTTCTGTAACTAAATTGCCATTACGTTGAAATCGCATTTCCTAGTAAAGAATTCAGCTTGTTGCGGAGCGCTAGGAATCAATCTATGAAATTGTCTCTTCACCACTTTCAAACTTCCAAAGATTGGAGAAATCAAAAGAGGGGTTGTAGATTAAGTCGATGATTCAAATGACAGTTTGAAAAATAAGTGACAAAATCAGTCCTTTATTGAATATAATAAATTACAAGATAGAAGTCAAAAATAAAAGAGTAGGCACTGACCCACCCATTCACTATTAAATGGTCAATATACTATATAGGTGGCCCAAAAATATTCACTCTATCGGAAGATGCTATAATTATTCCAAATGGCGGCAAATGTCAATTCTACTTTGACATTTGTAAAGTAAACAGATACAAAATATACTCGTACGTCAACAAGACACGAATCGCCATACTCCTAAAGAACGCTGATTTTTCTGCGCAATAATTCATCGGTGGTGTTGATGGAGTGTGAATTTCGACGACGATTTCCCGGTCGTCTGGCGATAACTGGGCAAACACTACGACGTTTAGCCGCTCGCCTAGAAGAGTATGGGTCAACACGAGATGCTGCCAGGTCTGGCCAGCCCCGGAGCACCCGTTCTGTTGAGAATATCGCAGCTGTGGTTGAAGATGTCGCGTAGGATGCCGGATATTGACCAGATGATGCGCCAAGCAATATGGCATCAATCGGTGGTCTCTATGGAGAATTTTGATGAAAGACTGTAAGATATTCCCTTACAATTCAGCTATTAGCTGTTGACCGCCAAGCGCGTGTAATCTATGTTCAAGCCATCCTGAATCTCGACTACGAGGCAGACAACTTTTCATCGAAAATCGAAATGAGCGACGAGGTTCTTTTCCATCTCTGTAGTCATATATCCACAATAGCAAAATTATCGTTTCTGGGGCATCGAAAATCCGCGTATAACCGACGAAGAGCCATTACACTCGCTCAAAGTTACTGCATGGTGTGCTGTTTATTTTTTCGAAAACGCCGCGGGTTAAACGACTACTGTGGACGGCGAGCGCTACAGAGTGACCATGACTTTCTCCTTCCTCAATTTGATGAATTGGGACTGAGGAGCATGTGGTTCCAATAGGTTGGAGCAACTGCACGAGCCACAACCGAAATACTGAGGGCTGCATTTCCTGGTCGACTAATCTCTCGTTTTGGCGATTTACGCTGGGCGGCAAAATCGACTGATTTAAACGTTCTTTTAGTGGGGTTTTTTGAGGTCACGATTCTATGTCAACAAGCATCAGACTATTGAAACCCTCAAAGAGAATATCCGTGGAGAATGCGAAGACATATCGCCGGAAGTTCTAGCAAGGGTGATGGAGAATTCTGGCGGCGGCTACTTAGCCGATATCATTTCCACGACTTAATGAAAAAAAAATTTAACAAACCAGATAATCATAATCCAAAAGGAGAATTAAAGTTTTTCACTCATAAAAAAAATTACAGCCAAAGAACATCGGGTGACAACTTTTGCGTCACCTTGTATAGATACAGAATCAGTTTGGTGGCTGTATCGAAGACTAAGTTCAGGCATTCCTAATTCTGCATTGCATCTGGTTGCTGGAACAACTGGAGGTCTTGATCAAATCTATAGGATGATAGCGACAGCCTCATTCTTTCCACTTTACGCCACCGTTGCATTCTCTTGGTCCCCTATAGTAATGCCCCATGCAAAGCTTCCTTAGTCAAACGATGGTTTCTTGACATTCGTTCGAATAGAAAAGCAATAACTTCTTGAATGATATTTTAGTAATTAGCAAAAAGGTAGAAGCCGTGGATATCTATGTGATGTGGATCAGGGAACGCAATTCGGTTCCACTTAATCTTGAAGAAAACCTAGCATGCGATGTTCAAACTCGGTATAATAGATAATGAAGATGCCATAGTCAACAACACTGCCACATATTCATTTGAACTGAAGGAGTTCTTAGTTCCGCATATGGGTTGATGTTATATTTCTAAAACTGATTCAGTCTCTTGCATTTCTATCATTTCCATTTCGATCTCCAAATTGCCCAATGTGGAAATCACTTATTCAAATCGGCTACTCCACTTACTTTCTTTTAACACAAAGCTGCAGCAGATTATAAAAATATGATAATGGCATCACAACGAAAAATATTAACAGCTCCACGGAGACTCATGGAAATTCAAAATTTATTACCTTCAACAGCACCACATTCCAAACAAAAGAGTTAAGCCTTCCAGTTGCAGGAAAAATAAATTACTTAAGCAATACCTTACACATTTCTCATCAGCATTCAGCATGTCTGTCATTCCGAACAGACCGTTGAAGATGTGTTGAGTCCGAGTAGTCTCACAAAAACCACAAGCAAATCATCTCCGACAAATAGTTATGTAAGCAACCTAAGACAGATGACAATCTCTACGGTTAAAGCGATAGTCTTTTGGAACTTCTGACAGTGACCAACTACATTACTCTATACTCTATTATGAAATTCGAGGCGCCACAATGAAACCAGAGTACTCGTTACCATGCATACGAGTATGCATGCACATACGAGTACATGGGCAAGCCTGAACATACGAATGACATACGACGACAACTCTTCGTTTGTCCTTTTGCCATTTTTCTCATGCAAAACTCTGTTCCAAATTCAAGACCACATTTGGCTTTAAATTTATTGTCACATACGAGTATTTCAAAATTTCACCATCCCCGAAAACCAGTGCTGTCAGCTTTAGTGAAAATTTCCTTTTTTTTTTGGAGAAAAGTTATAGAATATTTCGAGCATCATCACAGTCAACACAAGGAAACAACTTTGAGTTTATCTCATTAAGCTGGATTATGCGAGGGAGTGCATTTGAAGAAGAAGTGTACCACAGATTCCTTTTCGTCCCTGCAGCTCCTGCGGAAATCATTATATGAAAACCGCGTAGTGTCCCAGTGATTGCCTTTGTGGGTTTTTCTTCTGAGGTTCTTCGCTAAGGACCGAGTACGGCCACTTTAGTCTATGCGTCGCACAGTTGACTCGATGAGTCTACCTATGACTGGCCCTAGAGAGCATTTGAAAGTGTGTCGTTTATTTATCCAGCGACGCAGTTCCCTCTGATGTCACAGTATGATCTTCTACTGCTCGCCATCCTCAAATTTATGGCGTCCGAGTTCAACGATCCGTCCTCTGCTTAACTGACAATGTAACATATCTGGCTAAGTAAAGCGCTAGGAGACTTACCCTGGAGTGACGGTACGTCAAATTTACATTCAAACAATTGAAGGCCGGTTGATTGGTGGATGGCACGATCCGGCAGAATGGCTGGACTTGCCCTAAGGCCACAGCTATATACTCACGAGGAGAGTATGCCTAAGGCATAAGAAACTGTCTGTGTCTGTTTGCGATCGTGGTCGTTTGCGTAAGCTACCACACCACATCCTGCGTCCTCTTACTTAGTGTACAGTTTGAGGATACTTGTTAGAGGTACCCCAAAGAATCTAGTACATTAGCGCACTGCATAATAAATGTTATATTGTAATTTGAGTATAAAAGAAATAAAGAAATGTCAAAGCGGTTTCCTGTGAAGGGGTCTTTTTTTAAAACAGCACATTGGTGACGAGGAATTTATAAGATGAAAAGAAATTTACCGCGTTTTTATTCGGTTTGTCAGTTTTTAATAAAAGCTTTTAATGAAAGCGTTAGAGTCGCAAAAAGTATAATAAGCGACAATCGTAATTATATTAATTAACAAACAAAATTTCTTCATTGAACACACAATGCCGTCGGATCAAACTCTGAATAACATCATGTTGGACACATGATCGATGATCGAGGTTCTGCATAGCATCGCAGAATTCAATCCCAACAAAGACAATTGGCAGCTTTGGAACAAGCGGCTCGAAATTCACTTTAAGGAAGTGAATTGTGAGGAAGAGGAAACAAGAAAGGGGATTCTACTCAAGTCAATCGGTCCAGAGGCATATGCGGTCATACGAAGTCTTTGTGACCCAGTTAAACTAACAACAAAGACATACCAGAAGTTAGTTACCTTTTTAGAGGACCAGTTTATGCCGACAGTAATAGTCTTTCTGGAACGAAAAACTTTTTCAACGCTTTGAAGGAAGGGGGGAGTCAGTAGCGAATTGGTATGCCAGGGTAAAAAATTGGCACTCAATTGTAAATTTGCGTTAACCTCGATGCATTGGTGTTAAGCAAATTTGTATGTGGTACCGATGGAAGAATCTACAAGCGTCTGTGCGAGGAAGACGAGAAGCTCAACTTGAAGGAGGCTCACAGAAAGGCCTTAGTGATGGGGACAAAGATGATTGCCAAGCGTCCAGTCCAATCATCCGATCAAGAAAGGCGTAGCCAGTGGAAGCAAAGCAGCTTGTGTGCACTGTGGTTGGAAAAACCATCAGCCAAAATCGTGCAGATTCAAAAATTTTACATGCCACACTTGTGGCAAGGTGGTTCATTTGGCCTCCGTGTGCCGAAACAAAAAAAAGATAAGATAAATTTTGTTAATCATTGCGTAGATACAAATCCTAGTGTAAATACTCGTAGATCAGAAGATTGTATTTCTAATTTTGATTTCATTGCCTTTTCAGTTAGCACGAGAGAAGGAATACCTGTTCATACAGTTGTCAGCGGCGGTCCGTTAAATTCCCGGACCTATGTGGAAAAGGTTTCAAAGCATGGAGTTACCTTGGAAGTGCCATGTGACATAAGTGCTCCCATTTCATTACATCCAGTAGGATTGTTCGACAAGTTTTACCGGCGGAATCGTTTGAGACCATGCGGAATACAGTTACGAGGGTACGCGGGAAATAAAATCAATGTTCTGGGTGAGTTTGATGTCAAGATTAATTACATTAATTACAAGGGACAAGAGCATGAAATAGTGTTTGTGGTTACAAATTCTAACGACCCACTGTTATTAGGTCGAAATTTTTTGCGTAAATTTTGCTTTGAGTTGGTTCAAGTGTGTCATTCGGATAACGTGATTAATTCAGTGAGCTCAGTCGCAGATAAACTATAAATGGATTTTTCGGGCGTGTTTGACGATAAGTTAGGCAGATTCAAATACGGGACTATTAAATTATCATTTGATACGGCGGTTATATCGGTATTTCGCAAGCTGAGACCGATCCCGTTAGCATGGAAGTCCGTTATCGAGAAGCAGTTAAAGAATTTAGTGGAAAATGAGATAACGCGGAGTGGGGTACGCTATTAGTTCCTATTGTGAAACATTTTGGCGACCTATGAATTTGTGGGGACAATAAAACTACTTTAAATGAATGGTTGATGGATTATTAATATCTTCTTCTGAGGATTGAGGAGATTTTCGCGTCCCTACAAGGGGATCTATCGTTTTCAAAGTTAGATCTTTCGAATGTTTACAATCAATTAGTTTTCGATGAAGGGTCCCAACGGTTATGTGCCTGGAGCACTCATATCGGTATTTTTAAAATGAAAAGGCTTTCTTTTGGTATAAAGCCGGCTGCAGCTATTTTCCAAAAAACTATTGAGTCGTTATTGAAAGATATACCGAATGTGACTTGTTATATTGACGAGATAGTCGTCACCGGGAAGACAGATAAAGAACATGTGCGAAAGCTAAGATTGGTCTTAGAAAAGCTACAAGTCACGGGGCTTAAAATTAATTTAAATAAGTGCCCGTTCCTTCAAAAGAAAATTTCCTATTTAGGTTTTCGCATCGATAAGAATGGTCTGAGCAAAAATAAGGAGCGTGTTAACTCGGTTTTGAAGGCGCCGGTGCACCTGGTCAATCAATATCCCAAGTTTATTCCCGGATACGCACAGAAAATGATACCGTTGTATCATTTGCCTCAAAAGGAAAAAGACTTTAACTGGAATGGAGAATGCCAAAAGGCATACGAACATATAAAAATTGAAGTTACTTCAGACCAAGTTTTGGTTCACTTCGATTCTAAACATCCCATTGTTTGGACTACGGATGCTAGTCAGGGTGCAGTAGCGGGGGTGTTATTCAACGTTTTCGATAAGAATGTTCTGAAGCCCATAGCATTCGTATCTCGTGCTCTAAACAAAAGTGAAAAAAATTATAGTACCATAGAAAAGGAAGCTTTAGCTATTATTTTTAGCGTTTCAAAATTGCGTCAATACCTTTTAGGTACATCTTTAGAATTACATACCGACCATAGCCATCTGCGGTGAAAGAAAAGGGTAGCCATTAATGGCAGCAGCACGCATGCAGAGATGGGCATTTTTGCTTTCGGGCTTTCAGTACCCAATTAAACATGTAAAAGGTTTTCAAAATCTGGCCGATAGCTTATCACGTATGCCGCAGTACGAATCTGGGGTAGGATCTAAGGAAAGCAATTATATTAACTACGTCGATATTGATGATAAGATGAATTTTAAAAGAATTACAGTCGAAACGAGAAAGGACGCGGTTTTATCGCAACTTAAGGAGGCTATTCAAAGGCGTTCAGTTAAAGAACTCGTGGACTCAGTTTTTGAGCCGTTCAAAAATAAAAGTTCCGAATTGTTGTTAGAATCCGGTTGTGTTCTGGAAAAATTACGTAGAATTTTACTAAATGAAATTCATAAATCTCATTTAGGAATAGTCAAAATAAAATCACTGGCTAGGCCATACTTTTGGTGACCCAAGCTAGATGATGATATAGAAACGTTAGTAAAAAATTGTCATAGGCCTAACAGTATCGATCAAGTTTTAACAGCGCCAGGATATTCTGCATCAAATGGTCAAGCTGAAAACTTTAGAAAGACATTAAAAAAATCAACATACGCAAATCTACGAGATAAAAATCCAGCGGCTTTTGATCTTATAATAGACCGATTGCTGGCTGACTATCGTTCGATTAGTCATAGTTCGACTAACGAGTCACCCGCAAGACTATTTATTGGTCGCGAAATAAAAACAAGATTTTCACCAGTAAAACCACCTATTACGAATATAAAGGAGGTTAAAAAGTATACATTCGGGATTATACAAATGTTAACCAGGCAAGCTGGACACCAGCAGTAGTACAAAAATAGCTCGGCCCACGTAATTATTGTTTCATCATTACTCGTACTAATCGCCGTATAAAAAGACAACTTAATCAAATACGAAATCACGTAAAGGGTAAATCGATCAAACTTGAAGATAGCGTCGGAGGGGGAGCGGCGGTGTCAGTGGATGAATTTTCAAGGGAATCCATTTCAACAGAGGCAAATGAAAATTTCTCGTCAACTGCTGAAGAAACAGGTGTTCCTCCTCCCAGGCGACTCCGGCCCAAGAAGCCAGTTAGTTATAAAACGTAATAATATTTATAAAATAAGTATACATTACTATATATTGAAGTACCTTCATTATCCATATTAATTACTTTATTTCTGTATGAAGCGCATATTTTTAAATTTTTATCCACACTAATATGAATAATATAATATTATGTTTGTATCTAACTTAATGACGGGGATGTACAGTTTGAGGATACTTGTTAGAAGTATCCCAGGGGATCTAGTATATTAGCGGACTGCATAATAAATGTTATACTGTAATTTATGTATAAAACAAATAAAGAAATGTCAAAGCGGTTTCCTGTGAAAAGGTCTGTTTCTAAAACATCACCCTTAGTGTGTAGCCAATTGAAGAAAATGGTCCGTGCTATGGGTTTCATGTGGTTTCTTTGTTGTAAAAGGTGAGCTAACAGCTAGTGTGGAAATTTTCATTAAATTAAACACACATGTATTTTGAAATCAATATAGAATCTTATGGATTAATAAAGTTCGATCTATGGCAATTATAAATGGAACCCAACATCGTTCATGTGGCTATCACGGCTTCCGTTGCAAGCGACCATCCGAAAGTCAAAATTATCGATGACTTTTCGAAGAACAAGTGGGTCAGTGGCCGCAGTTTCAGTTTGTTTGTTATGTTTGAGATCCTGAATTAAAGACCTTACCCTTTAAATAACATCACAGGAAGAAGTCTAAAGGTGCCAAATTGCATGACCTTGGAGGCTAACCAGCTTCTATTCTAATCAAAATTATGCGATCTTCAAATTTCGCACGCAATAAATTGATTGATTGATGGCTTGTGCGGGCGGTAGCACCATCCTGTTGAAACCAGAGATTGTCCAGACTTACTCGTAATTCATTAAATTTTAGGGAAAAAATAGCCGGACACCATGTTACGGTAACGTTCTCCATTCACTTCCGCGACGAATTGAGGTGCCTGGGTGGTTTTGAACACTTTTGCTCACAGTGGTGATGTTTTTGCGTGTACGTGCTGGTCGAGCATGCCGACATGGAGTTTGATCCGATACCGAACCAGTTTCTTCAAAACGCTTCACCATTGCACGAATTCCGAAAAATTCACACAAATTTTACAAAATGTTTTTTTTTTACAGATCGGCCATTTTCGTAATGAGACTGAATAACAAAAATGCGTTGTTGAGTGACTAAAATTGCCAAAGATTGTATGACATCTGTCAAAAAGATCAACCACATTCAGTAAATGACAGTAATTGACAGTCAACATCCATACCATCTGTTGGCTCACCCTTAGATCAGTGACCAAAGGTTCCGTCTACTGTTCTTGAAGAGAGTTGACGATTGACAAGGTGTCAACTTAGTTGACAGCTTTCTTGATATCCTGAGAGAGAGTGATTTTTCAATAGACAGTAAGACAGAGAGTTGTTGCCATCAACTTTTTCCTTAGTTATGCAGGCAATGACTAAGACCGAATAATACGAAGTTCGAGGATTCCTTTGAACATCTTCTGGATGACAGACGGATGGGTCTAAGATACATCGGTCCAGCCGCTGGATTTTATACCGAGAAATAATAAGCTTTTCAGAATGCATAATAAAGTTCTTCTGACATCCTGAAAAACTGAATAGCTGTTTTACACAAGCGCGGGTATATCAGTTGGTGGGTAAATTTTTTCATCTCAAATGTTGCTTATGTAGTGAGGGAAGTGTATATTCATAAGCAGATCTAAGGATTCTTTCTCGAAGCCAAACAAGACACCATCCGGTTGCTTAAGTACACTGGAAATTTGTGTTATTTTTGACAGAATTTGCCGAAGTCCCGAGGATTTAATTCTCACTTGTAGATCCTTCAGAGCCTTGCAGATTTCCCTGTCATGTTTGGATCTAGATGGTTTGGCACAGCTAAATTCACTCTATTCTTACAGAGCAGTTATTGGATATCAATGGTCCATGGGCCTCGCAGCTCATCATCTCATGATTGCGATAGATAACAACGAGAGGAAATTGCTTTGCTAAATTGTATCGGTCCATTCGAATTAACGAGAGTATTTGCAACAAGGGCGACTTCAAGAATTTCTGAGCGCTTTTTAGCAATGAATGCTGAGCTATTGCCTTTCTTACAGATATTCAAAGTTTGACTCACCTCTAGGGTAAGTGTCTGTATTGCCCGATAAGTCATGGTGTGCGCTTGCAAGCCAGAGGAAAAACCACCAAATAAGTATCATCGTCCGAGAAATATAGCATTGCACATACGATCCTTTCGTCAATAGTAACAACGATAATGGGAAGGACCATGATGGTTGCGACCGAGAAGCAGAACAGAATATTAACGATCGTTCCATCGAGGTCAACATTGACTATCGTCTGTATAATGGCGGTGTCATCGAAGTAGATAGGGCATTCGTCAAGAAATTTCAGAGCAGAACACTACTTGTGGATGTCAGTGGTTGAGCAAACATAGAGCGAAACATTACGTGCAATTCTATACATATGTGTGTTTATTGAGTTTATTGAACGCTCTATCATGTTTTAAAGCCGTCCTTAGAGGTCAGAGTTACTGCAAAGTTGTCTGTGCTTTATTGAGGAAAAAATGGGTGATTAAGTCTTTATTTGGCAAGAATACTTACAAGTTTGCCATGTTGAAGATGTGGCAGTTTCGTGCGCTAAGCTCGGGCATGATTCTCCAAACAGGCCATGGCTCCCAGTGAGACGGATGGTGAGGTGGTGGGTCTAGTCTTATGAAGTTTAGTCTGTACTATCCTTAGTTTAATAGATCTTGCGAGGATGGATCGTCCACCGTCAAACACTTGGTTGGAGTTCTGTTTTGGGGACCTGAGGTAGTTTGAGAGAGTTTGTCCCATATGTCTTGCACTGGGTACTCCTCTTTCTTGAATTGCCTTAACACTAAGCTTGAAAATCACAGTTAAAGTGAAATTCCTTGCTCGAAGATAGGAATCGCTTCGGCGGACGAGGAGAGGAAGATGCACCAACTCGTGACCACCTTGTCTCTGTCGAGATCTTGTTGTAGCTTGCCGTGTAGAAGTCTAACAGAAGCTCCATGTTATTGGCTGGAGCGTCTGAGGATCAGAGCCAGACGGAGAGTTGAATTTAGCCCTACATCTAAGAGAGTGAAATAGCCGGCACTACGATACTGTCTTTTACTATCTGAGAAAGAATGTGGTCTTAACCACCCTCACTTTTTTTGAGGCATTGGAGAGGTCGTCGATGGATCTGTACCTTTTTTGAGCCCAGCTAGCTACGGCTACTGCCTCTTCCACATGTTTTTAGCGGCTCGGATCACAGGTTTGGTCTTCGCATTTGTGGGTTTCATGCCGAGTTGGGTCCAGTTTCCGTAGTTTCTCTTCTCTGTGCTCTTGTTAAGGCTGAGGTGGAGCAAATTCTTTTCAACCTTGCGGGTATTATTAGTGTGTTTATTGTCTGTGACAATTAAGGTTTTTCTGGTATTTTGGTTGAGGAACAACCTCACAGAGTTTTTATTCGAATTTCAGATTTTGTTTAAACGAGTAGCTATGGAAAGGAAGGCCGATCTAAACGTATTCCTGCATCGCACAGACAAGCCTGGTTAGTTTATAAATGCGCCCATCAATTAGAACTACCGTACGCGACTGAGCTATTCTTATGTTGATTTTCGGTGCGATCCACATAAAAGAAGAGAAAGGATGGGTCGAGAATGTGGTATAATTCCTCTGAGCCTTGGGTGACCAGGGTTGAGAGCGTGGACCTTCTTAAAACCAAGACAAGGGTGGCCAGTGTTCGTAAAGCGCAGAGAGGTTTAAAATCAAGGCTTTTGAGGCTCTGAAATAATTTCAGGTTAGAAAAAAAGAAAAGAAATGCCGAAGAGAAGAAATGGATTAGTATTCAGTTCTCCTCGTTCGCAGGCCCGGCAGGTTAGCCTGAATTAAGATACACCAAATCTCACCGGTAACTTCTTGAAAATTAAGAGGTGCTATCCTGGACCAGCTACAATGATTTACGATGACCGATAGCAATACGGCCATTTAAAGATCTTCCACCGTCCAGGATAGATTATCGGATATGTATACGGATGACTACTCGTACCAAACCAATTCCTTATTTTGGACATCTTGGTTGACCTAAACAACACCACCCCTCCCTGATGCAATCAGTTCAGACTAACTTTAAATATTCAATAGAGACTTTGGCCATCCAACGAAGCCTGCTATGACATCAGCTAGCTATAGCCTAACTGGCAATTAGAAGGCCACATTGTGAAAACTTCGCTAGCCACTGCCTAAGCACGACCTCAACATTAAACAATAGCCAGGCACGCAGCTGGCCAAAAGGCCTTTAACTGCGGCAGGAAAGAGTGACGATAAATACTTGGGATACCACAGAATTCCATCAATTGTTAACTGTCGCTACAGTCCTCGGTGCCTTACTATCTTTTAACATAGAACTCTCCGTCAAGTATAGATTTCTCCATTGTTGAGGCTGCAGCAACTCGAACTTTGAGGGAAATGTGATTCATGTTCAGGCGAGCTTAAGCTGCTGGATGTAAGAGCTTTCTGTTCCGATGAACTTTCTTCCTATGACAAGCATTATTCTTTAGCAGTGTGCCTCTAAGCAAACCGCTTAGCTTTAGTGATTGCGGTTGCAGGAATAAGAAATTTTGTTAAGTATGTAAATATATTGTTTTTGCAACTTGGCATGATGTTGCAATTTCTGATAAGCAAATCAATCCTTTGGCCCTCAATTTTGGCTTTCGTCTGAACATAAAATTTTGAGTGGTATTAAATTTAAAAAAAAAAAAAAATAAAAATAAAATTTTATATTTTCAATCTACTCTTTATGGAATCTAACTTAAGACTACCCTTTACAAATTTAATATCTTACCAACTAACCTGTAGCCATTCAGATATTTTGCTTAGTTTGCAAAAAAACATAATTTAATTAAGTTCAGTTCTAGGTAAACCCACGATTCCAAGAATCGACCTAGATTATGTTTGTGGGAACTTTTGAGATTGTAACTCTCCCCCCGTTAGATTGAGGCCCCGACGAAATAAACATATTCTTTATATTTTTCAATCTTTTACAAATGTAGAATGCTAGAATAGTTAATATAATGGATACAATACTTAAGGTTAAAAGTGATACATCATATGTATTACTTCTGACTGAAATCTGATTTATTAGTTCTCTGTTATAAACATGTTCTATTGTACATATAATTCTTCTAATTTAATATTGGGGATTACACTGGTTTCGTTAACTTTTGTAATGAAATTCGGTAATATTGTATTGGGTGTATAAATAAATTCGTGCGGTTTTTTTTTTCAAAATTTGAACGTTTATTTAAGAAAAACATGTACAATAGTATTATTCAAAGTATTGCCCATCTGAAGCTATGACTCTTTCCCATCTTTCTGACAATTTGTGGATCCCATCCCAAAAGAACTGCGCTGGTTTGGCAGCCAAGAATGAATCAAGCCAATTTTTGATATTCTGCTCTGATGTGAACCGTATTTCAGTGAGGGCGTACTGCATCGACCGGAACAAATGGTAGTCAGAAGGGGCAAGGTCTGGGCTATAAAGCGGGTGGGGTAAGACTTCCCATCCACTGTTTTCCAAATAGTTCTTAACTGGAATAGCAACGTGCGGCCGAGCGTTGTCATGATGGAAAACTATTGCCTCGTGTCTGGTCGCATATTCCGGGCGTTTTTCGGCCACTGCTCTCTTCAAATGGATTAATTGTGTTCGGTAGCATTGTCCATTGATAGTTTCACCCAGTTTTAGCAGCTCATAATACAGCACACCCATCTGATCCCACCAAATACAGAGCATTACCTTCGCGCCATGGATATTCGGCTTTGCCGTTGATTTGGTTGGTTGGCCGGGTTTACATATGATTTTTTGCGCTTGGGGTTGTCGTAATGAATCCATTTTTCATCACCAGTAACAATCCGATGCAAAAATGACTTCCTTTTGTGGCGTTCCAGCAGCATTTCGGACATGCAAAACCGCCTTTCGACGTCTCTTGGCTTGAGTTCATGTGGAACCCAATTTTCTTGCTTTTGAATATATCCAGCTGCTTTTAAACGTTTTGAAATGGCTGCTTGAGTGACACCCAAAGATTCTGCGAGCTCTTCTTGTGTTTGGCAACAATCTTCATAGAGTAATGCTTCCAGTTCCTCATCTTCAAACTTTTTTGGCTGCCCAGGACGTTCATCGCCTTCCAAGCCAAAATCACCACTTTTAAATCGGGCAAACTACTTTTGGTGCGTTCGCTCAGCTAGTGCATGTTCACCATAAACTTCCACCAAAATACGATGACTTTCGGCAGCAGTTTTCTTCATGAAGAAGATCTCCCCGCAAAAACACTTTTTCAGTTAAAAAAAAATATTGTTGTTTACTCTTGAAATGAATGACATACACTGAAATGATGTACAATGAAAGTAGCTTTTACTTTACTTTTAAATTCATTTTTATTGATTCCTTCATTATTACTTACATTCTAGACAAAAATGCTTAAATCTAGTTTAACAATCATAGTTACTTATTCTAGCTTACTGGCTCTTACCGAGAGCTCTAAACTTTACAATCTTATTCATAGTTTACCTTTCGTCCTTAAAACAATCTTACAATTAATCTTATCTATCAGCATTACAATATATGAAATTTCTAAGAAAAGGTTTTCGAAAAACTTAGATACAATATCTTTAAATTTTTTTATAAAACTTACAATGAAAGTAGCTTTTCAACGCATGTTCCAATGGAATAATAACCGCACGAATTAAGTTATGGAGCCAATATAATGTTATCATATATAGGGTCTGCCATCTAACGTTTTTTTTCAACTAGTGCTTATTTCGTGAATGGTAACACTTAGCTCATGTCTGATTTGACAGATAATTAGTTTTATCCTTCCGCTGTACGAATATGGTTGTGTATACACTTCGGTAAGAGGGCCTGCGATCGGCTTAGAGAAGATGCCGATTTTGCCAAAAAAATCATCTTTTCAGATGAAGCTCATTTTGATCTTGGCGGGTATGTAAACAAGCAAAATTGTCGCATTTGGGGCACAGAAAACCCGCACGCATATATTGAAAAGCCGATACACCCAGAACGAGTCACTGTTTGGTGCGGATTTTGGTCCAGAGGCATAATTGGGCCATTTTTCTTCGAAAATGAGCAACGAATGGCCGTTACAGTCACTGGCGACCGTTATCGGGCCATGTTGAACGAATTACGATAAGTGTTACGCCGACAAGCCAGAGACAATTGACGCTTTAAAGGGCAATATTCGTGAAGCCATTGGTGAAATACAGCTGCACACAATCGATAATGTGCTTAAAAATCGGACCGATCGTGTAGGCTACTGCATGGCCAGCCGAGGCAGCCATTTGAATGAAATTATTTTCCATTATTAACCGAAAGGATTGTACTTTCAAATTAAAAAAAGAAATTTGAGAAAATATTCAGTAGTTTTTTTTTATAGCATTTTCAAAAAAAAAAGATTTTTCGCGGACCCTATACTTTCTTTTCAAAATTTTCATAAGTTTTAATATTAATCGTTATTTTACAATCTTTGAAATTTATTATGTAATTTCCTTTAACTTTGAGATAACTTTTGTCCCAATTATGTTCGATTATAGTTTCTTTAACATTTTTTAAAATAATAATTCCTTGTACTACTTCTAGGGTTTCTCTAACGTCCGTTACAATCTTTGCACAAAATGCTACTTTAGAATGCATAATATTTTGAATGCAGTTATCTGTTACTGTAATAAGATTACGTTTAAGATTGTCCTTAACTGGGAATTCGTAAATATTATTTTCTTGATCGGTTAAAATTTCTTTAGCTTCTATAAGAAGTGATTTATTATTTCTATCGGGAATGGGTTCTATTAAAATTTTTGTGTATACATGATCAGAGAAGTGTGGTATAAAATAAACAGAATTATAATAATTTGGTCTTTGTAAGTTGTGACTGTAATTTTGATTTCTTTAAAACTCATTAAGTCGTCGATCATAGCTAATTCTTGTTTACCTAAGATGTTTCTTGTCAGTATTCCAAGTTTGCTGGAAAAAAGTATTTGTTCTACATCATCTACGTGGTTCCTGTGTAATACTATATCCTGATTAATTTGGTACATGTACTGCATGATCTTAACTTCCTCTTCTAAAGTTGCTACTCTTCCTACTAAATTTTGGCTATTTAAATATTTTTCTATGACTTTTTGTTGTTTCCTAACATGCGTTGTAATAGTTTGTATTTGCTCTAGTATTCGCTGGTTAATTATTACTTGTTTATTGCTTCCTTCTGTAAGTTTTTATTCTTGATCAAAAAGCTGGTCTAATTTGCTTTTTATAAAAACTTCATCTTCATGATCCATTGTTCCTGCAACGAATTTGATTCCTGTTCCTAGTATATCTATTAATGCTCTCTTTAATTTGGAATGGGGTCTAAGATTTTCTAATTTAGCTTCTAACAACATTAAATTCTGAGTAACAGTATTGTACATTGGTTCTATTAGATCTGATTTGTTTTTTAATGCGAAAAGATTGTCTCTTATCTGGTGTTTGGTTATTTCTAAGTCAGTTACGTTAATGATATGTACGAGGACTTTTGTATAACTTTTGATAATTTTTATTCTGTCTAGTTTAAGCGTCACATATCCGTTATTGTTGTTAAAATCGTGAACAAGAATTTCCTGGGTCTTTGTAAGTGGTATCCTTGTCATTGTCAGTAGTATTGGAATAATGTATAGTATCATTTTATTTGTTGTCGATTTCTGAAAAAAAAAGAATTTCTAGTTTTATCATTTTGTTTTTAGTGCTTTTCCTTTTAATTTAACTGTGGGAGTATTAATATCCTGAAACTTCTTAGTCTTTTTAACATGAGCTTTGTAATATTTATGTCCGTTGCTTACATCTATCAAATGATCTTCGTCGATCTTTTGTGTTTCTAGTTTTCTAAACTTTGAGTGGTTCTTATCTACTCTTATTTCTTTAATAAAGTTTTGTCCCTCTGACAAAGTATAGTCCTTACGGTTTTTATTAATCCTGTCTATTGTTTTCTGTTTTTTTTCTAGAATGAGTTTATGGATTTCTTTGTATTCATGTTCATGAATTTTACCTGTCACGAAGTCAATAGGTTTTCGGTTGGTAGTTGAATGTATTGTATTATTATAAAATCTTATTATTCTCGAAAGTTTTTCTTCCACCTTCGTTATTTGCATCGTCATGTTTCAATAATCTTATATGCTCGTTTATAGTATTGTGTAGTCTTTCAATATCGCCGTTGGATGTATGGTTACTGTTTGAAGTATAATGTATTTCAACGTTGGCTTCTGATAGGAATTGTTTTAAAAGTAGTGCTTTAAAACCTAATTCGTTATCAACTATGATTTTCTTTACTGTTCCAAATTGACTAAAATAAAATGAAATAGCTCTTTTAAATTCTTTCCATGTTCTGCTTGAAATTCTGATTGCGCAAGCGTGCTTGGAAAACTTGTCTATGATAGTTAAGAAAAGTGTATTTTGTAAGATGTAAAAGACATCAACATGAACAATTTCGAGAGGTTTTACCGGCGTTTCTGTTATCTTAAGTAATGGTTTACGAGGATTTCGCACATATTTTTCTATAGTGCAGACATCACAGTTATTAATGAACTGAGTAATTCTTATTTTAAGCTTCGGATGGAAATAAAGGAGACTTAGTTCTTGGAAAATTTCTGTTATACCCCTATGATTATTTTTCAAATGTTCTTTCTCTATAATTTCTGCTAATCTTGTTTCGTCAGTAATATCCTCTAGTAATTTAACGCATCGTAATAATTTAAAGTTCCTGTTATTTGAGAAATATTTCCTATAAGTATTTTGGACAATATCGAAGAAACCTTTACCTTCAATTAGAATTGCATTTAAAGCGTTGGGATGGCAATGATCTTTGAGTAATGTTAACTTGTTTTGTTCGTCTAAGTTTTTCGTATGTACTGTTGTTCGTAGTCTATTAAATACTTTAATTTTGTTTATTCTTAAAGACCCTGAATAAGACTTTGTGATAATAACTTGATTTTTAAAGATATTTAAACACGATTTGCTTGTTGGAATATTGTCATTTTCAATTAGATTTACTTCAATGTTTGGAATCCTAGAAAGCGCATCTGCATTACTATTGCTTGTACCTTTTTTATACTTTATTTCAAAATCGAATTCAGATAGTTTTAATCTCCATCTAATAAGTTTAGAGTTGGGTTCTTTCAAAGAGAACAGCCAAGTGAGTGGCTTGTGGTCGGTTTTGATAATAAATTTTCTACCAAATAAATAAGGACGGTAATATTTTGTCGCCCATACGATTGCTAGTAATTCTTTTTCTATTGTGCTGTAATTTATCTCATGTTCGTTCAGAGTACGGCTAGCAAAAGATATCGGATGATTTTCCTGAGATAATACGGCTCCTAACGCGTACTGGCTTGCGTCCGTGGTTAGCGTAAATGTTTTATTGAAGTTTGGGTATGCTAAGATGGGATAGTTTATTACAATAATAGGGTCTTAAAGGTTTTAAAATACTACTAAGTATTCTGGATCGGAAATGTTAATTTATGCGTCTTTCTTTAAATACTTTGTCATAGGTTTTGCTATTCTTGAATAGCCCTTAATGAACTTTCGATAGTAGCCAGTTAGTCCTAAAAATTGTTTTATCTTTTTAGCTGTTGTTTGAATGGGATATTTCTTTACACATTCAATCTTTTTGGGGTTGGCTTTAATGCCATTAGGTGTCACGATGTGACCAAAAAATTCTGTTTCTTTTTTATTATGTGTTTTCTAAGGACGTTGAAAAAATTATTATGTCATCAATATATACCAAACAAATTTTGTTGATATAATCTTGAAGCACATGGTTCATCAACCTCTGGAAGGTTGCAGGTGCTGTTTTCAGTCCGAAGGGCATTCGAAGGAATTCGTTATGTCCACTTTCAATACTGAAGGCAGTTTTGGTAGAAAATCGTTTCGTATTTCTTTACTAGAGTCAAAAGTTTACGTCGTTCTTCTAAATTCAGATGTTCAATTCTTATTTGATCGGTTAAGGATTTTGTATAAATCTCGGAAGGTTCGATTACAAAAAAGT
Organism: Volucella zonaria; assembly: GCA_963966105.1. Lineage (NCBI taxonomy): Eukaryota > Metazoa > Arthropoda > Insecta > Diptera > Syrphidae > Volucella > Volucella zonaria. Next base: position 51,595,517 of record OZ014534.1, read on the forward strand.
TTTCGTCTGTACTTGCGTATGTGTCGTTGTTATTAAGATGTATTCTACCTTGAAAATTTAATTCATTATCTATCTCTATACTGTAATTTCTTATGTCATAAATTCCTCTTGGTATTATTGTATCTCCAGTTACCTGTTTTCTTACAAAAGCTAGCCCTTTTTCCTGTTTTACGGACACATGTAATTCATCAATTCCTTGGTAAATGCGTTGTATCGTTTTACTGTTAATGGTTAAGGCATCATTTTCGTAATTTATGATTGCTTTATATTTCCTAAGGATGTCATTTCCGATGATTCCATCATAGGAGTCATGAAATTGACATTCTAGGAACTCTACCATATCTTCGGTATTGCCAAATTCTGCAAACAGTGGAATTCTTACAGTTTTGGAAATAGTCAGTGTATTTTGAAGCGTTTTTACAGTTATGGGGGCTGAAGATGTTCTCCATTTAGGGTTACAAAGTCCAGGATTTATAATAGAATGCGTTGCCCCGATATCAATTATGAAGTTAAGAGGATATAATTTTGTTTGAATTATTATATGGGGTAGTTTTCCCTTGAGGCAGGTGGACGGATCTAACTGGTGATGGTTGTGGTTAGTTGACGAATTCGTCGTACTTGGACCAGCAGCGTTTGGATTGGTGCTATTTTGTGTAGGAATGTTCATAAACGCATTTATATCCATTGGCTCCGGCACAGGGAAGCTTTGAACTTGATAGGAGCTAGCTGGTGCAAAATTCTGATTTCCATTATAGTGGGTGTTGCTTGTATTGTTATTATACTGTTGGTTGGATTGATTTAATTTAGAGTTTCTAGGATTTTCATTTTGTCTGTTATACCTACTATTGTTTCTATTAGAGTTGTTGTTATGACCGCCATTTTTGGAATGATCCCTATTGCTTTAATTATTTTTCCTATTCTGCTCACTTTGGTTAGAATGGGAGGACACAGTGTTATGGGGTTTACTAGAATGTAAATTATTTGGGGATGTCCTAAAGTACGCGTATCCTGATTCATGCAAAATATTAATTGCTGCTTCCAAACCATCTGGATTTCTGCAATAAATCAGAAACCGCATTGGTTCTGGAAGTTTATTTCGGAAAATGAATAGTGCAGACTTTTTGTTCTGTTGGATGTTGGCCTCGATACCTTCATCATTACTCTACAACATTTGCTTTTGTTTAACGTTTAAACTTCTTAAAATAGCTTTAACATGATTATAGAGATCAACTGCATTCGTTTTAAATTGCACGGATCGCAAATTCGTCAAACAATTCCTCCGGTGTTTGCCGATCACCAAAGTTGTTGAAAAGAATTTGTTTCATGTCTATCCGACTAGTAATGTGGTTATTTATCTCTATAATCTCTCGAGCTTTTCCTTTCAATTTGGATTTTAGAATATCCGAAAAGATGCTTTGCGCTAGGGTATCATATCGCGTCATGAGAGGATGTATTTTGTCGACCAAATCGACGAAGTTTTTTAGCTCTTTGAAGTCACCGTGGAATTCTGCTACGTAACTTCGAAAGATACTTTATAGGGTCAATATTCAAAGTTAGCATATTTGTGGGTGCTGGGATTTCTTTATTGAAAAAAATTGTTAACTACCTCTGATAGTTGCCTAGATTGTTCTTGCACAATTTTAACTTTCTTATGTATTGGGTCTACAAGTAAGTTTCCAGCGTTTGTCAGAGGTGGCGCCACCAGTGGATCTCGGGCAGAAATGTCAGATCCCATGTGTTTTATTTGTAGATTTTGTATCTGTCAACAACTTTGCAGTGTTATATTTGAGCAGTTCTATCGGTGTCGTACATTTTATCGAGCAAAATCATGGCAAGTTTCCAGTCAAATAAACGTCATTTGCGGGAAACGCTGCTTTTATTCTTTAATATGAAGAAAAGTGCGGCTGAGGCCTGAGGGCGTTTGTTTTCGGAAACTTATGGGGCGGAATGTATTGGTGAATCGACGTGCCGCGAGTGGTTCAAACGGTTCAAAAGTGGTGATTTTGGAGTTGAAGACAAAGATCGCCCCGGAAAGCCGAAAAGTTTTGCAGACTAGGAATTGGACGCTTTACTGGATGAGGATCCGTGTCAGATTCAAGAAGAACTTGCTGCATCATTGGGCGTCACGCAACAAGCTATTTCCCTGCGCCTAAAAGCACTGGGATTCATTCAAAAGGTTGGAAACTGGGTGCCGTACGAATTGAAGCCAAGAGACGTCGAACGGCGATTTTTCATGTCCAAAATGTTACTGCAGCGGTATAAAAATAAATCATTTTTGCATCGTATTGTCACTGGTGATGAGAAATGGATTTATTATGATAATCCTAAACGCAGAAAATCGTATACAAAGCCCGGCGAGCCCGCCCAATCGACGCCGAAACGAAATATTCACGTGAATAAGGTCATGCTCTGCATATGGTGGGATCAAAAGGGTGTCGTATACTACGAACTGCTTCCGAGTGGTGAAACCATCAAAGGATCATTATATCGAACCCAACTAATTCGTTTGAATATGAGACCAGTCATGAGTCCGCCATTTTTCATCACGACAACGCTCGGCCACATGTTGCGGTTTCGGTGAAAAACTATTTGAAAAATAGTGGATGGGAAATTCTGCCTCACCCGCCTTACAGTCCAGACTTGGCACCATCTGACTACCACTTGTTTCGTTCGATGCAGAACGCTCTTACGGGAATACGCTTCAGCTCAGTAAAGGAAATCAAAAATTGGCTCGATACGTTCTTGGGCTCGAAAGCCGAGAAATTTTTTTGGTCCGGAATTCATAAATTGCCAGAAAGATGGGGGAAAGTTGTAGCTTCCGATGGATGATACTTTGAATAAAGCATTGTAACTATGTTTTCATAATAAAACTTCAAATTTTGGAAAAAAACGCTGGAAACTTACTTGTAGACCCAATATATGTATCAAATAGATTTCATAAAATTCTTAAAGTACATACAGTTTTTAGGAATTAGTTATATGTATAAAAAAAAAAGAAAAAAAATCGCATAAATGTAATACACTGCTAACCTTCGATTTTCTGCTTTTCCTGGGATGTCTTCTTTTCAGCTTGTTAGTTCTTCTTTTGAGGTCTTCGTTCGTGAAGTACTCGTATCTTGATTATTTAGTCTTGTGTTCTAAGATATTTTCTGCAGTTTCATTTTTTCGATTCTTGCTCTTTAGTGTTATGATAAGTAATTTAAATTCACACCACTTTTTTTTTCAAATAGATATTTTTCTTTTGATCTATTGTTCACACTTTTTTTTTTCTTTGTTATTTTATTTTTCCACGCGATAATACACTTACTCGCTATCCGAAAATTAAGTTTTGGTTTTTGTTTTTGTTTAACGCGACGATTTACTCGTTAGCGATTTGGACGTAACGGATGGTCAATTTAAATGTTAAAACATTCACTTGTAAAAACTTCTTAGTTTTCTTACACACAAGTTTGACACATCCTACCGACTGCGCCAGTTTTGAGTGGTATAAAATTTTATTATAAAAAAAAAAAAATCAAATTTTATATTTTCAATCCACTCTTTATTGAATCTAACTTAAGACTACCTTTTAAAAATGTAATATCTTAGCAATTAACCTGTAGCTATTCAGATATTTTGCTTAGTTTGCAAAAAACATAATTTAATCAAGTTCACTTGCAGGTGAGCCCACGATTCCAAGAATTGACACAAGTGTGCTGGATGCACTTTCTGTTAACAAATACAAATGTTCAGAAGTGAGAAGATCCTTTTTGGCCTAAGATTGGGAAATATTGAGCCAACATACGGCAATACTATTTCAGATCCCAGTTCACCATCACCCTCACAAAAAGATGAAAAGGTAGAAAGAAAAACCAAGTCCCGATAAGGAAGAGAAATTCCCTATGAATTGTCCGTGGCAGAAATTATCTATATGTATGCACTCGAATACTCATAGTCGTACAAAACTAGCAAGTCCATTCATTCAGAGTACCAAACGACAGAGGATGCACAGTCGTCTTGCGTTTCTTTGCCCCGAAATATCCAAAGGACCAGGACAGTTCGTCCCATTTGAAGTTGAATTGTTTCTGAAATACAGCATTGGATATTCAAATGAGCGCCCAGGAGTTTGCAATTAGGCGTTGGTTACCTTTTTGTACAATTGTACAGCTCCAAAACTGGGGAATACCTCTACGGTAACCCATGTTCTGGTTTGCCCCACTCGACCAAGCCAAGCAAGCAGCCAGAATAATGACGATGAGGAGGCTGTTACTTCTAAGAGGTCGCATTAATTTCATTATCCCTGTTGTGTTGTACCGGGTGTTATTGTGTAAACGTAAGGCAAAAGGTACCAACCAGTGGTATAAATGGAAGTAAAGGAAGTTCAGCTGCGATGCCAGGTCGGTCAGGTCACAGAAGCAACAATAATGGGTGAAAGATCAAATAAACAGTTCGTTAGGTGAACTCGTAACCGGTACTGGGAACTATTATGGGAGCAAGAGGTAAAGGAGCATACACAAACACCATACAAAAAAAAAAACAGATACGAATACATACTAACAAACGAATAGGACTGATTTTGTATTTGCCAGTTGATGAAGAGATTACACATCCGGATACTATGACCTGTAAAATGGTGCAGCGACCTAAAATGGTCTCTTCACTCTTTGCAGAGAATTATGTTACATAATTAAAGCCGTCCTTACTATGTATAAGCGTAATTAGGTGCACACAGGACAATTAAAATTAAAATCCAGATAACCCAGTTATGAAGTTGAAGAATGTACATTTTGTGAATCTATGTTCGTTTTGAATTATGCTGAGAGGATTTGGAGAGATGGCACTGGTAGAGTTCGGTTTTTTGTGGATATCAAACGGGTTGGGCGTAATGCTTTTGGTGAGTAAAGTATCGATCGGATGTTGGAAGGACTTTACGATGCATTCAATACGGAGGTACGTTTGGTAGTACAACTAGTAATCAGACTCAGTATGGTTGATCAGTTGTCATCAGGAGGTCGGTGAATGGGTTACAAATGGGCTAGAAGGGATACGATATACAATAGAACAGTGTGATGATGTCTAAGGTATGAGTAAGTATACAAGATGAGCTCAGGCTTTTGCATATCAGATATGTCGAGACAATACCCCAAAGTTACTGAATTGATACACTCTTTCTACAGGTTGCCTAGCATTGCATATTTGAGGCGATGCATTTGTTATAAGCTTGATAAGGCCGAGTATTCCTGGCCGACGATTTCTACTCGATGCCGCTTGGTAGGAATGCATTAGTGTAGTCAAGATAACATATTTGTGATAAGATGAAAGGATCTATTCGATGCCTTTGTTTCGTGTCGATAAAACAGCATGAAGCACAACGCAATAGTACAGAACAATATAAATGAGAAATGCAGCCGTGTCTCGGACTATTCAGACAAGGTTGCTCTATATAGATTGCGATATTTTGCCACAAAGTACAGACCTTACAAAAGAGATATGAATTAATTTGGTCATGTTTGCACTAGCTAACTTAATTAGTTAAGTGGCGCTACAGTTCGGAGTGAAACTGGGCATCAATTAACAAGCTATCCAGTTAACCCGATTTTTTTGTAACTCCCACCAGTTGTGTACTCCAAGTCGGTTGAGGCTACCTTCGTCTTGTGCGTGCCGTCTAAGGAAAGGTCTTTCTTTGCTGCGATGTTCTTCCGGGTTACGAATAATTTTTCTCTGCAATCGACCGGGGGTATCTTCATCCGCCTTCGATAGAGTCCACGTTAAAACGCCATAAAATAGGAATGGATGATTATGCTCCTACATAGAATCTCCTTAGTTATTCGAGATAGGGCCTTACTACTCATTTGCCTTTTATCCCAAAGGAACAGACTTTGGCAAGAGTGATTCTTCGTCTAACTACTACTGAGATGTTCTCGGATTGCAGAGCTAAGGTAGAAAAAGTCCCTTACTAACGGGTGACCAAATAGCAATGATAGTTCTTCCAACTTTTATGTTTCAGCAGCTGTCAAAGTTGCCAATGACATACAGCTGTCAAAATATTCAGTAAGGTTTGCCATTTCATCACGTATCGTTTTACGCTTGCCGAATGCGGAATTGATTAAAATAATATTATCGAGGTTCCGACTCAGTTGTAAATACGCAACGTGAATTTCGTCTTGAGATCGATCGTTATCATAGGTTCAGTATGCAGGAACTTCGTCGAACCGTGGAAAAGTTTGAGCGTGAGTACACTCTTTTAGATGTTAAGACACCAACCAGGTAGAGATTGGTGCGAAATGAAGAAAACCAAAAAATGTCGATTCGACGCCGATCAGCTAAATTTGGCATCGTTTAGGCCCACATCCGTATAAGATTGTGCTGACGCAAGAATTGAAGCCGGACAACCATAGACAACCTCGGGAGTTCGCTAATTGGGCGCTGGATATGTTGGCCGGAGATCTGGATTTTGGCCACGAAATTATCATCTAGGACGAAGCCTATTTTCAGCTCAGTGGCTATATCAACAAGCGAAATTGTCATTCATCCAAAATAATTGGCTGTTTGGTGCGGTTTATGGCATGGCGGCATCATTGGACCTTATTTCTTTCGAAATGAGGAAGGAGACACGGTTACCGTCAATGGCCTCAGGTATAGAGCAATGTTAACCGACTTTCTGTGGTCAGAGTTTGAAAACATCGATATATCCGAGCTGTGGTTCTAACAAGACAGCGCTACATAACAAACAAGCGACGCAACGCTCGAAGTTGGGCAACTGGGTCATCTCACGGCAAGCTTTCATCAATTGGCCGCCGCGATCACACGATTTGACACCACTCAATTATTTTCTCTGGGCTATGTCAAGTCCTTAGTCTACGTTAACAAGCCATCCATTTTGGACGAGCTCGGGGGCAACATTCGACACGCTATTGCCGGAATAACGCCGCACATATTGGACCGAGTTGGACCGACCGGTTGAAGCATTGCCAGCAAAGCTGAAGCGGCCATTCGAATAATGTGCTATTCCACACATAATGGCATGAACGTATCTTCAAAATAAAGGCTGAATCAATTTCATACACAGTTGTTATTTTAAATAAATTTTTTCGCTATCGTTCTTATATGGTCACCTTTTATCTGGAAGTAATGGCTGTAGACTGTGACTTTCTGTTCAATCCGTCGATGTTGTGTGTCCCTTCTTGATAAACGTATATATGTACTTAGTTTTGCCCCCATTTAGCGTTTAAAACATTTTGGCACCTTCCGTTTCAATACTAGCGAACTCAGCGATGACAGACCGCAGAGTTTTGCAAATTTTGTCGATATCATCGGCATACGCTAGCACTTGCTCAAACTTTTGAAAGACTATGTCTCCAGTGTTCATTTTTGAGTTCCGCACAATATTTTTAAGTATGATGTACATATGATGACCAACGCGTCACCTTGTCTAAATTCTGTTTTGGTATCAAGGGTCTAGGTTAAGTCGTTACCGACACTGACGGAGCAGCGAGCGTTCTTTACCGTCATATTGTACTTAACAGACGGACGAGTTTGGCAGGGAGACAAATCTAGACGCTAACTATAAATGCTATCATTTGGCAGAGTATGAAAATTTGGTTGATTTTGAACTTTCCTGGCCTGAAATCACACTGATAGGGGCAAATAAGTTTGTTGACATCAGGCATACACTCTTCTGATCAGATCTGAGAAATGAGTTGATGTATGCTCCCCACAAAGTTACTACCAGTGGCAAGTCCAGCAGCTTTGTTGGATTTAGGATTAGATATTGCTATCCTCACATCGTTTTGGACAGATGGACGAACATTTTGGTATTGGCGGAGTATTGGGCTTCGTCGCTGTTATACGGTCTGCAGAAGAAGTTTTTCCATATGTGAGTTCACCACAATGTTTTCTTCTTTATCTCTACGGGTTTTTGTATGGGCCTTGTTCCATTGATACCAACTGCTTCCACTGCCTCCAAAACAACAAAAGACTCTTCCAAGCGCCGGAGATCATTGGAGGAAACCGCGCCGGTTCCCAATAGGCCCAAAACCCACAGAGCCAAAACGCCTGGGCCATCCAACAGCACATCTTTGAGGTCGTTCAGTGAAGTAATAAGGGACGCAACAATAATCGCGGTAATCGATAGGAACGATACCCACGGTTCTATAACACCTGAACGGTGGCAGCTGGTCAAGCTGAAGCTTTTGAGCAACTTTTTGGCTATCATGCGGGAAAACCCCGGACCACCTTCCATCACAAGCGGCGCTGGCTGGCACCAAAGCCACGTCAAGCTCTACGCATGTACTAATCAGAGATCTCTCAACCTCTTCACTAAGTCCATAGGTGGTTTAGGAGAGATTTGGCCAGGTGCAAAACTCGAGGTCGTATCTAAGGAGGACATCCCTAGCAGACCTCGAACTCGTAACTGGATCCCAGCAGAACCCTCCTCCCCAGAAAGCATTCTGGAGATCATCAGACTCAGTAACCCGACCCTTCCGACTCATGACTGGAAAGTCGCGAAACTGGAGGAACTAAGGGTTTCTTATAGATGCGCGTTGATCGTGATCAATAAGGATTCTCTTAACCCTCTAGCGCAGACAAAAGGCATGATTCGGTTCGGATTCGTGTCTATACACCTAAGCGTCTACAAAAAGGATGACTGGATGCTGATAAGCAATCTCCTCCTCTTTTAACGGAGACACCACCAAACACAACCTCAGATACCCTTTCCAGAAATCAAGCCATCGGTCTCCTCTTCTGACACCTTGTCGGGAACGGAAACTGATGACGAAGCAAAACGAGGTCCTATACCATAAGAGGAAGAAAATGAGCTCTTGGGCACATCATCAGAATCGGAGGATCTCAACAGCACCGTGGTGGAGGCTACTCTGGAAAACTGTGGCAATGATACGGTTTCTGCGGATTAATCTCCATAACTCAAAAATGGCTTCGGCCGCACTCATTCTACGTCTTTCAAAAAACGCAGAAGACATCATCCTAATCCAGGAAGCATGGATTGTAGAAGGCGTGGTTCGTGGACTTAGGACACCCATATACGCTCCGCTCTAAACAAGAGACAAAGGTAAGATCAGAACTTGTATATTAGTGAAACGTATCCTTAATGCACTTTTACTTCCTAATCTCAGCGGCCCCGACTTAACCGTTGACAGACTAGAGATGGCCAAAGGCTCCTACTAGCTGGCATCCGCATACCTTGGCCACGATCATGTGGGCCCTCTCCCTGGTGATAATCTGGAAAGGGTGGTACTGCAGGCTGGAAGGCAAAAAACTGGCCTCATCATCGGATGCGACGCTAACGCTCATCACACGGTATAGGACAGTACGGACATCAATGATAGAGGTGAGTCACTTTTTGACTATATTATAAGTACTAACCTCATTGTTTGCGATATTGGTAATGAGCCCAATTTTATAAGAAGAAACCGACAGGAAGTGCTCGATATCACCCTTATCTCCGACAGCATCACTCAAATGCTAGCGAGCTGAATTGTATCGTCGGAATACTATTTATCAGACCACAGATGCATCCAATTCAGCCTGAATGATGCTCCTCGCACCGGAACTACCGGAAAACTGATTGGCCAAAATACAGAGGAATACTGTCAGAAACGCTATCCTCTGAACTATCAATTCTCCTGCGTGACACCAATCAGCTCTCAATCAGGCCATGGCCGCTTCCTGCCCTCATATTCAACCTAGAGGCTAGAAAAAGCAGCACTGGTGGACATCAGCACTGGGACTGCTTAGAAACACTGGCAGAAAACTTTTCAACTTAGCAAAAAGCACAAGAAAAGTGACTATCTGGGACTCATACAAAGAATCCCTCAAATTAAACAAAAAAGAACTGAGGGAGGCAAACCGACAATCCTGGAGATCATTTTGTGACAAAATCACGGAAACCTCTGAGGCATCGCGGCTAAGAAAAATCCTCTCTACAAATCCTATGATGCCTAGTTGTTTGAAAAAAAGTCCGATAGCTCTTGGACAACCTCAAGTGATGAATCACTCAACCTGCTACTGGACACCGACTTTCCAGTTAGCTCCCAATTCGCGGCCAGTGGCAACCCAAGCAGGCCTACTACAACCGTGACCAAAATTCATGGTCTGATTACAAAAGGCAAACTGCTCTGGGCGCTGCATAGCTTCAAACCACACAAGTCTGCTGGTCCGGACTGTATAATACCTGCCGAGCTACAAAAGTCCCCAGATGTTATCCTCCCTACGCTAGAGAATATCATGAGGAGCTGTGTAGAACTGATCCGCATGTTGTCCCAAAGAACCTCAGACCTATAAGTCTATCATCTTTCTTTCTGAAAACTCTAGAACGACTGATTGATATCCATAACGAGCTAAAATTGATCCAAGACTTTTGTCAACGGCTCAACATGCCTAATGTAAAGGAAAGTCTGCGAAAACAGCTCAGAATTCACTACCCTACAATATAGAGAGTACACAATGGTCTCTTTCCTGGACATAGAGGGTGTCTTTAACAACGTCAACACATACGCAATCACGTCTGCGCTGTCAACTCTGCAGGTAGACGACTCACTTGGGAAACTAATCAGTGAGGCTTCTTCTAAAATCTGTGTCAGCAGAGGTGCAAGAAGCATATTTGTCTATAAACCCTGTTAAAAAGTCAATAAGTTACTTCCTTACAAAGAAGGAGAAACCGAATTGATTAGATGTAATCAAAGCCAATGTAACAGACCTCCAAAATGGACGTTGTGGAAGCCTGATGGTTTTATTACAGCTTAAAGAAATGTCACCACATCATAACTGCTTTTGTTAGCAAGGACAAAGTCATTCTAACATATGTTATGAAACGGGGTAAAGTTAGGTTAGGGTGAACAGGGATATGATAAATATGCCAACACATAGACACCAGGCACCAAAACGGGCCCATCGCGATCCCTGTGGAACCAGCTGAATTTATCTGCAAATGGCGGAAACCTAAACAATCTCTCTGGTGAAACACCCACTTTCCCTGCAAAAGCCAAGAAGGCCTTTGAAGCTCGCGCCGTCTATTTGCGCTAGGTTTTCGAAAAAGTATTTCCCTAAAAATTTTCTTCGACTACGCGATATTGCCTCGCATTCACACAGTATGTGTGTTATGTTCTCAATAGCTCACAGATCACCGCAGAATCTGCAAATATGCGATCCTGTGTTGCCGCAGGACGGAATGTCCTGTTAATATTCCTATTACTGTCCTAAGCTTATCCCTGTTTAATGTTGTTAACTTCCCAGATATTTTGCCTTCAAAACGCGGCCAAAGGGCCTTGGATACCCTGTGTCCTTCAAGACTTCACCACCTTAGTTTGGCATTCTTTGTGATTTTTTCCTCGATAGTGCCCCTCACTATGCAAAGGGGTGGTTTGATGTTGGCAACCTCACTATTGTTCATTTCCATCAATACCCCAGTGTCCCGGCACCCAGCACACTCTCACCCGGTTCTGACTGCATAGTGCCTTGATCACTGTGCAACAGCCCCTGACTGTATCAGAGTTGACGTTGGTTGATTCTATTGCCTTGAGTGTGGCCTGGCTATCGAATGTAGATAGCGATACGAGTATCTCTTTCGGACACAGATCTCATCTGCATTAGCTCGGCTGCCCTAAGGACAGCCATTGATTGGAAGACACTGCTTGCGTCCGGTTGTCGTATAGAAACTCTACTGAGAAGATACCAGAACCTGTTCCTTCCTCTGTTTTTAAGCCATCTGTGAAAATTGCTATTTCATTTGACCTGATTATTGCATTTTTTTCCCAGTTCGCCTTCTCCGGATATATTATATCATACGGGATGTCGAAGTCGACGAAGGAAGGAATTTCATCCTTTAGGGTTGGATTGCCTGGCAGTAGCTCCGTTTGCATCGTGTGATGTCCGAAACTACTGTTCTTAAAGTAACCTAGATGATCACCGTAGTATAACTTATGCACTGACTTCTCACCAACGGTGTATGGCGGTGATATCTGTTATGTATTCAGCTACCTAGGGTCCAAGCTACAATAGTTTTTCAGCTACGCATGTTGTCCTATTTTTGTTTTGTAGGTTCGTCAACAGTAAAACGATTCTTATTCGAATCTTCTGTTTACTTCGCAACAGTAGTTGGTACACGTGTCCGTGTACCGACCCCGCGCACAACAACCTTTCAGCTGGTTGTTTGCGGTGTCGCGGCCAGTAACATACTTCGAGAATATGAAAGCTGCCGTTGATTTATTAGGATTCCATCCGCCATAATCTCTATTTCAACACTCTGATTCGTCCTGATCCTTATTGACATCAGCTCAGGAAATTTGAAGTAGCTCATATAAGCTATGCGCCATTATGACTGTTCAAACCACCATTGACTCAGTCCCGCGAATTCATCTGCTATGAATCTCTTCTGAGGCTCAGTCATTTCTAACAGCACATTTAAGTGTTGCAGTTTTCACCCGCTTAGCACTCGTGCTTATAAGTCTTCCAAGTTCATCCACGTTGAAAATGATAAGCATCCGGTGGCCACCACGGTGCTGTGTCTACCTTAATCGTACAGCATCCACCCTCTCAGATGAAAAACACCTCAAGATTGTGGACATTTGTGAATGATCTCTTTCGTTTGGCTCGCAAACAACAAGTTTTTCGGATGAAATCGAATCATATCTTTGACTAAGCATTAGGAGCTTCAAATTGACATCTTCCCCTCCACTAGCACTAGCATATAAACATGCAGAGCAAATATCTATTCAAACTTTATAAAGTGACTGTCATGAGTTATGAATGCTCGCTTTTGACATTTAATTTAACGCCAAAGCCATTCCCATTCGGTTCGGCTGCTTCGTTTTTTTTTCAAATAAATCGCTTCGACTTTCAGTACCTTGGGCGGTTTATCCACATTTGTGAAACTGAATGCATTAAATTAATCTTGAATCGAATTAAAATATTATTTCGAAAATGTGTGCAATAAATGAGTATGCTTCTTTGCCAGTGTTAATGCATCCTTGGAGAAATGTCTTTGTGGCAAAGCTACGATGTTTTTATCATTTTCCCCATACAACATTCACATATCTGTACTATGCCTGGCTACAGTACAGGAACCTCATTTCGATTTCCATCCCTGATAAAAAATGACCTTCCAGGACTCTGCTGTGCTCATTTCAATAGAGAAGAGCCCAATGCCTTTGGGGGTCGAAGTCAAAAACCCATTCGTCAGGAACCACAATGATGCCAAAATATTTTATGAGGCGACATAAAAGCGCAGAGTACTACTTGTGCTGATCCTGGAGTGGGGCTTCGTGCTTGTGCTCATTTGATTTTGTGAAATGCACAATGTACTAGGACCTCGAATGGTCAACGAAAAAGGATTTCCGTGCAATCTGCAGCAAATGACATATGCATGCATATACTCGTAAGCCGGTGGGGTATGTTGGTGAGTGCATTCTATGCAGTAGTTTCGAATTAAGTATGTACCTTTCATTGAGCCTGTTCGTGATGCATGAGCGGGAGGGTTAAAGTTGGAGTTCGGTCTTGATATGGGCTTGCATTGAGACCGAAGTTATTATTAATTGAGGAAATCGGAGCACTTCTTGCATGTGGTATGGGGGAGGAATTCTCAGAAGAAAAAAAACAATTAGATGATGGTAAGTTGAGAGGATCCTAGTATCGTTTTTTCATAGACGGCTTAGAAATTTTTGTAAGATGGAGATGGAGTTGACTATGCGATGATGGCAGCTAGCTCATAGGAAAAGGTTACTGGAACATTATATAAAAGGATAGGAGCCACGTAGTTCTAATCAGATTTGAAAAAGCACACTTAAGCTGAGGTAAATAAAACACGATGACCCAGCCGGAATTCGCAATAAACAATCAATATCTCTAGTGCTTCGTAGCCCTTTGCCTATTTCATAACTATAATTTTCAATTCAAAACATTTTCTCAGTTCCTTCCAAACAGGCATATACAATAGGTCATCAGATCGCTGTTTCTGAGAGTATGGGTCGAGAGATCAAAAACATTGAAAGGATGTTCTAAATCAACTTCTAATTAAGAGCCAGCTGTGAGCGGGGATCTGCTCGTCGATTAATCGGACAACTGCTAACTGTTTTTTTTTTTTTATAATTTGCGCGCGCTCAAGGGATTATTTTTTTGGTACCCTTAAAATGTTTGCACACAGCGCGGGCGAAGGAAAATCAGAGAGGATGGAAAGAGAGGTACCGGTCAACGTTGGTTTTAAATGTTTGAAGGTTATAATGACTAGGAAATAAAGAGCTAGGCAGGGCATTCTATAAGCGAGTTGTACGGCTTAGGAACGAATCACGATATTTTAGAGTACGTCAGAAAGTGGGCTTGAGGGTATACTGATAAATAATCATAGCAAGACGTGTGTTACGGTTAAAGGTTTGAAGGGGCGGAGTGCTACTGGCGATTTCTATGGGGCACTGGTGGTGGAAATAGCGATAAAACAAAGTGAGACACGAGACATTACATCGGTGTTCGAGGGTGTCCATTGTTTGAGTGATATTAGTATCACCTATGAGCTTTATCGTACGGTATTGAATCCTATGTAGCAAGTGCTGAGATGTTTTGGGCAGACCCGACCAGATATGAGCATTGTACTCCAATTTCAGGCGGATAAATGCCTTATATATTGAGGCCAGATAAGAGGGGGTGAAGAATTTCTTACATTGCTTAGTTGTTGCCCAATTAGTTATGCTGGTAACATCAGAATTTAATGAGCTTAACATATGCTGCCGTTCCCATTCTACAGCCGCAGAGCAAGGGCGTGAGTCCGAGAACAAATATGAAAAGCAGAGAGTACTGTCGTCAGCAAAGGAGTATATTGGATTAGAGGTAGCAGACAAGAGATCGTTGATGAAAATTAAAAAGAGTGTCGGAGACAGAACGGAGCCCTAGGGCACACCAGCATTTATTTTGTGAATATCAGACTTGAAACCATCCAAGACAACTTGAATTGAACGTTCCGAAAGGTTATTTCTAATCCATTGAAGAAGAGAGCCGTCGATCCCAAAAGCAGGCATTTTCGACAAAAGAGCCTGATACCAAACTCTGTCAAATGCCTTAGAAATATCAAGTGCAACTATCTGGCTTTCGCCAGAATGATGTACGCTTCGGTTCCACTTTTCGGTGAGAAATACCATCAGATCAACAGTGGACCTGTTGCTACGAAAGCCATATTGCCGGTCATTGAGAAGTTTTCATGTTTCGAGATATTTCATGAGCTGAGCGTTTCCATGACCTTGGTGAGAAGGGACGTACGTGCAATGGGTCTGTAGGAGGAGAGGGAAGAAGATTCGCCTTTTTTAGGGACGGGCTCGACAAACGCTGTTTTCCATCTGCTCGGAAAGAGTCCTAAAGAGTAGAATTGATGAAAAAGCTTACGCAGTGGTTTTGCCAGCGAGGAAGAACACCTCTTCATCTGGACCAGCGGATTTATGTACGAGTATGTTGAGATCATTAAGTACTCTTGCTACTACATGAGTGCGAAAGTGGATTCGTCCGATTGAAGATTCGACGCACTCAATTGTAGGCGGAGGCAAAGCACAATCTGGGAGTGTTGAGCTGGCTG
The DNA here is from genome assembly GCA_963966105.1 of Volucella zonaria. NCBI lineage: Eukaryota > Metazoa > Arthropoda > Insecta > Diptera > Syrphidae > Volucella > Volucella zonaria. Next base: position 51,611,067 of record OZ014534.1, read on the forward strand.
CAAAGTGTGCGGCAAGCAGATTGGCCTTGTCCAAAGATCTGACAGCTGGAATGTCATTGTGAATGAGCGCCGGGATGGAGGATGAAGCAGAATTTCTAATATTTTTGACGAACGACCAACAATTTTTACTACCTTTGGGACCTCGTATTATTTTTTGCTCAGATTTTGGTCGTATTGAAATTTTACACTCGGTTTCTCTGTGTAGATTCGGTCTTTTAGAATCGAAAAACTGTTCTCTAGCCCTGACACCTTCTTCATAGTTGGAGTCTCACCGGACCTTTGCTTTTAGTTTGGTATTTTTCATCCAATGAGGGATAAAAAGCATCTCATTCCAAAGAGAACAAGGTCTGTGATCATATCAGCAGCGGCATCCACGTCCTAATCGAGGAAACATAACGACCAGCTAAAATTCCTAAAGAAGCTGTTAGGGACGCTACGGTTGGCTTTCTCGTATTGCCATACGGTTCTTTTAGGAATTTTTTCTCTAACGGTGTGGTCGGTGAACGAGAAATTAGCTGATATGACACAATGGTCCGACGAGCCTAGAGGGGAGAGCACATCAATTTGAAGCACAACAATCAATTTCGCAGCCTAGTGCTTGCTTTTCCTCCTAGTTATGCTAAAATGGCAAGTCCGCAGGATAATACTGGTATAAGATTATGCATAGGGCTAGCAAGCTAGCAACCCTAGACGGAAGAGATATAACAAAAGAAAAATGTGACGAACCAACTAATAGCTTCGGATAATAATGAACCCACTGCTGATGGCTTTAGCAGACCTTTAAATGAAACGACCTTCGGAACTGCCCTTGGAATGTTCTGATCCTTACCAGACCATGCGCAGCAGAGTAATCAGCAGATGCCTTCGACTGCTATCCGCAGATGTCACCGTCATGCAGGAAGTGCAATGGGGTGGGCCGTAAATGAAAACTGTGGTACCTACGATGGTGATTGCTGTAGAGAACTGAAACATCCCTTATTCGAGTGTGAATTTGTCATACGCAGCAAACTTAGGCAAGAAGTCTTAAGCTTCTGGCACGTGAGCGACCGAAAGGCTAAATTCACTAATATGAGCCTAATATGCGAACATTGCTTCACGGAAGGCAAGGACAACACCATCAAAGAATGTTTCTACGAGCTCTTCGAAATGGCGTATGAGTAATATGCTAAATATGACGTTAAAATTTCTTAATACGAATACGCCAGGATAGGAAAGGATTACATCAGACATCAAGTTTGATAACGGTCTTATTAACTTTGCGCCGAGGCAAAATATCACTGTAGCAAGCGCACGGTTTCCTCATATCAATATACACAAAGATATGGCGGTCTCCAGATCGCGAAATGCTAAATTGATCACATTTCCATGAATACAAGGCACGCCTTCAATATTCTGGGCCTTCAAACCTTCCAGGCAGATAACATTGACACGGATCACCACCTTGTCGCAGGGGATCTCCAAAGCGCCCCAACAAAGAATAACTACTGTGAGAAGAAAAGCTGCTATCACAAGAGACTGCCAGAATCTTTGCCGAATACCTAATCTCAGAACAGCATCAATGCCGCCAGCATCAGATATCGAATACCAGTGGCAACGTACCATCAGAGACACCGCAACTGATGTGCTGAGTTTCACCCGGCTTCGAGGTAGTGAACAACTTTGTCTTACTTGGCTATGCTATCGATTCTGCCGACAACACCTCAGTAGTAGTAAGACGAAGGATCAAAGCATCACTCTGGCCAATCGCTGTTTCTTTGGGCTAAGAAGGCAATTGAATGGTGATGCCCTATCCCGAAAAACTAATGAGACTCTATATTAGTCATTGATCATCTCAGGCACTCAATCATGAACTATATCGAAATCGTATGAAGGTATCCTTATTTCCAGCGAAAAATTCTTCGTAAAATATTCGGTCCTATTTTATAACGGGCTTTGGAGGAAAGGGTTCAACGGCAAAGTATGCGAGGTACGGCGACATCGACTGCGGATTAGTCGCTTGAGATGGCTGGGGCAAGTAGAGCGCATGGACGCCAATGCTCCGGCCCCCAAATTCTTGGATTTTATTATCAAAATTCGTGCTCTATGAAAAATGTTTTTCGCGCACTTTGACCATTTTACGGTCGCCATAATCGACCTATTGAGCTAGAAATTCAAGCCATAGTGACCACACCAATTGACCACGCTATTGGTGCGATTTAACCCCTTTAGATTATTTTTTATGGGGATATATCAAATCACTCGTCTATGCCTATAAACCAGCGTCAATTGCAGCCTTGGAAGACAACTTTATACGTATTGTTAGCGAGATAACAGCCAACATGCTCGACAAAGTATCTACATATGTATTTTGTGGGCATCAGACAACAGACAGTTCAAGACAACTTGAACTGAGCATTCCGAAAGGTATTTTCTAATCACTGGAAGAAGGTAGTCACCCTGATAAGAGCCTGATGCCAGGTTCTGTCAACTGCCCTTGAAATATCAAGTGCAAATATCCCGCTTCGCCAGATTGATGTACGCTTTGGATGCAGTTTTCGGGGAGACATCCCATGAAATCACCAGTGGACGTGCTACTACAAAAACCGTACTGTCGGACATTGAGAAGTTTCCGTGTTTCGAGATATTTCATGACCTGACTATTTAACAGCGTTTTCATGACCTCGGAAAGAAGTGACGCAAGTGCAATGGGTCTATAAGAGGAGATAGAGGAAAATTTGCTTTTTTTAGGGACGTCACGGGAAAAGTCTTAAAGTTTTGCCAGCGAGGAAGAACACCTCGTCAGAAGAAGGGGAGATATGCCATCTGGACCTGCGGATTTGTGGATGCTAAGATCGTTGAGTACTCTTGCTACTACACGAGTGCGAAAGTGGATTCGTCCAATTGAAGTTTTGACGCACTCAAGTGTAAGCGGAGATAAAGCACAATCTGGAAGTGTTAAACTGGCCGCAAAGTGAGCAGCAAGCAGATTGGCTTTTTCCAAAGAGCTGACAGCTGGAATGTCATTGTAAATGAGCGTTGGGAAGGAGGATGAGGCATAATTTCTAATGTTTTTGATGAACGATCATAAGCTTTCACTACTTCTGGGACATTATAGTATTTTTTGCCTCATTTTTTGGTCGTATAGCAGTTTCACATGCTTGAGAAAGACGTTGCAGTCGTTCCTGGCTTGTTTGAACTTTTTTCGGTTTTCTTCTGTCGGGTTGGTCTTATGGGACCGAAAAAACATTTCTCTAACCCTGAAAGCCTCTTTACAGATCGAGTCATACCATGACTTTTCTTTTGGTCTGATACTCTTAATTCGGATAATGGATTTCATTCCAAGGAGAATAGTGTCAGTGATCATATCAGCAGCGGCATCCACGTCGTCATCGGAATTTTTTCTCTAACTGTGTGGTCGGTGTACGTGAAATTAGGTGATATGATACAGTTGTCCAACAAGTCTAGAGGTGGTTGCTAAATGGCGAGACGCCAGTGAGAGAAGAATAATGGTACTAGTTCGTAGGTAGCTTCAGATCAGAGTGATCTGAGAGATGTGGGCGGGGATCTACCTGTGTTTCACTAAGTGCCAAAAGAGCTGGCCTATATTTACAAACGTGGACGTACGCAGAAAAGCGATTGTTTTTTAGCCCGTGAACATTTGCTATTTACAATACAATAAAAATTTCCGAGTCATTATACAAAAAGCAAATATAGAGAACACAAACACCGAACTGTTCCAGACATGTGTTGAATTTCATTAGATTTCTCTAATCTTGTGCCTGAATAAATAGCACGTTGGGCTGGCAATAACTCTAGAGTCACTATCTTCCACAAATCAGGCCAGCTGTTGGGGTGCGCAGACGACTTTGGCGTCACCGTTCGATCGCATCAACCGAAAGAAATTGGCTTAAAGAAAGATCCATCCACCATTTCGGACAAAACATCACAGTCGGAAGCTATTTCGACGTAGTTAAGGAGTCCAGCTATCTCCGAGCGAACATCGACTCTACAAACGACACTTTAGTAGAGATCCTTGGAAGACTGACCCCAGGGGAATCGCTGCTACTTCGATTCATCAAATCAGCTAGGGTCAAAACTCTTGACCAAAAAGACAAAAGTTCTCTTGTACAAGACCTTGATGCTGCTAGTTCTGCTATACGGTATTGAGTGTTGGACGATACACAGGAAAGTGGCACTAATACTTCGTACCTTTGAACGAAAAATTCTTCGTCGAATGTTTGGTCCCATTTGCGGGGAGGGAGAATGGAGAAATAGCTACAAGCTTGGCCTTAGCCGATAGACGATTGCGGTCTCTCAGGCAAAGACTCTTCACGGCTTTGGAGCCTGTTAAGTAAATAAAGTTTATGATCGTAGACTCGTTTGTGTGTTGAAAGTTTTGAACGTTGGAGAGTCAAGGAGTGAATGGAAAAATTAAGGACCTAGTCTTGGTTGAATAAAATTATGTTTTGAGAGTTCCTAATGGGTATTAAGGCTCCATAGATAAAAGACTTACTTAAGTTTCAGAATGACATTGCTCTAAGTAATAGGTCTTCTTTGTCTCCCTACGATTCATCATTCACATCTAGGGTTAAAGTCAGTGGAGGATCTCACAATATAATTCTGAGTGGATATTACTTGCTCTTAAATGTTGTAACAGTCATTAGTGTTTGTTATAGATACATTTTAAACTTCTATCTGATTTTGAACTAGAGCCAACGACCCTTTGAAACAGAGTGGATATAACTGTCATAACCATATCGTAACACGGAAAAACAACTTCTTGTTCTGGATCAGAGTTTTGTTTTCCCTTATAATCGTGCTAGTTGGCACGCCAACTGATCGACCCCTTCTAATGTCTGTTTGCTATCCAAAAATACACCAAATGATAAATGAAAGTCTAAGACTATCCACAAACATTGCTGACAAATGCCTTTCATCCCCAAGCCCAATGCCTAACATGAAAACTACACAAAAAATCCCAACGTAATTGCTTCCTAATTGCCACTCTAGGGTATGTTCGTGAAGTACAGATACTATAATGTGCCATAAAGCGTATGGAAAACAAAAGCATAATGCAAATGGCGAATGCCCTCTACCGAAGCTGTCAAATCTCTGCACACAAATGTCACCGATCTGACAGACCCAATTAGTTTAATTACATTCACATGCAGTTTTGTCCAATTATCTCAGCATGAAATCGTTAGCAAAACAGCAAAACAATAGAACGTTACCCCACGCCGCGCCGTCCAGCGAGGGCAAATCCACAGATCCGAATACATTTAGTCGACCAACCCCTATGACAATCTGACAGAGATATTTTTCTGTCAATATACTGCATTTGGGTTAATTACAATGACCTGAGCCTGAGATTGCATCGCATTTGCCTAAACGGACTTCTAATCGCAACAGCTCCAATAAATGAGAGGAGGGGTGGAAGAAAGAACTAAAGTATTGGTTGACGCACGCTTAAAAACGGTCGAAAACTTTCCAAAACACAACCCAACCAGCCCAACAAAAGCAGCTGAAAGGGTTGGGTACTACTCACCAGTCATATTGAATACCGTGCGAGATATTAAAATATCATGACCGCTGTGCTTTTTCTCTCGTCCGAAGTTTCATGAACACACACACACATATACGTGGTCTGGCCCGGACTCGAATTCCATACATAAATACAGAATAGAAAAGGATTCTGAAATGGTCAGTGGTTGCTGCTGCTTTAGCTGTTTAATATTCAAAAACTGCAAAACTCAATTAATTGCATTTCTCGTGGCATTATGGTTTTTTAAGCCATAGACTCTTTCGCCCTTGAGCTGATGGAGAGGGGCAAAGAGGGCTCAAAGAAACAGGGATTTAGAATATTTCACTAAGTTCTGTCATACGAATAAATTGGATAATTTCAGTGCTTCGTGTGGCGATAATTGTGACGCTTATGATGCAATTTGAATCGTGAAAAGTTTCGAAAAAGTTTCGAAAGGTTTTAGGAGACGTGATTTTGGTGTGGCAATTGAAGTCTTTGAATTTGGGTCCTTTTCTGTCCCACATTTTTGTGTATAAACTCAATTCGTCATTAATTAGGCAAATCGTTAAAATTCATGTTAAGTCAAAAGACTCAGGTAATGGTTCGTAGAATTTTTGAAAATTGTTTGATGCCAATATTATACATTGTGGGACCATGCTGCGTGTCTTGTGGAATGCCACCCGACATAGCCGGTCCCAGGGCTGGGTTGAAAAAGGAATAAGAGAGTCTTTGAGGATAACCACCACCCAACATTATTCTGAATCTGACTGGGCATATGCAAGTGAACAATTGGACCTTCGCAAACAGAGCTGGGCGAGCTTCTGTGGATGTTCCAGGCAATGCACAGTGCTGACGTTTTGGCGAAGGAACTCCCAAGATGGAGTGAACGGCGAAGTTGTAGACAGATCCACGGATGACCTCATTCGAGCTCCTTCGATGTTTTCGGAGCTCAGGCCATTTGAGGTTTTCGGCCTCTTATCAGGTTGTCGAAATAGAGATGGTGACGGAGAAGTCTCTAACGAACCAAACTCCCATGGTTGGCTACTGGTAATCTCTTCTGAAAGATCTAACCCTTTGGATTGGGGGTTATGCAAACAAAAACCAGGCCCCGACTTTCGGTTATGCACATGGAATCTTTGACCCTTAATAGCTCACATGCAGCCGAACAATTAGCCCTAAACCGCTACAAAGGAGATATCTCTGCCATCTAAGAAATATGATATGATAGGTCGGGTAAAAGAAGGATAGAAAGTTGTGCCTCTGCACTCTGCTCTGCAGGATCCATTTGAATGGAAATTTGTAAATGAGCCACAGGCATCCGAACGAACTCCTGATAATAATCCCTATCAAAGCTAATAGAACAAAAGGTCAACTGTATGAAAGATTGCTTCTATGAGCTCCTCGACCAGGCTTAAAAGCAATGTCCTAAGCACTCTTAACTAAGACGTCAATACCATCCTCAACGACTTTAACGGCAAGTCCTTGACGATACAGTTAAACAACTAAGCCTACCCGACACCAGCTCCGAAAATGGACCCAGGCATATTCGCTTACACCTCAACATTCAAAACGGATCTCATTGTTAAGTGATCAAGAAACCCTCAAATGGACGGATGACATTGCAATGCTCACAGGTTAAGTATTTAGAAATGTTTTTATTAGCCAACACCGACAGAAGATGCCAATGTCAATATCCGGGAAGACAGAGCACCGAAGAAGAATTATGACAAGCGACTGCCAGAGACTTTTCTGATCGAGTCATTCACAATACCTCGAAAAATCCTATGTTGCCATCATCAAGTATACAGAACCCGTGAGGAGACGTCGAATCTAATGTGCTAAGCTTAACAAGATCATCATAAGGAAACCTGTGTTTTGAACAAGAGTGCCGGGTAGCGGATGTAGCGAAACAAGAAGTAAAGAAAAGAAAGAAGCGGATAAGCTATGGAACGAAGTCATGGGAAGCACAATTCGGGTGTTGTACAACATTTGAAAAGAACTTGCCAAGGATACAAATATAGAACAGAACTATGCAGCTATAGGGATGGGAAAGTGGAGTTGGTGCCGACAATTGGTCAGATTCATCCAATTGGAACGAAAGTTCATTCCATATAACTTGGACATGTTGCGCATGAGTGAAGTAAGATGGTCTGATGCGGGAGAGTCCCAATCCCCAAAGTGTAACACTCAGACAAGCAGTCCCTGTGAAACCGGAGTGGGTCTGCAGCAAACACAGTGTGGCACAGAGGCTTAATTTCCTGGCATCTACATATATGGTAATAGGATCTTATCCTTCAGATTCTGGACTAGAATACGAAAAACTTCTACAACTAGCTAAGCTCCACATTCAATGCGACTCCGAACGGAGGTATCGTCATCGTGATGATGGACTTGAAGACAAAGGTAGGCAACGGCAATGCAGGGCTCAGACGGTCTTGGCGGCCGTGAAAGATTTGTTGATTTCTGCAACATCAATCACCTAGCCATAGGAGGCACCATCTTTGGGTATAAGACCTATACTGCAACTGCAACAGCAACCAAATCGACTATTTGGCGATCAGTCAACGTTTCAGAAGTTGTCTTTTAGACGTCCTAAAATAGACAAGGAGCCGACAAGGGGTTGCTACGGGATCATCGTCTTATGGTAGCTATTGTCCAGTTACGTGTTGCATCTGTTCAAAGACTCCGCAATATGACATCGACCGGTTAAAGATCACCTCAGTACGCCAATATTTAAGGGATCACTTATCGCTAGGAGTGGAAAAAATCAGCAATTCACCGCCTACAACCAACCAAGGACATTGGAACTCTGTGAAAAATGTTTTCACATCTTGGTACATGGCAGGCAAGCCATATGACGTGGCTTACCGAGGATACCTGGTGGCGGATTAACGAACGTAAGCTACTTAAGACTCGTATTGTAGATACAATAGGAAGGAATGAGCTAGAGTCCCTGTATCGAAGGAAAATGAGGGCAGTGCAAAATAGCATACAACGGCGGGAGAAACGTATCTGTATAAGCGCCCTTGCCATAGTATCAGAGGAAGCAGCGAGCAAGTTTGATATCAGAACCAGTGGCCATTGCTCTAGCCAACATCCGGTGGTGGAAGGATTAGATGGTTCCGTACTCGTTTCGGATGAGGACCAGCTTAAGCGATGGAAGGCGTATTTTGCTACGGTCCTTAACCGTGTATTCTTCAGCGTTGTGTACCAAAACCAAATTGAAGTTTCCGAAGAAACAATTTCCCGAATTCGCACCTCCATTCCCACTACTGGAAAACAATGCGGTAGGACTAGATGGTATTTCCACAGAGTTTCTGCGAGCTATTCCAATAACATCAGCAGAACTTTTGCATTCGTTTGTTGAGAGAGGGAATGATTGTCTCCTCCCTAAAAGGCTATGTTGTGGAGCGTGAAAACTGGAGAGGAACATCTTGAAGATACACTCGATGCAGAAGAAGCTGGTTTCCTATCTGGATCCTCCTGTGTCGGCCATATCAACACCCTGCGGAACAGTACGTTGGATACCGGTTACCATTTCACCTGCTGTTTATTGTTTTGAGAAGGCGGTCGACAGTTGCAATAGACAGTTTATCTGGCTTGCCTTGCGTAGAAGAGGTACACTTTGTCTAGCTGTCAACCTGTGCGGATGTGTTTTTCTTTTTCTCCTGTATACCGAATTCAGTTACTTTTCCGCTTTCCCTCAAAGCCTCGTAAACTGACGACTCAGTATATTTTCCGTCGTTGTTCGTCGACCAAGTTTTGTCTGCCGATTCACCTGTGCCAGTTTTGTCCCCAAAAACAAAAAAAAAAATTAGTTGTGTTGATAAGTGTTCGTAACCTAAATAAACAAACAATAGAAAAGTGCTGTGCTAGTGTTTTGTGTTCAATTGTTGACCCCAACGCCGAATGGGTAGCCTGCAATGGTCTCTGTGGGAAATCATTCCATGCCATATGCATCGGACTTACCCGCAGATCCATTACCTGCCTCAAGGAGTATTATAGTCTATTAATGCGATGCTAACTGAGACTGAGAATAATCATATTAGCAGAACTATTCTCGACAGAATAGAGAAGATCGAAGACTCAGTAAACTGCATTGACAGTCATGTGGAAGCTTACAAGTCCACAGGAAAAATGATCGAAAAGCAACTGACAGCGATCCAAAATCTGTCCAAAATACAATCTCAACTCGACAACGAGACCGAAGTGATCAAATATCACTTCGATGGATTAAAAGCATTCCTCAAAACAAATTTTGCCAACCTCCTTAAATTCAACGTACTCACACACATAAACGACTCTATCAATCTTCTCCGTACTGACATCGACTTGCTTTTTCAATCCTCCTCCAAAACAATACATCCTACCCCGCATCCATCAGACTCTACGCTCGATGACCTAACCATAAAAATAATAGACGTCAGCGAGAAACTCATAGCAATTCGGTTGACCGTTGCCGAAATCGGTAAAGAAGTGAGACTGACTTCCCACAAAATTGATGGAATACCCGATCAAATTCAATTCCAAGCTACTTCCCCGTACAATGTCTCAATTCATAATGAATTAGTAGACACGGAGTCATTTTCAAATTTTCCTCTCGCCGCCCTAACAACGGAAACCGAAACCGCGCTGCCTTTACCAACTAGTATCTCGCCCGCCCCCGCCCCACGAAAACTCCTCAAATAATTCGGAACTTCATGGACCCCCTCCGAATGGAAAAGCCAACTCGAAAAGCTGAAACAGGGAAACCACACAGCATTCTACGTTGAAGGGGCTCCTAAACACGCTGATGTTTCTTGGGTGCGGAATTTCTTTCACCGAAATTATGCCATCACCATTAGCGAGTGCGAGATGATTTCCCCTGCTGACTCCAATAGTTCCTGCAGTTTCAAAATCAACATCCTAACCAAATATTCGTGGTTGTTCCCTACTTCCCCTGTTAAGGCCACTAAACCTGGGAAGATAAGTATCACCAAATGCTCTAAGGAACGAGAAAACCCACATCTCGATAATAATCAAAATTTTAAAAATAAACGTAACGATAAGCTTAAAAAAAGACCGCTCCCAAACCCCATTCCAACTAAAACGAGTCCCACACCTACAGCGAAGCCAAGCCGACCACTATAAATTTTTTCGTCCATAACGCGCCTCCCTTGTCAGCACTTAAACCATGCCGCCTTACATCTATACCCCACAACATCCCTCTCACATTTTACTACCAGAATGTAAGAGGTCTTCGCTCTAAAACTAATGCTGTCCTACGTCAATCGCATTCTCTTCCCTTTGATATTTACGTCTTGACTGAAACCAATTTGATTCCCGACATAAAGAACTAGGAATGTTCCCCCCTACTTTTAATGTTTTTCGCGACGACGATCCAATCCGCCCACATGATGATTCCTTCTGTCGAGGCGTCCTACTGGCGTTCCAAAACAGCCTTAACCCTTCTCCCATTACCATCTTTTCATCCTCTAAAGTCGACTTTATCGCTATAAAAATATCACTCCCCTTCAAGTCCCTTTACGTTTTATGTTGCTACATCCTGCCAGCTCAACCTACGAGTATCGAATCTTACCAATTTGTTGTCGATGCGATTGACCATTTAATTTACCTGTCTGACTCTACTGACGATATCTTTATTTTCGGCGACTTTAATCTTCCTCAGCTACAGTGGATCAATCATTCTTCATCGCTTCAAATGCCAACTCAGCTAAGGAATGTCTCTTCTTAGATCGCTTAACAGACTCAAGTCTATGCCAAGTCAGTGGTGTATCCAACTATATGGGCAGGCAATTGGACATTATTTTCACAACAGATTCAATTAACTTCTCAGTCTCACTTTGTCCCCTATCTCTCTCTACAATCGACAACTACCACCCGCCCTTCTACCTTCATTTTTTCACAACTCTTCTTTCCAGTCCACACCTCCCACAACTCTCTCACCCGACGACTTTCATAAAGCAAACTTTCACAAAATCAGTGACTATCTATTAAAATTGTTATCCCACGTTGCAGTTGAAATAAAAGAATTGCAGTTGAAATTAAAAATATTGAAGCACAGTTTAGTTTAATGGCTTTTGATCATGCCTATCTTAGCTCTGTTAGACATAAATGCCGGGGTTGCAAGTGGTTTTGTCAGCCAACTGATCTTCACTTCGTACATATTTTACCTGAATTAATTCTTCTTCGTAGAGTCCACGCACAAAATAGAGTCGAACATCTATGTGTGCTGTTCGATGATGTAACTCAGGATTGCGGACCAATCTTATAGCGCTGAGATTATCAACACACAGCTTTATAGTTTCCTCTTCTATTAAGCCGACATCCGGAAGAAATTGCCGCAACCAAAGAGTTTCCTTTACACCATCCGTGATTGCCATGAACTCCGCTTCGGTTGTTGATAAAGCGACAGTTTTTTGCCTTTGACTCTGCCAAGTTTCGATTCCATTTCCAATCATGAACACATAGCCTGATGTCGAACGTCTTGTATCCACATCTCTTGCAAAATCAGCATCAGTATACCCAATCAAAGTCATGTCATCTGAATCACCAAACGTTATTCCCAATGACTTCGTATCGTTCAAATATCGCAAGATTCTCTTCAAGGCCTGAACATGCGATTGGTTTGGATTCTGCATAAAACGACTGACTTCTCCCATTGCATATGAAATATCTGGTCGTGAAACGGTCGCAGCATACATCAATGATCCACACGCTTGACGATACGGAAAACTAATGTCACACTGCTCCTCTGACTTCGTTAAAGCGGTATTGATGTCAAATGGGGTGGAAATTGACTTCGACTCTGTCATTCAATTACCCTTTTGATGTATGAACTTTGTGAAATGCTTATAGTTTTGGCCTTTCGATCACTCTTTATTTCCATTCCAACATAAAACTCTCCATTTCCCAAAGTAATTTTGAATTTGTCTTGTAGTCTCCCTACAAGTGTATTGATTGACTCTTTGCTATTTGAGATTATAATGAGACCATCATCAATGTAAAGTAAAACAATTACCTTTTCATCCCAGAGCCTTCCGTAGAACACACATGGGTCAGCCATCGATTGTTTCATACCATAATTTCTCAGAAATTGTACAAATTTGAGGTTCCAAGCCCGTGAGGCTTGTTTAAGGCCATATAAACTTCGTTTTAAATGACATACCTTACCAGGCTGATGAGCAACTCCTTCTGGAACCTCCATATAAATGACCTCCTTCAAGTCCCCATTAAGAAAAGCTGTCTTCACATCGAATTGAGTTGTTTACATATCTCGTACTGCAGCCATGGCCAAAACACATCGCACTGAATCGTATCGCACTACTGGGGCAAACGTTTCCTGGTAGTCGATGTCAGGTGATTGTACATAACCCTTTGCCACTAAACGCCACTTATATTTTGAGTCTTAATTCGATGAGGTTTTCAACTTAAAAACCCATTTACTACCAATCACGTTGCACTCCTTGGGTCTTTCAACGATGTCCCACGTATCATTCTCCTTAAGTGAGCTCAGCTCATCTTCCACAGCCTTCATCCACTGAAAGAAATCTGTTTGTTTTGGATTCGAACGTAACCCTTCTCTTTTCCTTGGAATAGTGTTCAACTGTAGGCTTTCAACGTTGCTGCTCTTTTGTTCTTTATCCAATATAATGCTGTCATTTTTCTCTATTTTAATCGTTTGTTCATTCATTTTCTCCACATTATATTCGGTCATGTTATCTGGAAAGACATAATATTCACATCGAATGAAATTTTCATTAAACTGCACATCACAGCTCGTGATGACTTTCTTGGAACTTGGATCAAACAAACGAAAATTTTTACCTGTCAGTCCATATCCTACCAAATGTACCTTTCTTGCTTTGGCATCCCATTTCTTTCGGCTAACTTGAGGAACATGCGCATAACCAATTGTGCCAAACACTTTTAAATGATCGAGCCTTGATTTTTCACCGAACCATTCTTTGTATGGTGTTATTTTTGGACTTTGTGAATTAGTCGATCGATTCAAAATATATAAAGCTGTTTGAACTGCCTCTGGCCACAACGATTTGTCCAACATGCTAGAGAGTAACATCGTTCTCGCTGACTCTTGAACAATTCGGTTATCTTTCGATTAGTCCATTTTGTTCTGCTGTGTACGGAGCACTTCTCTCCATCATAATCCCTCGCTTCGAAAGAATACCTTGAATCCCTTTGTTTGTAAATTCGGTTCCATTGTCGCATGGAATCCGTTTCACACGAAGACCTACTGAATTTTCAACAAATAAAAGAAATTCAGTCAGTTTTTCCTTAACTTCGGACTTTTGCTTCAGAAAATAAACTGCTCTAAACGCAGAGGCTTCATCCTTCAGTAGCATAAAAAATCTGGAACCATCTATACCAGTTTGTTCCATTGGACCGCACAAGTCAACGTGAAAGCATTCGGCTTTTCGGACAGCACGCTTCTCAGTCGATGGATGTGAACTTCTATGCGATTTTCCCATCTGGCACTCTTCACAGAAAAATCAATGCCTTTTACCAAACTGTTGTTGACCATTGATTTGATGGTCTTTACGTTGATGTGCCCCAACCGACGATGCCATTGCTGCGGAGAATACACCATGTTAGGATGTTTTGCAGCTAAGCATGTATCACCACTTGTGTTTTCAGTACAACGAAACAGCATTCGGAACAGATTGGAGTCATCCTTCTCACCTGCAGCAACAATTTTGTCGAATACATTTGTAACTATACACTGCTTTTCTTTCTATGACTTAGCCTATTGAAAACAAATTTACAGTTGCCTGAGGTGTATATCGCACATCTTCTAGCCGCTGTTTCATCCACTGTCCATTAACCCACGACTCAACTTCAATAGTGCCACTGCCCTTCACATCCAGCATCTCATCGTTTGCAAGTTTCACGCACCGCTGAGTTCCTTTCGATGAATATTCAATAAACCAGTCTCTTCGAAAAGTTGACTAAGCACACAACTATCCATAAAGTCAGCTATCCATAAATTTTCGTATTTAGCTGACAAAATGTCACCGACTGCAGTAAAAGCAACGGATTTCGAGACTTCGTTTTTTTCTATGTTAATCGATTTGCCTTTTTTTCTTTGTGGGCAGTCTCGCTGCCAGTGACCAACATGACCGCACAAAAAACAACGAGACTTTGCTCTTCGGTTAGTTTGTATAAATTTTTTTTTGTTTGTTTTTTCGTGTCTCGTTGCACTAAACGCTACTTCAACATTCGCTGATCTCTCTCGCTCTAGTTTGTTGATTGAGTCCTCTTCTAGCTGTAATTTTGCCAACAGTGTGTCCATTGTACGACATTATTTAATATTGTACCATACTACGCGAAAATTGCTGAATTTCGATATCAGCCCACTAATGACACGACACATTTTTAGGTTGTCCGACAATTTTTCGCCTTGTTCTTCAATTTAATGCGCCAATGTATCAACTTTTGATATAAATGCAGCTACATTTTCTTGATCATTCATTTTTAGTACGAAATACTCTTCATACAGACCCATGATTTTTACGTCACTTTTCTTGTTATGTATGTTCTCCAGAGTGTCCATTATCTCCCTTGCTGATTTGCAGTTCAACACGTGCTTTCTTTGATCGGCATTTAGTGATGCAAAAAAGATAGACACGGCTTTGACATCTCTTTGAATCCATCTCCTTTTTTCATCTGCCGATTCCCCTTCAGGAGGTCCCAAAGCACCATTAACAACGTCCACCAAATCTTGCGATCGCAATATTGCGCTGATTTGGAACTTCCACGTTCGAAAATTACTGCCATCCAATCGGTGAGAAATTAATGAATGTTCAATCGCTGTATTCGCCATTTAACCTGTTAAAATTGTTATTAGTTTAAACCCTTAGTACTTTTCTTTAATGAATGCGTCGCCTAGGCCCATAACTTGTTAAAATTGTTATCCCACGTTGCAGTTGAAATAAAAGAATTGACTTCCAAAAAAGGCTATTTAAAGAACTTTATTTGAATGCTTCTTGCTAGATTGTTGAAGAACAAGTGAAGCTTATAAAAGAAAACACGAAAGAACGATGAGAGAAAGAATGAATAAAAGAAAACTTCGTTAAGTAACAGAAGTGCGTTCAGAAGTGACAATATATGTATGAATGTATACAATGCACATCCAATACTATCTTAGCAGATCCCCCTTTAACTTTTACAACCTAAGTGTAAATGATGCCTTATCTATTTTTTATAAAGAAATATTTAATCCTTTTAGCCTTTACGTACCGTTTTCCTGCCTTAAAACATCATCTACTAGTCCTCCCTGGTATAATCGCAAACTTCGTTCCTTACGAAATAAGAGAAACAAGTTATGGGCTGTTTTCCTGCGTACCAGATCCTTTTGCGACCATTCCAACCATTCCAACTATCCAACACTCACCATTGCCAACCTATTTGCCAGCTTTTTTAAATAATCCTTCACCAACGACTTCTTTGTACCAGATCCAGCCTATTTTAGTTACCTACTGAACTCCTCCAATAGCCCAATTTTCTCTCACATCTTGGACCCCTCTTTCGAATATAAATTACACCAAATCAATGACGAATTCAGACCCGGGACAGATGGCCTCCCTGACATATTTCTTAAAAAAATGTTCTTCCTCTTTTTGCCTTGCACTTTCTAATCTCTTTCGTCTAGCCCTTTCACAAGGAGAAATTTCTCAGGTTTGGAAAACCTCCTTCATAATACCGATCCACAAAAAAGGATCAAAGAACGAAATAACAAACTATCATCCAATCGCCAAGCTCTCCCATATACCCAAACTCCTCGAAAATATTTTGTATGAAGCTGTAAGCTTCCAATGCAAATCACTTATTTCCCCTAGACAACATGGCCACCACCACAAACCTCGTTGAATTCGTATCCTTTGCCATCTCTGCCCTAGAGAACGGCAATGAAGTCGATGTAGTTGCAACCGATTTTAGCAAAGCCTTCGATAAAATCTCTCATCGATTAATACTCTTCAAATTGTCTGCCCTCGGCTTTGAACCCATACTGTTAAAATGGATATCCTCTTACCTTGAAAACCGTTTTTACAATGTTCGCTTTAGGTCAGCCCACTCGGCTCCATTTTTGGCCACCTCTGGAGTTCCTCAAGGCAGCCATCTAGGTCCCCTTCTTTTTATATTAACCATAAATGATCTCGATAGGATCATCAAACACTCATCCGTCTACCTTTACGCAGACGATACCAAATTTTTCAAAACCATTTCCTCTCCCCCATGACTCCTTCCTTCTTCAACAAGACCTTGATAGTTTTTCGATCTGGTGCCTCAAAAATTGTTTGAAACTGAATATCGCCAAACTCCAATCCATCATCTTTTCACATAAGCGGCACCAATCTCCTCTCCGACTCTACCTTCTCCACGACCAACCTATCTCCTCCGTTGAATCTCTTCGCGACCTTGGCATTTTGTGTGATAAGGCCAACTCTACATTAGGTTTTGTAAAACGATAGCCCAAAGAATTCACTAACCCATACGTGACCAGGTCCCTCTATATTACCTTTGTTCGCCCCCTCCTAGAGTACGCCAATCAAGTATGGTCCCCATATTATCGCGTTCATATCTCGAGAATCGAAAGCATCCAGCGCCGTTTTCTTCGATTTGCTCTTCGTGGTTTGCCCTGGGACGATCCTTTTACTTTGCCCCCCTACCAAAACCGTCTCAACCTTATTAACCTAAACACCCTTGAGAAACGCAGAGATGCAGCCGACTTTCTCTTCATTCATCGACTTCTTTCAGGTCACGTTGAATGCGCGTCCCTTCACAACTCTATTTTCCTCAACACTAACCCTCGTAATCTACGTACCCCTCGTCTTTTCTATCTCCCAATCCACAACACCTCCTATGGCGCAAACGAACCAATCTTCCGTATGCTACGAGAAATTAATTCAAACCCTAGCGTCTTTGACTTCCACCGCACCACTTCCTACCTCAAATCCGTTCTACTTCACCACTCCAACCAACCATAGTTTTAAGTTTTAGTTTTAAGTTTAATTTTAAGTTATAGCTTGTAGTAAGCCCCCACCAAAATTAAAAACAAAAAAAAAATACACACAGGATGGACCCAAATGGTATGTTCTGCATGGAGAAAAGTTGTTAGAGGAATTGGAAATCCAAAGTGGGATACGCATTTTATCGCTGATGCTTTTTTTTTATTGTGTGATTAGCGATGTACTTCGCGCAGCCTTGTCTACTGAAAACGAAAGAATTCGTTGGATTCTTATATCTGAACTCAAACATCTGGACTACGCTGATGACGTTTGTTTACTCTCTCACAAGACTATGGATCTCCACCAAATGACAGCAAGATTGGAGAGGGAGGAAGGTTGTAGTGGGTTTGAAGATTAACACTGCTAAAACCAAAATCATCAACCCCGGTACTAACTCATCGACCGGTAGATAGAGTAGAGAGTTTCCAATATCTTGGGAGTATTGTCAACCGAATCGGCAAAGCAAATTCTGCGTTTGGAATAATGTCCATGATCTGGCGAAGCAATGCAAACAGCTTAAACACCAATGTTGAATCTGTTCCATTCCAATGTTGAATCTGTGTTGTTGTATGTGTGTAGCACTTGGAAGATGACCGCTACTATATCAAAATAAACTACAAACGTTCGTTAATAGGTACCTACGGAACATCTTAAGGGTTTTCTAGCCTAACCGCTTCTCTAACGAACATCTTTATCAGAGTACGGGTCAGGAACCAATAGCTACAACCATCCAATGGCAGAAGTGGCAATGGATTAGTCATATACTTCGAAATGGTGATAGTTCCATAGCAAACTACGCGTTGCCATGGAATCCATTATCACAAGACGGTAGAAGAACGGGTTGGTCGAGGAAGAACAGTTGAGGAGGAGTCACGGCACTTGGTGAAGAGTTGAAGAGAGCTGAAGCTCATTACCAGGAACTGTACATGATGGCCCGTTGGCGTAGTGTAGGTTCTAGGACCCAAAAGAGGAAACAGAAGTTAAGTAAGGTAAAGCAAGTATTTTAAACTTCGGTCGAACTGTCAACCGGATGTTAGTAATAATTTTATTGTAGTAGCGCATCTACTGTAGTAAGACCGCGTGATTTGCATATCTTTTCCGGCTAAGTTCTTCGTTCCGAAACCGTTTTCTCCATGGTAGTCTTCGTCATTCATTCATTTTAAATGCATTTTTATTTCAGTTAATTCATTAATTCTTACATGCTAGACAAAAAAATGCTTAAAAATTAGCTTAAATAACTTACAGATAATCTTATTCTAACTTACTGGCCCCATGCGGGCACTCTGAGTTAAACATAATACTTAATCTATGTCTTTCGACGAATCTTACGTTACATGTTTACACTATCTCTATTCATTATTAAAACTAAGAAAACATTTTTTAACAAAAACTTAGTAACATGACTTTTATTTCTTTACTTTATTATAAAACTTAAAAGTAACACTTACAAACTACCTAAGAATAAATCTTAATCTACTTAACCTACTTAAATCTAATACATAACATACACATATAAATATATATATATACATAATAAATATATACTTAATATATAAATATATGTACATATATATACTTTTTTTTTTTTTACATTTTTATTTTTTATTTATTTTTTTGTTTTTATATTTTCTTTTTGTTTTACTTAAATCTAACTTAATCCTACCTAAAACTATATAAGCCGGCCATGGCTAAAAGAACAAAAAAAAAATAAAAATTTGGCTGACCGACTTTGATTCACATGAAGCTACCTATTGCTGGCGGAATACGACGACGACGCATCCTCTCCTTCAACAAGCCACCAAAATTGCAGGTGCTGCTGAGCAACATCCCTCATGTCGCGACTCCCTACCGCCCTACTAAACCGGAGACGCTCCGCACTGCCGTGTGCGACGTCTCTGTCGTAGTTGAGTCGCCTGTCCGCAGCTGTTCGAGCAACGTGGAAGATTAGCGGCACCGCCAATCTGTCCTGGATCAGACCTTTGCTATCTAGGTAGAGGAACGCTTCTGGAGGGACAAAACCGTCAAAGCGAACTCTCTCATGATACATATAATTGGGGTAGTAAGCCCCGAAGATCAGGTTGTTTGACGAGGTCATTGCTCTTGCAATGTTCCTTAGAGTCAACTTAATAACAAAATTGTCCACTCTTATTAGGTTCGCCCTATTGTACAAGACCTCATTACGATAGAATTTTATGTACTCAGACTCTGGTGTTCTGTATAAGCGAAGACAAGTCCTAAGACAAGCCCTCTCAAACACCCGAATCTTTTCCAATAAACTTGCTCTCACGTTGAACCACACAGGACATCCAAATACAAGCATGGGCCTGATAAGGGCCATGTAGCAGATCACCTTCACCCTCGCATCGAGTTGGCTGTTATAAAACAGTCTCTTTGTAAGGGCAAAAGCACCTCTGGCTCTGGCCAGAGCAACATCTATATGTTTGTTAAAATATAGATATTGATCTAGCCAGATCCCAAGGTATCTGACTACATTTCGACAAGCAAGTGGCTGTCCATGTTGTCCGACGATAGAGAACTTCCGCCAATTCTTTCTGGTATCCCTAGAGGCCCCAGACAAAGGCGTCCTAAACAAAATGGTTTCCGATTTCTGAAAGTTGATTTTCAACTTCCAGTCGTCGCAATATCGCTTAATTTGGTCGAAGTCACATTGCAAAAGTGTATTAATGACCTCAATCTTTGGACCTGATCTGTACGCGATTAAGTCGTCTGCGTACGCTATGGCATGGTGAAGTGAACCTATCAGATCACTTGTGTAAATGTTGAACAGGATCGGCGAATTTACCGCACCTTGTTGCAGACCGTTTTCAATGTTAAATGTTCCAGCAGAAGTCACATCGCCATTCTTCACGATGAACTGTCTACTGGAGAGCATATTAAAAAGAATATACAGCAGTGGTTTACTAATGCCTAACCTATTCAACTTGAAGAAAAGTCCTTCCAACCATACGGTATCGAAGGCCTTTTCCAAGTCAATCAGGCAGGCACCAGTACACTGTTTCTTGCCTTTGTTCCATTGGATATCAGAAACCAGTTTGGACGCAGCATGAATGATATCATGCCCCGCCTTAAAACCGAATTGATTATCCGGAACTATATGTTTGTCCTCAACCCACTTAGTCAGGGCTCTATTGATTACCTTCTCGAAAACCTTACTGATGTTTGGAAGAAGACTAATCGAGCGGAGATTCGCCGGATTGGAATTATCTTTGTCCCTTTTGGGAATGGGATGCACCACCGCAATTTTCCAATGCGCTGGATAATGGGCATTATTCATTGCATTATTAAACAGGGTGGTATAAATGTCTACCGCTTCTAGTGGGAGATGTCGAAGCACAATGTTCGGTATTTCATCGGTTCCCACTGACTTTTTACTTCTGAGTGATTCGAAGATAGTTTGGAGCTCTTCCTTCGAAATGAACGGTGGTAATACCCTTTCGTTGGTGATGACATTATTTGCCATATTCTCGTCACTGAACTGGGTGAAACCCGAGTTCTCGAATCGCCAATTCACAATTTCATTTCGAAGGTAGAAATTGTGCACAAGAACTCGACTCTCCAGGTCGTGGTTCGGGCCAATGATGACATTCGCCTTGTAGACTTCCTGGAAAGTCGCTCCTATAGCCTCTACCTTCTCCTGTGGATCCTCAATCACAAAGACGTTATCATCATCAACGGCCTCATTTGGATCGATACCTGCTGCTACAAGTATTTGTTCGTTGTTCGTCGTTCGTCGTTCGGGCGATTTTGAGACATGGAAGGTCGTTTTGATTATTTCTCCGAAATATTTTATTTATTTGCGGGAACATATTCGGGTTGCTGGTGTTTACAGCCCGAATTTTATTGTTCCAATACAAACTTACAGAATTTCTGTAATTTTCTTTTATTAATATTTGGAGGTTTTTAATCGACGACTTCAACGTCATGATCTCCGGGTTATGTCTGTCAGTAAACTGTCTGTACAAGGTTTTTAGTCTTGACAGCAGTCTACTTTTTTGTCGGTGCAGTGCGTCAATAGTTGCGTTGCGGAATAAGTCTTCTTCGTCAGTGTGTTGATACCGAGGTATCGTTTTGTTCATTGTTCGTTTGATTGTATCGTCCATTAGTCTAAGATACCTGTCAATCTCCTCGTTTGACAGATTTCTGTTGGACGGTGGGTAGAGCGAATTCGAGGAGAGTGCTCTCGTTAGTGTTCTGGTGAAGTGTGTCCAACGCACCCTACTATAATTGTAAGAATGCCTTTGAACAAACTCATCCAATTCCGCAATCTCGTTGGGAACAGTTATTTCGGTGCTGAGACCGCAATGGTCACTGTCATACACGAAAGTGCGTAGACAGTTTGTAGTTTGTTGGTCAGTGCATGTCAGTTGTATTCGTGAGTCGAACAGCAGGAGATCCAAATAGGACCCGTGTCTGGGAAACGACGGACTATCCGTCGCTTTGAGGCCTAGCCGATACATCACACTGTGCTGACCCCACCAATTGAATAGTAGGTTCCCTCTAGTATTTGGTATATTATTTCCCCAATCACTATGTTTGGCGTTGAAATCTCCGCCGATAGTAAAAAAGTTCTCCTCCAATTCCAGCCTCAGGAATTGAAACAGTGTCTCGAGCTCTGAGATGAATAAGGTAGATTGAGTAGCCTCAGGTGCATAGACAGACACCATGTACAGCCGCTTTCCACTACGGAGAGGGATATACACGATGCATGCTTCCAGCACCTGGAACCTGCGTACTACACGACTGTATACTCTTTTAAAACGTATTCCTTTTCTTACAAAGATCGCAACGCCTCCTCACCTAATGGAGTTGGGTCGGTTTCTCCGTACTATTTTGTATCTTCTGTGCCTCATTTTGTGTCTTTTGGTAAGCTTAGTTTCGCTAACCAAAAGCACCTCAGGGGCTTGGTCTTTAAGCAACTTAAATAGTGCGGCTCGTCGTTCGAGCCTAATCAATGAATTAACATTCACTGCAAGGACCTTCAGGGTTTGCCCCGCCACGTACGTACCCATTACGACATACGATGCGTTAGGCCAGGCAGCAGCGAGTATATTTGATCCACCCGCGCGGTCTGTTCAGTTAAATGACGTTGGAGCTGAGCCATCTGCCCCTGGATAGAGAGCAAGATAGCTAGCATGTCAGGTACTGGTTCCGGTGCTCTGGGCGCAGGGGCCTGAGAAGCAACCTTCGCTTGTTGTACCGTATTTCCCCTACCTGCCGCCATTTGGGCGTAGGTAACTTGGGGAGTAACGGCTGGTGTTTGTGCCTGCACGGGTGGACGTTTAACTTCCACTTTCTGCTGCCGAGCCAGATTTACTCTTTTGATGTATTGGAATTTGGGACAACCCCGATAATTTGCGGTGTGTCCCGTATTCCTACATAAAGCACAAGAGAGTTGGCTTTTTTCCGACGCTCCGTCCTTACCTAGAGCGCATTCCTCTGACTTGTGGTTCTTTCCACACTTCACGCATCGAGGCTGCATTTCGCAGTTCGACGCGGGGTGCCCGAACCTTTGGCAGCGAACACATTGTAAAATGTTGTCGCTTCGCTTTACTCTTTCCCATGACACAATCTGGTAGTCCAGGACTTTGATGCTCCTTAGACCATCCAGTTTGCTATTGGGAGTCAGCTGAACCAGGAAGAATGGTAGCTTCCGCTTCTCCCTTTTGGCTCTAGCTGTTACGAATGGCTTAACCAATACGAATTTGAGCTCGGCGCACTCCTTCTCTTTGAGCAATGCGAGGAGCTCCTCCGGATCGGCAGACGGTTCTAACCCCCTCAGCAGAATAGTTTGCAGCTTTTCACCCTTCGGTGTGAAGGAGAAGAACTCCGTCGTCGTGTCCTTTAATATTTGTTTTATCTTATTATAGCGCTCCACTGAGTTGCAGTGAATCGCATGCCTATCTGTGCTTAATCTCTTAATAAAAAAATTATTGCCTATGGCCGACTTACATAGCTGTATTGTGTCTTTCAATTCCATCTTGAAGGTGCCACCAATCACCCTTTTTTTCTGTGTTTGTTGTTGTTGTTTTTGGTGTTGTTGTTGCTGTTTTTGTTGTTGTTGTTGCTGCTTTTGCTGTAGCTGTTTCTGCTGTTGTTGTTGCAATTGAGCTTTAGGCTTAACCAGCTGTGGTTGTTGCTGTTTTTTGGATTGCTCCATTTGCCCGTGTTGTTGTTGGTAGGGATTTTGTTGTTCCCTCTCTCTCCTTGCCATTTGTTTGGCTTTTATATCTAATATTTGCTGTTGTAGCATTTTAATACTACTATGCAGGGACTCGACTTGTTCTTCTTCGTCGTCTGAATCTGAGGCTGCCAATGTGACGAAACTATTGCCTCCTCCCATGTAGCGATCCTCCCCCTCATCGGACACATATGGGCATTCGTTATCCGACCCACGTTTACGTTTAGCTGCTGTTGTAGCTCCTTTATTCACTTCAACCGGCATCTTTTCGGTTGACATAGATATCGTAGAGCGCTTTTCAGGGCTGGGAGTTCGTTTTAGCGTCCTCCTCCTCTTTGCTGTTACCCGTGCTTGTTTAGTTATAGGTGCTGTATTATCAGCCGATGACCTCACGTCATCCACTGTGCCCGTTTTTTGTCGAGCGGGTCGCTCGTTATTTTTCATCACGTGACACTTTACCGTATTTAATTGTTGTAAATTAAAGAAAACACAAAAAAAAAAAAAAAAAAAAAACGATTCGGGGATGTTGGGGTTCGAACCAACGACCTCTGATACCGTAACTGGGGAACACTTTCAGTTTTTTTTTTTTCAGTTTAAATGCATTTTTATTTGATCTCTTAATTTACTCTTACATGCTAGACAAAAAACGCTTAAAAATTAGCTTAAATAACTTACATATAATCTTATTCTAACATACTGGCCCCATGCGGGCACTCTAAGTTAAACCTAACTCTTAAACTAAGTCTTTCGACGAATCTTACAGTCTATATTTAATTTTATATTTACGTTAAAACTAAAACTAAGAAAATACATTTTAATCAAAAACTTAGTATATGGACTTTTTTTTAATTAAACTTACAGACTACCTAAAGAATAAATCTTAATCTACTTAACCTACTTACATATAATACATTCATACACATATATACAATACACAACGCATATACACTTCATATATACATATATGCCTATACAAGTACATATATGTATATATTTATATTTTTTTTTGGATTTTTTTATTTTTATTCATTTTTTTTTTTTTTTTTTCTTAAAATCTAACTTAATACTACCTAAAACTATATAAGCCGGCCATGGCTAAAAAAACAAAAACAAAAATTAGGCTGGCCCACTCTGCTTCACATGAAGCTACCTATCACTGGAGGAGTTCGACGACGAAGCATCCTCGCCTTCATCAAGCCACCA
This sequence comes from Volucella zonaria, assembly GCA_963966105.1. Classification (NCBI taxonomy): domain Eukaryota; kingdom Metazoa; phylum Arthropoda; class Insecta; order Diptera; family Syrphidae; genus Volucella; species Volucella zonaria. The sequence goes on from OZ014534.1 coordinate 51,635,995, forward strand.
AAATTGCTGGTGCTGCTGAGCAACATTCCTCCTGTCACGACTCCCTACCGCCCTACTGAACCGGAGACGCTCCGCACTGCCATGTGCGACGTCTCTCTCGTAGTTGAGTCGCCTGTCCGCAGCTGTTCGAGCGACGTGGAAGATTAGCGGCACCGCCAATCTGTCCTGGATCAGACCTTTGCTATCTAGGTAGAGGAACGCTTCTGGAGGAATAAAGCCGTCAAGGCGAGCTCTCTCGTGATACATATAATTGGGGTAGTAAGCCCCTGAGATCAGGTTGTTCGATGAGGTCATTGCTCTCGCAATGTGCCTTCGAGTCAACTTAATGACGAAATTATCCACTCTTATCAGGTTCGCCGTATTGTATAAGACCTCGTTAGGATAGAATTTTATGTACTCAGACTCTGGTGTTCTGTATAAGCGAAGACAAGTCCTAAGACAAGCCCTCTCAAACACCCGAATCTTTTCCAATAAACTTGCTCTCACGTTGAACCACACGGGACACCCAAATACAAGCATGGGCCTGATAAGGGCCATGACTGGGGAACACTTGCACTAGGCTAAGTGGAGCCTAATAAACGCTATGTCTGCGTACTAATGTAACCTTGAACTTTATTTCACAGTTAATTTTTCTTGATAGCTTTAGCACTTCTCTCGACAAAAGTCTGGGAACGACTGATGGTAGTCTTCGTATTCGTAGTTGCATTCTCTCGCCTTTCCGATTAAGCCACAATCATCAGAACTGCGTCAAAATATTTCTTTTTCTGGTTCCTTACTGCCTACTTAGGGTACGTAGACGCTTATATTGGTCGACCCCTAATTTTTGATACGCTTTCGATCTTTGTCAACCAAGATGATAACATATTCGCTCCTATTTTATCCGTTTACATACATTTTGGTGGCTTGGGTCGGCGGGTTCAGGTATCGCCACTTTTAATAGGAGATTTAACATGAATCTTACGAACTCTTTAACATAGAAGCGTCTACATAGCGTAATATATGGAAGGAGACAGGTTCTTCGATTCAGCCCCAGATGAATTTTGAAGTATACGAGGTGTGTTCAAAAAGTTTTTATTCATCAATATTAATGTTGTCCCCTTCAAAGTAATCCTCCTCAGATATACAGGGTGAATGACTCGAACTCCAACTTTTTAAAATGCTATAATTTTTTTTAATTTTGATAAATTTTATTGTGCCAAAGCAAAAAATGTTGGAAAATACATCAATTTTCAAATTGTATCAATAGTTTTCAATATGCCCACCTTTGGCGCAAATAATGGCCTTGAGACGGCCGAAGAAAGCATCACACGCTGCACGTAAGTGGCTCTGCGGTATTTTGGCCCATTCCTGGCGAAGTACTTGTTTGAGGTGGTTCAAATTTTGGTATTTTTTAGTGCCAACCTGCGCTTTCAAAATACCCCAGATAGAGAAATCCAACGGATTTGCATCCGGAGAATTTGCAATCCATTGTGTCGAAGAAATGAAGTGTGGAACATTGTTTTTTAACCAATCTTGATTGACGCGCACTTTGAGACGGGGCCGAGTCTTGTTGAAATGCCCACGGTCTCCGACCGAAATGATTGTTTGCCCAAGGCTTCAATACTGCCTCTAAGACAGTTTCACAGTATACGATCGCATTAATTTTGACGCCACGGTCCGAAAATACGAGTGGAGAGCGACCATCGGTGTAAATTTTCTAAGGACCTCTCTGTCAAGTAAACTCGGTCATTTTGTTTGTTGACATATTGCTCGATAACAAATGGCGACTCATCGGAAAAAACCAAATTCGGCAACTCACCACTTTCGTGCAAGCGTAGAAACTCCTTCTCTGTTTCGGCTCTAATTTTTCTGTTGCGGTGTAAGATCGTGTGCTTTTTGGAACTTCAATGGCTTGATCCTAAGCTCATTTCTCAGTATTTGTCGCATCCATTTCAACTATATATTGAGCTCACGAGCCATTTTTCTTCCACTTCGACGCGGATTTCGCTCAATTCGAGCCTTCACTTTCCGAACCATTTCTGCCGATGTTGCTGTCTTTTTATGACCACCTCCATGGCGTTTTGCAATGCTGCCAGTATCACGGTAACGAGCTATGGTTCGAGACACAAATGATTTATTCACGTTGAGGTGCTGGAGGGCTCTAACGATAGCTACTTGTGGTTTTCCAGCCAAATATAAAGCAACCACACTATCACATTTGAATTCCATCGCGGATAAAAATTTTTCAACACAACTGAGACGCAAATCGTTTAAAAGGCTTGTAAATAATAAAATTATCTGTCATGTGTCAAAATTTGAGTTCACTGTCATGAACGGTTTGGAAATTATAGCAGTGTGAAGTCGGTTGCAGTTCGAGTCATTCAGGGTTTAGAACACTTGTGCCAACGCCTTTTCCATTCCTCGAAGCACTTCTCATAATCCTTTTTTTGGATAGCTCTAGCTTTGAGCTCTTCCAGCGATGCCGTTTTTATTTCCTCAATCGTTGCAAATCTCCGACCTTTCATAGGCCTCTTCAGACGCATGGGGCCAAACCCGGTGAATACGGTGGCTGTGGCATGATTGTCGAGTTGTTTTTGGTCAAAAAATCTCTTACAAGCAACGATGAATGAGCAGGTGCACTATCGTGATGCAAGCGTCATGAATTGTTTTTCCCCTATTCCGGATGGTTTTTTCGTCTTGCTTCTCTCAAAGGTAATACTCCTTATTGACCGTACGATCTTGAGGTGAAAACTTCTGATGCACCACGCCACAGCAATCGAAAAAAACAGTGATCAAAACTTTGACATTTTATCGAATTTGGTGAATTTTTTTTGGTCTTGGCTCTCCTAGGTGCTTCCATTAGGACGATACTCGTATACCCATGATTCGTCATCAGTTATAACCCTGTTGTGCAAGTCAGGATCATCATTGACGTCATTCAAGAGCTCCTCAGCGATGCTCATGCGACGGTTCTTCCGATCAAAATTAAGAGTTTCGGAACAAATTTCGCTGGCACTCGTCTCATGCGCCAAACATCCGAAAAAATTGCATGACACGGGCCGACCGATATGCCAACTTCCTAAGCAACTTCTCTTATGGTAATTCGACTATTTTCCAAAACAATTTTCTTCACACCTTCGATGTTATCATCTTTTGTTTATGTACTGAGGCGTCCAGAGAGAGGTTCATCATTGGCATCTTCTCGGCGATCTTGGAAGAGCTTGTACCACTTGTAAACATTTGTTTTACTTAGAGCAGACTCAGCATATGCCACTGTCAACATTTCAAGTGTTTTAGAGCACTTGATTACATTTATCACCAAACATTTAATGCACATCAAAACACGCCTAAACTTTCTATCTGTCAAAAAACAAACTAAGTATGCTATATACTTGAAATTGTGAACATATGTTCGGGACATGTGTACCAATACAGCAAAAAAAAAAAAAAATCGATAATCGAATGACAGTAACTAGAGAGGTTAGGTAATTGAGGACCTGATTCCATTCTGAAATCCAACGCCACATAAGTAACTAACATGCGGTTCAATCGACTTAATCCTTGTCTAGTTGCCTCAAGATTCATCTCAAGAAATAATGTAAACAATTTGGATTTTACTGTGTTAATAGGACAATGATGAAAGGATGTTCCAACCAAATTCCGAAATAGAATAAAGAACCTGATAATGGCATTATTGATTTACCATATTTTTAAAATATTTAGCCTATCTAACTCGAAATGTTGCAGGTGGTATGGGGAGGGCCACCGATAATAGAACTCAAAATAAATAGCCTACAAATGTAAGTCTGCTCTCTATTGCATACCGTTGCTTATTGAGTCTTTGTACAAATAAATCTTTTAACTTCATGGACAGGCTTCCGTGGTATACAATAGCAGGTAGTTTGAATATGTACTCGTACATACGAGTATGTAGGTTCAAAAAGAAATTCTTAATGATATACCATCACAGGAAGAACTGTTTTTCAAGTAGATGATACTATGTACATATCTATGTATAGTTACAGCAACTCTACATATACAGCAACAAATATAAGCAGTAAATAAATATCGGTGGTGTAGCTCGTACCTTTCATTTCGTTTAGTCATTGCACGACTTTTGACAAATTTAAAATAGTTTTTTATGAAAACTTTATCAAGTCGAAAGTTTTGAATAAATATAAAACGTAACGAGAGCCCCAACAATAACGTACTTTTCGAATATTCATTTATTTTTCAGTTTTAAACTTTAACCTTTCACTTAACTCGCCATCAAATGAATTAACACTTGACCCTGATTCCGGTAATTCATTCCACTATTCGAGATATTTATTTTGAAATATTATTTCAGCAACATCTATTAGCACTTTAATTACCATTTACTGTTATTTGTATCTGACAGGTTTGCCTTATTTTTTATTTTATTTCAATTTGCACAAGTCCAAATTAATGACACCAATTAGCCTATAGGGCTAATAGTAGTGACAGATCATTTCAGTGATGAATCATTAATCCTTACCTTCATCTGAGAGGAGCTACATTCGAAGGGGTACATTGATATGTACTTCGTTTTGCGAAAGGGTTATGGAACCCAAATGATCTTTCGTTCTATTGCCAAATCCTTAGGCGGATTTACAATAGACTCTTGAAATAGAAGGAAGTCTATCGGAATACCAATGCGGTTTTCGTAAGTAACAGACGCAATAAATGCGATTATAACTAGAGCTCGAAATTCAATACAGGGTAGGTAGGCGAAGGTTGCTTCTCAGGCACCAGAGCGCTTAGAGCACTGGAACCTGTAACTGACATGCTGGCTATCTTGCGCTATATTCAGCGGCAGATATCTCAGCTTATATAGGAACAGGTTACGCGGATAGATCAAATATACTCGCTGCTGCCAGGCCTAACGCACCTCCAGTCGTAATGTGTACGTACATAGTGGAGCAAACTCTGAAGGTCCTTGCAGTGAATGTTAATTCACTGATTAGGTTCGAACGAAAACTCACACTGTTTAAGTTGCTTAACGACAAAGCCCCTGATGTGCACAAAATGGGGTACAGAAGATATTGTACAAAATATTACGAAGAAATCGAGTCAACTCCATTCAAAGAGGAGGTGTTGCAATCTTTGTTAAAAAAGGACTGAGCTTCAAAAGAGTATAAAGTTGTGTAATACGTAGGTTTCAGGTGTTGGCGGCATGCGTCGTGTACATCCCTCTCCGTAGTGGAAAGCGGTTATACATGGTGTCTGTTTATACACCTAAGTCTACTCAATCCACCTTATTCCTCTCAGAGTTCGAGACACTTTTTCGGATCCCAAGGCTGGAATTGGAGGAGACTGTTCCCAAAGAAACTACTGCGGAATTGGATGAGTTTGTTTAAAGGCATTCCTACAACTATAGTAGGGTTCGCTGGACGCACTTCTCCAGAGCACTGGCAAGAGCACTCTCCTCGAATTCGCTCTACCCACCGCTTAATAGAAATCTGTCCAACTGACGACGAAGACTTACGAGGGTTCTCTGAAAAGTTTCCGACCGAACAATGATACAAGACATTTTTTTTCAAATTTTTTTTTTATTTTTCTATATAGTCTCCTTGTAACTCTACACACTTCTCCCAGCGATGCTTCCATCTCTCTAACCCGTCCAAATAGTACTTGGTGTTTTTCTCTGCAAAATAATTGTTCACGAAGGTGATTGCCTCCTTATTTGACGAAAATCTCTGTCCTACGAGCGCAGTTTTAGATGAGGGAACAAAAAGAAGTCGCTTGGGGCTAGATCTGGGGAATAAGGCGGATGGTCAAGCAGTTCAAACCGTAATTCATGGATTTTCGCCATGGCAACCGCTGAGGTGTGAGACGGCGTGTTGTCTTGGTTAAACAGGATTTGCTTTTTCTGCAAATGTGGCCGTTTTTCCGCAATTTCTGTCTTCAGCTTGGCAAGTAATGATGCGTAGTATGCTCCTAAAATGGTTTTTCCTTTTTGATTAAGATAACTCCTTTACTATCCCAAAAAACAGTCGCCATCACTTTCCCAGCCGAAAAAACAGTTTTTGCTTTTTTTGGAGCCGGCTCGCCCTTTGCAGTCCACTGTTTTGACTGTATTTTTGCTTTGGGCGTATAGTGGTGCATCCAAGTTTCATCTACAGTAATTAATCGACGCCCAAACTCGGATTTATTGCTCCTAAACTGCGCCAACAGAGCGTAGGAAATGTTCATTCGACCACGTATTTGGTCTAACGTAAGCAAACGGGGCACCCACCCCGCGGACAGCTTTCTCATGCCTAAATCTTGATTTAATATGTAATAAACATGTTCTCTGGACATTTTCATAACCTCTACTACTCGTATCTCTCTCACTTTAATTCGGCGGTCGTCTAACACCATTTGGTGAACTTTAGCAATGTTATCGGCAGTGGTAGGAGTTTTTGGACATCCCGAACGTTCATCATCTCCCAAGCTCTTACGGCCACGTTAAAATTCAGCTGCCAAAAATTTCACTGAGGTGAATGATGGTGCAGAGTCCCCATACACAGACTCCAACTCATACGCAAACACTCTCATCGACTCACTCAAACGACTGTCAACTAAAAACTGCGCGTCCAAAATGACTGAAACTGCATCAAAAAATGCACAGCTAGCATTCACTAGCTTTTATTGACGAGTGCCGCTATCTCTACGTTGCTCACTTTTCAGACAACCCTCGAACATACATACTATATATGCGAAATTCTTCCGCGTTATCGCGAATTAGAAGCTTACCAGTCTGTTTAACTGGTGGAAAAATGAGCAATGCCCAAAGTAACATACTGGAATTGAAGGAATTGAAGGAGCTAGATGGACTGACAAAACCATCTATCCGTTGGAAAAAATCTTAAAAAATGTTCTCAACTACAATAGATATGATATCACAACAATGACCGGCTTTCTCTCTCCGTATACAATGTGATTGCGCTGTTCTGTGCAATTTAATGAACATTGATCAAAAAGTTCTCGTGTGGCGCTCCCATTATTTCGATTTGAGTTCCGTTTTTTTTGTTAAGTTGGTAAATCTGTTGTTGATATTCCCTCTAAATCTTAGCGTCATAGCTTGACATTTGCAAAAGTTACGCAGCCAAGAGTACATCTATCTCTGTGTGTGTTGGCGATTTTTTACAATTTTAGAAATGGATTTCAATTTGCAACAACGAACTTGTATTCGTATTAAAGTTTGTGTAAAAAAACGAATTTAATGGTGCGCTAACGTTGGAAATGGTGGAAAAGTGTTTCGGCAACGATTCTCTAAAGAAAACGGTCGTTTACCAGTGGTACTAGCGGTTCAAAAGTGGTCATGAGTCTATCGCAGATGAAGGGTGCAGTGGCAGACCATCGACATCGAAAACCGACAAAAACATTGATGAAGTACTCGTAAAAGAAATGTTGGTAAATAACAGCAAATTGACCATCAAAGAGATAGCGGAGGACTTGCACATTGCCTATGGATCCATCCAAGACATTTTGGTTAATGATTTGGGTTTCCGTCGTGTAGCAGCAAAGTTGGTGCCGTGTTGACATCGCAAAACAGATGATTTGCGAGGTTGAATCCGATCCCACATTCATCAAAAGGATCGTTACTGGAGACGAGACATGGGTTTATGAGTGCGACACGCAATCCAGACATCAGGCAAGTGAATGGTGTTCACCAAATGAGCCGAGACCAATAAAACCACGTCGTTTTCAGTCAAAAAAGAAGGCAATGCTCACGCTTTTCATGGATTACAACTGCAACGGTGTAGTGCATCATGAATTTTTGCCAGAAGGCCAGACAGTAAACAAAGAGTATTACCAGGCGTTATGAGATGTTTGCGTGAAGCAATTCGCCGAAAGAGACCAGTGGGTGGATTTTGCACCATGATAACGCACCGTCGCACAGTGCCATCATTATTCGTAATTTTTTGACGAAAAATGCAACAAATACCATCCAACAGCCACCGAATTCACCTGATTTGGCTCCTTGTGACTTCTTTCTATTCAATCGAGTTCGAAAACCACTACGGGGAACGCCTTTCAGCAGCCGAGAGGAAGTAATGGAAAAATCGCAGGAAGCACTGATGGACAGACCGAAAAGCGAATATAAAAAATGTTTCGAGGATTGGATCAAGCGCTGGCATAAGTGTGTTGCAGTCGATGGGGATTACTTTGAAGGGGACAATATATGAAGATTTAGATGAATAAACTTGTATTTCCAATTTTCTGAATACATTCCTGTGACTTTTTGATCAAATTATTATGTAGTACTTTGACGAGTGGTATATAGCGACATAGAAAACGCTTTATCCCTCATTTAACGTAATTACATTTTTTCTGGAATCGAAATATCGACTTCATCCGCCTATTCTAAGCAAGTATTTAAGGCAGACACAGCTTGACTATGTGGAATCCTTGCAACTGGTTCCAATGACTCAAATTCTTCTTCTCTTTCGATGTCCTGCTGATTCATTACTTGTCTTACTATGTCTTCATCAGTTAACGGCTCCTTGCAGTCAATGTCATCATTCCTTAACAAGAAATTGTTAATGTCTACTTCTGAAAAGCCTCTGTTACGAAAAATGTTTGATAGAAGATCATCTTCATGATCAAAATCATCCACATCTTGGCTAGACATTTCCTCTGATTCGAATGACAAAGACCACAGAGGCTTCCAAGACTTTTTAATCAAATTTGAAGACAATTGCAGCCAACTTTAAGCCAATGAAAACACTGCATCTTTCATTGTGGTCTTTTTAAGCAGTTCAGATACTGCGCATTCTGGATCTATTTCTTGCTGGCCAAAAATTTTCAATAGGAGTTTTTTCTTGTATGTCACTTTAATGCTTTGAATCACATTTTGGTCCATGGGTTGAATAAGAGCTGTGCAATTAGGTGACATGTACAAAACAGGGAAATTTTTGTCGATCGATTGCAGATCTTCTTCAAGTGGATGCGTTGGTGCACTATCAAAAAGTGAAACTGCTTTTAGCGGTAGGTTTTCTTTCAATAAAAATTTCTTTACTTCGGAAATGAAATGTTCTTTTAGCCACTCTAAAAGTATTGGTCTTGTAACCCAAGCATTTCTTTGACCTGTGCAATGGACTAGTAACTTTTTGGCTTTTGCAAATGCACTTGGCCGTTGTGCTTTGCCAACAATCAGCAAAGGCAGTTTGTGCGCATTGCGTAAATGTGATCCTCTCCTTCGATACTTTGGAACCTAGGGCCCTACTCTCTGACCCAGACGCCAGCGTTTTGTCTGGTATCATTCTCCAGTACAAGCCTGATTCGTCAGTATTAGTTCTATTCAGTGAGGCTATTCTGGGCAGAAAAGAACAGAAAAACTTGCACCTACTCTTGAGGTAGAGCAGACTGGTGCGCAGAAGTCAAAATCAAATTTGGCTGTCATTTTGATTTGTTTCTACCAATTTATTTGTTTGCGATTGTTTTGTGCATTTTGAATGAAAAAAAAAAAGTTATGGAAAGTTCAACAATAGAGATAAGAGGGAAAAATGGGCAATCTGTGCTGGTTGAATGTTCTCTAAATACACGGCAGAATTTACAAAATAGCAAGTAAAAATTTAATGGATTCAACATATTTTACATAGATTTTTTCTTATTTTTTTTTAGGCGAAGAATTTCGCCAGGAAATATTTAACCAGTCATTTGGAGCCGAATCAGCCACCAGCCAGGATTTCGTAGAAATTGCAACAACTGCAGAAGAAAAACAAAAAGCAATTAGGCTGGAGAAGGACTGCCAGCTCCTCATAAGTCTTTATAAAGATTTAGGGCCAAAGGTCGGCAAAATATTTTCCCGTGGGATCAAGACTAAAATGAAGCACAATGCCACAACAGGCAACAATAGGGCCACTTGTGCGTATGAAAACTATGTAATTTATATTCATACATTCTAATTTCTTATATTATAAATAGAAACCTATTTCCATAAATCCAATAGGGAGCTCTCAGATGTACTGCTGGACCGACCTGCAATTATTCCAGCCAGTACCACTGGAAGTGGAAAAGCAAAGCACGCAATATTGGTGGAGGCTGGAATTTCTCCTATTGCAAGTAAGTGTATAACATTAAATAATACAAAACATTCAAAACCCCTCCATTTCTTTTTAATAAGGAATCCCAGCCAGTGAAAATGATACTAGACTGGATAGCAGAGAAGAAACATCTTCAGAGAACGTAGAGCCACCAAGAAAACGGAAGAAAACCAGCACTGTGGCAGAAAAGCTGAAGACGTGAGGGAAGCAGTTTGCTGAAGAAAGGAGCGCAGACCGTGTGTATACGTGTGGGATGTGTCACCCACCACACAGTAGAAGCTAAGTAGTGTATTTGTCATTAAGTAAACATACGAGTAATGTTGTTGAGTATTATTTTCAGATCGTCGCCCGCCGACTGTATGACCACCGAGTCTCGCATTTCGGATTCAATGTCATGCCATGACTAATGTCCACAGACGACCCATCTGATTTGTTTACGAATCGAGTTACCGCCAGCAAAGTCATCGCTTCGGTATCGATTGGGAGGAACTGATCCTGCATGATCCGTCGCACAGTGAACTGACCTACATTTGGACGAAGATAAAAACCGAAGACGATTAACTAACAAAAACAATAACACAAATGTTGTCATTAAGAGGAATAGCGATTGTGTTGGGCCTGGGCGGTGGCGTACTTATGCTGACGTTGCTGATGAAAGTGTGGACATGGTACAATGTACTGAATAGCCTAGGGGTCTGGCACTGGTTGGGATAACATGGCGAGCCTGATTATAGTCCGAGTCTTCAACACGAGCGGTCAGCTGGCGGCGATGCCGAATATTTGGTTTTTCATTGTAACTAAGTAAATAAAGATTATAACAGTCCTACATACATATGCCAAGCTTGAGGCCTATAGAGAGAGAACTGCTGAGCTGGCCAAACAGAGAGAAGAGAAGCGCGAATTGCGTTTGGCTCTAATAGATTCTTTAAATAAAAATAAAAGCATAACAATAAAAGTATCAAAATAATTTTATGATTTTTTATTTAGTTTTTCTTATCTCGTCAATTAAAATACGAAAACACTTCTTCATACAGCCTATTTCGAAGGCTGAAGCCATACTGCTGATCAGCAACTGTATTGAAATTGTCATTCTCTTCAATGTTTTTGTCAATTTCAAATTATGCAGCACAACACAAGCCCGAATAAAATGACAGGGTTTCTTTACTCCTCTCAGCTTGCAATAATAAAGCTATCTAAAGCGCTGCTTAAAAACACAAAAGGAGTACTCTATTACGATCCTACCGGAACTTAACTTCCGGTTAAAAAACTTCTACCTTGAAGATAAGTGGCCATTGCCGCGATATGGGTTTATTAGAAACTGTGAGCACGCATAAGCGGAATCTCCCAATAGAAACCCGCTCCCACATAAATTAGGTAATTTAGAATATATAGTATATCCGAATTCTCAAAAACCCCGTTGTCATGAACAGAACCAGGATATCCAACGAAAATGTCTGTCAACTTCATTTTCTCGTTGCATATTGCTTGAAGGGATAGACTTGTAATGCCCTTTCTATCAATGTAGTCGTCTTTTCCATGCCAATTTTGTGGGTCACTTTTGATTTTTGTACCATCTACTATGATCCCCGCAAAAGTAAAAAAAGAGGTAGGTTACTACATCGCTTGTTAATTATTAGATGCAATTAATTTAGTACCTATAATACTTTCAATTCCAGCTGGTTTCCATTTTCTCATCTTCAGTAGACCATCGGATGACCGAGTCGCAAAGATTGCTGATGAAATACAGCACTCTATAGATAAGACTGCATACAGTTCCCAAGGCGAGGTTGAATCTATCGGCAATATCCCTGTAGGAGCAAGCCTCATTCCCAACAAACCAAAGAAAGAGCGCTATATGAATTTCAGCAGAATATGTTTCGCGGGCTTCTAATTTGACGTAAATATCCGATGTTGCAAACGTATCTACGAACCGTTTATAGAGACTGCGAGGTATGCGGAAATGTGTCACAAATCCCTTTTCATTGTAGGAATGAACTACTTCTTTCAAGAAATGTGCGATACAGTTCCTTGAATCTTTCCCGACAGAAAAAGGAATAACGCTCCCTAAAGTCTTCATATCTCTGGAATCTGTTGTTGCATTATTCGACAAACTGATATCTCTGCAACTATCACTGTCCACCAATTCTTCTAATATAATTTGTTCAATTTTATTTACTCGTAAAGCCATTTTTATTTATTCAAGCTTGTATTTCACTTTGAGAATCTTTTCAACTTTTCAACAACTTCACAAGAATTGACATATGCCGAATGTCAAGATTTTTGACAGTTAACATATGGACTGTACTTTTCTCTTTTAACTTTGATCTGACATTTTTCATGAATCAGTGATTTTCTGTTCTAGTTTTTCCTCACTGAACAAAGCTATTATAGATTTGATCTGCAATCAGATCCTTTTCCCTACAAACGTCCATAAATTTTTCCTGGAATGGCTTCACAGCTGCTTCATTATTCGACAATTTCTAACCGGTTAGTTTTATAAAGGCCTTTTGTCAAAATTATTTAACCATCCTCTACTGGCCACAAACTTTCCTTCTTCAAATCTTTCTTGGGAAAAATTTGGCCTGTTCCATCAATACTTCACTTGACAAAGGGACGTTCTTTCTTCGCTGCTCTAAAACCAATTAAATAAAGCATCTTCAAGCTGGGAGTTTCAGGAGTTTTTAAGGTTTTTCTAGTGCATGGACCCTTTTCTGTGTTTATTGCAAATTATTTAATTTTTTCCTCCTTGCGTTTAATGTCAAAAAACGTTATACTGCATTGAAAAAACTGATAACTAGATCCCTTGCTTAATCTTGCCCAAAATCTCGCACTTTTGTGATATTGTTGAAGCCATAATTTCAAAAGCAAACGATACAAAACTGCGCGACAAACCGACTGTCAAAAATGTGAGCCTGATTCAATAAATAAAACAGTTTTTACTGACTTCACTTTTAAGGACAATTGATAACTGATGACTTATGGCTTAAGATCCTCCCTATTTATAGTCATCTCGTTGCAGTTGTCCACCCTGAAGATACGCAGTTACGCCAACGCAGTTAGCCTATGGTCATCCCTGTGGCCTACTGCGCAACCAAAAATTTACGACCCCCCTTTGTTGTTGACGATGATGATTGACAGCTAAAGGGTTGTAATGGTCCTGGATTGAGATGTCATCTTCCACGATTTATGATCCAAATGTTTGTATCTGCGTATTATGATGTGAAGTGATAACATTCTTCGTCATCTTTCTCCGGTACATATGCTTACTCAACTTAAAGTTACTGGAAAAAGTAAGGCTTGGTGCATATAAGCTGCAAAATAGATAGGAAGAAATACGTTGCAGCTCATATGCACGGGGCCTAAGGGAACAGACTTAGTATTGCGTGGTGTGTGTGGCATTGCGAGTGACAGTAGACTTAAATTAAATCAATTATTCGAATTTTCGCTCTTATTCCTGGTCGCAGGGGGGTCGTTCGCACTATATGTTATGGACAATAGTTGATTTTCCTGTTATACTATATGTACTTTTTCATTTTCTTAAATAAAAAACAATAGGAGAGTTAAATTGAGAGAGAGAGAGAGAGAGAGAGAGTTTAAACTTAGTCAAATAGCATAGTTAAAATCGAAAAACAGAAAAATGAAGAATTCAAGACGGCAAGTGTGCCAATATTATTCGTACATCCTGCAACCGTCAAAAAGACTTTTCGTTGTAGGGATTCACATTTGCAAGTCTCTTGTTTCACAAGCTCAAATTCTATGTGTATCTCTATCTCATCGATAGACGGGGCGGTTAGATGGTCCGCAACTTTTTCTGCATTGGAGACGCTTTCGTTTAGACTGGTGACGGAGAGAATTTTCAATGCACTCGTCGTTAGTGGTTGCGTTTGAATTGTTCATGAGGATTGGAAGTGATGGTGGCACCGGCAATGCTGGTGATATTGAATAAGGGAGTGGTGATGCTGGCGGTGAAGCAAACGCATGTGGTCGTGATGTTCTAAATGCTGTCGACGTACTAGGCGATGGTGATGTTGTTGATGGTGGTTTTGTTGTTGGTGATTGTGGTGATTTATGGCCGTTCGTTGTTGGTTCCTCAGATTTCTCCGATTTCTTCGATTTTTTAGATTTCTCCAATTTTTCTAATTTATCGGATTTATCTGGTGTTCAGGCTTTTTGGGTTTCTTATGTTTTTCAATGTCCTCGTCGAAATTTTTATCACTGTTTTCGTGGGCATTTGATTGCTCTTCATCATCATCGTCGTCTGATTGCTCATCGCTATCGCAGGTGCAGGTCTCCGATGTTTTTTTTTTATAAACTAGCGCACGTTCAAGGGGTTAAGGTACCCGTTAAATGTTTGCATACAGCGCGGGCGACGGAAATTTAGGGAGGAAAGAAGGATAGGTACGGATGAACGTTGGTTTTATATTGTATGTCCGAATGTTATAATGACCAGGAAACACAGAGATCGGCAGGGCATTCCATAAGCGAGTGATACGGCTTAGGAACGAATCACGATATTTTAGAGTACGTCAGAAAGTGGGCTTGAGGGTATACTGATGAGCATTCATAGCGAGGCGGGTGTTATGGTTAAAAGTTTGAATGGGCGGAATGCTACTGGCGATTCCTATGGAGCACTAGTGGTGGAAATAGCGATAAAACAAAGTGAGACACGATACATTTCTTCAATGTTCGAGGGTGTCCATTGTTTGGGTTGTGTTAGTATCACCTTTGAGTTTTATCGCACGGTTTTGAATCCTATCTAGCAGGTGCAGAGATGTCTTGGGCGCACCCGACCAGATGTGGTCATTGTACTCCAATTTCGTACGTAAAGTATTTCTTAGATCGAAACCTAGACATTTTGCAGCATTTTTGACGCCACCGAATATGTGGTCATTCCAACGTAAGTTGTCATTGACACACATACCGAGAATGGAAAGTTGATCGGTTGATTCATGGATAATGGCTGGGTGTTTAAATTTCGCTTTAACGACAGCAGACAGCATTGTGTTTTGGAAGCATTAAATTCTACTCTGTTAGTGGTTCCCCAATTAGTTATGCTGTTAATATCAGAATTTAATGAGCTTGACATACGCTGCCGTTCTCGTTCTATAGCAGAAGAGCAGGAGCGTGAGTCCGGTAACGAATATGAAAAGCGGAGAGTACTGTCGTCGGTAAAGGAATAGATTGGATTAGAAGTAGAAAACAAGAGATCGCTGATGAAAATTATAAAGAGTGTCGGAGACAGAACGGAGCCCTGGGGCACACCAGCATTTATTTTGTGAATATCAGACTTGAAACCGTCCAAGACAACTTGAATTGAACGTTCCGAAAGGTAATTTCTAATCCATTGAAGAAGAGAGTCGTCGAACCCAAAAACACACATTTTCGACAAAAGAGCCTGATGTCAAACTCTGTCAAATGCCTTAGAAATATCAAGTGCAACTATCTTGCTTTCGCCAGATTGATGTACGCCTTGGTTCCACTTCTCGGTGAGACATGCCATCAAATCACTAGTGGACCTGTTGCTACGAAAACCGTACTGCCGGTTATTGGGAAATTTCCGTGTTTCGAGATATTTCATGAGCTGACAATTTATCAGCGTTTTCATGGCCTTGGAGAGAAGGGACGTAAGTGCAATGGGTCTGTAGGAATAGAGGGAAGAAGATTCTCCTTTTTTAGGGACGGGCTGGACAAATTCTGTTTTCCATCTGCTCGGAAAGAGTCCTAAAAAGTAGGATTGATGAAAAAGCTTAGGCAGTGATTTTGCCAGCGAGGAAGAACACCTCTTCAGAAGAAGGGGAGATATACCATCTGGACCAGCGGATTTATGTACGTTGAGATCTTTAAGTACTCTTGTACTTCAAGAGTGTGAAGGTGGATTCGATGCACTCAAGTGTAGGCAGAGACAGAACACAATCCAGGAGTTCTGAGCTGGCCGCAAAGTGTGAAGCAAGCAGATTGACCTTGTCCATAGAGCTGACAGCTGCAATGTCATTGGAAATGAGCATTGGGATGAAGGATGAGGCAGAATTTCAAATGTTTTTGACAAATGACCAACAGCTTTTATTACCTTTGGGACATTGTATAATTTTTTGCCTCATCTTTTGGTCGTATTGAAATTTCACTCGCTTGTGAAAGACGTTGCAGTCATTTCTGGCTCGTTTAGACTTTTTCCAGTTTTTCTCTGTCGGATTGGCCTTGAAGGACCGAAAAATCACTTCTCTAACCCTGACAGCCTCTTTAAAGCTGGAGTCGTACCATGCCTTTTCTTTTGGTCTGATAATCTTCATCCGATGAGGGATAAAGGATCTCATTCCGAAGAGAATAGTGTCTGATCATATGCACCATTTGATTCTTTATCACCAGTTGCATTTGCAGATTCGGCTTTTCTTTTTATTTGCTCGCGAGCGTATTTATATTATGGATCCGATGGATGTTTTCTTCTCTTGGTTTTCTGAAAGTTTGTCCAACAAAGTTGGATCATTAGCAGCCGGATCATCGTAGTCACTTATGAAGTGCGACACCGTTTCATAGAGATCGGTTTTACGACGATTTTGAAACAATTTTCCAATTCTGGTGAATGCAATCATAGGCATTTCTTCCTTTAGCAGACCGAAATTGTATCGCTCGTTACAGAATTCCAGCATTTGCAGGACATCAACGAAATCGAGAAATTCCTTTGTGCGATTGACAAATGCCTCAACGACTTTGTCGAATTTCGGATAGTCGATATCTTTGAAGCGAATTAGCTTCTTCACCTTCCTCAAGGCGTTCTTACTTTGGCCAGTTAGATCACAGATTTTGTCGTATATCTCACATGCCCTCGTTTTGTATCGCTCCACGACGAGATATGTCGAATTTTCATCGTCCAAATCGACATCCTCATTTGGATTTTCCTCGTTAATATGTATAGCGCCTTGTTCTGTTGCTTGATCTGTCTGCTACGTATCCGATCGTCTTCGGTTTCGTCTTCTTCTACGTCATTTCCTGCTGAAGTAGTTTCTGTGGCCACAGATGCTTCATCGTTATTGAATACAACCGACTTGCTCTTGTAGCCTTCATCTCATCAACAACCGGCCAGAGGTGATAATACACTAAATTCGGATCTTTTTTGATGCGTTCTGTGGCAGCTAGGACTGCTTCTTCCGAAAAGAAGCGTGATTTTACAAAGTCCGGATGCACAGAGTAGTAGTATCGAATTAGCTTTGTGTCGATTAGTTTGCTCATGTCTTCAGAAGGATCAGCACCTCGATATGTATCCAGAAGGGTGTTGTATTCGAAGTTTTTTTGCTTCCTGTTCTTCTTTTTCTTGGTCTTCCTCGATAGTTTGTTTTGTTTTTTTCGTTTTGAGGCTTTCCATCGCTAATGGTTGATTGTGGTGGATTTTGCACCACACACACGGATGATCCATCACTTATGGTACTTTGTGCTGGACTCGTTATTGTGCTGTTGGGGCTCTTAGACGAGCCAGGAGGACTACGACTTTAATTGTGATTCTTAACTGGACTGTCTACAGAGAAGATGGGACTATTGCTGCTGAAAGTGGAACTCATAATTGAATTGATGATGAAGAAATAGTGGTAGCTGGTGTAGGTGTTGTTGGAAATTCAACTGTAGGATTAGCCCTTGTTGTGTTGGGACTATTCGTAGATTGAACTTAACTTGGAATAGTGTCTGGGCTGCGCATTAAGTTGTACATGTCGCTACTGAAGGCGGGATGATTCATATTATAAACTGGATTTGACATAGGTGGTAGTGGTTGATCGACATCTATTGGCAGGCCCATAAAATCGGGCGGACTTCTTATACCGGTCTAGTCACTGTGTTGGTGATAGGACTTTTAGTCGATCTGCTGCCCGTACTTTGTTGTGTTGGACTTGCAACCCCCCGTTGGATCCATGTTGTACATCACGGGTGGAGGTCCCATGAATGGATACATATTGGACAGTGCTGTCATGGATGTTATGGGCTGCTCAGATGTCCGATTGTGGTGGTTGTCTTTGGTGGCTTGGAAGCAGTGCCGGTGGTGACATTTTCTTATCGACAGCCTTCAGAGAACTCGATGGATTCTTTCTTATCACTGACATTGACGTTGATGGTTTGGTTTGGTCGATTCCTGATCGTTTAGTGGGTGCCGTATTATAGGATTTAGTGATGACTGGCGGTGAGCCAGGTGTTTGTGACAGGTCAACAGTTACAATTCGTTTGATAGTCGCAGCATTTGGATTAATTACAAACGTTGGGGCTGTTGTGTTTACAACCAATACTGGACTGTTGTTGTTGTTGTTCGGTGGGATTTTCGGCGCGTTGTTTATATTGCTCTTCAGCACCAGTAAGTGTTCGTACTGCTCTTGGTGTTGCTGGTTTAGATGTGGTTGGTTTTGTTGTCTCTGTTGCTGTTGAGTTTTTTTCATGGTCTCTTGTGGGTTTGACGTAGATCTTTTGTTGTTATTCGTACTTGAGGGCGGATTGGAAAATGGATTTATGTATGTTATTCGCAGTGCAGAGTTATTTAAATTATTGAAATTTTTTATAGGTGCCAGTGAATACTTTGGTACCGCGTCAGCACCTGAATTCACAGTAACCCTTCGAATACTGGTGGATTTGTTGTTGTTCATTGGGCAGAGTACCTTTTTTTGCTCGATTATTGTCACTGAATTTGGTGGAAGTTTTGTTGCTGCTACTGGTCCCTGTATTTCCTTCGATCGATTTTCGGTTACCATAACACGTCGTTCTTGCTAAAGATAGGCGTCGAAAGTGGCATACTCTTTGCTGGCTCCTTTACAGTGTTTGCTGTTTCTGTATTTTTATTTTGTGAATTTATGTATGTCTGCCCTTTGGATTCCCAATTATTGTGAAGGTCAAAACTGCAGGATGGTTAGTTCAAGCATTTTGTCTATCGTAACTGAGTTTCTTACACTTACCGAATCGAAAACAAAATGTCAATTTAAACATTTCCCAATCATCCCTCGTCTTTCTCCAACTAATGGTAACCTTCTTTCCTTCCACGAAATCCCTTCAAAACACACCATTAACTTATTCATCGTAAAACTACAAAATATCTCAGTCAACAAACCCTAATCCTCATTACGGCACACTTTAACCCATCAACATTCGTGGTAATACCACAATAAAACTTTCTAAACAAAAAAATCCTTCTCCGACAGAAAAAAAAGAAAGAGAAAAAAAAGAAACCTTAACCGTTCCATTCATCGAAAAGATTTTGCATATTTCATCGCACTAAATAGTGAAAATTAGGCGAACATAATCGCCATAATCCTCTTAGAATCCTTTTTGCAAGAGACTTTCCTCCCACGGTCCTGGTGGTTTTCGTAATTTTTTTTTCCTGTCATCCTTTCGAAAAAAAAAGAGAAAGTACTCCTAAGCCCTATACCTACCCGATGGCGATGGCTCAAATGCTAGATAGGATACCTCTTACAATTTTGATCCTAAATTTAGACCAGACTATGAAACGTGTCCTCTTGCTTTTTCGTTCTGTTGTCCACACATATTGTGTCCAAAAAAAAAAAAAATTCCTTCATTCCTAAAAAAGGATGGTCTTTCAAGCTTAAATTTAACGTTTGATATAAGGCAACAGAGGGCGGGGGTAGAGAAGAGTTAATCCATAAAAATCCTTAATACACAAAAATATTCTAAACAAAGGGCAACCGCTGCTAAATGAGTTTCAACACAGGTCGTCGACAAATCCCAACCGTCCAAAGGACACTATGTAAACACACTGTCCAAAACGAGCTTTCTACGAATATGCGTGAACATACTAAGAGAGAAAGAGAGGTGGAAAGAGATTGATGTAGTTTTTGAGTTTTCCGCTTAATGGAAAATTGTCGCTTCAGTTGTTAGAAAACTCACTCAAAACGCGAATGCCAGAGCAACTCTTCGTGACTCTTTATTCAGCAGAGAACAGAGGAAAGTTGCCACAGGCCACCGAGACAACTTGGAGTTTCGTCGTGGTGGGATGGCACTCCGATGGAATTATGGAAAGGACTCGGCATACAAGGATCTCATATTGGACACAGTGGAAAATTAGTATTGATGTAGTCCTTGCGTAATAAAGTCGAACTTGCTTTCAACGAACGTGACCTAACCTACATTTCCAGATATTGTCTAGGGTTAGGCAAATGTTGTGCAGCCCTCTCTTGTTATCTTTATATACGCGTCTGTATGCATAGTACATGTGTTAGTAGTAAATACTCATATAACTGTACATATAACTAGCACCATCTTTTGGCACCCTTAACACCCCTTATTGTCGTAAAAATATGCACTCTTTGCCAAACTGGCGTTAACTTCCCTCATGATGAGGAACGTGTTATGGAGCACGTTGTGCTCTATATAGACTCTGGGACGAGTACGACTACAAGTAGTCCTAGCCGGGGTACATTCTTTCAGCGAACTGATGCACTTTCTCGCTTTAAATTTGTGGGTGGTGGTAGTAATGGTGGCAGTAGAGAAGTGGGAGGTGTAAGTATGCAGCAGGATGTATGTACAATCCCAAAGGAGCACAGGGTTTTCAGGATATCGTAATGAAGTGTATTTATATGCTCGTGTTTGTCCTACGTGCTCCGGTTTTTATGATTCGTTTCTTTCTTACTTTCCTCCTGACCTAGGACTTCAGCTTTACGAGTACATATATCCTTTTTGTGCTTCTGTTTTTCTTTTATTCTTTCTGTTGATGATCCTTTGTTAGTTGCAACAGTGCACTCCTCATCTGTCTCTGTTTTATATGCAGCACCGGATATAGTTGTGTTGGGTGTATCCTTTTGTTTGTACACCATTCAAAGTAATGGCAGGTTTATTATTGTTGCTGTTTTATTTTCATTGTTTGTGATGCAGAACCGTAGAGTCACCTGTGACATGTGCTATGAGTATGCTGTTAAGCCATTTGAAATTTGTTTTGTTCATTTGGTTGCCGTCTAATGGAGGATTGTTTATCTACAAGGCCATCTCTGTCAAGGACGAGTCGTTCTTGTATCCTTGTTCCCCTTCTCAACGTCAAAATGACGAAAAAGTCAATTCAAAAGATGTGCATTGGCATTTAAGAGTATTTAAGCGAGATAAACATACGAACGGGACGGCAGGGCTTTTACAAATCATTGCAGCACGGAGTACATAGATTGAAGTGAGGTTAATGTTGTTGGCCTTGATCTCAATCAGTTGAGTTTAGTTAGGTGAAAAGTGGCATATTCATTCCTACCGGCGGACTTAATTTAGCTTTTGAGTTCGGGTTGTGATTTGAATGATTTGAACTTAAGCCTTTGGTCACGTGCCGAAAGAAGTAGGTTCGGGCTTGGACGGTAAGTAGAAGCCGTCTCGAGCAGAGCAAAGTAGAAAATGGCTTCTGGCACATCGTATCTTGCGCACGATGTAAGGATGAAACCGGTACTGCGTCGGACGGCAGTCGGTTAAAGTTAGTTGTGGGGTTTTTCGCATACGATTATCGGTTTCTTTGAAGCTATTAAGGCCACCATGGTAAAAAAAACCTGGTGTTGGGCCTGCTCATTCGCAAAGATCGAACGATAATGGTACTGTATCGAGGAATTGCAACTAAACACCAAAATGTAGGAAAATGGATTGCTTATAGGTGCGCTGTCATCGCTTCTCGAAAGCCTCAAATGGGTAGCTTTGAAAATGATAATAGTCTGATTGAAATAGAGTGCAGATACCGCTGAGAATGGGTTGTGGCATATGAAGTGCTCCAAACAAACATTTGTCTTTACATTGAAATTCTTGTGTTGTTTTATTTCAATCTCATGATTTGAAAGATTTAGGTGGGCGTCTTTACTTTTATGTTAGTCAATTTCCGGAATTTGGGGAACAGGCTCAATATTCTTCAGCACCTTCGCCTTCGCCATCACCGGAGTCCATGCCGAATTCTTCGTAATCCTTCTCGAGAGCGGCCAAATCTTCACGGGCCTCTGAGAAGTCGCCTTATTCCATACCTTCGCCGACCTACTAATGAACGAAAGCACGCTTGGCATACATCAAGTCGAACTTGTGATCAAGACGTGCCAGGCTTCTGCGATTGCTGTGGTGTTGGACAACCTGCAGACAGCACGTTGAACCTTGGCCAAATCACCACCAGGTACAACAGTTGCGGCTGGTAGTTGATACCGACCTTGAAGCCAGTTGGACGCTAGTCGACGAATTGGATGGTATGCTTGATTTTGACGGTAACAATGGCAGCGTTAACATCCTTGGGCACAACATCACCATGGTACAACTTACAGCAAGCTTGATTTCGGCAACCGACAATTGCTCGTTGTAGGCCTTCTCGGTAGAGATGACTGGAGCATAGGTGTCCAGAGGGAAGTGGATACGTGGGTATGGTACCGAGTTAGTTTGGAATTCAGTCAAGTCGACGTTCAATGCACCAACGAAACGCAATGAAGCATTGATGAATGATGAAATCTGGTCAATCAAACGATTCAAGTTGGTGTAGGTTGGTCGTTCAATGTCCAAGTTCCTGCAGCAGATATCATAGATGCCTTCATTGCCGACCATAAAAACGCAGCCGGAATATTCCAATGTTGTGTGGGTAGTCAAGATAGAGTTGTAAGAGTCAACAACAACAGTCGACACTTGTGGGGCTGGGCAGACGGCGAATTCCAATTTAGACTTCTTTCAGTAATCCACAGAGAGACATTCCATCAAGAGGGAGGTGAATCCTGAACCGGTATCATCACCGAAGGAGTGGAAGATCAGGAAACCTTGGAGTTCGGTACATTGGTCAGCCAATTTATGGATTCTGTCCAAGACCAAGTTGACGATTTCCTTTCCAATGGTATAATGACCACGAGAGTAGTTGTTAGCAGCGGTTTCCTTGCCGCTGATCAATTGCTCTGGATGGAACAGTTGGCGGTAGGTTCCAGTACGGACTTCATTGACTATAGTTGGCTCCAAGTCGAAGAAAACGGCAGGCGGCACATGATTGCCAGCACCAGTCTCGCTGAAGAAAGTGTTGAATGAATCATCACCTCCTCCGACCGTCTTGTCTGATGGCATCTGACCATCAGGTAGGATGCCATGCTCCAAGCAAGCGTTACCAATCTGGACACTAGCTTGACCAACGTAGATAGAGGTACATTCACGCATTTTGATTGAAAAAAAAAAAAAATCGTGGCAAGAAAATAACCGCGCGCTAGTAAAAAAAAAAAAAAACACAAACAACAAAAACGCACGAGTGCAGTGTAACCCCAATCAATATTCACAGTGCGTGCATCCCAACTTTCCTGCCCCTGGTCATACTGTTGCTTGTACACGGTAACTGCCGTTGTTGTACTATATTACATTGTCATACAGCGCGTGCAGTGACTGAGTGTATGTAACAACCGATGGATAGCGGGCAGTGGGTATGCATTTTGTTGGTGTGCTGGTTCCTATTGTTGTAAGGGCATAACACCTACAACAATTTGATTCGGTAAACTAATTTTGAATTTGTACTTCACAGCTTAGTAACGTCGGTGTTTGTGCTTTTCGTGCTTGTCTTTCTTTATAATGACTCGGGAATCCAGAGTGGATATTGCCAATATACGCGGGCTAAAAAGTAATCACTTTTCTGCGTACGTCCGCGGCTGTAAATATAAACTAGCTGTTTTTGCACTTAGTGAAACACAGGTAAATCCACGCCCACACCTCTAAGATCAGTCTGATCTGCAGCTACCTGGCTACGAACTAGAGCCATTATTCTTCTCTCACCGCGGTCTCGCCATTTACGTGTGTAGTGATGTTGCTTACTAAATTCTACCACAAAATAACCCCTTTTTCAATCTGGAATTCAATTTCATGTGGTTGAAATTCCACATCCGTAAGCATATTATCAACTACTGCTTTATTTACAAAAGCCCCAAACTGGACAGCAATTCGACCTTTAAGGAGTTTGATGTGCTGTCTAACTCCATCCAAAGAATACACAATTCTGAGTGGCTTCGATATTTTGGACGAACAACACCTCAAGGACGACGTGTTGAGCACTTCGCTGCGGAGAACAACTTCACCAACCACGCGAATACCAGTTGTTAGTCATACAGCCAACACCATGGATTTGTTTTCAACTTTTTACCCTGATAAGTACCACGTCGATATGCAATCACCTCTAGGCTCCTTGGACAACTGTAACATATCACCTAATTTCACGTACACCGACCACACAGTTAGAGAAAAAATTCCTAAAAGAACTGTATGGCTATACGGGACAGTTAACTGGTCGTTATGTTTCCTCGATGACGACGTGGATGCAGCTTCTGATATGATCACAGACACCATTATCTTCGGAATGAGAAACTTTATCCCTCATCGGATGAAGAGTATCAAACCAAAAGAAAAGGCGTGGTACGACTCGAGCAGTACAGATGCTGTCAGGGTTAGAGAATTGTTTTTTCGGTCCTTCAAAATCAACCCAACAGAGGAAAACCGAAAAAAGTTTAAAAGAGCCAGGAATGACTGTAACGTCTTTCTTAAGTATGTATAGTTCCAATACGACCAAAATCTGAGGCAAAAAATAATACGAGGTCCCAAAGGTAGTAAAAATTGTTGGTCGTTCGTCAAAAATATTAGAAATTCTGCTTCATCCTCCATCCAGGCGCTCATTCACAATGACATTCCAGCTGTCAGATCTTTGGACAAGGCCAATCTGCTTGCCGCACACTTTGCGGCCAGCTCAACGCTCCCAGATTGTGCTTTGTCTCCGCCTACAATTGAGTGCGACGAATCTTCAATGGGACGAATCCACTTTCGTACTCGTGTAGTAGCAAGAGTACTTAAAGATCTCAACATACATAAATCCGCTGGTCCAGATGAAGAGGTGTTCTTCCTCGATGGCAAAACCACTGCGTAAGCTTTTTCATCAATTTCACTCTTTAGGACTCTTTCCAAGCAGATGGAAAACAGCATTTGTCCAGCTCGTCCCTAAAGAAGGCGAATCTAATTCCCTTTCCTCCTACAGACCCATTACACTTACGTCCCTTCTCTACAAGGTAATGGAAACGCTGATAAACCGTCAGCTCTCGAAACACGAAAACTTCTCAATGACCGGCAATATGGTTTTCGCAGCAACAGGTCCACTGGTGATCTGATGGCATGTTTCACCGAAAAGTGGAACCAAAGCCTACATCAATCTGGCGAAAGCAAGATAGTTGCACTTGATATTTCTAAGGCATTTGACAGAGTTTGGCATCAGGCCCTCTTGTCGAAAATGCGTGCTCTTGGGATCGATGACTCTCTTCTTCAATGGATTGGAAATTACCTTTCGAAACGTTCAATTCAAGTTGTCTTGGATGGTTTCAAGTCTGATATTCACAAAATAAATGCTGATGTGCCCCAGGGCTCCGTTCTGTCTCCGACATTCTTTTTAATTTTCATTAATGATCTCTTGTCTGCTACTTCTAACCCAATATATTCCTTTGCTGACGACAGTACTCTCTGCTTTTCATATTCGTTTCCGAACTCACGTCCCTGGTCTTCGGCTGTAGAACGGAAACGCCAGCATATGTCAAGCTCATTAAATTCTGATATTAACAGCATAACTAATTGGGCAACAACTAACAGAGTAGAATTTGATGCTTCCAAAACACAATGCTGTATGTTGCTGTTAAAGAAATAGCTAGCCATTATCCATGAATGACACTTGCATCGTCGAAACCGATAAACTTTCCATTCTCGGTATGTGTGTCAATGACAACTTACGTTGGAATGAACACATATTCGGTGTCGTCAAAAATGCGGCGAAATATCTAGGTTTCCTCAAGCGATGTAAGAAATACTTCACCCCCCCCTGATCTGGCCTCAATATATAAGGCGTTTATCCGCCCGAAATTGGAGTACAAAGCCCACATCTGGTCCGGAGCGCCCAAAACTCATAGGTGATACTAATATCACTCAGGCAATGGACACCTTCGAACACCGACGAAATGTCTCGTGTCTCACTACTTTGTTTTACCGCTATTTCCATCACCAGTGCTCCATAGAAATCGTCAGTAACATTCCGCCCCATCAAACCTTTAACCGTAACACACGTCTCGCTGTGAATGCTCATCAGTATAACCTCAAGCCCACTTTCGGACATACTCTAAAATATCGTGATTCGTTCTTGAGCCGTACAACTCGCTTATGGAATGCCCTGCCTAACTCCTTATTTCCTAGTCATTATAACCTTCAAACATTTAAAACCAATGGTCATCGGTACCTCTCTATCTATCCTCCCTGACTTTCCTTCGCCTTCGCTGTGTGCAAACATTTTAAGGGTATTGAGCGCGCAAATTATAAAAAAAAAACCTGCTGCATCCGGTGGACTCAGGCAGAGCTAGAATCGACTAAGCAAGGAAGGCATAGATTCGTCGTTGCGGTTATTTACTTTCTCTGTGATTCTATTCTACCCCGAAAGTCGGTAGCCGAACTCGAATACTATGATTCCAGTAAATGGAACTTATCGCTAACAGCGATGCTTACCCTCAGAATCCTGTGACATTAGTAAGTGTTCTCATATTGCACTGACCTTTGGACGTCATTCTATCG
Organism: Volucella zonaria; assembly: GCA_963966105.1. Classification (NCBI taxonomy): domain Eukaryota; kingdom Metazoa; phylum Arthropoda; class Insecta; order Diptera; family Syrphidae; genus Volucella; species Volucella zonaria. Next base: position 51,662,553 of record OZ014534.1, read on the forward strand.
TCTGACTTTGTTATTTATAAAGTTGGCTTTTAGGTAAGCGCACTCTTCCCAGAACGTCTGGCTTTACAATAGATGCAATAATGAATCATCTTCCTTCTTGATATTCTTTTATGGACTTCATTCTCAAGATCATCCTCCACACTGGGAATTGAATTACCTTGCGCATCGACTGCCTTTTGACTCTAATATTATGCATGGACACTGGAAATTCAGCCTATTCGTACACAGCAAGGTGTTCGGCCTAAATCTGAGCCAGAAAGAAATGTAGACCCCAGTTCCTTCGCTTGGGAATACGTATTTGAAGCTTAATCTTAGTAAGCCGGCAAGGCAGGTAACTAGTGTTGTAGTTTTAGAATATAAGCGTTATCGCTCTTTATTGGCGAATTGTTGTTGAGTATAGCATTTTGCAGTGGGTGACGTCCTTAAAGCACGTTAGTACCGAGAAATGGTGAATCCACTTTTAAATGTTGTACACCACACCGCAATACTGTGGTAAAGACGAGTGGAATGACTGTCGTCTTCCATTTTCAGTTGAAGGCTTCATTGAGGATCTTACACCATCAGAAGTATACTCCCACAGGAGAGTAATAACGCTTTCGGTATTACTACAGGAACGGACTTAGATTTGACCTTTAACAAGATATACAAGCCGCGAGAGGCGACTACACACCATCCGAGATAGCAGTCTCATCAATTTAATTATGAGTACACCTAGGGCCACCATTGGCACTTAGCTAGTAGTTGAAGGAGGAAACCTATTGCGAACTCCAGAGGTTTGTGACACAAATTACGTAACACTTTGCTAATCGTGTGGACTCATAAGGGGCGGTTGAATTAAAATTAAAAAGAAATTACGTATGTGGGGTAAGATATTTCCAATACTAGCCCAGGCATTAAGAGTAAGGCTGGTAAAGCCTTAATTAATTTGGTGATTATAGTATTCTGCCATACTTCTGTCAGCCAGAGTGACGTTTATTTTCGAAATGGCTTTCAGGCTTGCGCTACATGTACCCTCATACCTGTAAATTCCTTTCAAAGTTTCGTCTCTGTTTAGATGCTCGCAGAGCTGAAGATGTAATATTTCTACTTAGCACCTATCTTGCACTGGCACAATACCACATTTAACTTGGTTTAGCCTTCATATTGCCTCACTGCATACCCGAGTATAGATAACTACAAAATTGTTGAGTGATTGCACATCAGACTATTGACGTTGGTTCTGAATAGATGACCAAGCTTACTAGGGTTCAAGGATGCTTATGTTTCCAGCTGGTTAAATATGAAAGATCACGAAGGCACACGAATTATTTTTAATGAAAGGAGTAGTAGCTAAACCAAGTTTCTAGCCACCTGACTTCCACAAACTAGACAAGTAGATGCGGCAATTAATGGAAACGTTAGATGACGATATCCCATGTAAGTGGTTAGGCAATCCGCTCCTCATAAACCGCCGTTTGGGCCAATCCAGCCTGAAGAAATAGGCAGGGTCTGAATAGTGAAACAACGGAACCAAAGTGAAAACTCAAACTCCAAACAGTAGAGATAATTAAGATCAATCTCGACAACAAGCAGTAAGAGGCACAGAGCCATCAAAATCAAACATTTTAAAGCCGAATTTAGAACCAGTGTCATCTAGGAAGGAGAACTCTGAAGCAGCTTAAGAAAACAGGAGCGAAGGCAGTATTAAAAGTATCATTACGAGAACGAGCAGATGTAAGAGTTTGCAAGCATCATTCTACCATCGAGTTTAAAGACGTCGAAAGCTCCTGGAGAGCATAATATTTACAAAGGAATTACAATATTCAGAGAGGAAGCATCACTTCTTTACGCTTTCCATGGTTCTTATGACTATGCTCAATCATATGCTCAGAGACAGTTTTCTCCAAAGCGATGGACACGATCAACAATTGGTTCTCTAGAAATGAGTTTTTAGTCAAATCTGACAAAATTTAGGTTGTTTTCTTAACGAGAAGGGGGGTAGCAAATAAGTGGATGACTGGTCTGATTCGTCTAGTTCTTAAGGACTTGACATCTGCTTTTCCAACGAAACTAAGTAAGTGTAAGTGAAGTGAAAGTAAGCTTTCAGCAAAGCATGGAGCTCGCCACTAAGCAGTGTCCTCTGGATCTACACGGTTATGATTAGCCCAATTATATACATGTATCGGTTACACGAAAATTTACCAGACTTCAAAGGACAGTCTTTTCTTGCTTTGCTCTAGATGCACCAGTGAATCTCGTTTCCTTGATATTTATAACATTGGCTACACTGAAGTGGAGTTTCGATGACCTTGCACAGTCTTGTAGCTGCAGAAGTACGAAAATGAATTTCTTTGACCGCAAGGTTTCAGCCAGAATCTGAGCTAGGAAACGAATATATTTCCTTTACCATTGATAACTCCAAAGATGTTTTAGGATGCGGTGCTGGTTTCCTTTGAAAGGAAGACGTTAAATTTCACTTCTCGTTATGGAAATGTGCGTCTGCCTTCTAAGCGTATATATCCGCAAAACCCGATGGCAATAAAATATACTATTGTGTGGAATCGGTGGAAAGAGTGGATAGTCTGTAGCGATCAAGTTGCGGCTAAGCCCTTGCTGAAACCTCTTACCAATTTGAAGCTAGTTCTAGAATGCGAGGCTTCTCTTCCCATTTTACAATTGGACTGCAGGAAATAAGACCGCCATTGAATTTGCAAGGTAAGGCTCAGGAGAGAGATTATTAAGACCTGGAATTACTTTAGGACTGCCTATATGGGGATTCTACGAGTATTATCATCTGGGTTTCATATGAGTATAACTTCAAGGTAAATGTAAACGAAACGAATACTTTCCGAAGAATCGGGAATATAAGAGTACATTTTGTCCCTTCAGAAACTATCCAGTGGAATATAAACTGCCACGTTAAGGATCCTCCATCGTATCCGCGAACAGACGGATCTTTCATTAGTTGATAAGTAGAGTTTGGGTATACAACCAAACAAAGCCAAAGCGGGGAAACACGCTCCAACTATATAGGAGATGCGTAACAAATTACCACATAATAAAAAAAACTGCCATAGGGCAGCATCGCGCAAATTGTGTACAGAGAAAGACCCAGAATATGTAGATCTCTTGAAGCTCTTTTCTCTCGAAACGACCAAGTTCCTCCCATCATATTTTGATATAGTTCATGCCTCTCTCATACAAATCGCTATTTTCGTTATTCCAGAAAAGGAATATCTCTAATGGGGTGTCATTGCTTATTTTAATTGCGGAATCTAGGTGGATACATTTTCGTTTGCACAATTAAAGTCACTTGGCAAAAGACCACGCTAGCTGGAGAGGCATGTTAGCTGACGCGATGGTCCACCCTGGTCCATTCCGAACTATACTTACTACTTATTTAGGTGGCGCTACAGTTCGTGGTGAACCTGAGCCTCAACTAAGAAGCCTTTAGCCAATTGCCTCCAAATGCCAACTATAATTCTGTCGAGGTCCGCTTCTACTTTTGCGCGCCATCTAAGTTGAGGTCTCCCTCTACTGCGTTGTCCTTTCGAGTTAGATTTGAAGACCCTGCGGGCAGTAGTATTGGTGTCTATTCGCTCTACACGTCTTGTGCATCTCATGACACACTATGGGGGCCAAAGTGCACCATCCTTTAAAGGCAAACACAACGAGCCTAAAACTACATTTTTAAGGAGTGATACGACTGCGGAAAGCCATGATGCTATCTCTTCCCCCACCCCTAGCAGCAGAAAGTTTGTGTCAGGCCACATGTGTCAATCAAAGATATTTTGATCTTTTCACCGAAGCCATAGGTGGATTAGGAGACGTTTGGCCAGGTGCAAAGCAAAGAAAACATTCTGGAGATCATCAGGCTGAATAACTTGACCCTTACGACTCATGGATGAGAGTTAATCGTGATCAATAAGGAATCCTGTAACCCTCTTGAGAAGACTTAAGTCATAATTCGGTCTGGCTTCAAGTCAATACACCTAAGGACTTACAAAAACGATGAGCTGAATGCAGATAAGTAACCTCCTCCTCTTTAACTGAATTAGTAAATCCAGCTTCAGATTTTGGAGCGTCGATATCCCTTCCGGAAATGGATAGCAACAACTCCAATCTATCCGAGGTGAAAACTAAGCCGTAGGTCTCCTCCTCCTCTGACACTCTGTCGGAAATGGAAACCGACGACGAATTAAAAAGAGATCCTTTACGAATCAGAGGACAACGATGAGCTGTTGGGTTCATGTTCAGGATCGGAGGACTCGATTAGCACCGTGGTGGATGCTCCTCTGGTAGATTGTAGCAATAATGCTACGGCTTCTTCAGATTAATCTTCATCACTCCAAAAAGGCCTCGGCCGCAATCATTCTGCGACTTTTTAAAAACTCAGGAGACATCATACTAATCCAGGAACCATAGATCATAGAAGGCGTGGTTTGTGGACTTGGGACACCTATTTATTAGGTGGCGCAAAAGTAATCACTCTATCGGAAGATGCTATAATTTTTGCAAATGACATTTGTGAAACACATACAAAATACACGTCAACAAGACCTTGCACTCCTAAAGAACGCGGAATAATTGTTGCGATTTTTTTGCAAAATAATTTGTCGGTGGTTTTGGTGCAGCGTGAATTTCAGTGCAGATTTCTCGGTCGTCCGACACCAACAGGGCAAACACTACGACGCAAACACACTGGACGAGGAGGATGAGGAGACAATCTTGTACCTAGTCCGTATATGTTCATCTCCCACCCAAATGAGAAAACTTCCCTTAGGAGCTTTCTTCTACAATGACTTAAACGCTCTAAAGAATATAGGCGTAAACAGCCTTCTACGCTTCACCTTAAGCTCAAATTGGTTCCATGAGTAAGAAGATCACAGATCCACGTGGCATCACAACGGGCCAATAGGGCTAATTGAGTGGTCTTTCCATCAGCCACTTTTACCTACCTACTTACCTAACACTCGTCTCGCTATGAGTGCTCATAAGTATACCCTCAAGCCCACTTTCGGGAGTGTTCTAAAATATCATGATTCGTTCCTAAGCCGTACAACTCGCTTATGAAATGCCCTGTCTAGCTCTTTATTTTCTAGCCATTACAATCTTCAAACATTTAAAACCAACGTTTACCGGCACCTCTCTTTCCATCCTCTGTGATTTTCTCTCGCCCTCGCTGTGTGCAAGCATTTTAAAGATACTTAAATCCCTTGAGCGCGCCCAAATTATAAAATAAAGTAGGACTTGGATGATCAGGAATATTTAAAACCGCCTTAATTGTTCGAGATAGGGTCTTACTACTCAATTGCCTTCTTAGTCCAAAGAAACAGCGATCGGCAAGAGCGAATGTACGTTTTATTTCTGCTGAGGTGTTGTTTGCAGAGCTGAAAGTCCCTTAATACCTCGATATTTTAACTGTCGACTGTGACGTTATGTACAATTCGTCTCTTCTTGTTGACAGCATATACTTGTGTATTTGTGCTTATTTGCCGCTATACCCATTTTAACTGCTTCTGTTTCAATACTGGCCAACCCATCGGTTTCAGCCCGCTATGCTCTCCCAAAAATTAAGTCGATATAATCGGCTTATGCTAGTTGTTGCACAGACTTTCGAGAGATCTAAAACCCTCTTTGACATCAAGGTCTAAGTTAAGTCGCTACAGGCCTTGACGGGGCAGCGAGCATTCTCAATAGGTCTTGCACAGATGGACGAGCTTGGCAGGGTTGCTGAAACTAGACATGGCTCTATTTAACTCTTCTCTGTAAATGCTGTCATATACGGCCTTAAAATTGATGGAAAGTTGGTTGCTATCGATTTGGGGTTCTTTAGTTTTTTCCAGAATCTGTCGGAGTGTGAAGATTTTGTCGATTGTGGACTTTGTCGGTCTGAAATCGCTCTGATAGGGGCAGATCAGACTGTTGACGAAGGGTTTCAGATATTCACACAATATGGCAGATATCTTGGAGACTTATATTTTTCAGATGCCGCAGTTGAGGAGATTTCCTTTTTTGTGAATCGGGCAAAGGGTGGTGATAGTCTATTCATCAGGCATACAATATTCTGATCATATTTGAGAAATGAGTTGATGTGTGCTCTACACAAAATCATATCTAGCAGCTTTGAATACCTCGGCCGGTAAGCCTTATATACGGCAATCCTTTCTGAGTTTTGGTCAGGTGGGCGAATTTTTGGCCATCAGCATCAAAGTTCTGCCTGACGGCAGGATGTTGAACTTCTTCCCCATTATACAGTCTGCAGAAAAAGTTGCTCCATATTCTCAGCACCGATTGCGACGCCACTCCAACGTTTCCTTCTTCATCTACACAGGCTTTCCTATGGGTCTTCTTTCCCCGACGTGTTCTTTTTACTTGTTGTTAAAGCTTCCCAACGTAATTCCTGTAGCACAGCATATCAATATTTTTTTTTCTTCATCTGATGAAGCCGATGTTTTTCCCGTCTGTTCTGCTCGTAGAGTCGCCACTTTGTACGCTTCGTGTTTAGCTGCATATGAATGAGGGCATTCTTCATCAAAGCAGAGATTAAAACCCAGGACATCAGTTGCGGCGTCTCTGACAGCATGTTGGCAGCGTTGGCACAGGTCTTCGGTATTTGGTGCTGGCGGCATGGGACTTCTCAAGAGATTTCGGCATACGCGTTCCGCGATGATTCTGGCGGTCTCTGGCAAGTTCGTCTTTAAAGTGGCGCTTGCAAACTATATATTCGTAGCTTGGCTGCAAAAGGGTGGTGATCCGAGTCAATTTTGGCTGCCCGGAACGTTCGGACGTCTAGAATACTGGAGGCATGTGTTACGTCGATCGTAATGTGATCAATTTGATTTAGCGTTTCATGATCTCGTAGAGTATTTACATTGAGATGAGGAAACCTTGTGCCCAATACTTCTTTGACCCGTCTCCAAGGCAGAACGATGCAGTTGATACCTGTAATTTTGAAGTAAAAAAGGACTTACCGAACGAAACTTAACACACTTAAGGTACTCGTAGTTTCAGTTATGCTATAAAATTATAGTTTGATCTCGTTATATCGGATTTCATTTCCCATCATTAAAAGACATCTAAAAACTATTTAATCCCAACCCTAAGTTAATAAAAGGAAACAAACTTTTCTCATTAGTTCTTTCGCAAAAAGAACGACCCAAAGTCGTCGTAGTTTATGAACAACGCAGCGGTTTTTGCGTGCATATTCTGAACAATAAATAAACAAACTCTACCGTCAGTAAAATTATTGGGAAAGTAAACTTTCTCACGGCTTTGCAACACCATATCATACCACACCACATCATACAACACCGCAACCGCAAACCATCACATTGCTGCCCCTTTCCCAACAAGTGTTCCAACATCAGAACTGCTATTTTGCAGGATAACACATTTTTACGAAGCCACCCTACTGACGATCCCTACTTTTCCAAGCACAAAGTTTCTCTCCTGAATGCCCACTGTGCAAGCTAATTATTAATGTTTGCCCTTATATTGAGAATTGCACCTCATAAAGTACATTGCTCACGTAAACAGACTCCCATCCACTACTCATGGATACTATCACCTTACCCTCCCCTCTAACAACTAATACTCGCAACAAATAACTCACGTAAATTGTAAACACAAACAAAAGTCGGCTGTTAAATTCAAACTTGAAGACAAATCCTTGTGCCTTCTTCTTAAAGGGTGCTCTATACCCTTTCCATGAAGGTGGTATCCATTCCAGAGTCTGTTTAATTCAGTTAGTATGAGAGCTACATATTCTTAAGGAGCAACTTTATGATGTTTCCTAGACGACTTGAAAGACTGAAAGTTGACTGCAGACGGCTTACGTACATAGGTGTGTACGAGTATCTGTGTATATGCCTTGTGAATATAGTATTTTTCAATTTGCAACACATTGTTGTTTACTGCTCAACATGAGTAGACAGAGTCAGTTACTGGCAAAAGGCTGCCTTCCGTTGGTAGTTATGTCATCATCGTCGTCGTTGTCAGCTTCAGCAGAAGTACCATGCCTCATCATTGTCGTTATTGGGCGGCATTGAGTATTAAGTAGCAAGGGAACATCCGTCAGAGACTACATATTTCCCGCATGCTGTCGTCAACGTCATCTTCATATTTGTCGCTGTAGTCATCGGAACATTCTCCATTTTCAAGTCCTTCATGCTAGATATAGAGAAAGACTATTACAAGCAACCGTCATCGTCAGTTTCACTTGTCAAGAGTAATCATAAAAAGGTAGCGATTCATTTCGCTTTCGCATTTGCATCCATCCATGTCATTTCGTCGAATGGAAACTTAACTTCTTAGTTACAACCGCCCGCCGCTACCTCTTGTCAATGTTCAACAGTCATTGGCATTAATGTGCGAGATGTAGTCGAATGTAAAGGCGTTATGTATCCTTTCTCCCGGAATTAACATTCAATTTTGTCTTCGCTACAATGGGAGTTTTAGTTTTGGTCCGATTCAGTTTTAAGACGTCCTTTTGCATGTTATGATCCTTTTATTACAAATAAATGCAGACGAAATGCAGGGGTACTGAAACTATTCGAGAAACAGGATATGTGAGTATTGCTTCTTCGGCAGTAAAAGTTCTCGAATAACTTTGTTTGCCACGATTTGAACGATTTATTTTACACGGCCTACACAAAGGATATGAACAAGGCGACGTGCTTGTTGGTGCTCGTGCTCGTGTTCGAAGGCTACTCGACAATAGTGAGGTTGTAAACATCGCATTACCCCTTTGCATATTGAGAGGCACTATCGAGGAAAAAATCATAAAGACCGGCAGCCTAAGGAGGTCAAGTCTTGAAGGACACAGGGTATCCAAGGCTCTTTGGCCGCTTTTTGACGGCAAAATATCTAGGAACTTAATAACATTAAACAGAGATAAGCTTAGGACAGTAATAGGAATATTGACAGGACCCTCCGTCTTGCGGCAACACGCAAAGAGACTCAAATTGTCAGACACGCATATTGGCAGATTCTGCGGTGATCTGTAAGCTATTGAGGACATAACACACCTACTGGATGAAGGCGAGGCAATATCGCGTAGTCGAAGAAAATTTTTAGGGAAATACAATACTTTTTCGAAAACCTAAAGGAAATAGACGGCGCGAACTTCAGGGAAATTGGGTGTTTCACCAGGGAGATTGTTTAGGTTTCCGCCGTTTGAAGATAAATTCAGCTGGTTCCACATCGCTGGTTCGCGAAGGGCCCGTTTCGGAGCTGTTCAACCTAACCTAACCTTATCCTGTTTCATAACATATATTAGACTGACTTTGTCCTTGCTAACAAAAGCAGTTATGATGTGAAATTTCTTTAAGCTGTCATACAACCATCAGGCTTCTACAACGTCCATTTCGGTTTCTCCTTCTTTGTAAGGAAGTACTCGTATCTTATTGGCGCTTTGACACGGCCTATAAACAAATATGCTTCTTGCGGCGGCGTACCTCTGCTGCCACATCTTTTAGCAGAAGCCTCACCCAGTTCGGAGTTGATTATCCTGCTGTTTGGCATAAGACTGATCAACTCCCCAAGTGAGTCATCTATCTACAGGGTTGACAGCGCAGTCGTTACTGTGGATGTGTTGACGTTGTTAAAGGCACCCTCTATGTCCAGGAAAGCGACCATTGTGTACTCTTTATATTATAGGGATCGTTCGATGTGGCCAGTCAGTGAATGCTTAGCCGTTTCCACCGACTTTCCTTTACAGTAGGCATGTTGAGCCGTTTACAAAAGTCTTGGATCATTTTTTGCTCGTATATGGATGTCTGTCAGTCGTTCTAGAGTTTTCAGAAGGAAAGATAATAGACTTATAGGTCTGAGGTGCTTTGGGATAACATGAGAGCATTTTCCGGCTTTGAGAATGAAAGCTACATTGACTTCTCTCCATGACAGTGGAATGTGGATAAGTTCTACACAGCTCCTTATAATATTTTCTAGCGCAGGCAAAATAATATTGGAGGACGTCTGTAGCTCGGCAGGATTGTACCGTCCGGACCAACAGACTTGTATGGTTTGAAGCTATGCAGAGCCTAAAGCAGTTTGTCTCTTGTGATCAGGCCATGAATTTTGGTCCCGGTTGCAGTAGGTCTATTTGGGTTGCTACTGGCTGCGAATTGAGAGCGGGTGTCCAGTAGCAGGTTGAGAGATTCATCCCTTGAGGTTGTCCAAGAGCAATCGGATTTTTTTTTCAAACAGCTAGGCATCATAGGATTTGTAGAGATGATTTTTCTTAGCCACGATGCCTCAGAGGTTTCCGTGATTTTGTCAGAGAAAGACCTCCAGGATTGTCGCTTTGCCTTCCTCAGTTCTTTTTTATGTAATTTGAGGCGATCTCTGTATAAGTCCGAGTCAGTCACTTTTCTTGTGCTTTTTGCTAAGTTGAAAAGTTTTCTGCAATTGTTTCTAAGCAGTTCCAGTGCTGATGTCCACCAGTGCGGCTTTTTCTTGCCTCTAGGTTGAATAGCAGGCCCGGAAGCGGTCATAGGCTGATTGAAAGCCAGAGCGAATTCCGTGACTTTCATGCCAAGCTCATTGGGGGACTTGAGAGTTCAGAGAATATTGTTTCTGTGTTTTGGCCAATCAGTTTTCCGGTAGCTTTGGAATGACGGTTGACTGGGAGTAGCATCATTCATCCTGAATTGGATGTATCTGTGGTCTGAAAAAGAGTTTTGAGACTATACCCTCCAGTTCATTAGCATTCGAGTGATGCTGTCGGAGACAAGAGTTATATCTAGCACTTCCTGTCGGTTTCTAGTTATAAAAGTGGGCTCATTGCCAATGTTGCAAACAATGAGGTTAGTACTTATAATATAATCAAAAGGTGACACCCCTATTGTTGATGTCGGTACTGCCCCATATCGTGTGATGAGCGTTAGCGTCGTACGTGATTATGAGGCAAGTTTTTAGCCTTTCAGATTCCAGTACCTCCCTTTCTAGGCCATATTATCGTGGTCAAGATATGCCTGTGCCAGACACTAGGTGCCTATAGCAGTATCCACAGTCTGGCAACGGTTATGTCGGGGTCACTGAGATTAGGAAGTAAAAATGCATTGGGGCTACGTTTCACTTATATACAAGTTCTAATTGCACCTTTGTCTTTTGTATAGAGCGGAGCGTATATAAGTCCACGAACCACGGCTTCTACGATCCATGATTCCTGGATTAGGATAATGTCTTCTGCGTTTTTGGAGAGACGAAGCCTTTTTTGAGTGATGGGGATTAATCTGGAGAAACTGCATTATTGCTACAGTTTCTAAGAGCGGTTTCCACCACGGTGCTGTTGAAGTTCTCCGATTCTGAAGATGTGCCCGAGAGCTTATCTTCTTCCTCTGATCGTATAGGCCCTAATTTTGCTTCGTCATCGGTTTCCATTTCCGACAGGATGTCAGAAGAGGAGACCGACGGCTTAATTATCACTTCGGATATTCCATTTCTGGAAAGGATATCGATGCTCGAAAATCTAAGGTTGTGTTTGGTGATGTCTTCGATAAAGAAGAAGGTGGTTGTTTATCAGCATCCAACTTATCCTTTTTATAGACCCTTAGGTCTGCGCTAGACGGTTGAGGGATTACTTATTGATCACGATCAACGCGAATTTATAAGAGCCCCTTAGTTCCTTCAGTTTCGCGGCTTTCTAGTCATGAGTCGGAAGGGTCGGGTTGCTGAGCATAATGATTTCCAGAATGCTTTCTGGGGAGGAGGGTTCGGCTGGCATCCAGGTGCGAGATCGATGTCTGCTTGGGTATCCTCCTTAGATATGACCTCGAGTTTTGCACCTGGGCAAATCTCCCCTAAACCACCTATGACTTTAGTGAAGGGATCAAGAGATCTCTGATTGGCACATTCGATAAGCTTAACGTGGTCTTGGTGCCAGCCAGCGTCGCTTGTGATGGGAGGTGGTCCGGCAAGGAAGTTGCTCGAAAGATTTAGCGTAACCAACTGCCATCGTTCAGGTGTTATTGATCCGTCGGTGGCGTTCCTTTCGATTACCACGATCGTTATTGCGTTCTTCGGGACCTCGCTGAAAGACTTCAGAGATATGCTGTTGGATGGCCCAGGGGTTTTGGTGTTGTAAGTTTTGGGCCTCTTGGGAACCGATACGGTTTCCTCCAACGATTTCTGGCGCTGGGAGGGGTCTTTTGGTGTTTTGGGAGCAGCGGAAGCAGTGGATAGTCCGTCTTTTAGGCTGTTGTTAGCCCACTCAATCTTGCTTCCGCACTTCTGTCAACCTAGGGAATGGATCCTAAGGTTTTGATGGTGCGTAAAGCATTTAGGTCTTAGGTAGAGGGCCGTAGATGGAGTTTGCCAATGCGGCTGAGCCCCAGATCCCTCCTTAGGGTTTTGTTTATTTTGAGATATTATCCATAATGAGTAGCGGAGAAAGGATGATCCATTTGTACAGAGATCCGCTGTATACAGATAAGGCTAGCTAATATGGAGGTCACCAGGTATGCGGATACTCCGTTCGTGACTGAGCTATTTGCCAGCCAGGTTGATCTTCGGCATGGGTCGTATGTCACCTTGATCCAGCCCACAGGAAAAAAGAATAGTTGTTGTGGGGGTGGGGGCGGGGGGGCATGCTGTATTTTCAGGACTCGTTCGGAGAATTTCTCAAGTTTTATTGACCCTACTCAACTTCTACAACTCAACAAGTTCGATCCTCACGGTAGAGGTTACTGGAAAAAGACTCAAAGATAAGCATATTCAGCAGTTTATGAGTATAAGTGTTGTTCGCGATTCAAAAGACGTTGTTAGCCTTCGCAACTAATGTGAAAAAGTCATAGCACACTGTTTCTTTCACGACACTGCAAGTGCTACTGGGTACGTCATGCTCCGGCCAATTGTTTTACATTGTCTACCAACTAATTTGAGAATAAATTGAGAAGTGGACGAAGCAGAACAACCAAAGTGAGTCGTCTCCTTTACTGCATCTGTGCTGCAGTCCGCGTCATCGATTTGGACGATTTCATAATGGCCTGGATCATTTCATTGAAAGAAGAGGTGCTCCATCCTTGATTCAATTCGACAGCGCTAAAACGTTTCGAAGACCTGCCATCGAGTCGCAAAGTCCAAATTGGCTTTGGGATGAAGTGATGGTGAAAGAATTTTTTTCCCGAAGAAAAAAAAAGTAGCGTTTCATAGTGGAGCACGCTCCATGGTGGGGCGGATTTTGGGAAAGGATGATCCGTACCATGAAAAATATTATGACAATTCGAAAGGCTAAACTAAACTGAGAACGATATTAGTGGAAGTCGAAGAAATTGTTAACAATCGTCCACTCACGAATGTAAGTTCCGCCCCAATGGATTTATCACCCTTCTCGATGTTAAGTTTTTCGATCGAGCAGAGAGCGTTTGTTGCTGATTCAACTCTGAGACGATTTGATGCAGACTTACTTCCTGATGGAAAAATCGTTTAAAATACTCAACTAAACTTGAAAGGAGATGGCTTTCGGAGTAAGTTCAACTTTTGCGTGTTTCTAAACACGCAACGGGACGTTTATGGATTTCAGCTTTTAATTATCTCTTTCTTTTATCAATGAACATATTATTTTTTCTTATTCGCATTTGGGTGTTTTCTTTTTATACAGTCTCCAATCGACAAAAATTTAGTACATGACATAGAGCACTTAAATTAATGCGCACGTTCCCTGCTCTCCTTTTCTTTCGTTACATCTCGAACTTCTCCACCGGCCAACTTTGTGCGGCTGGGTAAATTTTATGAGGATCACAAAAACCAAAAAATAAATAAAAAAATAACAATAAAAAAATTCGAATCAGAAGTACGATTGTCTATAGTGCGAATAAAAAAGGAAGAAACACAACAAAGCCAAAATCGTAATATTTTTGTAGAGTCCATCAAAATGTTATTCCTGTGTCTTGTAAACTGAGTACCGCGGATTGCCATTGCATGGGAGTTGTGTTTGAATTGCCATTACGAAACAAGCATGGCCAGGTATAGTAACGTGGCGGTTCATGATAACTCCTACAATATTTACCAAGCCATCCGCAGATTTTTATATTTTAAAAAACTCCTGTGAGTTTTATTCTACAAGAAAAGAAAAACAAGCGTCAATGATTTTTTACTGCTTGAAACGGACTGATACATGACTTTAAGATTTTCGAAGGACCCGCATACCAAACTTCTGCAGACACTTAAGTGTAGCAAGGCACAAACATTAAAAAAAAAAAAACAAAAAACCGTGCCTTGTTAACCTTAAAATATAATTTAATATACTTGAACGAAGTATCTATAAATCGAAACAGTTATACCTATTGGTTGGGTGCTATAGAGATAGGGTAGGTGCTGAGAGTTGTCAAGCTGGCAATACCCAGTATTGTAACTGTTCCTACACATCAATTGTGCTTGTTTTACCTCCAAGGGGTAACCATCGGGTACTAGTCGATGTCCATTCAGACTCGACTCGACAAGCAGCACTATAAACGGGACATTAGTCTCTGGTTTTTAACGTAAACCACCTGTCATGTAGACTTATGTTTACGGGATGGCCATACATCCATGGGAGCAAGGATACGCCTTGCCATCGTTCTCCGCCAATACTTTGATACCAAATTCGGAACTGTGTTGGAGGCACAAGTTCCACCCTTGGTATGAGTCGAGGCCGACCTAAAACCTCTTGCTGCTCTTAGGGTCACAGTACCCAGTACTTATTTGCAACTCTACAATGGGTCAAACCAACAGGAAGACCCTTTCGAAGCCTTGATAATTGGGCGGGGGCCCACTATAAACGGGACAGCGGATAATTTCCCTAGATGGAATCAATGGCGATGTAAAGCAAATAAGACCTTATCCGGGGTACTCTGACATATTTGAAACTCAGTCCGGTAAGAATTTCCGAGAGTAAATCAGGGTCTAGAAAAAGAGATGGTGACAGATGAGCATTTAGCGTAGCGTTCACATCACCGAAGAGGTTACTGACTTCGGTCTAACCGAGCCCTCGTTCTGGGGGTATCTATAGGGTAACTGACCCTTCAGGTTGGGAGTTTTGCCGCCGGTATAATTGCCCGGCCATGGAAAAAAAATCCTGTTACGAAGCAACAACAACCCTCGGATACAGACGGATCTACCGCTGAAGACCTCTGCCAACGAAACAAGGGAAACGAACTTCGGATCTAGGCCATGTGCAGACCAACAACTAACGGAGGGCCTGGACTGCTGCAAAGCTGATGTTATTTCCAAGAAATGCGATGGGATAGTCAGGGAAAAAAAAAGCGAAAGATGACGATACCAAAGATGAGTTCTACGCGCAGGCCACAGCTATGACATTAAAATTGTTTAATGCACAGCTTGGAGGAAAGGGTATCTTTGGTAGTACTGCTGAAAGGTATCTTACCTCGTACACAATACCATCTCCGTTAACAGATTCAGGCTAATTGGCTCTGCGGCGGGGCGAAACATTGTCGTAGAAAGTCCTGATCAATCAACCGCCAATCACATTGAACACAGATCGACGCAAGACACTCCTTTAGTATAATGGATGTCCGACCGTTCCCAGGGACCGACATCGGTAGGCAAAGGCAAGCTAATACTGTAAGGATGTTTGACGTCGGACGGCTACAATCGCAAGAGATTGCAAAACCCTTTTTCGATCATGTCTCCCTTAATCCCTTAAAAGGTCCTATTTCGCCAGTATCAAATATTGAACACGCATTGCCAAAAAACAATCAGGGATGCCGCCCTTGATGTGTTGGTTTTCACTTGGCAAACTCCTGGTTTGACGACGAGTGCCGGGAAGCACATGCTCCTAAATAAGACGCATATAAAGCGGCACTACATAGAAGTACTAGTGCTGTATACGAGCTCTACTAGCAGAAGCAGTGATCCGAACACCTGCTTCTGAGGAGGAAAAAGAAGGAGCATGAGAAGGAATGAGATTCGGAAGTCTTACCAAAAGTTAAAAAAACATTTCACGGATCCAAAACCCGAATTTAAGCCTTAAGAGACGTACAAGGAAACATAGTAGTAGAGTAGCAGTCGATGTTGAAGTTTTGGAAGGAGCATTCCTGTAGACTGTGAGATGACGGTGATGACGAACCAAGTGCCGCTGTCGGGCAGAATGAACCTTTCGATGTAGACTTACAATTTCGTCTATCCGACTAGGATGAAGTGAAAATAGCCTTGTCTAAGCTTAAATCCAACAAAGCTGCTGGAGTGGACGGCCTGACTGCAGAGCTCTTCAAAGCGGGATGCGATAATTTGGTAAGGAGCATACAACAACTCATCTGTAAAATATGGTCAGACGAAAGTATACCCAATGAATGGAACCGCAGCTTGGTTTGTCCGATCCTCAATAAGGGAGACCCTCTGAACTGCGCTAACTACAGAAGTATCAGTCTTCTTAACCTTCCGTGCACCACGTGGGGTTTAATAAACCCCAGCGAAACAAAAATCGTCGTATCCTTTTAAACGGCCGAGAGAATTCCACGAAACGTCGTGTAGCTGGAGTTGCGACGTTGCCGGGTCTCATAGTAACAGTGATTTAGTAGTAGCTTCGCAGGCGCAGCGGACGGTCGCCCGCAAAGTGTGGCAGGGTGTCACAAACCCCACGTAGTTCGGGACGTCGTCTAAACGGTAAGCAGTATAACATGCAAAATATACCTATTTCTATCTACATAATATTTATTTATTTTGGTTTTTTATTACTTTAATCGTTTGTGTATTTGTTTGCAGGTCTCATAATGGCTTGACGTATAGATGAACGTGAAATATTATCGGCACTTATGGATTATAGTGATAGCGACACAGATGAGCTATATTTACCCGGAAGTGAAGGCGATTCGGATCATTTGAGTACTCAATCTGAAAGTGACATTGAAGAGGATGTAGAGGGCGTGGACATATCTTCAGGAGGTGAGTCATCTAGCTCGCAATGCTTTTATATTGGTAAAGATGGCAAAACAAAATGGCAAAAGGAGCCGTCGAGAACTAATGTTCGTACAAGACAAGAAAATATAATTACACATTTGCCGGGAGTGAAAAGTCAATATAAAGACAAGAAAACTAGTTTAGAATGCTTTGAAGTATTTATTTCCAATGAGATACTTGAATCGGTTGTGAAACATACGAATGAAAAGATATGTCTTCCGAGACCACAACCACCAGACGGTGAACCGCTAAATGTTCTCTATAAAGAAACAACTGCATATGAGATGAAAGCAGTTTTTGGGCTTTTATTTTTAGCAGGATTGTATCGTTCTGGGAGACAAAAACTCAATGAACTCTGGGCTTCAGATATTTCGCTAATTCTCGTACCTACTAAATAATATAAGATTTGATGACGCTACGACTAGAGCAGACAGAATAAAGACTGATCGTTTAGCACCAATCCGAGACATATTCGAAAACTTTGTCCAGCTTTGCCAAAATGCGTATACACCATCCGAATACATAACACTTGATGAAGAATTGGTTGCCTTTCGAAGGAGGTGCGGATTTCGGCAGTATATCCCATCGAAATCCGCAAAGTATGGAATCAAAATATATGCCTTAGTCGACGCTAAAACATTTTACACCGTACATTTAGAAATTTACTGCGGCAAGCAGCCAGACAACAGTCCGTTTGCGTTGAGCAATAAGCAATTTGACTTATTCAATCGTATGGTAAACTGCGTTTCCGTCTCGTCAAGAAATATTACTATGGGCAATTTCTTTACCGGTCATGAAACTGCTGAAAACTTGTTGCAGAAACATAAATTAACGGTAGTTGGTACTTTGAGAGCTAATAAAGCTTACATTCCATTATGTTTCAAACAATCTCGAGAGGAATATGCATCACGGTTTGGCTTTCAAAAAGATATCACTCTCGTTTCTTATGTTCCAAAGCCTCGAAAGTACGTTTATATGATGTCTTCCCTTCATCGTGATAAAGAAATCGACCATGAAACTGGAATCAAGCGGAAGCCATCTATGATTACAGTCTATAATGAAACCAAAAGTGGAGTAGATGTGGTCGATAAACTTGCAATAGCAAACGCTGGCTTCTCACTTTATTTTTTTCGATGCTCAATCATGCAGGAATCAATATGTTCAATAATGGCATTGAAGCAGGAAAATCTAACAATAGGAGGAAGTTTATTCGTGATCTGGGAATGGCTTTGATTGAAGAGCACCTAAGAAACCGCAAAGATAATCCACGAATTCCAAGGGATTCTCGTAAGCGCATACATGTCTTACTTGGTGAACCTAGTGTGGAACCACCAAAGAAGATGCCAAGACGTGTAACAAGATGTTCGGAATGCGACAGAAGAAAAGATCGAAAGACCAAGTACGGTTGCGAGCGATGCGAAGTGCCTACATATATGCTTAGAGCACGCATATTTTTTTTGTAAAAATTGTGCAGATTTAAACCAACTGGGATCGCAAGAAGACTAATTATGTTTAGTTATTTTTATTTTATTTTTGTTTCTTATCTCATTAGGCCCTGAAATAAAGGGCAATAAGAAGTTTTTAGTTAAACAATATGTATAAAATAAACTTTAAAAAGATATTAGTTAAGAAACAATATGTATAAAATAAACTTTAAAAAGATATTCTCTATAGATAGAATGATGTTGGGGTACAGGAAACCCCACATAGTGCAGGATGCAACTTTTACCCACGTGGTGCACGTAAGGTTAACAAGCCTACAAGCTTCTATCTGCCGTATTGTGTGAATGCCTGACGCCGTTCGCCAACAACCTGATTGGTTCGTATCAGTGCGACTTTGGGTAAGGAAAGCCCGCAATCGATTAAATATTCACACTACGGCAGATCTTGGAAAAAACCCATGAGCTCCAAGTCGATACACACCACCTACTATCGATTTTAAGTTCGTTCGTGCAAGATGACAATGGCTCCATCACTTTCGATAAAGAGCTCGCTGATTTTAAAAGAGGATTTAGACAAGGCGATGCGCTGCCATACCATTTCTTTAAAATAATTCCCGAAAGAATAGTGCGGAACTTATGTGCCAACACAAGAGGAACAATCTTTCCAAAGTCCGTCCAATTACTCGCATACGCCGATAATACTGAGGTAATCGGAAGAAAGCAATGGGATGTCAGTGGCGCTTTCGCGAGAATTTAGATGGAAGCGGCGAAGATGGGTTTACCGGTCAATAAGGGCAAAACCAAGTATGTGTTATCTACCAGAAATGACTCCCAACACCGACTTCTCGAACAGAACGTCATCCTCGACAAATATACTCGTAACTTATTTTTTTTTAATTTTTTTTTATAATAAGTACCCTTAAAATGCTTGCACACAGCGCTGGCGAAGGAAAATCAGGGAGGATGGAAAGAGGGCTACCGGTGAACGTTGGTTTTAAATGTTTAAAGGTTATAGTGACTAGAAAATAGAGAGCTAGGCAGGACATTCCGTGAGCAAGTTGTACGGCTTAGTAACGAATCACGATATTTTAGAGTACGTCCGAAAGTGGGCTTGATGATATTCTGATGAGCATTCATAGCGATAAGCGTGTTACGGTTAAAAGTTTAAAGGGGCGGAATGCTACTGGCGATTTCTATGGAGCACTGGTGGTGGAAATAGCGATAAAACAAAGGGAGACACGAGACATTACGTCGGTGTTCGAGGGTGTCTATTGTTTGAGTGATATTAGTATCACCTATGAGTTTAATCGTACGGTTATGAATCTTATTTAGCAGGTGCTGAGATGTTTTGGGCGGACCCGACCAGATGTGGGCATTGTACTCCAATTTCAGGCAGATAAATGCCTTATATATTGAGGCCAGATAAGAAGGGGTGAAGAATTTCTTACATCGATTGAGGAAACCTAGACATTTTGCAGCATTTTTGAAGACATCGAGTATGTGGTCACTCCAACGTAAGTTGTCATTGACACACATACCGAGAATGGCAAGTTTTTTGGTTTTGACGATACAAGTTCCATTCTTGGACAATGGCTGGGTATTTAACCCATATCATCAGAAGGATTTTTATTTTTCGAGTATCTTGATGAAATTCGCATGGTAGGGTAAAATTGGGCCACTCAATTCGAATTTTTGGTCAAAAAAATTCAGCGAATTTTAGTTTTCGAGATTTGAGGTGTTCGATTAATCGAATGCTGGGCTCTATGCTATGTAAAAAAAAACTTACTTATTATAATGCTATATTTTATTCACTATAAAGCTAATGTTTTATAAAACATGGCAACAAAATATTCATTGTATTATTTTGTTTTAAGTGATAGGACTCAAAACAATGAGTATGAAGTGTGATGTTGTATCTCTAGCACAAATATAAACTGGGCTTATGACACAATTTACATCTCCATTTCTTGTTGTTCTCAATTTTAACTATGAGATGCTGTCCTCTGAATCGCGGACGATTTACTGGATGACGGTCGTTTAATCATATTGACGAATCATTGACGTCTCTCCCTTCGTTTTCTGCAACGTCTGAATATTCTGAAGAGTATTTTTTTCAAACAGCAGCGAATGAATCAGTCAAGTTTCCACGCGTTAACAACATCAGAATTCAAAACTAAGATCCATAATGGCCAATACCATTTTTTAGATCTGATTCCAGTAATAATTCTGCGCGGCATTGTCGTGAAGATCCACTCCGCCCATCCCTTTATTGTAATTTTTTAGTAACTGGGGTCGGTTGTAGTTGTATAACAATATCATCCAAATCTTCTTCATCGGTGTTTTCGTCAACTCTGTCTGGTGGTATAATTGTAACGGCGGAGACCTCCGTCACATCGTCACTCCAGTCTTCAATAATAGTCATCAAACCAGATTTCGTGAGAGCTCGACCCCGAAGTTTTGCAGTACTTTTTTTTTCCATTTTCAAATCTTATTGTTTGACTTAATTGCAAATCATGGCATACTAAACTCGGACAGTTACATTCGGTTGAAAGAAATATCGCTAGGCTACCAAACGAAAGGTAAAGCGATATTTCAAGCTGTGATTTTATTCAAGTAAGAAAAAAATTGAATTGTATTGCGCCCAGCGTTTGATAAATCGAACACCTGATTTTAAATATATGGGCAGCCCATTGTATTGACTCAAATAAAACAGTAAAAACATAATATGCCTTTTTATTTATTTGCAAAAAAAACTGCATACTCCATTTTTTAAATTTTAGTTATTTTTTGACATTTTAAAAATTATATTAAAAATGGGTCTTTTTTGGGGTCTTGTAATTTCTTATACTTAAATATATAAAAAATGTTCCCTGCTATCAAATAATGTAAAAACATGGCGTCTTAACTCTGAAAAACTACCAAAAAAATTAACAAAAAGAAAATGAAATTCAAGTGTTCGACTTATCGAACATTGGGCCGATATGGGTTAAATTCTGCTTTAATGGCAGCAGACAGCATTGTGTTTTTTGGAAGCAATAAATTCTACTCTGTGGTTCCCCAATTAGTTATGCTGTGAATATCAGAATTTAATAAGCTTAACAGCCGAAGAGCAGGGACGTGAAGAGCAGAGTGTTGTCGTCAGCAAAGGAACATATTGGATTAGAAGTAACAGACAATAGATCGTTGATGAAAATTAAAAAGAGTGTCGGGGACAGAATGGAGCCCTGGGACACACTAGCATTTATTTTGTGAATATCAGACTTGAAACCATCAAAGACAACATGAGTTGATCGTTCCGAGAGGTAATGGATTAGAACCATTGAAGAAGAGAGTTCCACTTTCCGGTGAGACATGCCACCAGTGGACCTGTTGCTACGAAAACCGTACTCTCGGTCATTGAGAAGTTTTCGTGTTTCGAGATATTTCATGAACTGACGGTTTATTAGCGTTTGCATGACCTTGAAAAGAAGGGACGTAAGTGCAATGGGTCTGCAGGAGAAGAGACTGGAAGGTCCGCCTTTTTTAGGGAAGGGCTGGACAAATGCTCTTTTCCATCTTCGCAGAAAGAGTCCTAAAGAGTAGGATTGATGAAAAAGCTCACGCTTTCGTTTTGAAGAGACTGGTTTGTTATCGAGTCAGACTCCATATCAGCATCCTCGAAAACGAAAACATCACCACTGTGAGCGAAAGTTTTCAAAACCAGCCATGCACCTCAATTCGTCGCTGAATTGGGCCTGACTTATGGCACTTTATGGTGAATTTTAAAGGTTGATCTTCATTTGCACGCCTATGAAATCCATCTTACACAAGAATTCAAGCCTTTGGACCATCCACAATGTCGCTGATTTGTTAACTGGATGTTGGAGCGCCAGGACAATTTGTCATCGAATTTGATATTTTCTAATGAAGCCCATTTTTGGATGGATGGGTACGTAAAAAAACAAAATTGCCATTTCTGGGGACTGTAAAACCCATACGAAATTCACAAAAAACCAATGCATCCTAAAAATGTCACTATATGGTGCGGATTATGGATTGGTGGCATCATTGACCCGTACTTTTTTGAAGTTGAGACTGAAGAGACAGTTACAGCGGATGGAGAACTCTGGTGCAACATGTTGACCGGCTATTTTTTTTTCAAACTTTAATAAATTAAGTCTGGATGATCTCTGGTTTCAACAGGATGGGCGGTAGCACACAAGCTATCAATCAATCAATTTACTGCGTACGAAATTTGAAGATCGCATTATTTCGGTTAGAGGAGAAACTGATTGGCTTTCAAGGTCATGCGATTTGACATTTTTAGACTTTTTCCTTGCGGATTATTTGAAGAGTAAGGTCTATGCTAATAACCAAGCGACAATTCAGGATCTCAAACATAACACCCAAGCTGAAATTGCGGCCATTGATCCTCTCATTCTTCAAAAAGTCATCAAAAAGCGACCTTTGGCTGGTTCGTTGCAACAGAAGCTATGGGGATAACATGAACATCATTGTATTCTATTCAAAATTGCCATAGACCGAACTTTAGTCAATAAAGTTCTACATTGATTTTACAATAAGTGTGTATTTAATTTAATAAAAGCTTCCACACTTTCTGTTGGCTCACCCTGCTGAAAATTCAAAAAAATATTTCAAAACCCGTTTGCGTTATAAATAGCGAAAAATATTCAAGCAAATTGTCTGGAATTCGATCTTTAACAGTACGAGAAGTATTGATAGCCTGTCATATGTCAAAGTCGAGATTAATGGTAAGTAGATCGTTGGACTGCTGGATAGTGGACCGAGAGTTCTATGCCTAGGGGAAGATTGCTTAAATACAGTTAAGTACTTAAATACACCTATCTTTAAATTTTCTTCGTTTATGGAAACAGCAGATGGCGAACACTGATCCATAATTGGTCGAGGCAATCCAAATGTAGTCTTTAATAGCCAACTCGAAATGAACAATTTTTATTTATTACAATTTCATCTTTGTCGTGTTCTCTTTATCCAGGCATAGAATTTTAGCAAAAATTCAAAACAGCACCTGGAATCGTAAGTGATTTAACAGACATTTTAAGTTTAGATAAGGGTGAGAAAAAAGAACACCCGAAAATTGATTTAAGCAGTATAGAGGACTTCCAACTTCAGCAAATAGTTTCAAAGTTCCCTTCTTTCTCAGATACTCGGTTAGGAAAAACATCGGTTTGAAAGACATTTTATTGATACTTGTGATTCTGAAACAGTCATATTTTTAGAGAAAATACAAGCGGCGTTTAAATAAAGTTCATATCTTGTGTGAGTCTTTAGATATCCAATTACAAAGCCTGTTCTATTTTTCTTGCCCATGTAAATTTTTGACTTTGAGGTCACATTTATTCAGAAAATGCCTAATTAACATAACGTTTTAAAATTTTTTTCTTACAAAAGTAACAATAGTAAAAAAACAATCATCAGTAAGTTTGCTGAGAAACCCATAGATTGTATGATAAATGGGAAAATATGCAGAAGGTAAAAAAATGAATTTATGATGTTTTACCAACGTTTCTAACAACAGTTGACAATACTCGTAAGAGTGAATTTTCAAAAATTACTGATTTTCCAATAGCTTTTTAAAATTGAATAGCTATAGTATTAAAGAGTTTTAAAGCATGCTCGTTTATTTGTCTACCCGTCAAAACTGTCATTTCCTTACCTTGTTCCTTAAAAGTTTTCTGAAAGCGTTATGTTTGCGGTTTGAAGGCCTATTTCGAAAATCTACCAAACAAAAGTGGTATAACAGATTAGAAAAAGAAATAATTCATCAGTTTAATATTTTACGCTAAGATTACAGTTGCTTAGAAACGCTATTTGAAATGTTTTCATTTACAATACAAACCAAGAATACGCAGACATTATTTACGTTTATGGGCTGTGCAATGCAAGTTAAACTAGTGCGCGACAAAGATACCATGACCTTTATCCTAACCGACGACTTCCTAGTAAATGTTTTCTTAGTTTTTATAGTTCACGAAAATATTCGTAGTCTTCGTGCTAATTTTGATTTATTGGTACTGCTTATTGAGTCGTGTTCAAATAAGCCTGACTTTATTTTTGTTTCCGAAATTTGGATTTTCGATAGTGAAAAAGATGACTATAAAATCGCGGGTTATGCCTCTTTTGCTACAATACATGCAACAATTCTTATTCGTCTGGTGGTGTCGGTTTTTTTTATCAAAAATATATATAATAATTCAGAAGTTTCTAACTTTAATCTGCAATTTGCGGATATTATAAAAAATAATTTTTATTTAAAAGATGAAAAAACTGTCTTCCTTCTTCGTTTTGAATTTTGGCCTGATGTCTATAACGAAAATTGTCCTTCTATAGCTTTTCATAATGTTTTACACAAATTAGGGATTGTGCTTGACTGTTGTACTCTTAACTTAAATACTTCTGATCACAAATCTAGACGTTTAGTTTTAGTTTTAAATGCATTTTATTATATTAATTATTAACTCTTACATACTCACAAAAATGCTTAAATGCTAGCTTAAAATTACTTAACAAGCTTATATTAACTTACTGGCCCCACACAGGCACTCTAGGCTACTCTAAATTCTTATATCTATGTCTTTCGACTTTGTTTACATTTTATTTATTAATACTTATTTTCTATGATTAAGGCTAAGAAAAGAATTTAACAAAAAACTTAGCATATGGACATAAATTTTTATTTTTTATAAAAACTTAATATCTAACCTTAGTCTAACTAACCTACCTATACAATACACACATACATACATATAGACATTTTACACAATGACATACATATACTAGTATATATCTATGTCTATACCAATATATATATGCGTTTCTTATATGCTAACCTAAACTTATGCAAGCTGGCCATCGCTATTTACAGAGCAAATAGATTGGTCAGCTCTGCCTCATTAGTAAGGCTGGTCCGTAATTGACGGAAACGACGACGAAACATCTTCTCCATCATTCAACCACCAGAAATGCTGATTCTGCCGAACGACATCCCTCTTATCGCGATTCCCCATCGCCCTACTGAACCTGAGATGATCCACACTGCCGTGTGCGACGTCTCTGTCGTAGTTGAGTCGCCTGTCCCCAGTTGTCCGAGCGACATGGAATATTAACGGGACCGCTGATCTATCCTGGATCAACCCTATCTGATCTAGGTAGAGGAATGCTTCCGGTGGAACGAAGCCGTCAGAGCGCACACTCTCGTGGTAAAAGTACTTGGTGTAGTAAGCCCCAGAGATCAGGTTATTCGTCGAGGCCATTGCTCTTGCAATGTGCCTTCGAGTCAGCTTAAGTTGTCCACTGGTATTAGGTTCGCCCTGTTGTAAAGGACCTCATTACGATAAAAAGTTTTGTATTCCGACTCCGGTGTTCTGTACAAGCGAAGGCAAGCCCTAAGGCAAGCCCTCTCAAACACCCGAATCTTTCCACGGGACACCCGAATACCAGTATGGGCCTGATAAGGGCCATGTAGCAGATTACCTTTACCCTCTCACTGAGTTGGCAGCTATAAAACAGTCTCTTTGTAAGGGCAAAAGCGGCTTTGGCTCTGGCCAGAGCAGCATCTACATTTTTGTCAAAATACAGAAACTGATCTAGCCAGATCCCAAAGCAAAGTATCTGACTACATTTCGACAGGCAAGAGGCTGTCCGTTTTGTCCAATAATCGAGAACTTTCGCCAATTTTTTCTGATATCCCTAGAGGCTCTAGACAACGGCGTCCTAAAGAGAATGGTTTCCGACTTCCGAAAGTTGATTTCCAACTTCCAGTCATCGCAAAATCGTCTTATCTTATCGAAATCACGCTGCAAGAGAGTATTCATGACCTCGATTTTTGGACCTGTTCTGTACGCTATCAAATCGTCTGCTTACGCAATAGTATGGGGAAGTGAACCTATCAAGTCGCTTGTATAAATGTTGAATAGGATCGGCGAATTGACCGCGCCTTGCTGCAGACCATTTTTAATTTGAAAAATTCCAACAGACTTCACACCGCCCTTTTTCAGGATGAACTGTTTGTTGGTTAGCATTCTCCTGAAGTCCCCCGACAAGGATAGGTCCGATCCTAGATCGTATCGGGGCATCAGCCTTCTTCCGGTACTTGGCAAAGTGCTGGAAAGGGTCATGGTGGAAAGGATTTCTCAGAATATGATGGAACCAATGTCTCCTTTCCAATTTGGCTTTACTAAAGGCAAATGTGTAGAGGACGCTGGGTCTTTTCTTAAAGACAGAGTCCAGACAAGCAGCGCCAGTGTGATTATTGGCATCTTTATTGATTTTAAAGGTGCTTTCGATAATCTGAACTGGCAAAAAATACTCACCAGGTTGAGGGAATTGGGCTGCCAGGAAATTGGGCTTTGGGAAAGCTATTTTTCTGGAAGAAGAGCGAGTGTGGCTAATGCACACGACAACGTTTGCGTTGACGTGGAAAGAGGGTGCCCCCAGGGGTCCATCTGCGGTCCTTTTATCTGGAACCTCATGATGGATCCGCTTTTGTGGCAATTGAGTGAGCTCTGTGGTTGCTGCGCTTATGCAGATGACCTGCTCCTTATCCTCGAGGGCCAATCCAGGGCTCGTGTGGAGGAATTAGGAGAAAGAGCTCTTTCAATTGTTTCCGAATGGGGCGAAAGCGTTGGCGTCAAAGTGTCACAGGAGAAGACAGTATCAATGCTGCTTAAAGGCAAATTGAATACGAGAAGTCGGCCTCCTGTGATTCGGATGAATAGTGTTAGCATTAGGTGTGTGACTGAGGTCAGATACTTAGGCATAACACTGGGTGAGCGCATGAAATTCATGCCTCACCTCGTCCAAATGAGGAGACGCATGTTATGTGCTGTAGGCGAGGTAAGGCGCATTCTGCGATCTGACTGGGGGCTTAACAGGCGCTCTGTTCGTGTCATATACAACGCTCTTTTGTTGCCTGCGCAACATATGCAGCGTCGGTATGGTACGACAGGGTTATGACTGAAGATGGCAGCCGTCGGATCTTGGCTTGCCAAAGAGTCGCCTTGCTCGGTTGCCTGCCTGTGTGCCGCACTGTCTGCACAGAGGCAATGCAAGTTTTGTTGGGAGTACCACCTCTGGATCTGGAGGCGATACGTCGTGGTATCGCTTTCAAGATAAGTAAAGGTCTCCCTCTTAATGAACGAGACTGGGTTTCCCCAGCAGAAGTGGATGGCATATCCCTGAGGCTGCGTAAAACCTTGCAACACGCATGCGTTCTATCTAGATGGCAATCTAGGTGGGATGCTAGCGAAAACGGCAGGGTTACTTACGGCTTCCTGAGGGATGTGCTGACCATGACAGTTTTTCCTGAACGGAACTTTACCCTCAGCCTGGGTTTTTATTAACCGGGCATGGCTCCCTTAATGCATTCTTGCATAAAAGAGGGCTTAGTGGGGCGGCAAGCTGCTCATGTGGAGCCACCCATGAGGATTGGCTTCATGTACTCTGTGAGTGCCCAAATTATTCAGATGTTAGGGACTTGCATGCTATGGGCATCATCTACAACGGTGATGCTTACGACGTCAGTGGAATTCTCACTGACATCGTACGGTTCGAAAGAACCCGTAGCTTTGCAAGAGAAGTATCCCTTAGAAGACGCAGTGGCAGTTAGCTGGAGGGTCCTTTTAAAAGTTAGGGAAGCCTTAAGTGGCAAAGGCCACCAGTCCTGGGCAGTGAGGTGTCCAACTGGAAGTAACCTCAAGTTTGCGAAGCTCGACCGGAAGCTATATTCTGGTACCACGGGAGGTCAGGAGCCCCCGGAACTATGGTTCCGGCCTGACCTAGGAGTTGGCCCCCTTGTGGGAGTATCGTGGTGGCTGTAGGTTTGTACCCAAAATCGCGGGGAGAGCAGAACTAATGGTGCTTGGACATCTCATGGCTTAGCATATGTGTAGTCTACTACGACCTGTGCTAAACCATGGGATTGCTATGGAACCAACTGGTCTGCTCGATGTGGAGTTGCATTGCAACCGGGTGCCATGATCCACAGAATGGCTGAGGTATTAGATAGGCCTCGACCCTTCACCAAAGGGGAAGTTCGTGCCTTACACACGACTTCGAATCTGGTACTGGTGGTAGTACTTGTACTACCCGAAGGGTGCTTATCAACGCATTGTTTTGATATCTCGTGCGAAGACGCACCGTAGGCTTGAGCCTTCACGGTAGGTACCTACGTTAAACACTAGTGACATCTGTTGGTTAGCATATTATAAAGAATGTACAAGAGTGGTTTTTGGATCCCTAGCCTAGTCAGCTTCTAGAAAAGACTTTCTAATGATACGGTCTCGAACGCCTTCTCCAAGTCAACAAGGCAGGCACCAGTGCATTGGTTTTTGCCTTTATTCCATTGGATATCGGACACCAGTTTAGACGCGGCATGTGAGATATCATGTCCCGCCTTAAAACCGAATTGATTATCCGGAACTATATGTTTGTCCTCAACCCACCTAGACAGAGCTCTATTGATTACTTTTTCAAACACCTTACTGATATTCGGAAGGAGACTTATCGACCGGAGATTCGCCGGATTGGATATATCCTTTCCCTTTTGGGGGATAGGTTGAACCACCGCCGTTTTCCAATGCGCTGGATAATGTGCATGATTCATTGCATTATTAAACAGGGTGGTGTAAATGTCCATCGCTTTTAGAGGAAGATGTCGAAACACGATGTTTGGAATACCATCGGTCCCCACTTATTTCTAAGCCCTGATTGTGTCGAAGATCTTATGGAGCTCTTTCTTCGAAATGAACGGGGGTAGGTCACCCTCTCTGGTAATGACATTATTTGCCATATTTTCGTCGCTGAACCGGGTGAAACCAGAGCCCTCGGATCGCCAATTCTCTATTTGGTTTCGAATGTAGAAGTCGTGCACCAAGACGCGATTGTCCGGTCCCAATTAGGGCCAATGGTATCAGTGGCCTTGTATACTTCCTGGAAAGTCACCCCTATGGCCTCAACCTTCTCCTGTGGATCCTCGATCACAAAGAAGTCGTCATCATCAGCGGCCTCATTTGGATCAATACCTGCTATTGTCAGTAACCGTTCGTTGTCTGTTGTCCGGGATATTTTAAGACACTGAAGGTCGTTTTGATTTTTCCTCCGAAATAGTTTGTTTATTTGCGGGAACATATTCGGGTTGCTGGTGTTTACAGACCGAACCCTGTTGTTCCAGACAGAAATTCTGTAATTCTCTTTTATTAACGTTTGAATATTTTTAATAGACGACTTCAGTGTCCTAATTTCCGGGTCTTGTCTGTCAGTTAACTGTCTGTACAAGTTTTTGAATCTTGTCAGAAGTCTACTTTTCTGTCGGTGCAGTGCGTCAATAGTAGGATTGCGGAACAGGTCTTCGTTAGTTGTACGTCCATAGTTTGTTTAATTGTTTCGTCCATTTGTTTTAGGTAATTGTCGATCTCCTCGTTTGGCAAATTCCTATTGGACGGTGGATGGAGTGTATTCGAAGAGAGCGCGCTTGTCATGGTTGCGGAGAAGCATGTCCATCGAGTCTTACTGTAGTTGTAAGAACCGGTAGTCTATACCAGGACTTAAATCACGGTACCATGGGAGTCAGGAGCCCCCCGGACTTCGGTCCGGGCCTGACTTGTTAGAGGTAGGCCCCCTTGTGGGAGCGTCATGGTGGCTGTGGTTTAAACCCAAATCGCGGGAACGGGTCTAACCCATTGTAGAGTTGCAAAAAAGTACTGGGTGCTGCGACCCTAAGAGCAGCAAGAGGTTTTAGGTCGGCCTCGACTCATACCAAGGGTGAAACTGTGCCTCCAACACAGTTCCGAATTGGTATCAAAGAATTGACGGAGAGCGATGGCAAGGCGTATCCTTGCTCCCTATGGGTGTATGGGCACCTCGTAAACATTAAGCCTTACGGCAGGAGGTTTACGTTAAAAATCCAGGTACGTACTGTAGTTGTAAGAATATCTTTGGACAAACTCCTACAATTCCGCAATTTCGTTGGGAACTGTAATTTCGGTGCTAAAACCGCAATGGTCACTGTCATACACGAATGTGCGCAGACAGTTTAGCGTTTGTAAATTCGTGCCAGTCAGTCGTAAACGTTCGTCGTACAGCAGTAGATCCAAATAAGACCCGCGTCTGGAAAACGACGGGTTATCCATCGCTTTAAGACCAAGTCTGTACATTACATCGTGCTGACCCCACCAATCGAGTAGTAGGTTCTCTCTAGTATTTGGCACATTATTTCCCCAATCTCTGTGTTTAGCGTTGAAATCCCCACCGATTATAAAATAATTCTCCCCCGATTCCAGCCTCAGAAGTCGAAAAAGCGTGTCGAGCTCTGTAATAAATAAAGTAGATTGTGAAGTCTCAGGTGCATAAACAGAGGCCAAGTACAGCCGCCTTCTACTGCGGAGCGGGATGTAAATGACGACTGCCTCCAACACCCGGAACCTGCGCAACACTCTCTTGTACACTCTGTGAAATTGTATACTTTGTTTCATGAAGATCGCGATACCGCCTCCACATTTGGATCGGGGCCGGTTTCTCCTTCTAACAATATAATTATTGTACTCCAATTTGTGCTTATCGGTTAAGTTGGTTTCGCTAGCGAAAAGCACATCAGGAGTTTGGTCTTGAAGCAATTTAAACATCACGGCTCTTCGTTCGATCCTAATCAGTGAATTAACATTCACCGCAAGGACCTTCAAAGATTGCTCCACCATGTGCGTACCCATTACGACATGTGTTTCGTTAGGCCCTGCAGCAGCTCGTAGACCTGGTCCACTCGCTTGGCCTGTTCTTGTACTTGCTTTTGCAGCTGAGCCATCTGCCCTTGAATTGCGCGCAAGATGGCCAGCATGTTAGGTGCAGCTTCCGTTGTTCTCGGCATTGGCGCCGGAGAAGCAACAGTCGCTTGCTGTACCGTAGCCCCCCTACCTGCCGCCATTTGGGCGTAGGAAATTTGGGACGTGACGGCTGGTGTTTGAAACCTAGGAGGTGAACGTTTGACCTCCACCTTCTGCTGCTGAGCCAGTTTTGCTTTCTTAATATCAACGAACTTAGGACAACCCTGATAGTTTGCGGTGTGTCCCACGTTCCCACATAACACGCACGAGAGCTGCGTCCTATCGGATGCTCCGTTCCTACCCAGAACACACTCCTCGGAACTGTGGTTCTTTGCGCACTTCGCGCATCGGGGCTGCATTTGGCAATTTGACGCGACGTGCCCGAGCCTCTGGCAGCGAACGCATTGTATAACGACTTCTCTCCTTTTTAATTTTTCCATCTGGTAGTCTAGGACATTGATACTCCTTAGACTATCCAGACGGCTTTCGGGACTGAGCTGCACCAGGAAGAACGGCAGACTCCGTTTCTCGCGCCTGGCTCTAGCTGTAGTAAATGGCTTTACCCCCACAAACTTGAATCCTCCGCATTCCTTCTCTTTGAGTAGTGCCAGGATATCCTCAGGATCAGAAGACGGTTCCAACCCCTTCAGCAGCATCGATTGCCGCCTATCACACTTCGGTGTGAATGAGTAGTGCTCCGTCGTCGTTTCCTTTAGAAGCCCTCTACTGTATTACAGTGGATGGCATGGCGATCATTCCCCAATCTCTTAATGTTAAAATTTTTACCAATGACCAGCTTACACAGGTCCTTGGTAGCATTTACCTCCAATTTATAGGTGTTGATAGGAGGCACCTTCTGCGTCTTTTTCTGCTGCAGCGGTTGTTGTTGTTGTTGCTGCTGCTGCTGTTGTTGTTGCTGCTGCTGCTGCTATTTATGCTGTTGCCGTTGTTGTGACTGCTCTTGTTGTTGTTGCTGGTGTTTCTTAGGCTTTTGTTGTTGTGTTTGCTTTTGAGCAAGCTGCTGTTGTTGGGATTGCTCTTGCTCTTCCCTCTTCCTTCTTACCATTTGTTTTTCTTTTATGGCCAGCACTCTTTGTTGTAGCACTTTGATGCTGCTACTTATGGCCTCCATTTCTTCCTCTTCATCTTCAGATTCGCTTGCTGGCAATGAAGCGAAGTTGTTGGCCGTTGGTAGGGTCGGAGGTTTTACCAAGTTGGAAGTTGGACTAAGCTTCCTCCTTCTCTTTGTTTTTGGCGTTTGGCTCGAACCACTCGAACCCTCACCTGACATTTCAGCAAGTCCCACTATAGGCATAGCGAACCGCTCACCAATCATGATGATAATCCAAAACCAGTAACACCACTTACGTCTGCGACTACTCGGACTACACAATAACGCTGTGCTAATTGGAGCCTAAATCCAACTTGTTCAATTTTTTAGGTAAGCGAATCACTTCTCACTTACAAGTCGAAACACGTCTAAACTCCGCGGAAGTCTATGAGCGACTCACAAATCTAGACGTTTAAAAGAGTGGATGTCTGGACCTTTGCTAAGAAAAATGAGCAAGAAAAATAAATTGGGACTTAAATTTAAGAAATACCCTTTCAATAGTGCACTCAAAACTTCTTTCAAAAGCTTATGTAAAAGAGATCTCAGTTGAGATAAGGACATCTAAGGAAAATTATTATTTCTCTGAACTCGAAAAAAACCAAGGAAATTTAAAAGGGAAATGGAGCATAGTCAACAAAATTTTAAATCGCAAAGTCCGTGAAGACAAACCATTAATTGTGACAATGGATGATTTGACAGTTTCGGATCCGACTGAAGTTGGTAATCACTTCAATGAGTTTTTTGTTTCCACAGCAAATAATTTAGTTACCGAAGTATTTGATAAAAACAATCCTACTATTGCTGACGAGGGACTAGTAAGTGATACCTTTTTTTAGTGAAATCTGTTATTTTAATCCCATTTTTTCAAGTGAGTTATATAAAATTATTAATTCATTTAAAAGACTCCAACACTGTTATAGTGGATGGTTGCTCTAATGTTATTCTAAAAAGGATAGATGTTCTAGATCACATATTTAATAAAAGCGTTTTCGGAGGAGTTTTTCCTGATGCACTTAAAAATGCATTGTAATTGGAGTTATTCCGCTCCATAAAAAATCCAACCCTTGTTGTCTTAATAACTACAGACCGATATCTCTGTTGCCCGTTTGCTCCAAGATATTTGAAAAAGTCATGAAGAGAAGAATTCTACTGAAGACGCACTTTTAAAGTTATGTAGTGAAGTGGTATCAAAAAAAGTTTCATCAATGCTGCCCTTTTTGCTGATCTAACTAAAGCGTTTGATCTAGTAGATCCTCAAATTCTATTGAGAAAGCTTTATAGAACAGGATTTCGTGGTTTTTTGTATTATTGGTCAGTATGTTCAAATTAAAGGAAAATACCGTGTGCTGCGTAACTTAAAGGTAGGTGTACCACAAGGGTCAGTCCTTGGACCATTACTTTTTTTAATTTTTTTTAACTCCATCTTTTTACAGAAATTTAAAGGTTACTCGACAGCTTTTGCTGATGACATAGTCTTTTCCTACGCAAGTAAATCTCCACTTAACTTAATAGTTGACATTAACTTTGACTTAGATCTTTTGAGACGCTGGTTTGCTCAGCATCGTATGATTTTGAGTAATAACACTAAAGTGATGTATTTCAATTTATCAGGGTCTTCTACTCTGCTTGACTGTAATCTTTTTTATCATGCTTCTGGCTGTTTTAAGTTTAAACTCGAAACTAACTCTGCATCGAGCACCAGTACATTTAATTCTAGTGAAACTGGCTCCAATCATTGTTTTAAAATAGATTATGTTCAATCCTTTAAGTATCTTGGGGTGATCTGGGATAGCAAATTAAACTGGTTCGATCATACAAACGTTCTGAAAAAATATTTGCTATGTTGCTCCAGACAATTTTACAATTCCCCATTTTAATTTCATATTTTTCCAAAAAATTACTGATTACGATCTATTATGGTATTGTGCATTCTAAGATTCAGTATGGTATGATTTGTTGGGGTGGAACTCATGCTAACAAAATTAACCCACTGCTCTTGGCTCTTAACACATTGGCTGCCAAGGCAAATTTGAGAAAATTTCATGGGGTGCCAACACAAAAAATTTCATTAATTGTACTTTTGATCAAATAAAACTACAACAGATCGACATAAAATATATTTGTGATGTATGCTGGACTTCCAGGACGAATTTAGTCCTGGCTATTAAAAATGATAGCCATGGCACCTCATGAAAATATAGTGCAAAATTTTTCACTATTATGGTAGCGATGATGATTCCGAGGGGGATAACGTATCACATCTCTTAGAAGCTATAGCGATTGAGGAAGAACGAGATGACCTAAATGCACTTTTTGATAACAATAAGGAGGAAAATATTTCCATAGGAAACCCTCCTAACTGGTCGGAGTATAGGGGAAGACACAAACATTTTGAATTTGTGGGCAGATTTGGTTAGCAGGTACAAATTTCGCCTGAGAGCACGCCTCTTGATATTTATTCCAAACTAGTTGACGTAGAAGTGTTGGAGATGATATCAAAAGAAACCAATCGATATGCGAAACAAAACATAAGTATTCGCTCAAGATCAAGATACAGCCGACTGAATAAATGGATTGAAACAAAGCCGGAAGAATTAAAAAAAATTTCTTGGATTGATTATGTACATGGGACTTGTTCCGTTTGGTCGCATTGAAAATTATTGGGAGACGGGTGGGATCTATGATTTCAAAACTCCACGTGAAATTATGCCCCGGAACAGGTTTCAATCTTTGCTCTCATATTTGCACTTTAGCAACAACGAGACAACAAATAAGTCCGACCGATTGAGGAAAATCAATGGTCTGATTTAAGTTCTACAAAACAATTTTCTCAAGACATTTTACCCGGCAGAAGACTTTGTTATCGACGAAACTCTCGTGCTATGGAGAGGCCGACTTATTTTCCGACAATATATCCCAAATAAGACGCATCGTTATGAAGTCAAACTTTTCAAGTTTTGCTCAACAGATGGTTACACTTGGGCTATGAAAATATATACTGGAAAGTCAGTAACAGGTGAACGCGAGGTTGGATTTGCTAGAAACGTTTGCATGGAGCTTTCAAAAGACCTACTCAATGAAGGTAGATGCTTATATATAGACAATTTTTACATGAGCTACGAGTTGGCAAAGGAATTGCTTCAAAATAAGACCCATGTTGTTGGAACACTAAGGGCAAACAAAAAAAATATAAGGGGTGGCCGTGGTGTAGTGGTACTAGCAATCGCTTTTCACTCGGAGGGTCAAGGTTCGAATCCTAGCCACGACAAGCTTTCATTTGTGTAAGAAAAATCTGCGTGTGAAGGCATAACACTGACATGTAGATTTGGCTGTTGTAGGGTTTTCAAACACAAAAACAACCGTTAAAATTCACAACCTCACCATTCCGAGTGAAGAAAATCTCTCCGTCCTATTCGGACTCCCACCCCTGGAGAGTCAATATCGAAACCAAACACACCTGAGTTTCAAACCACTACATCACAAACTTTCCTTTCTCCTCCTTCTACCTTTCCACCCGCGCCCGGGCAACAGTGTAAGGGTATTCATAACCCCTTTGGCGCGCGTAAATTATAAAAAAAAAAAAAAAAAAAATACCAAAAGATGTCCTCCTCGCTAAATTGGCCAGAGGGGAAATTATATCTCGGGAAGATGAAAATGGAATTGTAATTTTTAAATGGAAAGACACCCGTGATGTAAGATTGCTGTCTACTAAACATGCCCCTGAAATGCAACCCTTAAGACGTCGAAATCCATCTGTAAATTTAGCAGAAAATCAACCGTCGAGAAGTGAGAATCCACACACTGTTTCAAGGCCAAATAATAAACGTGGAGCTTCCTTCAAACCCGCTGGGATACTTGCTTATAATAAGGGAAAATCAGGGATTGACTTGTCTGATCAGATGGGTTCGTATGCCACTACGCTAAGGAAAGGTATCAAGTGGTATCGAAAACTAGGCATAGAACTTTTATCGGGAATAGCAGTTGTTAACGCATTTAACAAAATTGAAAATTCATATTCGGAAATTCAGGGAAATTTTGGCTGCCCAACTGCTTGAAATACCTACAGCCCCGTTCGTAGAGTTGAAACACCCCGTTCAGCAACGCACCATCTCATAGAGCGTGTATCTTCTGATGGAAAAAAAATTAGAAGAAAATGTAGTGTTTGCTACAAAAACATAACAAAATCCGTGAAGCAGCCCGCAAAGAAGCTAAGCAGATATCCACGTACTGTAATAGTTGTCCTGATCAGCCTCAAATGGGTCGGGTTTGCTTCAATACAAAACATTAAAACCAAAATTTGTTACTTTTATGAATTATAGTTTTAGTTGAAGCTAAAGTGAAGCAACTTTGCCCCATACCGAATTTGTACGTAATGGCTATCATTTCTGAAAGCCAGAACGTAATTTGTTACCTTCTCTAACTAAAGTAAAAACATGGCTCTTTGAATTTAACCACCAACAGATTGAACGACTCTTAAATCTCTACGAGTATATTTAAAATAAAAACAATTCTTTTTTCTTTTTCCCCCACGCTCATTTTAGAATTATTATTTGATTTTGAATTTTTGGTGCGACACACGCTACTAGCTATAGTTCTAAACTTGGCTATAGACTGTTCCTTTTATTTATATTTCTGGGTATTCTTTTGAATTTATTGTATGTAATCCATACTTCTACATATTGTACCTAGATTAATAAATAAATAAATAAATAAATACAATACAATACAAATACAACATACAAAGAGTATTTAGAAATACGTATCGAAGGCTTCGAGAAATGGGATGAGTTTCAAATACACGACCGAATGCGGGACCTCCACAAGTAAGAAGAATTTCGGCTGATGAAAGATTACTGGAAGTTGTTACAACTGATCCATCAGACGGTTAGTCTTGCAATTCACTGTTTCCAGGCATAAAATCTCTAATATACTGCATGGAGAAAATCTTTATCCATATCACTATTCTAGATGGAGTGAAAAGTGACTTCCTTGGGAATTAAAAAAACAATTTTTTTTTAAATATTTTTTTTATTTTATACAATATAGTCCCCTTTTAGTTTGATACACTTATTCCAGCGATTTTCCAACTTCTTGATCCCGTCCGAAAAGTAATTTTCCAGAAGGTCTGCAAAATACGCGTGAGCTGTATTTTTTATTGATGAGCCATCTTTTGAGGTTTGGGAAGAGATAATAGTCCGAGGGATCCAACACCAGTTACCAATCGACGCCAAAAGTCCGCCCGATTCCGCATCAGCAAGTCCAAACACACTTTCGAAGTGCTCTGGCGTTCATGTTTTTGGTCATGTGGATTACATATCCCATAGAATGCCCACGAAGCTCTACGAGTATTTTTTCTCTTTAAATGAAATGTAACAATATCTTTTTGTTTTGTTGCCTGTTTTCCAAATGTAGAAACACGCGCGCCGGTGAATGCGCTGACGCTATTAATTTGCATTGAAGCAACAAGAGAAACAGGTAAACGAATGCGACAGCTGAGCCTGCAAAAACCTTAGAAAACTAAGAATAGATATAAGGAAGTAAAACGATTTTGTTAGTAGTCCGTAAGTTATCATCAAGAAATAAAATACTCGCTCTCGTTTGAACCAAATAAAAAATTGTTTTTTTCTTTATCCAATCAAATGAGAAAAATCTAAGTTGCTCGGAACCCAGCGGCAGGATAACTTTTTCATATGCAGAATATTGCCCAAAATATGGCGTGTGCGCTCATTACTAAACTTTGTGGTATCTGTTAGCTCGCGCACCTTCACTTTCCAGTCAGCCAACACCATTTCATGTATTTTTTTGACATTGTCCTCTGTAACTGCATCGGAGGGCATGCCGCTGCGGACTTGATCGGTAGTGGAGTTGCGGCCACCACGAAACTCTCGAAACCAATATTTGACGGTGTAATCTGACGAAGCATTAGCCCCATAATATTTATCCAACAAAACTAAAGACAGTATCGCACTGAAATTTGGCATGTCTGGCTAAATATGAACGGACTTCAAGGCACCATAACCTTTTTTGTAGTAGCAGCGTATTCTGGCTGTCAAAGAGGCTACTCTTCACCCCACCTAGTACACCTGTACAAGAATTACCACCCGGTAATTTGGAAAAGAGACTTGAGTTTTCTACCTGGTTGCTGGAATGGCGCTTGGATGACAACGAGTTTATTAGCAGAATTCTTGGACGAAAGAATCTGAATTTCAAAGTGATGGGATTAGAAATTTTCATAATCTTCATACATGGGCTGCGGACAATCCACATACAAGGAGACATAAATCATTTCAACACAAATTCAGCGTCAATATGTGGGCAGGTGTACTTGGAAAGAAGTTAATAGGCCCCTTCAAACTACCACCTAGGCTGAATTCTACAAACTATCTGGAGTATTTGCGAAATGCTTTACCAGAAGTATTGGAGAACATTTCACTGATTCAACTAGCTTCATCATATT
Source organism: Volucella zonaria (assembly GCA_963966105.1). Taxonomy (NCBI): domain Eukaryota; kingdom Metazoa; phylum Arthropoda; class Insecta; order Diptera; family Syrphidae; genus Volucella; species Volucella zonaria. The sequence continues at coordinate 51,701,277 of OZ014534.1, forward strand.
TTCAACACTACGGTGCTCTAACCCACTATGGTCGTGAGGTTAAGAATTGGCTAGATGAAGAGTACGGTAACCTTTAGATAGGAAGAAATGGACCAGTTTATTGGCCTACAAGATCCTCTGAACTTATAGTATTGGATATTTTTGTATGGGAAAGAATAAAGGAACCTGTTTATTCAACCAAAATAGCAACTTTAATTGAATTGGAAGAGCGTATTCTCGAAGCGTCATCAAAATTGAGGCCGCATTTAACATCAATAAACATTCGCATTGAAATCCAAAAACGGGCTCTAGCATGCATACAAAACCAAAGAGGACACTTTGAGCACCTGTTATAACTGTTATAGTATACACGTAAAATAAAAAATATTCAAAACCACATAAGTTAATTTTTTATAAAGAAAAGAAGATACACCCTTACTGTAGAACGATTTTTTTCTTAGAATAAGCACAGGAATTATTTTCCATATTATCGTTGACGAATTAGGCGACACCCTGTATATATCACACATATAACTTACTAACCTCCTTGAAATAGCTATATCAATGAAATATATAACCCTCTCGTAAACCCTGAGCAGGAAAAAATTAAATTAAAATGGTTTCGTTTAAGGATTCTTAATCAACTTTTATGAAAGTAAATTAAAAATCGTTATTTGTTTAAAAAATAAACAACAAAGCCATAAATGGCTTCGTATGTGTTAAGGGTTACGTGAATAGTGCAATGTTTATGATATACATACGAGTATATCAAATCTACTGCAAAGCTTATCACATTTTTTCAAAACTGATTTGTTTGGTTTGCCCATATTCTCAACAACGAATAGTTTTGAAATCATGGCAAGCGGAAGTCATTCTGACGGAGCCCTACCCATAGATTTCTTATACTTCCAATACGAACTTCCGAAATTTGATAGTTGATAACACCCATATTGTTGAAGCTACATCTGTCAAATTGGCTGTCATTTATTCAGTCTGTTTTGCCAAATCACCATGGACAGACATAACGTTCAACAACACGTGCAAATGATAAAAATTGTTTTATCAAAATGAGTATTCTGTTTTGGCAACGTTCGGCGCGCTTCGCCCATTTTATGGTCGTCATAATCGTCCCACTGAGAGGACTATTCGCATTATGGTGAAAAAATTTGAGTCCACTGGTTCAGTAAACGATAAACCAACACCCGTACATCGGCGAAACGCAAGATCTGACGAAAACATCGCCGCTGTCAGTGAGAGTGTGCAGGAGAATCCGAGGACATTGATTTCGCGTCGCTCACAAGAACTCGGCATTTCGCAGACCACAACTTGGCGTATTTTGTGTCGTGATTTAGGCCTGCACCCGTACAAAATTCAACTGACCCAGGAGCTGAAGGTAAACAGACAACGACGTGTATTCGCTGAATGGGATCTGGAGCAATTGGAAACTGACCCTAATTTTCATTGAAAAATCATCTTCAGCGATGAGGTCCATTTCTGGATGTACGTCAACAAACAAAATTGTCGAATTTGGGACGATACCAATCCACATGAGATCCAAGAACATCCAATGGATCCCGAAAAAGTCACTGTTTGGTGTGGATTTTGGGACACCAACGACATGTGGTTTCAACAGGACGGTGTTACGTGCCACACAGCTCACGCCATATTGGAAATTCTGCACGAGCGATTCGAATGCATGGTCATCTCACGTGGAGGTGACGTGAACTGGTCACCGAGATCGTGTGATTTGACCATGTTAGACTTTTTCTTGAAGGGTTTTCTGAATTCGCAGGTTTTTGCGAATAAGCCACAAACCACAGCGGCCCTCAAAGTCGACATAAACCATACCATCTGTCAAATTCAGCCTGATTTATGCACCAGAGTCATGGAAAATTGGACATTTCGGATGTGCGCCACCCAGAGCAGCCGCGGTGGACATTTAAACGATGTTATATTCCATATTCCACACATAATGGCCGATATGCCTTTCAAACGAATAAAAAATGTCGATGATATCTCACACACACTTCGTTTTATTTAAATTTAAAGATAGGAAGCACTTAATGAAAGACCCTTTAAATCTCAACAGCTTGAGGAGCAGGAATACCTCTGAACTGTTTTTCTTTTCGTTGTTTGGTGTGAATATTGGCTTGCTTGCAACCTAGTGTGACAGCATGTTTGCAGGTTTGTTATCAAACTGGAATACCAGTCCCAATTTAACTCCATCAAGTGTAATCATTTTTTCAATCATGCTTCCACAACCTTGTTTTCCCAGTTCTTTCTCTGTTGGCATATTAGAACTGGGGACTTAGTCTGACTGTGCCCAAAGATAGTAATCCATTTTTGTACAGGCGAACTTGCAATTTTGGGACTGTGATACTAATTACCGGGAAAAAATTGCTGGTTGACATGTTTAACTTCTTTAGATGTTAGCCTAGATAGTGCCTCCTAAATTAGGTTAATTTTCGGAGAAGGTGTTACCCAGCTCTCCAGCAAAAATTTGCTTCGTAGCTGAATCCGAAAATTCTACTTAGAACCACTTGTGAGGTTTCGCTGGGTTATACTGCTTCAGTTCGTGACGCCAGTTAACTGGCATTATTTGCTCAACCACCGCAAGGAACTCTACTTCTGGAATAAATATTGTAGAATCCGTTGACATACTCGTATTTCTTCCAAAAATCATATTATTTTATAAAGTTTGTCACATCCATATGTTCCAAATGGATTCAAATCGGTGTTATCACTGAAGCGTAAGAATCTTTTTATTGTTTATTGTTTCACACCTGCTGCATGTCATCGTGGCAAAAAGATTTTACTGGCCAACAGATTTGCTCCAATACTGTCGGAAAGTTGACAGTTGAACATGTAAATCACCATGTTAACGAACTGCTCCATTTCGGTTGTTATTATATTTTCTGGCTTAGTTATATTTTATGATTAAGATGGACAATGAAATTCTTTCTTAAGCATCATGACCACGCTGATGGCGGTAGTCTGAGATATCGGTAGACGTACTTTAGCTGGAACTAAGTAGTAGTGCGTGTCTAAATTGGCCGCTCGAGGACCTTTGTTATACTGGAATCTTTAAATCGATCGTGACATGATCAGTTGGAGTTGACTGTTTTATGATCAGGTAATCGGGATATTCCCTTGAGAGTATTGAAATAAGAAGAGTGGGCTCGCTATAGTCATATTCTGTACCATTGCTTATTTGATTAACCTTAGTCCATTTGCAGACGTGATCTTGCGTAGGCTATGCCTCGAAATTGATCTCTTTTTATATTCGCATTGAAGGCCTCTTAAACGATTTTAGAGACAACCTTGATATCGCTTATTAATTTTGGCGAGGGTGAACATACTCGTATACCATGTACTGCATACTAAGGCGATGTTGATGAATTTAGTCTTGCCGCCGATTTTTACAATGCACTCGGTCACTTGACGAAAGTTCAGGATGTATTGCCTTGGTTTGACCTACACACAAATAGACGCTGCTTGTCTTCTCTATAGTAGTCATCAGTCACCGCCACACTCTCTGGATGGTGGTAATATCTGCTTTATATCTACGGACCCCGACATATGGTATGTTAAGCTGCATGCGATTGTTCAAGGTCATAAGATTCTATATGAAGATCTCAAAATGGTTCTCTTTTTTCTGTTGTGCAGGGTCATCAATAGTAAATCCTTCTTTATTCAAGTATGGTTAGTTGCCTCGTAATACTCGTAGCAAGGTTTTCTCGTAATTGGGTGTTTGGAAAAGAGCCAAAGTGGGGGGGGTGTGAAAAAGTGCCAACAGTACCAACAGCCATTACGGCAACGTCGAGTACCTTCAGCCTGAAGCGAGCGTGAGCCCGACATTCACAGAGGTAGTATTCCGCTGTGTTGTCATCAGTTTAACAGCGAATGCCACAGGATACTGTATCACTTACGCATAGCACATTTAAGTGCTTAAGTGACGCCAGTAAGCAGCCTGTAGTCTTTCCAACTACGGACAGCAGGAAGCCGCTGACTTCATTGAGATGTCGGGAAGCATTCGTTTTGTTTGTCGGCAACTTCACGAGTCATGACACCTGAAGTTGTGCTGTGCCCTCACCGAACACGCAGGGACGCTTAACGTAGGTTCGGTTTCTGAAAAACTCTCTTCTGAACTTTACCTACCAAGTCCATCAGCGATTTCACTTCCTGTGATGCAATTGTTGCCTAGGACCCAGATGACACTCAGTGAATTTAACCTTCCGACTGCGCTTAGTGAAGTGTTGCATTCTAGAACTAGTTGGAAGTTGCAAGGCTCTAGGCACAGGTTGGCTGTCGGTATAGCCGCGAATGCCTCGCCCACTCCACCGATACACCTCAATATAGTTCGTTGCCACCAGGATTGTGTATGTATGTTATATCTCCGATTGGAAGACAGAGCAAGTTTTCCTAACGAGGACTGAAATCTAACGTTGTCGTTGTGCAGAAAAAAACCAGTGCCGTATCATCAGTTTTGGAGCGTTCCGTGACGACCCGACTACGTTCCTTTCTTGGCTCAGATTTTGGCCGAAACCACAGCAGAAATTCTGGTGTCATTGCATCCGACGGCATGTCGATAACCGATGACCAGAGTCATTTGGCAGTCGGCACGTAAAGTTATCAAATCTTCAGTGCGTGTTCACTTCTTTTAAAACGAAAAATATCTTTAAAAGTGCAGTCCATGGTTTGAATACTAAGGGCAGAGGGAGATTCATCAATCTAGAGGAGGAAATAGACAGTTCTTTGGAGTTTGATAAAAGCAGCAGTAACATATTTTCGTCCGAGCTGATTCCATCAGACAATCGACGCATAGGGTATAAATGGCTGAGTAGATCCAAATGACCCTTCTCAGTGACAGGTCTCCTGTCTCGCTAACAGCTGCTTTGCCCTGCCTGGAGGTGAACAGCGACCAAGGGGCTTTCGATGTAACATGTTTAGTCCATACGAGTTTGGATGGTGATGCCTTTAAGCACTAGATGAGTCAAACCAGTCAGTTTTCTCCTTCTCTCGAGCTATGTAGAGCCATGTCTAGTTTCGGTGATGGAGAACGCTCGCTGTATCGTAATAGTCGAAAGCAATCTGACTGATTTCAAGAGAGAGTTTAGACAAAGTCAGGAGTTTCTTTAACATTCTACTTGGGAAAACCGTCCAAAACTCACAACTCAGCACCAGACGCACAATATTCCAAAAGTTAGTGAAGTTACAGTGCACGTACAAGCTATGCTAGGCATTTTGTTGACGTTGGTTTTGTTAGGAAATCTAGGACCCTAATCATCCTTGATTGTTATCGGAAGATTTTCAGGACGCTTTTAATTTTTGATTTTAATTTGGACTTGACCAGAAATTGCAAGAACATGTAGCAGAATTTTACCTCTCCGGCCAGAAGAGTTTTCGATTTCTATCCAGAGGGTATGCAGGCAGTCACTAGTGCAAGGAAATCTTTTACTATTTTGGAGTATGTGATAGGAGGCAGGATGAGCATATCATTGGAATTGATTTGGTTCAATTTAACTCATTACATACCAACCACAACTCGTATCACTTGAGTTCCCCTTCAACTTGAAGATATCTGGTCGGTTTCCATCTGGAACTGATATTCAGGTTCCAGAGGTACTTTAAGTACATTCTCTAGTTGGTAGTATTGAGTTTTATCGTTTCAGTTCGTTGCATCACAGATAACGTGATACTTTCCAGTAATTGCTTTACTTCAAAGAATCTTCAAAGTTATTGCAAAAAGGTGAAAAGTGGCCTTGAGCAGCAGGAGTATTACTTACAATCCTTTAGACATCCGCGTTCTGCCTTCCATCGTACATCATAAGATCTTTGTAGTAGACGCACAATTGCACTAATGATAAGCTGATATTACAATTCTTTTCTTTATTGGATTTATATTCCAGAATTTATTCAATTAGGTTCTTTGTCCTTTTTAATCAAAAGTTCATTAGAGATACTCCGATATCGGTAAAGGGAACAAAATTGTCTTTGACTTGGTTACGTTCCATTCTAAGAAAAATGTAAAGCAAAGACGCCCATCATTAAAATGCCATCCATTTGCATCCTCTGCAGGTTTTTTTTCCAATCACTCGCCTCAACGAACACAATCTTAAATCAGTCGAATTGATTGGATGCCATTGGTCCTTGAAAATATTGCATTACCGCCATTGTGAGTGCGTATACTCCCCAGCCCCCCTCCAATATTCGTATCAGTAACAGCATTTGGAAATGAATCTCTAAGGTTGTATACATTACGAGGAGTCCTGGAAGTCCTTTCTCTTACTCTGTAAGCTCGTATCTTCTAAATCCGTTATTAGGAGCGATTTTTCACGTCCATCATGTGCTCCTCTTCTTTGCCGTGCCTTCAGGAATCGCGGATTATTGAATTGGACAGAGTTGATATCCAAAGAAGAGGTAGAAAATTCGAAATGAAACAAAATGAAGAAGAAGGAAACTAGAACAAAAAAAAAAAAAAAAAAAAAATAGAAGAGGAGACACCGAAAACATGTACCGATGTACTGATGCAATCAAGCGTTCAAGTGTGCCAAAGTCGGATTTAATCGCTTGGAAATAACTTAATTTTTTCGACAGACGATTGTAGGGTGTCTTATCCGAGGCACTTTCTCCATCTCCATGTTCATCTCCATCGCCATCTCCAGGAGCTACAACCTCATCCTTTAGAAACAGAAAAGTCCATCAAGTGCTGAAGATCAACGATAAAGCTCAATAGTGTTGAAACAAAAAGGGACATGCTCAAAAACTCGGGATTCGAATTGATTCGATTTGATTGCACATTGGACACGTATTTCTTCGTTTGCATGCTCCTGAGATATCCCCAGCTCCATGTCTTGATATCAAAGAGCTGAGGGGATTCATGGATTGAGGTTGGGTAGAGAAGCCGTGTGGGTGTAGATTCGCTTCGCAATTTTCTTATTTTTTTTTTATTCAAAAGCGAAATTGAAATTTAATTACAAGCAAAACAATTGCCGAGCGAACGGAAGGAATTCTGCAATTTTTCTTACTATCCTCTGTTGCTGCTTTCGTTCGTTTTCTTTGCTTCCGGTTTGTTTGTTCTTCTTCTTAAATTTTTAATGAAATTTCCAGACGAACTTGCTGGTGGTGTGCTCTGGCCTGGCTCTAACCAAAACCTTAGAACTGAAGGGTGGTTTTTATTCTTCACATCTGAGCTGGTGTGCGAGTACTTTGTAAATTGAAATTGCAATTTCGAATGATTTGACTTGGATTAGGTTGAGATTAGTTCTCACATGACCAGCAAATGAGGTTGACGCTGCATATAGGTATGCACATACGTAAGTACAGCATCGTTCTGTGCCTGGGGCAGAATTAATTTGCCTTTCTCATCATAAGCAAATGCGAGAAATTCATTTGTGTTCGATGACAGTTGTGGTTTAATGGATTGGGCGAATTTGACAGTCCGGGAAAGAGATTTTAAGGATTTATCTTGATGAAAAAATAAGCCAACTATGCAAAGATTTGGGAGCCCTCTAAGGGAAGCTGTGTAATTGAATTGCTCCTCATGCAAGCCTCAGCAACTAGAGTGATCTGTGGTGATCGGAATTAGTCTCGGGCAGATTCAATTGGATAGTGCAACTAATAGTCCAAAAGCCGACCGCGTGATGTCATAAGACATAAGAAAGAAGGAAGAGTTGCGCGTATGAAATGAAAGCTTACTTGTAGACGTAGGCAAAACGCCCTAGGTTGGCTGAATTTGTTGTCCAGGGATTAAAATAATAGCAACTTCTGACATAAAAAAGAAGAATGAATGCGTAACCATTCAATTGAGGACCTTAAATAGTACTTCAAGCCATTGGGTTGGCAGCCCCCACCCGACGACTAACCCCCGAGAACCTAACTTTTAATAACGAATTTCTTTTGATTGACTATAGGCATAAAAAAGAAAGTTATAAATAATACCAAATTAAAGCTGAGAGCTTACCATTAACAAATACATATATCGGGTTGTCTGTGATGATTCATGATAAATGCAATGAAAAAAAAAGAAAGAATTGTTATTGTCCGGATTGACTAAGGGAGTTCATTACATTAACGATTGGGATATCATTGGCATTGGCAGAGAAAAAAAATTTCGATATGTAATGGTACGGAAGTTTCGTACAGATAATATGTTTGAAAAGTTTACACATAAATTAAAATTAGAAATAAAACCAAATCGCGATTACGAGACTTCATGAAGAACGTTTTTAATACCTTAAAACAATACAAATGGCGAACAGGAGGAATTTTCAGGGCACAGAATAAAGGAAAGCTGGCATGTCTACCCGATTTTCGATAAATTTTTCTTACCACATATTTCTGCAGAATCTAAAGTGGTTGCATTTTATTTCGATACACACCCCCCCAACAAGCAATTCCATAAGGACTGAAACGAATAAAATTTGGAAACTTCAAAGTAAAAAAAAATATTTTCATAATTCATGTAAATTTTTTTTATTTGCTTTAAAACTCTGTTTTTATTAAATTCATTCACAATTACAAAAAATAAAAAAAATTATTTGGGTTCCCATTATTTCCTCAACTTCTTTCGAATGTCCTTCATAAGGTTGGCGACAGTTACATCCGTGATCTTTTTGGACGCTCTTTTCCATTTAGCACTAAAATCTTTTACGTCCTTTGCGCACTGCTCACTTTTTCTCAATTTAGCTTTGACCAAAGCCCAATACCTTTTAATGGGACGGCACTGTGGAACATTGGGTGGATTCATGTCCTTTGGGACAAAGTCGACATTTTTAGCAACAAGAAAGCTCAACGTCGCATGGGCATAGTGAGCTGAAGCTAAATCTGGCCAAAATAATGTTGAACCTTCGTGTTTGTTTAAGAAAGGAATCAACCGTTTTTTTAGGCACTCGTTAATGTACACTTCTCCGTTAATTGTTCCCGTTGTAATAAACGATGAGCTTCTGTGTCCACATTGGCAAATGGCCTACCAAACGAGATATTTTGACCCGAATTTTTCCATCCCAATCGATGATGTTTATTGCGGAAGAATCTCAGCTTCAAATGAGTTGTAAAACTGCGCACCTGGAAGAGTAGTCGGCTTTGACATAAGTTTCGTCATCCAAAACCAAGCACGCTTTCTTGTTGCCGATCAACTCGTATAGCTTTCGGTCTCGTGTTTTTATGACTTTTTTTGCTTTTCAGTAATTTTCAGTAATTATTGGTATTTTTTGTTTTTTTCGTAACGCTTTTTAGATCTTTGTACCATTGTTTGGTTGGTATTAAATCTCCGAGCAACATCTCTGGATGACATAGTCCGGTTTTTCGAAAATCTTAGGAAAATATTTATAAAACTTAGAGAATCAAATTTGAAAATACAGTTGGATAAATCTGATTTTCTTAAAAAAGAAATTGCCTTCCTAGGACATGTAGTATCAACTAACGGTGTTAAACCCAAACCTGACAAAATTATCGCAATAAAAAACTTTCCCCTTCCAAAGACTCAAAAAGGAATAAGAGCTTTTCTCGGATTACTCGGATACTATCGAAAATTCATTAAAGATTTCGCTAAACTTGTCAAACCAATGACAGAATGCTTAAAAAAAATCGTAAGAAAACTCTTAACGACAAATATATTCAAACCTTTGAAACCTGCAAAAATATTTGAACCAATGAGCCAATTCTTCAATATCCTGACCTTTCAAAACCATTTAACCTGACTACAGACTCAAGGTCCTATAGGACATGACAAGCCTATTTGCTTTGCGAGTAGAACACTAATAACCACAGAAACTAACTACTTAACAATCGAAAAAGAACTCTTAGCTATTGCTTGGGCAACCAAATACTTTAGGCCATGCCTCTTTTGCCACAAATTCAAAATAATAACGGACCATAAGCCATTAACTTGGCTTATGAGCTTGAAAGAACCAAACTCCAAGCTTATCCGATGGAGACTTAAACTCGAAGAATACGACTACGAGATAGTCTATGAAAAAGGTAAACTAAATACAAACGCCGATGCATTAAGCAGAATCAAACTCAACGACCCTAAAGCCAATACTTTCATTGATATCAATACCAACGACGTTGCGTCAAATCAAGGAACTTCTGGTACCACAATCCATTCAGCTGAAGAAAATCTAGACGGCGGGATCTAACATACATATCAGAAAGACCCCTTAACGATTTTGCCCTTCAGATAGTTTTAAAAAAATCAGACCAAAGCCCTTCAGTAACCATTAAAGTAGCCTTTCGAAATAAGCAACGTAAAATTATTAAGAATCCTGAGTTTACAGAAGAAATAATTTTAAATATACTAAAAAAATTAACACCACCCAATAAACTTTCGGCAATTTTTACAGACAATAACACATTCCAAATTCTTCAATCAACATACTCAAAATACTTTTCGCAGAACAAACTTTTTAGTTCAATAAGATGCATCGAAATTCTAAAAGATATAACAGAGAATGACGACCAAGATCGAATTATAAAAGAGTATCACGAATTCAATAATCATAGATGAATAAACGAAACAATCCTTCACCTGAAAAGAGAATTTTACTTTCCTTTCATGAAAAACAAAATTACAGAAACCATTAACCGCTGCGAAAAATGTCAGTTACTTAAATATGATAGAAGACCCCAAAGATTAAATATGAGAAGCCCGAAATCCCTCTAAAGCCATTAGATACAGTTCATATTGAAATTTATAGCATTAACAACTATTGTTGCAACGCAACATGACATCTAAACAAAGATTGTCAATCAATTGCCGGGATAATTAAATCAATAAAATTCCGTCGGCAATAGAACCAATTTTGGCAATGATGATAGTGGAGATCAATGCGTGAAGCAACTCGCAAAAGGTGCATAGACAAAATTCTATGTTTTGTCTATGGCCCCTCCCACTACAAAGGAAGAACACATGATAAAAGCAAAAGAGGAAAGAAAGAGAAAGGGAACTATCAATAGTTGCTTTGGTATGCACATTCTATTAATCGCCGATTGGGGAAATGAACTCTGAGGTCAATGACCGGCGGACCGGTTGCATAATACGCTGTGACAACGCCGTTCATGCTCAGCTGTTTCCTAAACTGCATCAACTGCGGAATTAAGAAGCAATGACCGAGATGCACTTTCAAGGCCATG